>BSBN01000958.1:4298854-5731805 GCA_027924645.1 Cunninghamia lanceolata | reverse complement strand
GTCACCCTCTAAAGGGCTGACTCAGTCCAAAGTCTCACGGAAATAGCCCATCTCACTCTGCAGTGATGCGGTCTAGTTCTACAGTGTTTGGCACCTATGGTTGTACTGTACATGTCCTTGTGTCTACCCTGCTACTCAAGCCTATTGTAGCTCTGTCCTGGCATCATCCCTTTCTCGATGAAGTCTCACTATGAGTAACTCCGCCTTGGTCTACCTATGAGTCTCCACCTATAATAGGCATTATAGGCACTCTACTTCTGAGCCTGGTGTTGGGGCATCCTGCTGACCTACCTCTCCCATCTCCTCATCTACCTATCTAGGACTCCCAAGAATTTCCTATTGACCTGGATCCTGCTCAGCCACCTCCTCAATCACCACCACAAACCTCCACCTCTATCTCCTAGCTATGCTAGATCCAGCCTCTAGCCCTCTGCCCCTAGATCTCTGACTTACCTATCTCTACTACCTACCATGTCAAGGATGGTTAGTCTAGTAGGTTTACACTCTAACTAGTAAGAATCATACTCTAGCATAGTACCAGGGTCAGCTCCTCCTCCCACTAGGTCCCACACCATTGGGTCAAGCGCATCAAACTCAAGTAAGGTTGTGCCACCACCACCTCAAGTCTCTCTAAGTGCATGCAAAAATGGCCTCTCTCACTAGAATAGGCTATGGTAATAATATACATAGTCCTGCCAAAAAGGAATCTAGCCTAATGACAGTAAGATAAGTGCTCTGCATCATCATCCCATAGCTTGCAATCCCACCATGGTTGCCATATAAATGTGTCTAGCTCATCAAATGTCCTCCTCCAATATGTTAGCTCCCTAAGCCACCTATGTGTAACTACTCGATATAAATGGATAAATGGTTGTTCAATTTGTCACTATCATGGTGAGATAGGCCTCATTACTACAATGTGCTCCTAGGCCCACACATGCAGAAGTCTAACCCCAACTACCACACTAAACCCAAAATCTATATACCACCTAATGGATATCATGGTATAACTGTCCCAACACATAGGGCCCCCATGTGTATTTGATCCCATGTGTAAACATGCCCTCTAGCACTTAACCCCATCCAATAGAGAAACATTAGGACTATCAATCCGATACTAACACCTCACTAATCAGACCAGTCACCACTAGCTAAATCTTGTCGAAGATCCACCGCATATGTTGGGGTTGTATCTCCCCATCCTCAATATCAAGATCTTGTTTCACCAACATCCAAGCCAGTGTAGCCTCACCTGTGTCTGTCATACACCACCCATGTCTCATAGATGGGGATGTGTAGAATCCTCCACACATCCTCTAGGGTGATGGTGATCTCACCCATCAGTATTAGAAATGAGCTATGCTCGTTGTGCCATATCTCCACCAATGTCATCATCATCACATGGTGGGCTTACACTGGTGTCATATGGGCCACATGCCATAAACCCATAACTTTCAAGAATAGGTCCTCATCCTCATCTAACTCAGTAACCAATGCAAGCGTCATTGGATGTCACTCTTGGGACATCAACGAAGGAAGTACAACTTGCATTAATCATGATCAACTTGTCAACACTCCTCAAAATAAGACTATTTTTCATACAAAACCAAAAGTGGCCTCTAAAACCATAAGCACCTAAATTTAGCCAAAAGCACTTATTTGTGGACCAAAAGAGCCATTATATCCTCCATAAGTGCCAATCTGTATACCACTTATGCCACTTTTCTATTTGTGTCAGTCTATCCACTGGATACATTGTGTTATCCACCATTTGCGTAAATTCATCCACCAAAAGCATTTTTTTCCTTCCAACTGTGGTATGTTTCACCATTTGTGTCTAACACCTATCTTGGACTTAGCCATTAGTGACCTATTTTTTCTATTAGCGCCATCCTATCTACCATTTGCAGTCTATTTTACCAAAAGCGTAGAAAAACCTACCATTCAAGCCATTTCGCAAGCCAAAAGTGACACCTATGCCTAAACCCTAGTTTTACCAATAGTGACACCTATGCCTAAACCCTAGTTTTACCAATAGCAACACCTAAATGCCAAAAGTTCCATTGTACACACCATAAGCACCATTGCGTGCCAAAATCACAACAAAACTAGCCAAATGTGTTATTTTTACCTGTTGACTACTTTTGGTCTAGACCTAGGACCTATCCTATTTGACCCTCATTAATGACCCTCATAAATGCATGTAGGGGTTTGATTAGGGTTACTTACCACTCAGGGTGCTCCTGCTGGGCGTTCATGTGTCCTGACCCTCTCCGCATGGTGATCCTCTCGTGGAATCCCTAACATCTCTACAATATGGTTTTCTTTGAGCTCCTATAAATTCTAAGCACTAGAAGACAAGATCTCTAAACTATGAGTATGCAAATGAGTTGAAAATGGTTGAAAATGACCCTTGGGCCCTACTTATAGCCTCCCAACCCTAATTTCTTCCCTCCCATGCCCTCATTTTCTTTGTTTCCTCCCTTATTCTTCATCATGTCAACCTCCACTTCTGATCTGGTCCTTCGTAGCATTTTTCTTCTATGTCATTAGCCTTTTCTTCTTGTCATGAGTCTACCCAGTCCATCTTCCATTTCCCTAGTTTTCCTCTTGAGGGGGCATCCTATCACCCATTACACTAGGGTACAATAGTCGACACATCAATCATATCATCAATAGTTCTTTGAAACAATGCCATGCAACACATTGTCTCAAAGAGGGAAAAAATATAGACACCGAAAAATAACATCGCATCATCACCTTGCATACACATCATTCTCTCATAAATTCTTCTAAATTTACCTTAATCCAACATTAATTGAATGATTGTTAATTATTTGATTAATATCATTTCACCACTTTATTCTTCTATTTTCCTATTAATTAATAAAACAAATTACTTAATTAATCCAACACATCTTATTCCTCCCATCCACACAATTAAATAATATTAATTATTTAATTAGCTAATTATTCCTCCAAAGTTAAATAAATTATCCAAATTTATTTAAGTTGACTTTTCTTATCTCCTAAATAAATAAAATCATTATTTTATTTAATTTCTTCCATCGTGCACCACAAATTAAATATATTTATTTATTTACTTTCTAATTATCTTCTCCTCTTCCAAATTTATCATTTTCCTCTAAAAATCTTCCATGCACACAAATTAAATCATTTTTTATTTAATTTTATCTATTGCATGTCAAAAAGTAAATCAAAAGTTGAGTTCAACTGGATTTAAATCTTTGTTTTTCTCAATCAATTCATTAAATAGAAAAAGCATTCTATTTTTATGAAAATCAATCATGTCTGTAGACACCCAAAAATGACCATTGCATTATTCACCCTGCATTTCATCAATTTATTCTAATTCACCTTCATCCAACATTAATTAAATAACTTAATTATTTAAATAATTTCATCAATTCCTTCTAATTCACCTTAATCCAACATTAATTAAATGATTCTTATTTATTTAATTAATTTCATCAAATTCACCACTTTATTCTTCTATTTTCCCATTAATTAAATAAATCAATTATTTAATTAATTCAACATCTTAATTCCTCTCATCTAGGCAATTAAATAGTTTTAATTATTTAATTAACTAATTTTTTTCCAAAATTAGATAAATTGTTCAAATTTATTTAATGTTGACTTTTCAAATATCTTCTAAATAAATAAAATTAATAATTTATTTCTTTCTTATTTTCCTCCATCTTGCACAACAAATTAAATAAATTTATTTACTTATTTTCTAATTTATCCTCTCATCTTCCAAATTTATCTTTTTCTTCTAACAATCTTCCATGCACACAAATTAAATAATTTATTTACTTTTATTCATGGCATCTCAAAATGCAAATCAAAAGTTGAGTTAATTGGCTTTAAAATCCTTATTTTTATCAATCAATTCATAAAATAGAAAAATAATCCTATCTTTAGCCAACAAAGCAATTAACTCAATAAAATAACTTTTTGCATGGACACTTGTCATGTGCACATTCCTTCATGCATTCTCAATTTATCTCATCCATTGATTTCATTGAATTTCCTCCACTATTAATCGATCTTCCCTAAAAGCTATTAATACATCCATTCACCTCTTCACAAACCCTTCATGATTTTTTAGCATTGGCATCCATATCTTCCAGCATTTGTTGAAGCACCTCGCATTCATTGAGCTATCATCCATCCACTTGCAATCATGATTCTATATTTAGAGAAATCCACATATCAATACACTAAGGAATAAATATCATAGTGTGGTAATTTGCATTATTATTTGCTTTAGATTTCATTATTTATTACTGCGATTATTTCTTGAGTTATGTAAACATAGGAATAGGATCTCTTTTGTTCTTGTTTGCATTCCGATTTCTAGCATATACATTTTGGCATGCCTGGTGGGACCCACTCCCTAATCTAACATCCATTTGCTTGAGAAAAATTGATAATTTTTTAAGCTACAAGTACAAAGTTGCACTTCTGGCACATAGAAGTTCACTTCTGGTCAATAGAAGTTCACTTCTAGTCGATCGAATGGTGCCTTTGGTCAGTAGAATTATTCCTTTGGTTCATAGAGTTGTGCCTTTGGTTTCTACTATTTTTGAGTTTTTCTGACTTGCAAGGTTTTTAGGCATCTGATTTACTTGTTTTTGCATGCAAGCTAATGTATTTGTGGACATATTTTTCCCTTTTGACCTAATTGACCACTCATCTCATTGTTTGTTGTTTGATTTTTGGTGCAGGGTAACAGATCCATTCCAACCAACATCCTGGCCCATCAGAAGCTCACTTATTTACCTCTTGATGATGTGATTGACCTTTATTTTCTATTTTTACAAGACTGAGACAAAGTTACCCTTATGGTAGACAGAATTGTGCTTCCAATAGATAGAAGTTTGCTTATGATAGATAGAGTTGAACCTTTGGTTAGAAGAAATTCACTTCTGGTTAACATAAATTCACTTCTGGTTAACATAAATTCACTTTTGGTATATCTCTCTATGCTCTTGGTTAAGTTTATTTCACTTTTGGTCAAAATTATTGCGCTTCTAGTTCGTAGAAGTGGGCTTTTGGTCACTGTCTCTACACTTTTGGTTTTGATTACTATTGTTTATCTAACAAGTGGCTTTCTTGGAAACTAATATCATTTATGTAGCCTCTTATCGCTTGACAAAGAAGTAAAAGTGAAACTACTAATGCATTTGGTGCAAGACGCTTGACAAAGGATTCATTTTTATCACTAGTCTAGTAACACAGTTCATTTTCTTAAGGGAATTGAAAAATTTTTATGCTATGTCTTGAATATTTATGTACGTATGCTCTCTCCTTGTGCCAAAAGGTGATCTTGGAGATCAGAAATACTAGATTATTCACTTTATTGCTTTATTTACTTTATTCCCAGGGACCCAAGAGTCATATGTATGCTCTTCTCTTGCATTGCAAAATAATCTTGAGAATCAAAAGTACTCAATATCCTCTATAGAAGGCCTATTAAGGGATTTCATCTCCCTTAAGGATGACCTTAACGTGTGTTTTGGCATGAGATATAAACATTGTGACAATCAAAATACTCACTTCAAAGGAACGACCCCTTCTTACTTAGAAAAAGACTCGAGATCCTTGGTCCACCAAGACTTGGTTTGGTTTACACACGGTTGGAAGTTGGGATACCCTGATTCATAAAATTGAACCCCACTGTACTTGATGTATATTTGGGGGCTCTCTAGACACCTTATAAACCTAGATAAGACCTTTGGCCATCATATCCTTCAGTGCATTGCAATAGCATGGAGGAGAAGAGCTCATGCTATTACCTTCATTGTTTGAGATAGAATACACTTTGGACAAGACTTTGTCTCCAAAGTAAAGGGTGTAAGGTGGTACATGACCTTGCATTCCTTACCTATCCAAGCAATGATAAATGGTATCAAGGGGTTGGAAACCACCATTATCTAATAGTGGGGTTGAAGTCATAGTTGAGTGAGTCCTTGGGATATGAAACTCCTTGAATAATTTATAGGCTTGTGCAAGAGTGTTTGGTGTGTTTTCTTGTTATCTACTAGTATTTACCATTTGTTATCCATGAAGGTTCATAGCCTTGTGCACCCAATTCTAAAGAGTCAGCTATTTTGTCTTATTTGATTTTCTTGCCAAAGAACTCAAAAACCATCTTCCAAACAAACAATAGTCACAAAATCCCACTTTTGAGCAACAAAATTACACTTCTAAGCATTTTTAGTGCGCTTAAGGCACACACAATTGTGCCTCTGGTACATAGAAGTTCACTTCTAGAAAACAAAGTTGCGCCTTCAGTCAACAGAGTTAATCCTTTAGTAGACAGACTTGTACCTTTGGTCTTATCACTTTTCCCACTATTTTTTGTTAGTGTAGGTTTTTATTTCCTTGATGGGTTATTTATTTTTCCTATATTCCTAGGTTTTTCTTACACTTCTATTAATCTCGCTTAGGTTAATAAAGCATGTCTTATTAGGTGAGTGGTTGCGAGGTGTCACCTTCCTACATGTGAGCATCCATTAGCTATCCTGGGAAGATACATTGCTATCTTTAGTCCGATAGATGGTTGCTCCTCATTGGTCGGTGTTGCTACCTCCTCTCTCTCCTTGGTCTATATAAGCATGCTACCTGGCTTGTATTTTGCATCTTTTACGTTTGCATCCTCTTAATGCTATTTTGCTTCTAACATTTGCATTACTCTCTCAGAGACTAACTCTGTGTTGCTATTTTGATTTCATATCATTTGCATTCATAGTTTTAATATCTATTCTTTGCACTAGTTTTCTGGGTTATTAATCTTTTCAGATTCTAACATGGTATCAGAGCTATTCTATGTGCAAGAGTAGATTTTAGTTTCCATATTTGAAAGATTCAGGGGGGGGGGCGAATAAATCTTATTGCAGGTTTTTGAAAAACCCAGTATGCTCTTCTCTTGCATCTTCGGATGATCTTGAGAATCAGAAAAGTTTAACAGAAATTTTTTTAATCTCTGGGGTTGCACATGTGTTTATGAAATCTGGGTGATTGCCGTGTTTCTGGTTATACTGGCAGCATTTTCGGCTGTTCCAACACATCCAGGAGGCTTGAGAAAGTCAGATTTGGCTTTTGTTTCACCGAAATCAGAGATCGTCATACACAGTTGCGGAACCGGGGTTTCGAGCTCAAATCTAACAACTAGCTTGCATATTTGGTCTTTTGAATCAATATTGCAGGTTCCAACATCTGATTCAGCCTTTGCATGTCATTTTTTGGTTGTTGGGGTCGTTTTTTGTAGCTAAAGGTGTTCCATTTACACTGGAGCAACATCTTCTGTGCATTTGCAAGAAAAACACCTTCTGGGTTTTGTTCACAGCATAGAAAAACCATCTGGGTATCATTCTATTTTTGCATGTAGTTTGTATATTTTGCAAAACCGTGCTCTGAAAGCTACAGTAGGACCCCTCTCCGTTGGCAGCTGCAGTTTTGAAGACAGTTTTCAAATGCTCCGTTCTTGCTCATACGGACTCCTTTTCCCACGAATTTTTTTTTGATTTTGGCTATTTTTTCGTGTTCTATGCACTAGTGTAGTCGTTTTTTGATTTTGATGCCAAGATTTTTTAGAAATTGCAGATTCTCAGTCGTGACATTGCACGGTTCTCGTTTTGAGAACTTCGGAGGATCATAACTTTCACATACGACCTCGTATCGAGGTGATTCTTTTTTTAAAAGTGCATGATTTTTTGAGTAGATAGCAGTGGTGTTGTTTATTTCTCTAGATATTATGCCAAAGTTGTATTTTCAGCATATGCTCTTCATGAGGGTTTTGTAATGCATTGAAATCAAGACCACTTAGTATTTATTGCTAGTGGTAGTTGTAAACGCACTAATATAAAGTGCCAAATCATATTTTCTTGGGGGGGTTCTTTGATTGAGTGAAAAGGGGGGGTTGTCTTGGTTGGGTTCTCTTCTTTTCGACACTTCTCTACATTTCTTCATCATGGATCAAACAAATCTGTCTATCCTAACTCCATACAATTACTTTGAGTGGAAATCACGCATGACAATTCATTTAAGGAAAGCTGGATTAAATAGGATAACTATGGGACTTGAAACTGAACCTGCTAAAGATGAAGATAAGCCTAAGTGGTTTAACAAATGTGATGAGGCATATGGAACATTGTGTTTGTCTATTTCTCCTGATTTGCTCTTTCACATTGAGTGTTTGAATACACCAAATAAAATCTAGACAAAGCTAGAAACACTATTTGGCACACAAGATTCAATGAGGGGTCATATGTTGGAAAATGAACTAATTAGTTTAAGTCCAGGCAATTTCAACACAATCTAGGATTTCTTCACCAAATTGAAATCACTAAGGCTGCAGTTAAAACAATGTGGAATTGAAAAGAAAGATGAACAACTGATTCTTAGTATTCTCTCTAAGCTAAGTTTAGAATATTCTATGTTTGTTTCTACTTTCTATGCTACTAAGGGTGCACTTGGTACTCAATTCACCATGCCATCTTTAGATGATTTTGCTGTCAATCTCACTAGGGAACAGGACAAGCTAATCCAGATGGGCACTCTTAAGTCCTCTAAGTCACATGCCTTGGCTGCCAACCAAGGCACAAAAGAACAGAAAGGACAAAGTAGTAACAACAATAGTAAGGATAAGAAACAAAAGAATAGCAAGGAGAAGAAGGATCAGATAACGGTTGCTTCAAAAGCAACTAATGAGACCCAATATTCCAAGGGTGACAAGCCTAAGAAAGAGAGGGTCCAATGTGCCTATTGTAAAAGACCCAGTCATGATGAACATAAATGTCTGAAGAAACAAATTGATCACTTGACACACATTCTTGAGAAGAATAATATCAGTGTTCCTGAGTCTGTCAAACAGAGTTCTAATGAGGGGTCTAATAAGGCAAAAGAAAATAGCAAGGGAAAAGGAAAGGGCAAGGCCCTTGTTGCAGTTGCTTCTTCACCATCCACTTGGGTTCTTGATTCGGGTGCTTCACACCACATGGCTTCATCTAAGGAAGAACTTGCATCCTTGGAGCCGTGTACTATGCCTTCTATTTTGATGGGTGATAACACTCCTGTTGAGGTGTGTGGGAGAGGGTCTGTTGATGTGGGGGATGGCACATTCCATGATGTTCTTTGTGTGCCCTCATTATCAACTAATCTCCTATCAGTATACCAGATCACTCACACAGGTTCAGGCAAGCGGGTTGAGTTCACTCCTGATTCAGTGGAGATTCGTGAGTTGCATAGTGGTTCTACAGTTGCAGTTGGGAGAGTAGATCATCAGTCACGGCTCTATCTATTTTCTCACTTTGTTCTTGATCCTCCTTCGACTGTTTTGCTCACTCATTCTAATGATGTGAGAAGATAATGGCATGAGTGGTTTGGCCATCTTAACTTCCGCTACTTACAGTAGCTCAACCAGCAGAGCATGGTCACAGGGTTGCCTTCAGTTCAGTTTTCAGGTGGTGTTTGCCAAGGTTGCATTCTTGGTAAGCATCCTAAGGAAAAGTTTGACAAAGGTAAGGCATGGAGAGCTTCACAGATACTGGAGTTAGTTCACAGTGATTTGGCTGGTCCATTTCAGCATCCTTCTTTCAGCAGGGCTAGATATGTCCTCACATTCATTGATGACTTTTCTCGAAATACTTGGGTGTACTTTCTCAAACAAAAGTCAGAGGTATTTGATCACTTTCAGGACTTCAAGACTTTTGTAGAGAAGCAATCCGAGAAAGCCATCAAAGTTTTGCGCACTGACAATGGTGGTGAGTATGTCAACCATCGGTTTGAGAGGTTTTGCACTTTAGTGGGGATTGATTTGCAGCATTCAGTTCCATACAATCCTCAGTAGAACGGTGTTGCAGAACGGAAGAATAGGTCCTTGAAGGAAATGGCGAACTACATGATTCACTCCAGATCTCTTGCACCACAGTATTGGGCAGAGGCCATTAACTGTGCTTGTTATATCCAAAACTGTGTTCCTCACCGAGCCTTGAAGGGAGTCACTCCTTTTGAAGCTTGGAGCGGTCAGAAACCATCAGTTAAGCACTTCAAGTTTTTGGTTCTCTTGCATGGGCCCACATTCCTACAGAGAAATGCAAGGCCTTGGATCCATAGAGTAGACCTTGAATATTTGTAGGTTATCCGGATGGTGTGAAGGGTTATCGGTTGCTCCACCCTACTACACATGAGTTGATCATTGAGAGGAGTGTTCAGTTTGAGGAGGGCTCTTCGAGCTCACTTTCTATCACTTCTCCAACTCCTTCTACTTTGACATTGGAGTCACTTGGGATACATGACAAATCTTCTGATGAGTCAGATTCACCTGAGCAGTCTTCTACCTCCACTTCTGATGTAGAGAGTGATTCAGAGGACTCACCTCCTTCCTCTCCTAGTCATCATTCAGAGGTTGATGATTCTCCTCCAGATTCTCCATCTTTCGGTCCACTTTGGGCTAGACAGACCTTGCAGTCTACAGGTGATTGGGTTGGGGATCCATCAGACACCAGGTGAACTCGTTCACAGTTCCAGGATGCTCCACATGTCTTCATTGCTACTGCCTCAGATCCATAGTCTTTTCATGAGGCTTCTAGTATTCCTGAGTGGGATATAGCTATGCAGGAGGAGTATAGTTCCTTGATGAGGAACCACACTTGGGATCTTGTCCCTCTTCCTAAGGGAAGAAAACTTGTTCGATGTAAGTGGATCTATCGGACAAAATTTACAGCAGATGGGTCGGTTGACAAGTATAAGGCTCGCTTGGTTGCCAAAGGATTCTCCTAGGTTCCTGGGATTGACTACTCTGAGACTTTTGTGCCAGTTGCCTGAATGAATTCCATCTGACTTGTTGTTGCCATCGTTGCAGCTAATCGTTGGGAAGTACACCAGATGGATGTGAAGAGTGCTTTTCTACACGGTGACCTTCAGGAGGAGATCTACATGGAGCAGCCACAGGGGTTCCTTCAAGATTCTTCACTTGTGTGCCATCTTCAGAAGTCTCTCTATGGCCTCAAACAGGCTCCTTGAGCTTGGTATGCCAAGATGGACTCCTTCCTTCTATCAGTTGGGTTCACTTAGTGCCATTCTGATCCCAATGTCTACATTCTGTAGTAGGATGATTCACTCCTATTTTTGGTTCTGTATGTTGATGACTTGCTGATCACAGGGAGTTCTTCATCCACCATTGGGGTTGTCAAAACTGCCCTTCATGACAAGTTTTTGATGATTGACTTGGGCTTGTTGCATTACTTTCTTGGGATTGAGATCTACCAGTCTTCTTCCGAGATCACCATCACACAGTCCAAGTATGCTCTAGATTTGATCTCAAGGTTTCATATGGCTGACCGTAAGCCTGCTCCGACTCCCTTTCTTTCTGGAGTCAAACTTGAGACTCAGTGTTCTTCTCCACTTGTTGATGGCACTTTGTACCGATAGCTTGTTGGGAGTCTCATTTATCTGACTCATACGAGACCTGACATTTTATATGCTATAGGCACGGTCTCTCGATTCATGCAGGAGCCTCATGAGCTACATTGGAAAGCAGCCAAGCAGATCCTTCACTACATTCAGGGTACTCACAGTTTTGGGATTCACTATACAGTGGGC
The DNA here is from genome assembly GCA_027924645.1 of Cunninghamia lanceolata. Taxonomy (NCBI): domain Eukaryota; kingdom Viridiplantae; phylum Streptophyta; class Pinopsida; order Cupressales; family Cupressaceae; genus Cunninghamia; species Cunninghamia lanceolata. The sequence continues at coordinate 5,720,171 of BSBN01000958.1, read as the reverse complement.
ATTGAGCTTGACTTGGTGGGCTACACAGATTCAGATTGGGCGGGTGATTCTCAGGATCACAAGTCTACTTCAGGTTACAGCTTCTCACTTGGTTCAGGTCCTGTTTGTTGGTTGAGCAAGAAGCAATCTGCTATTGCTCTATCTTCTACTGAGGCCGAGTATCGGGGGGCTGTGAATGCCTCTACTAAGGCCATTTGGCTTCAGAATCTTCTCACTGAGTTTGGCATCTAGATCAAATGGCCATCAGTCATATTTTGTGACAACCAGAGTGCCATTCAGATGTCACAGAATCTGGTCCATCATCAGCAGACCAAACACATAGAGGTTCACATGCACTTCATCCGGGAGCTCATCCATGGCCACGTCATCGACCTTCGCTACTATCCGACTTCCGAGCAGGTTGCTGATATCTTCACCAAACCCTTCACTGAGAGCAAGTTCCTTCATTTGCGAGCTTTGCTAGGGGTGCGGGATGCTTCATCTTCTGGGGGGGCTTCTTCCTCTCACTCGGAGTCCTGACTCTCTCTACTTTTGGGGGGGTCTCTTTTCTCTTTGTTTGGGGGGGAATTTTATGTACATGGGTACCTCATCAGGCTTGATTCGTCGGGACCCATTTCTACATCCACCTAAGCTTCGCTTATGGGGGGGTGTTAGTGTAGGTTTTTATTTCCTAGATGGGTTATTTATTTTTCCTATATTCCTAGGTTTTTCCTACACTTCTATTAATCTCGCTTAGGTTAATAAAGCATGTCTTATTAGGTGAGTGGTTGCGAGGTGTCACCTTCCTACATGTGAGCAACCATTAGCTATCTTGGGAAGATACTTTGCTATCTTTAGTCCGATAGATGGTTGCTCCTCATTGGTCGGTGTTGCCACCTCCTCTCTTTCCTTGGTCTATATAAGCATGCTACCTGGCTTGTATTTTGCATCTTTTACATTTGCATCCTCTTAATGCTATTTTGCTTCTAGCATTTGCATTACTCTCTCGGAGACTAACTCTCTGTTGCTATTTTGATTTCATATCATTTGCATTCATAGTTTTAATATCTATTCTTTGCACTAGTTTTCTGGGTTATTAATCTTTTTAGATTCTAACATTTTTCACAGAGTTGCACCTTTGCACTATCCTGATACAACTTCTGGCATATAGTATTGTGCCTTTGGTTAACAGTATTGTTATTCTAGTTCATAAAATTGTGCTTCTAGTTCACAGAATTGTGCTTCTATTTTATCTTGCTACCACTTTTGAGCTATCTTGATACCGCTTCTGGCAGATAGTCCTATGCTTCTAGTTAAACATAGTCCCTAGTCAAAACTTTCACCTAGAATTAGAGGCCATTCATATTCAGTCAAAATTTTCATTAGAACTAAGATCATTCAAACCATCCACCTTCAGTCTCTCAATCATCAAGTCATCTTCATTCACCCTCACATCAATATTTGGACTTTTAGATATTCTTATCATCTTGAGACTACAGATTTTTTTTGTCATCATCATCTATCAAACAACCCAGATATTATCCAGATTTTAGCATTAGTTTTGTTATCAGTCCTGAATCTAGATCACATCTTCTAGTTTATCTTTGATTTGAGAAGTTGCCTCTCTTGGATCTATAGATAAATCAACATATTTTAAACTAGTAACTTAGCTAGCTTAGGAGAGTGACTTCTCTTGAGTTGGTGAAACTCACTACCCCCATCTTGTTTCTCCTTGAGTTCATTAGTCTATCTCTTGGAGGATAATCAAAATCCCAATCATATCAGCAATTGATCTAGATTTTATCTTTTACCAAAATAATCAATCAACACATAATCCTAATAGTCTCAACTTTGTCACAAAAGTCTAACTGAAACACCCATAGATGTAACACAATTCACCACGGGTATGAACCCTCATGTTTTTCTCCCAAAGGGATGCACAGTAGGTCCTTCCTCATCTAATGAATTTGTATAATAATAACAAGAGGTGTCATAAGACCATACCAAAGAGTTACAAAGTCTTGATATCTTAGACATTATAGAGAGGCTCTTGGCATCAGATTTTAATAGATTATTTCTACTCCTTGTCAAACATGGAGCTAAGTTGCCTAGTGATTTTGACACATCAACTATCAGAGAGAAAGACCCAATCAACATCGACATTGCATCTATGGGAGGACCTCATCCTTCTTCTATTCAAAAAATATCTACCATAGCACCCACAATTCCAACTACACCCACACATAACATTCCTCTATCACCATTTACCAATCAATTTGTCAATCCACTATACCAACCCCCCACATCACTTGGTCCAATTATTTCTAGTATTCTTACATCTTTTCCTCTAATCACACCATCCACGTTGTCCATGACTCAATATAATCCTCTCACCACCTCACTTACACCTCAAACATCCCATGCATCAACATACATAACATCACAACCACAATCATATATCCCTCACATCTCCTACATTAGTGTCACAACCCCAATCATCTATTCCTCCCATCTCTTACATCAATCCACCACAAACATCTCAACCACAATCTTCTATTCCTCCTATATCATATATCACTCCACCACAAACATCACAACCTCAAAATTCTTACACAATACCTAATAATCCCCCACATGTATACTCATACATATCCAACACAAATCCCCCTCACATATCACAATAATCACCATAATCTTCTATTCAACAAATTCTTGCTCAAAAACAACCGACATCTAAAATTGATCTTAAATTTTCACATCTTCAAAAATAAATTTCAGATCTTACCCTTGGACATACCAAAAAAACTTTCTATTTAGAGGAAGTTTGTCCTTATCGCTTTGATAGGTCACTCCCTATGATCCCTTTTCCTCGAAACTTTGAAATGCCAAAGTTTAACAAATACAAAGGAAAAGTTGATCCCAAAGAGCATCTTAGGGAATTTTATATTGATTTCTTAGAGGTCCACAATGATACATATCTCTTATGCCTCTTCCCTCATAGTCTTGGAGGGTAAGCAATAGAGTGGTTTTCTCATCTACCTCCAAGTATTAAAACATTTGATGAATTGGCTGAAAAGTTTGTAACCCACTTTTCATTCAATATCGAACATGAGATCTCCATGATAGACCTATGTAATAACAAACAACACAATGGGGAAACTTTTATCTCATTCCTACAAAGATTGAGAAACATGACTAGCAAATTTCCATGGCCTATCCTTGAAAAATAACTAGTTAGCATATTTGTTCAAAACCTCAATCCTGAACTAGGATTTCATTTACAAATCCAATGTGCTAACTTTTTTGACAAAATTATCTCTAAAGGGACAAACATTGAAAAGGTCCTCATTGCAAAAGGACTAGTCAAGATCTTCAAAGAAACAAAAGATAACCCTCAAACATCTAATGAAAAACCCCATTTTTGGTCCAAAAAAAAATGTTGTCAATGATTGTGTTGTGGATACCAAACATGTTCAAAATTTCTAGGCACCAGTTAATCTTCAACCTCCAAAGAATGTCATATCTACTCCAAGGGAGAAACCTAGACAAGACTCTACATCTAGACACAAATTCACTCCATTGGGAGAACCCATCAAGACTGTTCTAAGAAAACTTATCCAAAATGGTCTCATCACGTTACCTGAAGCACACTAGTTTGATGAACCTGTATTCAAACCCTCTTGGTATAAAGACAATGGATATTGTGAATACCATTGAGTGAAAGGTCATAAGACCCCTGGATGTATGAAATTGAAAAACCTTATCTAGAATCTTATTGATCGAGGAGAAATTACTGTTGATGATCCTTCTAAACAAACAACAAACAATGATCTTGATATATACAAGGATCCATTCCCACCACATGGTAAAGGAAAATCTGTAAACAAAGGTAAGAATGTCAACAATGTCTCAACCTCATACAATTCCATTGTCGGTCATATAGAAGGATGTCATGTGTCTACTTTTTCTATCAAGAGAAAATCCCCTGACTATACTATTACAACTCGTTGCAGTCATGTTACCCTTCGTGGGTTAGCACCAAATGTCCATCTAAACTCTGAGTACAACATTCTAGATGATCTAGGGAAAACCCCAACTCAGATATCCATCCTAGATCTTCTTTGAGAATCACCCGCACATAAAACTATACTTGAGAAAGCCTTCAAGAGTCATCAGTCCCAAATAACATTGATGTTGTGTAATTCCAAGCTATGATAGGTTGTATTGCTTCACCAAACCATTTGGTTTTCACCAAAAGAGACCTTCCATCACAAGATCCTTGCAATAATGATGCTCTCCATATTGAAGTTTAAATCCACCAATGCAAGGTCAAATGCATTCTTATAGATGGTGGTGCTGGCTTGAACATTTGTTCACTAAGTTACTAAAACAATGGGATACTCTAAGGACATTATTGATTCTGACCAAAGTATAAGAATAAAAGCATATGATGATACCAAATGAGAGTTAGAAGGTGTTATCCATCTACCTATTCAAGTTGGTCCTGCTATAATGGAGACTGGCTATCAAGTACTGGACCTTGATCTTCCTTATAACATCATCCTAGGTCACACATGAATCCATACCATGTAGGCCATGCCTTCCATGTACCACCAATGCCTAAAGTTTCCTTTCCATGGTATGGAAATTGTTGGTAATGTGTGTTGTCATTGATGTCAACATAGTATATAGAAATATAAGGACAAACTTGTATAGAGGTAGAGTTAGCATGGTCAAGGCAAATCAGTCTCAGAGAAGAGAAAATAATCTAAGTATGGTGAGGTGATTAGTTTTGTGTCTGAGCATGATACAGAGATAAATACTCATGTCCTTGCATGTTTCTAGTATTCCTACATGTATATCTCATCAGTTTGGAGTACTGCACTTAATGATAAATACCAGAAATCTAAGGCATTCATAGTGCATAGCCCAAGGCAGAGTAACATTGTTTTGGTCTACATTTCTCTGCAAAGAAAGATTTGATCTTGTGGTTTAGAACATAAGTTTATCTAGGTATTTAAATGATATATCCAAGTTTTTAGGTCTTCACATCTTTAGCAGTAAAAGTTACAAGGGATAGAGTACTAGTTACTACTTAGATAGGGCAAAGTAATGATGGAGACTTAATGAAATGCTCTACATTCATCTAGAAGACATTATTTTGTCATGCAGTTCTGAGGACAGGCTCGGAGATACATAATGCATGATATGATGAAGTATTAAGTGATTTGGTGGGTCACAAAGTCAGCAATCAAATGATAGAGGCAATATAGACTGTTCGAGAGCCTAAATACATAAGTTTGAGCTTTTGTAGAGGATGAAATGTATGTAGATTAGTCATAGAAGTTCGTGCAAAGGTCTTACATGTTCCAATATATATCAAGTTTGATCTGCATGAAGATATGCCTTATTTTCTTGTACTACAATACTATATCTTGAGTTATGAAGTGTCACATGTGGTCTGGAATGCTCTGCTTCCTACAGTTTGTCATGTTTCTTATTTTTGAGGACGTATAGATTGATATGATACTTCAGCAGAAAGGTGAATTCTTTGGCCGCATGAAGATTTTAACTTCTCCCTGGTAGTGTGAAAATGAACAGTTAGCAGTGTTGAGCAGTTTGAGCTGATAGGTTAAGTCTCTAATATGTGTGGTAGATCCTGACCTATTCTTTGACTTTGAAAGATGTGAAGATACATGTTTTGAATATCTTCATGAAGTCTTAAGGTTCATAACTAGCTTTCCTATCATATGGTATGTATTGAGGCTGAACTTTGAAGAGTTACATGTTTCATCCAATGATGCTTATGATGTCACCCTAATTAGTGTTTTGAAGTGTTGCAAAGGATATTTATAGAAGATCAAATTCATTTGTAAGGTAATGATGTGAGTGTGAATATGATATAGCAGAGGGCAGGATATGAAGTGTGTGAAATCAATTTGAAGGGATGTTTTAAGCAGAAAAAGAAGACTTCATTATCAGCATAAGTCAGATGTCTATTTTGTAGCAGTCCATATATCTATCTTTGTAAATTCTAAATGCAGTGAGCAAAATATTCAGGGAGTAGTAGCTTCCTTGGTTTGCGGCCAAAAAACAAAGTTGTAATATTTTTGTAGTGAGCATAATATATTGTGAGCTAACACTCACTGTGGTTTTTCCTTGTTTTAGGCTTTTCCACATAAAAATCCCAGTGTTCTTGTGTTGATTCTTGTGTTGCATGATTTATTTTTTGTTCCTTAAGTTATTCAGTTTTATCTATGAATATTTGTTTAAGTTTTTGTGTGTGTTGATTTATCCCCCCTCTCAGTACCTCATTATGTTCAAAAATTGGTATCAAATCCAAGTGCCTTTGAGAAGCCTAATAGTTGAGGTAGATCCTGCACTTGAACACATGGAATCCTGAAGTTATGGATAATGATGTATTGTACTAGAACCAGATCTAGAAGCAATGGAATTTGAAGGTTGGGATCTTGATCTAAATGAGTGTGAAGTAGACCTTGAAGGAGAACTCAAGTCATCCCTTGATGAACTAGATGAAGAAAGAGAACTTAATATAGAATATAAAGACATGCTTGAGAAAGCAAAGGAGACAATTGAAAAATTGAAAACAAAGGCCAAAGAATCAAAAGAAGAAACTGGCAAATTGAAAATTCTAATAGAAGGAGAAAAAAGGAGGTGACATAAAGCTCAAGGAGGCAGAATAAATTATCTCAAATTTGAAAGTCATGGTTGAAGAAGAAAAGAGGATTGAAGATTTCTTAAATACCAAGCTCTAATAGAAATCAACTGAATGTTCAAAACTTGAGGAAGAAGTTGTCACTCTAAGGAAAGAACTAGAAAAGGCAAAAGAACGGATTGACTAAGGACTAAAACTGAAAGGAGGATCTAAAATCCTTGATGAGATAATTAATTCTCAAAAGCCAACAAAAGAAAAATCAGGCCTTGGTTTTGAAAAGGGGAAGAGTCCTATGATCAGTGCTTCTACAAATTTATATAATAACTTCCAATCAGGAGGAAACTCTTAAATAAAGAAGAGGCCTGCACTGAAGATCCTAAGAATAATTCCTCTAGAGATACAAAAGAAGATAAATTCACTACTATCTAGAGACAAAGGAAGAATATGAAGAAGAATTTCAAGAAGCTTGCACCTAAACAAACTACTCCTATCAGGTATCCTCAAGGTTTCAATGGAAATTGCTATGCTTGTAAAAATCTGGCCACAAAGATACTATTTATAGAAGTAAGATAAATCAAAATGTTTTAAGGTGTTATACTTGCAATAAGGTTGGTCATAAAGCTACTAAGTGTAGGAGTAAGTTAAGTTAGAACTCTATAAGGTGTTATGCTTGCAATAAGATGGGACATAAGGCTAATGAATGCAAAAGTAAAATATCAAGCAATAATAGGGATAATGCTCAACTCTTTCAAGGATACTATTACACTTGTAACAAGTTTGGCCAAAAGATGGCTAATTGCAAATCTAAGGTGAGAAGAAATGGTAATGCTTAGCAATCAAAATTTACCTGTCATAAGTGCATTTAAATAGGGCATTCTAGAAAGAATGTAAGGCCTGCTCCTCAAAAGGAGGTTGATATTGCTTAGTAAAAGAAGGAAATGAGAAAAGTATGGAAGAAGAAGGAAGAATGTGAAGGTTCTGAACCTCTACCTAGTGCAGATGGATCCTTTGATAACTAAAAGATGAAGTACTAATTCAAGGGGAGTTACAACTATAAGTTTATTTAAAACCCCTGAATGAATGTGATGCTTAATTCCTCAACATTCTAGGTAAAATTGGTACGAACACATTAAGATGATGATAAGAAGAGAATTGGTCAAATTTCCAAAGAAATTGGTTAATTTGTAGAGGATTATTGTATGATTATTGGTTTCTACATGTGAAAACTAGGGTGAACTAGGTCAAAACTGGGAAGGCAATTAATGCATAGAAAAATTGGTTGGTGAAAGGGCTATATAGGCAATGTTTGATCATTTTTGATCTTATTTGAATGAAGCTAAGTGAGTTGAAGAAATAAACAAAGTAGAAGATTCTCAACAAGTGTTGGAGAAAACCCTACTCTCTACATCTTTAGGTATTTCTCAATTTCACTAATTAAAACCCTATTTCCTAAAGATATTGTAATGGCGACACTAGTTGTAATAGATGTGGTTGAGAGGCCAAGGCCAAAATTTAAGAAGCATCCATTCAAATCCACCATGATCAATGAAGTTGGTGCCTTCTCACATGTTCCTACAAATGTGTTGTATACTGAAGATATTTGGATATACATTCACTCACCGATAGATGAATATGATCACTTGAAACTTGAATAGTTTAGGAATGATAATTTGCTAGGAGAAGATTTTTGGTTGAAACTTGAATTTGCCAACACTTCTACTAAGCACCTAGATATCTAGAAGGGTTTTCCAAATTTATGATATGAAGAAGCTTGGGTGAGAATATCCCTAAGTTGAATTCATAGAGACTTCTTCTATTTAGATCATCCCTACCTAATCACTAAGAGTGCTATAAAGGTTGTGATCGCTTTATGCTCCTTCGGACCAGTGCCTATTCTGAACTTAGTTAAGAATAAAGAAGTAATGAAGCTCATCGGAGCAAAGTTTGACAAGAGGACATTGAATGTAGATGATATTGAAGATTTGGGGGTCCGATATACAACCATCAACATTACATACAAGATTTACTAGACTAACAAGTAAAACTCTGCATCTGTAATTGTAATATATACAACCTATCAAATGGTCAAAGAAGGAAAAGATTTTGACCTATGTGAACTTCTATGACAACTTTTGGACAACCTGAAGAGGACAAAGGAATCAAAATACAAATTCTAGTCTGGCTCTTTGATTATATGTCTCATGTTTTACTTTTTGATAGAATTGCCTGGTATGAAGGGGATGGTCTAGAAAATTGATACTTTAGTTTCTCATCAAGTTAAGGATTACATGTTTATCTTTCTGGATCATAAGAACTGTGACACAATGTTCTAGGGATTTTTCAAGACCTTTCAAAACAACATGCAAATAAGGGAGAGAATCCCATAAAAAGTTATCAACAAATATAAGAATGATATAACATTTATGGTTGACAAAGATAATTGTTATATAGAGGTTGTTGAGCCAACGACATTTTGGATTACAACCTTACCATATGAGGTTACAGAATTTGATTTGATTGGTTATACTTATAGGCTACTAAGAAAGCCTAAGGAATCTTCCACTAAAAGATTTGGCACATATTATTAAATCGTCAACAAATCAATTAAAAGAGATGTAGAGGAGAAAGTAGAAAAGATATAATCTAAGGCAGACAAAATAAAACATGACCTAGAAAAGATACTCAAATCTCCTAAAGGCTCAGCAGGAGCACAAACCATTTCCTCTGCACAACTACCAAGAAGAAAAAGTAGATCAACATCAGCTACAACCACTTCCTTTGTTCCCTCTAGATCTTCATTGCCTATCAAAAGAAGCACTACAGAAACCCCTGAACAAACTCAGACCACTAAGAAGAAAAATCCTAGACAGAAGAGTTAGGCTAGAAGAGGCAAGATAAATCCTGTAAATATTGAAGAAGAAGAAGAAAAGGAAGAAGATACTGAGGCTTTGGAAAGAAAGAAGAAAAGAACTAGAGAAGAAACTAAAGAAGGAGAGACCTCAAAGGAGAAAGGAAAAAGAAAAACAAAGAAGGGTAAGAAATCTGAGTATGTGCCATTACAACTTGAAGCCATATTTAATGCAATCACAGAACCTGGTGCTCTGAAGGAAGTTGCTAAACTCTATGATGAGAGACCATCAAAGGACAAATCTACTATTGAGAAAGCAATAGTCAAATACATGGGATCCTTAAATGTAGCCTTGATTGGAATCAGTCATCAACTTCCTGAGAGCCTTGTTGGAGTTCTTACCAAAAGGAGAGATGAAGCCATGGATAAAGATGTTGAGATGAAGAGTTGGGCTCTTGAAAAGGTTTTTCCTTCCATCTCTAAGGAAGAAAAGGTCAAAATATCTAAAACTACAGAAAAAATTGTTCAGGACTAAGGGAGACTAAATATTCTAATGCCAAAGGACAATGAAAAAATAAAGAGATTGGAAAAGGAAACTCTAAAGAAAACTAATGAAATTCTTAAGGAAATGAAAATTGATGAGGGCATTATTGAAGATACATCTGATTAGTCTGCCTCTGAAGGCAAAGAGGAAAGTAGTGACATGCCTAAGAAGAATGATGAGATTGCTCCTCCTAAGGATATTGGAGCACAAGATATAGAGGGTCAAGATAAAGCAAGTAACCCTCCTCTAGATAATACAAATACAGGTACAAAACATGATAGTTCTCCTCTAGAGAGTATAAGAAAGGATGAGCAAAGACAAGAAGATAATCTTGAGGAGAAGCAGAAAGAAAAGGCTTCAGAAATGAATGAGGAACAAAAAGATAAAGAGGATAAAGAAGAAAAAGAGGAGAGAGAGCAATTAGAAGGAATAGAAGATATAGGTCAAAGTGCATCAAAGTCAGAATTATTCAAAGACCTATTAAATATGCAATTGCAATTTCAACCAGTGATCACACCTCAACTTTTGTAGATTCCTACCCATGAGGGGCAAGTATGTTGGTTTAGGTCCAGACAACTGAGGGGGGGGGTGAATCAGTTGTCACACATTTTCTTTCTTTTCTACTTTCAATATTCCTTTAGCTCTTATAATCAACTGAATGATATAAACATTTTAGCATCAATCAATAACATATGAACAGAAAACTTAAATAACACATTCGACACCAAGATTTTGATGTGGAAACCCAGTTAAGGGAAAAACCATGGTGGGGGTTAACCCACAAAAATTAATACTTTGTTAAAAGTTTTTTCACAAATGGGAATGCACATGCATTCAAGCTCACTACCTAGAGATCACTACTCAAATGGAGGCTCACTACCTTTGGAAATATTATAATAGAATAGCAGAGATCTAAACTAATTAATAGCTTCTACTCATGTAGGAGTTTCAATTTTGATTAAGTACAAAAACTGATCTTACACATTTCATCTTAGCTCTGCTCTTCTCACTACTCTACCTTCATTCACACTTTAGATTTATGCTCTTCTCACATATACCTTATTCACATACACACCACACAATAAATCATCCAATTCCATCAACTATATATATCCGCAACATGACCTACAATCATTTTCCCAGTCGGCTTCAAAAAAAACATTTAGAACTTATTGAGTACTCTGCTCTATCAGCTAGATCCATACATAATATGAGATGCAGACCAAAAATTGCACTCACAAATCATCAATTAGGTCAGCCAATATCACTAGTCATCACATTTGCCCAATAAACAACTTCTATACATCCAGAATCAATATCTTCTGCAAGGTCAGCTTGTTCTTCTTTTGTTTGCTTTGACAAATTGGAACCCAGTACTCAGAAGCTAATATCTTTGAATCCTTCATCACTAGAGGACAAAAGTCTAGAGTTAGACTATCTTGACAATGCATATGACTCCCCTAGATCCATAGCTAATCATGACTTCCCATCAGAGAGACCCGGACCAAAATATCAGACCCTATTATTTCTATATTCTTGGCTGTCCAGACTTAGACAATTTTTGAATCTGACTTCTGGTATGAACAAATTGTGTTATACAGATGATTGAGATGATCTTAGTTGCCATCAATGACAACACCTATCAATGAAAATTAGTGTCTCTTGCCAACAATCTCTCCCTATGGCATTGATGGTAACACTTAGTGAAAAATGACTAAGTGTCTGGTACAACTCCCCCTTTGTCTATACACTCATGTACTTCACTTATTCCGGTGCCCCCCTTTGCTGAATACCTCATTTTTCACTACCCTTCACTCCCCCTTTGACATCAATGGCAAAGGGTGAGGTCCGTAAGCTAAAACTCTCCAAAATTTCTATATATACTGTCGCATATGTACAAATAATTATTGAGTCTTATTTACATGAACTTGAGAATGTCTACAAAGTTAATTTTTATTTGCATAAGTTCAGAGACCCACGTACTCTTTATTCCATCCAAAATGGAGATGTGCCCACTTAGCAAAAATGAATATGCTTCTGCCTTTGACAGATCTGCTGGATCACTAGTCTGAACTGCACTCTAAGCTTTAGATAGGGCATTATACATTGTCTCTAACTTAGGAGCAATTAATCTCCTGAGCTCACACATTCTCTTCATAATGTTACCCTTTTCTTTAACAATCCTCTTTATTTCATCTGTCAGCCTGATTACTTGACATTCTTGACTTATAGGCAAAACTGTTAGAGGATCAAAATTTTGAGAGAGATCTGACAATTTATGTTCTTGCTCCTTTATCTTTTTCTCAATACCCTCATTAACTTTAGGCCATGATAGATAGAATTTGTACATATTGCTTCCATAATTCATAGCATTATGAATACTTTTTATGCTAATACTTAGTATTTTTCTTCATTTCCTATCAAATTCTTTATTTCACAAAAATTCTTATCTAGGAATTCTTTCTAAACTTTTGCCTCCACAAACTTCTCAAAGGACTCAAAATGAGTATTCATAGAACTTACAAGATTTTTCAAATGTTCAAAGGGGGAATCAGATGGATTCTTCAGCTAGGTAGGCATTAACTTTTCCAAAATTCTAGATGTAAGCCCCAATAGTTCATTGTCCTCCATGTGGAATTTTAACATCTTTTCTCTAGACTTTACTTGGGTGAATGATGCTATTTTCATTAGTTGAATTGGAGAGAGAGCATCTGGATTGGCTAGTCCTTGGAGTAGTTCAGATTCATCAAGCTCACTCATCTCTTTTTCAAGAATACTTTTCATTGCATCTGCAGTGTCTCTTGCAACATTTTCTGAATCATCCTTTTGTTCATTAGATTTCTCAGTATCTGCTTTATGTGTTTCAACATTTACACCATCTTCTTCTATTTTATCTTTCTTTGTGTTCTCTACAAAAGGACTCTTTCTTGTTTGTTCATCACTTGCTACCTAATCCAGAGGGCTCTATGAAGTAGTAATATTATCCTCTTTCTCTAATGTATCAGGTGGTTTGGGAGTATCTCTTGCACCAACTATTTTATCCAACATTTCTATATTCTCCTAATTTGCATGTTCTACTTCTGGAACAGAGGCTTCACCCAACTTAGATTGCTACTCAATAATGTTCTCTTCCTCACCATCTGGAACTTCTTTTGTGACTATGGGAAAATTGTGCTTTCTTAATGCTTTCAAAAGAATCTCTTGAGTTTCATCAACAATTTCACTTGTTTCTCCAAGCATGAGCTTGTTCATTCTCCTTTTGCTTTTAAAGTCATCTTTGACTTCCTTGAATATCATATCTATTTGATCAAGAGAAATTTGAGGACACAAATTTATTAGCTCATGTTCTGTGATCTCCATGTCCTTACACTTAGCATTTTCTTTTCTCAACTCCAAGATATTTTCTAGACTTTGTGGTAACTTAGAAGTTATCTCAATCAGTGCCTTGTTGTAGATGTTGAGATATCTGACCTTTGCTTCCTCCAACACCCTTTTATCCATATCATTGTATTCATCATAGAATTCAATCATGGGTTTTAGATTACCATCCACAGTGACTGATTTTATCACATCTTCTAAGGAGAGTGTGGGCTTCTTAACATATTCCTCATATTCTTCTATCTTTTGTTTTTTTCTAGTCCTTTTGCTTCTGTAGAACTTTTCTTTGGTTAACTTTGTAGCTTTTGTTCCAGTGACCTTTAGTTCCTTGATTTCAATGTCAGAGTTTGTATCTACTTCTTCTTCTCTTATGCTTTCATAGGTCTAAGATACTTTTGTTTTCTTCCTCTTTTCCCATTTTTCAAATGATTTTGCTTCCGATTTTATAGTTTTGGAAGGAGCAGAGGCAGTAGTAGAGCTTCTAGTAGTTCTTGAAGTGGAAGAGAATTCCACTGGATCACCTATTTGTTTCTTATCTTATTTCTCTTTCTCATCCTTATTTGTTCTTTCTCTGAATTTCTTCATAGCTTCCTTAGTTAGGCCAAGATTTTCAGCTAACTTCTCAACTTGTTTTCTTACTCTCCTATTGGTTTCAGGTTCTCTGAGGTTAGTATGCAATTTTAAACTCATCTCCTCATAAGTTCCAAATCTTTCAACCGTTGTGTCTTTAGGCTTGCTTAGCAGATGTTGAGCATACATATCCAAGATCCTTTCATCTACTTAATGCCCCATGGGCATGATCCAAATAGTTTTAGATTCCACTGCTTCCATTAAACACTGATCAGTATCAAACATGAAGCATATTTCATTTTTGTATTTGTCAACAATTGAACTAGGGATTCTTTCCCTTGAGTGCATCATACTCTCAAAATTCTTGAAGTAACCCCATATAGTAGTTTTTTGAGCATTGAAATCACCAATGCTGTGAAGATGATTTCTGATCTGAATGGAAACTAGCTCATCCTTAGTCCAGTGCACACCTTTTACCCTAGGTACCTCATTCATGAAGTAAAAGAATAGACATAGTGTTGGTTTTTCTTCTGAATCAGCATTAGGGTTTGCCAGTTCTAATGCACAGGCAGATTCAGCCAACTGAATACAGGAGGTTGTGTGAGCTCCTCCCCTTCACTTCTGGTTCTGCCGCACCAAGGGGGGTTTCCCTACTTGATAAAAGTATAACCTTGACTAGCTCAATGACAGAAAGATTTAACTTGACAGCAACAGGCAGAATACCCTCATGTAAGGACCAAGATTTGTATAACAAATCACAAGGTTGGCAACATTCTTGGACATAATGTCTGGTTAGGTATGAGAGCATGCAGAGGTTCCTAATCCTAATCCTACAACTAACAGATGGAAGGATGAGATGGTTTGAAATGATGTTTGGAGTTATGGGACTTTCCTAGACCCATTGAACAGACAGATTCCCAAACCAGTGCCTTATCTGGGCAGCAGAGTCATATCTAAAACTGTAAATGTCTCCCCATGACAACATAAATTCATATCCAGAGGACCTAAGAATAATGCTACTGCCTAACAGCAACATGTCCAAGAAAGAGTATCATTAATGATCATACTTAACAGATCCTATGATGCAATCTATTTCCCTTTGTATCTGATCAAAAGCCTATTTAACCACTCCTTGAGCAGACGCAATAAGTCAGACACACAGTATGCACATACTGAAAAACTTGGAAGCCCTTGACAACCTTGTTTGAAAGGAAAACAAATGACATATAGGAGACAATCAGAAACAATACACACATAGGTGTTTTTCATTTAAAATCAATCTGCATAGAAGGCCATCACAGAGAAAATCATCATTTACAAGCCAAGATAGATTAGTACACCAGACTAAGGACCGAGTCTGTAGCAAAAAATGCCTTTCAAAATGTGAACACCTTATGTTCAGAGTCAAAGCAGAAAGCCCAAAAACATCCAACAACTAAAAAGTAACACAGCCAAAACCATTTATACAGAATCGTGTACATTCAACAATTAATTACATGGCCAGAAGTCAAAAATTCACCAGATACAGATCACAGAGGAAGAATGGCGCTCAGAAGTTATTGCTGCAGTAGACAAGGGAGGCCTCGAGCCCTGCGCCGCCATCTGGAAGTCTTCATCCATAAATCGGGCCACCTGATCATGTGTACCATTTCTCTTACCCCTACTACAGTCGCCATTGATGGCTCAACAACCTGCGGCCGCATGAAAACTGTCGCTGTGTTCAAAAAGGAATTTCCCGCCAAAATGCACTTTAATGAAGTTTCAAATGTGTAGGGAAATTAATCCCACATTGGTGCCGTGGAGACTCCTTCAATACTTTAAAAACATGGCCGCGAGCATAAAAGGTGTCGAGTGCTTTTGCCGCACTCGACGCACAAGCCTTCTCCAAAATCCCATCGCCAAAACTAACATCATCGGCCCACCCCAAAAATCTCCCGCTGACCGCTACACTACACTTCCCTGTATCGGCCAGAGATTAGTCTATCGGCCAACCATTCCACAGTTCACCCGAAAACAAATGTTACGCCGAAGGCCTCCTCTGTCAGTGTGACTTACACCGTCGGAGCAATCAAAGTCTCCCCAGCCGATAAACCAATTCTCACCGATGGCATTGCTTCCCTCTTCGACCAGACAACCATTGTTGGGCCAACACAAAATTGCTTTGCCGATGATGCCGATCACCCCGATGCCTATTCAAATCTCTTGTCGGTGAGACCCACACCGATGACATCGCATCGGCCAAACATTACATATCGGAAACCCAAGAAAATACTTCACCGATAGCCAAAGTGTTGGCGATGACCTTCCAAAACTCTCATCGGTATGACCAACCCGATGAACCCATTGAACCGATGAACCGGTTCAACACGAAGGTTCAACGCCACGGTTCAACATGCCGATAGACATCAAAAAAGACAAGCAAAGGATTTACCGACGGAAAATATAGAACCAAAGCTCGCGAACCGTTGAACCTTGAATCTCCCGCTTGAACCATGAAGAAAAGAGTTCAACGGTTCAAGTTCAAACCGAAAGGTCAAAAACACAACAAAAGTACTTCAAAAAGAGCCTTCACCGAAACGCCAAGTACCAAAAACACAAAGCCTTGAACCGTTGAACCTTGAACCGTTGAGAAAAGGGTTCAAGTTCAAACCAAAAGTTTGAAGACACAAAAACAAACTCATGCCGATGGAGAAAACATGAAGACCACCTCCTCAAGAAACATGATGCTGCAGCTGAAAAATGCTGAGGAGGTCCAACACTTAGAACCTTTTGGATATTTTGGGATGGTGCCTACATGAAAATTGCTAAATTAACTGACAGTGAATTCAGGCACCAACAGTGGCTCTGATTGGGGACGTGCAGGTGCAAGACTGCAGCGAGAACCCCAGATCTCTGGGATGCAGACCAGTGCCTTATCCATTGGGCCTAGAGTCATGAAGTTACCATGATCTACATCACCAATCACTCTTGATGGCCTAAGGCCACCAAGAAAGGGAAAACCAATACTTCCCCTTGTCAAACACCTTGTTCTCATCTGCATACACTGGGTTAAGCCTGAGAGTGCTACCATGATCTGACCATAAACAAACCTGGTCATTTGCACATTCAACCTTCTGATTTATTTTGTCACTATCAACCTTATGCAAACAACCCTCAGCATCAGGCAACAAATGGATGCAGAATGTATCAGGCAATGCATACTCAAATGGAATATAACACATGTTATCATTTGTATCAACATTATGCATTGCAAAATGATCTCCCAGCTGGACTGAAAACTGAAAACACTTAAAGTCCACCATGCAGCTAGGAAGATCAGAGCTCATTTCATATGCTGGCTTCTCAAAAGAAAAGCTTTCAAATTCACAATTGTGCACATCATGTACACAACCAATAGCAGCACCAAACTGGAAAAAATCAGGCTCTAGCACCTCATTCAAATCAGGCACATTTTTACAGTCAATTACCTGATGTATGTTGTTTCCTCTTTCATCAAGATGAGAAATAGAATCCAAACCAAAAACAATGTCTATATCCTCACCATACTCAAATAGATCCTCATCACCATATGTGTCAAAGATGGGTGATCCAGGTACATAAGCTTGATCATAATATGCCATTTGTTCATGGGCAGCAGAGCACACATCTTCATCACCAATGGATTCCCTTTGTGGAGGATTATTAGCTTGTGTGTCATAAGCAAAACAGCCATCAAATGAAAAACAATCATGCTCTGAACTAGCACTTGTTTCAATCCCTGACTGCTCTTCATGATCTCCATGTGTTTGAAAGGTAGGCAATGGGTCACACATAGGACTGCTTCTCTGTTTGCTTATATCTTCTCTGTCTCGAGTACAATACTCACAATTGTCTCCACAGGTCCATTCCAAAAGTTGCTCATTACTGTCCACAACCTCATTGTTGTTTTCATGGCCAGCTGCCTCATCATTGCAATGGGAGTCTTCATTAGTTCCTTCATTGGCATCCTCAACTGGTGAACAATCCAGTTGAGCAGTATTGTTAGCATTATGTTCAAATACAGCAGTCTCAACCTCTATGCTTTCATTTTCATTTTCATCTGCACATGATGCCTTAATTATTTGGTCATTTGCAGCTTCACAACTATTTTTCACACCAAGGCCTGGGGACAGGGATATCAACAGGCGCCCATTTCTAAAATTTTCTATATTTTCAGCAAATTTGTATGCCATCTGCATACCTGTTACCTTGAAATCCCTCAGTATTGCACTAGAGCCCTCCTCAAAAGCCTCAAAGAATATGCCAACATAGGCTGAAGTGTCAAGTCTGAAGACTTCTGGGATCTGTGAAAGGGCTACTGCAAACCTATGACTGAAATCAACACATGGCTCTTCATCTCGTTTTCTGATTCTCATCAATTCTGCAACAAGATCAGCCAGTTCTTTTGCAAATTCTTCCTTGAAACAGTCAGCAAGCTCATCCCAACAGGTAAAGGATCTTTTTGAAAAGCTCAAATACCAGTCTTTTGCTTTTGCATCAAAGGACCTAACAAAAAACCTCATCCACATATCCTCATCTCTGAATGAATGCTTTCCCATAAAACTATGAAAATTTTGGATATGTGCATTCCCATCACATACACTGTGACCACTAAATCTAGGCATCTGACAGTATATCCTAGCAGGCATAGTTTCTACTTTATAATCAACCCATGACAAATCCAGTTGGTCATACAAAGGATCAAAAGGGCTGATAGGAGGTTTAGCTTTCTGATTGGCAGACACAACAGGGTCATTGTTTTTTAACTGGGCCTGCTCAGCCTCTAAGAATATCAACCTATTTCTTATCTCTTCTATTCTTTTGTCCAACATTTCACTGCCGAGTATGGGATAATTCATACTTGGATTCATGAAATTTCTATTTTCAGACATCTTTTCCATTCCTAAGACCTATAGCCTCCCCTGGCATCTAACCTATGCAGCAAAACAGTAAATATAAAGGGGAAGGAATAAGGTACCTTTCTTATACAGATGCTAAAGTCTAAACAGCACATTTTCTGTCACAACACACACATCAACTTTTCATGTGCACTTGAATTTTTTGCAGAGTCGCCACCTCTCCAAAGAGGACAAAATTTACAGCAGCTGAAAGCTCATCAAATATGTTTCTGAGTTCATTCCAGCAGCAAAGCAAAACTTCACCAGAAACTGCAAGATATAACTTTACATCAACATCCCCAGCGGAGTCGCCATTTTGTTGGTGACTCGGATGGGTCACAGATATATTACTGGAGATGATTAGATAGTACTTTTACTTCTCAGTCCCCAGCAGAGTCACCATTTTTGTTGGTTTTTCTTCTGAATCAGCATTAGAGTTTGCCAGTTCTAATGCACAGGCAGATTCAGCCAACTGAATACAGGAGGTTGCGTGAGCTCCTCCCCTTCACTTCTGGTTCTGCCGCACCAAGGGGGGTTTCCCTACTTGATAAAAGTATAACCTTGACTAGCTCAATGACAGAAAGATTTAACTTGACAGCAACAGGCAGAATACCCTCATGTAAGGACCAAGATTTGTATAACAAATCACAAGGTTGGCAACATTCTTGGACATAATGTCTGGTTAGGTATGAGAGCATGCAGAGGTTCCTAATCCTAATCCTACAACTAACAGATGGAAGGATGAGATGGTTTGAAATGGTGTTTGGAGTTATGGGACTTTCCTAGACCCATTGAACAGACAGATTCCCAAACCAGTGCCTTATCTGGGCAGCAGAGTCATATCTAAAACTGTAAATGTCTCCCCATGACAACATAAATTCATATCCAGAGGACCTAAGAATAATGCTACTACCTAACAGTAACATGTCCAAGAAAGAGTATCATTAATGATCATACTTAACAGATCCTATGATGCAATCTATTTCCCTTTGTATCTGATCAAAAGCCTATTTAACCACTCCTTGAGCAGACACAATAAATCAGACACACAGTATGCACATACTGAAAAACTTGGAAGCCCTTGACAACCTTGTTTGAAAGGAAAACAAATGACATACAGGAGACAATCAGAAACAATACACACACAGGTGTTTTTCATTTAAAATCAATCTGCATAGAAGGCCATCATAGAGAAAATCATCATTTACAAGCCAAGATAGATTAGTACACCAGACTAAGGACCGAGTCTGTAGCAAAAAATGCCTTTCAAAATGTGAACACCTTATGTTCAGAGTCAGAGCAGAAAGCCCAAAAACATCCAACAACTAAAAAGTAACACAGCCAAAACCATTTATACAGAACCGTGTACATTCAGCAATTAATTACATGGCTAGAAGTCAAAAATTTGCCAGATACAGATCACAGAGGAAGAATGGGGCTCAGAAGTTATTGCTGCAGCAGACAAGGGAGGCCTCGAGCCCTGCGCCGCCATCTGGAAGTCTTCATCCATAAATCGGGCCACCTGATCATGTGTACCATTTCTCTTACCCCTACTACAGTCACCATTGATGGCTCAACAACCTGCGGCCGTGTGAAAACTGTCACTGTGTTCAAAAAGGAATTTCCTGCCAAAACGCACTTTAATGAAGTTTCAAATGTGTAGGGAAATTAATCCCACATTGGTGCCGCGGAGACTCCTTCAATACTTTAAAAACATGGCCGCGAGCATAAAAGGTGTCAAGTGCTTTTTGCTGCACTCGACGCACAAGCCTTCTCCAAAAGCCCATCGCCAAAACTAACATCATCGGCCCGCCCCAAAAATCTCCCGCCGACCGCTACACTACACTTCCCTGTATCGGCCACAGATTAGTCTATCGGCCAACCATTCCACAGTTCACCCAACAACAAATGTTACGCCGAAGGCCTCCTCCGTTGGTGTGACTTACACCGTCGGAGCAATCAAAGTCTCCCCAGCTGATAGACCAATTCTCACCGATGGCATTGCTTCCCTCTTCGGCCAGACAACCATTGTTGGCCCAACACAAAACTGCTTTGCCGATGATGCCGATCACCCCGATGCCTATTCAAATCCCTTGTCGGTGAGACCCACGCCGATGACATCGCATCGGCCAAACATTACATATCGGTAACCCAAGAAAATACTTCGCCGATAGCCAAAGTGTTGGCGATGACCTTCCAAAACTCTCATCGGTATGACCAACCTGATGAACCCGTTGAACCGATGAACCGGTTCAACACGAAGGTTCAACGCCATGGTTCAACATGCCGATAGACATCAAAAAAGACAAGCAAAGGATTTACCGACGGAAAATATAGAACCAAAGCTCGTGAACCATTGAACCTTGAATCTCCTGCTTGAACCATGAAGAAAAGAGTTCAACGGTTCAATTTCAAACCAAAAGGTCAAAAACACAACAAAAGTACTTCAAAAAGAGCCTTCACCGAAATGCCAAGTACCAAAAACACAAAGCGTTGAACCGTTGAACCTTGAACCGTTGAGAAAAGGGTTCAAGTTCAAACCGAAAGTTCGAAGACACAAAAACAAACTCATGCCGATGGAGAAAACATGAAGACCACCTCCTCAAGAAACATGATGCTGCAGCTGAAAAATGCTGAGGAGGTCCAACACTTAGAACCTTTTGGATATTTTGGGATGGTGCCTGCATGAAAATTGCTAAATTAACTGACAGTGAATTCAGGCACCAACACATAGAATCAATGTACCATACTTGAAAGTGTTTTTCTCATCTTTCTTGATCTTGTTTAAAATTTCAATCAGTTGATTCTGTAGTAGTTCACACAAGTCATAATCAACATTTTCCTTTAGCATCTTGTATGCAGCATAGATGGTTGTTCCAGAAATAGAATTTTCTCTGATCAAGTGGTAAATCTTGTACTCAATCACCATGGAGGTGAATTTGACATTCGGTTCTATAATATCATTAATGGTCATTGCCCTTCTATCAAACTTAGCTATGGTAGCATTAGTTACTGTCTAGTTTTTCATGGCTTTCAACATGGGCAATCCTCCAGTTGAGTTTAAACTAGTTACATTTATGATAGCATCCCTGGTAATCTTGAATGGTTTTAACAACCAAATGAATTCATCATGCATCTGACTCAAGACTTATCGGACCCATTCATCCTCATCAAATGTTGGAAACCTCGTAATCTGAATAAAGTGTCTATACTGTAGTGCCTTATACTCAGGTTTAAATTCATAATTTTCATCCTTGAGTTGTTTCTCAAACAAGTCTACATGCCTTGAATCTCCAAACTCATCTATATTTGCATGAATGTAAACCTTAATGTCTTCTACATGCAACACACCATACTGAACACTTGAAAAAGCACCTAACGGGTAGACTTCAATTGATTTCTAAGGATGCTTCTTAAATTTGGGTCGAGGCCTTTCAGTGATGTCAATAACATGAGGAGTAGCCATCTTAATAGATTTTAGATTCAAAGCTTTACAAAGAGGTACATTTTTCTTTTATAGGGTTAGGGTTGATCAATTGCCAGTTGAATTCGCTCTTCGCCTCAGTCTCTGGATTTGCAGCTCAAAATGCTCTAATTCTTGTTTTCTTCAAATGCAAGGTGATTCAAATGAGTGACCAAGTGACCTTCCAAAGCTTCACATTACCTAATTTTCCTTTGTAATAAATGTGTTGCTCCAATTATATTCGGTTACATTATTTTTGATAGTTCTTCATGTATCACTCCGCAAGATTTTATATCAACATCTTTTCTTCCAGAAATCCTTCCAAAGGTTTTGTACTAATTCAAAGTATTTTCTTTTATTGTACCAGACTTAGGCACCCACTTACTAACTAGGGGAATTTGATGTTCTATGCAGCTCCCCCTGAGCCAGAGCTTCTGACTTAATTCTCGGAGGAATTGTCAGCACCAGATTCTAGTGCGGACCCATCACTATTATTTATTATATCTTTCTTTGTCCAAATCTTGTTCATTTCACTCCATATCTCATTCACATCAATTTTATTTTTGCCTCTGTCTTGTTTCTGCTCATTCAATTTTCTATTTACCGGACCTCTTCTTCCATTGTTCTTATTTCTGCAGAATCTTGCAATATGACCAGATTTATTGCAGTTAAAGTACACTTGATTTCCTCTTGATCTGCACTAATTAGCCATGTGTCCAAATCCATTGCTAGCAAAGCAGTAGCCATTAAAAGAATTGTCATTTGAGTTATTCATTGGTATACTTCTACATTCATTGGATTTGTGACCATACCTCTTGCATTTGAAGCATTTACCGAAGAAGGATGGACCATTTTGATTTGCTTTACTTCTGCATTGAATAGCTCTATGACCAAATTTATTTCAATTGAAGAAATTTCCATTAAATGATGGATATCTTTGAGCATTAGGCTATCTTACCAGAGGTTTTCTAGTTCTATTCCTTTTATTCCTTGGTTGGAAATTCCTTTATCCAGATCCGTAGCTTTCACCTTTCTCATATTTAAGATTATGCTTGCCATTATCCTTTTTCTGTTCTTCAATTAGTGCTTCGAGTTTAGCTAAGCTTATTTTGAAATTTTATTTATACTTATTTGCAATTTTTAGGTCATGTTTGAGAGTGATAATCTATCTCTCAAGTTCTCTCTCATTGTTTCTACTTTCTTGTAGATTAGATTCTAGGAGACTACCTATTCCATCCAATTTGTAGCATTCTTCAGTTCTTTCTTTTAGATTTTGATTCATCTCTTCTTTAGTTTTCTTCCTATCTTCAATTTCCTTGGTTAGTCTCATCACCCCAGTTTCCATCTCATGTTTTAGGACAACAACTTATTTAGGTAACTTTTCACATTCTTTTCTCTTTTCTTTCAGGGCCTTGTCTTCCAGTTGAAGAGGTTGCTCCTTTCCTTTTGCATTGGATTTGCTCAATTTTTCTTTTAAGATCTCAATGAAGTCTTCAGCCTTTTTGAGATTATCTTGCAGTTCTTTGACTTCTGCCTTGGACTGCTCAAGATCATCTAGGGTGAGATTAAGTTGTCCTTGAAGATTATATTCATCCATTTTACTACCTTCCCAGATCTTCCTTAAGCTGTTAAACTTTTCCAAAGGAACCTTGCTCTGATACCAATTTTTAGTTTAGGTCTGGGCAACTGAGAGGGGGGGTGAATTAGTTGTCACACATTTTCTTTCTTTTCTACTTTCAATCTTACTTTAGCTCTTATAATCAATTTAATGATATAAACATTTCAGCATCAATCAATAACATATGAATAGAAAACTTAAATAACACATTCGCCACCAAGATTTTGACATGGAAACTTGGTTAAGGGAAAAACTACGATGGGGGTTAACCCACAAAAATTAATACTCTATTAAAAGTATTTTTACAAATGGGAATGCACATGCATTCAGGCTCAGTGCCCATAGCTCACTACTCAAATGGAGGTTCACTACCTTTGGAAATATTATAATAGAATAACAGAGATCTAAACTGATTAATAGCATCTACTCATGTAGGAGTTTTAGTTCTGGTTAAGTACAAAAACTGATCTTACACATTTTATCTTAGCTCTACTCTTCTTACTGCTCTGTCTTCATTCACACTTTGGATTTTTGTTCTTCTCACATATGCCTTATTTGCATACACACCACACACTAAATCATCCAATTCCATCAGCTATATATATCCGTAACATGACCTACAATCATTTTCCCAGTTGGCTTCAAAAAAACATTTAGAACTTGTTGAGTACTCTTCTCTGTTAGCTAGATCCATACATAATATGAGATGTAGACCAAAAATTACACTCACAAATCATCAATTAGGCTGGCTAATATCATTGGTCATCAGATTTTCCCAATAAATAACTTCTATACATCCAGAATCAAGATCTTCTGCAAGGTCGACCTGTTCTTCTTCTGTCTGCTCTGACAAACTGGAACCTGGTACTCAGAAGCTAATATCTTTTGAATCCTTCATCACCAGAGGAAAAAAGTCTGGAGTTAGAGTATCTTGACAATGCATATGACTCCCCTATATCCACAGGTAATCATGACTTCCCACCAGAGAGATCCAAACCAAAATACCAGACCCTGTTACTGCTTTGTTCTTGGCTGTCCAGACCTAGACAAATTCTGAATCTGACTTCCAGTATGAACAAATTGTGTTATGCGGATGATTGAGATGATCTTAGTTGTAATCAATGGCAACACCTATCAATGCAAAGTAGTGTCTCTTGCTAACAAAGTAGACATGTCTAGTATTTCACCTCTTCATGAGATTCAACTCGGTGATATACTACATGCCTCTACAAGAAAGGAGTTCTTGCAAGAAAACTTGAAAAAGGCCAACTTAGTTGAAGATGTTGTGAAGTTGATTTAGGAAGGATTACCAAAGGTAATCATTGATTCCTCTCTTCCTCTAGAATAAAAGCTTAAGTTGTTAATGGATTCCTTCAAAGGTCATTCTTTCTACGTAGAGCAAAAAGTAGAATAAGAGGCAACAAAAAGAATAATTGATAAGAGAATGACTAAGATGATTGATAAATGTGCTAATGCACATAATAAACTTAAAGAAAATTTGAAGAAGTTCAAAGATTGCAGTGATGAGGCCACCACATTATATCTGTTCTATCTAAATTGGCCAAACTTAACAAAGAATATTAAAGCTCAAATAGATACCATTGAGGCACAAATCAGTCAGATGCCAGATGTGTATGATTTGTCTAAGGATAAAAATAGGGTAACAAGAGATCAATTGGAAAACCTTCATGCATAGTTATCTCAACTACAAGACCAAAGAGAAAACCTAAAGAAACAATTTGGTTAGTTGAGAAAGGCAGTAAATCTGAGACTTGCCTCATTGTCTGGTCTACTAAGGGAAGAAAAAAGGTAGATCAAAAGATGAAAACCTCAAGAAACATGGAGGAAGATGAGGACCTATGCATGTAGTATGAATGTCATAACCATATGCTTGTCTCAGAAAATGATAACTGGACAACAACTCTTCAACAACTCAAGGTAAACTACAAAGCCATTATTCCATCAAAATGAGTTGTAAGAGTAATGTGAATAAGATTTTTTTGATAAATATAGTCTTGCGGAGGATAGTAGAGTCACACCATGAACATAGCATCTATTTTTTAGGAATCTTCATCTCAGGGGGAGTACAGTTTTAGAAATCATTTTGTAAGGGGGAGTCTATACAGCTTTTTAATTGATACAAGCAAAGGATATCAAGCCCTTTGTCCTTGATGTCAAAGGGGGAGAGAGAAATATATATCTAAGGGGGAGTATATTTTCCAATCAATGACAAACAGGGAGATTGTTGGTAATGTGTGTATATCAAAAAATTTGGATTTATAAATGGAAATGATCAAACAATTGAAATGCATAACCTAAACCCAAATAATTCAATACCTCAAAGATGCAAGATGAACTCGATTGATTGATAGCTTTGTTGTGTTGATTGCTCGATTCCACAACATAACGCTGATAGAGAGATAGGTGATGGTGATTGATAGATTCAAGCTAGATGGATTGAAGAGGATAGATAATGGTTTGAGATGAAAATTCAGTAGAGTGAGGTTGCATGAAGAAGAATCCTCCATTCCCCCCCTAATGGCTCAAGGGAGGCTTGTTTTATAGGAAAGGCTTGGTTCTAATGGATGGCTAGGATCAATTAGGGCTTTAGATGAAATGGATGGATAGGATTAAGTTAGGTTTCCTTGCACATCAAGAAATTGTAGTCATTTGACATGTGGCAAGGGAAGATAAGGCTTAGGTGTGCTTGTGTAGATAAATACTAAAATTAGATCCCAATAGTTGTGCATGTGAAAGATAAAAGTTGTAACACATGATTGACTGGACAAGTGTTGGAATGTGATGAAAGATGAGGACTTAATTCAAATAAAATATTTGAATTAGTTGGAATATGGGTTGGATATTAATTAAATAAATAAAATTTATTTAATTAATTGAGAAGTTGAATAGGATGCAATAAGATATGATGTGGAAATTAATTAAATAAATAAAATTTATTTAATTAATTAGGATAAGGATAGGATATGATTGGGATATGATGTGGAATTAATTAAATAAATAAAATTTATTTAATTAATTGGCTAAGTAGGATGAGGATGGGATTTTAATTAAATAAATAAAATTTATTTAATTAATTGGCTTAATGGATAAATGGGATGGGATTAGGACAAAATGGCTTATGATGTCTAGGATAATGTTTTAACAAGGTGTTGCAAGACATACACAAATTTGGGACAAATTTGGGTGTTTACATTTTGCCCCTCTTTGAGATGATGTTCAAGATGATGAGCTTTATGTTGAGTAACATCATTTCAAAGAAATTAAGGTATGGATAGAGGAAAATGATATGGAGATAGGATGATGATGCCCCATCGAGAGGATAGGCGGGTTGAGCAAACATGGGTAGGCTCTCAAAAAGAAATGGTTTGGCTACAAAAGAAAGATAAGGGGATAGATAGAAGAAATGATGGTGTGTTATGCTGCAATGAAAGTGAGCAACCATAATGTTTGATATAGCACTAGATGTTGTGCACCAAGGTATAAGGACCAGGGTGATGATATGTCTTGTGCCCTAGCATAATACAACCTTGTCTAATGTATGAGGAAGTGGACTTAGAGCATTAAAGTCCTAATGCACAAAAGGTATGATATGACCTTAGATGCAAAAGATAGTGCAAAAAGCTATTCCAACATACATAATATA
This sequence comes from Cunninghamia lanceolata, assembly GCA_027924645.1. Taxonomy (NCBI): domain Eukaryota; kingdom Viridiplantae; phylum Streptophyta; class Pinopsida; order Cupressales; family Cupressaceae; genus Cunninghamia; species Cunninghamia lanceolata. The sequence goes on along the minus strand of BSBN01000958.1, from coordinate 5,692,515 downwards.
TGAATATTAGCTAGAATGATACCAATGTGATACAAATGCAAGATAAAATGATAGCACACACAAGCAAGCAAGTAAGCATGCACAAATGATACAAAAACAAACAAGGTATTGCCCCTGTCAATTGGTAAACCAATGATTAATTGTTGATGATGATAGTTGAGAGTGTTGTCATTGCGGGGAAAACTATCTCCCTAGATCAACACAAGGTTGTTTGCTGAGTTGGTTGGTTGATTGGCTGATTGATTTGGCTTACAACAAGGCTAGGATCAAGACCATGGATTGCGATTGGATAACTTGGCTTGATTGATTAACTTGCTTGGTATGGATTAAGGATGGGCTTACACTTGGATCATTGCTTGGAATGATTTGAAGATGATGAAATGATGGTTAGATGTCTAGGATAATGTTTTAACAAGGTGTTGCAAGACATACACAAATTTGGGTGTCTACAATGTGTTGTCATTGATGTAAAAATAGTATATAGAAATATAAGGACAAACTTGTACAGAGGTAGAGTCATCATGGTCAAGGAAAATCAGTCCATGAGAAGAGAAAATAGTCTAAGTATGGTGAGGTGATCAATTTTGTGTCTGAGCATAATGCAGAGGTAAATACTCATTTCCTTACATGTTTCTAGTATTCCTACATATATATCTCATCAGTTTGGAGTACCACACTTAATGATAAATACCAAAAATCTAAGGCATTCACAGTGCATATCCCAAGGTAGAGTAACATTGTTTTGGGCCGCATTTATCCATAGAGAAAGATTTGATCTTGTGATTTTGAACATAAGTTTATCTAGGTATTTAAATGATATATCCAATTTTTCATGACTTCATATCTTCATCAGTAAAAGTTACAAGGGACAAAGTATCGGTTACTACTTAGATAGGGCAAAGCAATGATGGAGACTTAATGGAATTCTCTGTATTATTATTTTGTCATGTGGTTCTGAGGACAGGGTCAAAGATGCATGAGGCATGCTATGATGAAGTATCAAGTGATCTGGTGGTCCACAAAGTCAACAATCAAGTGACAGAGAAAATATAAATTGTTTCAGAGCCTAAATACATATGTTTGAGCTTTTGCGGAGGATGAAATGTATCTAGATCAGTCATAGAAGTTTGTGTGGAGGTCTTACATGTTCCAATATATCTCAAGTTTGATCCACATGCAAATATTCCATATTTTCCTATACCGCAATACTATATCTTGAGTTATGAAGAGTCACATGTGGTCTAGAATGCTCTGCTTCCTATAGTTCATCATGTTTCTTGTTTTGAGGATATATAGATTGATATGATACTTCAATAGAAAGGTGAATGGAGGAAGTTGAGACTGTACATGATTGAATTCTTGGTCTACATGAAGATTTTGACTTATCCTCGGTAGTGTGAAAATGAACAGTTAGTAGTTTTGAGCAGTTTGAGCTAATAGGTTAAGTCTCTAGTATGTGCAGTAGATCCTGACCTATTGCTTTGACTTTGGAAGATGTGAAGGGACATGTTTTGAATACATTCATGAAGTCTTGAGGTCTACAACAAGTTTTCCTATCATATGGTATGTATTGAGGCTGGCCTTTGAAGAGTTACACGTTTCATCCAATGATGTTTATGGTGCTGACCTAATCAGTGTTTTGAAGTGTTGCAGGATATTTAAAGATGTAGACATCCAAAATTGACCCTTTGTATCATTTGTCTATTAGTCACATTATTCACCATTGCATATGTCAATTTTGTCTAGCACACTTGTATCAATCATCTATTTTCTTCTAAATCATCCACTTCCATAATTAATCAAATAAATTATATTTATTTAATTAATTTCATCTATTTTCCTTATCTTTATTCTTCTATTTTCTATCTATAATTAAATAATCTTTAGTTATTTAATTATCCCACTGTTCTTCTAAAATTAAATAAATTTTCTAATTTATTTAATTTCCCTCTCTAAATAAATAAAATTAATATTTTATTTATTTATCTTCCCATCATGCATATAAATTAAATAAATAAATTTATTTAATTTATATTGATTCATCCAATTTTCTAAATTTAGCTTTTTTTCCTCTATCATTTAAAAATAAATTAAATAAATTTATTTGTTTAATTTATTTTTATTTTCTCATTTCCCTTTCTTATCACTTTCTTCTATGTGTACAAGTCACCCTTGTCCATAGCTTGTTGAAAATTAAATATAAAGAAAATGATTTAATTGATTCTAAAAATTAATTATCCTTATCATCCAATCATTAAAATAGAAAAGTATTCTATTTTAAGAAAGTCAATCTTATCTCCACCACCAAAGCCAACTAAATCATTTAATAAAAGCTTTTCCTATGGACACATGTCGTGTACACATTCATCCATGCCTCTTGAATAATCTCAACCGTTCATGTAGCCAACTTTTCTCCACCGTTGATCAATCTTAGTTGAGAGCTACATATACACCCTCTTATTTCATTCCAAAATGCGTACACAATCTCTATAGTGTCCAGATTATCATCTCATGCATATTGAATCCATTAAGCATCCATTGAGAACTTTGAGCATACTATCTATCATCATGGCAGCTTTGGCAACTATGGTTGTTCACTATTGAGAAGCAATCCACATTCCAACCAAGGAATCAATACAATCTTGGTGACATTGTTCTTTGATTTGCTTTCATTTTGTGTCATTTAGATGGATTTCTTGAAGGTGGTAGGATTGGTCTTTGGTTGTATTGTTTGATCTTATTAACCTAATTTTTCCTACTCACACATTTTGGCGCCTGGTGGGACCCACATCCTTGATTATTTTTCTTTGAAAAGTTGTTTTTTGAAGTCTAGGTATGGAATAGCGCATTTAATCGACAGAAAAATTACATTTGGTCTATGAAAATCACCTTTGAACGGCTCTGCATCACTTTTGATTGGGGGAAATTGCCTTTGAATAGTCTTTCGTCACCTTTGGTCTGCAGTTAATCACCTTTGATCAGTAGGGAGTTGCCTTTGGTTGATTAGGGTTTTCATTGACACTTTCATCTTTGCAAGGTTTTCTTCGATTTTAATTATCTAATTTGGGTTACAAGATGGTTTATTTGCTAACCCTAATTGTCTTTCTCAATCCTCAATCTAGTTTATTTGGGATTTGATTTATCTTTGACCTAATCACATCATATCAATTAGATCTTTGCATTTGATTTGCAGGATACAGATTTGATTCAATTTATCCACCTATTTGGGTCATCAGGTTTTATGTATTTTTTTGAATTTTGTAGAATTTATACATCTGAGTACCTTTGAACAATAGAAAATCACATTTGCACTCTATCAGATCACCTTTGCACAACCTGCCATCACATTTAAGTGACAGAAAATTGCCTTTGGTATTTATCTAGTCACTTTTAATTTATAGATTGTCACCTTTGCACCCTGTTTCACTGCATTTGGTCTACACACTTGTACCTTTGATTTCATTGAAGTTAATATCTGTTTGTGTAGCCTCTTACTATTTATCGAAGAAAGGTGGATCTAAAACTACTAACACATCTATTGCAGGATCAATCGATCAAAGATTTACATCATTTTCACTAATCTATGAACATTTCATTTAGTGCTTAAAAAGAACTTGTTTGTTGGTTTGCTTGTTGGCTTTATTTGCTTTGTGTGCTTATTTTTTGTGTTTGTTGTAGATATCTTGTGTTTAGATTCCTAAGCTAATAACAAAAGTATCCTCTCCCCTTACCTATCAAATGGATCTTGGGTGCAAGAGGACTTGTTATTATCTTTAGAGAGACCTGCCTTGGTGCAAAAAGAGGTACTCACCCCAAGGGAACGACCTCAAGTGGTACTTTCATTCAGTCTTCTATACAAAAAAGGATAAGGTGAAAACCAAGTCACCGGTATTAGTGCTTACCGTATAGTGCTAGTTTAAAAGGAGGTGTACCTTGTATAAATGAGATTCCTAGTAGAACTAGTCAAATCTTTAAGTAGCTTGTTAGATGCTTGTAACATTCTGGTCCCCCAAATCATCACTAGAAACCACTTGTTGTAGAAGCCAAAATCCTTTTTGCTTGCTGATGGAGGTCGGACCTTCGAAGCTGCCTTATATGTACTATTCATTGTAGAGATAGAAAATCTTGTTGTGTGGTTACACAACATGCCCCATTTTGCCCAATAAAATAGGGACCCAACTTTTCACTTGCTTGTATGTTCCCTTGCTTTGGGTGGTATCGTAAAAAGAGCCAGTATCAAATGCATGTCAAGATGTCATTTTGCCTATCAAGACCTAAAAGGAGAGGCTAATTTTAAAAATAAATTTTTGTTATCACAAACCCCATCAAGTGAAAGATCATGAAATTTTAAATAAGTTTGCCTTTTGAAGCACCCCAAAATTCCTCCAGAATAAGAAGTTATGTCTATTCAAACCTTGGTCAAACATCATCTAGATACTCACAGTCCACATTTGGATGTTATTCCTAATATCTAGATCATTTCTAATATCTAGACATCAAATTTAACCCCTTTGGTCAGTTGAACGTCACCCATATAGGGATATCCCTAAGCACCCCGACATTAACATAATGTTTGGATGTTATCTTTAAATATCTTGATGTGAAATATCCAGTCCTGCTGACATCATGTCGACACCACATATATTATATGGTTACATCATACATATGTTAGACCCATAGGGATATTAAAGCACACGAATATCAAGTTTTTCAATATCCTCCTCCCAATGACATCATGTCATCTTCACTCCATATAGAGTCCCGAGCATGCTTATGTCATCAAGATTTTTACCTGTATGGATATTATATCCCATAATATCCATCCTGCTTATGTCACCCTATCTCTACATAATGAAGAAACTTCATTCTATTTACATCATCAGGATATTAGTTCTATATGGATATTTTGCACTCTAATATCATGATACCCAAATATCCATGCACCTGTGTAACCAATGGCATGAAGCCACGTGTCCACATTGACATCTCTACCTAACATGGATGAAAATCAGGACCTGAATAGAGAATTCTTGGTCAATGATAGGTGACCCGATTTGATGACGTCACCTAGGCCACTTTTATCCAGATAAATCCACATGAATATTCCTTACCCAATTTTGGTTAAGCACCCTACATTTTTTGCAATAAATGTGAACAAAATGTCATTGGCATTTAAATTTAAAAATGTATGAATGGACACTTGTGATAATCCTAGGCAATCTTTCTAAAATAAATTTTCAAATCATTCCCCGAATCATTAATATTCCCTAAATCATAAACTAGACAAATTAAAAAAAATCTGAGTCCATAATCAATACCTTGCATTCAAAATTGTGTGATTATCAGAGCAAAAGTGATTTTTACTAATTACAAAGTTGTTGAATTTATCATCGAGAGTTCAAGCTGAGAATACAAGGAAGAAGGAGGTTAAGCATGAATACATTTATCTATGGTGTATAGTTCTTTAACACAGTCTGTAATTAAGGTAAAATGTCACACAAGTATGTTGAAGTTGCCCACTCTCATTTCTTTTGCAGAGGAATGTGGTTTATCAAGTACATGAAGATATGGACAGGATGTTAGTGTGGTTTTTTTTATAGGGTTATTTCTTAAGAAACATAAGATTCTGATAGCTAACCCTAGATATAGATATACATCCTTTGTTTGAAACCTATGTTTTCAATTACAAGTCAATCATGTCTCAACCACAGATGGACAAGAGGGATTCAGAATTCCACCGAGACATCTTCCCAAGGATGAATAGTATTTTCCATACTCAAGGATATGTAGAGGATACTCATTGTGGGAACACTGATATAGAAGCCTTCAGAACAAGAATAAACAACAAGGAGGATAACCTTATTCTCAAGAACATTGTGATGACAGGAATGTATTATGCAGCCAGATTTCCCAATGTCACGGAGCCCCTAGAGTTGTTGGTTGCATGCATCTAGAACTATAATGTAGTCACTAGAAGAGTAGAAAAGGAAGGGAGGGTCTTTTCTGATTTCTCCATAGATGGTATCTCTGCATCTTTCAAGTTGCCAACAACTCATGGGATGTTTGTACTAGATTTGACAGCCTTGGCAAAAGAATACAATATAGGTATGAAGGCCTATAGGAAAGTGATCTATCTTGGTTGTAGACATCCAACTAATATATCCAAAGTAGTGGCTAAAATGCCTCAGCACCTTTATAAGTATGATTTTTCAGAAGAAGTGCAATACATGATGTTTTTGCTTAGTAGAATGAATGGAATGCCTAGATGTGGCAATTTTGAACCTTGGATGTTTGGACTGATCAAGCTAGTTATTGAAAAGCCAGAAACCAAGATATAATGGGCCAAGATGATTAATGATGCCTTCTATGATTAGGTCATTAGATGGAAGAAGATTAAGGATAGGATCTTTAAGATGATGGGATACCTAGTCTATGCTTTCACCACTAAAGGCACATTCAATGGACTGCATAGAATATGAAAGATGGGCATGCTACCGCATGAAAAGACTCCTTTGGAGCACTATCTTCAATTAGAAAGGGATCAGTCTATTCAAAATTATAGAAGCGTGAATGATTGCTTCACCATGCATTTGGTCTGGATCCTGGAGGGAGATCCCACCAAGAGATTCTCAGTCACCATGACTAAATTAATAGATGCGTATGGTTCTTGGTTTATACAAGCTAGAACTTATTCCTACATACAGATGGAAGGCTTCAGTGGATAGCCTTACATGCTCCCAAGGTATCCATCAGATAAGGTTTCTCTGGTGGAGATGGTGAGGCAACAATTTCCTACTTTTGAATTGTCTCAGGTGAAACATGGGAAACCATATAGGAAATTCCCTATAATGGTTGGTTGGTATGCAGCCCCTAATGTAGATAATGTTAAGGATACAGAAAAAGATTTAACAAGCTTATATTTATAGCTATTTCCTTTGGCCCAGGATTATGACCCTTATCATAGGGTAGAGAAAAGATTTAACAAGAAATACAAACACAATGTTCATTTGGAGGATTTTTAGGCTGATTGTCAGGATGAACATGAGGCCAGGAAGCATGGATACCAAAGGCTTACTTTAGCCCAAATAAATACAATAGGCCAACTAGAGGTACCTCCTCAGTTGAAGAATGATGATGATGATATCCTTGATAGGGAGTATAATGAGAAGAAGATATTAATGGATCCAATCTCTTTCCCTGATTATTCATTGCCAAATGAGACATCAATAGATGTCATGACCTCTAGCGTCATGAAAAAAATTGAGGCTTGGGTAGTAAGGAGGGTGCAAGAGTTAAAAGAAAAAGGTGTTGCCATCACAATGGACACAAAGAAGAAGAGAAAAGAAAGAGAGGAGGATGGGTATGATGACTTTTTAGTGCACAAATGGTAGGTCCTAGATGCCAAATTAGTTGAACCTAGCAGTTCAGGGACTGCAGAGCAAGTTACCATTGAAGAGATATCTTTGGTTTATGCACCACCTCCATCACAAAAGGATACTCCCATGGAAGCAATTCCTATTCTTGTGCTTCAAACACCAGTGGTACAGGGGGGATCATTGGATAAGGAAGATGAAGTCCCACTTGAGACATTGGCTGAAGGGAAGAGAGATGTGCTCCAAGCTGTTATAGTCCCTAGATAGTATTGATACCAAGGTCCTATCATGAGGGGTGTTACTTCTCCTTTATTGCAAAAACAAGCACTGACGTCAGCATCTTCAACCCCCAGCGTCAGTATAATCAAAGAACTCTAGCATGGTGTCCCTCCTGATACCATCATCAAAGTAAAATCTGAAATGACAGAAAAGGCTATTCAAAAGTATTTAGAGAAAGAGATGAGTAAGGCATTGCCTCTAGATAAAATAATAGATTTGACAGATGATGATGTAGTCACCGATGTGACTAATCATCCACTAGAGACCCTACTGCATCATTCAGATCATTGGGCAAGAGCTCATAAAGGTACAAGGATGAAAGAGAGAGGTCAATAGAGAAGAATCTCCAGATGTGGAGGTACATATGGACCCCCTGAATACTTTAATTGAAAATGTAACTCAGCCAGAGGTGATCGATTTAGCATATCAGCCTGGAGATGGACAAAGGAAACAAGTAATAGATAAACTTGATCAAAGGGTAGAAATCATTCTCATGGAAACAGATGATACAGACAAGGAAATCCAAACTAAAGATACATGGTCAGGTACACCTGTAGCTACAACTAACCAAATGCAAGTGCCACATCAGGATTCAAGTGTTAGTAGTAAAGAGGATAAGGATAATCAAGAATAGTCTTTGGTAAAGTCACACCCAGATGGACAAGCCATGGAACTTGAAAATGTTCAAAAAGGAGAAACACCATAGGAATAGGTTTAGGATATACATGAGGATACACATATGAAATGTAAGGATCAGGATGAACCAGAAGATACATCACATCTAGATATCTCTCAACAAGAACAAGTGATAAAGCATAATGTCGATGAGGTTGACCAAGGAAAATGTCAACAAACAAAAGGTTCTGAAGACATCCCACCTCCACAAGAAAATGTACAAAATCCTGGTGGTGAGGAAGAAGTTATAAATGAGAATAAAGAAGTACATGATGCTCAAATTGAGAAATTGGAGTAGAGAGGGTCAAATGCATGTGCACGCGCATGGCTATCATCAGAAGTGGGAATTCTACAAGAGACCAAGCCATTAGACTTTAAGTCACTCTTTATGTTGGACCCAACCAAGCCAAAGAGAAGGGCAAGGATGGTCTCAGTAATAAAGTGAGATGCAACTACAGGGAAGAGGATAGCCTGGGTAGCTATGCCTAAGGTAGATAAGGCCAAGGGGGAAATAAGGCCAAAGGAATTTCAAATAACTACTATTGATTTAGGCCATGCTACAGATGAACAAGATATCCAAGGGCTCAGAGATCATACAGATGTTGTGGAGGCTAGGATAATGAAGATCAAGGGCAAGAAAATATGTACAAGGCACAAGTAGCCCAATTACAGACTTTTGTAAAAGGATTGGCTACTCCCACTAACATTCAAATAATTGAGGACACTTCATTAGCATTGGTTTCTCAAGAAGAAACAGCTGCCCTAGATGTGTAGAAATACCATGCACATATCATGGATAATTGGTTTAACAAATTCTTAATGGATGGGGACTAGACAATAAGGACATCATTATCCAATTGGGATTTATTGAGCAATCTAAAACATAAGGTTGACAAGATGAAGAAAGAGGTGAGCCAAAGGTTAATAACCAGTGACAAATATTTGGGTACTCTTAAAGACATGAGGAAGAAAGATGCTAATGTCCTCATAAATAATAAAGTGGTAACAGTACAAACACTCCCACTACTGGATAGTTGGTGTGAGGATGTTGCGTTTTTAGTAGATATATTAAAAATATGCAATGACAAAATTGCAAGCATCAGTGGGAAATTACACAATCTATTGTCAGATGAAATGGTAATTTTGGAGTCCCTAGAGGGTAAAGTGGAAGGAAAGGTAGAAAACCAAGATGAAGATTTTGCTACCAATGCCTTCAGGGATAATTTCTGACTTGCAACAGAGGACCCTATCAAGAACTTATTCGAAGCTACCATTGATATGACTATGAGAATGAAGGCTAGTATAGAAAGGTATAGGGAAGAGTTAGATAACAAAACAAATAGGTGGTTATCCTTACAAGATCAATTGAAGGCACAAGCCTATGTAGCCAAAAGGGCTAAGATTTTGAATAGAGAAGAGATAGAGGTGGTCATCCAGGTCTATAATGTTATCTAGGGTGTCGGTGCAATAATAAGTGACTGGCATTGTTCTAGAGAATCTAAAGAAGGATAGAGTAGTCGTATTGACCAAATCATACTCCAGAATGCTCTAGATAGTTGAGAGATGGCAATTTGTGCCACATAGAATGTATTTTGACTTGGTCAAAGGAATGTAAACCATTGATCATGATAGATAATTTTTGACCATGGGATCTTTTGTAACTAATTCTCATCCTTATTCTATAAAAGGATGGAGAGTCCTAGTTGTAGATTCATTTAGAAGCTTAATTGAGATTGGATTGCTAAAATGTCAGGACCAATCCTCAAGGTCAATTGTAAATATATACTCTTTTGCATACTTAATGAAGATGAAGTCCCTTTGATTACATACAATCATAAACTTTGAGTAATCTGTGAATGAATTCTGAACATGTTACTTTGATTTACTGTGTCCCTTGGAGTGCATTTCAGTCTATATATGTTGTCTTCATTCCTTTCCTTCAAAGTTAGCATGAATCATATCTAGCTGTGGAATGACCTGGTGAACATATGGTTTGATTTCCTTCTCTTCATGACAGTATCAAGAATATATATGGATCAATGGCTAAAAATTCATCAATTTCAGTAAAATTAGAGGCATTAGTTCAAATTTGTTTAATTTCATTTGAATCATCATCATTATTGCAATTACATGAAAAATAATAAGCAAACTCAGAGAAATATGCTGACATCCTATAGATAATTGAATATCTTTAGCATATTTGAACAAAGTGCATACAAAGATAGCAAATATCATGCAAGTAAACATGACTAATAGTAAGAATCATGGAAATACATGCTTATAGGCACATTATTTGAACAAATTTATAGTGCAGAAGTGAAATCAAGTGAAAATTAGTTCAATACCAATGGATTGAAGATAGTTACAGAACAACTAATTAAGATAATCATAAATTAAGTGTTATACAAAAGAATTGATCAAACTTATATAAATATATGCATAGTTTGGTTAAGTACAGTAGGATTTAACCTTGTTGTTGAGAATTCACAGAAACCAGGGTAACCAGAACATATTTGGATACAATGAACTTCAAAGTAGAAATTTAAGGCCCCTTAAGGAAAATAGAAACGCACATCAAACCACTGAGTAACATCAGATGATTATGAACTAATCCACGGAGACTTGTGATTATGAATTCTTTGAATTCATTATATCTTTCAAGATGATAAAGGTTTGATTTGTATTTCTTTATCTATGTTTGTTTGTGACTAACATCATGATCAACAAATCCCTCAGTTCATAAGATCTCTGGATCTTTGGGATAAGAGATTTGGTGTACCCATGCCATGGTGGGGGAGCCAGTGTCACCAATATTTCTAGTTGTCCACTTTGTCTCAGTATATGGAGAAATCCAAGTAGGGACTCAACAAGTAGTATCCACTTTCTAGCCTAGGTTGTACATGCTTACAAGTGTTTTTGAATTTGTCAAGACCCATGCAAAACTTTGGGATAATCTAGGCCCTCATTCAAACATTCCTCTGATTTTGTATTAGAGTCATAGAAAACATCATCCAGTGTGTATTCATTGTGTGTTCTCTTACCAATTATCTATCAAAAAACCTATCATTGTCACAAAAACTCACCTTTGCACAGTCCATAGTCACATTTGAATCACAACCTGTCACCTTTGATCAACAGAAACTCACCTCTGGTCATCTTGGAATTACCTCTAATTATCCTAAAGAATGTCTTTGAGTTATCCTACATCACCTTTGTATCGTATACAAATGCCTTTGATTTGTAGAAAATTACCTTTGAACAATAGAATTTCTCCTTTGGCTTATCCTAAATCACCTTTGAGCTATCCTAGCTCACCTTTGGTAATCTATAGACTGTTAGCATTTATCCAATCTAAAATCTCATTTCCAGTCAATCTATAGCTTTGTCAATACATTGATCATCTACAACCAGCATACATCCTATTTAGCCTGATCACATCATACTTTTGGACTTTTTGATCCCTTACATCCTGTTGAGACTCTAAAACAACCATCAACATCAATCAATCAATCAAATCAACATCCTTTGTCTTTGATCACTATCTAGCTTTTGATCATATCACAACTATATTTTCCAGCTTGAGAGAGTGGTTCCTTTTGAGTTGGTCTATATCATCATCATCAATCAATCTTGTCTACTTTTGAGTTCATGAGTCTATCTCTTGGCAAATAATATAATTCAATCAAACCAATCCAATCAAATCTAATCCAAATCAAACCAACCAACCAATCAATTAAATCATCAATCCAATCAATCAGCAATCCAATCCATCAATCAATCCAACCAATTGATCAAGCCAACTATCAATCAATCAAATCAATCAATCAAACCAAACAATCAATCCAAGAGTCTCAACTTTGTCACACAAGTCCAAAATTTTCATCCATCATCAACCAATGGCTCAAACTAGGAGTCAATATAAGGCAGCCATGGAGGCTAATCTCAAAGAATTTCAATCTACACCTCTCAAGGATGCTTCAAAATTCACAACTAGAATGCCTCAAGATATGTTTGTACTTGAAGGTTACATCGCTAGACCATCATCATCAACTCAAGTGCCACAATATCATTTTGGACCTTCATCATGAACCCACACACCACAATACCATTTTAATCTACCAACTTATGAGGAACTTTAAGATGACTTAGCGGATCTTCAAAATGTTGACACATTGCAAAATGTCAATAAGCTCTAAGATTCTGATCCCAGTAGATTTTTTTTGACAATTAGCTCAAAGAGGAGCCAAATTACCAAGTGGCTTTGACCTATCTAAGATCACAAAGCAAGATCCAATCAATGATGTTGTTGTTGCTAAGGAAACCCATAAGGCTATTGCTACCATGTCCACCAAACCCACAACATCCACACACAACATCCAAACACCATCTTTGACCAACCAATCCTTCCCTCCATTCCATGCATCTTCTACACCCATATCAATAGAGCCTTTGTTAACACCATCTAATGTCATCAACTCATATGTGTCACAATCACCTCAAGCCCCAAACCAAAGTGTGCCATATGTTACTCTATCTCATGTGTCTCATCCCATCCCATCTTCTTCCATCAACGTAACTCTTCCACATGTGTCACAAGCATCTCAAGTCTCTAATCAAAGCATTCCACATGTTGCCACATCTCATGTTTTGTATTCCATGGTATCTTCTTCCATGAATATAACTTCCATTCAATTGTCACAAGCACCTCATATTCCTAATCAAAGTGTGTTGCATGTTGAACCATCCCAACCCTCCAATGTGTCTTCCCATACATCTCATGTACTATCCAATCCTGATACATCATTTATCAACTAACCTATTGGATCACAAACACATTCCAACATATCATATGTCGATCAACTCCTTTCACTTGGACCACAATCATCCGACCAACACATATCCTATGATAATCCACTTGTCATATCCCAAGCTCCGCAACCATCCAACCAATGCATATCCTATGCTAATCCACCCGTCGTATCCCAAGCTCCATCAACTTCCAACCAATACATATCCTATGCCAATCCACCTCTCATTTCTCAATCTCCATCAATCTCCAACCCTCATATATCCTATGTAAATCCACCCATTGTATCCCAAGTTCCACCAACTTCCAACCAACATATGTCCTACATCAATCCATCCTATGGTTCACATGCGATGAAGACTCCAAATGTTAATCCATCATCAAACATCTACACATTTTCATCATTTGATAACTAAGGCCAAAACACGTATGCCCTGCCATATAACACATCACAACAATATCCTCCAAATCAAACTCTGATGAGCCAAATATCTCATCCAAGCCACCCACCTGATATGGAGCAACGATTCAATCAGTTACAACAACAAGTTGTAGATATGAGTATGGGCCAAACAAAGAAGACATTTTCCTTTGAGGATGTATGCCCATATCCTTTTGATAAGTCAATTCAAATGATACCTTTTCCTCCACATTTTGAGATACCACAATTTGAGAAATACAAAGGAAAAGGTGATCCAAATGACCATCTTCAAACATTTTATGTAGCTTGTCTTGATGTTGCATATAATGACACATATCTCCTACATCTATTTCCTCTAAGTCTTGGGGGATAAACTATGGAATGGTTTTCTCATCTACCTCCGGGCATCAAGTCTTTCAAAGAATTAGCAGACAAATTTGCATCACACTTTTCTTTCAATATAGAAACTGAGATATCCATGAACGATCTTGTCAACAACAAATAGAGAAATAGGGAAACCTTCTCATCTTTTATCTAATGATGCTGAAATATGGCTAGCAAGCTTCCATGGCAAATGCCCGAGAAACAACAAGTTGACATCTTAGTCCAAACTCTTCATCCTGAACTATCATTTCAATTGAAACTCCAAAGTGCCATCACTTTTTATGAACTCATATCCAAGTCTACAAACATTGAAAAAGATTTAATTGCAAAAGGTCTTATCAAAATCTTCAAGGAAACAAAAGACAATGCACAATCTTTAAATGACAAATATCACTTTTGGAACAAGAACAAAAATGTTGTCAATGATGGCATTGTCAATGCAAAGAATGTCCAAACCATGAAAGTTCCCATCCATATCCAACAATATCTAAGGGCACACCCTTTGTTCCAAGAGACCAAGCTAAAGAAAATCCATTCCATAGACGTCAATTCACTCCTTTGGGAGAGCCCATTGAATCAATTCTCAAAAATCTACTACTGTTGATATACACCAGACAAATGAGAGGGGGGGGATGAATCAGTTGTCACAAAACTTAAACACTTTCTACAATTTAAACATTCATCACTTATCCACAATTATTATGATTTGACAATGAGTGCATGAAATCAGAAACTTAACGATAGATACAACATCAAACACAAGAGACACCAGATTTACATGGAAACCCCCAAGGTGGGGAAAACCATGGAGAGGATTAACTCTCAATATATATTGCAATCTTGAAATAGTGATGTTTAGGCTTGGTCACTCCACTTGCCTAAACATACTGGCTTACTGCCATGAAGAACAACTAGGTCTAGCAGGCTCACTGCCTCAACCCTAAACCTAGCAAGATTACAATAAAGATTGTTAAGCCCTACTGGTGGCTTACTACCACGATCAACACCTTTCTATATTTGCAACTGAAGTATAATGATTCTCTCGCTCTGCTCTTCCTCTTCTCTATTCTTCCTCTTCTCTGCCCTTCCTCTTCTTTCCTTTACCTCTTCTCTAATCTGCCTTTTGGACCTTTCTTAATATATTCTCATTTTTTCTCAAGGACACTTTATCCACAACTCAGCTACAATTATTTATACACTACATCAACCTTGGAATGATCATCAAGGTCAACATCATAATCATTAACCATTAGAACAATCTCTAAGGTCGGTATTACAAACATTTACAAAATAGGTCCTTACCTATTACAACAATGTGCAAGGGAAATGAAATGCGAATCATGCCATGCCTTAGCTAGGACTCAAACATGATCTTCCATGCCACAACATACTTCCACAATCTTCCAGAGATCTCTGCAATCACTGGGATCAACCAGGTCAGCTAATACTGGTTACATGCTACATTATCTAGGAACAATCTTCACACATCATCTCAATTTCTTAATGCAGACTAAAGTCTAGATAGGAACATGATTAGGAGACATCCACAAGCATGTTATAATCATCAGGAATAACTACACAAACCTTAACCACTTTATCCATAGGAATCTTCTCATGGGAACACATGAACTTCATTATCTTCAACTGTCATAAAAGAAAGATAGCTTGCGGGCCACCAAACCATAAACCATTGCAACTGTAGGCACTTATCATCATCCTAGACCTCCCTCTAGAACCACAGAACCAAATACTTTATTGCGGAGGAATGCAGAGTAGAATACTTTGTTCCCATCCCAACTAAACTTATAGAAAAAGCAGGTTCACTCTGGTGGACACAACTCACTCAGATCTTCATGTGGTGGCTTCAAACTTAGAATGCAGCATCCTTAGTCATACCTCTAACTTACTTCCAATCTGCAGACCACGATCTTCAAGTAGGAGCAAATGCAGAGTAGTTTACCAGACTATTCTTCAGCATACAACTTATTGTCTATAATGCACTTCTCTGTTGTTCACTTGTTTCTTTCAGAGAGGCTAATTTTCTCAATATCCTCAACATACAAGTCTTTTAAATAGGTAATAGAATTAGATATAGTTGACACTAATGACAACAAAGATATGTTGACATTAATGACAACACCGATTAGGCACATACTTGCAACAATATCTGCCTTTGTCATTGATGGCAACATATGATGTGAAAAACTACAACAACCATCAAGACAAGATTCTCCCCCTTTCTCTTTACACACCTGCACTCTTTCTTTCTCTAAAATTCTCCCCCTTTCTCTTATACATTTGCACTCTAATTTTTTCACATGACTTCTTTCCCCCTTTGACATCAATGGCAAAGGGCACATACTTGCACTCATCTCCTCTGATCTAATCTCTCTTCTGAATTCTCTAACTACTCCCCCTGAGAAGTAGCCCTAAAAAGAATCAATCTAGACCTCTGAACACCTTCAGACTGATGCACTATTGTGCATCTTAGTTTAGAGTAGGAGGGGTGATGACCCCTAACTTTTCTCTGAGATAATCAAAAGTATCCTTAGGCAAAGGCTTGGTAAAAATGTCTGCAATTTGATCCTTGGTAGAAACATACTCCAACTTGACTTCATTCTCTATCACTTTTTCTCTCAGGAAATGATGCCTGATGGATATGTGCTTTGTCCTTGAATGCATCACTCGAATCTTTGATATGTTAATGGCACTTGTGTTATCACAAAATATTACAATGAAATCTTCATACACAACTTTAATTTCCTTCAAAGTCTGCTTCATCAGTAACACTTGAGTGCAACTGCATGTTGTTGCAATGTATTCTACCTCTACAGTAGACAGGGATATTGAATCTTGTTTCTTGCTCAACCAAGATACAAATCTTTTTCCTAAGAAGAATGCACCTCCACTTGTACTTTTTCTGTCATCCACATCTCCGGCCCAATCTATATCAATATATGCACTGAGAGTAAAGTCACTGTCCTTAGGGTACCACAAACCATAATCTATTTTGCCTTTTAAATATCTCAGAATTCTTTTGACTGCCATCACATGTGATTCCTTGGGTTCTGCTTGAAATCTTGCCACAAAACACACTGCATGCATTATGTCACATCTAATTTGAGTCAGATAAAGTAATCCTCCAATAATAGATCTATACTTTCTCTAGTCTGCCATGGGTGAGTTATCATCTTTGCTCAACTTACAACTAGTTATCATTAGTGTGCATACTGGTTTAGAGTCTTCCATCCCAAATTTATTTAACAACTCTTTCACATACTTAGATTGAGAAATGAAGATACCTTTATCTGATTGATTTATTTGTAGACCTAAAAAGAAGTTCATCTCTCCAAACATGGACATTTCAAATTCACTTTGCATTTCTTCAGCAAAAACTGAGCACATACCTTCATTACCTCCAAAAATAATATTGTCAACAAAAATTGCAACAATCAGGGTTTGTTTATCATTGATCTTAAAGTAGAGATTACTATTTGTAGTACCTTTCCTGAACCCTATCTGTATCAAGTACCTATCCAACTATGCATACCATGCCCTGGGAGCTTGTTTTAATCCATACAATGCTTTCTTCAATTTGCATACCATGTCCCCTTGTTCTGATGACTAAAATCCTTCCAGTTTTTCAATGTAGACTTCCTCTTCCAATTCTCCATTTAAGAAGGTAGACTTCATGTCCATTTGATAAACCTTGAAATCTTTATATGCTGCAAAAGCTAGAAACATCTTTATTGCTTCAATCCTTGCCACTAGAGAAAAAGTTTCTTCAAAGTCTATTCCTTCAACCTGAGCGTATCCTTTGCATACCAATCTCACTTTATTTCTTACCACTTCACCATTCTCATTCATTTTGTTTATGAAGACCCACTTTGTACCAATTACATTCTTGTCTACTAGTCTGGGAATGAGATCCCAAGCCCAATTCTTCTCTATCTGCATCAATTCCTCTTCCATAGCCTTTATCCAATTCTCATCTTTGCAAGCCTCATCCATAGGTTTAGGTTCAATCTTAGAAATTAGATAGAAATTTACTTGTTCCTCTACAGCTTTTCTTCTGGTTAAGATCCCTTTGCTCTTATCTCCTATGATTTAATTTTCAAAATGACTAATTCTTACATATCTTGGAGTTTTGGTAGCACTTACCAAAGCTTGTTCTTCTTCATCTGTGTTGTCTTCAAGCTACACCACTTTTGAAACATCTGGATCATCTGACTCATATCCACTTGATTTTAAAGACCTCTCCTTACATTCATCAACTTTAACATTTGCACTTTCAATGATCTTATTCGGCCTCTTATTATAGCACCGGTAGGCCTTACTCTTGGTGGAGTAACCAAGGAAGATTCCTTCATCACATCTAGAATCAAACTTGCCTAAATATTCTTCTCTTTTGATGTAACATCTACTACCAAAAACTTTGAAATATTTCATAGTAGGAACTCTACCATGCCACAATTCATAGGGAGTTTTTGAATTGTTACCATTTACTTGAACTCTGTTTAGGATATATACTGTGGTATGAATTGCCTCTCTCCAATATGCTTCCAGAAGATGAGCTTCCTTCATCATGGTTCTAGCAGCTTCTTGAACTGTTATGTTTTTCCTTTCAACAACTCCTTTTTGTTGTGGAGTTCTGGGCGCAGATAGCTGTCTCTTTATTCCATGTTCTTCATAAAATAAATTGAATTCATTTGATGTGAACTCTCCTCCTCTATCAGACCTCAAGCATTTGATTTTCAAATCCATCTCATTTTCAACCATTGCCTTAAATGCCTTGAATTTATCTAGAGCTTTAGCGTTCTCTTTCAAAAAGGTGACCCAAGTCATTCTAGAATAATCATCAATGAGTAACATGAAATACCTGTCTCCTTGCAAACTTCTTACTCTGGTAGGTCCACACAAATATATATGCACTAGCTCAAGTAGTCCTCCAACTAATTGATCCTTGCTTTTGAAACTTGTTCTTGTTTGTTTCCCAAATTGACACTCCTTGTAAACTGGATTAACAAGCTTCACAAGCTTAGGAAAATCTCTAACAATCTGTGCAGTACTTATCTTCATAATATTATCAAAATTTATGTGACACAATCTTCTATGCCATAACCAACTCTCATCAGTCTGAGTCAACAAACAATAGTTCTTGGTTCCTTTCAAGTGATAGATATTACCTCTAGTCTTCTTACCAGTTGCAATGACTGTTCCAGAGCTTTCCCTGATCTTGCATCCATTGTCCTTGAAGCTCAAGTCATAGCCCTTGTCACACATTTGACCCACACTCAAAAGATTGTGCTTTAATCCTTTCACATACAAGACATATTTAGTATTATGCTATCATCTCCAAACCTAACCAGTCCACCATCATATATTTCCAAACTTACAAACTTACTTTTCTCACTAGTCATGTGGTGAGAGCAACCACTATCAATAACCCATTCATCCTTATCTTTAATGACCTGAGCAGCCAAAGTACTTTCCACTAGTTTTTTCTTCCTTCATATAGCTAGAAGAATTAGTAGACACAAGATCTTCCTTAATAGAAATGAACAAGCATTCATTTATAAAGGAACTAGCATTATTTGGTTCACCATTATTTGATACACCATCATCATCAAAATCTTCAACATAATAACACTTCTTTTGGGTCCTAGGCCTGTTCTCATATCTTCTTATATTTCTTTCAATTCTTTCAGGACATCTAGAAGCAAAATGACCTACTTTACCACAAGAAAAACATTTGAAAGGTAATTTTCCTTTATACTTACTAGATCCTCTTTGCAGTCTATCCACAAAGTTGGCTTCAACTTTATCTAACTCATCATCTGATTTTACCTTGTACTTTTCTAAAATGGAAGTACTTCCAGGAGTACTGGCTTTGAATGCTGTCTCAACTTTTGGTAGAGCACCATCTAACTCCCTCATTTCAAAAGCAGTAATCTTACCAAGTAACTGACCATGTTAATAGTTTTTACTTGCATGGATTCTTCAATCGCAGCTACCTTGTGACAGTAGGACTTGGGCAGAGATCTTAGAATTTTCATAACAATTTCCTTTTCTTTGAGAGTTCCACCTATGGCTTTTATCCCTGTAACAAGTTCATCAAATCTTTTCATAAAAGTTGATATGTTTTCATCATTTTTCATCTTCAAGATTTCATATTTCACTTTCAGACTTTGTAACTTGGATTCCTTTATAGAATCATCTCCTTATACAAATTTTTCAACTTTTCCCATACCTTATTTACAGTTTTGAGATCCACCACTTTCATCAATATTGAGTTGGTTAATGAGCTTAGCAGAGCATCCTTTGCCTTGATATCTATCTCATATTCTTTGATTTTGTCTTCAGTCATTGGACCATCTTGAGGTATGGTGTATTCTATTTCTGCATCTTTCTAAAATTTGTAACCAAGAGAAAGAAGATGGATTTTCATCTGAGCCTTCCAGAGAACATAATTTGTTCCATCAAAATGTGGCGCTTCCTTCTTGTAAGACATTTTGGATCTTCCTCAAGCTGTTAAACTTTCTTTAGAGGAACGTGGCTCAGATACCAATTGTTGATATGCGCCAAACAACTAAGGGGGGGGTGAATTAGTTTTCACAAAACTTAAACACTTTTTGCAATTTAAAAATACATCACTTATCTACAATTATTATGATTTGACAATGAGTGCATGAAATTAGAAACTTAACCACAGATACAACATCAAACACAAGAGACACCAGATTTACATGGAAAACCCCAAGGTGGGGAAAAACCATGGAGAGGATTAACTCTTTATATATATTACAATCTTGAAATAATGATGTTCAAGCTTGGTCACTCAACAGGGCTAAACATATTGGCTTACTGCCATGAAGAACAACTAGATCTAGCAGGCTCACTACCTCAACCCTAAACCTAGCAAGATTACAATAAGGGCTGTTAAACCCTATTGGTGGCTTATTGCTAGACTTACTGCCATGATCAACACCTTTCTATATTTGTAACTAAAGTATAATGATTCTCCTACTCTAAACTTCCTCTCCCTCTTCTCTGCTCTGCCTTTTGGACCTTTCTTAATATATTCTCATTTTTACTCAAGGACACTTTTTTCACAACTCAGTTACAAGTATTTATACACTACATCAACCTTGGAATGATCATCGAGGTTAGCATCACAAACATCAACCATTGGAACAATTTCCAAGGTTGGTATTACAAACATTTACAAAAGAGGTCCTGACCTATTACAACAATGCGTAAGGGAATGAAATGTGGATCACACCATGCCTTAGATGGGACACAAACATGATCTTCCACACCATAACATGCTTCCACAATTTTCCAGAGATCTCTGCAATCACTGGGATCAACTAGGTCAGCCAAGATTGGTTACATGCTACATTATCTAGGAACAATCTTCACACATCATCTCAATTTCTTAATGCGGACCAAAGTCCCAATAGGAACATGATTAGGAGACATCAACAAGCACACTATAATCATTAGGAGCAACTACACAAACCTTAACCACTTTATCCATAGGAATCTTCTCACCGGAACACATGAACTTCATTATCTTCAACTGTCATAAAAGAAAGATAGCTTGCGGACCACCAAACCACAAACCATTGCAAATGTAGGTACTTATCATCATCCCAAACTTCCATCTAGAATTGCAGAACCAAATACTTTATTGCGGAGCAGAATACTTTCTTCCTATCCCAACTGAACTTACAGAAAAAGCAGGTTTCACTCTGATGAACACAACTCACTCAGATCTTCATGCGGAAGCTTCAAACTTGGAATGCCGCATCCTTAGTCATACCTCTAACTTACTTCCAATCTGCAAACCATGATCTTCAAGCAAAGCAAATGTAGAGCAGTTTACTAGACTGTTCTTCAACATACAACTTACTGTCTATACTGCACTTCTCTGTAGTTCACTAGTTTCTTCCAGAGAGTCTAATTTTCTCAATATCCTCAACATACAAGTCTTTTAAACAGGTAATAGAATCAGATATAGTTGACACTAATGAGAACAAAGATATGTTGACATCAATGACAACACCGATTAGGCACATACTTGCAACAACTACAAGCTGACAAGATCATGTTACCTGAAGCTAGACCAAATGAAGAACCACAATTTAAGCCTAATTAGTACAAAGACAATGAATATTGTGAGTATCATAAGGTGAAAGGACATAACACAATTGGTTGTTTGAAACTGAAACATTTGATTCAAAATTCTCTTGATCAAGGAGAAATCACTATTGATCCACCAAAATAAATGACAAACTATGACCTTGATGCTTTCAAGAATCCACTTCCACCATGTTGATGATGATTGTTAGTCATATCAACATGCATAAAAATTTGCACAACAAACCTTTATTATCTTGAAAAGTATGATTAATTTGGACCAAATTGATGACTCCAAGTCTCCATTGATCAGATCATGATCTTCTGACATTACTCAAAGGTTGATGTGACATGTTTTCCATTTCAAGGGGTCTTACACTGTCTGTATTGTAAATCGTTGCCTGTATATTTGGTTCTGCATCTGTTTCCTATAAACTTACTTTGTGAATAAGGTTATTTCCACTATGCTCCATAGATAATGATTATATTTATAAGTTTGATCAATTCTTCTGAGCATTTACTGTCATGAACTTGTTTTATGCTTCTGCACTATGTATTTAATCAAATAATGTGCCTATAAGCAGATATTTACATGTGTATCATTGATATTCATATGTATTTTCATGATGTTTGTCATTTTGACATGCTTTTAATCACAATATGCTCTATGTATTCAATTATTTATGAGTTATAGGAATAATTCATGTTTATTTTCTTTAGATTGTATGTTATTTGCAATTATGAAGGTGATTTGTAATAAAATTCAAAGAAAATTTAAAGAATACTTCTAAATTTAGTGAACCCTTAGCTAGTGAGTCGCATAAATTCCAGATACATTCATGAAGAGAAGAAATCAAACCATAATTTCACCAGGTTGTTCCACAGCTAGGTATGGTTGATGCTAACTTCAAAGGAAGAAGGAATGAAAACAACACATGCAAACTGACAAGCACTCTAAGGGATGTAGCTAATCAATACATGTATCCAGATTCCATCCACTAATTACTCAAGATTTACAATTATATGTAATCAAAATAGCTTCTCTCTCATTAAGTAATCAAAAGATATTTACATTCACAAAACCTTGAAATTAGTCTTGAGCATTTTAGTAATCTAACTTCAATTAATTTTCCAATGCTTTAAAGAGTACACTCCATCCCCTTTTATAGAATAAGGAGAGGAGGTGGTTACAAGTGACCAACAGTCAAGATTTGTCTATTTAGATTAGCGGTTAATATCATCTCATTAACTAAGTCAACACTTGTAAACAAGAGCACAAGTTGCCAGCTGGCAGCCATCTGTCAGACTTGAGCATCTTTTATTCTGATTATGCATATGACTCCATCATCATGCATCTCTATTTATTCTTCATTCTCTTCTTCTTCATTATCACCATCTTCTTCCTACCTTGTCTATTGGGCAAATATCATTGGTTGGTAGCCTTGGAGTAATGGCAGATGCATGTGAAACCAAGGAGGATGGGGGCACCATATTTATGCATGAAGACAGAAGTAATAAAAAATTAAAGTTGAACAAAATAAAAAATCTTACAGAGAAATATTGAGCAGAGAAGAAAGAGTGAGTTTTAGTGCAAGCAAGATTTGAAGGTAGAGGAGCTAAGGATGGTGGATTTGGGGGTGAGCAAGGTGTAGACATTAGAGGTCTACCAACCCAAAGTAAAGAACAAGGTAAGGGTTCCCCTTCTGCCCTAGATGTTCTCATTTTTGAAGTGAATAAAGATGTGTGCCTTGTTGTTGAGAGGGAAGAGTTCATAGACTTAAAAGTATTTCTATTTTCTTCACTGCTATTGACTGATACCATGCCTTCAAGATATTTTTTTGATGAATGGGTTTATAATGTTTGGGGAATGAAATTGGGATTTTATGTGACCTTCTATAGAATGGTTCAAAAGGGTATGTTTATTATTTTTTTCAAAAATCATGGAATGCTAAAATGTGCCCTAGTTAGACAATATTGGAATGTTGGAAAAATGATGTTTAAGCTTGTTGCTTGGGCACTAGAACTGATAAATAATAAAATTTTGATGACCTCTACCCCTAAATGAGTTATTGTTAAAAATTTTCCACCTCAATTGTGGGCTTTTATTCCACAATTGGTTTACCTATAGGTAGGGTACTTCAAGTGGAGGAAACTAGGTCCTCTCTTCCTCATCTTGATTCTAGAGTAGTTATTTCAATTTCTCCTAGAACTAATATTTAGGGGAGGCTTGGAATTAATATGGGTAATGACACTACATATTGTGATATCAGTATACTTAAGGGACTGAATTCTTTCTTTCTTTACAAGGAAGAAAAACATAAAAAATGAAACTGTCCTAAAATTAGAAAAAGATTTGATAATTTTAACCCAAAGTTTAAAGAAATTTTTTTTGTTCCTCCGAGTTGCCCTAATCCAGAGTCTAGAAATGTTGAGGAACATGTTCCTCTAGTTTTCCCTATGGAAAATGATTTATATGCAACTGATGCCCTTGGCTCTCCTGGTTGTGATCCTAAAAGGGGGGATTTGATTTGGGTGGGACAATTGATGAAATTGCAACAAACCTTGAAAACATGAAAAATAAGTTAGTTGAATTGAGAAACATTAGCAGTGAAAAAGAAAATATTGAAATATCTAACCAGATTAATTATACTCAAGGAAAAGAGGTTAATATTCCTAGATTCCAACATAAAGAAAATGCCCAAGAAATTATCATGAAAAAGATTAGAGAAAATATCATGGACAGAAAGTAATGAAAACTTGTGCTCAAGACCCTGAAACTTTAGTAATAGATGGGGGAGATAGTAGTTTGGAATGCAATATATGTTTTGAGAAATATGATGAGAGAGATTGGGGACTCCTCCCCACTTCTAAGTGATGGACAAATAATGATGGATATCGAAAAACTTGTTGCATATGTTGTCATTGATGTCAAAAGAGTGGTAATCATTGATGATCAGAGGAGCAGACAAAGGAGTGATGATCAAAGGAGTTGTGAGGTGTAAGATATGGTGATGAACATCATGAGCATGTTGTTGGATCAATATCATCTGTACATAGTTGTACCTTATCTTTTGAAGTTCATGGATAAGTGAAATTTGTTAGGTTGAAAGATATGCTGACATGAAGAAATTGTGGTTTCTTATTTTTGATGAATGAATGTTTTCTATGGTGTTGTGAATGTTGCATTCATTTCCTCTTGTTGAAAAGCATTGCATGAGATATGAAAGAAAGTGTATAAGGTTTCAATTGTTAAAGTCACAAGGATTTGTACTAAAGGAGCCCATAAGATTATACCGCATTCTACCACAGATGAAGCTATGGTCTTGCAATTTGGAGGTTAGATAGAGATAGCTATGAAGTATGCATGATCCTAATTTCAGAGCATAAAAGTCACCACAGATCTTTTTAGAACTAGGAGAGTGAAGACAGGGGTGATATAGTGTTGTTATAGTTTCAAAGGCATAGCATAAGGCTCCACATTTGTCTGTACTTGAAGATATGATCTTGTGGCTTGGAGGATAGTTAGACATAGATAAGAGGTATGATATACTCAAGTTTCAAAGGACACAAAGTACCATAGAGTTTTCCAGAGTTAGCTGAGTAAGAAGAAATTATGTTGCTATTTAGGGTTCTCAAAGGGAGAAAGTAAAAGCTACCGCATTTCACCACTTTTAAATTTTTGGCTTTGTTCTTTGAAATAAAAGTTTAGATGGTTTGTTTGTATGCTTAGTTCAGGTTTCATGTGTTCTGGTATACCACAAATATGTTTCTCAATGTTCCATATCAAGATAGGGTTACCAGACTATTTAAGGGATACCGACATCAATATTTGTTTACTTGTGCTAGCAAGAAGAAGCATTAACCAGAGAAAGTAATGGATGAGAAGGTTTTTCAAGTCATATAATGCTTATTGTGAGAATCGCTTGGTGTTATTTTGTGTCTATGCTACCACTTTAGGTCTAGAGCTAATGCTAAAATGGTAATTATTTACTAAGCTAACTTAGTGTGTTTAAGTGATTATGTCGTGTGTTTGGAAGTATGCACCAGCATAGAGATGTGTGCAAAGGTAAAATAGTTCCTATTGGTCACTTGATATGAACCGTACAAAGGGATTTAATTCCTACTTTACCGTAGATGATTTAGTAGATGACAAGCTAGGTTGTTACACATTTTTTTGTTAGAAGTTTCATCTAGGCTGACAAAGGTGAAATTTTGAAGGCTTACGGAGCATATAAATGAAAGATCAAGATTGTTGAAAAGAATGTATGAGAGTAAGTGAGTGTGTGCAAGTGTCAGATTGAGTGTATGTGTATGTGCAGAAAGATATATGACCCAGAAAGTTGAGAATGAACTCTAGAGGCTATAATGAATAATTCATAACAGAGGTAGTATTGTGTTGTGTTCCGAAGGTGTCTTGAAGATATTAGAGTTGTTTGAGTAGAGGTGTTGAAGTCATATGTTAGTGTCATAGGAGATGATGTTGCGGAGGTGATTTAACTAGTAGAATCTATAAAGTATTTTTGTATAGAGGTTGGAGCCTCTTCTTGTAAGTGTTGTAGCACTTTAGGGAGTTGTAGCTTCCTTTGGGTTGGAGCCCAAAAAACTTTGTATCAGGAAGTTAGAGCCCATAAAATCTTTTGTAAATCTATTTTATTTGTGAGGTCGGATTTAGATAGTAGATCCAAGCAACTTGTTTACCATGGTTTTTCCCTTCTAGGGTTTTCCACATAAATCTAGTGTTATAGTTGTGTGATTGTGTGACTGTGTTTTGAATTACATATTTTTATTCATCATTTGTTTAAGGTAGTGTGTATGAGGAAAATTGATAGATCAAATGATAAAATCAAAAACTATGATAATAACCAAATCAATAACCCATAACATAAAGAGATCTATCTAAATAAAAAGCCATGATCAATAAATCAAATGAAATAAGAAAGCTTTTACCCAGATTGTGTTGTTCTCTTTTGTCAAATGTGGATTGCTCAACTATGCTGTGAAACCATGTTTGCAACAAGCAAGTATAGGTGCTCAAAGATCAATGTCAAAAGATTGTAAAGTGCTCAATGACGTGATGTATGCTCCAAGTGCTATAAAGGATGCCTGAGAATAAGTGATTGAAGAGGATTTGTGAATGAGATGAGGGGGGTTTATATAGGTTTCAATGAAGATCGATCAACGGTCCAAATAATTCAGAAGAATCAACGGAGGAGATAAAACAAATAACCATGATGAATGTGCACATGACATGTCTTAATCCATAAGGATATTTTTATTAAGATATGATGAGAACAAGATTGATTGAATCGATAACTCAATTTGTAATTTTGCCTTTTTTAAAGTTCTAAAAATAAGACTGATTGTGCACGAGTTAACGAGATATTTTAAGAGGCATTGGAAGATACCTAAAATTAAATAAATAAATTTATTTAAATGATTGTGCATGATAGAGGAATATAGGATTATAAATAAAATACTTGATTTTATTTATTTTTAGAGGGTTGAGATAATTTAAATAAATTTGCACGATTTATTTAAATTTAGAAGAACAATTGATTTAATTAAATAATGTAAATTATTTAATTGTAGATAAGAGGATTTGTGATGAAATAATTAAATAATTTATTTATTTAATTGATGTGGACTTGAATTTTGGAAAGAGGATAATGATTTAATTAAATAATAAAAATTATTTAATCGTGGAAGAATAAGGTTGATTTAATGAAAATTAATTAAATAAAGAAGATTTATTTAATTAATGTTGAAAGTATGTGATCTAGACAAAATAGATGAAATTAATTAAATAATTAGATTATTTAATTAATGTTGAATGCAAGTGATTAGATAGATTAGATGAAATGCAAGTGATGTGATGACTTGGTCATTTTTGGGTGTCTATATTTTGCCCATCTTTGATGCAATGCAGTTTACAGCGTTGCGTCAAAGAAAATGATTATTGAAGACATGATACAATTTTGTATACTCTAGTGTAGCTACTTGCCCCTGTGTAGCTGGAGTAGGATGCCCCCTCGAGAGGAAAGATAGGGAAGTGACAGAAAAATTGGGTTGACGCTCAACTAGAAGATTGTGTTGGAGATAGGTGAGGCTGGATAGATGATAGATAGAAGAAAGGATATAGGAGAGAACATGAGAGAAAGACTATTGATCGATCATTGCTGGAAAACTATATAAAGCCATGGGTAAATGGATGGGTAAATGAATGAGCTTGTTGCATTGGTTTTCACAATTGTTTATAAAGAGCAATCCTTATAGCAAGTGGATAGTTTGCTACCAAGGTATAAAAGACTAAGGTGCTGTGATATCTGAGTGACTGGATGTTGACTCTGCAAGCAAGCGGTTTGAACTTAGATCCCTTAGACATAATATAAACTTGTTGTACATGTGAATGAGCCAGAGTCTTGAACATAAAATAAATTTTTATACATGTAAATGCAAGAAGAATATTAATATGTAAGATGCTAGGTTGTAACACACACAAGATAAATATGCTGCCAAGAAAGATGCTAAAGATCATTCCTCAAACACAGCACACAAAAGCAATGACTATATCCCCAATCCGTACTGCATTGTAACATGCCAAGATTATAGATAAATCAAGGTAGCCTTGAATAGGTAATGGACAAAGGAGCAAAAGATAAAACATAAAGCAAATTGACTGACTTACAAAGTAAACATACAGCCAACATATTCTCTTGCCAAAGAGGTTGCTTGTGATAGATTGGATAGGAAAGATAACAGTCTTATCGTAGGAGCTATGTGTCCATTAAAGGGTGTTATCTATTGAAAAAGATAAAGTCTTGTTTCAGGAAATGCCACATGTTGTATAAGACGCTTGTGTTGGTCTTGGTCATGGAACACCCTGTATAAGACAAGTTTGTTGATCTATTGCTTGGTTGAGATTGATTTAGCTGATGTTGGCAATTGATATGGAGGACAATATATGACTCTACCCATAAGTTTCTCTATTTTAGGTTTGTTAAGGACCTTTGCTTTGAAAGGATGTGTGTGTTTGTTGTTTTGTTGCTTGAGTTAGTCAAGTCGAGGTGAATGGATTTTGATAAATGAAAGACTAGAAAGGTGACATGTCAATGGATTGAAAGCAGATGAAGAATGATGGATTGTATGTGCCTAAGTACTAGATACATCCTTTGTATTCCAGACTGCCTACATACCTGTATCCATGGGATCAAGGCACATTACGAGGAAAGATGAAAAAATGGTAATATGTAGTTTTGGGTAGAGTAATGAGATGGGTCAAGGTGTTTGAGCTTGGGTTGGCGAAATGATGTAGGAAAAGTGTTGGGAAGATAATAGCCTTATCATAGGAGTGATGTGTCTGTTAAAGGGTGTTATCTGTGGAAAGAAGAATGATTAAAGTGCTTTGTGTTTTTGTGAAGTGTTTTGCGTGAGTATGCGTGAACCAAGAACAGGGAACCACTCCTAGACCTAGGTTAAGGAAGGAATTGCCCCCATTCCGGTAGAGGAATTTTGCATGGGTACCTGACGGATAGAGGAGACATAGAAAGTTTGACCTAGGACAAGACAGTGATAACTATTGACATAGATCAAGACGTTGGATGATGACAATTGGTGCAAAAGCACCAAGATATCGAGATTTTATCAGATTTTCACTGAGGTTGTCTTGTTCAAATAAGGTCTTTGAGACCATTTACATGTTGTTATTAGGCTTGAAATCTATATTTGTAAGGGACCATGTCCATTTAGCTAGGGTCTATTTTGCATGTTTACTATAGTCTTTTATATAAGCCTTTGTAGAGGCATTAGGACAGTTTTTAATTTTAATATTTGTTTAGGATAGTCATTAAGTGTCTATGGTTATAAGCCTTTAAAGGCATGTCTAAGAATAGTGATAACCTTGACCAAAGGGTAGCTACATGTTAAAAAGCAAGATTGGTTATCCAACTATCGGTGGAATCCAAGAAAAGGTAGTTTCTATAATAGACAGTTTTATAGCTGCAGTTAAAAATTAGAAAAGAAATTGATGGTTTGGCAATGAAAAATGTTTTCATGCATTGTAGGAGGCTTGTATGAAGCCAAGGAAGATTGTATGGAAGGAATACATTGAATAGATTTGAGAGAAACAACAAGAAGAACTATTTTTTTTACTGTTCTGTGTTTTTTTCTATTTTTTTACTATTTTGCAGGTCGTACCCGCCCCTGTACGGAATCTCCATAGTACATGGGCATGTTGAATGGAAAGAAGATCAAGTTAGATTTGATTTGAGTCTTGTGTGGGATCTTAACAATGCACTAGGTGGAAGATATTGCTAATTTCCCCAAAACTATTTTTCTGAATTTGCTGTTTCCTTTTGAAAATCACTGTTTTCTGCAGTTTTCTATACATGTACGGCATTGTCATGGCACAAGTTGGGGATGGATGGAAAGAGGTTTGAACTACCTTTGATTTAAGCTTTGTTTGGAGACTTGACACAAGACTGGGTGAAAGAAATCCTTGTTTTCCTCTGAGCTGCTCTCATAGTTAGTAATTCACTGTTTTCAGCTTCTATTCATACTTGTACGACTGTGTAGTGGGGGATGCCTTAGATGGCTGGTTAGGATGGAGAGTCACCTATCTTGTGCAACTGATTTGGGCTTTTGACCTTCTTATTGGTCTCTGCATTTCTGTTTCCTCTGAAAGTAGGTTTGAAAACCTAGTTAAGGCTCTTTTGACAGTCTCATGGATTTTTGCCCATTTCATTGACATTTTTTTGTTCTTGCTCAATGGAATGGGTTGCATATTAATCAATGCATGGTCTTGAAAAGGATTGGGAGGCAAGAGGATGGTGTGGTCTAAGATTAACCAGTAAATGACCCTATAGAATTATGTGTTGAAATGGAGTAGAGGGCAGCCGTCATAAGGAAGAAACTTGGTAAGTTGGTTTAGTATGGTTTTGTCAATGAATGCATTAGATATGTATGCATGTGAGAGGTTGACAAGTTGCATGATTTTGAGTGTGTCTCAATAGAGATCTTCAAAAATAAGACATGGTGATTATATACACAATGGAGCAGTGAAGTGTTATGACTATCTTTGAAGACTTTGGTAAGGTTGCTGTCCTACAGACCCTGTATAGTGATTTGGCAAGAAATCTAGATGGAACCTTTATGGAGTTGGCATCTTGGAAGGTGTTTTGGAGTCCTCCTTCATTGTGTGTGTGTCAAGAGTAAGTTGGAGATGGTGTTGAAGGCTGTCTTGAGTGATCTTTGCAAGTGAAGTTATGATCATGCTACTGCTGTCCTAGATGCTCTGCATCATTTTTGGTATCAGAGCTAGCTAGTAGATCCTTGAAGGTGTTGTGGATCTTGTGAAGAAGATAAAGGTTTGTGAAAGTTGTGAAGATGCCTCCTAAAAACTAGATGGCAAGAGAGAATGTTGAGTTGAGAGAAGCCTTAGAGGCAAGAGAGAAAGAGCTGAGGGATAGAAGAGAACAAGATGCTACCAGAGACAGAGAGCTGAGGCAAGTAAGAAGAGAGAATGCAACAATCTTGGCAAGATTGGAAGCATTAGAGAAGAATCCAAGAAAGGATGAACAAAGTGAGTCAGAAGGAGATGAAGATGCAAATGAGAATCCTCCTGAGGATGAGTTAGATACTGAAGAAAAGAAGTTTGTAAGATTGTTGAAGGCAGTCCAAGGAAGTGGAACTAAGGCAAACATAGAGCTACCTATCTATCAAGGGAAGATGGATAGTGAAGAAGTGTTAGGGTGGATAGATGCCCTAGAAATTTTTTTTGAATATGAGGAGATGAGTTATGAGAAAAATATTAAGTTTGCAAAGACAAAACTGAGAGGGACAACACTTACTTGGTGGAGTAGTGTGCAGACAGAGAATGGCTAGAGGTGCATCAAAAATCACTTCTTGGAGTAGGATGAAGGACATGATGAAAGACCAATTCCTTCCATTTGATTACTCCATTCAGACAAAGAGGATGAGGCAGAATCTGAAACAGAAGGACATGGATGTTATGTCATATACTAAGCAATTTCATAAGCTTAGTATTAGAGGTGGGCTGGAAGATGAAGAAGAGAAAGTGGCAAGGTACCTTAATGGGCTTAGGTATAACTTGCAGGATGAGATTGGGTTAGCAGTACCAAAAACACTTGGAGAGTGTTTTCAGTTAGCCATCAAGGCTGAAGAGAGAGTGAAGAGGAAGCAAGAAAGGCAAGGAGGTTATGGAAGAGGAAACAGAGGTAGGGGCAAACCTACTAGTGAAGTTTAGAACAACAATGAGAAGGGTAAGGAGTTGTCAATAGAACAGAGAGGTGGACATAGAGGTGGAGGTAGATTTGGATCAGGAAGAGGAGTGTTCACAAGTAGGTGTTACCACTGCAATGAGGTGGGACACACGTCTTTCAACTGTCCTAAGAAGGATGGTATTGATAAGAGAAAGGATACAAGAGTTCACTTGGCACAAGCGGAGGAGAAGCCAAAAGAACTAGAGATGTCGTCAGCCTCTCCAATGATGGATGGAGAGATGCTCATGGTGGAAAGAGGTAAGATGTAGCAACCACCACAGGTATCTATTTTCAAAACTAATTATTTGAGCCATGGCAAGATATGCAAGTTGATTGTAGATTCAGGTTCTCATGATAACTTAGTTTCTTGGGAAATGGTGAATAAGTTGGGGTTGAAGACTTTTGATCATCCCAGTCCTTACCATGTCACTTGGGTGAGTCAAGAGTAGCATGTAATCATCATTAAGAAGGCTTATGTTGATTTCACAATTGGTCCATATCAGGACTCTGTTTTATGTGATGTTATTCCTATGACATGTGGGCATGTAATCTTGGGCAGACCATGGTAGTATTTGAGGACTATTCATGATGGGTATACTAATACCTATGTAGTGCACAAAGATGGTAAGAAGTTAAAATTGATTCCTTTACCTTGTGAGGAGAAGAAGGAATAGGTTACAATTTGATTTGGAGAGAAATTGAAGTTGAATGTGTAGGTTCAGGGTGATTGCACACAGCAACAATAGTTGCAACAGAGTAAGGTGGCTAACAGTCCTAGAAAGCAGCAAACTTGGGACTTGAGTTATGTTAAGGTAGGGGACATTGAGTGTCCTATAAGGAGCTAGAAGAAGGAAGGAAAATAGCAGAGAGTCCAAGGAGGAATGAATCCACACCTCCAGTTGAAAAGAACTGAAGCATTGCAGCAGCAAGGTCCTAGGCAAGGACATCACAACAAATTTTATGTTTCTAACACTGTTTACAAGAGCCATGCAGGTTGGAGATGAAGAAAGATAACTCTGGGAGAGTTCATATTTCCTAGTTTGAGGAACATTCCATCAAGATGGAAGACTAGTTGGAGCAGATCCCCTAACTCTTGGGACAAGAGTTTTCATCATGCCAGGGAGTATGGTGCAGGAGCACCAAGATATCGAGATTTTATTTGATTTTCACTGATGTTGTCTTGTTCAAATAAGGTCTTTGAGACCATTTACATGTTGTTATTAGGCTTGAAAGCCATATTTTTAAGGGACCATGTCCATTTAGCTAGGGTCTATTTTGCATGTTTACTATAGTCTTTTATATAAGCCTTTGTAGAGGCATTAGGACAATTTTTAATTTTAATATTTGTTTAGGATAGTCATTAAGTGTCTATGGTTATAAGACTTTAAAGGCATGTCTAAGGATAGTGATAACCTTGTCCAAAGGTTAGCTACATGTTAAAAAGCAAGATTGGTTATCCAACTGTCGGTGGAATCCAAGAAAAGGCAGTTTCTATAATAGACAGTTTTATAGCTACAGTTAAAAATCAGAAAAGAAATCGATGGTTTGGCAATGAAAAACATTTTCATGCATTGTAGGAGGCTTGTATAAAGCCAAGGAAGATTGTATGGAAGGAATACATTGAATAGATTTGAGAGAAACAACAAGAAGAACTATTTTTTTTACTGTTCTGTGTTTTTTTCTATTTTTTTACTATTTTGCAGGCTGTACCCATGCCTGTACGGAATCTCCATAGTACATGGGCATGTTGGATGGAAAGCAGATCAAGTTAGCTTTGATTTGAGTCTTGTCTGGGATCTTAACAATGAACTAGGTGGAAGATATTGCTAATTTCCCCAAAACTATTTTTCTAAATTTGTTGTTTCCTTTTGAAAATCACTATTTTTTGCAATTTTCTGTACATGTACGGCATTGTCATGGCACAAGTTTGGGATGGATGGAAAGAGGTTTGAACTACCTTTGATTTAAGCTTTGTTTGGAGACTTGACACAAGACTGGGTGAAAGAAATCCTTGTTTTCCTCTAAGCTGCTCTCATAGTTAGTAATTCACTGTTTTCAGCTTCTATCCGTACTTGTACGACTGTGTAGTGGGGGATGCCTTAGATGGCTAGTTAGGGTGGAGAGTCACCTGTCTTATGCAACTGATTTGGGCTTTTGACCTTCTTATTGGTCTCTACATTTCTCTTTCCTCTGAAAGTAGGTTTGAAAACCTAGCTAAGGCTCTTTTGATAGTCTCATGGATTTTTGCCCATTTCATTGACATTTTTCTATTCTTGCTCAATGGAATGGGTTGCATATTAATCAATGCATGGTCTTGAAAAGGATTGGGAGGTAGGAGGATGGTGTGGTCTGAAATTAACTAGTAAATGACCCTATAGAATTATGTGTTGAAATGGAGTAGAGGGTAGCAGTCATAAGGAAGAAACTTGGTAAGTTGGTTTAGTATGGTTTTGTCAATGAATGCATTAGATATGTATGCATGTGAGAGGTTGACAAGTTGCATGAGTTTGAGTGTGTCTCAATAGAGATCTTCACCAAGAAGACATGGTGATTGTATACACAATGGAGCAGTGAAGTGTTATGATTGTCTTTGAAGACTTTGGTAAGGCTGCTGTCCTACAGACCTTGTATAGTGATTTGGCAAGAAATCTAGATGGAACCTTGACGGAGTTGGAAGGTGTTTTGGAGTCCTCCTTCATTGTGTGTGTGTCAAGAGTAAGTTGGAGATGGTGTTGAAGGCTGTCTCAAGTGATCTTTGCAAGTGAAGTTATGACCATGCTACTGCTGTCCTAGATGCTCTGCATCAACAATGGACATTGACAAATTTCCAAGCTATTCTAGATAGGGAGATGGAAATGCAAACAAGGTCAATGGTTTTATTATGGATGGATAGATGGAGTGTGTTGTGAAATGACCATGGAATGAATAGGTCTTGATAGATGATGGATGTTGACTCTACACATAGTGCCTATTTGCCAGGTTTTCACTATGGTACTTATCTAAGGTGCCTATTTGCCAGGTTTTCACCATAGGATGGATTTTGTTTTTTTACTCTGAGGATCAGGCA
Source organism: Cunninghamia lanceolata (assembly GCA_027924645.1). Classification (NCBI taxonomy): domain Eukaryota; kingdom Viridiplantae; phylum Streptophyta; class Pinopsida; order Cupressales; family Cupressaceae; genus Cunninghamia; species Cunninghamia lanceolata. The sequence goes on along the minus strand of BSBN01000958.1, from coordinate 5,657,090 downwards.
TAAAACTTCTTGAGATGAACACTATTGAGTGGTTCATCTACAGGAATGCCGACAGATGTAGCTAAAGTATAAGCTCCTGATCCATATGCTATTGTGACAATAAAGGGTCCTAACCAATTAGGTTCGAACTTGCCCTTCTTTTCTCAGTCTGCTTGATTTCTTTGATTTTCTTTAAGAACAAGATCTCCAACTTGAAACCGTCTTTCTTTGATCTTTTTGTTGTAATTACATCGGAGGTAGTTTTGATAGACATGAAGATGATTAAGTGCGGCAAGGCATCTAATCTGGAAGTGCGATACTCTTCTCTGCCGATCAGGGTCTACATGGATATTCTGAAGGATGGGATATCGACCTCTATAGGTAGGATGGATTCAGAGCCATAGACCAAGGCATATGGTGTGGCACCAGTTGGTGTTCTGATACTACTATGGTAGGCCCATAAGGTAGGATTGAGTTGCAAGTGCCAATCACGACCAACTTCATTGACCGTTTTCTTGAGGATTTTGAGAATGGTTTTATTGGAAGCCTCAGCTTGGCCATTACACTGTGGATAGTAGGGAGTTGAAAAGTGATGCTAGATATTGTATTATGTGCATAAGGCATGGACATCTTAGTTCTTGAATGGTCTCCCATTATCAGTGACAATGGCTTGGGGGATACCATACTGGCAAATGAGGTAGTTTAGGATAAACTTGGCTATTTGCTTACTGATGATATAGGTCATGGGAATAGCTTTGACCCACTTCGTGAAATACTCAGTGGTGGTAATGATAAATTTGTGGCCATTTGATGAGGATGGGTGGATTTGTCCTACGAGGTCGAGACCCCATTGAGAAAAAGGCCATGGAGTAGTCACTGGCTGTAGTTCATGAGCTAGTACGTGAATCAAATCTCCATGCTACTAGCATTGTAGACACTTCTTAGCAAATTGTAAAGCATCTTGCTCCATTGTAGGCTAGTAATACCCTATGCGGAGTATCTTCTTAGCAAGATTAGGACTAGTAGAATGTGCACCACAGACACCTTTGTGTATGTCTCATAAGGTAGCTTCGGCTTTTTCTGCATTAAGACATCATAAGAGGATACCATCAAGACTCCGATGATAATGTGTATCACCCAAAATGGTGTAACAAGAGGATCGACGAATAAAGGTTTTGCATTGGGTGGATGAGAGTTCAACAGGAAAGGTACTATTTTTAAGGTATTCATAGATATTTTCGTACCATGGGGAATTGGGACCAATAAGTTTGCAGATGATTTTAGTAACTAGAACATCGATGGCTAGTATCAACAACTACTCGATCAAGAATTCACATTTCTGTGTATTTGCAAGCATGTCGATAAGTGACCCTACAGAAGTAATAGAATCTGTAGCCTTGTTATGGTCTCTTGGAATTTGCTCAAATGTGATGCTAGAAAAGTGTGGTTTGTAGGCATCCACTAGTTGCTTGTAGGGGACCAACTTTTCATCTTTTGTTTGGTACTCATCTGTGACTTGTCGAATGACTAGTTGTGAGTCTCCATATACCTGTAATTCTATGATCTCCCATTGAACTACTATATTAAGACCTATGAGGAGTGCTTCATACTTGGCAACATTGTTGGTGCAAGGGAATGCAAGCCAATATGACTTTGGAATATACTCATTTTGAGGTGTGATAAATAAGATGCTGGCCCTTGATCCATGTTGTGTGTAGGAACCATCAAAGTACAACTTCCACATTATTGAGTTGGAAAGAGTGAAGAGATTCTCGTCTGGAAAGTCTACTACCATAGGGTGTGTATCTTTCATGGGTGCTTCTGCTAGTTGATATGCTAGGGCTTGACCCTTGATTGCTTTACGATCCATATACTCAATGTCAAACTCACTAAGTATCATGACCCATTTAGCTAGTCTGCCTGTGAGAGATGCTTTTGCTAGTAGATACTTTAATGGATCAATTTTGGCTATAAGATTTGTGTGTTGGTTTAGCATGTAATGCCACAACTTTTGGGAAGTGAACACTACTACTAAACAAGCTCTTTCCATCAATGAATAATTGAGTTCATATCTCACCAAGGTTTGACTGATATAATAAACTGCATGCTCTTTTCCTAACTCATTATGTTGTTCCAGAAGGGCCCCAAGGGCTGAAATTGTAGTTGAGATGTATAATATCAAAGGTTTATCAACAACTGGTGGAACCAATATAGGAGGTGTAGTGAGATACTCTTTGAACTAATCAAATGCATCTTGACACTTATCATCCCATTGAAATGAGACATCCTTTCAGAGCAAGTGTTGAAATGGTTGGCATTTATCTACTAGTTGTGAGATGAAATGCCAAATGGATTGCAACCTTCCTTGAAGGCTCCTTAATGCTTTAAGGTTCTTTGGTGGAAGCATCTCCACTATAGCCTTGACTTTTGTGGGGTCTACTTCGATACCTCTATGAGATACAATGTATCCCAACAGCTTCCTTGATGTTACACCAAAGACACACTTCTTTGGATTGAGGTACACTTGCTATTTCTCGAGCCTATCAAAGATCTGTCCTAGAACTTGTATGTGATCTACCCTAGAAGATTTAGCTAGTATGTCATCCACATAGTCCTCCATGATATGATGAAAGAGATCATGGAATATCACTGCCATTGCTCTTTGATAAGTTTCCCTTGCATTCTTTAGACCAAACGGCATGACACACCAACAATAATTACCCCACGGACAAGTAAAAGTTGTTTTATGTTGATCTTCCTCTGCTATCTTTATCTAATTGTAGCCAGAGAATCCATCCATGAGAGAAAGCATTTCATGACATGCAGTCAAGTCTACTATGAGGTCAATGTTCAGTAATGGAAAGTCATCTTCGGGACATGCTTTGTTAAGATCTCTAAAATCATTACACATGTAGATGCGCCCATTCGGTTTAGACATAGGTACAATGTTTGATACCCAGTCTAAATAATCAATGGGTTAGATGAACTTTGCATCTAACAACTTCTATATTTCCACTTTTACCAAGAGAGCTATCCATGGGTGCATCTTCCTCAGCTTTTGCTTGACTGGTTTAACTATTGGATCCACTGTGAGATAGTGAACCACTAGCCTAGGGTCTAACCCTGGCATATCAGTGTAGGTCCATGCAAAGTTGATGGTTCTTTGTAAGAAGAATTTGTTAAGATTCTTGTGCTCTATATCTAATAATGATGCTGCCAAGAATGTGGTCTTCAGATTTTGCTCTGTGTCAAGGTTTATCTCTATAGAATCCTCCACTAGGAGAGATGACTTCTCTTGATACTTAGGTGGTAGGGGAAGGTCAAATCCTCCATCCTCAGTTGCCACAATTAGGTTTTCACCATTGGATACGTCCTTTGTTTTTACTATTTTGTGATCAAGAGGTGCCACAGTGTAGTTTTCACCTAGAGATCCTTCTTTGTTTTTACTTTTGCGACTGGAGGATTTGGCATTCTCACCAAAATAAGTTGTTGGCTCTAGTTCCATTACAAAACTTTCTTTATGATTGCCAAGAGGGATACCATCCTGGAGTCCCATGAACTCAGCCATAGCTTTGTCATTCTAAAATACATCTATAATGGGGGACCCTTGTTGGTCCAAATTGATAAGTTTAGGGTAGACAAGTGTTATAGTCTAGGTGTTTGTGGTGGACATTAAGGATACAGATGATAGCATAAAGATGAAGGATTCGGTGAATAGGTTAGTCATATGTAGGGAAGAGTCATCAATGATATCCTCATTAGACATCGAAGCTGTGATAGAAGTTTCATCCACCTTGTCAAGGATACTCTTGATGTCCAAGGCGCGTGGTACCTTCTTTCCAAATCCTAACCCCTTCTTGTCTAGTTTCTTCATCACAATAATGGGTTCCATTGTTCCTTGATTTTGTTTCCCAAGGCCACCTTTGCCTTTATAGCCCATGTTTTTGACTATCCTTAAGCCATTGCCATATTGCTTGACTGGTATTGTGACCGGTTCATTCTCCTTGTAGAACCAAGAAGAAATGTCTTCAATTATTTCCTCGGCCAATAATTTTCCCTCTTGAAATTGGGTTAGAGATGTTGGGGGAGGAATTGCTACTTTTTTAGTTGTTTTGGCAATGGGCGGTTGGCCATAAGATTTAGGGGATAAAGGCATCTGCCCTACACAACAAGATTTTGAGATATCATATGTTCCAAAGCCTATATCACGGATGTGAGCTTTGATTTCAGGAAGAGGATTAGGTTCACTTGTAGAGGCTTTTTTCATATTTTTAGGGTTGACATATAGTGGGGATTCAAGGGCTTTGTCATTTTTAGGCACTTGGTTGCAATTCTTATAACTGCCTTGCAAGACACGGCATAATTTAAAAGGATTGGGGTCTCTTGGGATAGTGATCTTTGTACCATTGAATGGCAACTTTAGAGACTGATGGTATGTTGAGGGAATAACTTTCATTGCATGGATCCATGGGTGGCCTAGGATAATGTTTTAAGTTAGGTCAATGTTAAGGACTTGGCACCCAGTTTCAAGCATGACCTAGCCCACTTGTATAGGCAAGTGGATAACACCCTCTGAGTAACATTCAGCATCATCATATCCCTTGATTGTAATACTTTGATCAATGTTGACATGATCCTTAGAGTATCCCAATTGCTTAAGTAACTTTAGAGAATAGATATTGAGACCAGCACCACCATCTATGAGTATGCATTTGATTTTGTGTTTATAAATGAGAACCTCAATATGAAGGGCATCATTGTGACATAGATCATGGGATGGGAGGTCATTCTCAGTTAAGACCACATTGTAGGGCAAAGCAATGTTACCTACTATAGCTCAGAAATCCACGACCGCTATGTTGTTACGAACCAAAGACTCTTGGAGGGCTTGTTCTAGCACCACTTTATGTGCGGGTGATGACCGTAGAAGGTCCAAGATAGAGAGCTATGTTGGCATTTTCCCTAGATGTTTGACAAGATTATAATCAGATTGAGTTGGGAGACTAGGTGTAGGATTATGAATGGTGACACAATCATGACGAGTTGTAATAGTGCAATCTATAGATTTGCCTTTGCTTGTGAGTGTAGATACATGACTCTCTTCAAAATGACCCACAATGGAGTCATATGAAGTGGAAGCATTATTGACACCTTTACCTTTATCCAGAGGAGGATGTAGACCATGGTTTAGGAATGGTTCATTGTACATGTTGAGGTCTTTATTGGTGTGGTGAGCTGGTGGTTCATCCTCAAAAGAGATTTGGTTGCCCTCGATGAGATTTTGGATTAGGTTCTTTAGTTTCATGCATGATGTGGTTCTGTGCCCTTTGCTCCTATGGAATTCAAAATATTCATTTTCTTTGTACCGTGCAGTTTTGTAAACAGGTTCACCATATGGGGGAACATTTGGTAAGGTGAGGAGTCCTTTGTCTAAAAGCTTCTGTAGGACAGACTCTATGGGCTTTCCCAAGGGAGTGAATTGACACCGTGGAGGGTAATCTTGTTGAGGCCGGTCTTGTTGTCATTATTGTTGGTTTTGATATGGTTATCTTTGTTGTTGCTACTGTTGAGGTGGAGCTTGACTCGGTTTGGAAAGCTGAAGCGGTGTTTGCAATGTTTGGACATGTTTAGAATTGACCACCCCATCGTTGACCACATTTTTATTTTTGTTTCAAAACTTTGGTTTATCATTTGTTTGTTGTTGAGGAGCATTGTCTTTAGTTTCTTTGAATATTTTGACCATTCCTTTAGTAATGAGGGCCTTTTCAATGTTGATTCCTTTGTATGTAATTTCGTTGAAGGTTGTAGCACTAAGAATTTGCAAATGAAAACCCAATTCTTGGTTGAGATTTTGCACAAATATACTAACAAGCTTCTTTTCGGGTATCTTGAATGGGAATTTGCTAGCAATTTGTCTCCATTGTTGAAGGAAAGAAATGAAAGTTTCACCATTTTTCTATTTGTTGTTGCATAGATCAGTCATGGAGATCTCATGCTTTGTGTTGTAGGAGAAGTGGGTGGCAAATTTATCTGCTAACTCATTAAAAGACTTGATAGCTATGGGGAGGTGTGAGAACCATTCTATAGCTTGACCTCCAAGACTGTGAGGAAAGAGACGCATAAGATATGTGTCATTATGTGAGACCTCGAAGAAGGCAAGATAGAATTCCCTGAGATGGTCTTTTGGGTCCCCTTTTCCTTTGTATTTATCAAACTTAGGAATAGTGAAATTGTGAGGAAAAGGGATCATGGGTAATGACCGATCAAAGGGATAAGGACACACTTCTTCTAAAGAGAAGGTCTTCTTGGTGTGGCCAAATGTTAAATTGACTAGCTTTTCTTGAACTTCTGTGATTTTTATCTCCATCGTTGTGGGAGGGGCTGGAAACATCTCCTGGTGTCCTAGAAGTGGTTGTTGATGCCCATATAGAAGATTATAGTGTAAGCCATGTGCATTTGTGTTATAAGGGTCATATGATTGGTTGGGGTCATATGTGTTTTGATTTTGGGGAGGTGGGGGTGGCGCTAGGTAAGAATGTAGGCTTTGTGACGGTTGAAGAAAAGAGTTTGGTGGCAGAAAGCTAAAGTTTGTTGGGTTAGTTTGCAGTTGTGGAACATAGCTTTGGGAAGTTTGCTTTTGGGAATGTTGAGGGTGGTTAGGAAATGTGTTGAAAAAGTTTAGCGCTGATGATTGTTGTGGTGGGGGACATAGGTAGATGTGTTTTGTGATGGTTGAGGTTGATTGAGGATGAGCATAGAAGAATATTGTGGTTGGGTTTGCATGACCTTGGTTGGTTGAAGGATACGAAGGGTTGATGATGTTGGGGGTGGTGTTTGTTGAGACCCTTGTTGCATGGCTACATAAGTGTTTCCCGGATTATAATTTGGTGGGAAACCTTCTCATGATGGGGTAGCCTATATTCCACTTGTGATTGGTGTGGGCATTCTAGGAGTTTGGTGTATGTTTGATCAAGCTATGGCAGCTTGTTTAGCTAGCTCTACATGACATTAGAGAGTCTGCTATTGGTGTTTGTAGATCTCCATAGGAGTCAGAAGTAGTGATATGGGTCTCTCTCCTGTTGGGTTTTGATAAAGGGGATTCTCATATTGTGCAATCGTTCTCCCTTATGAGCTTTGTTCATGTAAGGGCGTGGTCACTGTTGACATGGTTTGGACCATAGGTATAGTGTCATAGGTGTTGTTTGTGTCCTTGAGATTGGATAAATCAAAATCTTGAGGTAATTTTACTCCTTGTTTGGCTAGAAAGTGGAAGAAATGATCTTGGTTTTCACTAAGGATTTTGTCAAAGGCGGCCATGACTTTAGGATCTTGTAGGATTTCATCAAGGTCTTGTCCATCTTCTTGAGAGGATTGACCTTTTTCAAAGTGTCACTCTTCTTGAGATGGGACTTGACCTATGGTATAACCTTGTGGAATAAAGTCTGGAGGCATGCCGATGGTATAGTGAGGTGTACTTACCAAAGGGACCCTACCTTCTTGAGATGGGACTTGATCAATAGTATAACCTTGTGGAACAAAATCTAGAGGCATGTCGGTGGTATGGTGAGGTGTACTTACCAAAGGACCCCTACCTTCTTGAGGATTGTTTGGTTGATCAAGCTACGACATGTTTGGAGAGTTGGTCTATCTTTCCGCTGGTGTCTTGGGAGTAGCCTTGGGAGTAATGTTGGATTGGCCTGATTGAGGTGTGTGAGGAGGTGATTTGCACTTCCTGGGGACAACTTGCTTGGTCTTCATAGTTTGCTAGAGTCTAGTGGTTACCATGGAATACACTAGGACAATATGTTGGGATTCTGCTTGTGTTTTGGAAAAGACAAATTTTGATGCACAATTTACTAGACAAAAGGTGCTGTACTATTTGACCAAAGGTGCAAGACTATACCACCAAAAGCAAGCTACTGTAATACCAAAGGTGATGGACTGAGCTGCCAAAACATGAGGTACTGCTATACCAAAGGCGAGCTATTGTTAGACCAAAAGTGAGCTACTATTATACCAAGGGTGTTGAAGTAGGTTTGCCAGAGGTGAGGTACTGTTATACCAAAGGCAGGCTACTGTAATACCAAAGGTGAGCTGCTATTATACTAGAGGTGCTGAAGTAGTGTCTGTGATGTTTTATAAGGCAAATTTTGATAGATTTGGTTTTGGTTCTGATTGGATTTGGTTTGGCAAGAGAAAACACATCAAACAATGTCTACAAAAAAAGGACTGACTCAACAAATAGTGTATGTTCGAGGCTCACAAAAAGCCCAATGTTTCCACATGTATAAGACAATTGCAAACAATATCAAGCACTTTTTATCCCTAGAGACAAGGTTTCATTGCAGTAGATCAACTCACAACTTAATACTCCATCAACCAAATGTCATTCTATAAAGGTGTCAGACATTTGTATCTTTGCGAGAGACGATAGGTAGGGATATCTCACCCTCCCCTTGGAAAGCTCAAGTAGGTTGCAAGAGCTTTATGGCTAAGGGAATACTATCTCTTCTCAAGGGAGCCAATGGTGAGTATCTTGAGGGCTTAAATCAATTCCCCTTGCACTGATGGTTACTGCAACGCTTGGAGGTAGATTAGGTAGTCACTATCTAGAATGGTTCTTAGTAACTTTAAGGGACCAATTCCTTACGAGCAATGTGACAAGATACTAAAAGTTTTAACCAATCCTACTAAGAGTATCAAACACTTCGCTCGATGTGAAAATCATTTCCACAAAGAGCTAGTACACCTCTTTTCAGTTTGGCACCACAAGGTAAGGTTGACGTCGGTTAGGACTTGGCTTTCACCTTATCCCTCTTATAGAGCGGTTCAAAGGAAAACTCCACTTAGGGTTGTCCCTTTTGGATGAAGCACAATCCAAAAGTAGGCCCTTCTAAAGGAATAACTGAAATGTAAGAGCAAGCATGTCAAACAAAGGTTCAATTGTCCCGTTATAAGAAAAATAAGGTGCGACTAATTTAGGCACACACACGATTTGTAGTTGTCAGTTGTCCCTTATGAAATTGAAGTGTTTGGCATTCATGTCCATTGTCCCTTAGAAAATTGAAGTGTTTTTGCATTCATGTCCTTTGTCCCTTAAGAAAGAAATATGTTCCTAAGACTTAGATTGCCAAGGTGATTTTTTCAATTATCCCTTAAGAAGGTAATACGTTTCTAAGACTTAGTGCAATAGATTGAGATTTCTTCAATGCTTGTCCTGCATGAACATGTTAGGGAAACCCATTTGCTCTATGTGAGTAATAAGAAGCTGTAACAGATCAATTAATTCCACAAAAACTCACAAGTTAGCAAAAATAAATCAATTTGACTAAAAGCATTGCACTGTGTTACCAAAGGCAAGGCACTATTATACCAAATACATGGTACTATACTACCAAATGTGTGGTACTGTACTACCAAAAACATGGTATTGTTATACCAAAAGTGAGCTACTATACTACCAAATGTGCGGTACTATACTACCAAATGCACAGTGTAATAACAAGCCTACAAAAAATAATATTTCATCAAGACAGCTAGACCAAAAGATGATTGAATGATTGGGTGATGATCCATGATGTTGATAAGTGATAAGACGCTACACCAAGTGATATTAGTTCCAAAGAAAACAACAAGATGTCATAAATCAAGTCCAAACCCTAACAATAGGTTAGAAACCCTAGAAAACCAAAGTGAAATTTAGAAAATTGGTGACAAATATGATGAGATACAAGAGATTAAATATCACCAATGGATTCCTTATGATTTTCTATGAAATTTAAAAAAAAAACATCAAATTTCGTTAAGTTTTGAGAAAGTTATGGGGTTTTGAAGTTTGCAAGCCTATTACCCTAGCCAAAATTGCTTTACTGTTATGCCAATAGCATTTTACTGTTATACCAAGTGTGCTTTACTGTTATACCAAGAGTGCTTTGCTATTTTCTCAAGTGCACTTTACTGTAATACCAAAAGCGCAGTTTTGTGCTACCAAAGGTGCTGCAGGATAGCCTGAAAGCGCTATACTACTCTACCAAAGGTGCTTTTCTGTGTTGAGATGAGTTGTTCCATACTGTACTTTAAAAAAATCAATTTCTCAAAGAACAAGAGCGATTAGTGGGTCCCACCTGGCGTGCCAGAATGTGTATGAGGAAAATTGATAGATCAAATGATAAAATCAAAAACTATGATAATAACCAAATCAATAACCCATAACATAAAGAGATCTATCTAAATAAAAAGCCATGATCAATAAATCAAATGAAATAAGAAAGCTTTTACCCAGATTGTGTTGTTCTCTTTTGTCAAATGTGGATTGCTCAAATATGTTGCGAAAACATGTTTGCAACAAGCAAGTATAGGTGCTCAAAGATCAATGTCAAAAGATCGTAAAGTGCTCAACAACATGATGTATGCTCCAAGCATTGTAAAGGATGCCTGAGAATAAGTGATCGAAGAGGACTTGTCAAGGAGATGAGGGGCGTTTATATAGGTTTCAATGAAGATTGATCAACGGTCCAGATAATTTAGAAGAATCAACGAAGGAGATAAAACAAATAACCATGATGAATGTGCACACGACATGTGTCAATCCATAAGGATATTTTTATTAAGATATGATAAAAATAAGATTGATTGAATAGATAACTCAACTTGTAATTTTGCCTTTTTTAGAGTTCTAAAAATAAGACTGATTGTGCACGAGTTAACAAGATATTTTAAGGGGCATTGGAAGATAATTGAAATTAAATAAATAAATTTATTTAATTGATTATGCATGGTAGAGGAATAGAGGATTATAAATAGAATACTTGATTTTATTTATTTTTAGAGGATTGAGATAATTTAAATAAATTTGCATGATTTATTTAAACTTAGAAGAACAATTGATTTAATTAAATAATGTAAATTATTTAATTGTAGATAAGAGGATTTGTGATGAAATAATTAAATAATTAATTTATTTAATTGATGTGGACTTGAATTTTGGAAAGAGGATAATGATTTAATTAAATAATAAAAATTATTTAATCATGGAAGAATAAGGTTGATTTAATGAAAATTAATTAAATAATTAGATTATTTAATTAACACTGAATGCAGGTGATTAGACAGAATAGATGAAATGCAAGTGATGTGATGACTTGGTCATTTTTGGGTGTCTACAGGAAGTAGAAAGATTTGGTTGATAAAGTTGAATTGGATTAAATTGTGGCATATACTGATTCACCCCCCTCTCAGTATATCCGAGTGTTCTAACAATTGGTATTAGAGAAAGGTTCCTTAGTGTAGCTTAACAGCTGAAGGTAGATCTTGGATTAGAACACATGGCTCAAAAATCGTCTTCTTCTTCTAATAAGGCAATACTATTTGATGGAACTAACTATGCCTTCTAGAGTGTAAGGATGGAATCCTATCTTACCTCTCTAGGGTATGATGTTTGGAGAGTTGCAATGCATACTTATACTGACCTTGCTCATCCTATTACAAATCAGAATGTGAAAAGGCCCCTGAAAACAATGCTAAAGCCAAGATTGATATCTTAAGTGGTCTAACCAATTTAGAGTTTGTCAAGGTAGTGCAGTGTAAGATGGCCAAGGAGATATGGGATAAACTCAAAAATCTTTATAAAGGAAATGATAGTGTAAAGCAAGCAAAGCAAGCAAGATTACAAACTTATAGAGTAATGTTTGAGGATCTAAGAATGAAATAAGAGGAAAGCATTTCTAACTATTTTCTCTAAATGGATGAAGAGGTCAATGGAATCAGAGGGCTAGGTGAAGAAGTGACTGATTCAATGGTTGTGAAGAAAGTCCTGAGAACTCTTCCTCACATGTTTGATTCAAAAGTTTCTTTTATTGAAGAAGCCAAAGATTTGAAGACACTTACCATGGAAGAACTATTTGGGTCCCTCACTACCTATGAGATGAGAAATGAAGTTTAAGGTACATCCAAAAGAGAAGATGGTTTCAAAGCTACAAAGAAAGAAGGAATATTTGGTCCACACATTGAGTCCAAGGAAGAAGAAGCAAACTTTGTGAGAAATTTGAAGAAGGGTTTGGGCAAGTATAAAGGTAAGTGAGCTTTCAAATGTTTTAAATGTGGAAAAGTTGGTCATTATGCTTCTAAATGTCCTTTTGGAGAAAATGAAAATAGTAACAGGGATTTCAAAAGGAGTAACTTCAAAAGGAACATCCTTTCCAAAGAAGACTACAACTCCTCAAAAGAATTAGATCATGTTTCAAATATGTGTCTAAGTGGGTTGTCATTGATGTCAACATATCCTTGTTGCCATTGGTGTCAACTGTATCCTATTTTGTTATTTGCATAGAAGACTCGACTATTGAGGATATTGAGAAAATTAATGATAATCAATGCATACAGATTATGTGGTTGTGTAGAGGATTGTTGGAGATTTCTTCAGTTAAGATTGAGAAGTCCGCATTAAGATCTGAAGGAGTTATGGCCATTTGAGCAGATTTAGTTCCTGCAAGACTCAGGAAAGACAGAGTGATAGGAAAGAGGTCTGGATTTCTCTAAAAAAATAAACTTATGATCTACAGATTTGAAGGCATGTTTAGGAAGTCAATGTGTATCAACATCAGCAGTTCATGGTTTGGAGGTCTGCAAGCTATCCTTCCAATCTGACAGTCATGGCAGAGAGTGTTCTTGAGGTTCTGGAGGAAGATTCAAATATTTCTGGTAATTTGGTTTAGAATGAATGTTACTGGTGAATTCAATTTGCTTGTGGAGGTCTTTGGATCGTATGGATACTATGTTAGATGTCCGCATTGAAGTTTGAGCTTGTTGATTGAAGATTTCTTCTTTGAGGTTGATGTTCTTCCCAGTCTTGGCTGACCAGATGTTCCTAGCCTGTTGCAGATGCCTTAAGAGTATTTTTATGAAGCATGGAGTGGTTATAGAAGTAGATTCAAGTCTCAATTGTGTTTGGCCAACAGTGTGATGATCTGCGTCAAGATTAGCCAACCTTGTTGATCATTCCAAGGTTGGTGAAGTATATAAATACTTGTTGAAGAGGTATTGAAATCATCCTTGTACAAAATAGATCAAATCTAAAGAAAGGATCAGGAGTAGAGTAGAGAAGAAAAGGAGCGAGAGAAATATAGAGTGTGAAGAAGAGTTTGGGGCAAAAATGAAAGTTCTTAAGCATTCATTGAAACTGAATTAGGCATGAAGTAGATGTTATTTCTCAGTTAATTCTTTCTAAATAAATTCTATAGGCAGTGAGCCTCTCTTTTGAGTAGTGAGCTCTGGACAATGCACCCGAAGGCATGTGCCTTCTATTTTATTAAGTACTTTTAATAGGGTACGCATCTTTGTGGGTTAACCCCACCATGGTTTTTCCCTTAACCAAGTTTCCACGTCAAAATCTTGGTGTCAATTGTGTTGATTATGTTTCTGCTCTTATGTTGTTGATCTATGCTTTAATGTTTACATCACTAATCTGATAATAAGATAATAAAGAAGGTTAAAGGCATAAAAGTTTTTATTGTGGGACAACTGATTCACCCCCCCTCTCAGTTGTTTAGTTCCAACAATTGGTATTAGAGTCAGATCCTCTCATAAAATCCTAACCACTTGAGGAGATCCAGGATGTCAACCTACAAGAAGGATAGTCCAAGATTTGATGGAACAAATTATTTTGTTTGGAAAAATTGCATGGAGTGCCATTTGCAATGCATGGGTGATGCTTATTGGGCAATAACCAATGTTGAGTATAAAGATTCGAAGAAAGGTCCTTCAACTCCTGATCAAATCAAAGATGTTGAAAATAATCTTCGAGCTAAAGAAGCCTTGTTGAGTGCCCTGACCGATTCAGAGATGACAAATGTCTTTGTTCTAAAATCTACTTATGAAATCTAGAAAAAGTTGGAGTATCTGTATGAAGGTGATAAATATGTGAAATGTGAAAAGTTGCAAAGTCTGAGAGGAAAATTTAAAACTATGCAGATGAGCAAAGATGAAAACATCACAATCTACATGTAAAAGATAAATAAACTTGTGTGTGGCATCAGGTGTGCTAGTGGAACTTTGGAAGAATCAGAAATTGTATCAAAAGTACTCAATTCTTTACCATATTCATACAAACATAAGGTTGCAGCTATAGAAGAGATCAGGATAGTCTCAAAGGTTACAAGCGATCATCTGGTTGGCAAAATTTTAGCTTTCAAATTAAATGAGTTTGGTGATTCTCTTCCCAAGTCTGAATCTGCATTTAAGGCTAGTGTGTATGGAAGACAAAAATATGATCTGGGTGAAAGCTATTCTACAAGATCAAACAGATTTATGAAGACAAGAAAGGATCTTGAAGATGTTGAAATAGAAATAGTAGATATTGAAGCTCTTATTGCCAGAAGAATACCAAGAGGATCTGGTAAGTATGAAGGAAAATTACCACTCAAATGTTTTTCTTGTAATAAGATTGGTCATTTTGCCTCAAGATGTCCAGAGAGGTTTTCAAAACCAAACCCTAACAGGTACAAAGGTTAGAAGAAATGTTACTATTTCCAAGAAAATGGAGAAGATGGGGTAACAGATGATGAATCTGATCATGGAGGCTGCTCTGAAAATGATTGGGTGTTTATTGCTATCAAAGAAGAAGATCCGGTGTCTACTGAATCTGCTAGTTGTGAAAATATGGAAAGTGCCTTGGCTGTTCAGGTTATTGAAAATGATGAATGGGTGATTGATAGTGGATGTTCTCATCATATGACTGGTGACAAGAGTAATTTTGTGAATTTTGAAAACTATGAAGGAGGACTTGTGAAATTTGGAGACAACTCAGCTAGTAGAATCCATAGTAGAGGATCCATCTCTTTTGATGGCAAGAACAACACTAATGATGTTCTATATGTGGAAGGACTAAAACATAATCTTCTACATGTTTGACAGTTGCTTGACAAGGGTTATGATCTTCGGTTCAAGGATGGAAAATGAAGAATCTTGGAAGGCTTTGGAACTGAAATTGCATCTAGTACTCAAACCAGAGGTAAAATCTTTCACTTAAGTAGTTCTAGGAAAAGTTGTTTGATTTCTCAGACAGATCAAAGTTGGCTATGGCATAGGAGGATGTGTCATGTGAATTTTGACAACATTGTCAAAATAAGTTCCAGTCAAGCTATAAGAGATCTTCCAAGACTTGTGAAACCTAATATCATATGTAGAGAATGTCAATTGGGCAAAAAGAACAAAACTCCATTCAAGAGTAAGGAACAAGGTTCAAGTGAGAGATTGGAACTGGTACATACTGATCATTGTGGTCCTGGAAGAATTAGGAGTGTGCAAGGAGACAGATATTTGATGTTGCTAATTGATGATTACTCTCGGATGATGTGGGTAACTTTTCTGAGAGAAAAATTAGAAGCCCTTGACAAGTTTAAAGTGTTCAAGATGATGGTTGAAAATGAGATTGGTGGGAAATTAAAGTGTTTGAGATCTGACAGAGGTGGAGAATTTACCTCTGGTGAGTTTGATGCTTTCTGTGAAAAGCATGGAATAAAAAGATAGTTATCTGCTCCTAGGAATTAGCAAAATGGGGTTGTGGAAAGAAAGAACCCAACCATTCAAGAAGCTTCTAGTACCATGATGATGGAAACAAATGTTCCTCAAGTTTATTGGAGAGAAGCTATGAGTACTATTGTCTACACTCTTAACCGGGTGCAGATCAAAGGAAATTTTGGTAAGACTCCTTATGAACTTTGGTTTGGTCATCCTCCTACTGTGAGATACTTCAGAGTCTTTGGTAGTAAATGTTATATCAAAAGAGATGAGGATTTAGGTAAGTTTGAGGCAAGAAGTGATGAAGGAATATTTTTGGGATACTCAACTCAAAGTAAGGCCTACCAGTGCTTCAATAAAAGATTGAAGAAGATTGTTGATAGTGTGAATGTTAAAGTTGATGAAAGCCAAGGACATTCCAGGTACTCCGGATATGATTCAGATGATCAAGATGAAAGTCAAAATCAAGGAAGGCAAGTTCAAGTTCAGACTCAGATTCAGTTTGAACTGGTAACTCCAGAGGTTAACACAGATGATGAGGAACAAGTTCAAGAAACAAAAGCTCAAATAATCTCCAAAACTCCCAGGTATGTAAGGTTAAATTATCCTAAAGATTAGATCAGAGGAGATAAGAGTAAAGGTGTTTGAACTAGGAGAAAAATGTCTGAAGATCAAGAAGAGATTTGTTCAATTTCAAGGATTGAACCTAAATCAGTAAGTGAAGCTTGCAATGATGAAAACTGGGTCAAAGCAATGGAAGAGGAATTGATGCAAATTGAAAAGAATCACAAATGGGATCTAGTTCCTAGACCTGGGGACAAAAATGTGATTGGAACCAAATGGGTCTTCTAGAATAACCTGAATGAAAATGGCAAGGTAGTAAGGAATAAGGCAAGGTTGGTATGTAAAGGCTACTCTCAAGTGGAAGGAATTGATTTTGAAGAAACTTTTGCTCCTGTGGCAATGATAGAGGTAGTTAGATTATTTCTTGCATTTGCTGCCTTCAAAGATTTTAAAGTATATCAAATGGATGTGCAATCAGCATTTTTGAATGGAGATTTGAAGGAAGAAGTCTACATTGAGCAACCAAAAGGATTTTAGTTGTCTGATTAGGGAGATATGGTTTGTAGATTGAGAAAAGCCCCGTATGGACTCAAGCAAGCTCCAAGAGCCTGGTATGCCAGATTGGATAAGCATTTGCTTAAGCTAGTATTTAGCAAAGGTACTACTGATAGTAATCTCTACTTCAAAATTGATCATGAGGGCATTCTAATTGTTGAATTTTTTGTTGATGATATCATTTTTGGTGGAAATGAATGCATGTGTAAAACTTTTGCTGATCAGATGAAAAGTAAGTTTGAGATGTCAATGTTTGGTGAGATGAATTTCTTCCTAGGTCTGCAAATTGTTCAATCAGATAAAGGAATCTTCATATCTCAATCCAAGTATGTAAAAGTATTACTAAAGAAATTTGGAATGGAAGACTCAAAACCAATAGGTACACCTATGGTAACCGAATGCAAGCTAAGAAAAGATGATGACTCTTCCATGACAAATTAGAAAAGATATAGATCAATGATTGGAGGATTGATTTATCTAACCTAGACCAGACCTGACATCATGAATGTAGTTGGACTTGTTGCCAAATTTCAAGCTAATCCAAAAGAATCCCATGTTATTGCAATCAAATTTTTTTAAGATATATCAAGGGGATAATTGATTATAGACTATGGTACCCAAAGGACAATAACTTCACTCTTCATGCATATACAAATGTTGATTGGGCAAGAGATGTGGATGACAGAAAAAGTACTAGTGGTGGTGCATTCTTCTTAGAAAGAAGACTAATCTCTTGGATAAGCAAAAAGCAAGAGGCAATATCTTTGTCTACTGCAGAAGCAGAGTACATAGCAACAACAACTAATTGCACTCAGGTTTTGTCGATGAAGTAAATGTTGAAGGACATCAGAATTATGTTTGAGGAGCCAGTCACAATTTTCTATGATAATTCTAGTGCAATAAGCATCTCAAAGAATCTAGTATTGCATTCAAAGACAAAGCATATATCTATCAAGTTTTATTTCTTGAGAGAGAAAGTAAATGGGAATGAAGTCCAATTGGAGTTGGTGCCTTCCAAAGATCAGATTGCAAACATATTCACTAAGCCTCTTCCCAAGGATACTTTTAAGTATCTCAGAGAGAAGTTAGGGGTTATTACCCCTCTTGAGCAGAACTAAGTGCATCAGTCTGGTGGAATTCACATTCATATCTTGTGATCCAGATTGATGTTAAGGAGGTACTACTCAAAGGGGAAGTAGTCAATATGCAAATTTTGGGATCATTCTAAAGAAAAAAGGGAGAAAAGATAGCAAATATGTGCCCTTTTCCATTGATGTCAAAGGGGGAGAGAAGTCATGTGAAAAACTAGTTGTTGATGTAAGGGGGAGCAGTAAAGAAAGTAGTTGCAGAAGTGAGAAGAGAAAGGGGGAGAAGTTCTTGTCTTGATGGTTAGATTCAATTTTTCACATCATACATTGCCATCAATGACAAGGGGATATTGTTGTAAATATGTTCCTAAGTGGGTTGTCATTGATGTCAACATATCCTTGTTGCCATTGGTGTCAATGGTATCCTATTTTGTTATTTCTATAGAAGACCGGACTGTTGAGGATATTGAGAAAATTAATGATAATCAATGCATGTGGATCATGTGGCTATGTAGAGGATTATTAGAGATTGCTTCAGTTAAGATTTAAGAAGTCCGCATGAAGATCTGAAGGAGTTATGGCCATTTGAGCAAAACCAGTTCTTGCAAGACTCAGGAAAGACAGAGTGACAGGAAAGAGGTTTGGATTGCTCTAGAAAAATAAACTTATAATCTACGGATCTAAAGGCATGTTTGGGAAGTCAATGTGTATCATCAACATCAGTAGTTCATGGTTTGGAGGTCCGTAAGCTATCCTTCCAATCTAACAGTCATGGCAGAGAGTGTTCTTGAGGTTCCGGAGGAAGATTCAAATGTTTCTAGTAATTTGGTTTAGAATGGATGTTACTAGTGAATTCAATTTTCTTGTGGAGGTCTTTGGATCGTATGGCTACTATGTTAGAGCTCCACATTGAAGTTTGAGCTTGTTGATTGAAGATTTCTTCTTTTAGGTTTATGTTCTTCCCAATCTTTGCCAACCGGATGTTCCTAGCCTATTACGGATGCCTTAAGAGTATTTTTATGAAGTGTGGAGTGGTTGTAGAAGTAAATTCAAGTCTCAATTGTGTTTGGCCGATAGTGTGATGATCCACATCAAGATTAGCCAACCTTGTTGATCATTCCAAGGTTGATGAAGTATATAAATACTTGTTGAAGAGTTATTGAAATCATCCTTGTACAAAATAGATCAAATCTGGAGAAAGGATCAGGAGCAAAGTAGAGAAGAAAAGGAGTGAGAGTAGTATAGAGTGTGAAGAAGAGTTTGGGGGCAAAAGTGAAAGTTCTTGAGTATTCATTGAAACTGAATCAGGCATTAAGTAGATGCTATTTCTTAGTTAATTCTTTCTAAATAAATTCTATAGGTAGTGAGCCTCTCTTTTGAGTAGTGAGCTTTGGGTAGTGTGCTCGAAGGCATGTGCCTTATATTTTATTAAGTACTTTTAACAGGGTATGCATCTTTGTGGGTTAACCCCCACTGTGGTTTTTCCCTTAACCGAGTTTCCATGTCAAAATTTTGGTGTCAAGTGTGTTGATTATGTTTCTACTCTTATGTTGTTGATCTATGCTTTAATGTTTACATCACTAATCTAATAATAAGATAATAAATAAGGTTAAAGGCAAAAAAAATTTTATTGTGGGACAACTGATTCACCCCCCCCTCTTAGTTGTCTAGTTCCAATAGATCACTACTCATCAGGCGATGAAAGAGGAGAGTCCCTATTCATGGCCATGGTAATCTCTAATGTTACTAAGAAAGACAAGGAGATTGACACTTCGAAAAGACAGGAAACAAATAATGAGGTTGAAAATTCAATGATTGTCCAAACAACATTTCATGCTCAATGACAAACAAATCTCTGGATAATAGACAGTGGATGTTCAAGCCACATGACAGGTGATAAGAGAACATTCATCAATCTTGTTAATTGGAATGGCAGACCAGTCAAGTTTGGAGACAATTCATCTACAAAGATTTGTGGAAAGGGCACCATAAGTATTAATGGAAAATCTAAAATAGAAGATGTTCTATATGTAGAAGGTCTCAAGAACAATCTTCTTAGTGTAATTTAGATGTGTAGCAAAGGATACAACCTCATATTTCATGGACAAGGATGTGAAATTAGAAGAGCAAATTCTGGCAAACTGGTGGTAGAAGGTTTTAGGACATAAAACAACTTGTACAACCTAAAGGGTGTTAATGGAATGAGTTGTCTTCAAGGACAAACAAATGAATTCTGGTTGTGGCACAAAAGGATGGGACACATCAACTTTGACAATCTTGTGAAAATCAACTCCATACAAGCAGTAAGAGACATGCCAAAGATTGGGAAGCAAACAAGGATAAGATTCAAGACCAAGGAGTATTATTCTATAAGGCCATTGGAATTAATTCATACTGACTTGTGTAGTTCTACCAAGACAAAGATTCTCCAAGGTGAGAGGTATTTTATGTTGCTCATTGATGATTAATCTAGGATGACATGGGTTACATTTTTGAAAGAGAAATCAGAAGCTTTTAGTAGGTTTAAGATTTTCAAATCCATGGTTGAAAATGAAATGAATCCTACAATCAAGTCCTTAAGGTCTAATAGAGGTGGTGAGTTGATATCAAACGAGTTTGAGGAATATTGTGAAGAACATGGAATAAAGAGGCACTTATCTACTGCAAGAAATCCTCAACAAAATGGAGTTGTGGGAAGGAAGAATAGAATAGTCTAGGAGATGGCTAGAACAATGTTGAATGGAGCCAATTTGCCTGATGCATATTGGAAAGAAGGAGTCCACACTACTGTCTATATTCTTAATAGAGGACAACTAGGAGTTAACCACACTAAGACACCATATGAACTATGGAAAGGAAGACCTTCTTATGTCAAGTACTTTAGAATTTTGGAAGAAAATGTTATATTAGAAGAGATGAGGAAAGTTTGGGAAAGTTTGACTCAAGATCTAATGAAGGAATTTTTCTTGGATACTCGACTAGAAGAAAAACTTATAGATTCTATAATAAAAGATAGAGGAAGATGGTTGAGAATTCAAATGTTAGGGTTGATGAAAAGTCACATCCATTCACACATGAGAAAGAAGACTGTTGTTTAGATGAAACTACTTGCATAGAAGAAGAGCAAGAAACACAAGAGAAATCCACCAAGACTCCTGCCAAATATTTTTAGAAGAACCACTCAAAAGATTAGATAATTGGAGACAAGAATAAAGGAGTACATACTAGAATATTTGCAAGGACAAATGAACAGGTAAACTTCCCTTTGTTGTCTAAGATAGAACTTAAAAATTTTGCTGATGCTAGCAAGGATGAAGGATGAATCTAGGCAATGGAAGAAGAACTCAATTAGATAGAGAAAAAATAGACTTGGGAATTGGTGCCAAGATCCAAAGACAAAATGTGATAGGCACAAAATAGATGCTCAGAAATAAATTGAATGAAGATGGAGAAGTGGTTAGAAATAATGAAAGGTTGGTCTAAAAAGGTTATTCACAAGTGGAAGGAATTGACTTTGATGAGACATTTTCTCCTATGGTAAGAATGGAAGCAATCAAGATGTTTCTTGTATTTGTAGTTCACAAGAACTTCAAGGTATATCAAATGGATGTCAAATCTGCTTTCTTGAATGGTGAATTAGAAGAAGTTTATATAGAGGAGCCTGAAGGATTTCAGCTATCAGAAGAATAGAACATGGTATGCAGACTTAAGAAGGCTTTATAGGGTCTCAAACAAGCCCCTAGGGCTTGGTATGCAAGGTTGGACAAGTACTTACTCTAGCAAGGACTCAAGAAAGGTACCATTGCTAGCAATCTATATATCAAAATTGAGAATGAGCAAATATTAATAGTAGTATATGTTGATGATATTATCTTTGGTGGCAATGATGAAATGTGTAAGAAGTTTATAGAAGAGATGCAGAAGGAATTTGAAATGTCTATGATAGGTGAGCTATCATTCTTTCTTGGACTCCAAATTACTCAATCAGATGAAGGTATATTTATCTCTCAAGAAAAGTATGTCAAGAAGATGTTGAAATAGTTTGGTATGGAAGATTGCAAACCAATGAGTACTCCTATGGTAACAGGTTGTCATTTGAGTAAAGATGATGAATCACCACAGGCTAATTAGACTCTATATAGATCTAAGATTGGGGGCCTACTATATTTAATAGCATCAAGGCCTAACATTATACAAGGTGTATGCTGATCCAAAAGAAACACATGTGAAGGTAGTCAAAAGAACTTTTGGATATTTGAAGAGTACTCTAGATTTTGGACTATGGTATCAAAAAGGTAATAATTTTTCCCTGAGTGCATATACTGATGCAGACTGGGCTAGCAGTGTTGATCATAGGTAAAGTACTAGTGGTGGAGCTTTCTTTTTGGGAGATAGATTGGTCTCATGGTTTAATAAAAAACAAGATTTAGTTTCCTTATCAACAACAAAAGTAGAGTATATAGTTGCAACATCCTGTTGCACTCAAGTGTTGTGGATGAAGCAAACATTGAAGGATATAAAGGTAATGTATGATGAGCCTATTCCTATCCTATGTGACAATACAAGTACCATCAATATTTCAAAGAATCCAGTGATGCATTCTAGAACCAAGCACATATCCATCAAGTGTCACTTTTTAAGAGAAAAGGTTGCAAATCAAGAGGTTAAATTGGAATATGTACCTATAAAGGATCAAGTTGTAGACATCTTTACAAAGGCACTTTCTAAGGACACATTTGAATATCTCAGACATAAGCTAGGGGTTGTTGCCCCTCCTTCTAACTAGATGCATAGATGATGCATATGTCCAGGGGGAGCAGTTCAAGATATATTAATTATCCCTATATTAATGATGGTTACCTCTTAGGGGGAGTAGGTAGATAAGAGACTAAGGAAGATGACAAGGATTGCACAGAAAGGGGAAGCTTGTATGTTTTTTCTAGTACAGAGGAAGAACACTAGCCCTTTACCCTTGATGTCAAAGGGGGAGAAAAATTTTTATATCAGGATTAGTGTTGCCATCAATGACAAAGGGGAGATTGTTGCATATGTTGTCATTGATGTCAAAAGTGGTAATTTCATTGATGATTAGAGGAGTTTTGAGGTGTAGGATATGGTGATGAAAGTCATGAGCATGCTATTGGATTAGTATCAACTATACACAATTGTACCTTATCTTATGAAGTTCATGGATAGGTGAAAGTTGTCAGGTTGAAAGATATGCTGACATGAAGAAATTATGGTTTCTTGTTTTTGATGAATGAATGTTGTCTATGGTGTTGTGAATGTTGCATTCATTGCCTCTTGTTGAAAAGAATTGCATGAGCTATGAAAGAAAGTGTATAAGGTTTCAATTGTCAAAGGCACAAGGATTTGCACTAAAGGAACCTAGAAGATTATACCGTCGATAAAGCTATGGTCTTGTGGTTTGGAGGTTAGACATAAATAGCTATGAAGTATGTGTATACGCCTAAAAATGACACAAATCATCCTAAATAAATATTCTAAATATTTATTCCCTTCTATTAATTAAATAAATATTCTAAATTTATTTAATCGATTCACTGTTCCATAATTAAATAAATTCAATTTATTTAATTAAAAATCCTTCCATTTGTCCTTCACAATTAAATAATCATAAATTATTTAATTAATCCTATTTCCTCTATCCTAAAGTTCTAAATTCAAAATTCCATGTCACCTTTCCACCTCACCTTGTCCACCTCATCAGGTTGCACATGTAATTAAATATATTTAATATTTAATTATCTTATTTTCCCTCACCCACATGGCCTATTTCTTCTCCAATCAGAGGTCAGTTAACCAATCAATCAAGTCTGTTAACTAACCTGTCAGTTGAGTCAAATCCTCAATCAATCCAGTCAGTTCCACAATCCACTCTTCTAACTGATCAATCAATTCTGTTAATAGACCAGTCAATGGAGTTAACTCTCCAATCAGTTTTGTCACATCCCACCTTTCATGATGGAGCTGGGACACTTGTCACATTTCCACTGGTTGCACATTCCTCAACCATCCTCAACCGTTGATCTTCATATCTTCTCTCAACCGTTGATTCCTATTCCTCCGGGTCTATAAATGAAGCTTCATCCCTTCATTCTAATGATCCAGGCTTTTGACATCGTTACTCTGCAGAAATATCACCAGCGCGCCTTTGGCACCCATTTGTCATCCACAAGCTTGAGATCACCATTGTTGCATTGGAGCTCACCTTCATTGCATATCACACTATAGCCGTTCACCATCGACTTCCTCCAACAGCTTTTAAAAGATTGCACTCTCTGAGGGCTCATCTCATCTGCGAAAGGACGATTCGTGATAGGCGAACAACAGAAGTTTCGAAACGGAAGAGGTTTGCTGTGTTTGTTCGTTGCTTTGTTCATTTGAATCTTCTTTGTTTCTCTATTCTGTTGATGTTTGGGTCATCTGTTATTCATTTGATTGATGCACTATTTTACCCTCACATTTTTGGCGCCCACCGTGGGGCCGTTGCCCCTTTATTTTACCGTTTTTGAGCTTTTTTGAAGGCAGATTCCGTACAGACCCCGCAGAGTCACGCACAGGTTCTTTCGGCGCATCTGTTCATTTTTACGGCGCTTTTGAAGACTGTTACGGCGCTTTTGTAAAACTGCGCATTTGTTGACTGTAACGGCGCTTTTATAGACTGTTGCGGCGCTTTTGTTTAAACTGCGCATTTGTTGATTTTTGCTGCGCTTTCATATAATATTGCTACGCATACGTTAAAACGGCGCATCCGTTGTCTGTTACGGCGCTTATGACGACTGTTACTGTGCATACGTTAAAACTGCGCATCTGTTCATTTTAACGGCGCATCTGTTCATTTTTACGGCGCATTTGTTAATGTTGCGCTTCTGTTGATTACTTCTGCGCATCTGATCACTGAAGCTGCGCATTTGTAACTGGCTCGGGTTTTGGTACTTTTCTAGGGTATTTTGCTAACGCTAACCCTTTTGCAGGTGTTTGCTGGAGCGGTTTTGCAGGTTAGGCTCGGGTTCAGTTACATGTAGTTGCATCTAACTAGCTCACCTTTCATTTTCTGGGAAAGAGTAAAATGGCTGTTCATTACAAATCTTCATCTAGTCTTAATTAGGGAGGAAGTAAACTTGTTTATTTCATGTTTGCATTGCAAACAAACTTCCAAGTTATTGCTATCTAAGACTTAAAATTGAACTCACAACTGCATTCTGAAGTTAAAATGAACCATTGCTATATCGTTAGACCTGAATTTCAAAGTTAACAATCTCGTGCAACGTGGACTTAAAATTGAACTCACAACTGCATTCTGGAGTTAAAATGAACCATTGCTATATCATGAGACCTGAATTTCAAAGTTAACAATCTCGCGCAACGTAGATTTAAAATTGAACTCACAACTGCTTTCTGGGACTTAAAATTGAACCACTGCAATATTGTCAAGATCACTTCAAAGTTTTGTTTGACTAGCTTAGCCCATTTAGTTTTTATCTTTTTTAACTAGGGTGGATTAAATCAGTGTATTCTGTGTTTGCGAATGATAATAGGCTTATGCTCTCCCCTCTTCTGGGTGATCAGAGTGCCAGACTTGTCATTCTACTTGTTTAACCTTTAGGAGGGGCCTGCCCTTGGATGCACGCTTGTCCAAGCGGGAACGACCCTGAGTGGTAACAGGCTAACGCCAAGCCCTACCGAGCCACTTAAAATAAATTGTGCTTGAGGTGAAAACCTCCTGCAACGAGTGCTGTTATGTTACACCGACGGCCAACCTCCCCCAAAACCCTCTCAGGTGCAACCCTGTGAGGCTGGGAGACTCCATAACGGAGAGTAGCGCCGCCGCACGTGTAACCACTTGAACGGTTGCCCGAATTACAAACCTCTTGTTTTAGTGGCCTAAATCCCTTATAATCCATTTCTCGCCTAGGATTTTGTACTTGCTTTTGTCCAAAATAGAGTCAAAAAACTACAAAAAACAATGAAAAACTACAAAACATTCTTTGTGCTTGCTGTGTTTTCTTGCTAAATTAATTCATAAAATCAGATCAGGAAGACTTATTCCAGCCAAAAATTACCCAAAAACAGAGAAAAATCCCCAAAATTTGCCCAAAAATACCAGAACTGCGCATATATCCATTTCTGCGGTGCATATACGGTGACTTACTGCGCTTTTGTACTGACTTACGGTGCTTTTGTACTTTCTGCTGCGCATATACTCTGTTTTGCTGCGCTTTTACAGCGACCTGCTGCGCTTTTACAGCGACTTGCTGCGCATATACTTTTCTGCTGCGCATTTGCATACTGTTACCGCGCATACATACCTCACCAGAGCGGCGCTTATACAGCGACTTACTGCGCATTTACCTATTCTTGCTGCGCATCTGTTTCTGCGCATGTGTGACAGTGAGCATCTGCTCTATTTTTGAGAAATTTTTGCCAGCTGTTCGGAGTACCCATTTCAGCCTAGTTCCATTTTCCGAGGTCAGAATCTACCTTGCAGTCAACTTTCACCCATTTCACCCGTTTCTCTCTCTTTCGACGGTCGTCCCCGTCACCTTCTGTCCTGGTCACTCTTACCCCATCGTCATTCTGTCCCATATCGATTCGACATAGGTCCTTCTTTAGTGAGTTCACGTAAGCCTAGTAGGTCACAGTACCTTTTGCTAGTAGTCTTGTTGAACGACTGAGCCCTACACAGTGAGACTGGTATCGACTACCCTTGCTAGTGGCTGGAGTCTTGTGTCAACCATCTTACCTGAAGTCATTGAGCGAGAGAACCCTTTGTCCAAGTCTTGTCCTAGATATCCCATTCATTACAGTCTTAGTCGGCACCTTGCCAAAATTTCTAATCCTTGTCCATTTCGTCCCACCCCACCTTGCATGGTTCTTACTCGATCCCAGTACAACAAGCTAACTGAAATGGCCGACCCTTCCGATCACATCGCCCCACCACACGATGATGATGAAGAATTTTCTCGTGAAGAATTAGTGGCACACATGCAAGATAGCAAATTCCAACGCCTAGTGGAGCGAGTACTCCTTGAGGATCCCACCAAATATTTCCATCATCTTGCTAGTCTCGGACTCAAACTCCCCGCAAACTTTGACATTAGCTCCATCATGGAAAATGTAGACAATGAACATGAGAGGGACACAAATGACACAGTCCCAAAGGCACATGAGAGAGGCACAAATGACACGGTCCCCCAGGCCAATGCAAGCGGAAAACAACACATAGATCAAAATGCTCCTATAGCGGATGTGAGACAACAAATTGAGAGTCTCCAGCGAGAAATCTCCAACCTTAAGATCGGCACCAGTTCCAAGAACTACTCCTTGGAAGATATAGCACCATACCCCTTTGACAGAAGTGTGGTCATGAAACCTTTCCCCTTTCAGTTCAGAATCCCGAAATTTGACAAATACAAAGGGAAGGGGGATCCTAGAGATCATATCAGGGAATTCACTGCAGCATGTTTAGAAGTAGCTCACAACAAGACCTACTTAATGAGACTATTCCCAAGATCTTTAGGGGGTCAGGCTATGGAGTGGTTCTCGCGTCTTCCACCTGGAATCAAAACTTTTGATGAACTTGTCAATAAATTCATAACGCACTTCTCTTACAACATAGAACATGAAGTATCTATGCTCGACCTATGCAACACCAAACAAAAAGGTGGAGAGTCTTTCGCCACCTTCTTACAACGATGGCGACAGATAGCTAGCAAGTGTTCTTACGACATGCCTGAGAAACAACTATTGGAAATGTTTGTTCACAATTTGAATCCCGATCTTAGCTATCAAATTCAGATACAATGCCCTACCTCATTCACCAAAGTCATCGAAATGGGGCTATTCATTGAGAAAGCTATGATCGCTAAAGGAACTCTCAAGCTCTACAAGGACACGCCTCCTTCCAATTACACAACCGACAAGTCAAAGTTTTGGACCAAGAACAAGAATGTGGTCAACGATGGAGTAGTGGATGCCAAGGCGGCAGCCCCTAAACAACAACCCATATTCACTCTTAAGGAAGAAGCAAATAACGGTGCACTCAACAAGCCACCCCCTCGGGAATCTAGACCTTGGTTCAATTCGAACCCAAGGAGAAAATTCACGCCGTTAGGAGAATCTCAAGAGTCTGCTCTCCGGAAGTTGTTGGCTAACAATGAAATTTCTCTACCGCCAACAAGTGACTATGAGCCTATAGTCAAACCTCCCTATTGGAAGGACACAGACTATTGTGAATATCATCGAGGAAGGGGGCACACAACCAATAATTACATCCGTCTTAAGAACATCATACAAGATATACTGGACCAAAATCAGGGAGGAACACAACAGCATACCTCCAATGAATCTCATGTGGCCTACCGAGATCCTCTCCTAAACCACAACCGGCCATATAACAACAATCACAACGGCGGCCACCACAACAATGGTTACAACCACAACAATGGTCACAATGGCAACAACTCCAATGGTCATAACAATAATGACAACAATCGTAACAGGCCAAACCAGAACAGTGGGTCGAGTAATGCTAACTATGCAAGCGTTCCCTTTGAGTATACCATTAACTGCATTTCTGAGCATGTTCCGCAAGTCAACGTCATATCCCCCAACCAACAACCAGGACCTAACGGAACTGGTTGTAGTATAATTACCCGCAGTGGTAGAGTCACGATCAACACCACTCCTCCAAGGTCGTCGCCATCTCTGTCCAACCCCCGCCCATATAATGTCATCGACCAATTGCAAAAGACTCCGGCTCATATTTCTATATTGGAGCTCCTGCGTCTATCTCCTTCTCATAAGGAGATTCTTGAGAAAGCCTTAGTGGAGACTATTGTCCCCACTAACCTAGCCCAAGAAAAGTTTCAAACCATGGTGGGTAATTTGACATCCTCCCCTTCCATATCATTCACAGAACAAGATGACCTTTCCATGTCTCAACCCCACAACACTCCTCTACACATTGTCGCATTCGTACACAGGCACCGCATCAAGAGGGTTCTCATTGATGGGGGTGCCGGTTTGAATATTTGCACTTTGAAGCTAGTCCTTGCATTGGGGTTCTCTGAACAGGCAGTGGATCCACGGAGAAAGATTACCATAAAGGCCTATGACGAGGAGGAGCGCACCACGAAGGGCACGGTTGTCCTACCCATTCAAGTGGGACCGGTTATTAAAGATGTGGTGTGCCAAGTCCTTGATCGGGAGCTTGCTTACAATATTCTACTAGGGAGACCATGGATCCATGCCATGAAAGCTGTCCCCTCCACCTACCATCAATGCATAAAGTTCCCACACGATGGCAAGCAGGTCACCATACACGGCGACCCCGACCCCTACCAGCATTGCAACTCATTCCAAGCCAAACCAGAATGTGTCATTCCCAACAACCGAGCCCATATCTCCCCTACTCCGCCACAAGACCATACTGCTGAAGCTTCCTCTTCACAGCCCAAACCCATGAAAATCACCATAAAAGAAAATGGCGTGGGGGAATACCAGATTGAGCACAGCCTCAACCTTGCAAAAATGCCCTTGTCTCCTCGCTCCTTTGGCCAGCCCAAACATCAACCCAGGCATTTTCCAAAGCCCTCTGCTCCTCCTACAACTCCCGCAAACCCCTTTGTAAAATGGGGGACCTTATCCGATGAATCAGAGGAGCGAGATCTCTTACAATGGCTCTATGCCGAAGAAGAAAACACATCCCAAGATCCACCCAGACCCCCTACAGAGCTCTATGGGCGAGGTGAAACCATCTTGCATAGGATGGGATATGAAGGACAAGGCCCTATCAGCCTCAGAAAAGAGGGGATCATCGAACCTATACAACCCTCTTCCTCCTCTTCGGCTAGAAACACGACTGGCCTAGGCTACAAAGGTAAAGGTAAAGCCAAAGAAAATGCCTGCCTAGTGGAGACAATTCAAACACTCCAAGGGGATAGTGACGCAGATTCAGATGATTCCAATCAGTATGAATGGGACGAGCTGACAGAACACTCCTACGATGACGAGGAGATTGATACCATCCAAACCCTTAGCCCATATCATGAGAGACAAACGCAACGGGACAGACCACTGGAGTCTGATTTGCCCCTCCCTGAAGTTATGGGTTTCGAGGAAAGTATCGATTCCATTGCGATAAACAACCTGGAAGAAAGTACCACCCAGAACACTACCCCCACCTGTGCTCCTAGTATTTCCATCCACACTATCAACGAATCAGGTCTTTCATCCGACTCCCTTCCCCTCTTACACCCTGAGCTTATTGACTGGGACCTGAAAGGGACCCCTCAATTAGATGTGTTCCAGAACGATGATGCCTACATTGACTATATGGGACTTCGAGATCATTTACCAAAAGGAGATCATAAAGCCGGTTTCACTATCGAACTCAATACTGTAGCATACTTTGGGGAGGGTGCCAAGCCTTCTAGTCGCAAAAATGTAAAGATCAAAAAGGGATCTGATGGTGAAAACCGCCATGCGGCAGTGTCAGATCATAAAACAGTAAAAAGAAAGGACGTATCTGAAGGTGAAAACCCAACTGTGGCACCTGACGATGGATTGCTTGACACCCTCCCAAGTGACATGTATCAAGAAAGGTCACAGATCGTGGTAGAGCCAACAGAGCCAGTGAACATTGGATCTGAAGAGCAGCCTAAGATAATCCACTTTGCAAAATCTCTCACGCCACCTGAGAAAACCAGGTTTATACCATTCTTTAAAAAGAAGAGAGGCAGTTTTGCTTGGTCATATGCCGACATGCCAGGTTTGGACCCAAACCTGATTCTACATCACTGGCCATTGGATCCAGGGGTGAAACCCGTAAAGCAAAAACTGAGAAAAATGCATCCCCATATTGCCCTCCTGGTCAAGGAAGAACTCAAGAAATTGTTAGACGTGGGGTTCATCAGGGCCATTGATTACCCCGAATGGATATCAAACATCGTACCAGTGTCTAAACCAGACGGCAGGGTTCGACTATGCAATGATTTTAGAGACTTAAACAAAGCATGCCGCAAGGATGACTTTCCCTTGCCTAACATCGATATCATAGTCGACCTCACGGCGGGACATACAATGTTGTCACTTATGGATGGATTCTCAGGGTACAACCAGATCAAAATAGCACCAGAGGATCAGCACAAAACCGCTTTCACTTGTCCATGGGGTACCTTTTGCTGGAATGTCATGCCGTTTGGGCTAAAAAATGCAGGTGCTACATACCAGCGGGCCATGACAACTATATTCCACGACATGATGCATGTGACCATGGAAGATTATGTTGACGACATCTTGGCAAAATCACTCACCAGGGACTCACACCTGGACACATTAGAGAAAGTCTTCCAACGGCTGGACCAATTCCAAGTAAAATTGAACCCGAAGAAATGTGTGTTTGGGATCACATCAGGCAAGCTGCTAGGCTTCATCGTGTCAGCAAACGCCATAGAGGTAGACCCGGCCAAGGTCAAGGCAATCATGGACATGCCTCCGCCCAAAACTCTAACACAGTTGAGATCCTTACAGGGCAAGCTACAGGCTATCCGCAGGTTCATCTCATAGTTGGCCGACAAGTGCCATCCTTTCAGCCACCTTCTACATAAGAACGTTCCATTTAAATGGGATGAGCAGTGCGAAGAGGCATTCAACAAGCTCAAGGAGTACCTCACGAATCCTCCTATACTCATGCCTCTGATCCAAGGAAAACCTTTGATCCTCTACATATCCGCTACACCTACTGCTCTTGGGGCTCTCCTAGCGCAGCAAGACTATGAGAACAAGGAAAGAGCTGTGTACTATATCAGTCGAACCTTAGTGGGCTACGAGCTGCAGTACTCACAGGTGGAACGTTCATGCCTTGCGGTGGTTTTTGCCTCACAAAAACTCCGACACTACATGTTGGCACATCCTGTCAAACTCATTGCCAAGATCGACCCACTAAAATATCTTCTCAGCAAGGCAGCTCTCACAGGACGACTAGCCAAATGGGTTATGCTTCTTAGCGAATATGATATAGAGTATGTGGATAGAAAAGCCATCAAGGGGCAAATCATCGCAGACCAACTAGCTGAGGCACCATTACAGGACACTTCACCAATGCAGTTTGAGTTCCCCGATGAATCTCTATTCACTCTGTCCACATCTCCTTGGAAACTCTACTTCGACGGGTCTTACACCAACCATGGATCGGGGGCAGGTATCTTGTTTATCACTACCCAAGGCGACACAATTCCAAAGTCCTACAGGTTGTTATTTCCATGCACTAACAATATAGCAGAGTATGAGGCTTTGGTAATTGGTCTCAAGATGGCCACTGAGTGGAAAATTCAAGCACTACATGTCTATGGTGATTCTCAGTTTGTCATAAACTAGGTCAACGACGAGTATCAGACCAAAGATGAGAAGCTCATTCCATACAAGCGAATGGTTGACGATCTCAAAGAACACTTTGGGACCATCTCGTTTGAGCAAATACCCAGGATAGAGAACAAAGCAGCCGACGCAATGGCGACCATAGCCTCTCTTCTTGAGATACCTGAACAGGAGTCACAGTATGAGTTCCTAGTAGAAATAATTCGACAGCCGGCTTATGATCTCCTTGAAACCCATTCCATCTGCCACCTAGTGGGATCTGATTCACCTTGGTATGGTAAGACCTACACTTACCTCAAGGACAATATCCTTCCTTTGGACCTCTCTTCCAACCAAAAACGAACCTTCATCCGACAAGCCTCCCGTTACACCATCATCGCCAATACCCTTTACCGACATGGTCTGGATGGTACTTTACTCCGTTGTCTAGAACAGGAAGAATCTATAACTGCCTTGCGAGACGTGCACGAAGGGATCTGCGGAACACACTCCAGCGGTCCTTCCTTAGCTAAGAAACTCATGCGTTTGGGTTATTACTGGCCCAATATGGAAATGGATTCATATCAGTTCGTCAAAAAGTGCAAACAGTGCCAGATAAATGGGAACCTGATTCATGCACCTGCTCAAGAGTTGAGACCTCTAACGACACCCTGGCCCTTTTGCCAGTGGGGACTAGACCTTGTAGGAAAGATTCATCCGCCTTCTTCCAACGGCCATAAATTCATCATAACCGCTACTAAATACTTTACAAAGTGGATTGAAGCCGTTCCCTTATCAACCGTCACAGGAAAGCAAATTTCCTCTTTCATTCTGAATTACATTATCTGCCGATATGGCATCCCTTCATCCATCATAACGGATAACGGGAGACCTTTCAAAAATCAAGATGTCCAGGAACTTTGTGAACGGTTCAAGATCCAACATTGCTTCTCCACCCCATATTACCCCCAAGGTAACTGCCAAGCTGAGGCATCAAACAAAACCATTCTGAAACTCCTAAAGAAGACTGTCAATGAAGCTGGTCGCGATTGGCACGTCCAGCTCAATCCCGCTCTGTGGGCCTATCGAACCAGCATACGCACTCCCACAGGTGCTACACCCTACGCCCTCGTCTATGGTTCCGAAGCCATCCTTCCTATTGAGGTCGAACTCCCCTCCCTTCGGGTGTCGTTGAAAGGTCTCATATCAGACGAAGAGTACAGAGTCTCCAGACTGCAAGAGTTAGAACTGCTAGAGGAACGACGCCAGAAAGCTTTTGACCATCTCAAAGCCTATCAACAGATGATGTCAAGAAGCTACAACCACAAGGTTAGACCAAGATGCTTCAAAATTGGGGACCTCGTCCTAAAAGAGAACCCTCGCAACCAGCAGGACAGAGAAAAGAAAGGTAAGTTCGAGCCTAACTGGCTTGGACCCTATGTAATTGTAGCAGCTTACGGATCGGGGGCATATCAGTTGGCCACATCAGAAGGTGAGTTGTTTGATGATCCCATCAACAGCATGCACCTTCGCAGGTTCTATACCTAAGAGAACCCCAATGCAAGGAGGCACAATAAAATCAAAAAAATCAAAAAAAAAAAATCATCAAAAGTTACAAAGAGAAAATACAAAAAAAAAAAAAAAAAAAAAAAAAAAAAAAAAATTTGAAAAAAAAATAGAAAGCATGCAAAAAAAATCATCCTTTGGTGAAAACCTGGCAAACAGGCGCCTTGGATAGGTAGCCTGATGAAAACCTGGCAATCAGGCGTCATGTTACTTTCTAGCTTCTCGTGTAAATAAAAGCAAGTGATGAAAACCTGGTAAACAGGCATTACTTGTGACAAACCGCATTCTCCATCTTTGGGAATCCAATCACCTTGAGCCCATTCTCTCTCTATTTTCCCCATTCGACCCATATCCATCCCACAGTAAACACTTGACAGTTACCTATCATGGCTTGATACTCAGCTTGTGGCCTTGTCAACCAAGGTTTTGTCCCATATCGTCTCCTCGAAGTGAGCCTAGCGTAGTGTCTCTCGTCAGTGTTTGTGGTCCGAATCCATGAACTACGTTGCCTCTGCGCTGTCACGTAGGCAAGGCCATTATTCTAATGCGCCCCTGAGGCTTCCATCTCCCCCAAAGTCCCATTTGTCTCCCCTCTTGTCTTCATTCTTATCGTCTTTCTTCTAGTCCATCCATGGTCCATTAGGGTTTACCCCGAACTACGTTGCCTCTGCGTCGTCACGTAGGCAAGGCCATTTAGCAATGAGCCCCCGAGGCACTAGGTCAGTCCCTTAGGGTCCGTCTTCTCAATAAGGATAGTGCAACCTTCTCGTCAGGTAAGCAAATGCAAGCAAACACCCGCACTTCAAGCAGAAATCCCGACAATGAGCATCTTAACCTATCCAATACAAAGCAAATACCCAAGGTCTTCTAAATGATTTTATGCAAAATAAGGCAAGAAATAAACACTTATCAACACAAATGTGCTTTTGTAGATTGGAACCTAGGGTTAAGTTACAGAGTCTAGATTTCGCTATCATACCTTCCTATGCTACTCGAGGATGCCAACAGCTAGAGATGCTATGATGGGGGCATGATTACTTTCTTTGTTTGCTATTTTGGGATTAAACTTTAGTAATGTGAAGCCTTGTCTTAGGACGTGATCGGCAAAAGATCATCGAGGACATCAAAGGTCTAACACGAACGGGGGCAATCCTTGCTTGTTGGAACGCAAGAGGTACTCAGGTCATCTAGATTCAAATTTTGACTAGATGCTTGTATTAACTTGCTCAATCACCCTCCATGTAAGCGATACTCAGGTCATCTTGGTTCAATTATACCTCGGTGCTTGTATTCACTTACAACATTTCTGAAAAGTACCAAAAACAAAATGCCCAATGATGAAATAAAGCAATCTAAAAGCAAAGCATCCGTCCTATATCCATACACCCATCCATACAATCCTCATTATTCAAACTATGCAGAGTAACGATATCAAGAAAAATTCCTAAGTCATTCTTTCGCAACCATCCCTCTATCCATCATGTCATTCTTCTGTCGATAGCGTACATTTGGACATCACAAAAACAAGGCATATAGGAGCATATCATATCATTCGTAGAAACTAGGCACGCACATGATTAGGTCAGTAGAATGCACCATCCAAGGCATTAAGTCACCAATACATTTGCATCACATCTTAATCTTAAAAGCCCAGAAAATCAAACAACATAGCTAAGTGCATCACATGTATAGTTACATCACCCCATAGTACTCATGTTACAAATGCATACATTCAAAGCATTACATCATATAAATATCCAATAGCATCTCACATATCTATACAACATCATAACATAGAAATCATGTTCCATACACACATCTGCATTAGCTCATTTACACACCACATATCTATACAGCATCATAACATAGAAATCATGTTTCATATACATACATTTGCATCATCACAAGAACATCATATTAACTTTGCATTCATTTGTCACATTAAATCATATAGACATCATATAGCAGCATATCAAAGTATTTCTCATATAACATCATATAAACCATCTAACTATGCAATAGAACCACATCATGCAATAGAAGTAATCATCTCATAAATGCATGCAATAGATACACAAAGCTGCATCATCATCCATACTATCATATACAAAGATGTCCAAATATACAATATCACCATCTCTCTCAAAATCAAAGTGTCATATACAATGTACGTCTAAATAGACGGTGATACATGTCCCAAAATGTACAAAATCTGGTCTCTGACTACCCCTGCTGCTGTGGGCCACCACTGCCGGCTCCTGACTGCTGAGGTCCCATGATAGATGCCCCTGACTGGGATGGACCTGCTCCGTGGGCCACCCCAGACTGAGTCCTAAAACTCCCTGCCCTCTGGCTCGACGACACTGCACCATGGTACAAGCCTCGGTAGTACTGTGCCTGCTGCTGCGCTCTGGCTAAGTCTGTCTGCGCCTGTGCCAACTGCGTCTGCAACTGGCCTACCTGTGCCTGCGTCTGCTGCACCTGCCCAACTAGAAAAGAGCTCGCTACATCTGTACCCATGGCAGCCACTGCTGTGTCCCTCTCTACTCGGATAAGGCGTACCCGGGCATCGGCCATGTCTCGCTCGCGAGTCAAACCAGCAATCACCGCTGCATCTGTATCTCGCCTCCTCTCCACTCTCCTCAGCTGTGCCTGCAGCTCTCGCACCTGTCCCCTCAGACTGGCTATAGTCCTGTCATGTGCCTCACCCTGCACTGGCCCCTGTGCTGCCTCTGCCTGTCCTAGCCCCTGCTGCTGGGGCACCTGCTGCTGTGGTACCTGCTGGGGTGGTGGCATCTGTGCCTGCTGCTGTCCCTCCCCCTGTCCTGGCACTGCCTGCCCAGCCCGGTCTATCCTCCTCCGCTGCCTCGGCCTCTTTGCAGCTCGGCCACCCCGTCCTCGTCCTCCTCTAGCGGCCCTCCACCCGGGGCCAGCCTCTCCCTCCTCCTCCGAATCCGCCTCGTCAATGCGAGGCACCAGCATGCCAGGTCCTGAATATCTCGGGAATGGATGTGCAGTAATCCAATCCTCATACTCCTGTGTAACCCCCGCATCTGCAATCTCTCGCCTCATATCCCATGCCACATAAGGCAACTGCTGGAACTCTGCCAGAGCCTCCTCGTAAGAAGCCATCGGCCCCCATCGGACCCTCTCTGCATGTGTCCGTGCAAACATGGCCTGTCCCTGCGGCATGCCCTGTCTCCTGCCAAACTGTCTCAGTACTCAGCCCACCGTCTGCCTCTCCAAGATGTGCCGTGTCCGGCCTATCAACCACCTGGTCTGAAAGCAGAAAGGCAGCTCATCTCCCTCATCATCCCAAGGCTCGCAGTCCAGATATGGTCGCTAGACGACCACATCTATCCCATCCAACGTATGCCTCCAATACTCTAGCTTCCCCAGCCTGTGCTGGGAAATCACTCCTGCGTAGCCATAGCTGTACGGCTCTCCCCTCTGCCTAGCAAAGACGCATATCGGCCTGGTCACCGCTATGTGCTCCCACAACCAAAACTGTAACAGCAACACCCCAGCCGATAGACTCGTGCTGCGGTGGTACACCACCTGATGCATGTCATGGTATAGGTGAGCTAGCACGCAAGGTCCCCACGCGTATCGAGTGCCCTCGGTCACCATCCGCTCCATGATCCTGCCCCATCCAATGGGGAACCCGTGCAATCTCCTGTCCGGGCATACAACGCCCGCAATCAGTCCAGCCACAATCCCAGGGAAGTAGTCGTAACAGTCATATATGTCCTGCCACGGGATGACCTGTCCCACCAGCTCGGGATCGTCAAATACTCGCTGACACTCGGCGAGTCTCGCGTCCCGCTGTGCATCATACTCCACTAACTCGCCTACCACGGGCAAGTGCAGTATCCTATAGACGTCCTCCAACGTCACTGTCATCTCTCCAGTGGGGAAGTGGAAGGTCCTGTCCTCGCTGTGGAATCTCTCCACGGCAGCTGTCAACAGTCCTTGGTTCGCCCGCACCTCGGGCATAAAGCAAACATAATTTAGGCCCATGGCACCAAGCGCCACTCTGTCAGCCTCCGTCAGCATATGTCTCTGCAATAGAGGCATAGGGAACATCTCCCTCGACTGCAATGTCTCTCGTATCTCCTCCTGCAAGCACGCAAAGCAAGACGTCAGTCTCAAGCCGCATATACCATACTCAACATATCTATTGGACTATATCAACTAAACTTAGCATTTCAAATTGATCAAAACAGCACACTACATCTCTCGACTAGATTCCTGCAATCTCGGAGATAGCTCATCGATTCCTGCGTCAAACAGGACACTAATCGAATCAGTTTGGCTAAGTAATTTGCCATCCCAAGCAAATGCGCCACTACAGGTGGTAAATGCGCCATTTCTGGTATATATGCCGTAACAATCGGTATATGCGCCGTAAAAATGCATATGCGCCGCTACAGGCCACATATGCGCCGTTCTAACGCATGCGCCGCATAAAGCCACGTATGCGCCGCTAAATTATGGATGCGCCGCAGGAAGTCACATATGCGCAACTTCAGCAAATGCGCTGCTACATTTCACGCATGCGCGGTGAAAATACAAAAAGCGCCGCTTAATTACGAAAGCGCCGCCAAAATGAACACATGCGCAGCTTTCACGCATGCGCCGCCGAAACAGGCATATGCGCCGCGAAATCACAAAAGCGCAACTTCGCGAGGCATATGCGCCATTCTGCGTTTCGGCGCATTCATTTCACCTATTTTCTACGAGCATTTATGACACCTAAACTCGACCCTAGGAGAATTTTTTCGAAGCACATACCGGGGGTCCTGCCTCTGCTGGCCGCCCGAATCGTCGGACTCGCTCGAATCAGTGCTCCTCGCGTGGAATGTCTGCTGCTCTGGCCGCCATGCTGTTCTAGGTTTGCTCTGAGCTCTCCTTCTCCAATCCAGATCAACCAAGTGTGCAAATGACTATTCTTGTGGACCCAGCTCCTATTTATAGCCACCAAAACCCTAATTCTGGCTAGGTGATGACTGTGACTACTTCCCGTGTCCGTTTTTCCCCCCGTTTTCTTCCCGCATCCCTGACCGTGTCCCTTTTCCTCCAACCTATCCTAACCCCTTCCTCGTCGTGAGATCGTCCGTCTCCAAAACTTTCGCCGTTTTTCCCGTCCAATCTCCCGAGGGGGCATCCTATCGTCATTTAACCTATACCAGGGGCAAACTGGGGCATGTATCATCATTCAGACTATCAATTTCTTTGAAGCAACGCTGTAAACTGCATTGCATCAAAGAGGGGCAAAATGTATACGCCTAAAAATGACACAAATCATCCTAAATAAATATTCTAAATATTTATTCCCTTCTTCTATTAATTAAATAAATATTCTAAATTTATTTAATCGATTCACTGTTCCATAATTAAATAAATTCAATTTATTTAATTAAAAATCCTTCCATTTGTCCTTCATAATTAAATAATCATAAATTATTTAATTAATCCTATTTCCTCTATCCTAAAGTTCTAAATTCAAAATTCCATGTCACCTTTCCACCTCACCTTGTCCACCTCATCAGGTTGCACATGTAATTAAATATATTTAATATTTAATTATCTTATTTTCCCTCACCCACATGGCCTATTTCTTCTCCAATCAGAGGTCAGTTAACCAATCAATCAAGTCTGTTAACTAACCTGTCAGTTGAGTCAAATCCTCAATCAATCCAGTCAGTTCCACAATCCACTCTTCTAACTGATCAATCAATTCTGTTAACAGACCAGTCAATGGAGTTAACTCTCCAATCAGTTTTGTCACATCCCACCTTTCATGATGGAGCTGGGACACTTGTCACATTTCCACTGGTTGCACATTCCTCAACCATCCTCAACCGTTGTTCTTCATATCTTCTCTCAACCGTTGATTCCTATTCCTCCGGGTCTATAAATGAAGCTTCATCCCTTCATTCTAATGATCCAGGCTTTTGACATTGTTACTCTGCAGAAATATCACCAGCGCGCCTTTGGCACCCATTTGTCATCCACAAGCTTGAGATCACCATTGTTGCATTGGAGCTCACCTTCATTGCATATCACACTATAGCCGTTCACCATCGACTTCCTCCAACAGCTTTTAAAAGATTGCACTCTCTGAGGGCTCATCTCATCTGCGAAAGGACGATTCGTGATAGGCGAACAACAGAAGTTTCAAAACGGAAGAGGTTTGCTATGTTTGTTCGTTGCTTTGTTCATTTGAATCTTCTTTGTTTCTCTATTCTGTTGATGTTTGGGTCATCTGTTATTCATTTGATTGATGCACTATTTTACCCTCACAGTATGTATGATCCTAATTTCAGAGCATAAAAGTCACCGCAGAGCTTTTTAGAACTAGTAGAGTGAAGACAGGGGTGATACAGTGTTGTTATAGTTTCAAAGGCACAACATAAGGCTTTGCATTTGTCCTCACTTGAAGATATGATCTTGTGGCTTGGAGGATAGTTAGACATAGATAAGAGGTATGATATACTCAAGTTTCAAAGGACAAAAAGTACCACAGAGATTTCTAGAGTTAGCTGTGTAAGGAAAAATCATGTTGTTGTTTAAGGTTATCAAAGGGAGAAAGTAAAAGCCACTTCATTTCATCGCTTCTTAATTTTTGGCTTTGTTGTTTGAAATATAAGTTCAATGGTCTGTATGTTTTCTCAGTTTAGGTTTCATGTGTTCTGGTGTACCACAAATATGTTTCTCAATGTTCCATATCAAGATAGGGTTACCAAATTGTTGAAGGGGTACCAACATCAGTGTCTATTTTCTTGTGCTAGCAAGAAGAAGCATTAAATAGAGAAAGAAATGTATGAGAAGGTTTTTCAAGTCATATAATGCTTATTGTGTGAAACACTTGGTGTTATTTTGTCTCTGGTATCGCTTTAGGTCTAGAGCTAATGCTAAAAGGATAAGTGTTTGCTAAGCTGACTTAGTGTGTTTAAGTGATTGTACCATGTGTTTGGAAGTCTGCGCCAACATAGAGATGTGTACAAAGGTAAAATAGGTCCTATTGATCACTTGATATGAATTGCACAACATGATTTAATTCCTACTTTACTATAGATGATTTGGGATCTGATAAGCTAGGTTGTTACACATTTTGTGTTACAGGTTTCATCTAGGCCAACAAAGGTGAAGTTTTGAAGACTTACGGAGTATATAAATGAAAGATCAAGATTGTTGTAAATATGTATGAGAGTAAGTGAGTGTGTGTGAGTGTGAGAGTGAGTGTATGTGTATGTGTGGAAAGATATATGATCTG
Organism: Cunninghamia lanceolata; assembly: GCA_027924645.1. Taxonomy (NCBI): domain Eukaryota; kingdom Viridiplantae; phylum Streptophyta; class Pinopsida; order Cupressales; family Cupressaceae; genus Cunninghamia; species Cunninghamia lanceolata. The sequence goes on along the minus strand of BSBN01000958.1, from coordinate 5,616,161 downwards.
GAAAGTGAGAATGAACTCTAGAGGCTATAATGCATAGTTCATAACATAGGTAGTGTTATGTTGTGTTGCGGAGGTGTCTTGAAGATATTAGAGTTGTTTGATTAGATGTGTTGAAGTCAAATGTTAGTGTGAAAGGAGATGATGCTACGAAGGTGATTGAACTAGTAGAATCGGCCAAGTGTTTTGGTAAAGAGGTTGGAGATTAATCTTGTAAGTATTATAGCAATTTAGGGAGTTGTAGCTTCCTTTAGGTTGGAGCCTATAAAACTATGTTTCAGGGAGTTATTTCTTCCTTCGGATTGAAACCCGTAAAACTTTGTATCAGGAAGTTGGAGCTTCCTTTGGTTTGGAGCCCATAAAATCTATTGTAAATCTATTTTATTTGTGAGGCTAGATTTGGACAGTAGATCTAAGTAGCTTGCTCACTATAGTTTTTCCCTTCTAGGGTTTTCCACATAAATCTAGTGTTATGGTTGTGTGATTATGTGACTGTGTTTTGAATTACATAGTTTGATTCATTATCTATTTAAGGCAGTAGAAAGATTTGGTTAATAAGGTTGAATTGGATTAAATTGTGGCATATAATGATTCACCCCCCTCTCAGTATATAGATTGTTCTAACAAAACTTCTCAACAAAGTTGAAGACAAAAGAAAGAGAAAACAATTAAGCAGGGAGAAAAGTGGTCAAAAAAATAAAAAGAAAGGAAAGGAAGATAAAATGTCCAAATGTTTTGATAGACTCTATAACAATAAGAGGGGTCTTTCCAAAACCCCTAACATAAATTATTCTTAAATGTATAAGTTGGAATGTCAAGGGACTAGAGTCCCCTAACAAGAACTATGATATTAGAAATTTTTTTAGAAAAATATCAAATGCTGATTTTATTTTTCTTCAAGAAGTAACGGTTGTGGATTTCTTTCTTGAAACTAATATGAAATTCATATGGAAGGAGACAAATATTTTTGTTAGTAAGCATGATAGAGGCAGGGGGCATTGGTTTAATGATGAACAATAAATGGTCTATGTTTGTCAAAGAGAGTGGTTTCTCTAATTGCAATAGGGGTGTATGGGTGACATTAGAGAAATATAACTTTTTATTTGGTATTTGTGTTATCTATGCTTCCAATGATTACAAAGAAAGAATTAAACTCTGGCAATGGTTGGAAACTCTTCCTAAGATTCCCTAGATTATTGGTGGTGACTTCAACGTGATTGAGAAGATTGAAGACAAAACTAGAGGAAACAGTATGAGTTGGAAAGGTAATGAATTCTTCTTCTAGAATAGAATGAAAAAGAAATTAAATCTGTTTGAACCTATGGAAAATAAAAGGAGAGAAAATAATGATATTTGGTTTACATGGTGTTGTTGAGAAAGTATGCCTCAAACTTATTGATGAAACCTCAATTTAGCTCCCAGTAAGCTCAGATTTTCTGAAATGTTGCATCTATTCCTTTACCACAATACTGTCGGGTTCATTTGATAGAGGTGTAGGTTGGCAGATCATACTGCCACCTTGTAGAAGTACATGACATGGTCTACGGTGGTACGGTTCACACCGCTACCCTATGGTGGTCAGCTTCTCATCATGTGGTGGAGTGGTAGACACCACCATACCGTGACAGAATTTGTTGGACATAGCAGTGTAGTAGTGGATGGTGAATGGAGAGGCTTGCGGCAGTGCGGGGTTACCACTGTTGATAACTGAGAGGGGGGGGGTGAATCAGTTATCCTAATTATTTCCCTTATTGAACTTTCCTTTTAATTGATGTAGCATAAAATCAAACACAAAAACATTAACCATGAAATAAGAAACACATGACACAGTATTTTTGACGTGGAAACCCTGTTAAGGGAGAAAACCACGGGGTGATTAACCCAAGAATTATTCTCTGTTAGAAGAATAGGAAATTACAAAAATGGCACTTGCCAATTAGGGCTCACTGCCCGAGCACACTGCTCACAAGAGGCCCACTGCCTACAAGAAGACACACTGTCTACAAAGTGATGAGAATCACAGTCTTGAACTGATTGGAAGCATCTGCATATGCTGGAGTTCAGTTCCGGTTAGGCTCAGTACACTGATCTGCTGCACTTCATCTTTCCTCTGTTCTTTATTCTGCTATCTTTCACATACCGGATCCTTTTTGCTACCTCTGCTCTTTCTCTGGACTTATTCGCATATCTCTCCACACTAACACTCATTTCACAACTAAATCCATTCTCTATATATATCCGCACAAGTAATTTCATCACCTTTCTAGTCGGCATCCGGAACAGTCTAGTTTCTTACAAACTCTCATTCTGTCGGCTGAATCCTTCCTCACCAAGCAATGCGGATCAAGCATATACTTGTAGATATCATTAATCATGTCGGCCAAACATGATTCATGCCTTCACAACCTCTGTCATCAACAGTAACCCATCCGAAAAGTAGTCTGATACTCTGCCAGTCAGTTCTTCCTCTGTTTTCACTGTCTCTCAGGAATCCGGTACTCAACCATTCATATCTTTTTCCTTGTCCATCACCGGAGGCTAAATCCTTGGAATATACCACTCAAGGTAGTCCTCTTGACTTCCCCAAATCCGCACTGCACCAAGACACTTCCTCTGAGAGGTCCGGACCAATCTGTCGGACCTTGCCACATGCTCTGTTCTTCTTCACCGGACCACAACATTCTTTATTCTGACTTCCGGTAGAGACATATCATGTCTTGCGGATATGTGAGATGACCTTTGTTGCCATCAATGACAACAACCATGAGTCCATATAGTGTCTCTTGCCAACAATCTCCCCCTTTGGCATTGATGGCAACACTTAGTGAAAAATGACTAAGTGTTTTCACTGTGCTCCCCCTTTGCTGATGCTTTGTCTTTATATACAATTTCCGGAACTCCCCCTTAGTTGGATTTCTCATTTTTCACTGCTCCTCACTCCCCCTTTGACATCAATGGCAAAGGGTAGGGTCCGCATATCAAAATTTTCAAAAATTTCTTATACTTAGCCGCATATTTACATACTCACATATATTGAAGAATGTCTGCAAAGGATGTCTGTAATTGAATCATTTCGGTAGCCCAACTTTGCTTCATTCTGTCCAAAATTGAAATGTGACCACTTAACAAAAATGCAAACGCTTCTGCCCGCTTGAGATCTGTCGGATCTTTTGTTTGGGCGGTGGTCCTAGCATCACTGATGGCCTCATGCATGGTTTCCAACTTAGGGATTATAATCCTTCTAAGTTCTCCCATCCGGTTGGTGATGTTCTTCCTTTCCTTCTCAAGATTCTTTATTTCGTTCAAGACTGCAATAGTCTGACATTCTTGATTTATTATAGAGGAAGAGAGAGGATCAAAACTTTGAGATAAGCTTTGTAGCTTATCCTGTTCCTCTTTTATTTTCTTGTCAAATGCTGCTGTTGCCTTTGACCAGGATATACAAAATTTATAGATATCACCGCCATCCTTAAGAGCATTCTCTAAGCTCTTTATTCCAATGCTTACAATCTTCCTATCTTTAGAAATTAATTCTAATATTTCAGAAAATCTCTTATCCAAAAATTCCTTCTGGACCTTTTCTTCAGCTGATTTTTCTAAAGAATCAAAATGTGTATCAACACTGCTGACTAAGGTTTTTAGATTACTGGAAGTGGAGGCTGTCGGATCTATCTGGATTGATGGCATGATCTTTACAAGTATTCCGGAAGCAGCCTCTATCAACTCACAGTCTTCCATATGAGACTTCAGGAGTTTTTCATTTGCCTTGGCATTTGCAAATGAAGCTATCTTCATTGTTTGTACCGGAGAGAGAGAGTCAAAATCAAATGGGCCTTTTAGAAGCTCCGGTTCATCAATCTCTAAAGTTTCTTTACTCAAAAATTGTTGAACAGTTTGTGCAGTGTCTCTTGCCGGAGACAGATGTTTCTTTTCTTCTGCAGTCTTAGAACTGTCAACCTCTTTGTCTTTCACCACTGCTTCCTTCTCCTGTAATTGCTCTTCTTCTTTGGATCCGGACACTGTAGGGGAAACCGGAGGAGAGATGCTAACTTGTTCATGGGCCCCTTCTTCTGGAGCAGAGGGTCCCAAGTCCTCACTTGTCTGTTCAGGGCTCACTTCTTCCGGAACAGAAGATTCCAAATCAGCAGCTGTTTCTGCACCTAAGTCCTCTACAACAGGAAGATTGAACCTTTTGAAGGCCTTCCGGAGGATCTCTTCTGTTTCTTGGGCCACTTTGTCAGTCTCACCAAGCATGAGTTGATTCATCCTGGCTTTGCTTCTGAACTCATCTTTGCAGTCCTTGAAGATAATGTTCATTGTCTTGGGATCAATTTGAGGATATAGCTGAATAGCTATCTGCTCCCGGATCTCAAGATCTTTGGCATGAGCATTATTCTTTCTTACTTCCATTTCCTTCTCTAGGCTTTTAGGAATGAGAGATATGATCTCAATGAAAGCCTTATTGTATATGTTAAGATATTTCACTGTGGCCTCCTGCAGAGTCTTTTGGTCAGCCTCACTGAAGTCATCATATGATTCAGTCATTGGTTGAAGGTTTCCATCCACCGTGACCGACTTGATTATGCTCTCTAGTGACAGAGTGGGCTTTTCAACAGTTACCTCTGCCATTTCCTCCTTGTCTTGGCCTGTGGAGGGCTTACCGGATCCTTTCTTTTTCTGTTTCTTTACTTCTCTTACTCCCTCATCTGATTCTGTTTCCTCTTCATCCTTTTGGCTTCCATAAGCCCTTGTGGCTTTTGCCTTTGATCTCTTACCGGATGCCTGGACTTCCGGTTTTGAACTTTTGGTTGAGGGAGGTGCAGATCTCTTTGTTGATCTGGTCCGGGTGGGAGCTCCAACCGGAGCACTTTCTTTGCTTTTCTCTTCTTCCTCGGCCTTCCTCCTCTTTTCCCGGCTGGCATCAAGTGCCTCCTTTGAGATACCTAGGCCTTGAGCAATGTGCTCTACTTCTTTTCTTACCTTTCTTTTAATCTCAGGTTCCCTGAGTTCTACATGTATTTTTACACTCAGCTCCTCAAAGGTTCCAAACCTTTCTGCCTTAGGATCTTTGGGCTGACTTAGCATGTGTTGAACATGCAGCTCCACTATCTGTTCATCAACTTCATACCCTATGGGCATGATCCAGACAGTCCTTGGCTCCACTGCCTCCATTAGGCACTGATCAGTGTCAACCATAAAGCACACTGAGTCCTTGTATTTCTCAATGAGAGACTGAGGAATTCTCTCTCTTGCTTGCATCATGCTCTGAAAGTTTTTGAAGTATCCCCATAGAGCTGAATTTCTCGCTTTTGCATCCCCAAGTCCATGCAAGTAGTCTCTTATCTGGACTGCAACAGGTTTGTCATTCTGCCATACCCATCCACTTGTTCCGGGTAGCTCATTCATGAAATAGAAGAATAGACATACAATAAGAGTACCATATTTAAAGGAATTCTTCTTATCCTTCTTGATTTTCTGTATGTTTTCCATTAATTGGCTTAGTAGTAGTTCGCAGAGATCATATTCTGCATTCTTTCTTAACATTTCATAAGCAGTGTATATTGCAGTTCCGGATACAAAATTCTCCCTGCTGGAGTGGTAGATCTTGTATCCTATTATCATTGATGCATATTTGATATCCGGATCGGAGATGTCTTCAATGGTCATTGCCCTTTTGTCAAATTTTGATCCGGTGGCCTCAGTTACAATGTTGTTCTTGACAGATTTAAGGATAGGTACTCCTCCGGAGGAGTATAGGCCAGTTACTGCTCTAATTGCCTCTTTTGTGATCTTGCAGGGTCTATCTAGCCATAGAAAGTTGTCATGCATCCTGCTCAGTACATACCGGACCCATTCATCCTCTTCAAAACAGGGGAAATGAATAAATTGCTCAAATTGTTTCTTCTGAATATCCTTATACTCTGGTTTAAGCTCAAAAGCATTGTCAATCAGCTGCTTGTGATAGAGGTCTCTTAATTTGAATTCCCCAAATTCCTCAATGTTTGCATGTATGTAAACCCTAATGTCTTCGGTGTGTAAAACTCCGTGAGGAACACTAGAGAAGGCTCCTAGTGGGTCAACCTCCAATGATTTGTAGGGATGTTTCTTGAATGAGGGGTGAGGTCTATCGGAGATCTTAACTATGTTTGGAGTAGCCATTCTTCAAAGATTTGCAGTGAGGTAATGAAAAACGGAGAATACCTTATGCGCCTTCGGTTTGCACGGAGTGGTTGGATTGATTTCTTTATCCAATAGCTTCGGCAGGAGATCCTTGGTGTGCTTGAAGAACCTTGTTGCAGAGCTCCACTTTTTGCTTCTTCTCGAGTGCAGAATGAGCAAATGACCTTTGAGAAATCCCTTAAATTGCTCCGCGAACCCTAATACCTGTCTGCAATAAATGCTTCACCTACATCATTCCGGTTTGCCTTGTCTGGATAGCTTGGAGTATCTCGGATTAGTCCTGATCTGTGGATATCATCCGGATCTTTCAATCATGAATAAATCGAGGTAGCATATTACAAGATCATCTCAAACACTCTGTCCAATCCGCAGAACAAGATAGTGCATTTCCGGATCTTTCCGGACCTTTTTGTAATCCTTTATCATACCGGAGCATCTCCCTGAGCAGGTCTTATTTGATCGATCACAGCTTCTTCATAACTTCATGCGGACCTCTGAAAACTTGACTGAAGTATCTCAAGATTCATATCTACAAACCCTTTGATCCGCATCTTGTGCCACATCCGGCACCACTTGTTTGGCTGGGGGAACAAGATTTTCTTTGAGTCTCCCCCTGAGCCTGAGCTCACTTTTAATTTCTGGAAGAAGTATCAGCACCAGAGTCTGGTGCGGATCCAACCTCTACATTCTTTGAACTTTTCTTCACCCAAATCTTGCTCATCTGATTCCTAACCTCATCCGCATTCATCTTTTGTTTACCCTTGTCTTGATTCTGATTGTACACCGGACCTCTTTTGTCCTGATTCTTGTTTCTGCAGACTTTAGCATTATGACCGGACCTATTGCAGATTTGGCAAATAACATTTCTTTGCATATTTGACTGATATCCTCTTGATCTGCATTGATTTGCCATATGACCTATTCTATTGCATGTGAAGCATCTACCTTTGAATGATTTGTTTACTTGCATAATTCTGCATTCATGGGATTTGTGTCCATACCTTTTGCAGTTGAAGCACTGTCCGGAGAAGGATGAATTATTCTGATTCATTCTCATTCTGCACTGATTAGCTTTGTGACCAAAGTGGTTGCAGTTGTGGCAGTATCCATTGAAGGATGGATATCTTTGAGCATTTGGCTGTCTTACCGGAGGTCTTCTAGGCCTGCTCCTTGGATTTTTTGATCCAAGATTCTTCTGACCGGATCCGGAGCTTTCTCCTTTCTCATATCCCAAGCCATACTTGTCATCTGTCCTCTTTTGACTTCCAAGAAGAACTTCAAGTTGAGCAGAACTTATCTTGAATTTCTCTTTATATTCATTTGCTGTTTGAAGGTCTCTTTTGAGAGAGGCAATTTGATCCTCAAGTTTTCCTTCATTATCTTTGGCATCTTCAAGATCAGATTCAAGGTGTCTGATAATCCTGTCCATCTGGTGGCATTCTTCTGATTTTTCTTTAAGAGATTGTCTTAGATTGTCTTCAGCCTTTCTTTTTTCTTCAATCTCTTGAGTAAACTTTATAGTTCCTGATTCCATTTCATGTCTTAACATAATGACTTCTTTTGATAACTTTTCACATAACTTGGTTTGCTCAGTCAATTCTTCATTTGTATTGCTTTCATCACTTTGTCTTGCCAACTGTTGAAGCAGCTCCTTTCTCTTTTTCATAGAGAGACTTAATTTGTCTTTTAATTCTCTCATGAATTCATCAGCCTGTTTGAGTCTTTCCTTTAATTCACTGACTTCAGAATTTGACTGTTCAAGATCCTCAAGGGCAGTCTTGAGTTGCTCCCTTAAACCATATGCATCCATTTGAAATCCCAGATCTTCCTCAAGCTGTTAGGCTCTATTAGGAGGAACTTAGCTCTGATACCAATTGTTGATAACTGAGAGGGGGGGTGAATCAGTTATCCTAATTATTTCCCTTATTGAACTTTCCTTTTAATTGATGTAGCATAAAATCAAACACAAAAACATTAACCATGAAATAAGAAACACATGACACAGTATTTTTGACGTGGAAACCCTGTTAAGGGAGAAAACCACGGGGTGATTAACCCAAGAATTATTCTCTGTTAGAAGAATAGGAAATTACAAAAATGGCACTTGCCAATTAGGGCTCACTGCCCGAGCACACTGCTCACAAGAGGCCCACTGCCTACAAGAAGACACACTGTCTACAAAGTGATGAGAATCACAGTCTTGAACTGATTGGAAGCATCTGCATATGCTGGAGTTCAGTTCCGATTAGGCTCAGTACACTGATCTGCTGCACTTCATCTTTCCTCTGTTCTTTATTCTGCTATCTTTCACATACCGGATCCTTTTTGCTACCTCTGCTCTTTCTCTGGACTTATTCGCATATCTCTCCACACTAACACTCATTTCACAACTAAATCCATCCTCTATATATATCCGCACAAGTAATTTCATCACCTTTCTAGTCGGCATCCGGAACAGTCTAGTTTCTTACAAACTCTCATTCTGTCGGCTGAATCCTTCCTCACCAAGCAATGCGGATCAAGCATATACTTGTAGATATCATTAATCATGTCGGCCAAACATGATTCATGCCTTCACAACCTCTGTCATCAACAGTAACCCATCCGGAAAGTAGTCTGATACTCTGCCAGTCAGTTCTTCCTCTGTTTTCACTGTCTCTCAGGAATCCGGTACTCAACCATTCATATCTTTTTCCTTGTCCATCACCGGAGGCTAAATCCTTGGAATATACCACTCAAGGTAGTCCTCTTGACTTCCCCAAATCCGCACTGCACCAAGACACTTCCTCTGAGAGGTCCGGACCAATCTGTCGGACCTTGCCACATGCTCTGTTCTTCTTCACCGGACCACAACATTCTTTATTCTGACTTCCGGTAGAGACATATCATGTCTTGCGGATATGTGAGATGACCTTTGTTGCCATCAATGACAACAACCATGAGTCCATATAGTGTCTCTTGCCAACAACCACCACCCCGCGACAACTTGTTAAATGGCTTGTGGTGGTGAGGTATGGATCATGTCACATTGCGATGGATAATGAACATGCCTATGGTAGTGCAGGTCATACCACCATCCCATGATAGTTCAAAATATTGCATGTGGTAATGCGTTATACTCCACGGCCCTACGGCTAATAAGAAATAGTCCTGTAGTATGGTGGTAACAACCAGAAAATGACAGGTAAAGACAATTAAACTTCTTGTGACGATTAGTCTAGTATGGAAGTTGGAGTGATGGTTTTCCTAGAACATTTGTTAAGTCTTTTATATAACATAATGCAGTAATGCATTGAATAATGCAATTTCAATCAATGGTGTATTGATCTGAGCAAGTGAATGGTAATGTAATGCTACTGGATTCGATTTGGGAATTGACACCTGAAAGAGCATAGCTCTATAACTTGAATTTAATTTATGTTTTACTGTAATACAAGAGATCTCTGCTTTGGTGTGTGGGTTTTTCTCCCGTAAGGGTTTTCCCACATAAATCTGGTGTTCATTCTATGTGATGTTTTAATTCTTTGTTCTGTTATTTTCATGTGCATCTTAAGTGAACTATATATGTGCGAATTGTATGAACTTTCTATATCTCTCTCCTAAAAAATTAGCATTAGGAAGCCATTTCCATACTTTGCTTTCCTTACAAGTGTAATTCTCAGAAAGGTGGGAAGAGGATCTATTGTAGACTAGATAGAGTATATGTGAATAAATATTCATTTAGTTTTGATAAAAATGATAAAAGAAACTTGGTGAGAGTTCACTCTTTTACAATATCTAATCACTATCCAATAGAAGCTAAGATTATCTTTCAGAAACATGAAAATGCTAATAAATTCATAAAGGACAGTATGTATAAATTGAACACTGAGCTTCCTAAGTACAAGGACTGTAATGATGGTATTTTCACTCTAAGGGAGATTAACAAGGTTCTCTTGAAGAATCTTTCTAATATAGATAGATGTAATAATAATGTGAAGAATTGGAAAGTTATATTCCAAACTATTGGGAAGAAATTGGCTCTTGACAAAAGAAAGATGGAGAATGAGTTATAGAATAAGTTCTATGAGGATGAGAGGCTCCTTCAAGATGATCTTTCTAATTATTCTTTATTTGATTCTCTGGATGAAATTGAACACAAACTAAGATATCTTCAAACTTTCAAAGATCAGGGTTTGAAAATTATGGCAAAAATGAATTGGTTGAAAAATAGGGATAAGGGAACTAAATTTTTCTTCAATTATATTAAGATAAAAAAACATGAAGGAAGAGATTGCATCCATTTTGATTGGAAATGATCACATCACTAACACTCAGAGGATCGAGGAGGAATTTAGAAAATTCTATAAGTCTCTATTCTCTGCTGAAGACAATAATAGATATTGTAAGGAGGCTCAAGATACTTGTAAAGGTTTAATACCAAATAAACTGCTTGTATAGGATACCTCCATTTTGGGTATAGGCATCAGTATAGAGGAGATTAAGAATGCCATTAAACCCTTTAATAATGATAAGTTCCTTGGGCATATGGACTGTCTGTTGAGTTTTATAAGCATAACAATGACTGGATAGCTAAGGATTTGTGGCATGTTTATAATGAGGCATTTGAGAAAAGTTCACTAGGAAATGAAATAAATAAAGGTAGCATTAAACTAATTCCAAAAGATGGTGATAGAATTCTAATCAATAACTAGAGACCAATTTCTCTCCTCAGTATGTCCTACAAGATCTTAGCCAAGATGTTAGCTTTGAGATTAACTAACATCCTCCCTAAACTCATTAGTTCTACTCAAACATGATTTATAAAAGGAAGGTATATTCTAGAGAATCTCATTACAAGTTGGGAGGCCTTACAATGGGCTAATGTATCTAAACAAAATGTAGGTATGCTACTTTTAGACTTTGAAAAAGGCTATGAAAGAATGGAATGGTCATTTATATTCATGGCAATTGAGGCATTTGATTTTCCAAAGAAATGGTGTGATATGATCAAGTTCTTATTCAATGATTTAATTACTCAGATAGATATGAATGTATCTCTTACTGATCCCCTTTTTTTGCAAATATTCATTAGGCAGGGGTGTCCCCTGGCCCCTACACATTTTGTGATTGCTTCTGATGCTCTTTTTTACCTCCTTGGGTCTTCCTTTGGTGGTGGAAATCTCAAAGGTTTGGTGCTCCCAAATGGGGTAGACTTGATGAACATACAATTTTTTGATGACACAACAATTTTTGTCAAGTTGGAAGAAGAAAATTTGGATCAATTAATGAGAAATTTAGACATTTTTTGCATGGATTTAGGGGCCAAAATTTCTACGAGAAAGTCACATGTGGTTATCTAGTCTTATTCTCCTCCTTCTTGGTTCAGTAGATATAACATGTAGTGGGGGGCAATCTATAGGTTAGGTACTTGGGTATAACATTCTTTGTTTCTCCCTCCTAGAAAAATATGTGGGATTGGGTTCATGAGAAAATTGAAAAAAAGTTGTTGAAATGGAACAAACAATTCTTATCTTTGGTAGGTAGGCTTCAGATTTGTCAAAAGATATTATCTTCCATAGTAAATATTACTCTTCTGTCTAGCTCTTTAGTAATTGCCATTTTAATGAGATCTAGAAGTACATAAGGAAGTTCCTATGGTCTGATGGGAAAGGAAATAGGAAAAGAGTGGTGGTAAAATGGGATTGGTTCTATATTGAAAATGAGATTAAATGGTGTGATATTTCTATCCTTTCTATCACAACTAATATGAATGTTTATAGGATTTTGTGTTACTCCCAAGATATTACTGTAGACATCTAAAAATGATCACAACCACTTTTATCCACCTACACAATTCCTTTAATTTCACCCACTTCATTCTATTCGATCCATATATTAATTAAATCATTTTTATTACTTAATTAATTTATTATGCACCTTTCCCCTATCATAAAAATCAGATTCCTCTACTATAGTTCAAAAATTAAATATTTTTGACTATAGTTCATAAATCATATTCCAAAAAATTAAATAAATTATCATATTTATTTAATTCCTATTTTGTTCACTTTTGATTACTTTTTGTAATCATCATTATTTTCTTCTAACCCATGTGCACATGAATTAATTTTAATTAATTCATCATTACAAACCCCTATGTTTCTAGAAGTCCACTTGTCATCCCATGTACATGACAAGTGGTACTTTGGAAGCATGGACAAATCTTCCAAAATGTGTACATTTGTCCTATTTCTTCCATCTCACTCCATGTGTCACTATTCATGTAAATTTAAAATTACATGTGGCACTATTTGGACACTATTCATCTAATTTTTAATTCCATTTGTCCTATCCATGGAATTTAAAATTCTTCACTAAATCCAAGCCTTAACTTTTCATAAATGAGGCCTTACATGTCATACACCTACCCAATCCTAGTCATCCATCCTATCAAACTTGCAATCTCATCCATTGATCATCTCTTGAATCTTGGAGCAAAATTCTCATCCAATCCTAGCTTGCCATTTGTCCAATTCTCCTTGCTTGAAGATCCTCAAACAATCTCAACCCTTGATCTCCCAATTCAATCCTAGCCCTTCAATTTCATCTCTAAAAATCTATAAATTGGGGCCTCCACCTCCATTTTTCATAAGCCATCATATGCAAAGACATTCTACCAAATTGAATGCTCACATCCATCTAGTTTAGTACAATTCTAAGTAGCATAGTATAGCTTCATATTCATATAGAGCAAATCATCATTAATATGTTTAGATAGGGTACATTAGGTGATTAGAAGCATACTAGTGATTTAGCTCAATCTTGAGGTCCCTTGGGTTTGCGATTGGGTGCAATTTAGTATAGCTTGCATGCAATTTGGGATCCCATCTTTTAGGTAGACATTTTTGGCATGCCTGGTGGGACCCCCGTCACCTTTTCTACTAAAAAATTGCATTTTTTTTGTAAATTTTCTTGTGATAGGTCGGATCAACACCATTTTTTTCCAAAGTAGTACCTATTTTGGAAATCAATGCCTATTCAGGATTTCAGCGCCCATTTCTGCATAAGGTAAAAATCTTCATTTTCATGAGTTTTTCATCAATTCCAATGCTATATGCTTGCATAGGGTATTTGTTGCAAGTATGGGCCTTTGTTGCAAGTATGGGCCTAACCAATGTTTTCATTGATGTCAACATACTCCTGTTGCATTGATGTCAAGGATTGGATGAGCTGTGTGCTGAGGATATTGAGAAAATTAGTCCTATCAGAAATAGAGAAGAATAGTGAAGACAGTGAAGCTCTATGAAGTGAAGATCCTAGCTAGATGAAAGATCAAAGAATGTGCATCAAAGGGTTTGTAGATATGTGTCTAAAGATGATCTAGTCAAGATTTGAGAGGTGCGCATGAAGATTTGGAGAAGTTATGGCCATATGAGTAAAACTAGTTCTGGTAGCTATTTAGAGGTGATAGAGTGACACATATAGGTCCAGTGAGATCTGGAAATACAATATCTTGTTCTATGGATTTGGTGGAATGTTTAGGAAGCCAAGGTGAATTGACAACTCAATTGGTTCATGGTCTAGAGGTCCGCAAGCATTTATTCTAATGTGACAGTGATGACAGACTGTGTTCTTGAGGTTTCAGATGAAGATGCAAATGATTTCAATAAGCAAAAGTGGTGTGGATGTTCTTGGTGATTCAAACAAGCTTGTGGGGGTCTCTAGATTGTGTCCAATTCGTGTTGGTGGTCCGTATTGAAGATTGAGCTCATAATTGAAGATTCAATCTCAGGTGATGGTGTTCTTCCTAATCATGACCGAATGGATGTTTTACACATCTTACGGATGATCTTGAAGATGTTCTACAAAGCATGGCATGTTCCTCAAAGAAGATTGAAGTCGTAGATATGTGTGATTGATAGTGTGGTGATACGCATGAAGTTCTTGTAACAAATCAAGTTGTATTTTTGTAATTTCTCTATAATAGAATATGTTGTGCTGACTTTTATGATCATTCCAAAGTTGATGTCATGTATAAATAAGAATTACGAAGTCATTTCAAAGATCTTGGTTAAGATGAGAGAGTGGTAGAGAGGAGAAGAGCAAAAAGTAGAGCAGAAGTGTTGAGCTTAAATGGAACTGTCTCAAGCATGGTGAAGATGCTAATCTCCAGTTCAAGTATGTAACATTTATAATATTATTCTGTAGACACTGTATCTCCTATAGGCAGTGGGCCTCTTGTGAGCAGTGTGCATGGGAAGTGAGCCCTAATTGGCAAGTGCCATTTTGTTCTTCTTATTCTTTTAACAGAGAATACATTCTTGGGTTAGTCACCCCGTGGTTTTTCCCTTAACTGTGTTTTCCACCTTAAAATCTTGGTGTCATATGTGTTAATTTATTTTTTCTCTTGAGATATTACATTGTGCTTCTATGATTAAATCATTATTATGCTGTAGAAATATAAGAAGGATTTAAGTGTTTACATAAAAGATAGTTTTGGTGACAACTGATTCACCCCCCTTCTTAGTTGTCTGTCCTAAAACCAACAATTGGTATCAGAGCTAAGTTCCTCTAAAAGAGCTTAATCACTTGAGGAGATCCAAGCTGTCTTCCTACAAGAAGGATAGTCTGAGGTTTGATGGAACTAATTACACTCTTTGGAAAAGCCGCATGGAATGTCACTTGCAATGTATGGGAATGCAAAATTGGACCATGACTACAAAGAAGTATGTTCCTCCAAAGAATGGTCCAACAACTGTAGATGAAATCAGAGATGCTGAAGATAATCTTTGAGCTAAAGAAGCCTTACTAAGTGCCTTATCTGATTCAGAGCTGACAAATGTTATGGATTTAAAAACTGCATATGAGATTTGGTGAAAGCTGGAACTTCTGCATGAAGGAAACAAATATGTTAAATGTGCCAAGCTATAGAGTCTAAAAGGAAAATTTGAAAACCTAATAATGAATGAAGATGAGAACATCACTACATTTATGCCAAAAGTAAATGAGCTTGTTTGTGGCATTAGGTGTGCTGGTGGAACCTTGGATGAAGATGAGATTGTTGCCAAAGTTCTCAGATCCCTACCTCCTACTTACAAATACAAGGTTGTTGCTATTGAAGAATTTAGATCTTTATCAAATATCACAATAGATCAATTAGTTGGAAAATTAGCTGCATTTGAATTGGCTAAGTTTGGAGATGCCCCCCCCAAGACTGAGTCTGTATTCAAAGCTAGTGCATCTATAAAAGGCAAACAAAGGTATGATGCAGGAGAGAACTCCTCAAAGAAACTATCATGGTATGAAAAAGAAAGAAAAGATCTAGAAGAAGATGAGGTAGAAGCTTCTCAACTTGAAGCCCTTATTGCAAAAAGACTACCAAGAGGATCTGGTAAGTATAAAGGAAAATTACCCTTCAAATGTTTCAATTGCAACAAGATTGCTCATTTTGCTTCAAGGCATCCAGAAAGATTTTTAAGGACTAATCTAAATAGATCAAAATTTCAAAAGAAATGTTACTATGTTCATGAAGATGATGATGATGAAGGAGTAATAGATGATGAATTTGAGACAAGAAACAAGTCCAGAAGTGATTGGGTTTTTATTGCCATCAAGGAAGAAGATCCAATGCCCATTGAATCTATCAATCATAAAATGGTAGAAAGAGCTCTGGCTGCCCAAGTTGAAGAAAAGGATGAATGGGTCATTGACAGTGGATGCTCCCACCATATTTCTAGTGACAAAAATAAGTTCATAGATCTAGAAAGATATGAAGGAGGAGTTGTAAAATTTGGTGATAATTCTCCTGGCAGAATCTGAGGCAGAGGAACTATTTCTTTTGATGGAAAGAAGAAAACCAGTGATGTACTATATGTTGAAGGTCTGAAGCACAATCTTCTCAGTGTTGGGTAGTTGGTGGACAAAGGCTATGATCTCCAATTCAAAAATGGAAAATGTAAGAACTTTGAAAGTTCTGGAATAGAGATTGCATCTGGTACTCAAACAAAAGGTAACATCTTCCACTTGGTTGGTACTGGTAAAAGTTGTTTATTTGTTCAAATTGATCAGAGTTGGTTGTGGCATAGGAGAATGTGTCATGTAAATTTTGATAATATCATCAAGATAAGAAACAATCGAGCTGTAAGAGATCTTCCAAGACTGGTGAAACCTACTAACAGTTTGTACAAAGAATGTCAGTTGGGTAAGCATAGCAGAGTCACATTCAAAAGTAAGGAACAATCATCTACTAGATTGTTGGACTTAGTACATATTGCTCTATGTGGACAGGCAAGAACCAGGAGTTTGCAAGGTGATAGATATTTCATGTTACTAATTGATGACCATTCCTGGATGATGTGGGCGACTTTCCTGAAAGAGAAATCTAAGGCTCTTAAGAAATTCAAAATATTCAAGGCTATGGTAGAGAATGAAATTAGGTTAAACATAAAATGTCTTAGGTCTGATAGAGGTGGAGAATTCACATCCGGATAGTTCATAGCATTCTGTGAGAAACATGGGATAAAAAGATAGTTATCTGCTCCAAGGACTCCATAGCAGAATGGAGTAGTAGAGAGAAAGAACCAAACCATCTAGGAAGCATCCAGAACCATGATGATGGAAGCAAATGTCCCTCAGATCTACTAGAGAGAAGTTATAAGCACTACTATCTATACTCTTAATCAAGTACAAATTAGTAGCAATGCTGGTAAGACCCCTTATGAACTCTGGTTTGGCATCACTCCTACTATGAAGTATTTTAGAGTCTTTGGTAGTAAATGTTACATTAAAAGAGATGAAGACCTTGGCAAATTTGATGCTAGAAGTGATGAAGGAATATTCTTGGGTTACTTTACTCAAAGCAAAGTATACCAGTGTTATAACAAGAGATTAAGAAAGATTGTAGAAAGTACAAATGTGAAGGTTGATGAAGGCATTGAAAATCCATCAAGGTTTAATGTGTATGAATCAGATGATCAAAATGATGTTCTAGTCCAAGAATATCTAGCCCCTTCTGTAGTTCAAATTCAGATTGGTCCAGAGAATCCTAAAATATAGGAAGAAGAGATAAGCTTGATTGAACCTATCCAAGAAATAGAAGTGCAAGAAATTCTCAAAACTCCCAGGTATGTAAGACTGAATCATTCTAAAGACTAGATCATAGGTGATAGAAGAAAAGGTGTTCAAACAAGAAGAAAGATTGTGTTACCTTTTGAGTCACCCTTATTTATCTATTGGTAATATCTCCTAATTAAGAGTCGATTTGCTGTGTTGTATTATTGGTCATACCTTGTTTCTTAAATCAGCTCTTGATCCTCTAAATTTACCCATTTATCATCTTTGTGTGTGAAGTTACTTAAGGTTTGAACCTTTGAACCTGAACCATTCTCAAGGTTCAAAGTTTAAATGGTTCGATATGTTCAAAGTCTCTCAAAAAGACGAGCTATTTTGTTCCATGTAATTAAATGTCTTTAAGTTTTCATGTTGAACTTGAACCTTTTTGTTAATGGTCCTAAGGTTCAAGGTTCAAAGTTCAACATGCAGTGCTTTGTAATGAGTCACATTACCTAGTTCTTTGTTCGATTTTATATGTCGGTGAACCTCTCGCTTGAACCTCCTAAAAGTTTATGGTTCAAGGTTTAATGGTGTGCTTTTTCATCATTTAAGTCTTTTTACAAGTCATGTGTTGTTAGTCGGTCTGTGCAATTCTCGTATCTTTGAACTTGAACTTTGAACCACGCTCCCAAGGTTCAATGGTTCAAAGTTCACTGGCTCGATGATTTCAACCTTGCCACTTCTCGAGGCCCTCTAAGTCAAATTTAGTGGGAAAGTTAAAGGAAATTTTGTCTGAAACTCATTTATGAAACAGAAAGTTCTAATTTGGTGGAGGTTACGGATAATCATTATACATCATGGTCGCGCATGAATAATACTTGCTATTAATGAAGAGGTTAGAATTCATGTCTTTTCAAACATTTTTGGCACGTATTGTTCTGGGTAATAATTATTCAGTCTGGTTAGTGCCATTATTAACAAAGAACAAGCCAAATTTAGCAAGTGAACATATTGTGCGACGCAGAGCAGAGCAGTGCAGGAGCTATAAGGTCTGAATGCCCAAATTTCATGGTAATTTTAGATTTCCTGAAGGTGAGTTCATTTCTTCCTACCTGTTGTTTCCATTTCTTAAAGCTGGAAAGAAAACCCTTTGAATTTCTGACCTCATTTTGAAGATTCAAAGCTTTTTGGTTATATCCTCTGAGTATGGCCTTGAAATCTACTTGTCTGGGAAATGAGCACGGCCCTGGCCTTACCTGTTCTCACCCTGAATTCGGGGATACTTCATTAATACAATATGATTTGGAAAAATTCAGAGAAAGGTCTAGAAGCTCTGTGCTAACTCCTATGATGGAGAAGATAGTAGGAAGTGGCCTAATAGAAGTCGCGGCCTTTCCCAAGGCTGTACAGTGCCCAGAACTAGTTCAAGAATGTATGAATAGGTATGAACCCCAGAATAGATGCATCAAAAATGCAGACGGTGATGTATTGTTTCATGTTGACAGACAAACCCTAATGTCTGTGATGAGAATACCACCTAAAGAGGCATATTCCAGCCTCAACATTACTTCTTCTTATGGGTATTTCTCAGAGAAGAAAGCAAGTTACAAAAGTGTGATAGCAAGAAACTGGCTGTTGAAATTTCAGAAGGGTGGTTCAAGGCTGCCTAGACCACTTACTAGGGATCACTTGATTAAGGAGATGAGGGATATGGTAGTGTTATTGCACAGACTGAAAGGTAGCCAGCATGCGTATTATTGGGAAGATTGGATGTACTTTTTCATACAAGTTATCCTCCAGGGAGAGCAATGTTTGGATTGGGTAGAAATTGTTGCCGATTGTTTGCATTAGGAACTAAGTAATTATTTGGGAGATAAAAAAATTTTATATGTCTTCATACCTATTTTATTACCTGGCATCTACAAGACAGTGGTTGGGTCTACCTCATGCACCCTTGGCTGAGGATAGTAGGATTTATGAATATTATTCAAAATTGTAGAGGAAGAACTGTTATGAAAATTACAAAGGGGTTAGTGATGTTTTCACTGGAAGGATGACCTAAGAATTGGCAGGCAATCTGAATAAAAGAATGTCTGATGAGGCAATGCAGTTAATTAGCATTTATGGTAGCTTCTTTATTCAATTTTCAAGGTTCACTTACATCAGAGTTGGAGGATTTGACGGTGAACCTGTTAAGTTACCCATATATGTGTTCGATCATTTTGTGCTGATAGAAGTATGTAGATAGCTAGCATATGTGGATAAGAAGTTCTTAGCAAAGAAGGGATTTGGTATCTCTTTTCCTATCGAACTTGGACACTACTCGTGCCGGTCAAAATTTGATGCTTTGAATTTAGAGGTGAGCCTTAAAAAGTTCAATTTTCAATTCTTCACTTCCAGGTCCCAGTTTGACAGCAAAGGGTTTGTTAGGGATAACTTAGATTCTGGAGCAAGGCTTACACACATTCCTAAGTTAGAGGATTACTGGGAAGACTGTTTAGATGAGTTTGAGGTCAGGAGAAGACTGTGGTGTAGGTTCTCTTTGGGGCAGATAATTACTCTTAACTTAGATATGGATATTTCTGGAGTTATTGATGATGAGGAACAGGTGATTGACCTGCAGTTTGCACAAATAGATTAATTACCTATGCCAAAAATTGATTGGAGAAAAAAGGAGGAAGATAGGATTAAGATTAAAACCCTCCTAGTGATAAGGAGAATTGAGAAATGGTTAAGGGGAAAGAAACAAGAACGAATCTAGAATAAAAATGCCCAACATTTCACATCAATGGTTGAATCATCATTCCCCATAAGCTCTTCTAACCAACCTATTGCTATCTATGGTGTAGGTACTTCCAAGTCATTAACTGGAAGGAGCCCTGCAACTAAGAAATCTAGAAGAACCCTCACAACTATCCTACCCCCTCGTGCTACCAGTTGAGAACCAAAAGTAAGAGAAAGAAATAGGTTTTTGAAAGAATAGTTGTAGATCTGAATTTAGAGGAAGATTTAGGAGAACCCATGGGTGATAAGGAATCTAGTCCACACAGAACATAGGAAGTTGATACTGGGCCACAGTCAGAGGTTGTTCTAGAAACCTCTGAACTGTTAACGATTTCTAATGTATCCTCTGATGGATTAAACCCTGAAAAGGAAACCTTAGCCCCTACACCCAAGTGGCTAGAGAGTTCTATTACTGACAAGAGAAAAATAATTCCTTTTTCTGTCCCTTTAGAGGACATGGTGAGCAAATGTTTAGGGAAAACACCCAAGTCTAAGAAGCTAAAGGTGCCATCCAGAGTAAGCATTGATCCAAATACTGGAAACTGGAGTGCTAAGATAGCCAAACCAGTGACTGAAGAAGAAGTACAGGACCTAACTGTATAGGATTTCACTGTAGAAAGAGTGGATCTTGGCGCTGCTTCAAGAGCTATAGATTTTCATCATCTTGAAGCATCCACCAAGAGGATAGTTAGTCAGAGTTGGAAGGATGAAAAAGACAAAAGAGAATAAAGCAGACTCTGCGTTCAATGGCAGAGTACATCTATGCTATCCATAACCCCAGCCCGCAGCCAGTTTCACAGTTCTCCCTGTCTTTCGATCCTAAGTCACCAGTTAACCAAAATGTTGGATCAAGTTCACAGAAATAAGATGGTCGCTAAGATATTTGACGGTTGGCTAGACTGCATTGTACTGAAACAGACTGAATACATACGTGAACTTAAGAATATATATGATCTGATTACTGCCACCATTGTAGACCTTAAGTCACAGGTTACTACTTGGCCAAAAGATGAAGGTAAATGGGTAAATGTAGTGAATCAAATCAATCAAGTTCAAAAATATGGAGTAGCGAAGTTTTTGATAGAAAAGAGCCTAACTGGTTTGGATGAAGATCTATTATATGTGAGTAAGAAAAATATTGAATGGAGGAATTCCATATCACGGCAGGGGTGTTTTGAACTTACAAAATTGATTAAGGAGATAACTAAGTTCACTCAATCACTACAGTGTGACTTACAATGTATTGATGTCAAATACATAAAAGATGATGGGGAGCCGGAAGAGAACATTGATACAGTGATTCAAACCTTCGTGGATAAAATCAACTTTGTCAAAGAAAGTGATAATATCTTAACTAAAGATTTATCCCGAATTTCCAAGGTGGAATCATTGCTTTACCTTTGTATCGATGCACTCCCAGAATATAAGCAAAAGGTTGGGAAAATATGGAGGGAAAGAGAAGTTTAGAAATCAAGAGTGAAACACATAGGCATCCCCAACCTCTTGATAATTCAGGAGTTTGTTGCAGCTTTTCAGGAGTGGAAGACTCAACGTGCTTCTCCAACTGCTAATGACAAATCTGGAGATTCAAATCCATTGCCCCAGCTGTGATCTTATTGGCTCATTTTTTTTTTAATTCAGTTCCTCAGTTATGTTATTTTCGTAATCTTGATCTTTGAATCAATTTGTTATAAACTAAATCCCATATGGGTCAGAGTTACTTTAACTCTGGGTTTGGTTTACTTGATGATATGATTAGGACATTCATATATATAGGTTTTTGAATCTTCCATGGGGAGACATAGATAGAGATAGAGGGAAAAAGGAGAGAAAATTTTGGCTAAACTATTTTTTTTATGCTTTTACAGTATATGATGATGATTATCTGATAATTTTTCATCTGTGAATGAAAAGAAGAAATAGTTATTATTTACTTGGATCTGTGCATCTAAGTGTTTGAAATTGGATTTTCTGTTTGAAATCTCCTTTCATTTGGTAATTGCTCTTCTATTGGACAACTCGTTATATGTGTTCTATTATCTATTGGTTCAGCGGATATATATGTATGTGTTTATGTATCTGAATGTATTAAAAATAGAATCTGTGCATTCTATCACTCACTATTATTGCATAAATTGGCCGCATTCATAACATAGTTATGTGTGAATGTTAGTTTGCCTTAGACACTTTCTAGTCAAAAGTGTATTTGGATAGTTGATTAGATTGAATTCATTACAAATCTTAAAGGGAGCTATACCTAAATTCAGAGGGGAACTAATTTAAAAAGTTCACCCATTTGTTGTTTAACTCATTTGTTCTTTAAAAAGGGGTATAGAGTCAGAATAAAACATTTTTAGAATAAGGACAAATCTGTTAGCCAACAGATTGCTCAAGATTCAGAGAAGTATTGTCTGATTTCAAAGATTGAACCAAAAATAGTAAGTGAAGCATGCAATGATGAAAGCTAGGCCAAAGCAATGGAGGAAGAGTTGATGCAGATTGAGAAAAATCACACTTGGAATCTTGTTCCTAGACCTAGAAACAAAAATGTGATTGGGACCAAATGGGTCTTCTGGAATAAACTGAATGAAGATGGTGAAGTAGTCAGAAACAAAGCCAGATTGGTCTGTAAGGGTTATTCTCAAGTAGAAGGAGTTGATTTTGAAGAAACTTTTGCTCCGGTGGCAAGAATTGAAGCAGTCAGATTATTTCTTACTTTTGCTTCCTTCAAGGATTTCAAAGTATATCAGATGGATGTCAAGTCTTCTTTCCTGAATGGTGACTTGGAAGAAGAAGTATACATTGAGCAACCGGATGGATTTTAATTGTCTAATCATGGTGATATGGTCTACAAGTTGAAGAAAGCAGTATATGGACTCAAACAAGCCCCAAGGGCTTGGTATGAAAGATTGGATAAACATCTTTTGAAGATTGGTTTCAACAAAGGTACTGCTAACAGTAACTTGTACTTCAAGATTGATCATGAAAATATCTTGATTGTTGAAGTGTTTTTTGATGATATCATTTTTGGAGGAAGAGATAGTATGTGCAAGACTTTTGCAAATCAAATGAAAAGTGAATTTGAGATGTCTATGTTTGGGGAAATGAATTTCTTCTTGGGTCTACAAATCACTCAAACAAAGAAAGGAATCTTCATATCACAGACCAAATATGTGAAAGAATTGTTGAAGAAATTTGGGATGGAAGATTCAAAACCAATGAATACTCCCATGGCAACTAGATGTAAACTAAGTAAAGATGATGAATCTCCTAAGGCTGATTAGAAAAAGTACAGGTCAATGATTGGAGGACTACTGTATCTTACTCAAACTAGACCTGACATTATGAATGTTGGTCTTGTTGCTAGATTCCAAGCTGATCCTAGAGAATCTCATGTCATGGAAATCAAGAGAATTCTCAGATATCTAAAGGGACAGTTGAGTATGGTTTATGGTATCCTAGAGATCATGATTTCTCTCTTCATGCATATACAGATGTGGATTGGGCAGGAGATGTGGATGACTGAAAGAGTACTAGTGGTGGTGCATTCTTTTTGGGGAAAAGATTAGTTTCTTAGGTGAGCAAGAAACAAGAGGCAATATCTCTGTCCACTATAGAAGAAGAATATATTATAGCAGTAGGTAGTTACACTCAAGTATTGTGGATGAAGCAAATGCTAAGAGACATCAGAGTGGAGTATGAGGAACCTATCACAATCTTCTATGATAACTCAAGTGTAATAAATATATCAAAAATTTAGTGTTGCATTCAAAGACAAAACATATATCCATCAAGTTTCACTTTTTGAGAGAGCAAGTGAACAAGAATGAAGTTAGATTGGAGTTTGTGCCCTTAAAGGATTAGATTGTAGATATTTTTACTAAACCTCTACCTAAGGACTCTTTTGAGTATCTCAGGGAGAAGTTAGGGGTTATTACCCCTCTGGTTCTGAATTAAGGTGCACTGATGTGCATCAATCTGATGGATCTCACAGTCATATCTTGTGGTTTGGATTGATGATAGGAAGCTGTTACTCATGGGGAGTAGTGTATATGATTCTAATTGATACAAGTATGTGCCCTTTGCCATTGATGTCAAAGGGGGAGAGAAGACATGTGAAAAACAAAAGTTGTTACTGATCAAAGGGGGAGCAGTAAAGAAGGAAAAGACATATGAATGATTGCTATTGATAGGGGGAGCTATGTTAGTTAGTGAGGAGAAGTTCTTGTCTTGATGGTTAAAACAGTTTTTCACATCATATGTTGCCATCAATGACAAAGGGGGAGATTGTTACAAGTATGGGCCTAACCGATGTTGTCATTGATGTTAAAATACTCCTGTTGCATTGATGTCAAGGATTGGATGAGCTGTGTGCTGAGGATATTGAGAAATATAGTCCTATTAGAAACAAAGAAGAACAGTGAAGACAGTGAAGCTCTATGAAGTGAATATCCTAGCTAGATGAAAGATTAGAGAATATGTATCAAAGGGTTTGTAGATATGTGTCTAAAGATGATCCAGTCAAGATTTAAGTCCGCATGAAGGCTTGGAGAATTTATGGCCATATGAGTAAAACTAGTTCTAGCAGCTATTCAGAGGTGACAGAGTGACACAAATAGGTCCGGTGAGATCCAGAAATGCAATATCTTGTTCTGCAGATTTGCTGCAATGTTTAGGAAGCTAAGATGAATTGACAACTCAATTGGTTCATGGTTTGGAGGTCCACAAGCATTTATTCTAATGTGATAGTGATGACAGATTGTGTTCTTGAGGTTCCAAATGAAGATACAAATGATTTCAGTAAGCAGAAGTGGTGTGGGTGTTCTTGGTGATTCAAGCAAGCTTGTGGGGGTCTCTATATTGTGTCCAGTTTGTGTTGGCAGTCCACATTGAAGATTGAGCTCATAATTGAAGATTCAATCTTAGGTGATGGTGTTCTTCCTAATCATGGATGATCAGATGTTTTACACATCTTGTGGATGATCTTGAAGATGTTCTGCGAAGCATGGCATGTTCATCAAAGAAGATTGAAGTCCCAGATATGTGTGGCCGACAGTGTGGTGATACGCATGAAGTTCTTGTAACAAATCAAGTTATATTTTTGTAATTTCTTAGTAATAGAATATGTTGTGCCAACTTTGATGATCATTCCAAAGTTGATGTCATGTATAAATGAGAATTACGAAGTCATTTCAAAGTATCTTGGCTAAGATGAGAGAGTGGTAGAGAGGAGAAGAGCGAAAAGTAGAGCAAAAGTGTTGAGATTAAATGGAACTGTCTCAAGCATGGTGAAGATGCTAATCTCCAGTTTAAGTATGTAATATTTATATTATTATTCTGTAGACAATGTGTCTCCTATAGGCAGTGGGCCTCTTGTGAGCAGTGTGCTTGGGTAGTGAGCCCTAATTGGCAAGTGCCATTTTGTTCTTATTCTTTTAACAAAGAATATAATCTTGGGTTAGTCACCCCATGGTTTTTCCCTTAACCAAGTTTCACACGTTAAAATCTTGGTGTCATATGTGTTAATGTGTTTTTGCTCTTGAGATATTGCATTGTGCTTCTGTGATTAAATCATTATTATGCTGTAGAAATATAAGAAGGATTTAAGTGTTTACAAAAAGGATAGTTTTGGTGACAACTGATTCACCCCCCCTCTCAGTTGTCTATTCTAAACCCAACGGTCTTAAATGCATTTCTACTAAATTTTTGTGCAAGTTAGCTCTCTATTTTGTAGGAAAAATCAATTTCACAAGGGGGAGGTGCTAACTATCTCGGATCAATGCCTAAAAGCAACAAATCAGTGCCCATTTCCTAGAGTAGTGCTAATTTAGAATATCAACACCCATTTTAGTTAGACATAAAACTAACATTTTTTATGCATTTTGCTAACCTTGGTGTCTGAAAGAGGTTCCTTAGGCTCCTAATCATCATTTTCTATAGATTGTGCTCTTTGTTTTGTAAGATAAGTCAATTTTATAAGGGGGAGACTCTGCCGAAAGCATATCAGCTCCTGCTTCTACAAATTAGTGCTTAGCCAGCATATCAGCACCCAGTTTGTATATCAAAGCCCACTGTCAGGTATAGAAAGATTTGCAAATCAATGCCTATTTCTTATTGTGGCACCTATTTTTCTAAATCAGTGCATAGTTTTCTGTATTAGTGCCTAGTCACTATGTTAGCATAAAGTTAGTTTTTTTCATTTTGTCTTGGATTAACATCTATTTTGCAGCCTCATTCAATTGTCCAAGACCTCAACACCAACTACTAACATGCTTTTTGTTGCCCCACCATCAAAGAATTAGTTTTTATACTAGTTCTTGGTTGCACTAAAGTAGTTAGAAGGTTAATGAACTTGTGTGCTTTTCTTGGTCCCTTAGTAGACGTATGCTCTTCCCTTGCACCTTAGGGTGATCTTAGGGATCAAAAATCTACTTGGGGGCATTTTTCATGCTTTTAAGTGTTATCCCAAAGGGGCTACTCACCTTGTGTATGCTCTCCCTTCGTGCCTAGTGTGATCTTGGGTGATAAAAAATAAAGGGTAGTTTCTTCTTAGGAGGCCTACTTGGGGATTTCATCCCCCCAAGAGACGACCTCAACCACGTGTTCTAGCATGGTATATAAATATTGTGAGAATTGAAAGACTCCTTTAAAGGAAGGACCATCTCACCTCCAAGCAATAGACCTCCAAGACCCTTGGTCTACCAAGACTTAAGTGGTTAAGCATCAGTCGATTGGGACACCCCTATTCTTGGATTGGGCCTCACGTACCTTGCGTATATCGAAGACACCCCTAGAAGCCTTGTTAAGCCTATGTAAGACCTTTTAGTCATCATATCTTGTGGTGCACCTCTATAGAGGAGGGGAAGATGCTTACCGTACCATTATACTTGAGATAGGATATGCTTTGGGTAAGATGAAAGTCTCCAAGGTGAGGGGGGTAAGGTTGTCTAGGACCTTATTTTTGCTATCTATCTAAGCTATAGCACCAAAGGTATTAATGGAGGTGGGAATCTTGATTCACTTTGAGTTAGGATTGGCTCATGGCCACTTCATGAGATTCACAAGATATGTCACTCCTACTTGAATAATTCTAGGTTGTATACAAGTGCTTGAAGTGTCTTCTTTGTGGAAAACCTGTACAAGTCATTTGTGAACCATGAAGGCTAACCACCTCTCGTACTAACTTCCTAAGTCAATCAAACAACCATTGTGACTGTTGTGTGTGAAAATCTTGTCAAAAATCCAAACTGACAACTTACAAATCACAAGATACAAACACTATCCTGAATCAACACCCACTACCTAAAATAGTGCCCATTTCCTACAAAGCAGTGCCTAGATTTTTGAATCAATGCTCAGTTTATGAATCAGCGCCCAGTTGTTTAAATCAATGCCCATTTTCAAAGCCATTAAAGAAATAAAATTTTGTCCTTTTAGTTGTCAAGAATCATCTTTCCACATCATCCCTTGACATTGCATGCCACCTCATCTATATCCACGTCTATTTGTCCCTCTTAGCTTGTGATGTAATTTTAATCATTGATCATTATCCTTGTTATCATCCTCATTAGTTTATCCAAGCCATCCATAGTTAATTAGTCCATCATTAGTCCCCATAATCCATTCCCCAAATCATCTTTCTAATCATCACTACCTTCCATTTAATCACCCTTCTTAACCCATTGTCAATCATAACCTTTGATTATCCTTGATCAATCCTTAGTTAATCACACTCCCACCAATCCTTAATTGATCCAACCTTTGTCATCCATAATCATCATCCTTAGACAATAGTCTAGCATTATCCTTGTAATAATCAATCATTATCCTTAAACCATCCTTAGTCAAATCTTTGTTTTTCATCCATTATCATCTTTAATCGATCCAACCATCCTTAATCAATCCATAATCAATCATTATCCTCAAATCAACCCAATCCTTATCCAATCATATCATCCCAATCCAAAATCAATCCCTATCATCAAATCAATCCAAATCACATCCAAATCCTAAGGTTAGAATCTAGATCAAATCATCCTTTTGTTTATGTTAAGCTTAAGAATTTGTCTATCTTAAGTTTAGTATAAACTAGACATCCTAATCCTCTTGTATAAATTATCTTGGGAACTTAGACAACTCCTAAGTTAGTTAATTTCAAGAAATCTTATTTTTCTTGGTGCATCTTGTCTACCCCAAGTAAGATAATCCTATCATCCTTTTGCTTAGGCTCTTTGTCCACCTTAAGTATATAGGATTATTCATTGATCTATCAATCATTTTGGTCTAGACTTTGAACTTAGATTCAATCCCCATTCATCATCATTAGTACCTCATCTTCCAAATCCTACCCAAGTTCACCTTTTATGCCTCCCATCATGCAATCACAAGCTAGGAAGAAAATGGATGCACGTTACCAACCTCTCTCTCCTCATGACTCTACCACAAGTAATATGGAGGGATATGTCAACCAACCCTAAGTGGGTGAAACATCCACTCATCATCGCCAATATTCCCCCACCTTTGTTGAATTTCTCAATGAAAAGGGATTACATGACAAGTTTGACCAATTCATTGACAACCATAAGGATGAATTCCTCAAATGTCTCATTGAATATGGCACATGCCTTCCATACTCATTTGACCATAATAAACTTAAAAACATTTTCCACAATAAACCACCATCACCCATTCAAGATCAACCATGGGGACATGCCATTTATGACAACCCATGGGCTAGCTATGCATCCAACTATGATAGGTAAAAAATTAGGTTAATAAGATCAAGCATAGCCATGAAAAACCTAACCCTACCATCATCAAAGAATCTAATCCAAATGAAATCAAAAGCATGCCATTCAAGAACAATATCACCTAGATTGTATGATTCCTTGTTTATGATGTGGATTGCTTCTTCAACAATGAACAATTATGAAGATAAAAGCTACCATGATGGATGGATGATAAAGCTAATATGCTAGATGAATGATAAAGTGCTCAATATGCTTAAGATGATAATGTAGATGCTATATGAGTACTGGATAGATGTAGTATGGAATGAGAGGATATTTATATAAAACTCAACCAAAATCAATCAACAGTGGAGATTTGGTGGCTATGTGAATGGCTAAGATTAAAAGATGATAATAGGTGAATGTGAAGATGATAAGTGGAGGGAAGATAAGGCTTATATGTGACCGTGTACATAAAAAGTATTGCATGTGAAAGATATTAAATAAAAGATGTAGTACCACTTATCTTTTTAAATGAAAAAGGCACACATGTCGGCTCATGAGATAAATGATATGAGGAATTAATTAAATAAATAAAATTTATTTAATTAATTAGAAAGTGGGTTTGTGAATGGAATTTTAATTAAATAAATAAGATTTATTTAATTAAAATAGATAGAAAGAAGATAATTAAATAATTAAAGATTATTTAATTATGGCTTAGAGGAAATAGCTAATGAATTAATTAAATAGATATAAACTTTATTTAATTAATAGAAGAAATAAGTGGTAGGGATATTGCTCAAGTGTGTTAGACAAATGCAAATGGTAGATAATGCAATATTTAAATGCTAATGATAATTAGGTCAATTTTGGGTGTCTACACCAACACCAACATCATCCACACCCTTGATCAAACCATAGGGCACAATATTGTATCACAACCTCAAGTATTGAAGCAACTTTACGGAATGCCTTCTCATATGATGCCCAATCCCAACATGCCCACCAATCCAAAAATTAACATTCCACAAAATATGACCAACGTTCCTCAAGACCCATCTAATGCCAATCTTGTTCCACAACCCCTTCCTCCTTTGAATATCCCTCAAAGGTCAATAATCACTCAAATAGTGCTCCCACCCACGACACAAACATCCATCTAAACCTCTAATCCACTCAATCAAACGCAAAATCCCTTAATAAACTATAACAACCTCACTCACACATATCCGTCCTCCATGCATCAACCACCTCCCTATGGGTCCTTGATGCAAAATCCATACATCGCTCAACAACAACCGCCACTCCAAAACCAACAAAATATTCCATATGGGTCCCATGTTTATATGCAAACTATGGGTCCACCTCTGTACATCCAACAACAACAATACATCCATCCTCAACATCAATAATCATCATCACAACAACCCCCACACAAGCCACAACCACCTCTTGCTAATCCTTTTGACCAAGAATGACAAGAAATGAAAAAACACACTCAAAAACATCCAACTAGGGACTTAAAAGAAACACTATAAGTTTGAAGACTTATGTCCCTATCCATTTGATAGAAACATCACCATCACACCTTTTCCTCAACATTTTGAAATGCCAAAATTTCATAAGTACAAAGGAAAAGGAGACCCTCGTGACCACATCAAGGAATTCTTCATGGCATGCCAAGAAGTAGCCTATGATGATCAATTCCTCCATTTTTTTTCTACAGAGCCTAGGAGGACAAGCCCTTGAATGGTTTATGCACTTGCCTTATGGCTCCATCTCAACTTTCGCCGATCTTTTAGAGAAATTTGTCGCCCACTTCTCATACAATGTAAAGCATGAAACCACTATGGTTGACCTTTGAAACACCAAATAATGAAGTGGTAAAAGTTTCACCACTTACCTACAAAGATGGAGGTCCCTTACTAGTAGGCTACCTTGGACAACCCCCAAAAAACAACTCATTCACATTTTTATCAAAAATCTCAACCAAGAAATGGACTTCCACTTGCAAGTACATTGTGCATCAACCTTTGATGAAATCATAGAAAAAGGGGTCACCATTGAAAATGCCCTTATTGCAAAAGGTTTAGTCACTACAATAAAAATGACAATGACAAGTCATCCAACGACAAACCAAAATTTTGGGCTAAAAACAAAAACATCGTAGGAGATGGTGCTACTGATTCTAAGTATATCTAAATTTTTTGCTCCTAAACCAAAAGAGACAAATGCAGTCCAAAATGTTTCAAACAATGTCTTAGTTCCATTCACTCCTCCAAAGAGGAATTCCCCTAACAAACCAAAACACAAGTATACACCCTTGGGTGAACCACTCAAGGTTGTGTTTCAAAAATTAGTCCAAGCAAACATGGTTGAGTTCCCCATGATGAAACCATTTGATGAAAACCAACCTAAACCCGAGTGGTATAAAAAAAATGAATATTGTGAATATCATCACATAAAGGTTCATGCCACAAGCAAATCTATGAAATTGAAAAACTATATCCAAGACCTCGTTGATTGCAGCAATATCCAAATAGAAGGAAATGACAACACATCACCTAATGATGGCCTAGGTGTCTACCAAGACCCTCTTCCCCACTGCACTAACAACCAAACATCCAAACCATCATCTTCCAACACCAATCCCAACAACCAAGCCAACAACATCAACTATAACAATGTTCTACCTTCTTACAATAATGTAGTAGGTTGAATTGATTTTGATTCTACTCATGTTGCCACCATTAATCTCAAAAATACCACCCCCAAATGTGTTGTTACTACCCGACGTGGGTGTGTAATCATAAAGGGACCATCCCCATCCTCCACTACTACCGCATATGAGTATAACCTCCTTGACCATCTTGGGAAAAACCCTGCACAAATATCCATCTTGGAACTCCTCAAGACATCCACCATCCACCATGAAATCCTTGACAAGGCTCTCCAAGAGTTGCATGTCCCCACCGACATACCAGCCGCTCAATTTCAAAACCTAGTAGCTCAATTATCCTCATCCTACCATCTCACCTTTAGTCATGCCAATATGCCACCCATCGATCCCACTCATAATAAAGCACTCCATATCGAAGTCCAAATCACCAACCACAAGATCAAGAGGGTCCTCTTGGATAATGCATCTGGTTTGAATATATGTACCTTAAAATTCATAAAACTCATGGGGTATTTAGCGGATGACCTAGAGTCTTTGGTTATCTCCATCAAGGCATACGACAACATAGAAAGAGAGTCTGAAAGTACCATATGCCTCCCTATCAAGGTGGGCCTGCTCACCATGCCCACTCTATGTCATGTTATCAATCTTGACCTTCCATATAATCTTCTCCTAGGCTGGCCATGGTTACATGCCATGCAAGCTGTTCAATCCACCTACCACCAATGTCTTAAGTTCCCTCATAACAATGTGGAAGTCACTATTCCCACCGACCAACAACCTTTTGAATATTGCAAAGACTTAGAGGTTTTTTATGATAGACAATTCCATTGTCCAAGCACCTATGGGGACCATGTCAAAGACCCCTTGTCCATTCCATCCACATCATCATCCACTCCACAAGTCACCATTGATCCATCACAAGCTTCCACCTCATCTTCCACTCCTATGCTGCAAAAGGTCAAGATCATAGATAAAGGGTGTGGTGAATATGAGCTTCACAATGATGGGTTGAATTATTGACTTCTTTTTATGTTGTTTTTATATGATTTTAAAACCTTTTCATATGATCTTGCAAATACTTTACAAACATCACTATTACTATATGTTGTTTCTCATATACTTTTCAAAGACTTTAAACCTATGTTGTTAATATGGAATATGGTGGTGATATTATCAAGTGAATGACTTAAAATATAAGTATGCATGCAATATAGATAGAATCCTATGGTTTAAATATGAAAGTTATTTTGTGTGCATATGTTTGGAGAATTAACCCTATGCAGCAAGGACATGGCATCAAGGAAAGAGCAATTGCAGCGAGTTGCAAGATAGAGGAATTAAGTGAAGTGCAGTTTGAATGCCAAAAGTGAAGATAGATGGAGGATGAATCTGTGCCATCATGGATTGGAATAAATGTAGAAAAGAAGACTTGTTCTAAACGCAATCTATGAGTGGTTTTTCATACAAACCGTTTCATGAGAGTTCTTGTTTGAATAGGACTTTTTATCTTTTGATCAGTTAGATTAATAAATCAATCATGAAACCTATATCTTAGTATCTAGGGTTGGATTGATTGAGGATTAGTTAGTAGCTATATAAAACTCTCCTATTTTTGTATAATCTGGAGGGATGAGTTTGTTGTTAAGTTAGTTGCTTTTACTTTCCAGTTACTCAGCTATTACTTTGTTTCTCAATATCAATTATCCAGACATGTTTTGATTTGAATAAAAATCTGAAGAAGATTTTATCTATGATATGGAATGAATAGAACTACATGTTTTGAAGATGCATGAATATCTATAATTGATTTGATTTGATTTCAAGTTAAGTGAGTCAGTCCCCTGAGCCGGCCACTCAAGGTACTGGTCCTCACTTCATTTATTTCCTCATTTCTTTTATGCATTCTTGTTAATCATTTTTTCATTTATGTATAAATGCAGTGTGAGTTCATTAGAATATGTTAATTGTTAAAATATAGTAGTATTATCTATGAGCACATGCATACTGTGTCTATTTGAAGTCCTCCAGAGGTTAGCACTAGTTCTTTTATCACTTAGAATGTTTTGAGTTAATTATGTAATTTTGTGTTATTAATAGTCATCTACAACTTATGCTGAAGGTACCCGTAGCAACTAGATTTTAAACTATTTTTGTTGTTCTTATAGTTTTGTGAATTTCAGAAGACTAGGCTAATCAGAATAGGTTTGAATGGGATACTTAGGAGGATTTGAGCCCATAAAGGCACATACAGTGTAGTGCCATCATAAGCTTACACTCCTTGGTTGATGATTTAATGTAGGAAGTATAATGATAGAGTGGACTATTTAGATAGGTTTTACCTTGAATTTTCTTAAGTCAATAATGCATTAGTTTTCCTCTACATTTTGGGCACCGTTGCCCGAGATGGTGCTACCTTTATAGGCTCAATTATCAAATTTCCATAGTTTAATTTTTAATTTCAACATTAGGATTGATAACTTCACTCTACACAAACATCCAAAATTGAACTAACATTGTGTAGGACCACTAGTATACAAAAGCTAAAACTTCTATATGTGGAGGCAGAGAGACAACCAAGGCAGATTTCTCCCTTCAAATTATCAAGCTCCATAAGATATTGCTGATCTTACCAATTATCAAGTGGGACTTGCTGCAAGGGAAGGATTTGTTCCTCCATCTTCATCAACATCCTCAACATCTTCATCAGCTTCTTCTACAGCTACAAAAGGGACCTTTAGAACCATGGCAGAAGCAGTGGTGGATGATCCACCACCAGAGAAGACAACATTTGAGTTCCCCATGACTGATCAGGAGGGGCTTGCAGTGCTAAAAAAAACATTCCACCTTTAGCATTACTAGTTTTCTATGGCTTAGTGACAAATGAAAGGAAGCCAGGTGTGCAGAAATCGCTTCCTACACTAATCTAATGAGGGGAGAGCTATGCAAATTCAATTTAATCCTTACAATTACAGCAACATGAAACATATAACAGAGATATTGTAGCAATACACATAGAACTAGAAAGAAGACAGAAGGAGAGAGACAAGATATATCATGGGGAAAACCCTTATCAGGTGAAAAACCCCACACTCAAAAACCTGCACAATGTATTATCAAAACTGAATATGGTTTACAATACACTTGCAATGCAA
The DNA here is from genome assembly GCA_027924645.1 of Cunninghamia lanceolata. Lineage (NCBI taxonomy): Eukaryota > Viridiplantae > Streptophyta > Pinopsida > Cupressales > Cupressaceae > Cunninghamia > Cunninghamia lanceolata. The sequence continues at coordinate 5,581,599 of BSBN01000958.1, read as the reverse complement.
TCTCTCAATAGTCTTCAACACTCATGTCTAGAGTCAATCTAGTAGCATAATAGTACCTGTCAATCACATAATGCAACTCCTCCTCAAAGCACCTATTTATATAGAAAATATAAGGCAAAATTGCCTCTATCTTGGAACAGGCATCCAACTTGGCCTCATGGCCCGAAACCCATGCCTATGGACACTTGGTCAACATTGTAAGATGTATCTGACACTTGTCCATACACCCCATCCCAAAGAGGTCACCTATTTCCAAAATGGGCTATGACAGATGCTCTTACAACTCTTATGACCGTCATAGAATTTGTCATAGCTGTCATAACTTATAGCTGTAAGAGAATCTATCATACATAGGCTATAAATAGCATATTCTCTTAAAACATGTCATAGTCCACCTTGGGACACCCAAAGATGCCTTTTTCAAAGATGCTTCTCGACACATGCCTTCACCTATCTTACAAGCTTCTATTTCTGACTCTTACATGTCATAACTTCGTCATAGGAATCTGTCATGACCGTTATAGTCAACATTCCCTTACACAACATCCAAGATGCCGACACATGGAAAAATATTCCTACCACTAAGTGGGATTCCTATCTCCTCATGTGAGGACAAAATTACATGTGGTCATATGCCATGTAGGATGACACATCACCATGCCAACTCCCACAATATGACAACATAGGATTTGCATCCAAATTATACAATATGCAATAAATAATAAATACAATGAAATAATACAAGGAATTACCAAGGTTGAGACACCTTAATTCCCAACATTCTCCCACTTGTCGAACACCTTGTAAGAGCCAATAGAATAACATGATTTAACTGCTATAGGCCGAGAGGACCATAGACTCTGAACACCATCTAAACTTCTCTATGCTCACTGGTTTTATTAATGCAGCTACAACATTCTTCAAAAGATCTAACTTCTCCAAATTTACCTTCCCATCCTCTACCATGTCTCGCACGAAGTGAAACTATACATCAATATGCTTTGTTCTGGCAAGGAAAGTTAGATTCTTCGCAAGGCAAATCGCACTTTGACTGTCACAACTTATCGTAATCTGACCTCCATCAACACCAATATTTGAACACAATATTTCAATTGTGCTACCAAATGAGACTTAAAATAAGAAATCATATTCTTACCCTTCCCAATGAGCAACATATCATAAACATATAATGTAACAATGAGAATACGATCACCATCATACTTATAATACACACAGTGATCTGAATTTGATCCCACAAATCTAATTGACAACACAAAGGCATCAAACTTCAAGTACCACATCCTAGGAGACTGGTTCAAACCATACAAAGGCTTTTTCAAATTGCAAACCAAATTTTATTTACCTTTCACTATGTAATGCTCTGGCTGTGACATGTGAATCTCTTCCTCCAAGTCACCATGAAGAAAAGTTGTCTTCACACCCATCTGTTCTACCTCTAAGTCATAAGCAGCTACAAGAGATAACATAAATTGAATGGATGTCAGCTTTGCAATGGGAGAGAAGATTTCACCATAATCTATACCCTCCACTTGTGAATACCCCTTTGCAACCAATCTAGCCTTATACTTCTCAACACTGCCATTTGCACCAAATTTCTTCTTGAACACCCATTTGCATCCAACGGGTTTCTGTCCAGCAGGCAAAGGCACCAAGTCCCAAGTTTGATTCTTTTCCAAAGAAGCCATCTCATCCTCCATGGCCTCCTTCTAGGAACTTGCATCTTTCATATCCATGGCCTCTGATACAGTTCTAGGTTCATCACTATTAGTAAGCAAAGAAAAAGCACAACTAGAATCAAGCAATGTATAACCAAACCTCTCAGGTTGCTTTCTTGTTCGTGTAGACCTCCTTAAAGGCTAAGGTTGAGGTTCAGCTCCTCCTTCTAAGCTTTCAGATCTACTAGAGCTCTCCTCATCATCAAGTCCAACATTATCTTTTTGTTCAGTCTTCTCAGGGGTAGAAGGAAACTAAACAACATCCTCTTTCTTTTCTTTTTCTTCTAGTTGTAAAATAGTGGAAGAAGGTGTTAGCTCTTTGAAGATGACACTTTTGCTATACAACACTTTTTCAGCCATAGGATCCCAAAACTTGTATCCTTTCATACCGACACCATAGCCAATGAAGATACACTTAATAGCCTTGTTCTCCAATTTTGACCACTTCTCCCTAGGCACATGTGCATATGCCTCACAACCAAAAACACAAAGATGCCTTATTGAAGGCTTTCTACTAGACCACACCTCTATGGGTGTCTTACCAACAAGAGCTGATGTAGGAGATCTATTTACCAGATAGCAAGTAGTGGAATTAGTTTCAGCCCAAAACTTTTGTTCTAGGCTAGCTCCACTAAGCATACTCCTAGCCTTCTCCATCAGTATATTGTTCATCCTCTCTGCAACTTCATTTTTCTACGAGGTATATGGAGTTGTCTTATGTCTTTCAATCCCAAGTTCCTTACAATATTTATTGAATTATGTAGAACAGAACTCACCACTATTGTCAATTCTTAAACATTTGATCCTTTTACTAGTCTGATTTTTAGCAAAGGCTTTAAACTCCTTAAACTTACTATAGACTTCATATTTTCTTCTGAGAAAATAAATCCATGTCTTCTACTGTAGTCATCTATGAAAGATACAAAATATATAGATTTTAATAATGAAGGAACATTAACAGGACCAAATACATCAGAATGAACAAGGTCCAACACACCAGAAGACTTATGAGAACTTGAATAAAAATGAACACAGTTTTATTTTCCATATATGCAATGTTCACGAAAGTCAAACTCAAGATTACAATAATCTAACCCCTCAACAAGGTTTTTATTTTCTAAGGTTCTAAGACCCTTCTCACCAATGTGGCCAAACCTCTTATGCCATAACATTGTCTTTTCAGTAGGAAGCTTAACTTTCAAAGCATGAATACAACCATCAAGACTAGATATAATAGATTTCTTCACTACTAGTTTAGATGGTGGGGATGAAGTGATTGCTTCCCTCTTCCTTGAGTCAGAAGAACTATTGCATTGTGAAATGCATGCCTCTAGCTGAAACAGAGTACCTCTCCTAGTACCCTTAGCAAGCACCATAGCTCCTCTAGTCATCTTGCATCCTTCTTTAGAAAAGACAGCCTGCACACCTACATCATTCAACATACTTACAGAAAGTAGGTTTCATGTAGAGCCTGGGATGTGCATAACCCTAGAGATCCCCTTCACTTGTCCATCAGGGAATCAGATAGAGACTCTGCCATGACCAAAAATCTTCAAATGAGAGTCATCATCTAGGTACACCCTTCCACCATCAAACTCCTCATACTTATTAAACTAGTCTCAATGCAAGGTCATGTGGAATGATGCACCAGAATCAATGAGCCGCATATCATCAAATGCATTGGTTACGAGGGCTATGATGAAAGCATCACCATCATATTGTGACTTGTTAGAATCTAAATCTAGGTTCTTCTTCTTCTTTTTCTTTTCCTCTTTGCATTCCTTTCAGAAATGCCTAGTTTTTCCATAATTCCAACAGAGAGCCTTGGAATTTCCAAGAGATTTGTATCTACCCTTCTTAGCTTTCTTGTCCTTCTTTTTCCCTTTCTCCTTAGGTCTTCCATGAACTGCAAGAGCCCCTTTGGCTGCCTCAGAAGACTTTCTCTGCATCTCTTCAGACAACAATGAAGAAACCACTACATCCATTTTGAATATAGATGTGGTGCTTCCAATAGCCATGACAAGATGATCCCACGAGTTCGGCAAAGAACAAAGCAAGGTCATACAATGATCCTCCTCCATCTTCACACCAACAGATATCAATTATGCAACCAACATGTTGAAAGCATTCATATGATATGTAACAGATCCTCTGTCCTCCATTCGAAGAGAATACAACTTCTTTCTTAGAAAAAAGTTTGTTAACCAAGGATTTGGCTTGATACACATCTCCCAACTTCTTCCAAAGCAAGTTTGTAGTTTTCTCCTCATGGACATTTAATAGGACAAAATCAGCAAGACTAAGTCTTATGAGACCCTTAGCCTTCTGATCTTTGAGATCCCAATCAGCTTGTGACATTGTCGTAGGTTCTGTTCTACTAATAGTTTCCCAGAGGTCTTGATCAACAAGCATGTCTTCCATCTTGAGCTTCCACAGCTCAAAATTAGTGCCATTGAATTTCTCCACCTCTATCCTTCTAGATGTGCTTGTCATCTCCTTGCTGCAATAAGATTCAAAATACTCTATACAGACTCCCACTCAACTTAAGATCAACTCAAAAAACCCCTACCCAATAACTAGGACCAAAGGTGATCAAGCTCTGATACCAACTGGAAGGAAGCTAGGTGTACAGAAATCGCTTCCTACACTAATCTAATGAGGGGAGAGCTATGTAAATTCAATTTAATCTTTACAATTATAGCAACATGAAACATATAATAGAGATATTGTAGTAATACACATAGAACCAGAAAGAAGATAGAAGAAGAGAAACAAGATATATCATGGGGAAAACCCTTATTGGGTGAAAAACCCCACACTCGAAAACCTGCACAATGTATTATCAAAACTGAATATGGTTTACAATACACTTGCAATGCAAGCTCTCAATAGTCTCTGACACTCATGTCTAGAGTCAATCTGGCAGCATAATAGTACCTGTCAATCACATAATGCAACTCCTCCTCAAAGTACCTGTTTATATAGAAAATACAAGGCAAAATTGCCTCTATCTTGGAATGAGCATCCAACTTGGCCTCATGGCCCAAAACCCATGCCTATGGACACTTGGTCAATATTGTAAGATGTATTTGACACTTGTCCACACACCCCATCCCAAAGAGGTTGCCTATTTCCAAAATGGGCTATGACAAATGCTCTTACGACTCTTATGACCGTCATAGAATCTGTCATAGCTGTCATAACTTATAGTTGTAAGAGAATCTATCATACACAGGCTATAAATAACATATTCTCTTACATGTCATAGTCCACCTTGGGGCACCCAAAGATGCACTTTTCAAATATGCTTCTCGACACATGTCTTCACCTATCTTACAAGCTTCTAGTTCCAACTCTTACATGTCATAACTTCGTCATAGGAATTTGTCATGACCGTTATGGTCAACATTCCCTTACACAACATCCAAGATGCCGACACATGGAAAAATATTCCTACCATTAAGTGGGACACCTATCTCCTCATGTGAGGACAAAATTACATGTGGTCATATGCCATGTAGGATGACATATCACCGTGTCAACTCTTACAATATGACAACATACGATTTGCATCCAAATTATACAATAGGCAATAAATAAATAAATACAATGAAATGATACAAAGAATTACCAAGGTTGAGACACCTTAATTCCCAACAATAGAGGACCCAAACACATTTATATTTGAGTTTGTTATCATGTGCAGAAGCTATGACTACACTACAGATGCTCAAATGCATAAACTCTTTCCTGCCACTCTCAAGGATGCAACCCTGAGATGGTTTATGAGTCTAGGAAGAGATGTTATCCCAGATTGGGATACAATGAAGGAGAAATTCTTGGAAAAATACCAAGATTACTATTGAGGACATGACAAGAGGAGAGATGACATCTTTAGGATGACACAGAAAGAGGAAGAACCACTGGAGGATTATGTTGAAAGGTTTTAGTTTTCCTTGAAAAAGAACCCTCAAAATAGATTGTCTAAAGAATCACTGAAACTGGTATTTTTAAGAGGAGTTAAAGATGACTGTATGGATGCCCTAAATCTCATTGGGCAAGGTGATATCTCTCAGCTACCTTTTGAAGCAATCTACAAAATTTGTAGAAACTATTCACAAACTTTTGCCAAAAGACCAAGGGGAGATAGAACATCCATCACAAACAAGGCAACTAGTGGAGTTTCTAGAGTTGAAATCAGCAACTTGCTGTCCAACATGAAGGAAGATATCATTAGTCATATGGATACACAGTTGGACACTCTTCACATTAAGAAGAAATAGGAGGTAGAAGCTATGCTCACTAAATATTGCCCGAGTTGTAGACAAACAAAGGCTAACTATAAATGTAAGAGGGTGGCCAGTATCCATAAGAAAAGATTGAAAGGCCAGAATTTTAACCATTTGAAGGAGAGCATGGGTAGTTGTTCTTCATTGCTCAAAGGAGGCCTTGGTAGTAAAGACATGATATGCCATCTAACCCACTTAATTACAATTCACCTTTTTGTCCTCTAAACCAAAATTTTCCTGCATGGAACCAACAATGGCCTAATACTCAAAATCAATGGCAAACCCCACAATGGCCTACTCCACAAATAGGTTGGAACCAATAGCAACCAAACTCATGGCCCCAACAAAGTTTCCAAGGTTCCAACTATAACCCCTAGTGGCCCACACAGTAGCATTAATGGCAACCCCAATGGAATAAGGGCCAACAGTGGTAGCAAAATACAAATTACCAGCAACATATGCTTCCACCTCAGCCTCAGCAGCTAGTAATAATGTCACCTCCTTCCACTCCTTAAGCTCCACCTCCTAGACCTACCCAAATCCCTACCTAACCTACACCTAACCCTAACGATAAGCCTATCCAACAGGCTTATACTAACAAGGTAATGCAATACCCCACTTATGGGGTAGAGGTGAGTAATGTTCACCTCGGATCAGGGAAACAACTTCCAGGGCCTTCATCTCCACAAATCATAGAACTTAATGATGAAGAACCCATAGAGGAAGCCTTAGATAAACCACCTTTAGAACCTGAATCAACCCAAGATGCCTAGACTACCTTACATCAGAAGTCTCCTCCTTTCCTTGAACACTTGGCTATGCAAAAACAAATAGTCCAACCTGATATTGTCCTTCTCAGCCAGTTAAAAGATATAAGCATAAAGATTCCCTTAATGCAAGCCATCAATGATATTCCTATCTACACTAAGACTATTAGGGATCTTTGCATTAAGAAGCTAGGAAGGAAGAGAGTAGACCCTCAGATAGTCCATGTTTTAGGCAATCTTGTTGATATCATGTTGGGTAATATAATTGATCCCAAATATACAGATCCAGGAAGTCTAGTAGTGGATGTGAAAATCAATGGGACCTTGATTAAGAATACTCTGATAGATTTAGGAGCTACAATTAATGTAATGACTAAGGAGGCAATGTAGACACTCCAGTTGAATAACCTCAGACCTACTCGAGTAGTCTTACAATTAGCTGATAGGTCCATAGTTAGGCTTGAATGAGTCATTGAAGACTTGGTCATTGCATTAGATTCCTGGGAATATCCTACTGATTTTATAGTACTCCAGCCCAAAGTTAACCTTGCTGGTTATCCTCTCATACTAGGCAGACCATGGCTTGCCACAAAAGATGCATTTATAGGTTGTAGATCAGGTAACATGATCATATCTAATGGGACTGTCACCAAGAAATTAGTTTTATACCCACCAGCCTAACCATATCATGAGCTTGAGTAGACCATTTGGCCTACCCTAGAAGATGATGATAGCTATTCCCTGCAAACCTTGATGACTATTGAATGCAGCCCCTTATTGGATATTCAAGATGAAGGTAAGTTGATTTCTCATATCATCCAAAATGATTGTGGGAGGCATCCTCAGCAGCAGGATTGTTTATCTTGCTTACAAGATCCCTTAAGAAGCATATCACCCAACGGTTCCTCAGAGGAGGTATCTCAAATATTTCATACTTTGTTACCCCAACAATGCTTTCTAGTAATACCTAACCTTGACCTGTCATGTGTGCAAGAGATGTATAAATAGTTGGAAATCAAACTAGGGAAGATGTTGACTATTAATAAGGCATTGACTGATGAGCAATTTCAATCCCTACACACAATATTGCAAACACATGCAACAACCTTTGCATGGGACTATAGTGATATGAAAGGCATTGGTCCTACCTTATGCATGCATAAGATTTACATTGATGATGGCCACGGACCTATCAGGCAACAACAAAGATGGATGAACCCTACTCTAAGAGACATAGTGAAAGTTGAACTCCAAAAGTTGTTAGATGTAGGATTCATATACCCCATTTCAAATAGTGAATGGGTTTCACCATTGGTAATAGTTCCCAAAAAAGGTGGAAAATGGAGGGTTTGTGTGGATTATAGAGAAATAAATGCTGCAACCAAAAAAGATCACTTTCTATTGCCCTTTATTGATCAAGTTCTTGATTATTTGGCAAGGAAGAAATATTTATCATTTCTTGATGGTTTTAGTGGCTATAACCAAATCAAGATTGCACTAGAGGATCAAGATAAGACAACATTTACCTACCCTTGGGGTACCTATACATATTTTGTCTTGCCTTTTGGTTTGTGCAATGCTCCAACAACTTTTTCAGAGAGCAGTCCTCAATATTTTCTCTGATTTTGCCCATGACAACATGGAGATTTACATGGATGACTTCACCACATATGGTGAAACATATGATGAAGCTTTACACAACTTGGAAAAAGTTTTAAAGAGATGCACAAAGCATAATCTATCTCTGAGTAATGAAAAATGTTTTATGATGATGACATAGGGAATAGTCTTGGGACATTTCATCTCAAGTGCGGGAATCCAAGTTGACCCAAAGAAGATTGAAATCATATCTACCCTGCCTATTCCACAAAGACAGAAGGATGTGAGGAGTTTCCTTGGACATGCAGGTTACTACAGGTGATTTATCCAAGATTTTAGCAAGATTGTTGCACCTCTGTTCACTCTATTGACAAAAGATAATGAATTTGAATGGACTACAAATTGTCAGAACTCATTTGAAAAGTTGAAAGCATCATTGACACAAGCAGCAGTTCTTAGAGGTTGAAACTGGACACTACCTTTTCATATCCATACAAATGCATCAGATTTTTCCATTGGGTCAGTCCTAGGCCAACAAGAAGGAAACAAAGAGTATGCAATATACTATGTAAGTAAAAACCTACAGGGAGTTGAGTTGAACTATACTATGACAGAAAAAGAAATGTTAGTTGTTGTTTATGCAATTAACAAATTTAGGCACTACATAACTGGTTACAAATTATTCATACATATAGATCATGCAGCCATCAGATATTTGATGAATAAGCCAATAGTGGGTGGAATACTTGTAAGATGGTTATTGTTGTTACATGAATTTGATAGTATAATTGTTGACAAACCAGGCAAGGCTAATGTAGTTATGATTTTAACCAAGTCATAAAACATTTCACCCAAAATCATAATTAAAGTGATACATCCCATGAAAAATTCCATGACAAAACAATGAAAAGGGCTTAAATTGCATACTATCGGCAAGACTTTATGTTATCTATGCCGATCCATAAAAAACCAGTTGAAATGATTATCGGCATGAAAATAAGGATCGGAGAGAAGATTTCAAAAGTCACCAATGGAGGAAATGATACCGATGACCTTTTGTCAAAGAGAAGATCTATTAGTCACTCTGATCGGTATGACTAAAGGCTATCAGGTAATACTTCGAAGATCATCCCAACGGTATAGATCATACTAATGGAGTATTTTAGCAAAACTCTCACCGAGCATCCCATGGAATCAAAGGAACTAATGGTCATTGACAAGAGATGAACATGGAAGTGAAAAATTAATAAGTCTCCGATACTCTGGTGTCTTGGCGAACAACAAAAGGTGCTTTCGGTATAAGTCATACCGACATACATAACCATCGGCAAAAGTAAGTGAATCAGAACAAGGTTTATAAGTCTAGCTGAAGCATTTCTCATGATGATGTCAATAATGTATTATGAAAGTCTTTCCAATCTAGGATATAAAGGGCTATCGGGAAGACGATGATGCTTGAGTAAACATAAATATGTTATCCCGATGGCATAGATTACCTCGATCACAATGATAGTCACATTCATCAGTGAGACTCTCACCAATAGTCATATTAGTAACACTTAACATGTTAGAAAGGAATATCAATCACACAGCAATGAAAGAGGTCATGCCGATGGTAATTGTGCCCACTTTCACATCAGATAAGGTATGGACATCTCCTGTTGATACGATTTAATGTAACATTGAGGAGACAATTGAAGGGTTACAATGATTGATTGTTTGCACCATAAGGAGATATTAAAATCACCCAGACATTATGAAAATCATGCCGATAAAAGGAGTTATGATGATGTGACATTTCACAGCGATCAAGGAAATTGAACTGCTCAAACAATTAAATGCAAATGGCAAAGAAATCCTCTAAGATCATTAGAATTAAGATCGACAGAATTGTTTGAGAACCTACAGGGGGAGACTTGAAGCACAAACAGGGGAATTCGATTATAGCCACTAATGATAGGTACATACATACAAACCTCTATGTTGTAGCCTATAATTTGATTTTTTGTCAAGGATTGAAAATGGAGACTCTGGGAAAAGGAAAGGATAGAAAATCACAAGTGGATACGAGTAAACCTAAGAAACAGAAAATTGATAAAACCCTTGAGAAGAAAATAAAGGATAGAAAACTCAATCAAGATTTGATTGATCAATTACCAGGATCAACTCCCAAAGCTCGAAGATCTGCTCAACTTAGGGCAGAAGTGGAAAAATTAGAGGAAAAATGTAAATACCTAGGGAACATTTGGACCCCAATCAGAGAGTATGAACTTTTCAAATTCCACCACAATAGAAGATTTAGGAATTCTCCAGTATCAAACCCATGGCATTTGAATTTGGGTAAATTAGTTGTGCATGATGTGTTCCTGAATGTTGAACTTCTCCAACTTCTTGCTAAATAGTATAACCCAAGTTCGAAGGCTATATGCAACCCACAAGGGGAGCCTGTTATATACTTGTCAAAAAATGTCATCTGTGAAGTATTTGACTTGGATGATTTATGCACTATCCCCATTATTTATGAGGATTTAGAAAAGGAATACTGGAGAATGGATACAACTTACAACTGATGGAGGTTGCCTATTCATAGGCCCAGAGCTGAGGGAGAATTGGTGCCCCTCAATGAGGATGATGGTCCTCCTTTTCATGTATCAATATTTGAACCCTACATACAACATACCTATTATTCTATGGGCCAGGTCCTAGGATTAGAGGTCCCTGAATTTATGGCAATCCCTTTGATGGTCATAGCTGCTGACATCCAATGCCACAATGCAAGACAGTTTGATTATGCTGCTTATATTGTTAATAGAATTGACTCTAGTCTAGCTGCAATAAAAAATAATGCCCCAGCAAGTTCTTTTGAACATTACTCAGTTCTTATGCACATGGTGCTCTATTATGGCCAGGAAGTGGGGTTATGGCCAAGTGAATTTAAAGTTGTTCTAGTAGACCAAAAGGGACATAATTTACCAATACAAATATGGACCAGGATATGGGATAGCAGATATGCCCATTCTAGCTATATACAATTTGAAGAATATTGTGTAAAAGGGTTGTATAGATATTTCAGTCACCCTTGTGAGTATTCAATCTCAACTAAGATAAAGAGGTTCCTTAGACCAAAAGATTTTGGTGGTCCTCCTACTATTATTCATAATTGGGGCGATTGGTACTATTTTGAAGATGCCGCCATGGTTAGAGTGTATGGTTTTGAGGACACTCCGTTTATCTTACCTAAAACTGTCCCTGACAAAATTACCTACCTAGAAATAGTTAGGCAAATGTATTGTTCAAATGTGATGCATCTGAGCTCCCATGACAAATAGTCTTTCATGCCTAGTACTTTGTGTTTTGGAGATTTCACTGTGGTTTCCAAAGAAGGTTATAATCTCATCCTAGATAAATTGATGCACTACAATATGAGGTGTGCTGAGGTGATGAAAGGATTTGATCGTGAGGGTTTTATTGACTCTGCTTAGAGGAAGTAAAACCTCAGTGGATATACACATATCCCCTATCCATATGATGATGTCATCAGAAACTTGGAAGAGGCTGAGGTGGAATTGGTGGTGGAACAATATAACAGAGACCTAGATGAGAAAAGGAAGCAACTGGCAGAAATTGAGGTCTTATCCTCTGGTGATGAAGAGCGGGCATGGCAAGAAGAATCACGGGATAAAACAATAAAAATGTCAAAAAGAAAGATGTAATAATATCAGCCTCTTATCATAGTACATGATGAGGAGGGGTCTGTTGATGAAGACCCACGACAAATAGCATATGATTCTTTTATTTCTTATGACAAATTCATTCATTCAAAATAGTTTAAATCATTTTTATATAAATGCAAAGGGAAGGAAATTAGAGAGTCAGTGGATGATGTCTCTACTAACAATGAGAGACAATTACTTGATATGTTGAAAACAACAGTGGATAATGAGCTACAAGATATGACCCCTAGCAAGGGTAGACAGTTGCTCAAAGATGCAGGGGTAATGATCTTTCCTGGCCTTGATTTAAATTCTTCTTTAGTCTTTGATAGTTTTATGAATAATACAGATGATAAATATAAGCTCACTCCAGAAGGTGTCAATGAAGTATATATGGGCACCAAATATAATAATGATGAAAATTCATTAATGATATGGGCACTATATCCTCCCCATAAAAAGACAACTATTATAGACACTGAAAAGACTTTTGGCCATGTCATGACTCTAAAGGCAGGGGAGACTGATCCCTTGATAACTGCAAACATTGGCATCAATGTTGCAAACTTGAATAAGGCACAGGCTCAAATGCTGATTAAGGAAAGAGATGAGTACAAACTAAGCTGTGAAAGGTTGACAAAAGAAAATGATTATTTAAAAGATGTTGTTAAGAGTACCTTTGGGGGATCAACAAAGAGGTTAACCCAGGGTGAAAGTTCACAGAGCACCCAAGCATTATCCACAGATCAAGTAGCATTGGTTGAACTAATTTTGGGATAATTATTCTCAAAATTATAAAGCAATTCAAGAACATGAAAGGCTTGAAAAAAGGTTCCAGGAGAAATTAAATGAGACACAAAATAAAGATACTTCCGACATTGCAGGTGCCTCCAATGCAAAAGAGTTGATCGAGCAACATCAAAAGTACTATGATCAACTCAAGACTAATGCCAAAGAATGTGCTGAAGCTTCAAAAGTAGGAGTACCCACATTATTCAAAAGTGATAAGGAATTAAAGAGCAAAGAAGAATGGAGCAGTGACTATCAAGCAATATTACATGAAGCTTTGGGAGCTCTTAAGGACAAAGATTTTGCATCCGGGGAAGCTTGTAAACATTTGGAGAAGATGGCCATGATGGATGTGATTACAAGGAATGCCATTGAACTTACGAATTCCCATCGTAGCCAGGACTACCTAGACCATGTTGCTAAACTTTACTTATGGTTGGATATATCCTAATCATGGTTATGTTATGGTTGTTAATCTTGTTAAATTCCCAAAATACTTCTTGAAGAGTTATGTCTCTTCACAAGAATTTCTATATAAGTTCAAACATTTGATGTTGAAAAATCATCAGCAGTAGAATATAAAAACATGTAGTTTATAATGTTTTCAAGAGACCATGTTGCAAGTTTATTATTGAAGAATTAGATTAAAGTTCTCTGATTTAGTGGTTCTATTCTGGCATCAATTGTTTGTTAAGATAATTCAATTGTGTGGTTGTCTCCAGTTTTGTATCTCCCTATTATTCAAATTAAAGTATCAAGTATATAGTTAATTTGTCAATGCACATTTGTTGTACTTGTGTGATTGAGTAAATTGGTTTCCATTAGAGGAATTAAAATCCTTCTAATTAGTCACAGTAACCTAGAAGTGTTAGTTTGGATTACTAAGAAGAACCATATAATTAGGATTGCCATTCTATCTCCAAGTTAATATTATCTGTTATTCTTGCATATTCCATTCAATTGGTTCCTTCAAGAAAGGATTAAAATACCTTCTGGTGAATTACAAGATATCTTATTATATTGGTTGGATCAATAAGAAGAGTTTGTCAGTCATCTCCCTACACGTTTATACAAGTTATAAACTCAAATTGTGCCAAACAGTTAGAATTACTGCCCATTATAAGCCACTAGTCTTAGTCCTTTATTTTGACTCTGTTTACCCAACAAGGCACTAGTCTTATTTCTATTCATCATTTAAAATTCACCTTGATATTGCTTATACAATTTATACCAACCATTCATTAGATATAATAATTAGTTAACAAGCTTTCATCTATCCTACACCCCATGCCACTATAGATAGATTTGATTAGTTAATACATTTACATTTAGTCTGCTTTAATTCCCAAGGTTCACCCACCTAGGTGTAGAAGGACCTAAAGTGAAGGAAATCATCAAACCTTGAAGGTTGATTTCATCAAGTTAGTTCAAAAATGTTGCGAATCTAAGCATAGAGCCTGGCATCCTCTTAGGATTAGCAACCTACATTTTTGAGACCTAACACCATCCTTAGGAAAATGGTCAGGTTGAAGTTACAAACAGGGAACTTGAGAATATATTGACCAAAACAGTTTAGCTTCACAGAAGAGATTGGGTTTCTAGGCTCCCAGAAGCTGTTTGGACATATAGAACTACTTGGAAGACAACTCTAGGGTTTACACCTTATAAGCTAGTCTATGGCAAGACAACAGTCCTACCTATAGAATTTGAATACAAAACCCTGAGGACAATAGTGGAATTAGGGATGGATTTGACTGCAACTCAACATGACAGACTACAACATTTGAATGCCCTAGATGAAATCCAGTTAGAAGCCATCCATCACACATAGGTCATACAGAAACAAAGAGCCAAATGGCATGACAAGTACATCAAGACTAAAGAATTCATAGCTAGTGATTGGGCACTCCTCTATGATTCAAGATACAAGGACTTCAAGGGTAAGCTTCAGTCTCGTTGGTTGGGATCCTATGAGATTAAACAAGTATTTCCTAATGGTGCAGTCCAATTACAGACCAATGATGAGGTTCAGTTTTCATTGCTAGTAAATGGACATAGGCTGAAACTGTATAAGTAGCCACTTCAGAAGGATGACTTTTTGTTTCTCTAGCTGATTAGTATGGTACTCCTGGCACTCCTGATGAAGGCTCTGCAACACACACTAAGCCAATCACTAAAGATGATCCACCCAATGAGTCTAGTGGTGCAGAGGTTGAGTTACATGACTCAACCCCTGTCACTGAGACTTAATTTTCTTTGCTTTAAAATCACATACACAAATGACACAATATCCATGGTTACCACAGTTACTTCCACTAGGACCAATTTATCACTCTCATATAGGGACCTGACTCAGTTGGGACTTGGTATATTACATCTGTAATTACACAGTTGGGACCTATGCTAGTGGCACCCATAGAAACTCTTGTATGCAACCTTCTTCCATAGTTTGGTGAACAATACCAAATTTTTCCCGCCCATTCTACATGTCACATTCATTTCAAAATCACTTTTCTCTATTGCCGCAAGTGTCAACTCACATTCATGAGTTGTTTATTTTTCTTCACCTTTATGTGCCATCACATTGTATTTCTACCGCAGTACCATCCACCTTATCATTCACCACATGCATATCAACTCAAATCATCAGTATATGTTAACAAATTCCAAGGTATATTAATTATTTCTTTCCATTCCATATGTACATTACGTAACTTTCAAATATTAAAACTAGCTTTATTTTTATATTCATAATTACTTGTAGTTTATTTTATGCATGCGAGAATATTATCCACCATTCCATTTAATCAATACTCCTCATTCCTTATTAATTGACATGTGAAGTGAGGTCACTTCAAACTTAAGTTGGGGGGAGGGGTTTATTTTTTTATTTTGACCATTCACCATCTTTTGCCTTTCAAGAAAAAATGGATAAAACCTCCTATGCCATGAACTTACCTTGGTTTGCCAATGCGTGAACCTATTACCTGAAGGAAGTTACAGTGGAGAAGAAAGGAGAGGCATAAATTATAAGTTGGTTCTTTTTGAGGTGGTGAATTAAAGCACCAGAAATTGACATTGTAGAGATTGCAATTGCAATTTACAAAAATCATGGGAGGGGATGCGATCAAAAGAGAACCCTCTGTACATATAGAAATATTGGAAGATGTAATGGTTCTTCCACTCTTTACAAGAGTGGGGTGGTTAGATTACTTTCTAAAATTGATACAATATGATGATGAGATGGAAAAAGAATTTGTATTCACATTATAGTATGATGAAGCAATGGTGAAAGGATTGACTATAGATGCTTCTGAAATAGCTATTGCTCAAGTCACAATGTTGCCACAAATAGGGTCTGAGTACCCAGCTAGAGTTGATGCAGCCATGGCAAGGGAGGAATTCTGTGAGAGAGGTGAATGCTTGGACTCCACCACACAAGGTACGAAGTGATTATGTCTTCCCATCTTTTGGGGGAAATGTGCTTCATACATCATCATATCTATTACTTGTGATGGTCAATATAACATGTTATATACTGTACATTTCAAATTGCCCAATCATCTATGGCATGAAAAACTGGTCAATGTCCCAAATTTTCTATTTAGTATGTTGAAAAGAATGTCTTCTGAATACTACAAACAACAATCAAACACCACTCTATCCCATCTTTTTTTAATAGCCCTGTTAATAAAGAGAAGTTTGAGAATTCAGTACCCACAGGTTGAGTGGGAAGCTTTTAAGCAATGTGTGGATATTTCAACACTATTAGAGGCACCTCAAGCAGAACCTAAGCCTCCATATGAACTTGAGCCTCCATATCAAACTAAGAATGAAGAGCCACAAGATGAAAATCCTCCAAAATTTAGGCATGTAGCAACAAAAGAACCCTCATCATCCACCCCTAGAGCTAAAAGAAGCACTCCTTCAGTATCTGGCAAAGAAAAGAAGAATAGGAAGGGTGTGAAGAAGCATAAGAGCACAATGAAAGAAGAAAATGTAGGGGAAAGAAGGAAGAAGAGGGACAAGAAGAGAAGGAAAAAGGAAGATAAGCCAGAGACTATCACTCCTAGACATTCAGGTAGGCTAAAGAGGCAAAGTGCCAAGGAAAAAGTTGAGGAATAGAAAGTAGAGGAAAAAGATAAAGGCCAGCAAGACAGTGATCCAATTCCACTGAATTTAGATTCAGATAGAGGAGCAATTCCTCCTAAGGATGTCTTTGTTGATGCATATGATAATGTCAATGTGTCTGCCAAGAAAAGAAGGTATATTTCTTCTTCTGATTCTAAGTCAGAGGATTTGTTTACTGCAAAGAAAATGGGGAAGTCTGTACCTAATAATTCTGCTCAAGAAATTTTTGATATTCCTAGAGAAGGTGATGATGAAAATCTAAATTTTGAAAAAGAAAAAGAATTGTTGGAGGAAAGAAATATTAGAAAAGAACTTTAAGAGGCTTTGGATAGAATAAGATAGCTAGAAGAATAGGTGAAGGGGTATGAGGAGAAAGATAGAGAAAAAGAGAAAAAGTATTTAAAAGTTGGAAGAGAAAATTCAGACTTATGGCCATGGTTCCAATCTAGATTTATTAGCACAACTATTGTAAGTTAAAAAAAAAATTGAAGAGGATAAAGTGCTCACTTTCCAACATCCTATGATAAAAACCCCAGGGTACCATACCACTCTGTCTCTAGGCTTTGAATTAATGAAACTAACTCATAAAACCAAGTAGGAAAAGGAGAACTGGGAAAAAGAGAAACAAAGTCTTAATGCATCAGTTGAGGAAAAGGATTTGGTAATCAAAAGGTTGGAAGGGAAGCTGACAAAGGTAATTGATAGAGAAATTCAAATCATTGAATGAAGACCTCCACCAAGACTTTATGCATTATTTCTCAAGGAAAAGTTTCTCAGTTTTCAATTTAATAGATTCATCAATGATCAGTCTATTTCTATATATTCAAGGCATGAATTTTTCCAATTATTTCAAGAAGTTAGTTTGGAAGAACAAGATCAGTTGTGTGAATACTGTTTACACAATTATTTGATGGAAGAAGATACAGATTGGAACCCCTTGATCTACGCTGGTGATTTTCAAGTTAGGGCACTGATATCTTACTTCAGAAATGAGCAGCTTAGAGGGGAGCTAATGGATAATGAGGAACAAGAAAAGAAGGTGCCACTGCAAATTAGGAAAGAATCCTTAAATCTTGATGTGATCTTGACCCAATGGTTATTACTCCTCTCTCATAAGGGTCCAGGTAAAGTAATTATGGATTTAAGACTTAGGGATTATAGAAGAATACAATGGTTAGCAGTGTCTATCATTCAAAACTGCCAGAGGTATGTGCAGAACAGATGGGATAGTCTAACTCCAGAATTGCAAAGGAAAGAGCGCCACTCCTTCCACAATTTCATGAACATGTTTGAGAGGCTACGTAGGTATATCAAGATTTTAGAGTAGACAAGAGTAGCATGGTTGCCACTCACATTTCACCCTCCTATTCTCCTTTATCCAGTACCATACTGGACAGGAGAAAAGAGTGATAATGTAGGAATGCAGAATTGGTCAGGATGAACAGGCTTGCCTACTATAATGGTTTTTATCTCAAATAGGGATAAGGAGTCAAAGAAGTCATGGACCTCAGATGAATCACTTTGCATTATAATCTTCTTCCCTAGATGTTTAGTTCCTTGATTTTTCTTGATGACAAGCAAAAGAGTAGTTGGGGGGAGATAATGGGTTGAATTATTGACTTCTTTTTATGTTGTTTTTATATGATTTTAAAACCTTTTCATATGATCCTATAGATATTTTACAAACAACACCATTACTATATGTTGTTTCTTATATACTTTTCAAATACTTTAAACCTATGTTGTTAATATGGAATATGGTGATGATATTATCAAGTGAATGACTTAAAATATAAGTATGCATGCGGTATAGATGGAATCCTATTGTTTAAATATGAAAATTATTTTATGTGCACATATGTTTGGAGAATTAACCTTGTGCAGCAAGGATGTGGCATTAAGGAAAGAGCAATTGCAATGAGTTGCAGGATAGAGGAATTAAGTGAAGTGCAGTTTGAACGCCAAAAGTGAAGATAGATGGAGGATGAATATGTACCATCATGGATTGGAATAAATGCAGAAAAGAAGACTTGTTCTAAATGCAGTCTATGAGTGGTTTTTCATACAAACCGTTTCATGAGAGTTCTTGTTTGAATAGGACTTTTCTTCTTTTGATCAGTTAGATTAATAAATCAATCATTAAACATGTATCCTAGTATCTAGGGTTGGATTGATTGAGGATTAGTTAGTAGTTGCATAAAACTCTCCCAGTTTTGTATAAGTTGGAGGGATGAGTTCATTGTTAAGTTAGTTTCTTTTACTTTCCATTTACTCAGTTGTTACTCTATTTCTCAATATCAATTTTCCAGACGTGTTTTGGTTTGAATAAAAATTTGAAGAAGATTTTGTTTATGATATGGAATGAATAGAACTACATGTTTTGAAGATGCATGAGTATTTGTAATTGATTTGATTTGATTTCAATTAAGTGAGTCAGTCCCCTGAGTCGGCCACTCAAGGCACTAATCCTCACTTCATTTATTTCCTCATTTCTTTTATGCATTTTTGTTAATTAGTTTTTCATTTATGTATAAATGTAGTGTGAGTTCACTGGAATATGTTAATTATTAAAATATAGTAGTATGATCTATGAGTGCATGTATGTTGTGTCTATTTGAAGTCCTCTAGAGGTTAGCACTAGTGATTTTATCACTTAGAATGTTTTGAGTTAATTCTATAATTTCTTATTATTAATAGTCATCTACAGCTTATGCTGAAGGTACCCATAGCAACTAGATTTTAAACTATTTTTGCCATTCTTACAGTTTTGTGAATTTCATAAAACTAGGCTAATCAGAATAGCTTTGAATAAGTCTACAATGTATTAGTTTTCCTCTACACACAATGCCTTCCATGTGGGATAGTTGCCATTGTCGCCCCACTCCCATGGTTGTCATCTCCAGAAGAAGGAACAAGAATAGTAGCGCAGGATCAATGACAAAATTCCCTTTGTACCTGCACAAGTCTCTAGAGAAGAGGAAGCCAAAGAAATCACTTTGAATGATTGGTTATACCGTGATGAAACCCCTCCTGCACCTATAAATATGGAATACTTCAAATAAAAATATTCTGTACCATTTCAAATTTGTACCAAAATGCCTTATCATGGAACAAGACTTGGTGTTGATGAACAACGTGTTACAGAGCCCATCCTGGTTAATCCTACATCTCCTAAGAAATATGCTCAATACTTTAGTTTAGGATATACCCCACGACTATGACAATTCATGAACCCGCTAAAACTTCGGTAATGGCAATGGAATCCTCTTCTATTAACATCACTCCAAGTGTTATCATAGCTTAATACGAAGATCCTGATCTTTCATGCATCTTCCTCAACAACCCCATCTTCATTATTGACCTCCCCCTCATTCATCCTGAACTCATTGCTTGGTATTATCAAGGACCCCTGCCTCTCAACATGTTTCCACACGATGAGTCTCTCTCCACATTCCTAGAACTCCATGACACCTCACAGTACGACATATGCTTCCAAACTCATGCATACTTTGGGGAAGAGGAGATCCTTAGTCCAAAAAAGAAAAAATAAAAAAATAAAAAATTGTCCCATGGTGAAAACCTCTCTGAGGCACTTTCAAACACAAAAGAGAAAAATAAAGACGTATCTCCTAGTGAAAACCTCTCTGAGGCACTAGAAGATGAGGATCTCCATTTTCCCCCCATGCCATCCTACTGGAAAGAGCATTCCAACATCTTGATTGAAGGCACCCAAGAAATCAACCTCAACACACAAGAAGTACCCAAGCTTACACACCTAGCAGAAAGTCTTGGTACTAAAGAAAAGTCCAATCTCTCCATCGTGCTCCATGAAGCACCTGATGTGTTTTCTTGGTCCTATGCCAATATGCCAAGGTTGGATCCATCATTGGTTGTTCACCATCTTGTAGTACATCCTGAAGCAAGACCTGTTAAATAGAAACTTCACAAGATGCACTCTCAAGTTGCCTTTCTTGTCAAAGAAGAATTGTAGAAACTATTAGATGTCAGCTTCATCCACCCTATTGACTATCCAGAATGTGTCTCCAACATTGTCCCAATTGCTAAGAAACCTAGGGGTATCCGAGTTTGCATAGATTTCTGAGACATTAACAAAGCATGTCCAAAGGATAACTTTCTACTCCCCAATATCGACATAATTATAGATCTCACAACAGGACATGAGATGCTCTCCCTCCTGGGTGGTTTCTCCAGGTACAACCAAATCAGAATCACCCCTGAAGATCAGTACAAAACTACTTTTACTTGTCCTTGGGGTACATATTGCTGGCAAGTCATGCCCTTTGGTCTAAAGAATGTTGGGGCAACCTATCAACGCACAATGACTACCATCTTCCATGACATGATACACAAAATAATGGAGGACTATGTGGATGATCTCCTAGGAAAATCTAGAACAAGAGAGGAACACCCTAAGATCTTACGAAAGATATTTACACATCTCAGAGAATACAAACTTCACCTCAATCCCAAGAAATGTGTCTTTGGCATAACATCAGGAAAACTCTTGGGGTTTATTGTTTCCCGTAGAGGCATTGAGGTAGATCCTGTTAAAGTCACAACTATAACGGAAATGCCTCCCCCTTAGACACTAAAGCAACTCTGCAGTCTCCAAGGCAAACTCTAGTCTATCCGTAGGTTCATTGCTCAACTCCCAGATAAATGTCAACCCTTCACCCATTTGCGTCGCAAGGAGGTACACTTCAAATTGGATCAAAATTGTCAACAGGCATTTGACCTCATCAAGGAATATCTAGCTTCACCACTAGTCCTAATGGCACATATCCCTAGAAGACCCCTACTATTGTATATATCAAAAACTTTAGTACCAATGGGGGTACTTCTAGCACAACATGATGATACTAGTCATGAAAGGTTTATATATTATATTAGCAGGACCCTAGTTAGCTATGAGCTTAACTACACCCCCATGGAATGCGCATGTCTAGCTATCATTTTCTATTCCCAAAAGTTACGACACTACATGTTAGATCATTCTATCAAGCCCATCTCTAAAGTTGACCCTCTCAAGTACCTACTTTCTAGGACTTCACTCACAAGAATAATGGAAAAATGGGCTATGTTGTTAAGTGAATTTGACATTGAGTATGTTGACAGAAAAGCAATCAAAGGACAGGTTGTAGCAGATTAGCTGGCCAAAGCACCCCTCACAGATCATCAACCACTATCCATTGATTTTCTAGATGAGTCCATCTTAACCATGATAGAATCAACAAAATGGAAGCTATACTTTGATGGATCCATCACCAATCATAGTTCAAGGGTAGGAATTCTATTGGTGACCCTGCAAGGTGACTATATCCCCAAGGCATATAGAATTTCCTTCCCATGTACAAATGATGTAGTTGAATACAAAGCTTTGATTGTTAGTCTCAAAATAGTGGTATAATGGAATATCCTACAACTACAAGTCTATGGAGACTCCCAGTTGATCATCAAACAAGTAAATGATGAGTTTCTCACCAAAGACAACAAGCTAGTACCCTATAAACAAATGGTTGATGATTACAAACTATTCTTCACCTACATATAGTTTGATTAGGTACCTCGCCTTCACAACAAAGCAACTAATGCCATGGCTACTATTGGTTCTCTTCTAGATATGCCTCAGGACAACCATTAGTGCGAGTTTCTTGTGGAATAGCTCCACATGCCAGCATATCGTGTCGCCAAGTTAGAGTTTGTTTGTGATATTTTTGGTCCAAAAATCCTTGGTATCATGACATCTACACCTACCTCCAACATCACACCTTCCCACCTGAATCCACCCATAAACAACAATAGTCCCTCATTCCCCGAGCTGCTCACTACACTATACTTGCAAACACCCTCTATCGTCAAAGCTATGATGACACTCTTCTTCAATATTTAAACATGGAAGAAGCTTTCCTTTCCCTACATGAAGTCCACGCAGGTATCTACAGAGTGCACACAAGTGGTATAGAAGCTCTTACATATAAGATATTATTGGCCTACTATGGAACATGATGCATGTGAGTACATGAAGAAGTGTAAGCCATGTTAGTAGCAT
The DNA here is from genome assembly GCA_027924645.1 of Cunninghamia lanceolata. Classification (NCBI taxonomy): domain Eukaryota; kingdom Viridiplantae; phylum Streptophyta; class Pinopsida; order Cupressales; family Cupressaceae; genus Cunninghamia; species Cunninghamia lanceolata. The sequence goes on along the minus strand of BSBN01000958.1, from coordinate 5,558,505 downwards.
GGAGATCTCATCCACGCTCCCTCTTAGGTGTTGCAACTCATCACCACACCATGTCCTTTCTCTCAATGGGGCTTAGATCTCATTGGTAAAATCTACCCATCCTCCTCCGACGGACACAAATTCATCATCACCGCCATAAAATACTTCACTAAGTGGGTTGAAGCCCTTCCTATCACTTTCACCACTGGAAACTAAATCACCAAGTTCATCCTTTACCATATCATCTGCCATTATGGTATCCCATCCTCCATTGTCACCGATAATGGTAAACCTTTCAAAAACCACAATGTTCAAGACCTTTGCAAACGATTCCACATATAACATCATTCCAGTCCACTCCATATTATCCCCAAGGTAATGGCTAGGCTGAGGTAACTAACAAAACCTTACTCAAAATCCTCAAGAAAGTTGTCAATGAAACTGGTCATGATTGGCACTTGCACATCCATCCCACCCTTTGGGCCTATCGCACTAGCATTCGTACACCTATAGGAGCTAGGCCATATTCCCTAGTCTTCAAAGCCGAAGCTATCCTACCAATAGAGATTGAATTTCCCTCATTATGCATCTCTTTGTATACTATTATCACTGATGAAGAATATCATGTTGCATGACTCCAAGAGCTTAAGGCACCTCAACGCCCTCAATCACCTCCAAGCATACCAGAACCAACTTAATAGATCCTACAACAAATGAATATGTGCTAGAGAGTTTACAGTAGGAGACCTGGTCCTAAAAGAAAACCAAAGGAATTTGTCAGAGTGAGAAAAGCAAGGAATGTTTGAGCCTAATTGGCTAGGCCCCTACATTGTCACTGCCAAATATGGTTCTGGAGCATACTGCATTTCCATCGTTGAAGGAGAAGAGATTGATGGGCTCATGAACATCATCCACATGAAGCAGTTCTACAGTTAGCCCATTAAGAACCCTATGTCAAATACAAAAAAATTAAAAATTCAAAAATCCAAAAGTAAAGAGAAATAATCCATCCTATGGTGAAAACCATTTCTTGTGGCACCTTGGATAAGTACCATGATGAAAACCTGCTTGCAGGCATCTTGTGTAGGTTCAACTCAGATCCATTGTTCCAACCACTTTCTCATCATCATCCACACTATCTGGCATATCCCATGATCCCCTCATCTAAGCTTCAGAACGATCCCATCATCTGAGCTTCCATTGTCCATCATTCCCAAAATATCTCCCATATCCCAATACAACATTCCATGCCACTAACATACACCTGATTCCCCTCATCCATCCACAACCTTGGTCCCTTTAGTGGTTTTGCATAGATACCATGTCATTATCCTACCATTTCACCACACCAACACTATCCCCACCATGGTTTTTCTATCATGGTACAGTAAAAAAATTGGCATTCACCACCGCTAGCCAACACTTCATCCAATCGCATGAACCAACCCCTATCCTTACATCATCAAGCCTCCCAGAACTACATATCATCACCACCCGCATTGTAATGTGCCTTGATCTCATGGATACAAGGTATGTAGGCAGTCTGGAATATGAAGGAAGTATCTAATATACATGTACATACAATGCACCCATTCAACCCATTTGGATGGTTCCACTTTCCTGAGCTTGTTGATTGCACTTGATCTACAAATGATACACTTGCTAGGCATCCTATCAAAGCTTAACAATACCACAAAAACTCCTTCACCACCAGATTGGTATTTCTATAACTAGCAACCTGTGTCCCCCGACCTATCCTTAGTTTATCTTAACCCATCATCGATTCTTGTCCTATGATGCATCCTTCCTACAATGGGGCAAAATTACCAATCCCGCATCCACCATATGGCAAGAGATACAATGGTTGTGTGTTTTGGGTCAGTCAGTCTTTTGGTCTTTGATTTTTATCTTGTACATCATTCTTGGATTACTTCAAAGCTGTCTTGATCTCATTATATCATGACATGTGGAGAAAAATCCAAAATGGGGCATAGTCATTGCTTTTGTATGTCATGCTTGTGGGAGGTTCTTATTACTCCATCTTAGTATTCATATCTTGTGAATTGTAGGTTCAATTCTAGCATATCGTCCCCCTTTTGCATTTACAGTTCCTCATACCTTTGGTGTACTAAGGGTTTATGCCTCGAATCCCCCTTGTTCATCTAGATAAGGTTGTACTATTATGGGCATGCCTAGGTTCATTCTATTGTTTGCAGTGTCAAGTCCTATGCATGGATGCCTTGCCACCTTGTTTCCACATACCCTGGTGCATAACATCCCGTGCTATATCAATAGTAGTACTCAATTTTTATAGGCAAAATGTCTCAATAAGATGTCATCCTTTTATCCTACACATTCACATCTACCCTCATCACCCTATCACATTACTATTGCTTCAAGATTCACCAACACATACTGTTCCATCACCCCCTACTTTCTACTATCCAACGCCCCCTATCATCCTGTGACCATTTTCAGGAACCTATTTGCATATCATGATCACTCACACTTACGCATCTATCCTCACACATCACCCTGGATCACAAACATGTTAGTCCAACCATAGTCATCTACCATCTTAGTATTATAAACATCACACATCATCTATCCATAACATATACAAACATAACCATAGGCCATCCTGCATCACAAACATGTTAGCACATATCCAAATCACTTATCCATAAACCATCATATAATATAATATCCACCACATATCCACATCATCCATAATCCATAAATGTATCCATCATAACACATATACATTCCATTCTACATCCAAACACAAGTCAAATCATAGCATCTCATATCAAAACCATCATAACACATACATATAAACATGACATCCATAAGTAACCCATCACACACATCATCCCATATGCATCACACATATCCATAAATACATCCATCAATAACACATAGTATATCGATCCAACAATCTATCTCATCTATATATATAGATCAAAAGTGTGATCATGATACAAAATGGGGTCCTCAGACCTATCAAAAAATAATACATATATACATCATGCCCCTAGGTGGAGCTATCCCTGCCTAAAATCTTTGACTCGCTAGTCATGAACCTCTCTACGGAGGAGGCCCCATGCTTTGCTGCACCAGTCCCTGTGGGGATGGCATATGTACTGTCGCTACTACTTGTGAATGTGAGGGCTGCTGAATAGACCTCTCTGACCATCTTGACCTCTTGGATCCAAAAGCTGCTGATCTACTTTGATAGCTAGCTTTCTACCCTGCTGGTACTAATGCCTCATAAAGTGTTCTATAGTGCTGGGTCTCCCTAGCACTCTCATCCACCTGCTATTGAATAGCCCTCATCATATCCCTCATCCCTGGGCCCAATGCCTGGTGGGCCTGGTCTCTCTCTTACGCATACCATTGTGCTAATCCCTGTGCCTGTAATGCGGTAACCTACGCCTATATGGCACCCATCTGTGCCAACTGCTCCTATAAATGGGCTATCTATGTCTGTTGTTGCTACACTAAAGCTTGTAATCTCTTCACCTTTGTGGAACCCCCATCTCTGATCTATCCCTGCAACTGGACTACTTATCCCTCCAACTGGGCTATCTATGCCTGTAGCTAGCATATCTGATCCTATGCCCTAGACAACTCTGATCCATCATCATCACCACCACCACCCGCATCACCTCCACCATTCCCCTCCATCTACCTTCATCTCCTCTACCTACACCTCCTCCACATCCTCCTCATCCTCATCATCATCATCCTCTACTACCGCCTCATTTGGTGCTACAAATCCTACTGGTATCATAAGTCTCATTGGCCTCTTCTACGCCCACCACCAATCATACGCCAAGGTAGTCCCTGCATCCTGCACCTCTAGCTTAGCATGCCACGCCTGTGGCTGGAGTCCCTCAAACTCTGCTATCACCATCTATGGATCAAGAGCCAATCCCCACTGAGTCTATACCATCTGTATGCATGCAAACCTCACCTCCACCTGTGGCACATCTTTATCACTGTACTATCCACAATCAGCTGTGTATGCCCCATCAAAAATTGAGGCTCATCACATAACCCAGCTGCACCCTATCCTCCTACCACCTCTCCACCTCCCTCCATGGCTGCCACACAAACTCCACTATATCATCCATCACTTGTCTCCAGTACCTCATATCCCTCAAACGATGATGGATCAGATGTCCTCTTTATGAAAAATAAAATGGGCAATGCCTCAGCCTATCTTGCACTATCAACGACCGAGTCACTGGTATGTGCTCCCATGCCCAAATATGTAGCAAAGTCATGCCACATCCAAGCTACCCAATCGCCTATACACCACTGCATCCATATCATGATATAAATGGGCTAATACGCATGGCCCCCACACATAGACCATGCCATCCCTGATCATCCGTAGCAGTACCACTCCCTAGCCCACTCGAAACCCATGTGATCTCTTGTCTGGGACCAAGGTCCCTGCTATCAATCCTGCCAAAAATAGGGGCAATCGATATAGGCCCCTATCTATCGCTCACTAGTATATCATCTTTGTCCCATCATCGCCATATGACACCTGTCCTAGGGAAAACACCTAATCCACATATGCTGCTCCATGTCCATGGTCATAAACTACCCTCTCACCATGTATAGGGATCCATAGGATCCTCCATACATCCTCTAGCATGATCATTGCCTCCCCTTTGGGCAATAGGAAGGTGCACCACTTTGTCTGGCACCGCTCCACTAAAGCAGTCATCATAGCTCTATCTGCATGTATACACAACATCTATGCAATATGTCACAATCCCACCATCCAGAAGAAAAATCTGTTAGTCCCATCTAGCTGCTCCCATAGATCGAATGTCAGCGGCCGTCTCTCGTAAGACTAAAGTACATACTCATCATCCTATACCATCCCAAAAAGCACTATGTTAGCCTCTGTTTTAACACTTCCAATTTCCCTCATACCAAGCATGCGTCGACTCTAACCATTAGTGCTCCTTTGATGCACCCTAACACCCTAAACCATCGACGTGCCTTTGGCACGCCTTACACCCTAAACCCTTCCCCCTAGTTGAGAGCCCCTTGGCCCGGCTAGGCACCCTTCCCCTCGATCGAGCACACTTATCCCAAGTCAGTGCACCTGCACCGACCCTGCGCCCTTCTACAGTGTTGGGTGCCCCTTAGCTCAACCCCACGCCTAACCCCCAGGTTGGCACCCCTGCGCTAGCCCCACACCCTTCTACTAGGCCAAGCAGCCCTTGGCCTAGCCCCATACCCAACCCCTGAGTTGGTGCCCCTACATTGGCTCCATGCCCTTATCCTAGGTTGACACCCTGCACTGGCCTCATGCCGTTATCTCAGGTCGGCGCAGTGCACCAACACCGCGCCCTTCTACCAGGTTAGGCACCCCTTAGCCTAGCCTCGTGCCCAACCCCTGAGTCAATGCCCCTATGCCAGCCCTATGCCCTATCCCAGGTTGGTACCCCTACACTAGCCCCGTGCCCAACCTCCTGGTTGGTGCCCTTGTGCCAGCCCCACGCCCAAGCCCCAAGCTGGTGCCCCTGTGCTAGCCCCGTGCCCTTGTGCCAACCCTTGTGCTATTTCCCCCCGCCGAGTGCTGCTTAGCCTTGGTGGGCACACCCCGTCCCCCTGCCGAGCACCACTCAGCATCGACGGGTGCACCTCGTCCACCCCCCGCCGGGTGTCGCTTAGTGCCAACGGGCGCACCCTATCGCCCTCTCCTGGCAGGCGGCACTTCACCTTGGCGAGCACCTGCTCACCTGTGCCCCTATGTAGGTCGGGCACCCCTTGGCCTTGGCCACGCACCATGAAGTCTTTTCGTAAACCCTAGGTGCACTAATTTTTTTGCTCACCCACTAAAACCCTAGGCAACTATTTCACCTTGGCCTACCCAAAAACAAAAATCCCACAAAAATCACAAAGAGGGCAAGATGCACTTACTAGCTCGCCTGCCACCACAATTTGTGGGTACTCCCTCACCTGCTTCACTTGGTGATCCTCTCGTGGAATGCCCTCCATTGCTCCGCTCTCCTTTTGCTCTCCTCCACTCACAAATCCAATCCTAGCCATCCATCCATTCAAACTTGCAATCTCATCCATTGATCATCTCTTGAATCTTGGAGCAAAATTTTCATCCAATCCTAGCTTGCCATTTGTCCAATTCTTCTTGCTTGAGGATCCTCAAACAATTTTAGCCCTTGATCTCCCAATTCAATCCTAGCCCTTCAATTCCACCCCCAAAAATCTATAAATTGGGGCCTCCACCTCCATTTTTCATAAGCCATCATATGCAAAGACATTCTGCCAAATTGAGTGCTCACATCCATCTAGTTTAGTGCAATCCTAAGTAGCATAGTATAGTTTCATATTCATATAGAGCATATCATCATTAATATGTTTAGATAGGGTGCATTAGGTGATTAGAAGCATACTAGTGATTTAGCTCAATCTTGAGGTCCCTTGGGTTTGGGATTGGGTGCAATTTAGTATAGTTTGCATGCAATTTGGGATCCCATCTTTTAAGTAGACAATTACCAATCATGTAAACAGTGTCTGGAACCTAAACTTGAATAACAAGTTCAGTGGTCAAAGATCTTCAAACTTTGTTGGTCTAGTGTTTTAGATCCTAAGAAAGCCTATTTTAGATGGTTAATCTATTTAAAGAAAATTGTTGGTTCTAATAGTTTTTTTTATGATCCTACTAGAAAATTTTGTGGGTTTTGCAATAATGTGGAAACTGTTGAATGCCTTTTCTTTGAATGTGAATTTGCTAAGGATAGTTGGTTTCTTTTTTTCTCTGGTTTAAATGGTTGGGATAGAAGGAAAGACATTTGTAGGCAGGAAATTTTGTTTGGTTATGTGAATGGTTTAAGCATTTGTTTTAATCGTTCTTGGTTGATTTTGACCATGGAGATTTTATGGGTTATTTAGAAATTTAGAAATGAGGACAACTTCTAGGGCACAAGGAGAAACCTTATGGAGCCTTCAAGAAGACTCACCCTCCATTTGGTTGATGTGGAGGTAAAAATTACTCTTGAGGTCACCAAAGAAAAGTTCCTTGAGCTAATGAATGATGGGGAAACAACCTTGAAAAGATCTGACTTCATAACTGCCAATTTCTGGCCACACGATGCAAGAAAGGTGGATTCTCTCTTTTTCAAAAATTACATGAAGTTCTAGGAAAAGTACAACAAAAGGATGAACCTTGACTAGATGATTGAAGAGAAGAAAAGAGAGGAAGCTAAGCTTTTATACGATGTTGCATTAGAATTTGTGAGAGACAATGATAATATTTCTGATATCACTCCTCCTTTAGGTACTTTTGAGGAGTTGGACAAGTACAGTGAGCAAGAACATATGAGTTTTGATGAATGATCCATGCTGTTGGTTTGATCTAATATGTGAATCTTCCATACTATTGAACCTTAATGGTATAGTCTTTTATTCTTGTGTTCATAGGTGTTTCTTTTCTAGACATTTGTTGATAGACTATCTTGGTCTTGTTCTTATTTGTATTATGGTTCATTTACTAAAGCATTTTGATGTTATGTATTGATGGCTAGTAGAATGTATTAGGGCTGCAGTATTGTTGTTTGCATTTTGATGTGCCTGATGGCTAGTAGAATGTAATAAGCCTACAATATAGTTGTATGGGTTTTTGTCCATTGGCTCATGGTTCCTTATATGGGATTGAAACTTATATTGTAACATGCACTTCTTAGTAATATATATAACAATTCAAACAAATACCTTATGAGAAGGAATAAACCCTAGGGGTGCAAGAAAGTTGGGTTCACCATTTTAATGTGTATGGAAATAAAATCTTTTGCTACAATTTACCTAGGGCAAATAATTAAACAATAATAAAAACCCTAAGCTTTAGAATTAATATTGATAGTTGATATTGCAAGAACTACTAAAATCAATGTGATAATTAAATGATTAAAATAAATGTACTTAGCTTTAGATTTGTTGAAGAAATCATTATGACAAATGTTAGAAATCAATTCACCATGCACCCAAAAAATTAGGCTTCATAAGGCAACTGCATTAGATCTAAAAAATTGACTAGAATTTTCTTTGTTCAAATCCATGTGTGGTGATCTAAATTTTATGACAACACAAATGAACCTAGGATGTAGAAGTTGATGGCACCACTTGTGAATTTGATTTGGTTGAGATCTAATAACTAGAATTTTATCACCACATCCTATACATACTTGGTGTCTAAAGTGGGGTGGTGTTGAGAGACACCATTTGGGAACTTGCTAGACAAGGGTATGTTCTTTGGTCAAGCTCCTAGGAATACCAATTTAATGATGATGACCAAATATTGAGAATAGAAAGAAAGCATCTAATATGCCTAGGATGGTGTAAGCAAATGATGTAATGTTGATGCTCTAGTTTACTCTCTATGGATGTATCATGATACTCTTGGGTTTAGGTAATAAAAAAAAATTAAGACATGTCCTTAAATACACCACTGTAGCATGCAATTTGAAATAATTTGTATTTTAATTGGCTCATAATTGCTAATAAGGGAGGGGAACATGGACACAATTTAAGAAATTCAAATTAACAAGTTTGGAGTCCAAATCCATGTGCACAATACTTACCTAGGTCAATTTCACACATATAAATCTGAAAGTGATGAACAATGAATATTGTAGATCTCGTCTAGATACTTAGAATTTATAGAGATGAATAACGATGAGATGAAATAACGATAAGATAAAACTCTTTTACCAACTTTCATAGAAAAATATACCAACTTACATACTAATCAACATATCATAAACTGACACAATTTAAGAAATTCAAATTAACAAGTTTGGAGTCCAAATCCATGTGCACAATACTTACCTGGGTCAATTTCACACATATAAATCTGAAAGTGATGAACAATGAATATTGTAGATCTCGTTTAGTGCTTAGAATTTATAAAGATGAAATAACGATAAGATAAAACTCTTTTACCAACTTTTGTAGAAAAATATACCAACTTACATACTAATCAACATATCATAAACTGAATCAAATCTAAAAGAAAAAGAAAAATTAAAATTACAAAATACGCACCTTTCGTAAAGAAGTTTCACTCCCCAAATTCAATTTCCCTATTTAGGAAGAGGAGCTTTGCCTCCCTACAAGATATTCATTGCATCATAAATGTTCTCCTTACCTATCTTAATCATTGGTAAGAGAGAAAATGATAGTTTTTATCATATATAAGGCCACGCAATATACTCCAAAAATTTTATTTTTCAAAGCCAGCTATCATTGAAGCAAATAATTGTTTCAGAAGAAACAAATATCCTTTCTCTTTCACTAATCATGTCCTTGGAAAGCCAACACTTGTCTTTACTGCACGCTCCAACTAATCTTGAAAGTTTCAAATGCAAATTTATTACAGTGGGTAAAGCTCATATGATTTGTTGTGGAAAAGACTCAGAGGATTCTTTGCATAGCACTATTAGATGAAAGCAACTAACCAATAACCAATAATTTGATTTCAATACAAGTGTGAAAAGAATATAAGAGGAATACAAGTAGAGTAAAACTAGAGGGCAACAGTGGTAAAGCTGTTATAAGTTTGAATAATGGAGAATGAGGTCCTCACCGACTGGTTTGGTCAGAAGGTATCATCAAAATAGATTGAGAAAGAAAATGATTTGGTTGCCGACAAAGCACTTTGTACACTCAACGTATCTTGCTAATCATATTGATATTGAAATTGACCACGATGAGGAACTTAAGTGAGCTTAGTTCTGCATAAATGCAGGATTAATGATGAGTTGGGTGGTTTCGATATTTCATAAGACCCACATCGATCTTTGTTTGCTTAGAGGAATCGCATGCCTTTTTACCAACGGTGGTTTCTCCCTCGCTCTCATCATGCATTTGTCACATGACACAACCAAATCTCTCGTTTTAATGACGTTGCTCTTGAGCAATGCCGTGTCCCACTATAATAATCAGTTATAACATCATGTATGTGAGAGGAATGACTATTTTTATATTCGTGCTTTGCTTTTTCAAGACTTACATCAGTGGTTAGAGGGGGCAATCTATATGTAGGTTGTTTAAGGGTGCATTTTCATAATATATTATTTGGAGGATTGATTTTTTATTCATCTTGTTTCTTGTTTCTTTTTGAAGACTAAAGCAAGGAGTAACTTCATGACATGATAGATATGAGAAGATCTCTAAGGTATTGGAAGATATCATCTGTTTTTATTATTTTTTTTAGGAGGGAGGGAGATCTCTTTTGAGTTTTCTTAGTTGTTTCTGCACTTTCTATAGGAGTAACTTCATGACATGATAGAGATGAGAAGATCTCCAAGGTATTGGAAGATATCATCTATTTTTATTATTTTTTAGGAGGGAGGGAGATCTCTTTGAGTTTTCTTAGTTCTTTCTACACTTTCAGAGAGAGAGAGAGAGAGAGAGAGAGAGAGAGAGAGAGAGAGAGAGAGAGAGAGAGAGAGAGGAGAGAAGAGAGAGAGAGAGAGAGAGAGAGAGAGAGAGAGAGAGAGAGAGAGAGAGAGAGAGAGAGAGAGAGAGGAGAGAGAGAGAGAGAGAGAGAGAGAGAGAGAGAGAACGAGAGAGAAGAGAGGAGAGAGAGAGAGGAGAGAGAGAGAGAGAGAGAGATTTTGAGTTTTGTTTGACTTATTTTTCATTGTATCTTTAAAGTTATATGGTCTAATTTTAGTCTTTCATAGACATTAATATCATTATCTTATCAATGTTAAGTCAAAATTATTGAGCATTCCAACAAATATCAATGTTCTTTTTGTAAGGGACTGGGACCTCTTTCCAAACTTATCTTAATAAAAAACAAATATCAATGTTTATAGATAATATAGTAGAGATTCTATAGAGGCCCCCACCTTGGTATAGTTCAAACGTTACATTTGCTAATAACGTAATAAGGCATAAAGATAGACAAAATACTATAACAATAGCCAACTACAAGCACACCAGCCCAACAACCTATTATCAAAGCACCAAAACCTATGAAGGCCTTACCAAAGAGATAGTATAGTAAGGAAGCATAAAAAGATTAGACCAGAGAGATAAACCTATAAGATAAAAAACTCTCAAAGGCCTATAGCACTTTTCACTACACCCCAACGATCATGAGCTCTTAGGGATGCATGCCTTGTATCAACAATTTTTCAATCCAATTCTTTGTTTCATAAGCAACTTGACCCCTCTTGAAACTTGCCAACATTGGGAATTGGACACTATAGTATACCACATGTCATCATTTGGATTGATAGATAGAAGCACCATAGAAATACATAAGCATATGATTGTGCCCTACTTCAAGTTGGCCCCTATAATGGCACACATGAAGGCCTACTAATACTTTCCCAATGTCTTCACAATATGCTCTTAAAATTCTCAACTCCTTGTATAATTCTACCTTTGGATACTTCTAAGCAAAGCACAAATAATAGATTGAAGCTGAGAGGATCCACTTCACTTTTAGAGAAGGAGACATTTTCTCTTCTGGCATACCTTCACCCTAGATATTTGTGCAAACTAATTTGGTAGGAACAATTACAATAGTAGTAAATGAAGAGACACATCTAGAACATAATAACCTAGGTTAGTGATAAAATTTCCCCTAGTGGCCACTTTAGTTCATTGCCCCATTGACTAATTTACTCCCCCAATATTCCTTTGACAAATTCCAATGTTGCAAGGGCTTAGCAAGTAAAGATGCATTGCATACTTTTATCTATGGGCTTCTCCTACAACACCTTTCAAGGTCCCATGCACCCATGGTTCCATATCTACCATTAATCCAAGAATAAAACCCAAAAATAAATTTGCCAACTAAACTTAGCATGCAATCTTCTTGTTAACATAACCTACACCCATGCCATTCCTTATAACATAGAGCCACCTTGCTTCACTACCAAGTAGCCCAAGAACCTTACATCCACATACCCTACTCCAATCAACATGCCTTGATACATGTGTGCTATATCTCATTACCTCATGTAAGACCCCCTCATGTATAATAGCCTCCAAACATATTAAATACCAATAACTAATGCTTGATTTATATTAATGTGCCCACCATTATGGGGGCTTAAATGCTAGATTAACCCTTAATCTTGGCTATGTGCTTGTTTGATTGTTATATGTTATTGAGTTTTGTGTTACTCCTATATTATCCAAGTGATTTACTACACAATTAATATGTCTTTTGCAATGTATAAAATTAATAGTATCAAAGCAATGTGGAAGTGAAGATGCCTCTACAAACCAATTCATTTTCTAGCTTGGGCTTGTACCATTGTTCATTGCATTTATAACTAACAAGAAATCACCTTCCACTATCAAATTAGTTATACTTCTTGAGCTAGTTTATAACGAATGCACTAGCTCAGTTATTGTTTTCTTACTAAAAACAACTAGAATTTTTTTGTACAGTAATAGTAACAAGTACAATGGAAATACCATAACCATCCAAAAATTAGAATAGTTCAACTAAACTTACAAAACATTCTTTCTTGTTTCAATCAATACAATAAATAAGAACATCTTTACTATGTTGGGTGAATTTTACAATTTTTCCATAAAGGAATTAACATATCAATCTCTCAGTAACTATTTGTTTAGATCTCAATACATAGATGATTTACTTTGATTTTCTATCAAATATTAGTCTGATTTACAATAAGATAATAATGCATTTGTTTAACTCTGTTGGCACATGATTTCAACAACTTGATCTGCATGAGGGAGAGCATCACTAGAGTGATTATTTTCCCAACCACAAAGCTTTTGCTTCCCCAATATTCCTCTAACTAGAGAAACCTGACCCATCATGAGAAAAGTAGATAAAGAGTATCCTTATAGAACCATGCCATCTGAGAACTAGTGATGTACTTTTTATATACAATCTATTATACAACTATAGATTCCTTCTAACTGAGTATAACAATCTAACTAAAATGTGAATCTAAGACATGGTGATTCGACTATGCAATTAGTCAATGCATTACTTTGGCCAAAGATTCATAAATAAAATATAATCTATATCAGATATATGTGTTGATCTATCACAAACACCTCTATCTCAATCTTGCCAAGTAAGAGATTCATATTTTCCCCTAAACAAACCTCTAAGTCATTTTTCACTCTTGAAACAATTATTCCATCCATCTAATAAGATAAAGCTTCTATGTGATCTAAGTATTCTTTGACATAAATCTCCCTTTGTTTCCAATTTTTGACTTACTTTGAACACTACTCCACATAATATTTGCAGGCTCTAGTGACAATTTATATATTTTAGTCATTCAAGACTACACGAACTATTCAATTCTTTTTTGTTAATCATTTTTTCTATATAGTCAATATAAAATATATACAACCCAATTGACGTATACATAAGAACCATCAAGCTTTCAGCCTAAGATATGGCCAAGGGCAATATGACATAAACATATGTAAAACCCTTTACAAGAACATAAACCACTATTGACTAACTACACTCTACACATAATTATGTATATGTATACATTCATTTATGCATTTACAAATATATTTGTAAATGCAAATAGTTGTATTGTCCACTATTTTCATTCTCAAAACCAAGATCCAAATCAATAAAACCAAACAATAAATACTCATATCATATAAAAGATAATACCAATTCTTGTAGTCAAATCCCCTTAGGATTGAAAGTTATATAGATCAAGAATGGTTATAAAATACAGAGAGTAAACTAAGTTATACCAAACATTTTCTAGTTGAACCTCTCGGTAAACGAATACCACATAGACCTATTCTGGTCTAAGTTTATTAGTAGGTAAATATAAATACAACTACTATAACAGTCCTTAAACTCTTCGGGTTTTAACTACAATGATTGATGATAGCCATAAACCATACCATATTCTAGTATTATCAAGCCCTTCACAAGGTGCTTTGTTATGAAAAAACATTTTTTTCCTATAATTATTGAGCCCTTCACAAGGTGCTCTATTATAAAACACATGTTTGTACATACATACCTATGTATGTATGAGCATGTCTATTTCACAAGTTAACAATTTCAGTATCGACATGAAACTAACAAGGTTTTCATATACTACATTACTCTAGTATTAAATGAAACCCTACATATATCCCAATATAGAGATAAGCCATAATGAAAGATAACTATCATAGAATAGCTTCCCAAGATAAACTGTGAGGTTAAAACAAATGACAGACTGAATGGTCTTCTAGTTTTTAGATTTTAAAAAAAAAGAATAATCATAACACCCTTACAACTATAAAAGAACTTCAAATTTACTTTGCATACTTTTCCCTATAGAAATCCGAAAGGGTAAACTCTATTGCATCACAGAACTATCCTCATTTTAACAAAGGAAATCTTTCTCCTAATCTTACTCATGTTAGTAGAAGTATCAAGAAAATGCAAACTATTTACATTTAACTATATGCATTAAAACGATAAAACATATTGTTTAAACAAATAAAATCCAAAGAGAAATACAGAGCTCCCAAGCCACCAAAGATGAAACCCCACTTTTCTTTTCACGCCTCTACTCCACAATATTTTCCCTTCTTTTAAGATCTATAAGGACCTCCTCAAAAACCAAACCATTCTCTTTATTAACCCCATAATCACCACCAATTCCGGTGTTTCAAAATAGAGAAACAATTTCATTTTTTTTCTTCAAGAGTCTTCCTTCTCTATCACTCTAGTTCAGAGTTAAGAACATTTACTCTCTTGTACTACATCTCCAACACATGAGTTGCCACTCTCTTCAAAACTTAAATGCCACTCCACTATGTGGATTTTCATTAATTAAAATGCCATGCAACTATCAAGTGAATAATATGTTCACTATTATTATTGACAGTGATAATGTTAATAATATCTATTATTAATATTATCAATGTCAACATTTATAATATTCTTATTAACAAAACTTACATTCACAAATGATACTAACATTCATTATTATTATGCAATAATAATAATGTTATTATCAACATTTATCGATTAATAATAATGTTTCTATCAACAACTTACAATGTTAATAGTGATGGTATTATTATTAATATTGATAGTTCTAAAAATAATATACTTTTGACTAATCAATATATCCATGCAAATATCATTTGAAACCATGAAAATATTTCACTCATGTAGAAGAATAGAGAGACAAATCAATCTACTATGGTAATTGTATACGCCTAAAAATGACACGATTCGGTCTAGATAAATATTCTTAATATTTATTCCATTCTAATTCCTCTATCAATAAATAAATAACCAAATTTATTTATTTGATTCATATTCTTCCAACAATTAAATAAAATCCTTTATTTAATTCAATTTTTCCCAAACAATTAAATAATTCTCAATTATTTAATTAAATCAAATCATTCTTCCAAATTTGAATAAATCAAATCAAATTTATTTAAATCTTCTCAATCTCCAAAAATAAAATACAATCAAATATTTTATTTATTCTTCCAAATCATGCACAACAATTAAATAAATAAATTTATTTAATTTGCTTTCTTATCTTCTAAATTAAATAATACCAATTATTTAATTGTCTCTTCCAATAATATCTTCTCTAAATTTAATTAAATCAATTATTTATTTAAGTTATCTTTTCTTCTAAATAGAGTTATCTCTAAATATAATTCAATCTTTCTTGCACATGCAATTAAATATTCCTAATATTTAATAAAGCAAAATATCTTCTTATTTTCATGTAAATCCCTTCTTCTTGTTTTAAATCATTTAAATGATTATTATATTCTTTTAATTGCTTTAACTTATTCTTCTATTCTTAGCAAATCCTCTCATGCAAAAGAAAGCAAGACACATGTCTTCTTCTTATTCGTTGCACGTTCCTCAACTATCCTCAACTATTGATCTTCTCATTCTCTCTATACCGTTGATCTTATTTCTCACAAGTCTATAAATTGAACCTCATTCTTCCATTTCATTCATCCAAGCTTTAAGTATTGTTACTCTAAAGGAATTATAGTGCGCCTTTGGCACCAATTCCTTCATTGCTTGTGATCACATTCACTATTACGCACTACACACTACTATCATCGTTGTGAAGCTCCTCTTCATGGTGGTATTATCATAGCCATTCGCAATTGACATTCTTGAAGCATAACAAGGAAGTGCACTCTCTGAGGGCCCCATTTCATACATGCAAGATCGATTGTGATAGGCAATCAATGGAAGTTTCGAATTGAGGAAGGTTTGCTTTGTTGTTCATTGCTTTATTTGATTAAATCTTCTTAGTTCACCATTTCATTAAAGTTTTGGGGTATTTGATATTGATTATTATTGTTTATTCATTTGATCCAATTTTCCCTTAACATTTTTGGCACCCACCATGGGGCCTAGCCCCAAATTTAACCCAAAAACTAAGTTTTTGTGTTTTAGAAAGCTGTACACATGAGGAAATAGTGTATCTGTCACTTCCTAACACGCATCTGTTACTTGTTATGGCGCTTTCATTTCTACAGCGCATATATACTCTGTTATAGTGCTTTTACCATCTGAAATGGCACATCTGCTACTTCAACACATATACACTGTATTTCGGCACTTTTGTCCTCTGTTATAGTGCATATGTAATTATGGCGCTTCTGTTCACTATTTCTGCACATTCAGTCTCTAAAGCGGTGCATCTGTTGTAGGTAGTGATTTTAGGGATTTCTAGGAGATTTTTGCTAATGCTGATGTCTTTGCATGAACTCTCTTGATCTGTTTTGCAAGCTAGGTATTGGTTTAGATTCATATAGTTGCATTTGTTAGCTCACACTTTGATTTCTAATGGGAAAGTAAAATGGATGCTCATGCAAAATCTCACATAGTTTAACTAGGAAAGTGGTAATTGAATCATTGCTATCTTGCATATCATCGAATCATCGCTATTGTTATCTTTTCAAATTTATTGCTATCTGGATAAAATTAAACTCATCATTGCTATCTGGGTAAAATTGAACCATTGCTATCTCAATTGACCATCACTTCAAAGTTAACAACTCGTGCTATGTGGATAAAATTAAACTCATCATTGCTATCTGGGTAAAACTAAACCATTGCTATCTCGATTGACCATCACTTCAAAGTTAACAATCCGTGCTACGTGGATAAAATTAAACTCATCATTGCTATCTTGGTTAAAATTGGACCATTGCTATCTTGCTAAATCACTTCAAAGTTCTGTGCTTGCCCAAGTAGATAGCTCATCTAGTTTTTTTCATTTTAACTAGGGGAAAAGAACCACTGTATATTGTGTTTTGGGAATGATACTAGGCCTATGCTCTCCCCTATCTTGGGTGATCAAAATGCCAGACATATCATTTTCACATGTGTTTTTCCTTTAGAGGGGCCTGCTCTTAGATACGGTTCATCCAAGTATGAATGACCCTAGGTGGTAACAGGCTATGTGCCAAGCCCTTCCAAGCCACTATAAATAAATTGTGTTTGGAGCAAAAGCTTCAAACAACGAGTGAAGTTGTGTTATACCGATAGCCAACCTCCCCCAAAACCCTCCAAGGCACAACCCTTGCAGGTTGGGAGACTCCATAATGGAGAGTAGTGCTGCCGCATGTATAACCACTCGAACGGTTGCCTTCATTAAACACCTTTGTTCTAGTGGCCAAAAACCCTTGTTATCCATTTGAAGCCTAGGATTTGTACTTGTTTTTCCTTTTAGTCCAAAAAGAGTAAAAAAATTACAAAAAATAAAAAAACCATAAAAATATTCTGTGTTTGCTGTGTCTTCTTGTGATAATTTTAGAAAATTAGATCAAAAAGACCTTGCAACCAAAGTGCCAAAAACATCAGAAAATTTCCAAAAAATTGCAAACACACTGAGAAAAGCCATAGCGGTGCATCCATCCTCTATTGCAGTGCATTTGTGCCAACTTGTGGCGCATCTGTTTAGACCTATCATGCTTTTACTACCTGTTATAGCGCATTTATATTTTACCAGTGCTGCACATTTGTTGCAACCTACAGCGTATTTATTAATTCCTGAAGCACATCTGTTTCGGCGCATGCGTGATAGTGAGCACTTGCACAGTTTGTGAGAGAAAAATTTTACCAGTTCTGGGTACCCATTTCAGTCTAGTTTCAGGTTTAGAGATCAGGTCTTACCTAGCAGTCCTTTTTCCATCCATTTTGAGCCAAAATCTCTCTTTTGCTAGTCATCTCATTCACCTTCTATCGAGTCTTTCTAGTCCAAGGTCAAAGTATCCCATATCAGGTCAGCATAGGGCCCTTTTTTCATATCACTTTGGATTCAAGTAACCCTAGTAGGTCACAGAACTTTGCTAGTGGTCTTGGTGCACAACTAGTCCCTACACAGTAAGACAGGTATCAAGTACCCTTACTAGTGGCTACCATCTTGTATCGGCCGTCTTACTTGGAATCATTGATCGAGAAAGTCCTTTGTCCAAATCTTGTCGTAAGTATCCCATTCTCAACAGTCTCCATCGACATCTCGCCAAAATCTCTAGTCCCATCCCACCTCATCCCTCGTCACCTTGCATGGTCCTTACTAGATCTCAATACCAAAAGCAACTTGAAATGGCCAAATCATCCAACCACATCGTCACACCTCATGATAGTGATGAAGAGATCTCTAATGAAGATTATCAAGGAAGCGTCCAAAATCAGAAATTCGAACGCTTGTTAGAGAAAGTGCTCCATGATTATCCTCACAAGTACTTCTATTATATTACAAATCTTGGAATTAAACTCCCTGCAGATTTTGACATAAGCACAATCCAAGAAAATGTGGAGAATAATCATGAAGAAAGGGGAAAGAAAGCCATAGACCCAAATGCGGAGGATAAGAATGAAAAAGAAAATAAAGCCATAGACCCAAGCACTCCTATGGAAGAAATGAGGAAACAACTCGAGGGTCTAAAGCAACAAATGTCAGATCTCAAGACAGGTACAAACACTAAAACCTATTCTTTGGAAGATATTGCACCGTACCCCTTTGATAAAAATTTGAACATGACACCATTTCCCTTTCGATTCGAAGTTCCTAAGTTTGACAAATACAAAGGGAAAGGGGACCCTAGAGATCACATTAGGGAATTCAACGCAGCATGTATGGAAGTAGCTCACAATGAGACTTACTTAATGAGACTATTCTCTAGATCTTTAGGTAGTCAAGCCATGGAGTGGTTCTCACGACTCCCACCGGGCATCAAATCTTTTGATGAGTTAGTCAACAAATTCATCACGCACTTCTCTTACAATATTAAACACAAAGTCTCTATGCTTGATCTATGCAACACCAAGCAAAAGAGTGGTTAATCATTCGCCACTTTCCTACAATGGTGGAGACAACTAGCAAGTAAGTGCTCATATGATGTACTAGAGAAGCAATTAACAGAGATGTTTGTCCATAACCTCAATACTGATCTTAGCTATCAAATACAAATACAATGCCCTACTTCATTCTTAAAGGTCATAGAAATGGGATTGTTCATTGAAAAAGCTATGATCACCAAGGGGCAACTCAAGTTATACAAGGACACACCTACCTCCAATTATACGACCGAAAAATCAAAGTTTTGGACTAAAAACAAAAATGTCATCAACGATGGAGTAGTTGATGCCAAGGTGGCAGCCCCAAACAACAACCGATATTCACTCTCAAAGGAGAGGCAAGCAATGTTACACCCAACAAAACATTCTCTCAAGAGCCAAGACCATGGCTCAACTCAAATCCAAGGTGAAAGTTCACACCACTGGGTGAGTCCCAAGAATCTACATTAAGGAAGCTATTGGCTAACAATGAAATCTCTCTACCACCAACAAGTGATTATGAACCTCAAATTAAACCTCACTATTGGAAAGACACCGACTATTGTGAGTATCAAAGAGGAAGGGGACATACAACCAACAATTGTATCCATCTCAAACATGTTATTCAAAATGTGCTTGATCAAAATCAACGAGGAAACCAAAAACATACCTCCAATGAGACACATGTGGCTTATAGAGATCCACTTCTCAATCATGACAGGCCGTACAACAACAATAACAACAATGGCAACAACAACAACAACAATCACAACAATGGAAACAACAACAACAGTAACAACAACAACAACCACAACAAGTAAAATTAGAATAGTGGGAATAGTAATGCCAACTACGCAAGTGTGCCATTCGACTATACCATCAATTGCATATCAAAGCATGTCCCATAGATCAATGTGGTCACGCCGAACCAACAATCAGTGCCTAACCAAAATAATTGCAGTATCATTACCCACAGTGGTAAAGTCACATTGATTATCATCCCTCCAAGGTCATCACCTTCTCAGTCCAATCCCCATCAGTATAGCGTCATAGACCAACTTTGGAAAACTCCAACCCACATTTCTATCTTATAGTTGTTGTGTCTATCTCCTTCCCATAAGGAGATTCTTAGTAAAGCCTTACTGGAAACCACAGTCCCCACTAACTTGGCCCAAGAGAAGTTTTAGGCCATGGTAGGTAATCTGACTTCCTCAAGTACCATATCATTTACCAAGCAAGATGATCTCTCAGTGTCTCAACCTCATAACACCCCTCTGCATATTGTCACCTTCATCCACAAGCACCACATCAAGAGGGTTCTCATTGATGGGGGAGTTGGTTTAAATATTTGCACATTGAAGCTAGTCCTTACATTGGGGTTCTCTGAGAATGCAGTTGATCCAAGGAAGAAGATTACTATCAAAGCCGATGATGAAGAGGAGAGAACTACAAGGGAACAGTAGTCTTACCCATACAAGTGGGACCAATAATAAAAGATGTTGTGTGCCAAGTCCTAGATAGGGAGCTCACCTATAATATTCTCCTAGGTAGACCATGGATTCATGCCATGAAAGTTGTTCCCTCTACTTATCACCAATGCATAAAATTCCTACATAATGGCAAGCAAGTCACCATCCAAGGTGACCCTGACCCTTTCTAGTATTGCAACTTTGTCCTTTCAAAACCCGATTGCATCATACCAAACAATAGAGAATCTACATCCCCTTCCCCACAGCATGATCATACCTCTGAAGCTTCCTCATCAAAGCCCAAAGAATAGAAAATTACTATCAAAGAAACCAAAGTTGGGGAATACTCCATTGAGCACAGCCTAAATCTAGCCAAGATGCCTTTATCTCCTAGATCCTTTGGTCGACCCAAGCATTTTCCAAAGCCATCTACTCCTCCTATACCTCCCACAGCTCCCTTTGTAAAATGGGGGACATTATCAAATGAGACAGAGGAAAGAGGTGTCCTACAATGGCTTTATATTGAAGAATAAGAGAGCACACAACAAGAACCACCTAGGCTCCCTATAGAAATCTATGGGCAAGGTGAATCTATCCTACATAGAATAGGTTATGAAGGACAAGGCCCCATCAGCCTAAGAAGAGAAGGAATCATAGAACCCATTCAACCTTCTTCATCATCATCAGCTAGAAATACAAAGGGTCTAGGATATAAGGAGAAAGGAAAAGATAAAGAAAATTCTTGTCCAGTGGAAATGATCCATACGCTTCAAGTGGATAGTGACACAGATTCCAATGAATATGAGTGGGATGAGCTACTAGAAAATTCCTATAATGACAAAGAGGTCAATACCATTTAAACTTACAGCCCCTACCATGAGGGACAAATGCTACCGAATAGGCCATTAGAGTCTGATTTGCCTATCTCTGAGAGTATGACTTTCGAGGAAGGTTCAAGTTCTATCGCAATAAACAACTTGGAGGAAAGTACCATCCCGAACACTCCCCCTCCCAATACTCCTAGTATATCCATTCAAACTATCAACAAATCAAATCTATCCTCTGACTCCCTCCCCCTTATGCATCCTAAGCTTATTGAATGGGATCTACGAGGTACCCCTCAACTAGATATGTTCCAAAATGACGATGCTTATATTGACTACATGGAGCTTAGGGACCACCTACCCAAAGGGGATCATAAAGTTGGTTTTTCTATTGAACTTAATACCATGGCTTATTTCAGAAAGGGTGCCAAGCCTTCCAGTGACAAAAATATCAAAATAAAAACTAGATCTAATGGTGAAAACCACTCTGCAGTAGTGTCAGATCCCAAAATAGTAAAAAGAAAGGACACATCTGAAGGTGAAAACCCAACTGTGGCACTTGACGATGGAAGACTTGGCACTCTCCCCAATGACATGCACTAAGAGAACTCTCAGATTGTTGTGGAACCAACATAACCTATTAACATTGGAATAGAGGAATAACCTAAGATCATTCACTTTGCTAAGTCTCTAACCCCACCAGAGAAGACTAAGTTTGTACCATTCTTCAAGAGAAAGTAAATCAATTTTGCTTGGTCATACGTAGATATGCCAGGGTTAGATCCAGATTTGATTGTACATCATCTTCCATTAGATCCAGGAGTGAAACCAGTGAAACATAAACTTAGAAAGATGCATCCACACATAGCACTGCATGTAAAAGAAGAACTCAAGAAATTATTGGATGTAGGGTTCATCAAAGCTATAGACTATCTAGAATGGGTCTCCAACATAGTACCAGTGTTGAAACTAGATGGCCGAGTCAAACTATGCAATGATTTTAGAGATCTAAACAAAGCTTGCTGCAAGGATGATTTTCCATTGCCAAATATAGATATCATAGGCGACTTAATAGCAGGGCATACCATGTTATCCCTCATGGATGGCTTCTCAGGATATAATTAGATCAAGATAGCACCAAAAGACCAGCATAAGACAACTCTTACTTGTCCATGGGGCACTTTTTGCTGGAATGTCATGCCATTTGGCCTAAAGAACATAGGAGCCACATATCAACATGTGATGACCACTATATTTCATGATATGATGCACGTCACCATGGAAGATTATGTAGATGATATCCTAGCAAAATCACTCACAAGAGAATCACACTTGGATGTGTTAGAGAAAGCCTTTCAGAGATTAGAGCAATTCAAGGTCAGGTTGAACCCAAAGAAGTGTGTGTTTGGAGTCACCTTAGGCAAACTCCTAGGTTTTATTATATCAGCAAATGGAATAGAGGTGGACCCGGCTAAAGTTAAGGCTATCATGGACATGCCACCACCCAAGACTCTCACTTAGCTAAGATCTCTACAAGGCAAGGTACAAGCAATCCGTAGATTCATATCACAACTGACAAACAAGTGTCAACCATTCAGTCATCTCCTACACAAGAACATTCCATTCAGATGGGATGAGAAATGTGAAGAGCCATTTAACACACTAAAAGAATATCTTATGAATCCACCCATTCTCATGCCTCCTATCCAAGGGAAACCATTGATACTCTACATATCTGCTACACCTACGGCTCTTGGGGTTCTTCTAGCACAACAAGATTATGAGAATAAGGAAAGAGTCATCTACTATATCAGTCACACATTGGTGGGCTATGAGTTACAATACTCTTAGATAGAAAGATCATGTCTTGTGGTAGTTTTTACTTCCCAAAAACTCTGACATTAGATGCTTGCACATCTAGTCAAACTCATTGCAAAAATAGATCCACTGAAATACGTACTAAGCAAAGTAGCTCTAACAGGTCACCTAGCCAAATGGGTAATGCTCCTAAGTGAATACAACATTGAGTATGTAGACAGAAAAGCTATCAAGGTACAAGTCATTGCTGATTAGCTAGCAGATACACCACTACAGGACACCAAACCAATGCAATTTGAGTTTCTGGATGAATCCTTATTCAATGTCTCAACACATTCCTGGAAACTATAATTTGATGGATCTTACACAAACCATGGATTGGGGGAAGGAATCTTGTTTGTCACTCCTCATGGCAACACCATACCAAAGTCTTCCTGTCTATTATTTCCATGCACCAACAACATAGTAGAATATGAAGCCTTAGTCATTGGCCTCAAGATGGCAACAGATTGGAAAATCAAAGAGCTACATGTCTACGGTGATTCTCAACTAGTGATAAATTAGGTCAATGATGACTACCAAACCAAAGATGAAAAGCTTGTTCCATACAAAAGGATGGTAGATGACTTTAAGGAATACTTGGTGATTATATCTTTTGAGCAGATACCTCGCATTGAGAACAAAGCAGCAGATGCCAGGGCCACCATTGCCTCTGTTCTTGAGATACTAGAGAATGAGTCACGGTATGAGTTCTTAGTGGAAACTGTTCGACAACCAGCTTATGATCTTCCTGAGACCCACTCCATATGCCTATTAGTTGGATCTGATTCACCTTGGTACGGTAAAGTTTACACTTACCTCAAGGACAACACCCTCCCACTTGACTTATCTTCAAACCAACAACGAACCTTTATATATCAAACCTCTTTCTATACCATTATTACTGATACCCTATACTGACATGGTCTAGATGGTACTTTACTCCATTATTTAGAATGATAAGAATCCCTAACTACCTTACAAGACGTACATGAAGGGATCTGCAGAACACAATCTAGAGGTCCTTCCTTAGCTAAGAAACTCATGCGTTTGGGTTATTACCAGCCGAACATGGAAATAGATTCATACCAGTTTGTGAAGAAGTGCAAGTAGTGCCAAATACATGGGAACCTGATACATGCACCAGCTCAAGAGTTGAGACCTTTAACGACACCTTGGCCCTTTTACCAATGAGGACTTGACCTTGTGGGAAAGATCCATCCACCCTCATCCAAAGGCCACAAATTCATCATAACCGCCACTGAGTACTTTACCAAGTGGATTGAAACCATTCCCCTCACCACTATCATAGGTAAACAAATCTCCTCATTCATCCTAAATTACTTCATCTGCAGATACAAAATTCCCTCATCCATTATCACGGATAATGGAAGACCCTTCAAAAACTAGGATGTCCAAGAACTTTGTGACCAATTCAAAATCCAACACCCTTTCTCCACACCTTATTACCCCCAAGGCAACGGTCAAGCTGAAGCATCCAACAAGACCATCTTGAAACTCCTTAAGAAGATAGTCAACGATGCTGGCCGTGATTGGCACATCCAACTCAATCTAGCTTTGTGGGCCTATAGAACCAGTATATGCACTCCCACAGGTGCTACACCTTACGCCCTTGTTTATGGATCAGAAGTTATCCTCCCCATTAAGGTTGAACTACCATCTCTTAGGGTGTCATTAAAAGGTCTCATATCAGATGAAGAGTACAGAGTCTCCAGATTGCAAGAACTAGAGTTGCTAGAGGAAAGGAGATAGAAAGCTTTTGACCATCTCAAAGCATATCAATAGATGATGTCATGAAGCTCTAACCATAGAGTTTGTCCAAGAATCTTTAAGGTTGGAGATCTAGTACTTAAAGAGAATCCCTGCAATCAACAGGATAGGGAAAAGAAAGGCAAGTTTGAACCTAACTGGCTTGGGCCTTATGTGATCATAGCTGCTTATGGATCGGGGGCATATCAGTTAGCAATGTCATAGGGTGAGTTGTTAGATGACCCAATCAACAGCATGCATCTTAGCCAGTTCTATACCTAGGAGAACCCCAATGTAAGGTCGGCATAAAATACAAAATACAAAAAAATAAAAAAATAAGAAAATACAAAATAATTAAAAAAATTAGAAAAGTACAAAAAATTCATCCTTTGGTGAAAACCTGGAAAATAGGTGCCTTGGATAGGTATCATGATGAAAACCTAGCAAATAGGCGTCATGTTTACTTTCTAGCTTTTTGTGCAAATAAAAGCAAGTGGTGAAAACCTAGTAAACAGGCATTGCTTGTGATAAACCACCTTCTCCATCTTTGGGAAACCAATCACCTTGTGTCCATTCTTCCTCATGTCCCATTCGATCCATATCCGTTTCATAATAAAAACCTAATGATAACCTATCATGGCTTGATACTCTATCTCTTTGTTGCCTTGTCAACCAAGGTTTTATCCCATATCGTATCCATAGTGTCGGCCTAGTATAGTGTCTCTTGTTAGTATCCATGGTCCAAATCCATGAACTACGTTGCCTCTGCGTTGTCACGTAGGCAAGGCCATTTCTCAAATGCACCCCCGAGGCTCCCACGGTCCCATCCGTCCCATTTCTAGTCATCTTTCTTCTAGTCCATCCATGGTCCACTAGGGTTTACCCCAAACTACGTTGCGCCTGCGTCGTCACGTAGGCAAAGCCATTTAGCAATGAGCCCCCGAGGCACTAGGTCAGTCCCTTAGGGTCCGTCTAACCAATAAGGATTGTGGAATCTTCTCACCAGGCAAGCAAGTGCAAGCAAAGCCCACTTTCAAGTAGAAATCCTAACGCAAGACATTAACCTATCCAAAAGCAAAGCAAACTCCTAAAGGCCTTCTGAATGATTTTACCCAAATTATGGCAAGAAAGAAACACATCTAAATGCAAAAAATGTTTTATGGATTGGAAACATGGTTAAAACATTGAGTCTTGATTTCTGATATCATGCCTTTCTATGCTACTTGAGGATGCCAAAAGCTAGAGATGCTATGATGGGGGCATGATTATTTTCTTTGTTTGCTGCTTGTGGATTAAACTTTAGTAATGTGACGCCTTGTCTAAAGACATGATCGGCAAAAGATCATCGAGGACATCAAAGGTCTAAACATGAACGGGGGCAATCCTTGATTGTTGATACACAGTAAATACTCAGGTCATCTTGATTCAATTATACCTAGATGCTTGTATTAACTTGCTAAATCAAAATCCATGTAATCAATACTTAGATCATCTCAGTTCAATTATACCTAGATGTTTGTACTAACAACATTTCAAAAAAGTACCAAAAACAAATTGCTCAATGATGAAATAAGCACTTCGAAATACTTGCAATATCAAGATGTCAAAATCAAAGCATCCATTTTGCATCCATTTATACATCCATACATCCATATCCCATGCAATAAAAGATCCAAACAATGCAGAGTAACAATACAAAGTCAAATCTTATGAATCTTTCTATTGAGTCGTTCTTCAATCAACCTTTTATCTATCATTCTGTCATTTCTGTGTTGATAGAGTACATTTGGACATAACAAAAACATAGCATATAGTTGCATATCTGATGAAGGGGATAAATCATAAAACACACAATAACAAAAATTGCATATAGAAAATAGAATGATATTTTATTAATATGGGCAAAATATTACATTACAGATGCTCAAATACAATCAGAGGATGAATCCCCTAGAGGCTGCAACACATTACAGCTCCCTCTCTCAAGACTCTGGAATCTTCAGCCTTTTGTAATTCCCAAATCAACTAGGGTTTCTAATTTTCCCACCTTTTCCTAACTCTATACCTCCCCCCTTAACTCTACTACCCTAAGGGTTCCCAAAAATGCTTATATATAGCCCTTTTTGGTGACCACCAGCTTAATTTTGAAATTTGCATCTCCCTCCAAAAATAGGTCAACTTCGCGGGGCCATAACTTTCGATCCGACCATTGGATTTTCAATTATAATACCTTTTCGGAAAGCTCTCAAAAAGATGATGGTGCATAAACAATACTAATAGGTAGATTGCTTGGGTTTCCCACCAAATTTCGGGCCCACCCAGAGCCTCTAAGTGCCTCAAATTTGACTTTGAATATTTCAATAAGATTTTTGGAATTTGAAATTTTAATATCTCACAAATGACAAATGATATTGAAATTATTTCTTCACCATTAGCTTCAATTCACCATTTCGGAGGTCCGTGTAAGATTTTGTATCCAACCATGCACAAATGCAAACTTGCTAAAAATAGTAACTCTGTCAAATTTAACCCTTATTGAAAAGAAACAACACATTTTTTTATTTATTTTTGCTAATGCAAGATTGCTCTTACACCCTGGATGCTACTACATCAATATCATATCATATGAGATAGTCATTTACATGATTAAATCAGTTGCATATATCGTAAGTGCATCAGGTCATCCATATACATTCTTTGCAAATCATCACATAGTGTCAAAAGTAGAAAAAAACCAAAAACATAGATAAGTGCATCACATAAGTTGCATAATCATATAGATACCATTTGCACACACACATTAGAGACATGTCAATCCAAGTCTGCATTAGGTCATATAGCATCACATAGCATCATATGAAAAATCTGCATTAGATTACATCATATAGCATCAAGTAAACATCTAAATCTGCATTAGATAAACAATGCATCACATCATACAGTAGAAATGCATCATAACTCATACATATAGAGGGCACCAAAATAGCTGCACATCATATAAACATCGTAAAATATGTCCAAATGTACAATATCAAGTGGTCCATCTCTGAATCAATGTCATATACAAAAAGTACATCCCAGGGATGGTGATACATGTCTCAAAATATAAAAATGGTACATAAGGTCTATTCGGCTATCTGAACCATCAAAAAAGGTACATAAGACCTAAAATCTGCAAGTCTCTGCTATCCCTGCTACTGTGAACCACTGCTATCAGCAGTATCTCCCATATCCCCTC
Organism: Cunninghamia lanceolata; assembly: GCA_027924645.1. Taxonomy (NCBI): domain Eukaryota; kingdom Viridiplantae; phylum Streptophyta; class Pinopsida; order Cupressales; family Cupressaceae; genus Cunninghamia; species Cunninghamia lanceolata. The sequence continues at coordinate 5,530,014 of BSBN01000958.1, read as the reverse complement.
CTCTACTGGCCTCAGACTGCTGTGGACCCATCACAGAGGCCCCTAACCTCGATGGACCTACTCTCTAGGAGGCCGTAGACTAGTTCTTGTAGCTCAACGCCCTCTGACTCGCTAGCACGACACCATGATATAGACCCTGATAATACTGTGCCTGAGCCTATGCTCTAGCAAGCTCTCCCTACGCCTGCACTAGCTGTGTCTGTGCCTATGCCTGATGCACCTGCCCAACTAGGAAACTACTAGCTGCGTTTGTCCCCAGGGCTGCCACTGCGATATCCCACTCTACTCGGATAACTCGTATCCGTGCATTCTCCATTTCTCTCTCTCTGGTTAGCCCTACAATCACCTCTGCATCTATCTCTCACTGGGCATCAACCCTCCTGAGTTGTGCTTGTAGCTGTCTCACCTCTCCCCTCAAGGTAGCTATAGTCCTCTCCTGGACATTTGACTATGCTGGACCCTGGGCTGCCTGAGCCTATCCCTATCCCTGTGGCTGGGGTCCCTGCTGCTGCGCCACCTGCTAAGGTGGTGGCATCTATACCTATGATGCCTACTGTGGTACCTGCTGTGCAACCTGTGGTGGCACTACCTGCTGGGCATGGAAAGGTCCCTCCCCACCTCTCCTCCTCTGTCTGGGTCAGCCTCTGTCATCCCCATCATCTCCCCCATCTCTTCCACCACTCCATCCTCCTCTCCCCCCCTCCTCCCCCGGCCAACCTGGCCCTCATCATTTGAGTCCGCCTCATCTATTCAAGCCACCAGCACCCCAAGCCCTGAGTATCTTAGAAATGGGTGTACAATGAACCAATCCTCATAGTCCTGTGTCATCCCAGCATCTGTAATCCCCCTCCTCATATCCTAGGTGACATATGGTGTCTACCAAAACTTAGCCAGTGCCTCCTCGTAGGATGCCATTGGTCCCCATCTGAGCCTCTCAGCATGAGTCCTGGCAAATCGAGCCTGCCCCTATGGCATGCCCTGTCTCCTCCCAAATTATCTCTGAACCCAGCTGATTATCTACCTCTCTAGGATAAATCATGTCCGTCCTATCAACCATCGCGACTAATAGCAGTAAGGTAACTCATCTGCCTCATCCTCCCATGGCTCATAGTCTAGATATGGCCACCACTCGACCACATCTACTCCATCCAACGCATGTCACCAGTACTCCAACTTCCCCAGCCTATGCTAAGAAATCACTCTTGCATAGCCATAGCTATATGGCTCTCCTCTTTGTTTGCCAAACACACGGATCGGTCTCGTGATCGCTATGTGCTCCCATAGCCAAAACTGTAGCAATGACATGCCTGCAGATAGGCTTGTGCTCCTGTGATATACCACCTGATGCATATCGTGGTATAGGTGCACAAGTACACAGACACCCCAAGCGTACCGGGTGCCCTCTGTAATCATCCTCTCCATGATCCTACCCCATCTAATGGGGAACCTGTGTGATCTCCTGTTAGGGCATACCACACCTCCAATCAATCCTGCTACTATACCTGGGAAGTAGATGTAACAGTCATAGATGTCCTACCAAGGGATGACCTACCCGACCAGCTCTGTGTCATCAAATACTCGCCTGCACTCAGTAAGTCCTGCATCTCTCTGTGGATCATACTCCACTAGCTCACCCTGAATAGGCAAATGGAGGATCCTGTACACGTCCTCCAAGGTAACGATCATCTCACCAATAGGGAAGTGGAAGGTCCCGTCCTCACTATGGAACCTCTCCACTACAGTAGTTAGCAATCCACAGTTTGCCCAAACCTCGAGCATGAAGCAAACATAGTCCAGTCCCATAGCTCTGAGCGCCTCTCTATCTATCTCTGTTAGCATGTATCTTTGCAACATAGGCATAGGGAACCGCTCCCTAGACTGAAGTGTATTTCGTATATCCTCCTGCAAGCACGCAAAGCAAGACATCAACCTAAAGCTGCAAATACCATACTCAACATATCTATAGAAACATATCAACTAACTTAGCATTTCAAATTGATCAAAATAGCACACTAGATCTCTTGACTAGATTCCTACAATCTTAGAGATAGCTTATCGATTGACATGTCAAATAGGATGCCAATCGAGTCAATTTCGCTAAGTAATTTTCTTATCTATTCATATACGCCACAACAGGTGGTAAATGTGCCATTTATTAATGAAAGTGTCATTTCTTGACCCATGTGCCACTTTTGGCAAAAGTGCTACAAAAACCTATGTATGCGCCGTCCTATGCTATAAATGTGCTACTCCAACGTATGCACCGCTACATACCATAAAAGTGCTGCAGAATCTTGCATGCGCCGCCTAACCCCATGCATGCGTAGCTTTGGCATATGCACCGCCCTATATCATGCATGTGGCGTAGAAATACCTATGTGCAGTTTCATGTGGCATATGCGCCACTCTGCATTCTGGTGCTTCTGTCTATCCTAGTTTTCTCCTAGCATTTATTGCTATCAAACTCGACCCTAGGAGAAATTTTTTGAGATACATACTAGGGGTCTTGCCTCTATTGGCTGGTCGAATCGACGGACGCACTCGAATCGATGCTTCTCGTGTGGAATGTCCATCCTCATGCTGACTGCTCTATGCTCTATGCTACTCTAAGTTCTCCAAAGCAAATCAAACCAAGACAAGTGTGCAAATGAATTGTCTTGTGGACCCAGCTCCTATTTATAGCGTGTAGACCCTAATTTGGCTATGTGGTGACTACGACTACTTCCCGTACTTGTTTCTTTGAGTTTTCTTCTTGTTTCTCTAAAACGTGTCTTGTTTTCTTCAAACCTAACCTAGTTTCCCGTCATCTTCGTGAGATTGTCCATCTCACGCCTTCTGTCTTCTTCTCGTCCAATATCCTGAGGGGGCATCCTATCATCATAACCTGTACTAGGGGCAAACTAGAGCATGTATCATTATCAGACTATCTATTCTTTGAAGCAACGTCGTAAACTGCATTGCATCAAAGAGGGGCAAAATGTATACGCCTAAAAATGACACGATTCGGTCTAGATAAATATTCTTAATATTTATTCCATTCTAATTCCTCTATCAATAAATAAATAACCAAATTTATTTATTTGATTCATATTCTTCCAACAATTAAATAAAATCCTTTATTTAATTAAATTCTTCCCAAACAATTAAATAATTCTCAATTAATTAATTAAATCAAATCATTCTTCCAAATTTGAATAAATCAAATCAAATTTATTTAAATCTTCTCAATCTCCAAAAATAAAATGCAATCAAATATTTTATTTATTCTTCCAAATCATGCACAACAATTAAATAAATTAATTTATTTAATTTGCTTTCTTATCTTCTAAATTAAATAATACCAATTATTTAATTGTCTCTTTCAATAATATCTTCTCTAAATTTAAATAAATCAATTATTTATTTAAGTTATCTTTTCTTCTAAATTGAGTTATCTCTAAATATAATTCAATCTTTCTTGCACATGCAATTAAATATTCCTAATATTTAATAAAGCAAAATATCTTCTTATTCTCATGCAAATCCCTTCTTCTTGTTTTAAATCACTTAACTGATTATTATATTCTTTTAATTGCTTTAACTCATTCTTCTATTCTTAGCAAATCCTCTCATGCAAAAGAAAGCAAGACACATGTCTTCTTCTTATTCATTGCACGTTCCTCCATTGTCCTCAACCGTTGATCTTCTCATTCTCTCTATACCATCGATCTTATTTCTCACAAGTCTATAAATTGAACCTCATTCTTCCATTTCATTCATCCAAGCTTTAATTATTGTTACTCTGTAGGAATTACAGCATGCCTTTGGCACCAATTCCTTCATTTCGTGTGATCACATTCGCTACTATGCAATACACACTACTATCATCATTGTGAAGCTCCTCTTCATGGCGGTATTATCATAGCCATTCACAATTGACATTCTTGAAGCATAGGAAGGAAGTGCACTCTCTGAGGGCCCCATTTCATACATGCAAGATTGATTGTGATAGACAATCAATGGAAGTTTCGAATTGAGGAAGGTTTTCTTTGTTGTTCATTGCTTTATTTGACTAAATCTTCTTAGTTCACCATTTCACTGAAGTTTTGGGTATTTGATATTGATTATTATTGTTTATTCATTTGATCCAATTTTCCCTTAATAGTAATTTTTTTACTATCATAAAAACAAATTATAAAGTGTATTCAATGTGAGTGGGTGAGTTGTTCTCATAGGGTCATTATTCTAGAAGAATCTCATCCCAATCTTCATTTATCTCCCCGGTGATACTCTCCCTCAATCTCAGGAGGGTACATTATATTCTTGCATCCACCTCACAATAGACAAAATGCTGTTAGTCTAAATCCTGTATATTTAATCAAAATATAAAAATCATTTACAAGGAAAATGCATGAACAAATCATTTTACAAGTATCATTTAGATATTAATATAACCAAAATGCATTCTCATGTTTGCAAAACATGGCATCACATAATATTTAATTTCAAATTCTAACCATGACAAACATAATTAAATAATTTCTTCTAGCAATCTTGTTTCATAAAATAGTGACATAGTAAAATAAGATCTTGTTTTTTAATTGATCACAAAATGGGGTGTGATATCTCCTTCCCCTTAAAATTCATCATCCCCGATGATTAACAAAGTTTTATTGAGTTTTAATCTTAAAGAGATAAAGTTTTATTTTATTAGCATAAATCTATCTTAATCAAAAAGAAGTGGAAATCATCTATGAAAGTCTTCATAGTCCTCCTAGGTTGCACTATCTTCTACATATTGGTCACATTGGACCTTACACTAAGTAACATTTTAGTTACACAAGTGGAGCTCATGAACCTTGAGCACTCTGAAAGGCTCAATTGTGACCACCCCTAGATCCTAAACATGAAGATCATTCCAATCAAGTACATTATTAAATCTTGACACATAATTTTTAAGATAAGATACATGAAATACATTATGCATTCTAGCAAGAACAAGTGTTAGAGCTAGTTGATATGTTACTAGGTTGATTACTTCAAGTACTTCAAATGGTCCCACATATCTAGGAGCTAATTTGGAAGACTTTCCAAACTTAATTGAACTCTTTTGTGGTTTAATCCTTAACAAAACTTTGTCTCCTATAGAGAACTATCGAGGAGTTCACTTTGCATCTACATAGCTTTTCTATCTATTATTTTCTTTTGTTAATCTTTTAAGGATCAGCTTGACTTGGTCTTCCAATTCTATAAGCATTTCTAGCCCAAGGCTAATCTTATCCTCTAGTTTGTCCCAACTTATAGGAGTTCGACACTTTCTACCATATATTGCTTCAAATGGAGCCATATTCAATGCAGAATGATATGAATTGTTGTAAGTAAATTCTACCAATGGAAGGTACTCCTCCCACTTGTATTGGTGATTCATGCAATACATCCTTAAGAGATCTTCCAAAACTTGGTTCACTCTTTCTGTTTGATTGTCTATTTTTGGATGGTAAGAAGAACTAATGTTCAATTGAGTTTCTAGCACTAAAAATAGTTTTCGAGAACCTTGATGTCATCCATGCATCTCTATTTGAAATAACATTCTTAGGAACTCCATGAAGTCTAAATATTTCTTGAACAAATCTTCTTTCCAAAATAGGTTCTCGATCAGTTAGATTTCTGCAAATGAAGTGGGAAACTTTGGTAAGCTTGTCTAATACCACTAGTATGGAATCATGTCAATTCTTGGACATAGGCAAACCGTAGACAAAATCCATGCTAATCATGTGTCACTTCCATTTGGGAGTATCATGCAAATGCAATAGCCCTGCTTGATGTTGATACTCAACTTTTACTCACTAACATTCTAAGAATTTGGTTACAAAATTTGTAGCATCCTACTTCACTCCTTTCCAAAAATATATTGGCTTTAAATCTTCCATTAATTTTGTTACACTAGGATGTCCTGACTAGGGTGCACAATGACCTTCTCTCAACACTATAGTTCTCAACTCATTCTTATCTGGCATATACGTCATGTCTTTATACCTCATCAACCCATCAATCTCGAAATGATACCCTTCATATCTTACATCTTGTGGATTAATAGAGAGTGTCTTTCTAACTTGCTCATAAAACTCATCACCAAAAGAGTTTTCCAAAACCTATTCTCTAAAGGTTGATCGGATAGAGTCCATTTCTACTATGTGCCTCCTATGACTAAGAGAAAAGATAACCCAATCCTCTTTACCTTTAATAATGTTTATGTCAAAGTCATAGTCTAACAAGAGCTCTAACCATTGTCTTTGGTGTGCATTCAAATTAGGTTACGTGAAAATATACTTTAGTCCTTGGTTATCTGACTTAAGTTCAAAGTGCTTACTCATCAAATAATGCCTTCAAACTTGTAATGCAAGCACAATCACTACTGGCTCCAAATCATGTGATGCATAAGTCATCTCATAAGGTCACAATTTCTTAGACTCATAGGCCACAACCTACCCTTCATACATAAGTACACCTCCTAATCCTTCTCTTGATGCATCCATGACTACCACAAAGTGACCTTTTGGGTCAGGAACTCTAAGGATTGGAGCAGTAGTTAAATTTTCCTTGAGAATACAAAAGGATTCTTTACATTTTTCAGTCCATTCAAACCATTTTCCTTTCCATTCCTATAGTAACCTACCAAACCCATGAAGGTGTGTACTTCATGCACATTTCTAGGTGCCATCCATTCCAGAATAGCCTTAATCTTTGTAGGGTCCACTCCAATTCCTTCTGCAAAGATAATGTGTCCCAAGTATTGTACCTCTTTCTAAAAGAAAGTACATTTTGACAACTTGCCAAACAACTTATGTTATCTTAACCTTTGAAGAACTATTCTTAAGTGTTGAATGTGTTCTTCCTCATTCTTTGAATATATTAGGATGTCATCCAAAAAGATGAGGACAAATTTATCCAAACAATCTCTAAAGACACTATTCATCAAGTTCATGAATGTGGTAGGGGAGTTAGTCAAATTGAAAGGTAAGACTGTAAACTCGTAGTGCCCATATCTTGTTCTAAAGGTTGTCTTATGGATGTCCTTGTCCTTTACTCTTAACTGATGGTAACTTGCTCTCAGGTCAATCTTAGAGAAAACTTCTACACTATGCATCTGATCAAAGAGATCATCTATGTGAAGCAGTGGATACTTATTCTTTACTGTTTCTTTGCTAAGCATATGATAATCTATGCACAAATAAAAAGTACCATCCTTCTTTCTCACAAAGATTACCAACACTCCCCAAGGTGATACACTTGGACATATTAGCCCCTTTGACAATAGATCTTGAAGCTGGGCTTTCAACTCAACTAACTGTATGGTCAAAATAAGATAAGGTGCCTTGGAAACAGGTTCTCAACTAGGTATTATGTCGATAGAGAAATCAAAAACTCTTTTAGGTGGTAACCTCGGCAACTCCTTAGGGAAAACATCTTGAAATTCATAGAGAAAAGGGTAGTTGTGAATTCTTGGTTCATGTGGTTCTTCTAATGGATCAATTTTGAACACAAACATCTAAGATCCCTTTCTTTTATCTCTCTTGATCTGCATTGTAAAAACTTTCCTAACCTTGATTTCTCGCTTGACTCCCTAAATCCTTATTGCATTTCCTAGATCATCTAGACATTCAATCATCTTTTCATAGAAATTGACTTTATCTCTTTGGCACCAAAGCCAATTCATGCCTAGAATGACTTCATATGACCCTAAGGGGGATATGTAAATATTTACTTCCATTATAAAGGAGGGTAAACTAACCTTAGCTTCAAATAGACATTGCTCTACCTGAGCTCTTGATTGATTAGCATATTCCACTAACCAGGGATTTTCTATTTATTAAACTCGTCTTGGGATTTTATTTAATAGTTGGGTGATATAAAACTTTTTATTGCTCTGATATCTATTAAAATAGAAATTAAATTGCTAAAAAGAATACCTATTGTCTCAATGAGAGAGATATGATACTCCACTTAGTGATTATACATAGCAGCATGTATGCTTTATTGAAAATTTGTCTGTTGCGATGGAAGAGAATAATTCTAGTTCTGATTCCCTTGACCTTTAGTCAAACACAAATTGGCATAGTGATCTCCACCACATGTGAAACATCCAACAAGAGGTCCTTTCTTCTCGACATGACATTCACTCTTGTTTTCATTTCTCCTCTTGAAGTTATTTCCTTTCTTTCTATTTTGGTTCTCATCCTTATATATATTGAGAGGGGGATGAATCAGTATATATTCAAATTCTCACCTTTTAAATGCATTCAATCCAATGTAAACAGTTAACACACATAAAGCAAGATAACACATACACACATGACAATATATTTACGTGGAAACCCAAGATGGGAAAAACCATAGTGAGCAAGCTGCTTGGATTTACTATCCAAATCTAGCCTCACAAATTAAAATGAAGTGTACAATACGTTTTATGGGCACCAACCCAAAGGAGAGACAAATACCCTATTTTATGAGCTCCAACTCAAAGGAAGCTTCAATCCCCTGATACAAAGTTTTATGGGCTTCAACCCAAAGGAAGCAACAACTCCCTAAAGTGCTACAACACTTACAAAATGAGGCTCCAAACTCAGCTCTAAACCTTTCAACTGATTCTGATAGATTAATCACCTTTGCAACATCATTTTGTTAACACTTTAACATCCCTAACATATTCTGATGACTTAACATCTCCACATCATCATCTCTACTATCATCTTGATCTTTCAACTAAAGCTGGTGGCTCAAGACACCTTCACCAAAACTAACTCTGTTGTGGATTATACATTATAGCTGGTAGAGTTACTTTTCTATTTTCTAGATTGTGTTACATTCCTTGTGCTAAACATACACACATAGAACAATATTCAATCCTTTATTTATACCCTTCACAATTCTTCAAAACATCATCTTTGTCAGCCTTGAGGTAACGTGTTTCATGAAATGTGTAACTGGCTTTACTTGTCAGCTCCCAAATCATCTACGGTATTATAGGAATGAAATCTCATTATGTAGTTCATAACAAGTGATCTTCTAGGACTAATTTCCTTCCTTTGAAGCTCTCTTACTAGTGCACACTCCCAGACACATGGTGCATGCACTCAAATATACCATGTCAACTCCGTAGATACTTATCCTTTCATGTATTAGCTCTAGACCCTATGCGGTACCAGAGAAGTGAAAAATCATCAAGTGGTTCATTCCATGAACATTATGAGACCTAAAAATCCTTCTCATTGTTACGTCAAAAAATGTCCCCTTGGGGGCTTTTCCCTCTTAAGGTTTAGGTCTAGGTCTTGTTTATATATTTAGAGCATTTTTCATGTTAATCTGACTTCCTGATGAGAAAACCCTGAAGTTTCATGGCAATTTGGACTCAGGAAATGCACTTAATAATAATCCTACTTGAAATAGTGAGGGAGGACTTGAGCGCCCATTCCCTAGTCCTACCCTATTTTAGGTCAAGACCAATTTCAAAGTGTCGGTTTATGACCATTATTTAGGTCCTATGCCGACACGGTAAGTTTCAATTATGAAATTCTCAATGGGAATGTTTGTAGTTGCATATATAAGCATGTTTAGGCATTCATTTGTAAACTAGATGGAAACTAGATGGCAATTTTGATTCATGAGTTTGTGTAGTAGTGATTTAAGGCATTCATTATATGTTGCAGAGAAGAATTTGTGTTGTTCTTGTGTTTGTATTTGTAGATTTGGCATCCATCTACTCATGGCATGAAAATATTCTTCCTTCCACGAGATCTTCACTACAAGGTGATATCAATTATGTTTTCTATCATTTATCATTTGGATTTTGCCTCTATCCCATAGGGATACACAATCTTTATCTGACAATAGTGTTCGGAAGACTTGAATGTCTCTTCGAGGCTTGACCGAGGCAAGCCTCTGAACACCACAACCCCCAACCCATTTTTCCATGATTGTAGGTTACAGGTTATAGGAGTAGAAAAAGTAGAGTTGCAGGAGAGTAGTGTAGACTATCAGAATTGTAGATCAGAGAAGAAAATAGGGACCTAGACTTAGATGCCCGCACATTAGTCCTCCATATCCCACAACTTAATGTAAAGCTTTACAAATCATGTAAAAGCATTTAAACCAACTTAAAAATAAATGAAATAAATAATCCACTTAAATACAACATCACAATAAGCAAAGTCATAAAGAAGTAAATAATCCACTTAGATACAACTTTCAAAGATAAAAGATGCAATTAATCCGCTTAATCACAAAATCTCAAGAAAAGATAATCTCATAAATATGAATCTCAATGTCAATAAAATCTTACATATTCACGTGCTAAATCCAGGTAATAAGCACTATGAAATAATATACATAAATCATTTGGCAACATGCCATAATACATCCAAATAGGTATAATAACAAGTACATCAATAATGAGTAAATCAAATACACTCTCTAGCTACATGAACCAAGTGGTCCACCACCTGCAAACCAAGAGACGAGAACATGGCTCAGGTGCTTTTCCACCCAACCATGAAGTAATTACACTTCCCCGAATCTGTTCTTGAAATGAAGGAAACCCAGCCCTGCATGAAATGTCTAACTACCTGGTAACAACTACAGGAGGGGACACCCGATGTAACCCTGATGTCTGAATGTGCAATTCTATGTAATGAAAAGCAAATTGTCTCACAGCAAGATGTGGTAGAGATATCAATAAATAAGTTTGCTAGACAATAAACATCTATTTCAATGTCATTTTGATTAGATCTAATCATTTCAAGTAAATTGGTCAATTCCCAAAAGGAGGAAAAGCCATCTCTGATATACCCACATTTGGCATCTCCATCCCAAAAGTAACCCAATACAATCCTATATAAAAACTACTTTCCCCAAGAAGCAAGAAAATGAAATAAAGAATCATAACTTCAAGAATTACAATAAATCAAATAAATCCCTTTTCCCAAATCAACAAGTAAGGAAAAATATACTTTCAACAATAAACCATCTTTTGATCATACAATTGAAATCATAATGTCATTAATTTAATATAGTCTCTAATCTTGCATTTCAGTCACAATATCTTTAATAATAATGATTCTAAGATAATAATATGTCTTACTGTCATACTTGTGACAGGATCTACTCTGTTTTATCCAATCGATTTATATAAATATTTATTCTCAATCAAATACCCTCTTGTCATTCCAGTGATAGGATTTATGACAGAATAAGTAAAACAAATAAACATAGAACTGGAATGTCCTACTTGTCATCCAAGATAATGGCTCAAGAGAATTGGAATTTATACAACAGTAACTTATTTTTAGATTATTCTAAATTACTGTCATTCTAATTTCAAGAAACTAATTTGTTTAAACACGTAGTTTACACACATAAATCTTTCTAAACCTTCCTATCACTGTGGTGACATGAACTATGGCACAGTCTAATAATTGATATTATTGAATGGTTTCTACTATCTCTATTATGTTTCTGTTTATACCATTTTACAAGTTTCTATGCACAACTATAAGAATAATTTAATCCAATTACAAGTAATAATAGTTTTGCCTAATTTTCTAATAGTCATTATTCAGCATAAGGAGGTCGATTTAATAAGTTTCAACTATTTTAGCCAAATAAGACAATACATCCATTAATCTGAAAGGGAAATAAAGTAAAAGTATCAGAGATTTTGGTTGTTTCCAATGGTAATATCAAGAACAAGAGGAAGGTGATTGTTATGGTTTTAATGGCCTTCAAACAGCCTTAGACAAAGGTGATAGCAAGAACAAGGAATGATTTAAAATTTACACAATTATATCCAAATAAAAATTGGTGACAACAATTTACAAGGGCCAATCTTTGCAGATCGACCAAGAAACAGTCAAAGGCCAAAAAAAAGGTAGCAGCCAGCATAGAAGTCGATGGCCAGAGAGTTAGATTTTAGTCAACTCAAAGAAGAATGAATCAAACTAAGGAGTGATTCTGGCAGGACATGGTCGATCAGGGAAGAGCGAATAGTTTTAAAGCAATGGCCATAAAGAAATATGGCAGCTAGGAAATAGGAAACACCTAGCCAAAGATAAGCAACCTATCTATGAGGGACGACCAACAAAAAGGAGTGACAAGTAGTTTAGTAGAACAAGGGTCGCCTAAACAAAATAGTTGCTCAGCCAAAATGCAAAAAAAAAAACTTTATTTTTACAGTCACTACCACCTATATTAAATGCAAATAAAAACTGAAGAAAAACCTGGGAAGTTTGATTTGAAGATGAATTGCAGAAGAACTTCTCTTTCTTTCTCCTTTCATAGACTTCTAATTCACCTTCTTGTCACCAATGAAATGGTTCTCTCTCTACAATTCATGGTAGTCTCCTTCTGCCCAGGTCACCTATTTTATCATCCTCTAATGCCTCCAATTTTTGGCGATCTTGTTTAGGTTAGCAAATTGAGGTTTGCTTTTCTGTTTGCATGTAATTTTGGCCAATAGAATTTTGAGAAAATAAAGCAAAAAGCTATTTAAAACAATAAACAAAATAATATCTTTGAGCTTACTATCGCATGGCTGATATGAGGCCTATTTAAATTCTTTTATCAAATCTCTAAATATAATAATGCTATTTTAATATTATTTAGCTATTTTAATTTAAACAAAACCTTTTAAATAATCACAAAGAGAAATGCATTACAAATTGCACAATTATAAATAAATTAATCTACTAATTTATTTTAAAGACATATTGTCTTCCAAACATCCATAATGAACAATAGTTTATTATATATTTAACTACACACAATACATCATTGAATATATTTAAAAAAGTTTATTAAGTCAAAGTAATCACATCATGCATTTGAAACAATTAAAAATCACTCATTAATGCAATCAAAGCCATTCAATAATGCATATGCAACTACGTGATGTGTGTGATTACATCAAGGTAATCCATCCATCAGTTCTTTCCAAGTGGCTAGAACATTTCTACCTCAGCCATGCTCTCATCTTCGATGAGTATCTACATCCAATTGCACTCAACTCGATGTCAATCGATTAGTGTCTCAAAAACATAGCTGAAGCAAATCATTGTATCAATATTCAATATTTAAAATAATTCCCAAATTTCATCAATTAACTCATAATAATTACCTCCACATATGCAAAATTACTTAAAGTAAATTTAATCAAATTAATTGTTCACTAAACTAGATTAATCATATTGTTCATAAAAATGAGACGTGGCATCCTTCCCCAGTTGGAAGAGACACCGTCTTGATGTCTTATTAAACATCAAAACAATAAAGTGTTTATCAAGCACCAATAATGTATCAGGTGTCACAAAACAATAACATCAACTTAAAGTATCAAAGCATATTTGAACTCAAAGTATCTCAAATAATAATCAACTCAAGTATCATAATCCATGCATGAATAAGAAATCTAAGCTATATCCTCAAATGAGGAAAAGATCTATCAATCTCCTGTGTATCCTCTCATGTGGCACTATCCTTAGAATACTAGTCCCATTGGACCTTATACTATACCACATCTCTGCTATGCAACTTAATGTTGCACTTCCCTAGAATGCGAGTGGGCTCCACCAGCACCACTCCTAGATCCTAAACTTGTAAAGCACGCCAATCAAGAATATGTGATGCATTAGGATGATAAAGCTTAAGTAAAGACACATGAAAAAAATTATGGATTCTAACAAGTGCAGGTGGGAGAGCAAGTTTGTAAGCTACAGGAGTAATCACTTCCAGAACTTCGAATGTTCCTACAAAAAGAGGAGCAAGTTTAGACGCTTTTCCAAATGACACTGAACTCTTATGAGGTTTGAACCTCAAAAATACTTTTTCACCAACTAAAAACTATCTAGGACTTCTATAGTTATCTGCATAATTCTTTTGATGATCTGAAGCTTGCTTCAACTTATCCTTGATCAACTTCATCTGATCATCCATTTCTCTTAACATTTCGGGACCAATCACAATCCTATCCTCCACTCTATCCCAACTGATAGGTGTTTGACACCTACGCCCATAAAGAGCTTTGAAAGGTGCCATTCCCAAATATACATGGTATGAATTGTTATATGCAAACTCCACCAATGGAAAGTACTCCTCCCATTTATACTACTGATCCATACAATACATTCTGAGAAGGTCTTCTACCACTTGATTAACTCTTTCTGTCTGACCATCCATTTGAGGATGATAAGATGAACTAAAATTCAACTTTGTACCCAAAGTTGCATTAAGTATTGTCCAAAATCTAGATGTCATGCAAGTGTCTCAATCAAAAATGATCGTCTCAAGCACTCCATGCAATCTAAAAATCTCCTATACAAACTTCTTAGCTAAGATCATAGATCCATCTGAAAGATTCCCCAGATAAAAATGTGCTACCTTTGTCAACTTGTCCACAACCACTAAGATGACATCATGTCTATTCTTAGACATAGATAACCCTTGAATAAAATCCATGCTTATTACTTGCCACTTGTGCTGAGGGATGTTGTGCAGATACAACAAACTTGCTAGATGCACATGCTCAACTTTGACTTGTTGGCATTCCAAACATTGAGCTATAAACTCTATCACATCCCTCTTAAGTCTAGGCCAAAAGTATAAAGGTTTCAAACATTCAACCATCTTTGTCACTCTAGGGTGACCTGAATAGGGTGCATTGTGAATCTCTTCAAGCACTAACTTCCTCCACTCTCCTGAACTAGGAATGTACATCCTTCCCTGATATCTCAAAAGTCCATCTGATTCAATCACATATCCATCAAACCTGTGATCTAAGAGGTCTACTTCCAAAGCTTGCTTTACTCTGTCATAATGCTCATCTCCTTGAAGATTCTGAGTCACTTTCTGTTTCAAATTGGATCACATAGAAACAATGGCAGCCAGATGTCTTCTCCTACTAAGAGCATCTAGTACTCTATTCTCCTTTCCTTTTATAGACTCAATCCCAAAGTCATACTCACTAAGGAATTCTAACCATCTTCTATGTCATACATTAAGGTTAGGTTGAGTAAATATATACTTGAGCCCTAGATGATCTGTCTTTAACACAAAGGGCTTACCTAAAAGATAATGCCTCCACATTTGAAGTGCATGAACTATGGCAGCTAACTCAAGATCATGTGGCACATAGTTGAACTCATGTTGCTTTAACTTTCTTGACTCATATGCAACCACCTACCCATTCTGCATCAATACTCCTCCTAATCCTTCCCTTGAAGCATCTATTATAACTTTAAAGTGCCCATTAGGATCTGGTAAGGTCAAGATAGGAGTAGTTGTGGGATTTTCCTTAAGCACTTGGAAAGATTGTTGACACTTTTCTATCCATTCAAATTTCTTACCCTTCTCCTGAAGTGTGGTAATCATTGCTGCTATGGTTGAAAAACCTTCCACAAACTTTCTATATTAACCTGCAAGTCCCACAAAACTTCTAACTTTTGTCACACTCTATGGTGTAGGCCATTCCATTATTTCTTTTATCTTCTTAGGATCAACTACAATCCCTTTAGCTGAGATCACATGACCAAGGTAGTGCACTTTATCTTGAAATAATGTACACTTAGATAATTTACCATAAAGCTTTCTTTCTCTTAACTACTGCAAAACAATTCTCAAATGTCTTTCATGTTCTTCCACTGATTTAGAGTATATCAAAATGTCATCAAGGAAGATTAACACAAAATCATCTAAGCAATCTCTAAAAATGCTATTCATCAAATTCATGAAAGCTGCTGAAGCATTAGTCAACCCAAATGGTACTACTGTGAACTCATAGTGACCATATCAAGTCCTAAAAGTTGTTTTAGAGATGTCCTCATGCTTAATCCACAATTGGTGATAACTGGATCTAAGGTCTATCTTTGAGAACACTGTTGCTCCTTTCATCTGATCAAAGAGCTCATCTATTCTTGGAAGTGGATACTTGTTCTTTCTAGTAGCTTTGTTAAGCATCCTATAATCAATGCATAATCTCAAAGTACCATCCTTCTTCTTTACAAAGATGACCGGTGTGCCCCATGGTGACACACTAGGTCTAATGAACCCTTGATTTAACAACTCCTACAATTGAGCCTTAACCTCAAACAACTCTGTAGTAGTCATTCTGTAAGGTACCTTAGATTGCGGCTTAGTCCCTGGTAGCAAGTCAATCGAGAAGTCAAATTTTCTCTTTGGCGGAAACTCTATCAACTCTATAGGGAATACATCTCTAAAATCTCTAAGGATTGGATAGTCATTAAACACTGGTTCTTCTTTATCAAGGTCCTTTACTTGGACAACATAAATGGCACATCCTTTTCTTTTTGCTTTCTTCAATTGCATAGCTAAGATTCGTCTAAGCTCTAAAGGTCTCTTAGTTCCATTAATTTCCACTTGGTTCCCTAGGTCATCCAAATATCTAACAACCTTGTCTTCACAGTTTACGAGAGACTTATGTTTAGTTAACCAATTGATTCCCAGAATTACATCATAAGAGCCTAAAGGTGCTACATCCAGATTCACTTGTGTCTGAAAACTAGGAAGCTCTAACTCACTGCAAGCTAGACATAAGTCTACCCTCTTTTCTTCACTATTGCCATATTGTACCATCCAAGAGTTTTCCATATGTCTAGGTCTAATAGATAACTTAGATATTACTCTAGGATCTACAAAGCATTATGTGGCACTAGTATCAATTAAAATAGAAATAGGTAGTCCATAGAGCTTACCTTGGAACTGAATATGTGCTGCTTGAAACTCTGCTTACCGATTATCCACTGCGACATGAATCTGATGCTGCGGTGCTCCTTGTTGATTCTTATTTCCTCTTTTCTATGGACATGCATTTTCATAGTTCTCTCCTCCACAATTGTAACATCCACCCTTAGGTGCTCTTGGTCCTTCATCTCTTTCCCTCTGATGGTTGTTTCTATTGTTATTTCCACCTCTTTTGTTTCCACCATTCCTATCCTGAGAATTATTGCGTCTCTTCAGATTCCTGATCTTCTTATTATTTCCCTAGTTGTTATTCTTTTGATAGTTCTATTGATTATTCTATGGTTTCTTATTTGAAAACTTAGTATCTCTCTACTTATGATAATTTACTATCTTCTGCAACCTCTACTCTTGCTTTATTTCTTTCTCAAAAGTGGCATCCATCATAAGTGGGTTATGAATGTCCACAACGGCTCCAATTTGTGGCCTTAATCCCAAAATAAACTTTCTAATCTAAAATCTCTCATCTGTCTGATACTGAGGAACATATTTTAGTAAATGAGAAAACCTTTCCCAATAAATGGTCATAGACATGCCTCCTTGGATCAAGTTCTAGAACTCTGTCATCTTCTTGTCGAAGAATAATTGTGGTAACCACCTTTTTCTGAATAGTTGCAATAAAATCTCCCATGTTATCTCACCAGGTAACAACTTTTTATCCACCTTCTCATTGTCCCACCAAGTTGCTGCTTCATCAGTCAATTGGTAAGAACCCCACATAGCCTTAGTGTGGTCTGAAAGGTTTCGAAGCCCAAAGTACTTGTCCATTTCTATTAGCTAGGACTCAGCTCCATCTCGTACGGTCTTTCCATCAAATTTTAGCGGTGATAATTTCTTGAGGTCTTTCCCCAATTCTTCAACTATCTTTGCTTGATTATCAACAATAGTTCCAACTTCAAGAACTAGAACTTCTATCCTTATGTTCTCATTTTTTGTCTCAACCCTTGGGTTTCCATTAATAGTTTGACCTCTAGGAATTCCTCTATTCTCCTGCTCAAGAGTATTCATCCTCATGTCCTGCCAGGTCAAGAGATCAAGAATATGGTCAAATATTCCATCGTGGTCATTACTAGCATCTCCATGATCCCCAACAATTTGACCACCACGAGCACCTCCATGTGATCCTCTACCTCGACTACTTCCTGATCTGTCACCATGATCAGTGTTTCTTGTATTCATGATGGATAATCTATTATCAAGTTTGCAACTTTAGCAAAATAGTACCAAAAATAAAGGCCCTAGTGTTAAACCTAGAGCTCTGATACCAAATGTAAAGCCTCACAAATCATGTAAAATCATTTAAACCAAATTAAAAATAAATGAAGTAAATAATCCACTTAAATACAACATCGCAATAGCCAAAGTCATAAAGAAGTAAATAATCCACTTAGATACAACTTTCAAAGATAAAAGATGTAATTAATCTGCTTAATCACAAAATCTCAAGAAAAGATAATCTCATAAATATGAATCTTAATGTCAATACAATCTTACATATTCATGTGCTAAATCTAGGTAATAAGCACTATGAAATAATATACATAAATCCTTTGGCAACATGCCATAATACATCCAAATAGGTACAATAACAAGTACATCAATAATGAGTAAATCAAATACACTCTCTAGCTACACAAACCAAGTGGTCCACCACCTACAAACCAAGAGATGGGAACATGGCTCAGGTGCTTTTCCACCCAACCATGAAGTAATTACACTTCCCTGGATCCCTTCCCGAAATGAAGGAAACCCAGCCTTGTATGAAATGTCTAGCTACCTAGTAACAACTACAGGAGGAAACACCCGATGCAACCCTAATGTCTGAATGTGCAATTCTATATAATGAAAAGCAAATTGTCTCACAATAGGATGTGGAAGAGATATCAATAAATAAGTTTGCTAGACAATAAACATCTATTTCAATGTCATTCTAATGAGATCTAATCATTTCAAGTAAAATGGTTAATTCCCGAAAAAAGGAAAAGCCATATTTGATATACCCACATTAGGCATCTCCATCCCAAAAGTAACCCAATACAATCCTATATAAAAACTACTTCTTTCCCTAAGAAGCAAGAAAATGAAATAAAGAATCATAACTTCAAGAATTACAATAAATCAAATAAATCCCTTTACCCAAATCAACAAGTAAGGAAAAATACACTTTCAGCAATAAACCATCTTTTGATCATATAATTGAAATCATAATGTCATTAATTTAATATAGTCTCTAATCTTGCATTTCAGTCACAATATCTTTAATAATAATGATTCTAAGATAATAATGTCTTACTGTCATACTTGTGACAGGATCTACTCTATTTTATCCAATCAATTTATATAAATATTTATTCTCGATCAAATACCCTCTTGTTATTTCAGTGATAGGAGCTATGACAGAATAAGTAAAACAAATAAACACAGAATTGGAATGTCCTACTTGTCATCCAAGATAATGGCTCAAAAGAACAAGAATTTATACAACAGTAACTTATTTTTAGATTGTTCTAACTTATTGTCATTTTGATTTCAGGAAACTAATTTGTTTAAACACGTAGTTTACGCACATAAATCTTTCTAAACCTTCCTATCACTATGGCGACAGGAAATATGGCACAATCTAATAAATGATATTAAGAACTATATTGAAATCTAATTTCTGTTATTGAATGGTTTCTACTGTCTCTGTTCTGTTTCTATTTATACTATTTCACAAGTTTCTATGCACAGCTATAAGAATAATTTAATCCAGTTATAGGAAATAAGAGTTTTGCCTAATTTTCTAATAGTCATTATTCAACATAAGGAGGTTGATTTAATAAGTTTCTACTATTTCAGCCAAATAAGAAAATACAACCATTAATTTGACAGGTAAATGAAGTAAAAGTATCTGAGATTTTGGTTGTTTCCAATGGTAACATCAAGAACAAGTGGAAGGTGATTTTCATGGTTTTAATGACCTTCAAACAGCCTTAGGCAAAGGTGATAGCAAGAACAAGGAATGATTTAAAATTTCAATAATCATATCCAAATGAAAATTGGTGACAATAATTTACAAGGGCCGATCCTTGCAGATTGACCAAGAAATAGTCAAAGGCCAAAAAAAAGGATGGCGGCCAACATAGAAGTCAACAGCCAGAGAGTCAGATTTTAGTTAGCACAAAGAGGAACAACTCAAACTAAGGAGCGATTCTAGTAGAACATGGTCAATTAGGGAAGAGTGGCTAGTTTTAAAGCAACGACCATAAAGAAAGATGACGGCCAAAAAATAGGAAATGACTAGCCAAAGATAAGCAGTCTGTCTATGAGGGACGACGAACAAAAAGGAGCGATGGGTAGTTTAGTAGAACAAGGGTCACCTAAACAAAATAGTCACTAAGCCAAAATGCAGAAAAAACCTTATTTTTACAATCATTGCCACCTATATTAAATACAAATAAAAATTGAAGAAAAACTTGGGAATTTTGATTTGAAGATGAATTGCAGAAGAACTTCTCTTTCTTTCTCCTGTTGCAAACTTCCAATTCGCCTTCTTGTCACTGATGAAACAGTTCTCTCTTTGCAATTCGTGGTAGTCTCCTTCTGCCCAGGTCACCTATTTTATCATCCTCTAATGCCTCCAATTTTTGGCGATCTTGTTTAGGTTAGCAAACTAAATTTTGCTTTTCTGTTTGCATGTAATTTTGGCCAATAGAATTTTGAGAAAAGAAAGCAAAAAGCTATTTAAAACAATAAACAAAATAATATCTTTCAACTTACTATCGCATGGCTAATAGGAGGCCTATATAAATTCTTTTATCAAATCTCTAAATATAATAATGCTATTTTAATATTATTTAGCTATTTTAATTTAAACAAAACCATTTAAATAAACACAAAGAGAAATGCATTACAAATTGCACAATTATAAATAAATTAATCTATTTATTTATTTTAAAGACATATTGTCTTCCAAACATCCATAATAAACAATATTTTATTATATATTTAACTACACACAATACATCATTGAATATATTTCAAAAAGGTTATTAAGTCAAAGTAATCACATCATGCATTTGAAACAATTAAAAATCATGCATTAATGCAATCAAAGCCATTCAATAATGCATATGCAACTACGTGATGTGTGTGATTGCATCAGGGTAATCCATCCATCAGTTCTTGCCAAGTGGCTAGAACATTTCTACCTCAGCCATGCTCTCGTCTTTGACAAGTATCTGCATCCATTGCACTCAACTCAACGTTAATCAGTTAGTGTCTCAAAAACATAGCCGAAGAAAGTCATTGTATCAATATTCAATATTCAAAATAATTTCCAAATTTCATCAATTAACTCATAATAATTACCTCCACATATGCAAAATTACTTAAAGTAAAGTCAATCAAAATAATTGTTCACTAAACTAGATTAATCATATTGTTCATAAAAATGAGATGTGACATTTAAGAATCTCTATAACAACAGGAATAGGTTGTAGACAAGGTTTCTAGATCCTAACAAAAAGCATGGCACTAGACTAGGGCACCCGCTCATTAGTCCCTAACTGTTCTACTTTCCAAACTTTGAAATTTGGTATGCATTTGATTGTCATTTGACATCTCTGTGTGCGAGCATTTTTTATGATTTGTCTATTTGCTTCCAAATTTGCATAATTAGGGTTTTGAGCATAATTGGGCTTAATTGAACAACTAAATCACATAATTCCAATTTTTACTACATTCCAAGTGACTGAAATCCTGATAATAGACTTCTTACTTGGCTGAAGTCCTTGAATATTTGAGGTGAAAGGAGGATTCATACAAATTAACCCTAAACACAAACAATCCTCTTACATCAATTTTCACCTTAAACATTTTGGTAAACCCACTGAATTTTGTACCTTTTTGAGTCTTGTTCTTTAGATTTACATTCATTTCATTCATTCACATTATTGTTCATCTTATTGCATTTGAAAAATTACAAAAAAATTGAAAAATTTGGAAAATTTGGAAAAAAAGTGGCATTTTTAGCTTGCATTTTCATATAATTTGAATCAATTGACATTTAATTTTATTAAATTTATGTCATTATCATCAGATCTGATTTAAAATAAAGAAATTCTTCATTCACCATTCATTTAGATTGCATTTTCATGCTTAAATTGATAAAAATTGCTTGAAATTGTGCATTTTTCCTTATAACTTGTTTTTTCATTAGCTATGGTTTGTAGTCAAAATCTTGTTTCATATTTTACTACCTTTTTGAAACACTCATTAGGATTTATTTATAAATGTAGTGTTGCATCATAGTGGTTTGCTTGCAAAATTTCATGCCTAGGGTTTGAAAACCTTGATTTTTTACTAGATTTGACCTTATCGTCTCTCTAGATTTGCACCATAGGTGTGTTGTAAAGGATTTTTCTGCACTAATTATCTATCATCATGGTAATTATCTTCTTCCCCTCCTAAAATTATTTACAACACCTTTTTATCGGGCCCTTACAGTGGAAATTTGGTGAAAATTTGCATATTTTAGCTATATTTTCCCTAGGGTTTGATCTTGAGTTGCACTATAAGCGTGTTGTGATAGATTTTTTAGAATTAGGTGGCTATTATTACTGTTATAATCTTCTTTCCATCATCATTTTACTCACAACACCCTTTGTCATACTCTTTTGCATTGAAATTTGGTGGAAAAATTGCATATTTTGGCTATATTTGTTGTAGGGTTTGACCTAGATTTGCACTCCAAGCATGTTGTGAAATATTTTATGGATTTAGGTGATTTATATTACTACTATAATCTTATTCACCTCCTAAAATTCTTTACAACACCTATTTTGTTGGGTCTTTTCATGGAACATTTGTGAAAAATTGCATGTTTTAGTGTATTTTCACTAGGTTTTGACTTGTCATCATCCTAGGGTTGCATAAAAAGTGTGTTGTGAAGGATTTATGGAATTAATGGATTGATACCAGACATATTATTTACTTCCCCTAATCAATTTTCTTACAACACCCTTTCTTTCACTTATTTGCATTGAAAAAAGTTAAAAAAATCAAGCATTTTAGGTCATTTTCATACACAGTGTTGCACTTGTCTTTTGTATAAATTTTGAAAAGATTTTAAAATCTAATCTTGAATTGAATTGAAAAATTAAATACATGGCTTCTAATCAAAGCAATAAAAATAGGTTCCCTCTCAAGCCTTACATGAAAAGAAATGTCCTTGAACCTGAAATTGTGTTTACACCTCATGATAGAACAAATGGAGAAACTAACGGACCTCTTTATATCACTATGAAAATAATAGGAAATATTGTGGATGGAACCCTTATTGATCCTAATTGCATGACTAATGTCACCATGGAAGAGTTCCTCTTTTCACATCAATTAATGCAAGGCTCTTATGACCCTTCGGATATGAAGATTAAGACACATAAGGGAACCTTTGTAAACACCTCTGGGAAGATATCTTTATTGGTCACTATATTTGAGAAACATGTAGAAAATTGGTTTTATGTTGTCCCCATTTCTAACCTCTTTCACATAAAATTGGGACATCCATGGTTAAAGGCTATGAAATTTGTCCCTTCAACAATTCATAATTGTGTCAAATTTCCTTTGAATGGACAAGTGATTACTATCCCTCACAATAAGTATAAACCTTTGGTTACAAGACAAAATTGTACACTGGATTACTTTTGGGAAAGATCTAAGGTGGAACCGGAGCCACGAACAAACTTTAACTTCTTGGGCTATAGAAACTACAAAACAAAATTATTACATAAAGTGGCTAGTCCTTTACACGAAACAACAAGAGATGAACAACCTGCATTTGAAGAGAATCCTAGACCGAAAGGAAATAGACGCTATGTTGAGGTTCCTCCCCTACCATCCTTACAAGGATCTAGAGGTAGTCATCGACAACAAATTATTTCACCTAGACAAATCAGATTTGATCCTGGTGCTTCCTCCTCTAAAACACAAAAACCTACGAAAGAGAAAAACACTATCTTACAAGAGATAAGTGGTAAGGCAAAAAGAAATAGACAAGCAAGAGAAAGGAGGAGGAGATGATAAGAATATGCCCAATGAATTGCATCTCAACAAGAAAACATCTCACCTAACATTGAATCAAACCATGAAGGTCTTAAGAATGGACAACTTGAAAACAAGAACAAGAGTTGGGCTATGGTACCTTATGCCCCACTTTCCTCTAACATTCAGGAATGGGAGATGACGATGATTTTCTTGATGACAACACTTAGTTCAATGATCCTCACAAGTAAGTATCTCTAACCCTTTATCTCTCGTGATGTGTTTCTCTCATGATGTGTTATGTGTTGTTTAGGCCTCCTAGGATGACCCTTGATTCTCTTGTAAGGTCTAGGATACCAGGAGACTGCTGCTGTTGTGACCCTTCTATTTGTATCATCATTCTTCTATATCAATTCTCCTCTATTTTCACGGTAGTGTGTTGTGTCTTACGAACATAGCGTTTCAATTGGTGACTTGGGGGAACCCTCCTACGTGACTATCCCTAAGGTACTTGTTTCTCCTCTCTTGATTTATTGTTTCCCTTCCTCTAGTGTTTCTAGCTAGCGGGCATATGACAAAAAACATTTTATACTGATGTGGACCTAGCGTCCCTTTAGTGAGAAATCAAAAATTGGATTTAGTTCCTATATGACGATGGGGTTGATATATATTATCCGATGCTTGGATAGTAGAATCACTCTGTGCACTTTGTCGTGTGATCTTGATGATGTCTTATCACACTTACAAACCATAACAATACAGCTTCTCTGTGCACTTTGTTTGTCTTTGAATCTCACCTTGGGTACACTCGGTTTTGAGATTTTCATGGTATAGCCCCATGGTTATACCTGATCTCCGAATTTGTAGTATAACCTTGGCTCTTTGTGTGATTGATCATATGCATTGTTGTTTATCGTGATTATATGGATGCTAACACTTTTCTTGTAAGAATGTGTTTGTGGGAACATTTGGCAATCGTAAAGTACATGTCACCTCCAGGGGGCATGGGCTTTGCGAGAGCTCTTGTTCCCTTGTGTTTTTTCTTCCTACCTTAATGTGCTTGATATCGATACTTGATATCAACCACCTTAAGGTGGGGGCATATATAAGGTAAGCTATCTACTGTATATGTTAGCAATGTGCTTGTTCTCAAGTGTAGTCTTAAAGACTAGTGGTGATGACTCCCTCTTGCACTCTGAGATTTGTTTGAAATCTGTTGGCAAGAGACACTATATGGATTCATGGTTGTTGTCATTGATGGCAACAAAGGTCATCCCACATATCCATAAGTCATGGTGTGTCTCTACCGGAAGTCAGAATAAAGATTGTTGTGGTCTGGTGAACAAGAACAGAGCATGTGGCAAGGTCCAACAGATTGGTCCGGATCTCTCAGAGGAAGTGTCTTGGTGTAGTGCGGATTTGGGGAAGTCAAGAGGACTACCTTGAGTGGTATATTCCAAGGATTTAGCCTCCGGTGATGGACAAGGAAAAAGATATGAATAGTTGAGTACCGGATTCCTGAGAGATAGTGAAAACAGAGGATGAACTGACTGACAGAGTATCAGACTACTTTCCGGATGTGTTACTGTTGATGATAAAGGTTGTGAAGGCATGAATCATGTTTGGCCGACATGATTAATGATATCTACAAGTATATGCTTGATCCGCATTGCTTGGTGAGCAAGGATTCAGCCGACAGAACAGAGTTTGTAAGAAACTAGACTGTTCCGGATGCCGACTAGAAAGGTGATGAAATTACTTGTGCGGATATATATAGAGGATGGATTTAGTTAGGATGTGACTATGTGAAGAATATATGTGAGGACGAGCAGAACAGAGCAGAAGTACCAAGACAGATCCGGTATGTGAAAGGATAGCAGAATAAAGAACAGAGAAAAGATGAAGTGCAGCAGATCAGTGTACTGAGCCTAACCAGAACTGAACTCCAGCATATGCAGATGCTTCCAATCAGTTCAAGACTGTGATTCTTATCACTTTGTAGACAGTGTGTCTTCTTGTAGGCAGTGGTCCTCTTGTGAGCAGTGTGCTCGGGCAGTGAGCCCTAATTGGCAAGTGCCATTTTTGTAATTTCCTATTCTTCTAACAGAGAATAATTTTGGGTTAATCACCCCGTGGTTTTCTCCCTTAACAAGGTTTCCACGTCAAAAATACTGTGTCATGTGTTTTTTCATGGTAATGTTTTTGTGTTTGATTCAATGCTGCATTAATTAATAAGAAAGTTCAAAAAGGAAATAATTAGGATAACTGATTCACCCCCCCTCTCAGTTATCAACAAAATCAACTTGCAATCATTTAAGCCCTTTACAGAGGCAGGGACATCACATCCCTTTTCTATCTTAAGTCCTCATCATGAGGCAAGGATGGTGTATTTCTTGTGGAGAGTGCACAACCTATCATTTTCAAAAGTAACTCAACCGTTAAGCATGTTTTCAATGATTGTTGTGGTGAAGCCCAATCATCGGTGTGTGCCTGTAATGTGCCTAAGATGGTGATGAATCTAGAAATAGGAACACTCCATCACTTGTTTGCTATGTTTTCTCTGTGTCTTCCAAGTGTGTGTGTATTGTGTGTTTGTTCCCAAGCATAGTCTTAAAGATTGGTGGTGATGAGTCCCTCCTATTCTTTGGGATTTGTATGGCGTGCTTGTTTTGTTTGGTGTGTTTGTTCTCAAGTGCAGTCTTAAAGAATGGTGGTGATGAGTCCTTCCTGCACTTTGAGATTTGTTTGGCATGTGTGTTGCCCCATATGCAGTGTTAAAGACTAGTGGCGATGAGTCCCTCCTACATTATGGGTGGTGTTTTTAGTTTCCTTGTACTTGCATCTGCATTTCATATACATGAAAAGAAAAAGAAAAAGAAAATCATTACTATCTTCTCTGCATTCACTATATTCACTATGTTTTGCATGTCTTTAATGCTATATTCTTCATGTTTTGCATGACTGTAACTATCTTCTCCATGTTTTGTGTGCTTGTTATTGTCTTCTTTGTGATTGGCGTGTCTTCTCCATGCTTGGCGTGTTTGCTGTGTTTGTTGACCGTACTTCAATGCATGTATTGGCCTTGAATTTATACATACATTAAAGTGGGGGCTAAATGTTATGTTGGAAAATGTCCCCTTGGGGGCTTTTCCCTCTTAAGGTTTAGCTCCTGGGTCTTGTTTATACATTTAGAATATTTTTCATGTTAATCTGACTTCCCGATGAAAAAACCCTAAAGTTTCATGGCAATTTGGACTCAAGAGATACACTTAACAATAATCCTGCCTGAAATAGGGGGGAGCCCTTAGGTGCCTGCACCCTAGTCCTACCCTATTTTAGGTTAGGACCAATTTCAAAGTGTTGGTTTATGACTGTTATTTAGATCCTACGCTGACACGATAAGTTTCAATTATGAAATTCTTAGCGGGAATATTTGTAGTTGCATATATAAGCATATTCAGGCATTCATTTGTAAACTAGATGGCAATTTGGATTCGTGAGCTTGTGTAGAAGTGATTCAAGGCATTCATTGTGTGTTACAGAGAAGAATTTGTGTTTTTCTTGTGTCTATATTTGTAGATTTGGCATCCATCTCCTCATGGCATGAAGAGCTTCTTCCTTCCATGAGATCTTCACTACAAGGTGATATCAATTATGTTTTCTATCATTTATCATTTGGATTTTGCCTCTATCATGTAGGGATATGCACTCTTTATCTGATAATGGTGTTAAGAAGACTTTAATCTCTCTTCGGGCCTTGACTGAGGCAAGCCTCTAAACACCACAACCCCCAAACCATTTTTCCATGATTACAGGTTACAGGTTGTAGGAGCAAAAAAAGTGGAGTTACAGGAGAGTAGTGCAGACTATTGGAATTGCAGATCAGAGAAGAAAATAGGGACCTAGATGAGGGTGCCTGCTCATTATTCCTCTAGATCCCGCAACTGAAGAATCTCCAAAACAACATGAACATGTTGTAGTCAAGGTTTCTAGATCTTGACAAAAAGCATGGCACTAGACTAGGGTGCCCACTCATTAGTCCCTGACTATTTCACTTTCTAAACTTTGAAATCTAGTATACATTTGATTATCATTTGACATCTCTATGTGTGAACATTTTCTATGATTTGTCTATTTGCTTCCAAATTTGCATAACTAGGGTTTTGAGCATAATTCAGCTTAATTAAACAACTAAATCACACAATTCCAATTTTTCCTACATTCCAAGTGACTGAAAGCCTAATAGTAGACTTCCTACTTAGCTAAAGTCCTTGAATGTTTGAGGTGAAAGAAGGATTCATACATATTAACCCTAAATACAAACAAATCCTCTTTCATCATTTTTCACCTTAAACACTCATATACTCCTCTTTCTAGTTAATGCTTCTGCTTGCTGGTGCAAGCATTCATATTTTGATGTCAGTATCCTTTACACACACCAGTCACATGACCTTAACTTACAATATTGAAAAGCACACTTGCGATACTTTATATCCTCTAAAACTTGAATATGTCATTCTTGTACCTTTTCTTTACATAATATCTAAACTACCAAGTCATAAATGTAGATGCGGTGAAATGTGGTAGCTTTAAGTTTCATACATGATAACCTTACACTGTGATAACGTTGTTTTTAGTCTGCTAACTCTGAATATCCTTGTAGTACTCCATATGCTTTGAAACTTGGATCACACATACCTCATAGCCATATTTAGCTATCCTTTGAGCCAAGATGTCATATATTTATCTGCGGTAGAATGCGGTACAATCTCCTTTGCTTCTATAGTACAACTCCATGTGCCTTTGACAATTTTGATAACTTAGACAATTTCCTTCATATCCTATGCAATGCTTTTCATCAAGTGACAATATATGTAACAATGTAACAAGCATGACTTCATATTATCAATGCATGACAACAATCAAAATACTTTGACAACCTTCACCCATCCATTAACTTCAAAAGATAAGCTACAATTGTGTATAGAAGATATTGATCTAGCAGCATGTTCACATCTTTCACATCACAACTCCTCTGATCACCACTCCTTTAACATCAATAACAACATATGCAACAATCTCCCCCTTTGTCATTGATGGTAACACTACCCTGATATTCAAATTCTCTCCCCCTTTGACATCAAGGGCAAAGGGTCAGTAATCTTCCTCTATACCAACACACTAGATCCCCTATTTGTATTAGCCCTTACAAGCTTTGTTATCTCTTTATCTACTTGCTCCCCCTGATAGGTAACTACTGTCAATCTAGAATACATAGAAAAACAATTCTATCCTCCATCTTTCTTACAATACATATTGGCTATATACACACAAAACTTGGTTTAGTGACTTATCCATACAAAATGACACTTCTTATCCCAATTCTATCCTTTGAATACTTCTTACGGTAGCTTGAAATAGTATTTATTTATTTCTCTGCTTCAAAATTTTGTCTTTTCTTCAAGACACATTTTATTTAATTCGATGGAAGAATGTTCTCATATATAGCTTTCAACTAGACCAAAGAAATGTCCCATTATTTCTTTGATGTTTTCAAAATCTAGATTTGTCTTTCCAATTGTATATAAGAGTCCTCTGCCTCTTCTAGAGAAGATGGTACCTGAGTTTTCTGAGCTACATTATTTTCCTATATCAAATTCCCAATCAATGAGGATAACATTAAACTTACCACCTCTCGCAGTTGTTTGATTTGGCCTTTGATTTGTTCCCTTTGGCCCTATAACTATTGTAGCTGGGAGTGTAATTTCTCTATTTGTCCCCTCATAACTCCATTATTATCTTGTACCAAATCATATGTATTGGCCACTTGTGTAATCTAAGCTTATTGCATCCATTTGATCCTTTAAACTTTTGGTGGTTACAAGCCATCGTAGATAAAATTGGTACAAAACTTTTGCTTCCTCAATGCAATTTTGAATGCTCTTTATATAGTCTTGGATTTTGATATGTGCCTTTGCACATTTACCTGACACATCATCCATCCTCTTATTGTACAATTGTTTAGATATCTTCTTCTCTACTTTCTTCTCCAAGAATGACGAATGTACTTTAAAAGATTCCATTGGCTTCTTTAACTGTTGCATTGGAGGCAGAGTTGAATCCCTTTTTGCTTCTGGGATTTCATTTTGTATTATGTTGATTGCTTCTACTAGAAGCTTTGTGCCTTCAACTTGTTGTTGTAAAATCTCCTCCCTTGTAGAGGAATGAAAGATATCTCCTAGTTGCAATTTGTGAAGAGAAGAAATACTCGACAAATTGACTTGTCCATCAAAGATAGGTAATTGTAGTAGTTAAAGAGTCACCAAAGTTTGTATTTGCTTTTTTTGTGCTAGAAACTCTTTCCTAGAATGAATGAGAGAGGTGGGGGAAGATGCTTCCTAATTTACCTAAGAACTCTCCCTTGTATCTAGTCTTACCTTCTCCTCTAGCTAATCTTATTGATCCTATTGATCTATATTGTGTGGAGGAGGCTTAGTGTTGTGTGGAGGATAAGTTTGTTGTTGTTCCACATTTTTATCAGTTTCTTTTACCCCTTCAAATATCTTCATTTTTACTTCCTCAACTTCTTTTGAATTTTACCTCTGTCATCCTACTCCATGCTCAATAGGGTATCTACCCTTTGTTTAGTCCTTAGCTCTTGAACCTATATTTGAAACAACTTATCCTTTTCTTCCTTAGAAATTGTAGCACCAACTCTATCTAAGGCTTCATATCTCAGCTCTTCATCCATTTCTAGATCTTTTTCTCTCCTCTATCTAAAGGTCTGACCTAGGATATCTAGAACTTTTTCAATTATTCCATTCAGAGGATTATTGTATTTGATCATATACATAATGTAGACACCTAAAAATGTCTTCTACCATCAAACCGACTCCTAACATCCCTAAACATGTCAATTTCCCTCCTAACCAATTAATTAAATTTTATTTAATTAATTCATTACCCTATTTTCCATCATATTATCCCCAAAATTGAATTAATTTCATTAATTCAATAGTCTAAAACCTTAGCCAATTGATTTAATAAATATGCAATATTTATTATTTCAATCCATAAGCCTATATAAATCCACACCATAAGACACTAGCCTACCCTACCATATTTCCACATTATAATCCATTATCTACCTAATCCATCTCCCATCCACACAATCCCTTATCAACATTTATGAGTATAATGACATGGTCCATGTGAAGACATCATCCATCTCTAATGGGACGCTATCACCTCTCATAGCACTAGACACTTGAGTTCCTCCTATCCATTACCATGGTGAAAACTTGGCAAACAGGTGCCATGTGTAATTGTCATCCCATTTAAAAAACAAAAAAAAATCAAAATCGTAAAGAGAAATCCCTTCGTCCAACGGTGAAAACCTAGTCACCAGGTGCCTTGGATAAGTACCATGATGAAAACTTGGCAAATAGGCGTCATGTGTAGGTTGCTCTTCTATGTCACTCACACTTGGGGGCACATGGTCTCATCCATCTTATCATTTTCAACTTATCATTTTCCATTCTATCATGCTACATCCTACCATCCTTAGCCATTACATAAACATGCCTATCCTACTAAACCCATTTATCCATACTCCCTTCTACCTTTTGATTTTGATGAAGACATAGGGGCAAAATGTTGAAACATGTTTGGATATTTCTTGACATACCTTCTTTCCAAACCAAGTCCAATCCATTTACCATTTATCCATCCCATTTAAACCAATCCATCATGTCATCCTATTGTCATGAGCCTTGTCATGTAAGAATCCTAAGCATTACCACCTAGAATGGGGCATGTTCTTCTGATGCAACATAGCCTTTGAAGATCACATCCTAGCTTTTGATACATCCACTATGGTGTAGCCTTATCATGAGATTTCCATCTTATAGCTTATCCCCATATGTTTATCATGAGCTTTCCACTATAGCCTACCTATCCGTTTATCATGAGGCATCACATTTACTATGAGCCCGTCCTTTTATCCATCCTTTTATGCATCTTACCTCCATCCATGCACCTAGACTTGGTTTTCTCCCTTGTCATTGGTATTTAGTGCAAAGGATATCCAAACGAAATCCAATGCAACCATCTCATCATAAACAATTCCTTTTCAAAAAATTAGAAAATCCAAAAACATCACAAAATCAAAAAATACCAAAACAATAGAAAACACACAAACTTCCAAAAATAATCTATTCATCACAAAAATCAAACTTGCTCCATCACACTCTCATCATTGTCACATTTATCATCATCCCACATCATCATCACATCTATCCTCAATAAGCTTGCACTCGATCCAAGCTTCACATCACCTATCAAAGCATTGTCCTTACTCAAAATCCTCAACTATCAAATCAGCATCGATCACAACTTGTCACCATCACATCTTGAGCCAATTTTACAACATCATCCAATCATCTATCAATTCCTGCCTTAGGATATATCTTTCCTATGATAGGCAGAATCTATCAAATCATCATCCATCTTGGCAAGAGATACAATGGCTACTTGTTTAGTTCGTTGGTCTTTTGGTTTTTGATTTTTATCTTTTGTCCTATTCGAAGATCACATCAAAGCTACCTTGATCTTATTATATCATGGTATGTGGCGAAAACATCTAGAATGGGGCATAGTCTTGCTTTTGTATGCTGTGCTTGTGGGTTGGTCTCATTACTCCAAGCTAGTATTCATATCTTGTTGATCATAGGGTCGGTTCTAGCATATTGATCTCCTTATGCATCTAAGGTTCATCATACCTTTTGTGTAGTAAGGGCTTATGCTATGAGTCCCCTTCCCTCGTCTAGACAAGGTTGTACTATCTTGGGCATGCATGGGATCATCCCTTTGTTTGCGTGTCTAGTCCATGCAACTGTTGGATAAACATCATCACCCTGGTCTTCTATACCTTGGTGAAAATATCCACTTTGCTATATCAAACCTAGGATTGCTCTAAATCATTTTCAGCACAATGATCATCCACCAATCAATCTCCCAACATTATCACACTTTCATCTAACCTCTTATCCTCCAACCACATCTACCAATCTATTCCATCCATTTCGCGAGCACAACCATGTTCTTGCAACCCGCCTATCCTCTCGAAGGGGCATCACCCTTACCAATTATCCCCAAACCTTACCTTATTCTTCTAAGCCAAAATCTTTTTTCTATCCAATCCAACTCTATGTTTTAACTTCTTTGAAATGATGTTACTTAGCCGCAACACCATCTCAAAGAGGGGCAAATGTAGACACCTAAAAATGTCTTCTACCATCGAACCGACTCCCGACATCCCTAAACATGTCAATTTCCCTCCTAACCAATTAATTAAATTTTTATTTAATTAATTCATTACCCTATTTTCCATCATATTATCCCCAAAATTGAATTAATTTCATTAATTCAATAGTCTAAAACCTTAGCCAATTGATTTAATAAATATGCAATATTTATTATTTCAATCCTAAGTCCTAAATCCACCTCATCAATCCACCTCATCTTTCCACCTCAACTTTTCCACCTCACCATGTTGCACATATAATTAAATATTCTTAATATTTAATTAGCTACTATCCTCCACTAAAATGAATTTAAAATTCAATTGTCCCCCACTATCATCCACTAATTGAATTTTTAATTCAATGGTCATCCACTAATTGAATTTTTAATTCAATGGTCCACTAATTGAATTTTTAATTCAATGGTCATCAACTAATTGAATTTTTAATTCAATGATCATCCACTATTGAATTTAAAATTTAATTGTCCTCCACTAATTGAATTTTTAATTCATCCACTACCCTCCACTCTTCCCAAAAATGAATTTTTAATTCATCCACTATCCTCCACTCTTCCCAAAAAAGAATTTTTAATTCATCCATTATGAATTAAATATTCACAAAAAATGAGAGCCATTGATCTCATCTTTTGATCCTCACCCTCCATTCCTTTTTCAAAAATTTATAAATGAAACCCTCACCCAAGCCATTCATAACAACTTCTTCTTGCATCAAAATCATGCTCAAATTTCTCTCAAATCTCTAATCTATCTATCCTCTAATCCTTCATCTATATTTGTGTTGAAAGCAAGAGCAATCCACATTTGAATCAAATAGGGTTATCTAATCTAGGAGCTCTTAGGTGCAAGCTTCCTCCTCCCTTGATGAGATTGGGTCTTCATGTGAGGTATAACTTTGTGTTTTTATACAATTAGTTTGTGTTTTCACTTCATTTTGTTTTCCTAATCTACACATAATCACAACCTTCTCTATAGTACTTTGATCTTCTGGAGATACTTTCAGATGTAATTCAATAGTCTCCATTAGCAGTCCATGATACACAATTCCATTGAAAATGGATTCTAACTGAAGAGGATATCTTGTGGAGGACCTTCCAGAGGTGTTGGCTTTGTTTTCTTCTTCTTCTTATGCAGCTTAGAAGTTCCTTCCTCCCCTTCTTCTTCCTCCTCAATGACTTCCTCTATTTGGATTTTCTACCTCTTGGCTTGCTTCTTCACCCTTTGATGTTTCTTTTCTTCTACCTTCATTTGTGTTGGAGTTTCAGAGGCTTTCTTCCTTTTAGTAGATGTTGTTTATATTGATGAAGAGGGTTGTGGAGCACTTGAAGCAGTAGAAGTGGATCTACCTAAATTCCTTGGGATTTGTGATGAGGTGGTTTCTTGCAGTTTTGAGGTGGTAGGATTCAAATCCTTCACACTGGTTTGTGATGAGATGCTAGGCTTTGGCAGTACACCCCATTTCTCATATAATTGTTCTCTATTTTTCTCAAGTTGCTCCTCCGCATACTTTTTACTCATCTTATCCATTATTTCTTTATAGGTCCCAAACCTCTCTTTTGTATAATCCTTAGGTTTACTGAGGAGATTATCAGCATAGGCTTTTATCTCTTTTGCAGAGACCTCATAAGGTAGTCTGGATATCCAAGCCATTCTTGGTTCTACCACTTCAATGTAGGTGAAGGCTTTGTCAATCAAGAAGGCGATGTGTTCCTTGTATTGCCTTACCATATTGTATTGTATCCTCTCTCTTGCTTGCATATCAATTGGTAGAGTTTTGAAAAACCCCCAGTACATAGTGCTATAATTGTTTGTATCACCAAAACCCCTCATGTGGTTTTTTATTTGTACAACCACAAAGATATGTTGTTGCCAAACCTTCCCCTTGAATTTAGGTAATTCATTCAGGAAATAAAATACTAGACAAATAATGAGAGTACCATACCTAAAAATGTAGTTTGATTCTTTTGTTCTCTTCAAATTTTCTATCAATTTCTCTCTCATGACTTCACAGAGGTCAAAGTCCTTGCCCTCCTTTACCAATCCTTCTCTATTTGCAAAGTATATTTTGTAAGCTATGCCCATTATGGCATGCCGCACCCCTAGATCTGTTATGTCCATCACACTTAGGATTTTCTTATCAGGTTTTTCCCTAGTCAACTCAGTAACCATATCATTCTTGATGGCCTTCATCACTAGTACCAGTCCTATTGAGCTTAAACTAGTGACTGCCCTAATTACATCTTTGGTAATTCTGTACGATTTGTCAAAATAAATAAATTCATCATGAATTTTGCTTAGAACAATCCTTACCCAATCATGTGCATCACAGAAATCTAGATAACCTTTCCAAATATCTAGTCTTTTGGCAGTAATGTTCATGTATTCTGGCTTGTATCTAGTATCATCCAACATGGTATCTCTCAGTTCTTTGAATTTCATGTGGTTGATCTCATTAAGTGATGAGTGGATGTATATCTTTACATCCTCAATATAAACAACATCAGCTGGAGCACTAGATAATGCTCCATTCTTATCCACTTCCATAGCCTTATATGGATATTTCCTATACATCGATCTTGTCTTCTCTAAAACATCAACCAATTTTGGTGTCACCATTTTATCTCTTCTGTACTTTGTAGCTAGGGTTTCAGTTCTTAACTCTTTTTCTAGCAAATTTGCACTCTGTAGCTACGGCTTCTCTTTTTACTCTTCTTCTCTCAAATTTGCTAATTGCTCTAAATACGAATGAGGACTTGAATGATCAGGACTTAAGTAATCTTACTTTTTCCCTAACTTTTTACATTTATTACATCTTTTTCTTTTTAGTTTTTTGAGATCTTTTAGTTGTTGGTGCATTTTGTAGGTTCATAGGGACCTATTTCCATCTGGAATTCCTCCACCTTTCATGTTTTCATTCTGAAGAATTGAGTTATTGATTTAGACTTGCCCTATTAACATACCTTCTTTAAATTTCTTATCAAGTCACCTATATGTCTTGCTTTCATTTCAATTCATCTTAACAGATGCAACATCTCATTTTATAGGGAGCTGGAAGGTTATGTAGTGGTTAGCTCCCCCATGAACCCATGCTTTTTTTTAATCTAATATGAAATCCTTTGCATGAGGCACATGCAAAGATTCTTCCTTCTTTTCATTATCTTACTCTTGTTTTATTTTCCATATTTTTGTAATCTTCTTCTATTTGTTCAAGGTATCCTCCATTGTCTTGTGCAAGTTAGGTGGATTCACCAAACTTCTTTTAGAACATATTTCTCTATGTCCCTAAAGTTATTGCACTTGTAGCATATAACATTATACTTTGGAGATAAAAATGAGTTTTTGCTCATGTGATGATTTCTTCTTGTCTTAGTTCTAGAATCAAAAACCTTATGACCAAACCTATTGCATCAATAATAGTAATGATAAAAGAATGGAAAGTACCTAGTTGTAGTGGATTTTCTTGCAAGAGGAGAACCCCTGAATCTCCTCTTTAGATTTCTGACCTTTATGAAACCATCATCCATCTTCTCCTTCTCAACTTCAGTCTTCTCAAATATCTTAGCACTTGGTTCTATCTTATCCATCATAGGTTTATCTATTGATTCATTTGTTTTTGGGCTCTGACCTTTCTCAAACCCAAGGCTAGCCTTACTCTTAGGTGATCTTTGATTACTAATCATTTCATCAAGAATGATTGTGTTATTTTCAAATTTTACACTCCTGTCTATTTGATCCTTGGCTTTCTCTAGTTCCTTCCTTAGGGAGACAATTTCTTCTACAAGTCTAATGCATTCATCCAATTTGTCATTGAACTTAGTCTTTAAACAATCCACAACTCTTTTACCTTCATCAATCTGAATCTTCAAGTTGATGATTGCTTCTTTTGATTCTTCAAGCTTAGCCTTAGATTCTTTATTCTCCTTCCTTCTTGATCTCAGTTCATCCAAAGAAGAAATGAACTCCCCCTAAAGATCAACCTCACATTCTTCTTCATAAATGACTACCATGTCTTCACCATCCTCTGCAAAGCTCTTATCATTATCCAAGACTTATTTTTTGTAAGTATAACTTCTTCTCT
The DNA here is from genome assembly GCA_027924645.1 of Cunninghamia lanceolata. Lineage (NCBI taxonomy): Eukaryota > Viridiplantae > Streptophyta > Pinopsida > Cupressales > Cupressaceae > Cunninghamia > Cunninghamia lanceolata. Next base: position 5,492,809 of record BSBN01000958.1, on the reverse strand, counting down.
TTCACTTTTAAATGAGCAATGATTGCCTTCATAGATATTGTAGAGTTTTTTCCAGATATCCTTAGTAGATTTTCATTGTATCACTTTAGTAAATTTAGTGTTTGTCAATCCAGATATGATTGCATAGCCAGAGGATGATACTAGTTGACCTGCCATGTGTTCCAATCCAAGATCTACCTTCAGTTGTTAGATTGTATCAAGGAACTTGGTTCTAATACCAATTGTTGAATACATAGATATATTGAGAGGGGGATGAATCAGTATATATTCAAATTCTCACCTTTTAAATGCATTCAATCCAATGTAAACAATTAACACACTTGAAGCAAGAGAACACATACACACATGACACTAGATTTACATGGAAACCCAAGATGGGAAAAATGACAGTGAGCAAGCTACTTGGATCTACTATCTAAATCCATCCTCACAAATTAAAATGAAGTGTACAATAAGTTTTATGGGGGCCAACCCAAAGGAGAGAAAAATCCCTTATTTTATGAGCTCCAACTCAAATGAAACTTCAACTCCCTGATACAAAGTTTTATGGGCTCCAACCCAAAGGAAGAAACAACTCCCTAAAGTGCTACAACACTTATAGAATGAGGCTCCAACCCAAAGGAAGAAACAACTCCCTAAAGTGCTACAACACTTACAGAATGAGGCTCCAACCTTTGCTTTGAACCTTTCAATAGATTTTGATAGATTAATCACCTCTGTAACATTAATTTTGTTAACACTTTGACATACCTGATATATTATGATGACTTAACATCTCTATACTATCATCTCTACTATCATCTTGATCTTTCAACTAAATCTTGTGGCTCAAGAAACCTCTGCCAAAACTAACTCTATTGTGGGTTATACATTATAGCTGAAAGAGTTACTTTTCTGTTTTCCATATTGTGTTACATTTCTTGCGCTAAACATACACACACATAATAATCTTTGATCCTTCATATATACCCTCTGCAAGTCTTCAAAACATCATCTTTGTTGGCCTTGAGGTAACATGTATCATGAAATATGTAACCGGCTTTACTTGTTGGCTCCCAAATCATCTGTGGTATTGTAGGAATGAAATCCCATTACACAGATCATAACAAGTGATCTAATGGACCCAATTTCCTTCCTTCAAAGCTTTATTGCTAGTGCACACTCCTAGACACATGACACAAGCACTCAAATATACCATGTCGGCTCTATAGTTTCCTTTCATGCTTTAGCTCCAAACCCTATGCAGTACTGGAGAAGTGAAAAATCATCAAGTAGTTCATTACATAAACATTATGAGACCTCAAAAACCTTCTCATATACTCTTCTTTCTAGTTCATGCTTCTTCTTGTTGGTGCAAGCCTTCATACTTTGATGGCGGTATCCTTTGCACACCAGTCACACAGTCTTAACTTAAAATATTGAAAAGAACACTTGTGGTACTTTATATCCTCTCAAACCTAAATATGTCATTCTTGTAGATTTTATTTACATAATCTCCAAACCTCCAAGTCATAAATGTAGATGAGGTGAATTACAGTAGCTTTGAGTTTCATATTTGATAACCTTACACTATGATAACCCTGTTTTCAGTCTATTGACTCTGGATGTCCTTGTGGTAGTCCACATGCTTTGAAACTTGGATCACACATACCTCATAGCCATATTTAGCTATCCTTTGAACCATGAGGTCATATCTTCATCTTTGATAGAATGTGGTACAATCTCCTATGCTTTTGTAGTATAATTCCCTATGCCTTTGACATTTTTGATAACTTAGACAATTTCCTTCATATCCTATGCAATGTTTTTCATCAAGTGACAATATATGCAATTGTTATATAGTGAAAGTGAGAAGGGAGATGATGAATGCATGTATGTGAGTATACTAGATCAAAACCTCCTTTCACTACAACATTCAAGGACAAAACTGAGCCAAGTCACTACAAGATGGAAGAGGACTTAGTTACTAGTTTTGTGCTCTTGTTTGTCAAGGAAAGAGAAGATTCAACCAAGCCTTTTATCAAAACCTAGGCCAATCAATGCACTAAACCCTAGAATTATGATAATCAGCTTGAAACATATGATTAACAACATAAATTTAGAAAATGAAAGTACAGAGATGATCAATAAGATGTCAGAATCTATTCCCCAAAAGTAGAGGTGTCAGAGGATAAATTTGGCAACCGCCCAAGTCCAGAAGTTAGATTCTACCAGAGGTCAAAATTGAGAAAATACTACAAATGATGCTTAGAAACTAGATCTAGAACCTAGAATCCCTATAGACTAGGGCACCAATTGCCCAAGTCTTTTTGGAGAGATAATCTAGAACTATTTTCAGATCCTAAAACTCTAATTCTTGCATTGCCTTCTTGTAGCTCCACTTTTCCTAAAACCTGTACGTGTAACCTACACATAAGATGAAAATAGAGGGGTTTGGGGATTGTGGTGTTTAGGGATTTGCCTCAATCAAATTTTAGGTTAGCATTCAAACTTTCCCAACACCGTTGTTAGATAGAGAGTGTGCCCTTGCATGACAAAGACTAAAGATAATCCAAATGTTGAAATATTCAAATGATTCCAATAGCAATGATGTCACCTCAAAGGTGAAGTCCTTAGGAGGATGAAATCTCTTCAACTCATAAGGAGATAGATGATGATGCCATATCTACAACAAACACACAAATACAAACACAAATCTACAATAATAATACAATGAATGCCTTGAATGCTCTTTGCTCCAATATCATAAGTTCACAATATCCATCTAGGTTTAAAATGAAGTCATAAACTCACTTATATATCCTTTACCACTAACATTCATGAAATTAAATCAAAAAATATGACAAGGAGGAACAATTTAGAAGGGCCCAAGCTGACATACCATTAATTAGGCCCAACCAATTAGGGGAGACTTGGGCGGTTGGCATCCAAGTCTAAGGGTCCAAATTAGGTCTGGGGTAAGTTAAAGGAGGTCCCAAGGGTCCAAAATATCATGGGTGTTGGGAAATTTCCTTTAGGATGATCAATTAGAATGTTTAATGAAGCAAATAGGACCTAGGAGCTAAACTAGGAGGTAAAAAGGCATGTGTCCACTTTTTACTCCATAACATTTAGCCCCCATTTTAATGTGTGTATGATCTTACAATCCATACATGAACTAAAGTATGGTCAAAGCACATCAAACACATCAAATACACCCTAAGTTTGAAGACTATCACTAGCCCCCAAGCTTAGGCAAACATAAGAGAACACTTAACATTCACATAAGACACAATGAAGATAGTAAGGAATCACACAATACACGGAGAATACAGTGAAAGAACACAATACGTGGAGAAGACATGAATGTAGTCATGCAAGACACAAAGAAGACATGAAGAGAGGACATGATTAAGAAATTACATATCCATATACATAAAATGCTAATTAAAGTAAACAAAACACACATGTAAAGACATGCAAGACACATATAGTGTGGTGAGGGACTCATCCCCACACAACTTTAGACCATGCCATAAACATGCAAGACACACAAGGAAGATACATAAAACACAAAGAAGACACATGGAATACATGAGCATCATATAGTATGTCATCAACACACTATACATATTGTACACGACAAACATGAGTGATAGGGAGGAGATCATCACTACTCCACTATCTAAAAAATTCCAAACACACCTGATGATTGAGCTATGCTGCCACAACTACCAAAGAAATACTTAAGGGTGAATGAATCAAGATCCAACCCTGCCTCACTATGAGGACTTTGTATAAAAGGATGTGCACTATCTCAAGAGATACACCATCCCACCTCGTAATGATGGCTTTGCATAAAAGGATGTGCACTAGCTCAAAAGATATGCCATTCTACCTCACTATGAGGGCTTTCCGCTTTAAAAGGATGTGTACTAGCTCAAGAGATACACCATCCTACCTCATGATGAAGGATTTAAAACATACTTTGTTAGTGTTATAATAATCAAGTAGATACCATTATATATGCCCCCACTTTAAGGTGGTTGATCCCACTTGCTGGTATCAAGCACATTAAGGTAGAGTGAAAATAGGCAAGGGACAAGAGCCTTTGCAAAGCCCATTCCCCCAAAGTGACATGTGCAATGATCACCAATTTTTCCCACAAACACATTGATATGATTTGTTAAGATAATCAACAAGATATAAGCTTTGGTTAGAAAATCTTACTCTAAGATAACAACCAAATCAATTCATGAAATCTATGCATAAATCATATAATACATCATCAAAGACCAAGGCTACATTTGCGGGTTCACAGCGAGTATAGTCCTTGGGCTATACTGTAGGTATCTTAGGACTGAGTGTAGAAACAAGGTGAGATACAAAACAACCCAAAGTGTGTTGAAGAAGATTTAGAGTATTGCAAGAGTTTGTCACAAGAAATATCATAATACGAATCACAACATGGAGTGATTCTACTAGTCAAGCATCGGATATATATATATATCAACCCCATATTCATATATGGACTAGGTCCATTTTTACTACTTGCTGAAGGGACACATGGTCCTAATCAGTATTTGTTTGTTTACATCATCCGCTAACTAGGTAGAGTCACTGAAGAATGTAAACAATACAAATGAGAGAGGAGATAAGAGTGACTTGGGTTTACAACACAAGAAGATGCCTCCAAGACATCCTCCACAATGTTATGCCCCCAAGCCACAACACACAACAATAAAATGGAGGAAAGGATAATAGATTAATAGAGAAACAAATAGAAGAATGATGACAATAGAGGCGGTCTCCTTGTATCCTTGACCTTACAAGAGTATCAAGGGTCATCCAAAGAGACCTAAAGAACATATAGCACAACATGGGGGAACACAACATGAATAAGAGGAGGCCACATAAGGGAGCAACTCAAAGAGATGCTACAACAAAGGTGGCAAAAAAGGGTTAGAAATACTTACTTGTTACACAACCGACTAGCGATTGTTGTTGAGCAAATCATCTTCCTCCCAATCTTGAATGCAAGAGGAAATAGGTACATAAAGTACAATTTCCCAACTTGAATCATTTTCCTTAATCTCTTCAACATTTAGCTCTTTCTTGTTTGATTCGATATTAGTTGGTGGAATGTTTTCTTATTGAGGTGTTGCTCATCGAGCTAAGGCTTGTCTCTTCCTCCTTCATTGTCTTTCTTGCCTATTGCTTAGTGTTTTATTAGTGATGTTTGTAAAAGGATTCTCATGATTTTCCATAGTCTTTGACATTTTAGAGGAGGAAGCTGGTAGAAAATTGATCTTTTTGGATAAAATGATTTGTTCTTTATGGGTATCTCTCGATCCTTGTAAGGATGGCAGAGGAGGAACCTCGGCAAAGACTCCCTTACCTCATGGTTGAGGGGGTTCTTTCAATTTGTGTTGCTGTTCACTTTCCACTTGTTGAATAGGAGGTCTAGCTAATTTTTTATATTAACTTTGCTTTGTATCTTTGGTATCCCAGAAAGAATTGATCTTCTCTTGGTTGAGGAGGCTCGGTAGGTTGTGGCCAAAAGTAGTCCAGGATAAAATTTTCACAAGTAACCATAGGCTTCCATCTACTATGGTGGACAACATACACTCTCCCTTGGTGAGGAAATTTTAGACATTTATGAATTGTAGAGGGGACCGCTTTCATGGACTTGAGCCATGGATGGCCTAGTTTCACATGAAATAGGTCAGATGTAGAATGATGTCAAATGATTGTTCCAGGGCTTTCTCCATTACTTTAATCAATAATGTAATCTTCCCTAGAGTTGGGAGGAAAGCTATAGTATGTGATGCAGAGGCATCCACACTATAACCTTCGCATATAGCATGAATGTCTGCAGACCAACCTCATCATCATCATCTTCGCCATCATCATCATATTCCCTAAAACTACCAACATCATCATATTTCGGCTTTACTCTGTCAGCATCATGTTTCTTAAAACCAACAGCATCATCATATTGCGGACACTCGCAATCATCCTCCTGCCGACTACTATTCACCTCCTCCGCTTTCCTCCTAACATCATCATCATGATGTTCAGCGGCGCAAACATCCTCCGGTTGCACTGTTCATCAGGCTCCGAACTCTAACGTCTTCATCATGATATTCAATATCACCTTCGTCAGCAGGATATCCAAATATCCAGTTGTTCAAATATCCTGATGACGATTACCTTCAACAACTTACCTTCGACGCTCCACTGCCCGACGACACTAACAGCATCAGGATATAATTCATCCGGTTCCCTCGAAACCTCCTGATGATGTTAATACAACTTCCTGCCACGGACTTCCGCCGATACCTTAACACCTTACGACGGCAGGATAAACTCGCACAAGGGGATATCTCAATATCCTGATGACGATGACGTCATATCTTGATGACGATGACGTCACCCAATATCCTGATGACCTTCTCAACACTTAGTCAAAAATCTGAACTTTCTCTTCCGCATCTACTCGCGATATGCGGACGTTTGGCACTCCCAATATGATGATCCTGATGCCGATACGCTCCTCGGCTCCTCCTGCTGATGATCACCCCGACGAACTCGCACTTCATGCACTTGAAAACATCATGCTCTCCTTCACTTATCCGGATGATGATGTCTAACCCGACTGCAGGATATTTGCAGAAATATCCTGATGATGCCGTCTTCACGAACTTCTGCACTTAGCGAAATCTCTCTTTGCCGATCCACCAGGGATGACCCGATCCAACTCAGGGTGATCTTCCAACTCAGTCAGCTTATCAACTCGACCTAGCACATGAGGATGCTAGGGTCTTCAACATCTCTTGACCGCGATCTTGCACACCTGCATGCAAACAAACAACCTACAATCTAACCTACTGTACATTACCATTCCACCGATCAGACAGATCAACCGGTGGAATGGATCAGGAAATCCATGCAACCACTCAAACCAGCAAATTGATCAAGCAATGGAATGCAACAGAGGATGAACACAAACAGGAATACTTTATTCGATTTCAAAAGATGCAACTACAATATGATGTTCCTCTCGCTCTGTCTCACTCTCGCAAAGTCTGATCGATCCTTTACAATCAACCGATCCCATGCTTATAAAGATTTCCCTATGAGTACTACTGACCCGACTCCAAGCGGCTGGGAACTCTCCAGGCGGCTGGGAGATCCCACCGAACATACATCATGACAGCTGTTATAACTAACTATCTAAAAATAGCAAAAGCCCGGTCAGCATGATCTTATCATGATCAGCGTGACATTATTACATGCAATTGGTCTAACAGACCTTCTTGGAAACACAAACGAGACCTAAACTACTAACTGCCTCATCCAGACCAGCTGTCAGGTAGGTGCTCCTGCACCAGTATGTGTTTTAATCATCATATGTATGGGCTCATCAGATTCTTGTATCAAATCATGAACATAGAGGAACTCTTTAGTAATCACATTCGTCATACAATTAGGATCAATAAGGACACCTCTTGTAGGATTTCCACTTATACGTACAGTGATGTAAAGAGGTCCACCAATGTCTCCAATTGTTCTATCATGTGGTGTAAATGTTATTTTAGGTTTAGGAGTCTTCATCTTCCTATAAACTCTAGGAGGGACCATAGTATTATTGTTGTGATGAGAAGCCATGTATGTGAGACTGTTTCACACCAAAGCACTTGTTTGAGGAAATCAGGTTTTTAAAGAGAAAAACACATGGATTTCATGACAAACAAAGTATATATGATGTAAATAGTGCTACACAACAAGGCAAGATGAATGATGTAAAGTTTTGTTTAAAGAAATGTGAAGAAAGTGTGTAGAACCCTTAATGTTGAAATACACACTATGTAATTACAAAATTTGAATTTTGAATGCAAGGATGCACAATGAAGCAACACTACAACTCAAAATCAGATTTGAATGAGTCTTTAAATAAGCAGAAAAATCTGAAATAATATTTTGACTACTAACCCTAGCTTTTGCAAAAACTAGGTTATATGAAAAATGCAAAATTTCAACAAAACCCTAGCAAATGAGATATGCAAATACAAGGTGTGAGATCATGAAATGATTAATTTCTGCAATATGGATCAGATCTAATGTAAAAATTAGAAAATTAAATGTTTACAATGATATGTAATGAAAATAATGAAAACTATGCCTTTATGCAAGCCTAAAATGCTTATTTTTTTAAAACTTTTTCAAATTTATGCAAGATTTTTCAATATAGGATGATAAATATGATAAGAATTGATGCAAAGACTGATTTTAACACTCAACAAGATGCAAATGTTCACTGGTACGGGTTCACCAAAATGTTATATAGTGAAAGTGAGAAGGGAGATGATGAATGCGTGTATGTGAGTACACTAGATCAAACCCTCCTTTCACTATAACATTCAAGGAAAAAACTAAGCCAAGTCACTACAAGATGGAAGAGGAATTAGCTACTAGTTTTGAGCTCTTGTTTGTCAAGGAAAGATAAGACTCAACCAAGCCTTTTATCAAACCCTACGCCAATCAATGCACTAAACCCTAGAATTATGATAATCAACTTAAAACAGATGATCGACAACATAAATCTAGAAACTAAAAGTAAAGAGATGATTAGTAAGATGTTGAAACCTTTCTCTCAAAAGTAGAGGTGTTAGAGGACAAATTTAGAAACCACCCAAGTCCAGAAGTTAGATTTTGTTAGAGGTTAGATATGAGAAAGTGCTACAAATGATGCTTAGAAACCAGATCCAAAACCTGGAAGCCCTATAGACTAGGGCACCAACCGCCCAAGTCTTTTTAGAGAGATAATCTAGAAAGATGAAAGTCTCCCTTGATTGGTTGAGGCTAATTAATGGTATGTTGGCTTGGGCCCTTCTAAAATGTTCCTCCTTGTCGGTTTTTGTGATTTAATTTCATGAATGTTAGTGGGAAAGCATATATAAGTGATTTTTGTATTGGGGAACATATTTCAAAAGATTGGTAAACTTTTCCTAGTACTTTTTGATTATCATCTCTCCTTGATGTAGATTTTGAAAATTAGAAAACTTTTGGTCAAAGTACAATTGAGGTAGCCACCTTTGTTAGAAAATGGCAACAAATTCATCACAAGTGAGACTTAATGAACTCAAACCTAGTTCTAGCTTTTTGTTCATCCACCACATGTATGCTTCTCTTGATAGTTGAAAAGTTCCCCATACTACTTTAGTAATTTTTGAGTAATTTTGAATCTTAAAATACTTCTCCATATCTCTTATCCATGACTCAACTCCATCTCCAAGCATAGTACCATCACGTTTAGGTAGAGTGATCTTCTTCATGTCTCTATCTAATTCATTCATCAGTTATACTCTTATTACAATTGGCCTTCTCTCCTCTTGTAGGTTTTCTTGGGTACCCCTAGATTTCTCATTTCTATTGTGAGCACTTTTCTCTTGATCCCATTCTTAGAATCTTCTTGATTTTTGTGATCTCGTCCTCTCACTTCTTGTTTGAGAACTCTTAATCATTCCTTAGTTTCATTAATTACAACTAGGATCTTATCTAACTTTATAGCAGGATCATTTCCAACTAGACCTGAGCCTCCTTGACCCGCTTCAAGATTAGTTCTCATTCTCCCCATTTTGCACTTGGAAATTATGCTTTAATTATTTTAACACTTAATATGGGGAAGGACTACATTTTAATATGGGAAATCATACACATTCTTAGGTTAAGAAAAGAAATTTAGTTTTCTAACACATGCTCAATATTTCTTAAAGAGGATGAAATCTTTTTTCTTTTTATTCATATCTAGACTTACATATGCCCTTATTTAATATTATCCTTGTCTGACAAAGTAATCTCTTCTAGATCCTCGTCTTCATCAACTTTTACAATAATAGGTTTGGTGGGTAGATGTACTCATAGGTACTCATCCATTACCTCATGACTCAACACTGGCACATTGTGACCACACCTAAAAGGCATGTCATGAACTGCCAAAGGTTTCTTAAGTTTCCCTTGAACTTGAATAGTTGGTTTCTGATGCTTATCCTTTTCAAATTTGATTCAGTCCAAGGCACCTACTAAATTTTTAGAATATGATGGAACCACCTCATCTCCGTAATATGACGTTGCCCTAGGTTTAGTAGTTTTGATCTTCAAAGACTTCTTGGTTCTACCTTTGTTCTTCGATCTTCTCATTTCTTCATTTATGAAAATGTCATAAGATATATTACAAACACTAAATATATGATGTCAAATTCTTGCAAGGTAGGCACACATAGGTTTTGTTTTTGAACCTTCACTCTGATACCATGTGTAATAAACCTACTGGCTCAGTTATTGATTTCTTACTAAAAATAGCTAGTATTTTTTTGTAGAGTAATAATAAGTACAATGAAAATACCTAAACTATCTAAATATTATAATAGTTCAACCAAACTTACAAAACATTCTTTCTTGTTTCAATCAATACAATAAATAAGAGCAACATCTTTACTATGTTGGATGAATTTACAATTTTTCATAAAGGAATTAACATATCAATCTCTCAGTAACTGCCTATTTACATCTGAATACATAGATGATTTACTTTGTTTTTTTGTCAGATATCAGTCTGATTTACAATAAGATAATAATGTATTTGTTTAACTCTTTAGCACATGATTTTGGCAAATTGATCTATATGAGGGAGAGCATCACTAGAGTGATTATCCTCCCAACCACAAATCTTTCACTTCCTCAATATTCCTCTAACTAGTGAAACTTGACCCATCCTGAGAAAAATAGTTAAAGAGTATCCTTATGAAACCACACCATCTAGAAACTAGTGAAGTTATTTTTACATAAAATCTATTATACAACTACAGATTCCTTCTAACTGAGTATAACAATCTAACTAAAATGTAAATCTAGGACACAATGATTTGATAATGCATGCAATTACTTTGGCCAAAGATTCATAAATGAAACATAATCTGTATCTGGTATATGTGTCGATCTATCACAAACACCTCTATCTCAATCTTTCCTTAAGAGATTCATATTTACACTGACCTCTAAGTCATTTTTCACTTTTGAAACATTTATTTCATCCATCTAATAAGATAAAGCTTCTATATGATCTTAGTATTCTCTGACATAAATGTCTTGTTGTTTCCAATTTTTGACTTACTTTAAACATTGATCCACATAATATTTGCAGACTCTAGTGATCATTTAAATATTCTAGTCATTCAAGACTACACAAACTATTCAAAACTATTTGTTTATACTTAAGAAGGATTTGTCAATTCTTTTCTGTTAATCATTGTTTCTAAACAATCAATATAAAAGATATACAACCCAATTGATATATGCATTGTTTAGAGTAAAATTTGGATTGTTTAATGTTTAAGTTGTTAGATGCTTAAATCCTCCTTTCACCCTATACATTCAAGGATCTAGGATCAAGTGGTAATTCACTATCATACCCTAGGTCACTGTGAGATGTAGGGAAACTTGGATTAGGGAATTTAATTATCAATTTTCCTTCTCCTATGCTTAATTGACCATTAAAACCCTAATTTCACAAATATGACTGTAAACAAAAGAATAATAGAAAAAGCTCTTATAGAGGGAAGAAAAATATCAAATCACAGAATACCTATTTTCAGAGTTCCAAGGCTAAAAAGTCAAGGACAAAAGAGTGGGCACCCAAGTCCAATGCCCTACTTTTTGTCTGGATCTGGAAACTCAATCTACAACTCTTCCTTATTGTTCCAGAGATTTTCCCATCATGAAAATTGGAGGACTAATGAGCGGGTGCCCAAGTCCAGGGTGCTATTTTTCCTTCTGTTGTACAATTCTGACACTTCAAGATGCCTTCCTGCAACTTCACTTTTTCCAACTCCACAACCTATAACCTGCAACCATGAAAAATTTGGGAGGGGATTGTGGTTTTTAGAGGCTTGCCTTAGTCAAGCCCCAAAGGACACTTAAGTCTTTGAACACCATTGTCAGATAGAGAGTGCATGCCCTTGTGAGGTAGAAGCAAAAACCAAAGGAAATGATGATGAAAACACAATATAATGTCACCTTGTAGTGAAGATATCATGGGAGGAAGATACTCTTCATTCCATGATGAAATGGATGCTCAAATCTACAAACACAAACACATAAACCACACAAGTCTGCTCTTGCAACATAATGAAAGCCTTGAATCACCTTGAGAACACAATAGCTTGCTAGTAATCTTCTAGTTTACAAATGAATGCCTAAACATGCTTTTATATGCAACTACAAACACTTCCACCAAGATTTCGTAAATTCAAACTTACCATGTCAGCATAGGTCCCAAATAACAGTCATAAGCTGACACCCAAAAATTGGGACTACCCCAAAATAGGGCAGGACTAGGGCATGGGCACTCAAGTCCTCCCCCCTATTTTGGGCAAGGTAAAGCTCAAGGGGTCCTCCTAGGTCCCATTTGTCATCTTACCTAGGTCTCATTCCATCAAGATGCCAAATTATGAAGTAAGATATCCTAAATGCATGCAAAAGAACCAGGAGCTAAACCTTAAGAGGGAAAAGCCTCCAAGGGGACATTTTCTGACGTTACATTTAGCCCCCACTTTATTGTATGTATAAACATGAGGCCAATACATGCATTAAAGTAAGGTCACAAACACAACAAACACACCAAGCACAAAGAAGACATGCCAATCACATAGAAAATAGTAACAGCCACGCAAAACACAGAGAAGATAGTTACAGTCACACAGAATATGGAGAAGACATTCAATGCATAGAAGACACATTAATGCATGGAAGACAGATATGATTTATTTTCTTTTCTTTTTCTCATATATATGAAATGCAGATGCATGTACTAGAAAGTAAACAAACCTCCCATAATACATGATGCACTCATCACATAGGTCTTTGTATATATGGGGAAACACACATGCAAGACACGCAAAACCTCCCAAAATATAGGAAGCACAACCTAAGGTGCCAGTCTTTATACTGCATATGGGGCAACAAACACACCACACAAAACAAGCACACCAAAACACACACACTTGAAGACATGGAGAAAACATGACAGCCAAGTGATAGTGTGCTCCCTATTTCTTGTTTCATCACCATCTTAGGCACATTATAGGCACACACCGATGATTGGGCTTCACCACAACAACCATCAAAGACATGCTTAAGGGTTGAGTTAGTCACAGAACCACTCCTCACCTCCATAGAGGACTTTTGAAAATGACAGGATGCTGTAATCTGCTCTGACAAATACACCATCCCCGCCTTTGTAGAGGGATTAATAAAAAGGATATATGCGATGTCCCACCTCCGCAGAGGGCTTGCATGATTGATTGATTGATTGCAAACAAACTCAGGATGCATGATGCACTCATCGCACATGTCTTTGCACCTAAGGACAAACACATTGCTAACATCTACAATAGACAACTTACCTTATATATGCCCCCACCTTAAGGTGGTTGATATCAGGTATCGATATCAAGCACATTAAGGTAGGAATAAAACACACAAGGGAACACCAAATTTTGTAAAGTCCATGCCTCCCAGAGGTGACATGTACTTTACAATTGCCAAATGTTCCCACAAACACATCCCTGCAAGAAACATGTTAGTGTCTACAAGATCATGATAAACATCATCAATGCATATGATTAACCACACAAAGCGCCAAGGTTATACAACAAATTCAAAGTTCGAGGATAACCATGGGGCTATGGTGCAAGAGCACCTACCTGATAGCTGGCCTCCATGAGGCAGTTAGTTTGTTATAGGTCTGGTTAATGTTTCCAAGAAGGTCTGATAAGACCAATGCATGTAATAAGGTCATGTTGACCATGCTTTACTATTTTTAGATAGTTTGTTATGACAGCTGTTATGCTGTGTGTTTGGTTGGATCCTCCCAGCTGCCTGGAGGGATTTCCCAGCCGCTGGGAATTGAGTGGTAGTACTCGCAGGAAATCCTATTTATGTAGTAGGATCGGTTGGTTTTAGATATAGTATTGCATTGAGCAGAGGAGTTAGATTGCAGAGAGAGACTGAGTACTGTATTTGCATCTTTTGAAAATCAATAAAGAGATCATGTTGTGTCAATTCTCTGTTTGGATTCCTTGGTGTGATCGATTTGCTGTTCTGGTGGTTTCATGGATTCGATGATCCATTCCACCAGTTGATTCGTCGAATCGGTGGAATGGCTATGTACAGTAGTTTAGGAAGTAGTTTGCTTTTTCTGTTTGTTCATGTGCATGTTTGCAGGATCGCAATCAAGAGGTGTTGAGGACCCTAGCATGGGTATGTGCTAGGTCGTGCTGGTTGTTAGAGTCTGGAAAGTTGTCCAGGAAGCAGATCGGGTCACCTCAGGAGGTTCGGCGGATCGAAATTCGCTAAGGTTGGAAAATCCTTCGCAACGGCATCATTAGGATATTTCTGTGTATATCCTGTAGTTACTTCGGGTGTCATCCGAGTAGATGGAGATGAGCATGATGCAGTCGATTGCATAAGGTGAATGTGCATTGGGGTGATCATCATCAGGTGTTGCCGAGGAGGAGCGTATCGGCATAAGGTAGAAGATCGGGTTGATAAAACCATCGCGGGCCGATAATGTTAAGTTTGGCCGACAGCAGGATATTGAAGGAACTGCATATGACGTCATCGTCATCAGGATAATCGTCATCAAGATATCGGGGTGACGTAAGCATCGAAGGAAGGGTGCATGAGGTTGTCGTCATCAGGATATATGGAAGGAACCGGATGTTCTATATCCTGCTGATGAACATGATGTTGAACATCATGATGATGAAGATAGAGGTTGGCGGTAAAGTGAACAGTGAACATCAGGAGGATGATTGCGCTTGCCGAATATGATGATGCTGCCGATAGTCGAATATGATGATGCTGCTGACAGGCGAAAGGTCGAAGGTTTGTCTGCAGGAGGATATCGGTCGGCAGAGAAAATATGATGATGCTGACAGTGTTAAGGAAAATATGATGATGATGATGGGTTTTAGACATACATGCTGTATGTCAAGGTTTTAGTGTGGATGCCTCTGCATCATAGTGGTATCAGAGCTCAGCAAAAGGTCTAGGCTATTGTGTGTTGATTCTGTCACCGAAAGGGTAGAGGTAGAGTTGATTCTGTCACTGAAAGGACAGAGGTAGAGGAGTGAGAGGTTGACAAAATGCCTCCGAAAGGTACTGGTACTGCAAGGGAATTGCAGGAGATGAAGGAAAAACATGCCAGAGAGATGAGGAAGATGAAGGAGCTTGCTGAAGCACTTCAAGCCAGGCTTGTAGCCCTGGAAAAGAACAAAAAGAGGGAAGTGGAAGACAGTGAGTCTGAAGAAGATGAAGATACTGTTGAAGAGTATGAAGAGGTAGCTGAAGATCTGGATGCTGAAGACCAGAGATTTGCAAAACTGTTAAAGGCAATGCAGAGTGATAAACCTAAGGTAAAGGTTGATGTTTCCAAGTATAATGGAAGTTTGAATGAAGATGAGTTGCTGGATTAGATTGCTGCACTTGATAATCACTTTGAATGTGAAGATGTTGCTGAGGATCAGAAGGTAAAGATTGCAAAGACCAAGTTAGGAGGTCATGCTTTGGTATGGTGGGATTATGTACAATCCGAGAGAAGGAAACAAGGGAAGTCAAAGATCACTTCATGGGATAAGATGGTAGCAAGGATCAAAGGTAAATTCTTGCCTAGGGATTATGAAATTCAGATGTTTAAGAAGCTGCAATTTTTAAGGCAGAAGGAAATGGATGTGAAGGCATATACTGAGGAGTTTTATAAGTTGAGTATGAGATCTGGTCATCATGAGAATGAGGTAGAAAAGGTGGCTAGGTACTTGGCTGGTTTGAGATTGAACATACAGGATGAGTTAGTTTTAGCTAACCCTAAGAGTGTGGAGGATTGTTACCAAATGGCAATCAGGATTGAAGAAAAGATGAATAGAGGACAAGATAAGTCCATGAGAGGAAGAGGCAGCAATATGAGGGGAAGAGGATCAGCCCCTACAACAAGGCAAACCAATGAGGGTCAAGAAGACACTGGTAAAGGACAGGGATAGTCTGATTTCAGAGGTGGATGGAAAGGTGATAAAGGCAGATTTGGAGGTGGTAGAGGTTCTACTACATTTTCAGGAAAGTGTTACACCTGTGGTGAGTTTGGTCATCCATTTTTCAAATGTCCAGAAAGCAAAGGTTCATCATCCAGAAATGATAGAACGAATGACAAGAGAGTACAACTTGTGCAAGAAGAGAAAGTAGAGCAAAGTGTGCAGAGTTCAAACACTTATCAAGGAGATTATGGATATCCTAAGGAGGGAGAAGCATTGATGCTAAGGAGAATTAGTTTGCAGGCATCAAAGGATATGATGCAAAGAAGAGCTCTTTTCAAGACCACATGCAAGAGCAAAGGTAAAGTATGTAAGGTTGTCATTGATACTGGTTCAACAGATAACATGGTATCTCAGGAAATGGTGGATAAACTGAATTTGGAAAGGATTCCACATCAACACCCTTACAAGGCATCTTGGGTGAGTGATAGTCAATCACTTTTTGTCTATGAACAGGCATATGTGGATTTTCAGATTGGAGCATATCAGGATAGAGTTTTGTGTGACATTTTGCCCATGGAATGTTGTCACCTACTGTTGGGTAGACCATGGCAATTTGATAGGAGGGTACTATATGATGGGTATGCTAATACCTACACTATCAAGAAAGATGGGAAAACTATTATGTTGATGCCATTACAGGAAGCAGCTGCAGTACAGAAGGCAGCCCAAATCATTTTAGTGGGAAAGAAGGAGTTTGTGTAGATGCCTATAGGAGCAGGCATAAAGGCAGTTGAGGACACTGCAGGGAAAGGAGTTGTTAAGGACAACAGGTTGAAGAAAGTTTCAGTTTTGACTGACAGAGGTCAGCAGCAGGTTCAGAAACAGGTTTGCAAACAGCAACCAGTTGAGAGGAATGACAAGGATGTTGTCATAGTTGGGACTATTGTTTGTCCTATAAAGGTTGAAAGGAAGATAGAGTTGAACATTACTGAAGTTCAAGAGGCAGTTCAGACAGAGGTTCTGGTCAGACAACCTGACAAACACAAGGTATGTGAGAGAAGGGCCTACATTGACAGGCATGAGGATTTACTTGCAAGAAAGCAAGTTACAGTTCAGAAGTCTTGGAACAGCCAAGAGACAGCAGAGGACAAAGCTGGAATAGGTCAGAACACTGACATGACAAAGTGTAAAGGTGGAGGACTTCCACAACCTAACTCATGGGACATGAGTTCTTTTCTGTTGGGGAGTATGGTGCAGGAGCACCTACCTGACAGTTAGCCTCCATGAGGCAGTTAGTTTGTTATAGGTCTGGTTAATGTTTCCAAGAAGGTCTGATAAGACCAATGCATGTAATAAGGTCATGTTGACCATGCTTTACTATTTTTAGATAGTTTGTTATGACAGCTGTTATGCTGTGTGTTCGGTTGGATCCTCCCAGCCGCGTGGAGGGATTTCCCAGCCGCTGGGAATCGAGTGGTAGTACTCGCAGGAAATCCTATTTATGTAGTAGGATCGGTTGGTTTTAGATATAGTATTGCATTGAGCAGAGGAGTTAGATTGCAGAGAGAGACTGAGTACTGTATTTGCATCTTTTGAAAATCAATAAAGAGATCCTATTGTGTCAATTCTCTATTTGGATTCCTTGGTGTGATCGATTTGCTGTTCTAGTGGTTTCATGGATTCGCTGATCCATTCCACCGGTTGATTCATCGAATCGGTGGAATGGCTATGTACAGTAGTTTAGGAAGTAGTTTGCTTTTTCTGTTTGTTCATGTGCATGTTTGCAGGATCGCAATCAAGAGGTGTTGAGGACCCTAGCATGGGTATGTGCTAGGTCGTGCTGGTTGTTAGAGTCTGGAAAGTTGTCCAGGAAGTGGATCGGGTCACCTCAGGAGGTTCAGCGGATCGAAATTCGCTAAGGTTGGAAAATCCTTCGCAACGACATCATCAGGATATTTCTGTGTATATCCTGCAGTTACTTCGGGCATCATCCGAGTAGATGGAGATGAGCATGATGCAGTCGATTGCATAAGGTGAATGTGCATTGGGGTGATCATCATTAGGTGTTGCCGAGGAGGAGCATATCGGCATAAGGTAGAAGATCAGGTTGATAAAACCATCGCAGGCTGATAATGTTAAGTTTGGCCGACAGCAGGATATTGAAGGAACTGCATATGACGTCATCGTCATCAGGATAATCGTCATCAGGATATTGGGGTGACGTAAGCATCGAAGGAAGGGTGCATGAGGTTGTCGTCATCAGGATATATGGAAGGAACCGGATGTTCTATATCCTGCTGATGAACATGATGTTGAACATCATGATGATGAAGATAGAGGTTGGCGGTAAAGTGAACAGTGAACATCAGGAGGATGATTGCGCTTGCTGAATATGATGATGCTGCCGATAGTCGAATATGATGATGCTGCTGACAGGCGAAAGGTCGAAGGTTTGTCTGCAGGAGGATATCGGTCGGCAGAGAAAATATGATGATGCTGACAGTGTTAAGGAAAATATGATGATGATGATGGGTTTTAGACATACATGCTGTATGTCAAGGTTTTAGTGTGGATGCCTCTGCATCAGGCTATATCATGAAGCTCTCTAAATCAAGTACTGCCAAGGCTAGATTCAAAGACAAACAAAGGTGCACAAAATAGTAGTATTGTTAAGGTTTGTCAATGCAATATAAACATCATCAAATTCACTACACGAAAAGCACGAGTGCTTCCACTAGCCAAGCATCAGATAAGATATACAATTGCTATTGATAACTGAGAGGGAGGGGGTGAATCAGTTATCTTAATTATTTCAGCTTTCTAAACTTTCTTAATAATTAGTGCAGCATCAAATCAAACAAGCAAACATAACCATGAAATAGAAATACACATGACACAATATTTTTGATGTGGAAACCTTGTTAAGGGAAAAACCACAGGGCGATTAACCCAAGATTGTATTCTCTGTTAGAAGAATGGTAGTACAAAAATGGCACTTGCCAATTAGGGCTCACTGCTCGAGCACACTACTCACAAGAGGCACAATGCCTACAAGAGACACACTATCTATAATTTATAAATAATGTAATACAATACTTGAACTAATAAGGAGCATCAACATATGCTGGAGTTCAATTCCGGTTAGACTTTGTATACTAATCTGCTGCACTTCATCTTTCCTCTTCTTTATGCTGCTCTTCTATTACATACCGAATCTTCCTTTCTACTTTTATTCAGCTCTACTACTTTTCTTCACACATCACTTCCAATCTCTACACCACTCATAACTAAATCCATCTTGTATATATATCCGTACAAGTGATTTCATCACCTTTCTAGTTGGCACCTGGAATAGTCAATCTTTTCACAAACTCTGATCTGTTGGCTGAATCCTTGCTTACCAAGTAATGCGGATCAAGGATATACTTGTAGAAATATTTAATCGTGTTAGGCAAACATAATTCATGCCTTTATAACCTTTACTAACATCAGTAACACATCCAAAATAATGTCTGATGTTCTGCCAGTCAGTTCTTCCTCTGTTCACACTGTCACTTGGGAACCTGACATTCAAGCATTCATATCTCTTAATCCTTTCCACACCGGAGGCTCAAACCTTGGAATATATCAGTCAAGATACTATTAAATTAAATTCGATCATTCTATTATACTGAAGCAACAACAATTCACTAATTACATTATAAAATTAAGGTTCCCAATATTAGTAATAAGGTCCCCTTTAGTGCCCTAAAATGAAAGAATACTCCAAAGCCTAATAAATCCTTAGACTAATAATCCGACCTATGGATAAATAAAATAACAACATTAACTTAATTTACTCCCAAAATAAAATTAAAAATAATTTACCTAAGAAAATAAAGAGCTCAAAAACATTTAAATTCATTCCCCACCTAAAGAAAATAAAAATAACTCCAATGTGATTAAAAGAAATAATTATCCTAAGAAAAGGTAAAGTGCACTTTCCCACAATAGAAAATTTTAAATTAAAAATTCCCACCTCACAAGTTAAACAAATTTTAAAATCCAAAAAGCCCTAAATGGTTGCACAATAAAATATAATATCCTTATGAAAAATAACCCTAACCCTAACTTGTTTTATCTCATTCTATTCTTTTCTATTTTCCTCCTCTCATATTTTTTTTTCATTTCTCTTGTGTTGTAGGTTTTCAAATTCAAGGGCAGCTATGGTCCCCACTTAAAATAGAGGTATATACATTGTATATACATGTATTAGAAAGCCCTTTGTTTAGCATATATATATATATTATTAAATGTAAGCTGCAGGTTTGAATAAGGCCGAATGGCCGTTGGTATGGACGACAGACCGGGTAAAGGGGAGCCACCGACGAATGGTCAACAGTCGCTAGTTTATCAAAGTTTAAAGTCTTGCAAACAAGAATGGGTGTGGGGGGGTTCGGCCCCTCCCACCCCACTATTTTTTTTAAAACAAAAATAAACATAGAATAGCCATGGGGAGTGGGGAGTGGGGTGTAAACCCCACCCTGTGGACTATAAGCAAGCTTTGGCGGTGGCTATGGCTGCCACCCCTCCTGGCGTTAGGGTTTTGACCTAGTTTGAGTACTATTCTTTTGTTTAGTAATAACCCTCTTCTAAAACACCTACATTATCATTATATATGTGTGTGTGTGTGTGCGCGCGTGCGTGTGTGTGTACCATAGTTTCACAATTTTATACTGTAAAAAAAAATTCATTTGTTTCCAGCATATAATAATGTTTATAAAAAATTATATATATATACACACAGTTTCACAGTTTTATTATATTTTCCAGCAACATTAAAATATAAAGTATATTATATAACTAGTTATATATATTATATATATAAATGTATTTATATATACATATTTTTATATGTGTATATATCTATACAAATATATATATATATATATCTAACTATACATATATTTCAAAGATTTCTAATGAAGCCATTATAATATTTGCATTATTTTTTTTTTTGAAAACGTGGCATAGCCACTAAAATTTATTAATTAAAAAGGAAAAATACAAAAAGCCTGATTCAGAAAGGCATACTAGTAGGAAAGAATCAGGTGAAGAAAACCTCCAGTTGTAGCCTTTTAAAACTTAACTAAATACAAAGACGACTCAAGAGGATGAGTCTGCCAAGGAAAAATCTATGACTGCTATACAAAACTAACTTCTGTGTCACGAGGGAATTGTTACAAAATTTTCATCTAATACATTACAAAATTTATAGAAATCCACATAAAACTCCCAATACAAAACCTAACCATCAGTTAACATCTTGCCATCCATTAGCAATTAAACCCTACTATCGACGATCCTCCTCTTTAGTCAGTTGAGGGGATGGTGGTGGAGGAGGAGGATTATAATGCAGAAGGAAAGATAGCGCATTAAAAACCCTTCTAGCATCATCTATCACCTGCTTGCACAGCTCTGTCCTATGAAAGTGAACAAAATTGTGAAAGGACAATACATAATTATTTTGAAGACCATACAACATAGCATTGTAAAGGCAATGAAGCACAGGTCAACGGTAGATCCCTGCAAACAAACAAGCCACCCACAAGAGCAGTACCCTCATACAAATTGTAATCCTCTATACTTTCATTAAAAACATCCACAAAAAAATGATCATCATGGACAAACATAAAGCCCAAATTCCTTACCAGGTTGAAATTTTGCAATAAGTCCATAACATTAGAAAGAAAATGCGATACAACTTGGGAAGGATATAGAGAACTAGGAAAATATAAAACATCCCAACCACAAACCTGTATAATCGCTCTCTCTACATCTTCCTAATAAATCTTGAAAACTTTATGCATAGAATTCAGATTGAGAAGGCCTAAAGAAGGCTGTTCCCAATTCTAGATGGGTAGATGAATTCTTCTGTTTCACTGAGTAGAGGCCATACTAAAAAACTTATCTCAAACAAACACTAGATTAGAAGACGAAAACAGAGACAAAAAATCTAAAGAAGGAGATGACAAAAGAGAAGCGAAGAACAAGAATATAATCACTAATTCCCCCAAAATACAATGAATGAAATCATTACTAAAAAGATATATTGTTATGCAAGAGCTGCCACCCTACGTGCAACATTAAAACAAAAGGACTACTCACCATATGCAAACTGCCCACAGGACTAAGAACAACGTCAGTTGTGAAAATGGAGCCACCGCAACTAGAGGACTCTCAATTTAGCAGCTAAAACTAAACACTTTGCCTTTTTTAAGATACCTTCTACTAAGATCTTCATAATTAGCTTCCAAATTAATTTGTACTTTCTTTATCTAAAAGGTAGTTAATCCCCGAGATCAATGAGATAGAGGTGGAATCCCACTCAGAGTAAGAATCATTTATACAAAAAGCATAATTCGTTAAAAAATCTACTAAAGAATTACCTTCCCTGTAAGTATGAACTATATTAAAAGATTGAAAAAGATCAAGCAAATTCCTTCCAGATTGTAAAATGTAATCAATTTTCCAATTTGGCAAAGACTTAGAGGAAAATGTCCTAACAATATTCAAAGAATCCCCTTCCACAATAATATTAGGAATCTCACATTTTATTGCAAGATTAAGGCCTGCTAATAAAGCTAAGGCCTCTGCCTCATTATTTGAACACAAACCAAGTTTAATTGATAGAGCTCTTAGAACTAAGCCATTGTGATCTCTCAAAACACAACTAACACTAGATTCACTAGGATTCCCCTTACTTGCACCATCAAAATTTAATTTAACAAAAGAAACAGGTGGAGGGATCCACTTGATGGAAGATCTGTCCAATTTACTATTTGAAATGAAGCAATTTGAATTAGGTAAAAGTAAAAATTTCCAGCTCTTTAGCATAAGATCATCCCAAGAAGTAAAAACAAGGGAACCTAATTTTCTTAAATGAAGAGAGGCTAAGACTAGCTCTGAAATCAACTTCTCAAGTTTAACAATAATTACATCAAAAGGATTGTGAATGTTTCTAAAAATTCTACTATTTCTTTCAAGCTACAGAATCCAAATAACAATACTCGGAGAGACCACCCACAAATCAGAGAAGGTAGAATTTGAGAACAAGATAGGCTAGATTTGAAACACTTGAAGGAGAGAGAAAGGAAGGGGGCCCTGCCAACACAACTTCGAGAATAACCAATACCAAACTTTTGAAGACAATTGACAATTTAGTAGCAAATGATCCATAGTTTCCTCCACTTCAGAGAAAAAAGGAGAAAAGAAGGAATTAGCAATCCCAAGCCTGACTAACCTATCACTTGTAAGGATTCTATAATTCAAGGCTAACCAAGCAAAAGCCCCTGCTTTAGGTAGGCAAGGGCCACTCCAACAAAGTTTATAAGGCCAATCAATTGGAGAAATAGAATCCTTACTAATGATACTTAGATAACCTTGCTTGATTGAATATCGACCAGACTTTGAAGGAACCCAAATGAGTTTATCTCTACCTCCTATTAAAAAAATTCTTCTTCCCTTCAAGATATTCCTAAGCAAGGTCTTCTACTCTAAAGGAATAAAAAAATCATCAAAATTTTTCCACTTAACTTGACTAGTTACCATACCAGAATCTACTTCAATATAATCTTTAACTTTAGTTCCCCAAACTTGACATAAAAACAACTTAATTTCCTGAAGACCTTCTATATTTTTCAGTGGCTGATAACTGTTCCAAGAATCATTGCAAAAAAGAGCTGAGTTTCCATCCTGAATAACCCAAGATAGAAAAGGAGAGATCACCTCTCTACATTTTAAAAGAAAATTCTAGATTTGAGAGCCCATCTTTGGATTTAGAATAGTAAAAATTCTTTCAGGCGAAGATGAATCTAGATATTTAGCTTGCATTATTTTTCCCCATTTAGAGTCTGATTTTTCATATAAATTCTAAACCAACTTGGCACCAAGAGCCTTGTTATGAGCTTCAATGTTATGAATCCTAGTTCCTCCTTGCTACTTTGGAGAACAAATTTTATCCCAAGAAATTAAAGGGATCTTTTTTCCATTTAGGTTAGATCCATTCCACAAGAATTTCCTCAAGATATTAACAAGGCAAGAAAGAATGGCCCTGGACATCATAAGCACTGAAAGCATATATACAGACACTGCTGACAAGACTGATTTTATCATTAGGATTTTACCTGCCAAAGTTAACCATTTACCTTTCCAAGAAGAAATTTTAGACTTAATACTCTGAATAAGTTTTTCCCAAAACATGTTTTTAACTGAACTTGAGAAGAGAGGGATCCCCAAATATCTTGAAGGACATCCACTTAATTACCCAAATATTTAGCAATTCTTTCTTGAACAAAAGAGGAAGTAAAAAAGAAAAAAAATAGATTTCTCCTGATTAACTTTCTGGCCTGATACTAAACAATACCTTGAAATTACTTCCTTAATACATTTAGCTTCTGATAACACAGGTTGGCCAAACAATAAAATATCATCTACAAATAAAGCATGAGTGATGGTAAAAGGAACTCAAGGAATTTTAATCCCTTTCCAATTCCCCAAGGAATTTTGCCACAAAATCAATCTACTCAAACCTTCAGCCATTATGATAAAAAGAAAAGGGGACAAGGGATCACCTTGTCTTATCCCTTGTGACGATTTGAAAAATTTAGACTGGGAGCCATTAATCAATACTGAAAAACTTGAACCAGAAATGCAAGAAGAAATCCACTTACACCATTTCAGAGAGAAACCAAACTTAAGGAGAACTTGAAACAAAAATTCCCAAGACACTCTATCATAAGCTTTTAACATATCCAGTTTAATCAACATAGCAGAAAGTTTATGACCATAAATTGAATGCAAAACCTCATGAGCCACTAGTGCACCTTCAGATGTTTCCTTACCTAGAACAAAGCCACCTTGTTCCTCTGAAACAATTTTTGGGATAAAACTAGCAAGTCTTAAAGTAATAGATTTTGAAATGATTTTATACAGAGTATTACAAAGGGAAATGGGTCTGAAGTCAGCAAAGGAAAGAGTTGCAATTTTAGGAATCAAAGCAATGAAGGTAGAATTAATTTCCTTCAAAATAGTATAATTTCTATGAGCTTCTTCTACTACCAACCATACATCTTTACCTATAAAATCCCAACATTTTTGGAAGAAGAGTGGAGTAAAACCATCTGGTCTGGGAGATTTGTTAGGATCTAGAGAAAAAACTGCTACCTTAATTTCTTCTAAAGAAAGATGTTTCATCAGTTCTAAATTATCTTCTTTCGAAATCAAAGGAGGAATGTGATCTATAACTTCAAGCATAGTCGAGTGTGAAACATTAATACTTTCCTTTGAAAGAAGCTTTTAAAAAAAATTAATTCCTTCATTTTGAATAATAATATCATCTTGCAAAATATTCCCCATAGAGTCTTTTATTGCATGAGTAGAATTCTTATGTCTTTTTACCAAAGCTGAAATGTGAAAAACTTTTGTATTTCGGTCTCCTTCTCTAAGCCAAATCTCCCTCGATTTCTGTCTCCAGAAAATCTCTTCTCGAGCTAGAACTTCCTCCAATTGATATTGAAGAGATTTTACACATTCAAAAGAAGCAAAGTCCATGCCATTTTTAATAATGATTTCATTTATCTGTTCTAATTGGGATTGCAAAATAGCTTTTTGAGAAAAGATATTACCAAAAGAAAGTTTATTCCACTCCTTGATTTTATTTCTTATAAATTTCAACTTCTCATTAAGCCAAAACATGCAAGAGCCTTTCACAAAAGGGGCATTCTTCCACCAAGACTCCAATAGAGGTAAAAAATTACAATCTCTAAACCACATAGCTTGAAACTTGAAAGAAGACCTATATTTCTTTTTAGTCGTGTTCAAATCCAAATGAGTAGAAATAGGAAAGTGGTTTGAAGTAGTAAAGGGAAGAACAGAGGTACCAAATATTTTAGAGTCAAGACACTAGGCAGAAGAGAACAAAAATCTATCCAATCTTTCTTCTATATTTAAAAAGTCCTTTCTCCGATTGGACCAAGTGAAATTCCCATTTAAAAAGGGCTATCCAACAAAGCATTATCTGAAATAAAGTCATTAAAATCCTCAATTACCCTCTGGGGAGGACAGATACCTCCTGATTTTTCAGACAAACAAGTAATAGCATTAAAATATCCTCCTAGTATAACTTTTTCTCCAAATAAATTTTCCAAAAGTGCAAACAAAATATCCCAGCATCTTTTTTTATCATTAGTTGAAGTTGGTCCATAGACATTAAATAACCAGAAATTGAAAGTTAGGGAATTAATTTTAACTAATAAAAAATTTGGGGTAGAACAAATCAAATCTGCATCACAAGTTTTATTATCCCAAAGAGTAACCAAACCCCCTGACGCCCCCTGGGCTAGAGAATGATAAAACTTCCATTTAAACCATTTTGAAAAAATATTGTCAGCTTGAGTTTGAGACAGTTTAGACTCCTGAAGTAGAATAATATCCATACCTACTGAATCAATCCAACACTTTACCAAGCATCTTTTGTTAGGGGCATTAATGTCCCTAACATTCCAGGATAGGTTCTTCATTGTTCCCGAGGAGAGTTTCTCACTCTCCCTGATCTCAAACAGGTTTCAACAGTAGCCTGCAACCCAGCCTTAATTTCTTCCTGAGTTCTAAAACATTTTGGTTTCTGACCTCTCTTGGAAGGGGAAATAGACCTAGAATTTGTAGGAGAATCCTGACTGGAAGTTTGCAAGATGGATAATTTTGTGGCAAAATCAAAAACCTTAGTAGCATTAGAAGGAATTAGAGACACGAATTAAGGAAATAAATTTTTTTGAACTGGATTAAAAATCTCATTACTAATTCCATCTCCCACCAAATCCTTCCAGTCCTTATTGTCTATGTCTAACTGGTCATTTCTTACCAAATTTGATATAGAAGTGTTATTAATAGAATAAATATTCTCACCTGCAGCTTCATGTGAATCTTCTTCAATTACCTCTTTCGCGATTTGATCAATAAGATCATAAGAAACTTTATTTATAGTCTTATCAACATAGGCTTTCTCTTCCTCCTCAGACAAAGAAAAATTAACTAAATTGGAAAAATCATGTTGACCATCATTTGAAATTTAAAACTCTTCTTCTTTGTCAAAATATGGAAATATATTCTTTTTTACTTGCTCTTTATGAAAAAAATTAGGAGTATTTGACTCTTCCCCCTTCCCAACATCAAAATCAAAAGAAAAATCCTCCGCTGGCCTATTGACAAAGTCTTGCCCCTCACTCCTACCAGGAGAATTAATTAAATGATTTAAAGAGGCTTCCCCAAGATTTACATAATCAAGATCTTCCCGTGAAATGTTATCTTTTTCTGAATCCTCACAAGCCCAATTAGATTCGTGCATTTTTGGTTTTTCCATAGATATAATATTTTCAAAAATAACAGCTTGTTTCCAAGACCCAAATTTAGAATTGAATTCCATAAATTTAGGAAATGGAAACGAAGTGTTTAAAATTAAAGAAAACCTTACTGGCAAATCAAGCTTCTGAAAGTTAAACATATCATTCTTGACAAAGAAACCCATTTTCTTAGCACAAAATTCAATAAATTTAAGATCTCTATATTCAAGAGGTAGGTTTGGCAATGAAATCCAAAATGGAACAAAATTCATATTCACTTTAATGGGATCAAAATTTGGTTCCCATTTCTGTATACAGATCCCTTTACCTTGGTAAAACCATAATTTTTATTTTAGGGTTTCCTCACATAAAATTCCATTCTCAAAAATAACCGTACAAACACATAGCTCCTTATGAAGAAAGAAAACATCAGAAACCCCTTTCTAGGAAACCCTAACCCAATTAAAAAAGATTTCAAAATTAAGTTTTGAATTCCAAACCTTACCAACAAGTGCCCTTGTTGTTAAATCTTGAATATAGGGATTCACCAAATCTTCAGGGATTTGAACATTAACAATTTCTACTGAAACCCTAACATCAAAATTTGAGGAATCTTCTTGAGGAGATGCTTTTACCCTCCAAACCTGATGCTTTCCACTACCATTCTCTACCCTTTCAGAAACCCCATCTCAAGTATTTTGAAAAGAAGAATGTTATGTAAAAAACCTTCTGTTGTTCTGAAAATTAAAAGAACCACCATTACCATAACAGGGCGGGGCAAGATAGTGACCAGCATTTTGATAAAATCTACAAAACCCTAATCCTAACGACTCTTGAAAGGAGAAGCACCTTCCACCCCTAATAGCTTCAACAAATAAACTTTGTTGTGAATGCAAAGGTCTTCTTTCAAAGACCTTTCCATATTGTCGCATTTATAATATTTGCATTATTACAATCAATCCAAAACTATATTTCTATTCTTGAAAACAACAAAACAACTTTATTTATAAACTTTTCTTTTGCTGTCATAAACAAATTAAATGGGTAGAATTTAAACAAACTTTTCTTTTCTTTCCATTACAACTCTCTTTTTCAATAACAAAATAGAAATCAACAACATAAATATACATAACTTTTTCTTGAAATCACAAGCATATGAGAATCTATAATAAAATTTATTTTGCAAACATTACACCATAGGAGAGTATTGCACATATACATTTTTTTTAAACAAACTTTTAAAATCAGACAACTAACATATTTTACAAACTTCCCAAAAATGTATTATAACATTAGAAATCATCTAAAACATTACAAAGATAAGAGAGTATTTTCTCTCTTCCTACTTGAACAAACTATACAAAGGCCATTTTTGGATCAAGGCTCTCAATAGCCAAAAACATAACAATGCACATGGATTTAATGCACTTCCTCCAACCTCCAAAGCCAACAATAAACATGCAAGAAGCCATACAAGGGAGGGTAAACCAAACCACACAATACTACTCTCCTCCCTAGCATAGACTCACTAATGAGTCACCCCTGAGCTTGGAGGTCATCCACACACAAGGATTTTCACTCCACAACACAACAATAAACCAACCAACAAAACATTAAGAACACCCATAGTTTAACAACACAAAACTCATAAAAATAAGTTTGAAGGGGTAGGGGAGTTGACATCACTTGACTCAAGAGGCCACTCCAAAAATTTAAAAAAACTAAACACAAACAAGGCCTCAAGACAAAATATTTATACCAAGAACTCATATATTCCTCCATGGCACTCATGCCATACAAAATTCTCATACTCATAATCTTGCCCTCAAGGCCAAAATACCAACACTAGGAGGGTGAACCTGAGGAGGTTCACTCATTCCCCACCCCACACATGTTGAGCATCTTCTCCAAATGGAGAGGCTCTTACAAACACCCTCAAAACCCCACAACATCAAAGAACAAAACACTCACAAGAAAATACACAAGAAAAATAAATACATAAGGAAAGGCATCAAGCTTTGAATCCTACCTTGATAAGCCCAACAAGGAAGTTAGTTGTAGTAGAGCCCTTTCAACTCCACCTCCAAGTCCTTCCTCCAAAAGTGTCTCCAAAAACTCTCTAACTCCCCCAAAATTTAAATAAAATAGAAAATGTCATGAAATCAACAACCCTCTCCCTCTCGTCAAGAGGGATTAAAATAGGCTCTCTTCATGAGCTTTGAGGAATGAGAAGGTGACACATGTCACCTTCTCCTTCCTCCTCACATCCACTTGCAAGCCCCATTGAATGTGGGGGTGACACATGTCACCCTCCCATTCCACCAAGTCTTGCCCCCTCCATTTGTGCTCTCTCACATGTGTGAGAGCAAGGTGCAACCTAAAAAGGATGAGGGTACGACAAGTGTCCCAATCCTATCCTCCCATGAAAGCCTACAAAACACCAAGGTACTCTCACCAATGTGAGAGAGCCTTGGAGTTGGGTCCTCCACAATTAGGGATCTTGAAGACTCCCCAAGCCTTCAATGCAAGGTACCCCAAAGCATTTGAATGAGGTGTGGATAAGGTTGAAGGTTTGACCCAACCTTCCACTCCTCCCCAAACTTCCATTTTCGTCACTTCACTTCAGGGTGAAGTTTAAGTGACCATATGGGAGTTATCCTAGGGTTAGACAAGCTCAAATGGGCCCTAGATGCTAGGTGTACAACCCAGGGTCACTCTTAACCCAAATTGAGCACCATAGGATGCATAAATCACATGAAAAGGGGTCATAAAAATTTAAACAAAAATAAGGTCAAATAAAGATTACTCATTTACAACACCAATAAACAATCAAATGAAAATAGGTAGAACTAGCCCAAAAGAAAACATATGCAAACATTACGAAAATTCATCAAGTATTTACATAGTTGATCTTGGTTCCTCTTGGAATTAGATCAGCTCAACACAGGATTTCACAAAATGTGTGGGATGATCTCCAATTTTTCGTGGCTTGGGAAAATCACCTGCACACTTAAACAAAAGATTAATTCAACATGTATATGATAGCCGAAGCAAGGAAAAACATACACTCACACCATCACATAATCCATTAAATCATCATAAAAATCACATAATAATTAGATTCATAATTTGCATTTCTATAATCCATCATAAGATAAAAATCACATAGTAAATCCATAACAAAATCTCACAACTCATATCTCTAATAGAATCAAAATGCATATCATATGTCTAATCATCATTAGTAAATAAAAATTTGGATCTAGTCTCATCACAACCTACTAAGTGTAACTAACCAAAATAAAGAAATATAGTCTAGAAGGTCTGCTTATCGAGATCATCAGTCCCCAAATGTCTAAAATATCTCCAATAGTAAATATGAAATGATCAAAATAAGGCAGTGAAATAGTAGACCTCACATCCTCCCCCCTCTAAGACTAAACTTCCTCCTGGAAGTCGTCAAAGAGGTGAGAATAAAGTGTCCTCAATCTAGTTGCATCCTCCCATGTCACTGTGACCTCATTGTACATGTCCCACTGAACCCTAATTTGGTCGAGCTCTCAACCTCAAAGGCCCAACGTCTGATGACCCAATATGCAACGAGCCAATATGTGAATTGGTTCCAAAGCCAACTATCTATCTACCTCTACCTGTAGATTACTCCAATCCAATACATGAGATAAATCAGATATGTAACGCTACAAACAAATACATGAAAAATATCGTGGATGTGTGAAAGGATAGGTGGCAAGACTAGACAGTAGGCTACTTGCCCTATCCACTCCAAGATCTCAAAAGGACCAACAAACCATGGTGCGAGCTTAGAGCCCTTTCCATAATGGATTGGACTCTTATGAGGTTACACTCTTAAGAATACTTTTTCACCGACTAAGAAGCTCCGATCTAATCTCTTAGCATTGACATACTTCTTCTGTTGATCATGTGCCTCCTAAAGTCTCTGTCTAATCAAGGTCACCTACTGCTCCATATCTTGCACCAACTCTGGCCCTATTGTAACCCTGTCCTCAATACGGTCTCAACTCAATAGTGTCCTACAAGGTCTACCGTACAAGGCCTGAAAAGGAGGTATACCCAACGAGCTGTGATGCCCATTATTGTAGGCAACCTCAACTAGATACAGGTACTCCTCCCATTTGGTCTGGTGATCCATAACATACATATAGGGCATGTCCTCTAAAACCTAATTCACCCTCTCTGTCTAACCATCTTCCTTGGGGTGATACAATGAACTAAAGTTAAGCTATGTGCTCAACACCTGCTGTAATGCCCTCCAAAAGGCTGATGTGAACACTAAGTCTCTATCAAAAATGATGTGGTGAGGTACCCCATGTAATCTAACAATCTCATCCAAGAATACTCTTACCACTGATGGTGCATTGTACGTCATGTGTACAGGTGAGAAATGCACCGCCTTGGTCAACTTGTCAACAATCACCATGATGGCATCATGGCGGCGAGATGACATAAGAAGACCAATAATGAAATCCATGGAAATGGTGTCTCATTTCTACTCAGGTATCTCGTGACGGTATAAAAGACCTGTTGGATGCTGATGCTCGGCCTTGACCCTTTAACACTCAAGGCAATGAGCAACAAACTCTACAATATCACGTCTCATACTCGCCCAATGGTACAACTGTTGCAAGTTAGCATGCATCTTCTTCACCCCTTGGTGTGTTGTATAAGGTGCTCTGTGAGCCTCTAAAAGAACTACTCCATGCAAGTCACCTGCACGGGGTACATAAATGCATTGTCGATGTCTAAGTAGCCCATCTTCCTCTAGGGAATATCCTACATGCTTGCCCACAAGGGCCCTCTGTGACTGGATCTCTTGTTGCACCTCAAGAAACCACTCATCCTTAGGCAGATGCTGAATGATGCACTATCTCAAGTCCACACTCAGAGTCAAGGTTAGGATCTCATGGTGCCTCTAAATCAATGCGTCAGCAACCACATTCTCCTTCCCTTTGGTGTAGTGGACATCAAATTTGTACTCACAAAGAAACTCCATCTAATGCCGCTGGTAGGCATTTAGATTCAGCTGGGTGAATATGTACTATAAGCTGTAGTGATATGAATGAATCTCAAAGCGATGACCCAATAGAAAGTGTCTCCAATGAACTAGAGCATGAATCACTGCTGCGATCTCTAAATCGTGAGTGGGGTAGTTCAGCTCATGGGTCTTGAGCTTTCGTGACTCATACGTGATCACTCTACCACCTTGCATAAGTATAGCTCCCAAACCCTCAAGTGATGCATCAGTACAACCCATGAAATCTACTGCTGGATCAAGAACTGCTAAGATGGGAGTGCTGGTAAGATTCTCCTTGAGGACCTCGAAGGCCCTCTCGCACTACATGGTCCAAGTGAAGCTCTTCCCTTTCCACTAAAGGGAAGTGATGGGGTGTGCTAACCTGGAAAAGCCCTCAATGAATCTACGGTAATACCTGGCTAACCCTATGAAACTCTTGACCTCTATCACACTGGTGGGTGCTGGCCAATCTCTGATAGTCCTGATCTTCGATGGATCTATGGAGATACCATCACTAGATAGGATGTGCCCCAAATACTGCACCTCAGATCTAAAAAAGGCACACTTTGCCAAGTTGCCAAAAAGCGGCTACTCTCTCAAGTACTGCAAAACCTAACGTAAGTACTCCTCATGCTCCTCCTTAGTCCATGAGTAGATCAAAATATCATCAAGGAAAATGATCACAAATTGATCCAAGTAAGTGCAGAACACCCCATTCATGAGACTCATGAATACTGTAGGGGCATTCATTAAGCCGAAGGGTACCACAGTGAACTCATAGTGGCCATATCGAGTCTGGAAGGCAGTCTTATGGATGTCCACCTTTGTGATGTACAACTAATGATAACCAGACTTTAGGTCTATTTTAGAGAACACTCTAGCTCCCTACATCTTGTCAAAAAGATCATCAATCCTAGGAAGAGGATAATAGTTCTTCACCATCACCTTATTAAGCTACATATAATCCATGCATAGATGAAGAAACCCATCCTTCTTCTTCATGAAGATGACCGGTGTGCCCCACAATGAAATGCTAGGTCGGATGTGCCCCTTCTCAAGCAACTTCTCTAACTGCAATTTGAGCTCCGTGAGCTCATGTGTGGTCATCCCATAGGGTGCATGAGACATTGGCTCAGTACAGGGCACTAGATCAATGTGGAAGTCTACCTCTCTATGAGGTGGCATACCTAATAACTCTGGTGGAAAGACATCGAAAAACTCCCTCAAGATTGGATAGTCATCTAAAGACACCTCTGGCTCATCCTCTGATCTGTCGCTAACAGTGATGGCAAACAACTGACATCTCTTCCACATGCAGTGCTTAAGCTGTTGAGTAAATATCATATGAACTACTGTGGGCTTCTGGATGCCCACTACCTCTATCATGCCCACATTTCCCATGTGGTCATTACACGCAACACACATGCCATGTCCACATTTGTCATGTGGTCATGACATGAAATATCAAAAAATTTCTACTCAACCCTATAAACCCCCTCATACGCATCAGCGTGCTCGGTGGCAATACGCATAAGTCGCAAACATGTTAGTCAAATTCAGGGTAATGTGATCACTTGTGCATTCCCCTACGTGATGAAAGCTGACCAAGGGGGTCATTGCGATGCAAGAAGCATTGCCTTTAGGGTTAGGATCGATTGATCAAAACCCTAAGTTTTCCTATGTGAGTGGGGTAAGTGCAAGAAGATGGGGGGCCAAAAAGGGGTCTTAAGTGGCCACTTTTTTTCTGAAATCAGGAAATACTGGCCTTGGATGAGAAATTGAGCATAGTTACACTCAAAATTTAGAGATGCAACCAAAACAATGTTTGTAGTGCTCCGAGTCTACTTTCTAAACTACTATTTTGTTTTGAAAATGGCATAGATTAAGGGGTTCAAAAGAGGGAGCCACAGAAATTGGTGTTGTTTCTGTCAAAAAAACATAACATAGCATGTTTTGTGGCTCCCTCAAAAGGTCAACTTTTTTTTGGTATTTTTAAAATCGCTTCGGTGAGAAATTAGCTAATAGCATGTAGTTTATGCCCGATTTTTCTGATAATTTTTTGATGAATATTTGATTTTTTACTAATTTTTAAAGTGGACACATCCTAAAAAACAAAATTTTGGCCGTGCTACCCCTATAAATTTTGAAAACTAATTGAAAATCATTTTTTTATTTTTTTAATATTTGTAGAATGGAGTCTAGTTTCTAAATATGTAATTTTTTTGAAATTTGAATGAATAGTTATTTTACAATGAAAAAAAGACCAAACAGTGGTTTTTGCATAAAAACGGACACACAAACAAAAGAAATTAAAGATGAAAGGCTTAACATTGTTAAAATGTGAAAAAAATCACATCGTCAAATAGCTAAGAGAAAGCCTAACATTACCCATGTGTTCGATTTGTTCAACCTTGAAACACGTGCAAATCTGAGGGTTAGCACGAACGAAATTATGTGAAATTTTGAAGAATACAGAAAAACACGTCTGTGACTGTTCATAAGGCACTCCAAGCCTTTGGGTTGGAAATCCAAAGCAAATCCCAAGCCCAAGGCTTGGGATTCCCAAAGCAAGAAATAACGCGAGCACGTTATAACGCGCTCGCGTTATAACGCGCTCGCGTTATAACGCGCTCGCGTTATTTATTGCCTTACATTTTTCCCGCAAGCCTGTCTTTTCCCATGTTCGACATAACGCGAGCGCGTTATAACGCGCTCGCGTTATGTCCCACTCAAATTTTTTTACATTCAAGGCTATTCATCATGAGGGTTAAGGCATAAAGGATAGAGTTGAAAGGTTTACGGATAAGGGATTAGCGTTTAAGGTATAGTATCGAGCCCGTTGAGGGTCTAGGAATAGGGATAGCGTTTAAGGTTTAGGGATGAGGGATGACAGATTACGGTTGAGGGTCGAGGGATCAAAGTTAAGGGTTGAGGGATTAGGGTTTGACATTAGGGGTTGAGGGTTGAGGTTCAAGGGTCAAGGGTTTAGGGATAGGGTTTAGGGTCGAGGGATTAGGGTTAAAGTAGAGTGTGGAGGGTGTAAGGATTAGGGATAGGGTTGGAGGGTTTAGGGATAAGGGATTAGGGTTTAAGGTATAGTATCAAGTCTGTTGAGAGTTTAGGAATAGGGATAGCATTTAGGGATTAGGGATGAGGGATTATAGTTGAGGGATGATGGATTAGGGTTGAGGGTTGAGGGATTAGGGTTTAGGGATAAGGTTTAGGGTTGAGGGTTTAGGATTAGGGTTTAGGGTTGACGGATTAGCATTTAATGTCGAGGTTAGGGTTAGAGTGTTGAGGGTAGAGGGATTAGGGATAGGGTTTAGGGTTTAAGGTTTAAGGATTGAGGGTTGAGGCTTTAGGGATGAGGGTATAAGGCTTAAGATATAGTGTCAAGTGTTGAGGGTGTAGGGATAGGGTTTAAGTTTTAAGGGTTAAGGGTTGAGGGATATGGATTAGGGTTTAAGGTATAGTGTTGAGGGTCGAGGGATCAGAGTTAAGGGTTGAGGGATTAGGGTTTGACATTGAGGGTTGAGGGTTGAGGTTCGAGGGTCAAGGGTTTAGGGATAGGGTTGAGGGTCGAGGAATTAGGGTTAAAGTAGAGTGTGGATGGTATAAGGATTAGGGATAGGGTTGGAGGGTTTATGGATAAGGGATTAGGGTTTAAGGTATAGTATCGATTCTGTTGAGGGTGTAGGAATAGGGATAGCATTTAGGGTTTAGGGATGAAGGATTAGAGTTGGGGGATGACAGATTAGGGTTGAGGGTTGAGGGATTAGGGTTTAGGGATAAGGTTTAGGGTTGAGGGATGAGGGATTAGGGTTTAAGGTATAGTGTTGAGGGTTTAGGGTTTAAGGTATAGTGTTGAGGGTTTAGGGATAGGGTTTAGGGTTGAGGGATTAGGGTTTGACGTTGAGGGTTGAGAGTTGAGGTTCGAGGGTCAAGGGTTTAGGGATAGGGTTGAGGGTCGAGGAATTAGGGTTAAAGTAGAGTGTGGAGGGATGACGGATGATAGATTAGGGTTGAGGGTTGAGGGATTAGGGTTTGATGTTGAGGGTTGAGGGTTTAGGGTTAGGGTTGAGAGATGAGGGATCAGAGTTAAGGGTTGAGGGATTAGGGTTTAACGTCGAGGGCTGAGGTTTGAGGGTCAAGGGTTTAGGGATAGGGTTGAGGTTGAAGGGATTAGGGTTTAGGGACAAGGGTTAGGGTTAGGGTTGAGGGATTAGGGTTTAAGGTATAGTGTTGAGGGTTTAGGGATAGGGTTTAGGGTTGAGGGATTAGAGTGAAGGGTTGAGGGATTAGAATTTGGCGTTGAGGGTTTAGGGTTTAAGGTATAGTGTTGAGGGTTTAGGGATAGGGTTTAGGGTTGAGGGATTAGGGTTTGACGTTGAGGGTTGAGGGTTGAGGTTCGAGGGTCAAGGGTTTAGGGATAGGGTTGAGGGTCGAGGAATTAGGGTTAAAGTAGAGTGTGGAGGGATGACGGATGATAGATTAGGGTTGAGGGTTGAGGGATTAGGGTTTGATGTTGAGGGTTGAGGGTTTAGGGTTAGGGTTGAGAGATGAGGGATCAGAGTTAAGGGTTGAGGGATTAGGGTTTGACGTCGAGGGCTGAGGTTCGAGGGTCAAGGGTTTAGGGATAGGGTTGAGGTTGAAGGGATTAGGGTTTAGGGACAAGGTTTAGGGTTAGGGTTGAGGGATTAGGGTTTAAGGTATAGTGTTGAGGGTTTAGGGATAGGGTTTAGGGTTGAGGGATTAGAGTGAAGGGTTGAGGGATTAGAATTTGGCGTTGAGGGTTTAGGGTTTAGGATCAGGGTTGAAGGTCGAGGGATTAGAGTTAAGGGTTGAGGGATTAGGGTTTGATGTTGAGGGTTGAGGGTTGAGGTTCGAGGGTCAAGGGTTTAGGGATAGGGTTGAGGGTCGAGGAATTAGGGTTAAAGTAGAGTGTGGAGGGATGACGGATGATAGATTAGGGTTGAGGGTTGAGGGATTAGGGTTTGATGTTGAGGGTTGAGGGTTTAGGGTTAGGGTTGAGAGATGAGGGATCAGAGTTAAGGGTTGAGGGATTAGGGTTTGACGTCGAGGGCTGAGGTTCGAGGGTCAAGGGTTTAGGGATAGGGTTGAGGTTGAAGGGATTAGGGTTTAGGGACAAGGTTTAGGGTTAGGGTTGAGGGATTAGGGTTTAAGGTATAGTGTTGAGGGTTTAGGGATAGGGTTTAGGGTTGAGGGATTAGAGTGAAGGGTTGAGGGATTAGAATTTGGCGTTGAGGGTTTAGGGTTTAAGGTATAGTGTTGAGGGTTTAGGGATAGGGTTTAGGGTTGAGGGATTAGGGTTTGACGTTGAGGGTTGAGGGTTGAGGTTCGAGGGTCAAGGGTTTAGGGATAGGGTTGAGGGTCAAGGAATTAGGGTTAAAGTAGAGTGTGGAGGGATGACGGATGATAGATTAGGGTTGAGGGTTGAGGGATTAGGGTTTGATGTTGAGGGTTGAGGGTTTAGGGTTAGGGTTGAGAGATGAGGGATCAGAGTTAAGGGTTGAGGGATTAGGGTTTGACGTCGAGGGCTGAGGTTCGAGGGTCAAGGGTTTAGGGATAGGGTTGAGGTTGAAGGGATTAGGGTTTAGGGACAAGGTTTAGGGTTAGGGTTGAGGGATTAGGGTTTAAGGTATAGTGTTGAGGGTTTAGGGATAGGGTTTAGGGTTGAGGGATTAGAGTGAAGGGTTGAGGGATTAGAATTTGGCGTTGAGGGTTTAGGGTTTAGGATCAGGGTTGAAGGTCGAGGGATTAGAGTTAAGGGTTGAGGGATTAGGGTTTGATGTTAAGGGTTAAGGTTCGAGGGTTTGATGTTGAGGGTTGAGGGTTGAGGTACATTTCGGTGTGACATTTAAATTGTCTTGCCGATATACACTGTAAAGGTTATTTTGTGGACTTTCAAGGATTTTTTCACCTGTGTTAATGTTCAACTTGTTTTGCTCTGCATCAAGGGATTACAGTTTGACGTTGAGGGCTGAGGTTTGAGGGTCAAGGGTTGAGGTTGAAGGGATTAGGGTTTAGGGACAAGGTTGAGGTTGAGGGATTAGGATTTGACATTGAGGGTTGAGGGTTTAGGGATAGGGTTGAGGGATTAGGATTTGACATTGAGGGTTGAGGGTCAAGGGATCAGAGTTGAGGGTTTAGGGTTTAGAGATCTATAGGAGGACAAAACGCGAGCGCGTTATAGCGCGAGCGCGTTATAGCGCGAGCGCGTTATAACGCGCTCACGTTTTGTAATTCTACTAAAACGGTAAAAAAGTGGTTACCCCCGTGATCCAGGCCCACATGCTCTGTTTTCTTACTAATTCTGCGCGTGCTCCGACAAAAAAGAAGTGCTTTCATGCTATTGGGAAGTTCACATGCACATTTGACACATTGTACCACCTTTGCATGATCTTTCCACCACCTTTTCTGCTTTGCCAACTTGAGAAGGAGGAAATAACATAGTTTTCAAACCAAATTTGATATATATCTATACAAGTTTCAATTTTTGTAGTATTGCAATGTTAATTTTGATTCAATTTTAAGAATTTAACATTGAAAAGGAAGCAAGTGGTGAAAAACTCAAATTGTTGAGGAGTTTGATGCAAGAAGATAAAAACACTACATAATTGGGTACTCTCTCCATTCAAATCTTCGTTTTTTAGGTATGTCAAGTCTTTACATGCATGTTCTTTACATTTTCCTTATTTCGGATTGAATTACTTTATCATGCATTATCATACATGTTTAAAATAGACACATTTCCAATCAAGAAAGCAACCTACAATCTCACATGATGCCATGTATATTTTCTACACTTGGGCTCTTTAATAATTATGTGTAATAAACAAACCTTAGTTCATACCATGATGTCAAACTATACAAGAATAAATCCTTACAACATAAAAAAAATACAATCCCACTATTATCATGTATTCATTTCTTAGGAACTAATATTGGTCTCTTTATCATGCTACAGACAAATTCTCCGTCATGCCGAGGAAACGATCAAGAATTAAACCAACACAGGAAGAGATAGAAGCTAAGAATGCAAAGAAAGCAATGGCTATGAGGGAACTTCGTGAGAAGAGGAAATTGGACACGATAAATGAAGACATACCAATTGAAGAGGAACCACAACCATCACAAAGAGATATGGTATTGGCGGCACAAAGAGAACGAATGCAAAAACTTCGTGGTACGAGAGATTTAAATACCATAGTTGGAGACACATCCTTTATCGCAAGACAACATGTAGGGACACCATCTACCACATCTCAAGTTGAGAGTACATCATCACTCACATGTGATGAAGGAGGTACGCCATCGTTCCCACCTCAACCTCAAGGTATGTCATCTATTCCATCTTCGATCGAAGGTATGCCATCTAACCCATCTCATTTAAATATTGATGAAATTCCTAATGTTGAGATGAATTTACCTAACTTGACACCACCTAGAATTTTGCATAGAAAGCCAAAGTATTTGATTGATATTGATGAGAATATTTTGCAGCCAATGGAAGGTAAGATTCCAAAACGCACTTGTAGAAGATATGCTAATAAGATTTGGAGATTGTTCTTTGAAAAGTTAAATGAGACTGCAAGATGTCAACTATTCGTTGAAATGATGCGAAGTATAAAGTATAGGTCTATCATGAAGATTCTTAGGTTGAGAACATCAGAGGCTTCAAGTGAAAAATCTATTGTCAAGAATCTAATGAGTGCGTATGAGAGTGTGGGTAACACCTCACGCACAAAAGATAGTAATGCAACACGGCGTGTGATTACATCGACTATAGTAAGTAGTCAAACAAGGAAAGCTCGTCTTATTAGAAAGACAAGTCAAAAATTGAGAATTAATAGGAAAACTTTATCAAGAGCCGTTGGAAGATGCCAAAGAATTGAGGACACTAATGCCAATGAATTATGGGCATTCTCGGGGAGACTACCACGAAAAGATAAACCAATTGTTGAAGCATTGAGGTCACTAATTGAAGACTTTTGGAAGAATTACACAAGGGTATCTCCGAATCAAAGGGATGTGGTAAGAAGGAGAATTGGTAGTCAGAACCGCGAGCCACATCCAAAGCATTTTTTGGATGAGACTCAAACACAGTTTTATGGTAAATTTCTAGAGAAGTATCCTCAAATTAAAATTTGTCAAAGATATTTTGAAATGCTAAAACCTTTCTATGTTAAGATAAATCACACACGCACTACTTGTTGTTGTAGATTACATATTGAATTTTCTAACCATTTTGATGCTTATAGGTCTATATGTTTAGATATGCATACTAACAATGATTTGCAGGGTTGTGCCATATGTGCCCCACCAACATCTTCAAGAGATTTCATATCAAGAATTTTATGTGAAAGAGAGGAAGGTCAAATATTCTACAAGAAATTATGCTTGGATGGCACATGTCATCGTTGCGGTGGCTTGCAACATTTGCCAATATGTGAACATATGGAAATAACACATGCGGTTGGAAATGAACTAGTAGAATTTGGCAAGTATAAAACAGTGGCATACAATACAAAAGATGGTAAAGAAGCAAAGAGGTGTGAATTAGTTATTGAAAAGATTCCAGTGTATCAGTTTATGCCTATATTTCATGACAGCATAGTGTATGAGTATGCAAGACATGCCCATAGAGCTTGATGGTTGGACTTGCAATTCAAGTTATGCAAGGACACATTTCCAGTTGGTAGCATTGTTTCAGTCGTTGACTTTGCAGAGAACTACAGTCTATAGCCACAGCGTGAGGTGCAATCACAATATTACAACTCCACACAGGTTTCTATATTTGTGCACATCGCATTCATTCATGCGAATGATAGTACAGAGGATGACAGAAAGATCATAAGGGAGTATCATTTCTATATTAGTGATGATCGCACGCATTCTACGGAGTTCGTGCAAGGTTGCTTTCAGGTGTTCTATAATGATTTGGCTAGAAGGGGCATATCATTCAGTCAGCATATCATATGGTCGGATAATTGTGCATCACAATTCAAGAACTCGCGGAATTTCTATTGGCTGAGTAGGAGGCATAATTTTACAAGTATTCAACATATGTGGAACTTTTGTGAGGCCGGGCATGGAAAGGGGGAGCATGATGGTGCAGGAGCATGTATCAAAAGAGCCATAGCACGAGAAGAGTTAAAGTATAAAGACAATGCAAAGTTGACAGATGCAAAATCGATTGTCGAGTGGTGTAATGCTTCCATGGGTCTAGGTAATGAAGGTAAGTCTTTAGTTCGTAGATTTTTTTGGTTGATAGATGATACTAACATTGCACCATATGAGGATTGTTGTACACTGACAGGATCAAATGAGATGCACTCTTTCAGAAGTTCAATTGCAGGTTCATGGAGTATCCATACACGAAAGATGTCATGCTTTTGTTCTTCCTGTACAATTCAAGTCTGGGATGAGTGCGAGTCAAAGGAGTGGGTTGACGAATGGCAGTTAAGTTATCTTAGCCCACTTGACACGTATCGACCCCCGACGGCACTGGAACTAACACAGATGGAATCGTCAGTTGACTTTGACCACATATCAGATTTAGTTCAACCAGGTAATATAGGGCACATATATGCATCTAATTTCATCTAGTTCAACCAGGTAATGTCATCTTACTTTGTAGTGTTTTTGTAATGTTGACTAATTTCATCTAATTTGCTACACATATCAATGTAGGACACGTATATGCAGTTATTGCAGATGAAGATAATGAAGAGGGAACAGATTATTACTTATGCCGTTGTGTTAAGGCCAAAAAGAAATTGGAGGCCCCTGTTACAGATGGAGAAAATATCGAATACCCTACAGGATCAGTGGTTATTACTGGAACATGGCTTAGAAGGTACCCACATAAGAGTGTTAATATTTGGCTATTTCAGGACTTTGACATGCATCGAAAGATTCTTCATTACTCGAACCTTGTCGTGGCATCCAATGTTCATTTGATAAAGTATCGGGGTAGACCTTTGAACAAAATATTGTGGAAGGTGCGTGAGTCTGACCATGAAGCAATACTTGACACAATAAAGAGTAGAGCAGATCCAGATGGTTCATTGGATTAATTTGTAAGTATTCACATTGATTTTGTAAAGTTATGTTACATTGAGTTGTAAGTATGCACATTAATTTGTAAGGTTTGTCTTTTTTTATTTCCTCCTGCATTTTTACACATATGTACACATTTTTCCATCATCATGTTATGCATTTTTGGTGTCCTGCTCCTGATGCGACCAAACTCATAACTCACCCTACTAGACACCATTTGATGATCTCTCCAACACTCTGGATCCAGGGCGCCCAATCATGATGATGACCTATATACCATTCTCCCAAGGCGCTCATAATGAATGAATGATAAGGAGCGCCTTGACCTCTATAATCAAGGTGATTTTAAGTCACTTTGAGTCATTTGGGGTCAGTTTGAGTCTTTGAGTCATGTTGCAAAAAAGTGTCAATGTTGTCAAGTTGCACAAAGCAACCTTTGCATTTTTGGTGTCTTGCTCGTGATGCGACCAAACTGACTATTCCAACGCATCCGAATGGGTACATTTATGCTAGGCATGGTCCTATTTCTCACCCAGACATGTCGAAACAGTCGGAGCTACATTGTACCGACGATATCCCTGAAGAGTCCAAAGTGCAAAAAGGCAGCAATCTTTGACGAGATGTTACTCAAAAATCATGTCACTTAGAAACATTCCGTCTAAGGCAACGGGATCACGTAGAGTGCCTCTACAATAACCTCTCTCAGTTTTTTATAGCTCTGAGGCATTTGCCCGTGGTGAAAGGTTTTCTGTTGCCCCAAAAATCGTCAGAAGGAGGCAGTGTAAAGTTGCAAAGGGGTGTAACTTTCGTCCTGCTCGTGATGCGACCAAACTGACTGTTCCAACGCGTCCGAATGGGTACATTTATGCTAGGCATGGTCCTATTTCTCACCCAAACATGTCGAAACAGTCGGAGCTACATTGTACCGACGATATCCCTGAAGAGTCCAAAGTGCAAAAAGGCAGCAATCTTTGACGAGATGTTACTCGAAAACCGTGTCACTTAGAAACATTCCGTCTGAGGCAACGGGATCATGTAGAGTGCCTCTACAATAACCTCTCTCGGTTTTTTATAGCTCTGAGGCATTTGCCCTTGGTGAAAGGTTTTCTGCTGCCCCAAAAATCGTCAGAAGGAGGCAGTGTATTAAGTCAGGATGAAAGCCTATTCACTCTAGGCGCCTGTTTTTGACCAAATCACACATGCGCCTTGAACAACTCTGTCTTCAAGGCACTTTTCTCTAATCTCTGTAACTCTCCAAATCCACTAAGGCACAAATTTTACCTCTTGGGCTCAAGATATAGGTTCTTCATCCAAGGCGCCAGAATGGTCCAAAGGCGCATTTCACCTCTAACCTCACCTCTGACCTTACTTGGAGGCGCTAAACCTCATCTCATTGCTCTCCTCCATTACAAGCGCTCACTTACCTCAATCTTGGGCGCATACCAACATCCCAACATCCAAATCACCTAGGCGCTCAAAACCTTCAAGACTCAAGGTGCATTTTATGATCAAACAAGGTATCTCCTGAACAAGGCGCTCATAGTCTCATCAGGGCGTTAATCATCATCATGAGCACTCATATTGTTCTAGGCGCACAGTTATCTCTGGAATGCTCAAGGCGCACATACCCTTCTCTAGGCTAGTTTACACTTATTCAAGGCGCTCATTCCAAACTTACATGAACTACTCATTACAAGACGCACAAACTAGATGATCCTAGGGCATAAGGGCGCTCATAGGAGTTGTTATGTGTCATTTTGGCCAAGGTTTTCTGGAGCAGTGAAGACATTAGGAAGGGGATGATCGTTTGGATAGTTTTGAATGCTTTATTTCTCCTTGTTTAAACTAGGCGCTCACTGAGGATTGGAGTAGCCTTTGCACCCTCACATC
Organism: Cunninghamia lanceolata; assembly: GCA_027924645.1. NCBI lineage: Eukaryota > Viridiplantae > Streptophyta > Pinopsida > Cupressales > Cupressaceae > Cunninghamia > Cunninghamia lanceolata. Next base: position 5,448,335 of record BSBN01000958.1, on the reverse strand, counting down.
ACGTTAATCGGCGTTTCAGAGGCAATCATAGTATAGGAAGATTTGCGCCTTGAAGAAGAGAGTTATCTGGTGAGTGCTTAGGAGTTCTGGCGCCTAGGGGAAAGGTCTAGGTAGAGCGCCTTCAGACTTTCACAGTGAAGTGCCTTAAGGAGTTGGATGATGTTTTTGCCTAGAGTGGAGATGATGTTTTTAGCGCCTTAAGGATGATGATGGAGCGCTTTGGAGTCAGGTTAGTCTGGAGCACCTTAAGAAGGTAAAGCACTTCAAATGTAAACACAAGTGTTTTGAGCGCCCTAATGAGAAGTTGTCTTGGCACCATAAGTTGTTCAAACGAAGATATGCGCCTTGGATAGTTGCAAAGACCTAATTTAGCGCCCAAGGTTGGAAGACTCTTTGTGAGCGCCCAGTGTTTGAAAGCTCTTTGTGTTTGGTGCATTAAAATGAATTTGGCACCTAAATAGTATTGAAACACTCAACTGAGCGCCTAAAGCCCATGAGAGAAGTGATATGCGCCTTGATAGGAATATCATGGAAGATGAGTTTACTGAATGGCGCCTTGAATGACTTGGTTGATTAAGTGTTTTAGCACCTAGATATGGGATGAATCATTGAGCGCCTTTGGTTGAGATGATGTCAGCACCTTTGAGATTATAACACCTTGGAGTCAAGTTCGAAGGAGCACCTTGAGAAGGTAAAACACTTCAAATGTTTTCAAGGAATTGGAGAAGTCACTTAGTGCCTAGAATGAATTCCAGAGCAAGAGGGTTGGAGCGCCTTGAGCTTCAAGTCAGATATGCGCCTAGACCTCTACCCTTTAGCAAGTTGAAGCCCTTTGAGCCTTGACAACGTGAGAATGCCTTATAGTGAATATGCGCCTTGGGCAAGGTTGAATACAAAGTTGAGGAGTATATCATAATGAGTAAGTGCACTATAGGGTTAGATGATAAAGACTAGTGCCTTGAGTGTCTTGGTCAAAATTTTGACGTGAGAAGTCTTGCAAGATCAAACCCTGGAGTGCGCCTTAGAGAGAACCTATTGATCCTTTGCTTTGACAAGATTTGGGCGCCAGAATGATTCTTAATAAATGGAATGTATCTACACCAATTTTGCGCCTTTAGGGAAGTGATGGTGGCCAGAATGATCCTTAATCTCATGTTTGTGCGCCTAGGTCTAGAAGCAAGATTTGAGCGCCTTAGGATAGGGTTTTTTGCACCTTGTCTTGGAGAGTGAATTTGCGCCTTGGATGATGTTGAAGCGCCTTGGGATGAAATGCGCCCAAACTTATAGAGGGCCTTCAGTGAGGGAGTTGAAGAGAGTGCTTAGAGGAAGGATAGCCTTAAGATCAAACTAAGTACTTAGAAACCTAAGATTAGCGCCTTATTTGAAGTTATACACCTATTCTGGCGCCAGAGAGTGAGCTTGAGTGTGAAGAAGTGAATGTCTGCGCCTTGAAGGGGATACAAAGGGAAGATGATGCACCTTGATGGGTTGATGATGGAAATTTGCGTTTTGGAGCTAAATGTGCGCCTTGAAGGAGATAGTGCATAGAGGTACAATGAATCTTCCGGAGAACATGGATAGACAACTAAGTCTCCAACTTGAGTCTTCTAAGTGAATTGGATAATGAAGAGAGTCTAGTCATTTTGGGCGCTAGTATCAGGATGAATCATCCAAAATGGGTGCCTAGAACTAGAAGGCGCCAATGCATGAGTTCAAGGATCCTCCATTGGAGCGCCTAGCCCAGATGGCTATAGATTGAAAGTTTTAAAGCTAAGTGATGTCTCTTACGTGAATTCCTAGCCCAGGTGCATGTGTTGGGAAAAACTCTTTGGCTCTGGCGCCTAGAATTGGGAGCTTTGTAAGATGCACCAATTGATGAAACATTTCCATTTTGCGCCTAGAATAGAACTCTCTCACATAGTTGAAATTGACTTGATAGGAGATAAGTCTTAAGGACTAGTTTGGCACCTCACTTGCCTATCTCACCTTTGAAATGTGCTTTGGTTGATGATCATCATTGATGGAACCTAGTGAAATGTAAAGCTATTTGCATCTCCAGAGGATCAAAATTGGATTAGGAGATCATCCTTGCAGTTGAGATTGACAGAGAAGTGTTAAAGGAATCACTTCAAATGGGTGCCTAAGCTAGTTGAGGCGCATATCAATTCCACTGTAACTCCAGACTGACGCTTAGGATCCAGTCATCTCCTAAGGCGCAGTTCCATTCACCCATGACCTCGCTTGGCGTCTAAAACTTGGAAACTCCTTTGGAAAGCTCCTGTTGCGCCTAGAAGATGAGTTTGGGATATCAACTTGCAAAAGGCTTAGAAACTCTTCAAAGATGTTAGGCACAATCCCATGGCATTGGAGCTCAGTTTTGGCGCCTTCAAGGAATAGCACATGAGGGAACTTGGGAGGTCAGGTGCTTGTAAAAGGGAACACCTTGGAACATCTTCCAGGGGTTGAAGTAGTAAGAAAACATCAAGTGAGTCTAGGCGCACTCCCTTGTGTGAACAGTTTAGCTCTGGCGCCTAGCCACAGAGTGAGCCAAAAGAAGTAGTTTGGACATTAGAAGATAGGCGCTCATTCTACAATGAAGCATTCCACCTTCCTAATCAACAAAGACTTGCAAGAATTGACAAAGGAAGCTAAGGCGCACCTTCTACTTGTTTCCACCTCCAGAATGCGCCTAACCTTGAAAGGGGGTTCAAAGATGTTTGTTAGACCTTTTCACTCAAGGCACTCACCTTAGGCGCACTTTCTAAGTCCTTGTCACCTCAAGGAAACACCTAGTTTGGAAGGCGCTTGCCCTGTTCTCCACTCCTTTCAATTGGCGCCTAGAACACATAATGCATGAAAGGAGCGCCTAGACTCCAGAGGGCTGATTTGGGCGCCTAGCATTTAAAACACTTTCATAATGATGATGTTTTGGCGCCTACTCTTGGAAACAATCCAGAGCATCCATAAACTCTAATTGGCACCTAATGTTGACAAGGCGCAACTTCAGGAGGAGGTCACCTCAACTTGGCGCCCAAGTCAGAAAAACCTGTAAATCCTTCAAATATGCGCCTACCTTGTGAGGTGATGAGTTGAACATTCCAAATCTTCAAATGTTGCTCAAATAAGGAAGACATTGTAACATCAAGGCTTCAAGGCCTGTCCTTGTATTTCTATTGAATGAGTTGTACTTCATGCTATTGAAAGCATTTTCCATGTAATAAGACATTGCAAGTTGATTGAATCAAGTAACAAGACAAGTACCCAACTCTAATGTTGTTTCATTCAAATAGTTATCTTGATGTATATCTTTATGTTATTGAAGTAGTTGATGAATTGTTAGCAAGTAAAAGTGTTTAAGTAAGGAAAATTTTTCGTAGAACTAGTTGGGTATCTTACACTTACACCATGCCTATCCATCAAACATCACAATGCAATCAAAATCCTAACAACATGCCCATGATCCAAGATCAAGTGCAATCATGCAAAGATATTATCAATCACAAGCCTATTAAGAATGAACTAGAGTCTTCTAGTACCATACTTTTCCATCAAACACCATCATGTAATCCATGGCCTATCAAGCCTATCAAAGAAAATGCAAACATCCTATGTAATACAATCAGACTTTAAATATTTGAAGTAGCCATCTACAAATATCCATTCAAAAGTGGATTTATAATGCAAGTATGGATGCCATCAATAAAAAAGATTTGTATTAACCAAATATCCATATACGCATACATCAATATCTGTCGATATAAGTATAACATATATACAAAATAGCCATATAGGCTTACAAGAATGCCATATAGGCATACAATGTCAACTATGTACAATACAAAATATATGTCCACAAATGCCATATAGGCATACAACAGAGGAACACAATAAAAAGTCATTCCCCTCTAGCTGGTGAAGAGAATAAATCACGAGCAGCCTTTGATCTTCTAGGGGATGGAGACATGCATGTGGGTGGTCTACTACGAACCCGAGGGCTACTTCTCCTATTTAGTTCTTCCTGCACCTTTACCTGTTACAAAAAAAAGTATAGATATTAATATATAGAAATTACATGTTATAAAAAAATGAAACATTTAACAAAATAATCACTTACCGCTAACATATAATTTGTCTGCTCGCTTGCCTCAGTAGCAGGAAAAGGCCCTGGTGATGTCATGTCCTATAGAAACCATCCAGATAGAAATTAAACTTCAAATCAATAATCTTTTGATTTTTCAAAAATAGACAACTATAACAATGAATGTAAATTGAAATTTACTAATCTGCCTCATACCCCTGTCAATGCCATAGAGCTATGAATCGCAGAGGCCACACCCTGCTCCATTGCCCTATGAACATGGGGAGGTGTATCCGCAGCCTGCATCATCTGGAAATAAAACAACATTATTCAATTACGAAAACTATAATAGTGATGCAAATCATGGCTCCTAACATACACACACGCTCATCTAAACATGGAAGTACACACAATAAAACACACAAATCACATACAAAAATTTAGTAAGTACAATTCATTCATTAAACTATTTATTTTATTACCTCCGTAAAGCTTTGAAGTCCACCACCGCTGGCAGGTGTTGCCATGAAATCTACAGTGTTAACCTATTCAACATCCAAAATCAGAAATTAGAATACCATTCATATAACGATGCTATTCACATGTAATATTTATAATTGTTTACTAGTTACATACCTTGACAGTAGATGATCTAGTGAAAAATGTAGGTGGAGAACCACTGAAAACTGCATCGACGCTATGACCCTGAAATTTCATTAAAATCATCAATTTAAATTAGTTAATCTTGTATTTCAAAAATAAAATTTAATAAATTAAATTCAATAAACTTGCTAATATTTACCTGAGTATCAAGGCCGAAAGTCTCACTCAGGAGGGTATCTGTCATCGCCATCTGCTCAGCTGCAGATGTAGCCTGTGCACCTACGTCCTGACTGTCCATGGGGTCATAACCACAGGCTGACCCGCAAGCCTGGCAAGTATGCGGTGGGACCCTACTCCTCGCACTATCTCCCAACCCACTCTGTGTTGCAGGATCGGCATGCTCTATGATGCTCTGGGTCAAGGCACTAATCGACCTCAGTGTATCGACCTCAACACTCTCCTTCACAATGGAAGGAATAGAAACATGCTCGTGGGCTGGTCTGCTGATTACTCGTCTCACTACCCGTTGTGGGTCAAGACGTGCCCCTGGTCTATCCTGTGCTGAGCCCCCACCTCTACCCTGGAAGTCCCGCATATCAAAATAGTTTGGCACTTTATTGAGGACAAACTCGGAGTAGAGTTTCCTCAAAAAGTATTGCGGGACCTCATTGTTATTGCATGGAGGATGGTCAAAAACCATCCACCACCTCTGCCCGAAATTGTCCCTTATCGCTTGGTTGTTGCACCAATGGATAGGGAACCTCTTGCATGTAATGGGTGGAGGTTGATTTGTTTGTGGGTTTGTGAAAATTGAACACAAGTCTACTTTTGTAATTTGTAATTTTTTGACATCTTGATATGACAATTTATCTGCATAGTAATCTCTAAACTCTCTCTTTTTATCGGTCCAACTAGTTATTTGCTTGCTAATTGAATTTACATTTGATAACATAGACTCAAGAGATTCGGCAAGCGTGGACCTATGCAAGGTTGAAGTGGAAGGATCTTTCAACCTTGCAATTATATCTTCAATTTGTTTTTTGTTGTTTTCAATTTCCCCCATTATATTATCTTGTGTTCCAGGGGCATGTCGAGGAATGAATGGAGGAGGTTGTTGTTCTGCAGGTATTTCTTCCTCAAGATTTTGTGGATTTTGAGGATTTTGAGGAGGAGGAGGAGGTGCATTAACATTTCCTACAATTAATAAAATATGCATCAAAAATCAACACAAAACCTACCTATTTAGGAAGAAATTCAAACAAAAAAACAAAGATAACTCACCCCTTTGGCGTGCTCGACGTCGCGGCGGCATTTCAGCGATGAATCGACAAATCTATTGTGTTGAATGGTGTTTTGTAGAACGCGAGCGCGTTTTTGAAGGGTTTTAAGCCGCGGCGTAGGAAAAACTCACAACGAAATAAGATAAAATGAAATGACAGCATTTTTTTTATATATATAAAGCGCTTTATAACGCGAGCGCGTTATAACGCGCTCGCGTTATGGCTCAGCAATGACGAGCCTTAGGCTTGTCATTGCCAAGCCATAACGCGAGCGCGTTATAACGCGCTCGCGTTATGCCTAAATTTTTTTTGAAAATTTTTTGGCCACTTTTTGGCCCCCCATCTTTTTGCACTTACCTAGTGAAAGGATTTCGTCACGAGTCGAAATCAAAAGCCTAATTCTAAAGCATAACAGAATTAAACAACTTAATTACCATCAACAAGTTTACGGAAACATTAAATTTTTACCCTACACAAGGTTTAAATTATTAAGAAAGGTTAACCCTGAATCCCAAAAAATCTGGTAGCATAACACCTCACGGGCATGAATAGGAATTATTCTAATAATTAAAAATTTAGCCAAGGTATCCTAAGCTCACTAAAGTAGATTAACATGGTTAACTAATTAATTAAGGCAACTAAATTGAATTAAATAACTTAATTAGCTAATTCATTATCACACACTAGATTAATTAAATTAAAGCAACTAAATTGAGTAAAATAAAATTAACCTCTTCTATTAAAATAATTTGATCGAATTAGAATTGAGGAAATTACATTATTTAAATTTCAAAGGGTAACTTATAAGAAAAATATAAACCCCAAAACTAATAAGTAAAATAAATCAATATATTTTCCCCTAGCTCAATTAATTAAACTCTAAGAGCTAAAGAAATCAATTAAAAGAATTTAATTTCCATCCCTAAATAAATAAATAACAACTTGTAAAAATAACACTACTAAATAAAACAACCCACTTATAAATTAGCTTACCCCTAAACCCAATTTAAATAAAAATGAGAAAAAGTGTATAAGTCAAAAGGGAGAGGGAAATAATAAAAAATCTAATTTTAAATTCCCACTAGCCCTAAAAGTTTCCCCAAATTAAAAATTATTATCCTTATGGAGAAGAAATACCCTAACCCTACATGTTATTCTATCATTCTGTTTTCTCTCCATTTTTCTCATCTCTTCTTCTAATTTCATTTTTCTTTGTTGTTTTGAGTTGCAGGTTTGGAGGGAGGGGCAGCCATGGCCGCCACTCACGGAGGTATATACATTTAATATATACATTTATTTTTTGATATATATATATATTCTAGTTTTAAACCAGAGGTATCTTTTTTTTCTCTATTTGTAAGGTGTATACACAGCAAGATATATATATTTAAACAATGTTTAACATGTTGCAGAGAAGAGGCCGAGTGGCCAAATCAAATGAAGTGTCAGTCTTGAGCGCATTTGCAGGCCGTGCCACATCCAACGACCAGGGGTTTGAACGCAGTCTTTTTTTTTTTTTTAAACTTTGAGTAGCAAAAGGGGGGAATGGGGTAGATGCCCCACCCCCCACTCCATTTAAAACAAAAACAAAGAAATAAGGATGGGTCACCGGCAACACTACCATCGCCCCCGCTCCTTACGAAACCTCATTACCAAAAGCAACGCTAACTGCTCACTCCACCGTCTCTGTAATAAAACTATGTTTGAAAAAAAAATGGTTCTTTAAAAAAAAACTTCCTATTTAAAATGAATTCAGTATATATATATACCCAATCATATAAACACATAGTTTTCTCAATATCACAATTTTTCCAGTTTATTAAAATGTAATAACTATTATACATATATAGACATATATATACATAGTTTCTGTATTTCACAAAGTTTTCCAGCAAGCTATACAATGTAAAATTAATATAAATGGATATAAATATATATATATGTGTGTGTGTGTGTGTGTATTTTTATAAACACATAACACCAATGAAATTCTCATAGAGACAAAACAACCATTTTCTATTTTAAAGGGAGGTTGAGTTAAATATATATATATAAAACGACAACAGACAAATTATATATCTTTTTTTCTTTTTTCTTGTGAGATAAAAACAACAATTTTTTTTTTTGAAATCCTTTATTCTAAATATCAACTTACTCTTTTTTTTTGCATACAATTAAACTTAAAGGTAGCAACATACATACTTTATTTTGTGAGAAACCATCAAACAAATTTAACTCATTGCAACAACAACCATTTTAAAATAGCCAACTAACTTTTGCATACATAATAAAATGTCTATATTTTCCTTTCCTTGAACATTTTTCCAATCTCATAACAAGTAAAAACAACAACTAATTCTTATTTTCAACTTCTAAATAACCTTCATACAACCCAAATTGTAGACATTTATTTTTACAAAACAAGAGAGGAACAATCTTCTCTCTTGACAAACAAAACAAATTACAAATGGGCCAAACTTGGCCATAACTCTCAAGGAGTCAAAATGACAAAACTCAAAGATAAGTAGTTTTTTTATTCCAAGCTCCATAACTATAAAAAAACCTACAAATAACAATTATGGGAAGGGGGAAAAATCTACGAAATACCGCTCTCCTCCCTACCATAGACTCACTCATGAGTCATCCCCAAGCTTGAAGGTCATCCACACACAAGGAACTTTCACTCCACATCACAACAAAACACTCAAGGCAAATAAACATGAAGAATTCCCATGGCTTACACAAAACAAAACTCATAGAAATGAGTTTAAAGGGGTAGGGGACTGGACATCACTCAACTCAAGAGTGCCACTCCAAATATCTAAAAAAAAAATCAATTTTTACAAGGCCTCAAGCCAACACATATATACCAAATCTCACATATTTCTACACGACTCTCTAGCCATTCAAAATTGCTCAAGCTCACAACTTGCCCTCAAGGCTAAAATACCAACTAGGAGGTGACCTTGAGGAGGTTCACTCTTCCCCCACCCCGCACATGTTGAGCATTTTCTCCAAGTGGAGAGGCTCTTACAACACCCATAAAAAAATCCACAACACAAAATGCAAAAATACACACACACAAAGCCATCACACAAGAAATGTAAATACATAAGGAAAGGCAGTTATCTTTGAATCCTACCTTAAATGGCCCACAAAGAAGATAGTTGAAGAAAATCCCTTCCAACTCCACCTCCATGTCCTTCTCCAAATGAGCCTCCAAAAAATCCTCTAACTCTCTCCCCCAAATTCAAATAAAATTAAAATTAAAAATAAATCAACAACCCTCTCCCTCTCTTCAAGAGGGATTAAAATAGGCTCTCCTCATGAACCTTGAGGAGTGGGGAGGTGACACATGTCACCTCCTCCTCCCTCCACACAACCACTTGCAAGCATCATGGAATGTGGTGGTGACACATGTCACTCACCTATTCCACCAAGTCTTCCCCCTCCACTTGTGCTTTCTTACACATGTGGGAGAGAAAAGTGGAGCTAAAGAATGAAGTGGGTTACTACAAGTGCCCCAATCATATCCTCTTATGAAAGCCCACAAACCCCAAGGTACCCTCACCAATGTGGGAGAGCCTTGGAGTTGAGTCCTCTACAATTTAGGGATCTTGAAGACTCCCTCAAGCCTTGGAAAGAGGTGTGGATTAGGTTGAGTGTTTGACCTAACCTTCCATTCCTTCACAAACTTCTATTTTCGTCACTTTATTTCAGGGTGAAGTTCAAGTGACCAAATGGGGGCTTACCTAAGGTTAGACAAGCTCAAATGGTCCCTAGACCTTAGGGGTACAATCCAGGGTCACTTTTAATCCATTTTGAATACTAAAAGCTGAGTAAAATCACATGAAAAGGGGTCACAAAAATTAAAAAACTCAAAAATAAAATCAATTAAACATTACACCTTTACAACACCAAAATACAATCGAATATAAAAGGGGTAGACCTATTCCAAACATCACCACACATAAACATTATGAAATTACAACTTGCATAGCACAGTTGATCTTGGTTCCTCTTGGAACTAGATTGGCTTAACACAGGAATTCACAAAAAATGTGTGGGATAATCTCTGATTATCCGTGGCTTGGTTAGAACATCTACACACTTAAACAAAGGATTAATCCAACATGTATATCATAGCTAAAGCAAGGGAAACATACACTCACACCATCACATAATCATATAAAACAATCTTAAAATCACATCATAATTAGATTCATAATTTTGCATTTCTATAATCCATCACAAGACAAAATTCATATAATAGATCCATAACATAATCATATAATATCATAGTGTATATCACATGTCAAATCATCGTCAGTGAATCAAATCAAGATCTAGTCTCATCACAATCATGCTAAACATAATTAAGCTGCAATAGACAAACACAATTGACACAAATATATCACTCGAATATGTATTCTATTATTATCAACACTCATGAAAGATACATAGTAGTTCATCTTTTACAATGCTCGCTTGGAATACCAACATATTACTGACATTACTTAAGCTTGTGACTACAAGCTTTTACAACACTTTAAAGCCTGAATAACAGATCTGGCTTTCAAACTTATTACAGACATGCCATGAAGGCAAACCTTAAACTATTATCTAAGGACTGCACTATAAACCTAGGACTTAGAACTCTCTCTCAGACTTGGACTGCACTTGAATTGCTTCCGAATTGCTTATGAAATGCAGGCGGCCCTGGGCCCTTATATAGGGAAACGAGGGCAGATCTTTTAACCCCGATCACATAATTTGTTGGAGTCCGTCAATGAGAGGAGGACATGCAGCAAGACTAGGACACCTTATTCGAAGGGCATCCCATGTGAAGAGGCATCTTCTGGTGGGACCCTATTACCCGTAAACAAGATAAGGTCAGCGACCGACACACAAACCATTCCTTTTACAAACGAGAGGAAAAACTCGTACATGCACTAAGGCGACGTGTTAACCCCTTTATCACATGGTAGGGTCCATGCCTTTCATTTCATAACGAGGTGAAAGATTCCCTCGATGAGTGACATGCCCACTCATTAGCCTTATCTTGAGCCCGTGCTGTGAGTGGAAGTACTGGATTCGTACGGGGCCCATCCTAAGCATCCTTCACAAAGTTCTCCTTCTGGATGCGTGCAATCTAGCGCCTGGTAGAAACCATGGGAATCATATTGAGGAACCCTCAGATCATCCTGGGAGAAGTCATAACAGTTGGCACACACTTGGGAAGAAGCGTGTGGAATACAGCCAGACATTCCATCATCTTCTCGCCAAATGATACTCATTACTTTAACTTTGTGTGGACCAGCTAGCACCTGGTTTGATGCGTAAGGAGTTCCTCTGCTTACTCTATATGTCTTAACATGCAACCAAATGGGTGTCTGATGTTGAAAATAGTATCGGAGACGGTTTCTGATAGTCCAATGACTGAAGATTGAATCTACGCCTCCGGGACCATACATTTGGCAAATATGTCTACTGATGGCATTTTCTGCGTCTAAGTTGAACTGGAGCTTGAAAATACATCCGGTATAAGCGGTGGTGCCCGTGAACTGCAATTCATCCGCTTGAGGATACGGACCTGAAAACATTCGTCTTATCAAAGAAACACCAAACTCATTATGTAACCATTGGAAAGGATTTCCAATAACCGGATTCAAGAACTTAACTGGGAGCACAAAGTCTCCACACCAGTTTTGAAGAACATGACCCACTTCTGGATCGATAGGCTCAGCTTCCACAGAGAATTGAAAGAAAGGAGTCTCGGTCCATAAGCCAGGAGTTGTGAGCTGCTGCTTTGAAACTAACATTTGAAAACGATCATGCAGAAAGTCAGCTGCCATTTGATGGTTATGAAGATCCCTATGAGGAAAGGGATTACAACTCCATTGTTCACAAGATGGTTCTGTCCATCGTTGCTCACGAACACGGATGACTCGAACTGTGCCATGCAGTTGTCTGTGCTTTCCTTCAAGCACTTTTGTCTCTAATTTGTCGGGATCAAGCTTTATCTTGAAGCCTTCCCTAGACTCAAAATCTGCAAAGATATTCTCAACACCAGGAAGATGTATGAAGTCAAATTCATATGTGCTGAGAAGTTGTGCCCATCTGAGAAGGCGACCTCTTGTTACCTTGTTCTTGGACTCTTTTCTGAAGAAACCCCGAAGATGCTGAAGATCACTTTTCAATAAGAAACGTTTGTCAGCAATAAACATTTGGAAAGCTTGAAAAGTATTTACAACAGCAAGGATTTCCTTGTGGGTGCTATGGTAGTCTAATTCAGCATTATGGAAAGCTCTTGAGACTATTCTGACAATTTCTCCTTTATCCTTTGGATTGTATTCAGGAGTCTTTTGTTCTCTTAGAATACCAGACCATGCAAATTCACTTGCATCAGTTTCAACTATTTTATAACCAGGTCCTGGTAGCTTGAGGGGTGGCAGCTGAGAACATTTGTTCTTTATATTCTGAATTAGCTGATCATGATACTTAGTCCATGGAGGTGGTTTCTTGCTTAGAAGCTTATTTAGATCTAGGCGATCTTCTACAAGTTTGTGATAGAAACCAGCAATGTAGTTTACAAGGCCAAGAAACCGTTGTAACTCTTTCACATTGGTAACAGGGAGATGTTCAATTTTGCGAAGAATATGAGGTTGTGCCTCCATTCTTATCGGGATCAATAGTCCCCAAAAGTCTAAAATGTATCTCCAACAGTAATAAGAAACAACCAAAATAAGGGAGTGAAAAGATAGGCCTCACATACTCCCCCTAAGACTAAACTTCCTCCTGAAAGTTGTCAAAGAGGTGAGGATAAAGTGCCCTCAATCTAGCTGCATCCTCCCATGAACTACCATGACCTCATCATACATGTCCCACTGGACCCTAACCTAGTCCAGCTCTCAACCTCGAAGGCCCAGCATCTGATGAGTTAATATGGGAATTGGCTCAAAAGTGAACTATTCATCTACCTCTACCTATAGAGCACTCTAATCCAATACATGAGATAAATTAGATATGTAACACCGTAAAACAGATACATAAAAAACATCGTGGATGCTCGACAGGCTAAGTGACAAGGCTAAATGGTAGGCTACAGGTCTTATCCGCTCCAAGATCTCAAAGGGCCCAACAAACCAAGGTACAAGCTCAGAGCCCTTTCCATAATGGATTGGACTCTTATGTGGTTGCACTGTCAAGAATACTCTGTCCCCAACCGAGAAAGCTCTGATCTAATCTCTTAGCATCGACATACTTCTTTTGTCGATCCTGAGCTTCCTGAAGTCTCTGCCTAATCAAAGTCACCTGCTGCTCCATGTCCTAAACCAACTCTGGCCCTATCACAACCCTGTCCTCAATATGGTCCCAACTCAAAGGTGTCCTGCAAGGTCTTCCGTACAAGGCTTGAAAAGGAGGCATACCTAACGAGCTGTGATGGGCATTATTGTAGGCAAACTCAACTAGACACAGATGCTCCTCCCATCTAGACTAGTGATCCATAACGTACATAGAGAGCATATCCTCTAGAACCTGATTCACCCTTTCTGTCTAACCATCTATCTTAGGATGATAAGAGGAACTAAAGTTGAGCTGTGTGCCCAACGCTTGTTGTAATGCCCTCCAAAAGGCTGATGTGAACATTAAGTTTCAATCAGAAATGATACAATGAGGTACCCCATGTAATCTAATAATCTCATCCAAGAATACTCTCACCACTGATGGTGCATTGTACATCATGTGTATAGGTGAGAAATGCGCCACCTTGGTCAACTTGGCAACCATCACCATGATGGCATCATGGCGGTGAGATGATATAGGAAGACCAATAATGAAATCCATGGAAATGGTGTCCCATTTCCACTCAGGTATCTCGTGAGGGTATAAAAGACCTATTGGATACTGATGCTGGGCCTTGACCCTCATACACTCAAGCCAATGAGCAACAAACTCTACAATATCACATCTCATACCTACCCAATGGTACAACTGTTGCAAGTCGGCATGCATCTTCTTCACCCTTGGGTGTGCTGTATAAGGTGCTCTGTGAGCCTCTAAAACAACTACTGTATGTAGGTTGCCTGCACGTGGTACATAGATGTGTTGTTGATGTCTAAGTAACCTATTTATGTCTAGGGAATATCCTGAATACTTATCCACAAGGGCCATCTATGACTGGATCTCCTATTGTACCTTAAAAAACCACTCATCCTCAGATAGATGTTGAATGATGCGCTCTCTCAAGTCCACACTCAAGGTAAAGGTTAGGATCTCATGGCACCTCTGACTCAAAGCATCGGCAACCATGTTCTCCTTCCCTTTGATGTAGTGGAAATAAAAGTCATACTCATAAAGAGACTCCATCCAACATTGCTGACGGGTGTTCAAATTTAGCTACTTGAATATGTATTGCAAGCTGTGGTGATTCGAATGAAGCTCAAAGTGATGACCCAATAGAAAGTGTCTCCAATCAACAAGAGCATGAACCACTGCTTTGAGCTCTAAATCATGAGTAGGAGCTTTTGTGACTCATGCATGATCGCTCTACCACCTTGCATAAACACGACTCCCAAACCCTCAAGTGATGCATCTGTAATAACCACAAAATCCTCTACTGGATCAGGAACAAATAAAATGGGAGCACTGGTAAGAAGCTCCCTAAGGACCCCAAAGGCCCTCTCACACTACTCAGTCCAAGTGAAGCACTTCCCTTTCCATTGAAGGGAAGTGATGGGGTGTGTTATCCTAGAAAAACCCTCTATAAATCTACTGTAATAACTGGTTAACCCCATGAAACTCCTAACCTCTATCACAATGGTGGGTGTTGGCCAATTTCTGATAGCCCTGATCCTCGATGGATCTATGGAGATACCATTGCCAGACAGGATGTGCCCCAAATACCATACCTTGGTCCTGAAAAAGGCACACTTTGCCAAGTTTCCATAAAGCTGCTACTCTCTCAAGCACTGCAAAACCTGACGCAAGTGATCCTCATGCTCCTCCTTAGTCTATGAGTAGATCAAAATATCATCAAGAAAAATGATCACGAACTGATCTAAGTAAGTATAGGACACCCCGTTCATGAGACTCATGAACACTACAGGGGCGTTCATCAAACTGAAGGGTACCACAGTGACCTCATAATGGCTATAACGAGTCCAGAAGGTGGTCTTATAGATATCCACCTTTGTGATGCACAACTAGTGGTATCTAGACTTTAGGTCTATCTTAGAGAACATTTTGGCTCCCTGCATCTAATCAAAAAGGTCATCAATCCTAGGCAGAGGATAACAGTTCTTCACAGTCACCTTATTAAGTTGCCTATAGTCCATGCATAGATAAAGAGACCCATCCTTCTTCATGAAGATGATTGGTATGCCCCACAATGAAATGCTAGGTCGGATGTGCCTCTTCTCAAGCAAATCCTCTAACTACATCTTGAGCTCTATGAGCTCATGTGTGGTCATCCTGTAGGGTGCACGAGACATTGGCTTGGCACTTGGCACTAAATCAATGTGGAAGTCTACCTCTTTGTGTGGAGGCATACCTGGAAACTCTGGTGGAAAAACATTAGTGAACTCCGTCAAGATAGGATGGTAATCTAATGACACATTTGGCTCATCCTCTGGTCTATCACTAACTGTGATGGCAAACAATTGACATCCATTCTACATACAATGCTTAAGATACTGAGAAGATATCATATGAACTGCCATGCGCTTCTGAATGCCCACTACCTCGACTGACATACCATGATCATCTAAATAGCTAATCACCTTTCGGCAACAATCTAGGTTGGCTCTATGAGCAGCAAGCCAATCCATGCCTAAAACTATACCATAGGATCGTAAAGGCATAACCTTAAGGTCGCATAATGTAGTGAAGTCCCCCAAAGAGATCTCATAATCCTGAACCAAAGAATCTACTAACATCTTGGCCCCAGTGGCCAACTCAACCTCCCACCTATCACCCTACCTAGAGGCCACCAGTCTATAATGCTCCACTAATGATGGAGATATAAATGAATCAGTAGTGCCAGAGTCAAATAAAATAGCAATGGGAACATCCCCAATCATACTTGTTGTCTCAATCACTAAGCCCTAGAAGTCAGCCTAGCAGTTATCAACCGTTGCAAACATATGGTGGGATCTACCCACATCATCAACTGTCCACTCTGAACCTCTTGCACAAGGCTGTCCCCCTACCGTAAAGCCCTGTGGGCACTCTCTAGGTAAATGTCTTGTCCCACCATAAACATAGCATGGACCCTGAGCCTGTACCTATCTAGTCTATGTCCTACTACTCTGCTATTGTCCAGTATGATTCATGGACCCTTGAGAACCCTTGTAAGACTGTTGTGATCTCGCGTGTCCCGCAGGTGGTCTCTACTGTCTCTAATCCCTAGGTAGGCCCTATTATTGCCAACTATGATTCTATCCTCCCTGTGCCCTCTACTAGGGCCTAGACCTCTGCTGATACTATTGTTGCTGCTGCTATGGAGGCCTAGGAGGTAAAGGTGCATAACTAAACCCTCCTCTTTGAGGTGGTGGTGGTGGTCTATAGAAATTCTACTGCTGGTGCTGGCTACGATCCTGAAACTAAGGGCTTAAACTTTGACCTTGTCCCAAAATCTCCTCTGCTATGTATGCCTTCTCGAAAGCCTCGCTCAAGGTCTGGGGGTTTAGCATGCACATTGGCCATGATATCCCCTGATTCAAACCTTTGATAAACTTGTGAACCAGAAGTTTTTCATCATGAAGATACTCTGCATAACATGATAGCTTTATGAACCTACTCTAACACTGTGCTATAGTAGAACCTCGCTATTGTAAATCATGGAACTCATTAATACAATGCTACCTATAATGGTCTGATAGATAATGTGCATTAAATCATTCAATGAAAGTGTCCCATGAAAGTGTATCCAAAGATAAGAGGTGCTTGTACTCCTTAGTGCGCCACCAAGTCGCTGCTACATCTCTCAACAGGTGAATCGCTACACATGCCTTCATGTTGCCATCGTAAGGACGCAACACAAATCACCTATCTAAATTGATAAGCCAAGCCTTCACCTCTGTGGTCCCTATGAAGGTGGGTGGTTTAGCCTATGTAAGTCTCTGATGGGATCCCCTCAGTCTCTGTGTCCTCTGATAGGCTCATCCACACCATAATCGTAAGCCCTGTGATAAACCTACTCTACCCTCATTGCCTCCTCTCGCCTTGCATGATGTGGAGGGCTCCTACTACATGCTCTATAATTTGAACCAACCTCCTCCATTGTGGTGTCAGGTATCTCTACAAAAGGCTCTACATGTGGTGCCTCTCATGGCTCAACGCGGGGCTCAACACGTGGCTCTTCACGTGACTCAGCATGCAGCTCTTCACGTGACTCAACATGCAGCTCCTCACGTGGCTTCTATAGTAGATCAATGCGGGGCTTGACACACAACTCTACTATAGCTGGTGGTAACCTCTCTAACACTACCTATAATGCCTATAAGATCTATGGTCCTATATTAGGTGCCTGTGGTGCCTATGGTGCTGGCGGTCCCTGACCCTTGGCTGATGAATCGCTATGTACCTCGATGGACACAGTTCGACATGAATGCTCTCACCTCATTCTGGGTGACATCCTACAAGAACAAGGTAGTCACGAATTAGAAGAATTTGTAGAATAAGTAGCGTGCCCAAACAAGCCCAGTGTTTAAACTTGGGCTCTGATACCAAATTTCATGCCCACATTTCCCATGCAGTCATGACACACAACACACGTGTTATGTCCACATTTGTCATGTGGTCATGACACGAAATACTAAAAATTTTTCATGCAACCCTAGAAACCCCCTCGCACACATCAGAAATCAATTAATTAAACTCTAAGAGCTAAAGAAATCAATTAAAAGAATTTAATTTCCATCCCTAGATAAATAAATAACAACTTGTGAAAATAACAATACTAAATAAAACAACTCACTTATAAATGAGCTTACCCCTAAACCCAATTTAAATAAAAATGATAAAAAGTGTATAAGTCAAAAAGGAGATGGAAAGAATAAAAAATCTAATTTTAAATTCCCACTAGCCCTAAAAGTTTCCCCAAATTAAAAATTATTATCCTTATGGAGAAGAAATACCCTAACCCTACATGTTATTCTATCATTCTCTTTTCTCTCCATTTTTCTCATCTCTTCTTCTAATTTCCTTCTTCTTTGTTGTCTTGAGTTGCAGGTTTGGAGGGAGGGGCAGCCATGGCCACCACTCATGAAGGTATATACATTTAATATATACGTTTGTTTTTTGATATATATATATTCTAGTTTTAAACAAGAGGTATCTTTTTTCTCCGTTTGTAAGCAAGGTGTATACACAACAGGATATATATATAAACAATGTTTAACATGCTGCAGAGAAGAGGCCTAGTGGCTGAATCAAATGAAGTGTCAGTCTTGAGGGCATTCGCAAGCTGTGCCACATCCAAAGGCCAAGGGTTTGAATGCAGTCTTTTTTTGTTTAAAACTTTGAGCAGCAAAAGGGGGGAATGGGGTGAATGCCCCACCCCCCACTCCACATATGGTGTAGTGGTGGGTGGGGCATCCACCCCACCCCCCCACTCCACTTAAAACAAAAACAAAGAAAGAAGGATGGGGTGGCAGCAGCATTGCCATTGCCCCCCCTCCTTACAAACCCTCATTACCAAAAGCAACACTAACTGCTCACTGTGTCGTCTCTGTAATACAACTACGTTTGAAAAAAATGATTCCTTTTTTGAAAAAGAATACTTTCTGTTTAAAATGAATTCAGTATATTTTAATATATATATAGACATATATATACATAGTTTCTCTATTTCAAAAAGTTTTCCAACAAGCTATACAATGTAAAATTAATATAAATGGATACACACACACACACACACACACACACACACACACACACACCAATGAAATTATCATAGACAAAACAACCATTTTCTATTTTAAAGGGAGGGTAAGTTATATATATATATATATATATATATATATATATATATATATATATATATATATATATATATATATGACAACAAACACATTATATATCTTCTTTTTTTTTCTTGTGAGATAAAAACAACAATTTTTTTTTTGAAATCCTTCATTTTAAATAGTAACTTACTCTATTTTTTTTTGCATACAATTAAACTTAAAGGTAGCAACATACATACTTTATTTTGTGAGAAACCATCAAACACATATAACTCATTTGCAACAACAACCATTTTAAAATAGCCAACTAACTTTTGCATACATAATAAAATGTCTATATTTTCCTTTCCTTGAACATTTTTCCAATCTCATAACAAGTAAAAACAACAACTAATTCTTATTTTCAACTTCAAAATAACATTCATACAACCCAAATTGTAGACATTTATATTTACAAAACAAGAGAGGAACAATCTTCTCTCTTGACAAACAAAACAAACTATAAATGGGCCAAACTTGGCCATAACTCCCAAGGAGTCAAAATGATAAAACTCAAAGATAAGTAGTCTTTTTCTTCCAAGCTCCATAGCTATAATAAACCTACAAATAAAAATTAGGGGAAGGGAGAAAAAGTGACAAAATACTGCTCTCCTCCGTACCATAGACTCACTCATGTGTCACCCCCGAGATTGGAGGTCATCCACACACAAGGAACTTTCACTCCACATCACAACAAAACACTCAAGGCAAATAAACATGAAAAACTCGCATGGATTGCACAAAACAAAACTCATAGAAATGAGTTTAAAGGGATAGGGGAGTGGAAATCACTCAACTCAAGAGTGCCACTCCAAATATCTAAAAAAAACTAATTTTTATAAGGCCTCAAGCCAACACATATATACCAAATCTCACATATTTCTACATGGCTCTCTAGCCATTCAAAATTGCTCAATCTCACAACTTGCCCTCAAGGCTAAAATACCAACTAGGAGGTAACCTCGAGGAGGTTCACTCCTCCCCCACCCCACACATGTTGAGCATTTTCTCCAAGTGGAGAGGCTATTACAACACCCATAAAAAATTCCACAACACAAAATATAAAAATACACACACAAAGCCAGCACACAAGAAATGTAAATACATAAGGAAAGACATTTAACCTTGAATCCTACCTTAAATAGCCCACAAGGAAGATAGTTGAAGAAGAGCTGTTTCAACTCCACCTCTAAGTCCTTTTGCAAATGAACCTCCAAAAATTCCTCTAACTCTCTCCCCCAAATTCAAATAAAAATTAAAATTAAAAATAAATCAACAACCCTCTCCCTCTCTTCAAGAGGGATTAAAATAGGATCTCCTCATGAGCCTTGAGGAATGGGGAGGTGACACATGTCACCTCCTCCTCTTTCCTCCACACAACCACTTGCAAGCTTCATGGAATGTGGTGGTGACACATGTTATTCACCCATTCCACCAAGTCTTTTCCCCTCCACTTGTGCTCTCTCACACATGTGGGAGAGAAAAGTGGAGCCAAAGAAGGAAGTGGGTACTACAAGTGCCCCAATCATATTCTCCTATGAAATCCCACAAAACCCCAAGGTACCCTCACCAATGTGGGAGAGCCTTGGAGTTGAGTCCTCCACAATTTAGGGGTCTTGAAGACTCCCCCAAGCCTTGGAAAGAGATGTGGATGAGGTTGAGTGTTTGACCCAATCTTCCACTCCTTCCCAAACTTCCATTTTCGTCACTTTACTTTAGGGTGAAGTTTAAGTGACCAAATGGGGGTTTACCTAAGGTTAGACAAGCTCAAATGGTCCCTAGACCTTAGGGGTACAACCCAGGGTCACTTTTAACCCTTTTTAAGCACCAAAGGGTGAGTAAAATCACATAAAAAGGGGTCACAAAGAAAAAACTCAAAAATAAAATCAATTAAACATTACACCTTTACAACACCAAAATACAATCAAATATAAAAGGGGTAGACCTATCCCAAACATCACCACCAATAAACATTATGAAATTACAACTTGCATAACACAGTTGATCTTGGTTCCTCTTGGAACTAGATCGGCTTAACATGGGAATTCACAAAAAATGTGTGGGTTCATCTCCAATTATCTATGGCTTGGTTAGAACATCTATGCACTTAAACATAGGATTAATCCAACATGTATATCATAGAATAAGCAAGGGAAACATAAACTCACATAATCATATAAAACAATCATAAAATCACATCATAATTAGATTCACAATTTTGCATTTCTATAATCCATCACAAGACAAAATTCACATAATAGATCCATAACATAATCACATAACTAATATCTCAATAATATCATAGTGTATATCACATGTCAAATCATTGTCAGTGAATCAAATCAAGATCTAGTCTCATCAGAATCATGCTAAACATAATTAATCAAAAGTAAAAGCATATAGTCTAATTATCCTGCATATCAAGATCAACAATCCCCAAAAGTCTAAAATGTATCTCCAACAGTATTATGAAATTATCAAAATAAGGGAGTGAAAAGGTAGGCCTCACATCCTCCCCCCTAAGACTAAACTTCCTCCTGGAAGTCATCAAAGAGGTGAGGATAAAGTGCCCTCAATCTAGTTGCATCCTCCCATGTTACCATGACCTCATCGTACATGTCCCACTAGACCCTAACCTGGTCCAGCTCTCGACCTTGAAGGCCTAGTGTTTGACAAGCTAATATACGAGTTGGATCCAAAGCCAACTATCCATCCACCTCTACCTATAGAAGAGCACTCGAATCTAATACATGAGATAAATCAGATATGTAACATTGTAAAACATATACATGAAAAACATCGTGGATGCGCAACAAGCTAGGTGGTAAGCCTAGATAGTAGGCTACGGGTCCTATCCGCTCTAAAATCTCAAAAGGTCCAACAAACTGTGGTGCGAGCTTAGAACCCTTTCCATAACAGATTGGACTCTTGTGCGGTCGCACTCTCAAGAATACTCTGTCCCTAACTGAGAAGCTTCGATCTAATCTCTTAGCATCGACATACTTTTTATGTCGATCCTGAGCCTCCTGAAGTCTCTGCCTAATCAAGGTCACCTACTGCTCCATGCGCTGAACCAACTCTGGCCCTATCATAACCATGTCCTCAATACGGTACCAACTCAAAGGTGTCCTACAAGGTCTGCCATACAAAGCCTAAAAAGGAGGCATACCTAACGAGTTGTGATGCCCATTATTGTAGGCAAACTCAACTAGATACATATACTCCTCCCATTTAGACTGGTGATCCATAACATACATATAGAGCATATCCTCTAAAACCTGATTCACCCTCTCTGTCTATCCATCTATCTCAGGATGATAAGCAGAACTGAAGTTGAGCTACGTGCCCAATGCCTATTGTAATACCCTATAAAAGGCTGATGTGAACACTAAGTCTTTATCAGAAATGATACGGTAAGGTACCCCATGTAATCTAACAATCTCATCCAAGAATACTCTTGCCATTGATGGTGCATTGTACGTCGTGCATACAAGTGAGAAATGCGCCACCTTGGTCAACTTTTCAATTGTCACCATGATGGTATCATGGCAGTGAGATGACATAGGAAGACCTACAATGAATCCATGGAAATGGTGTCCCATTTCCACTCTAGTATCTCATGAGGTATAAAAGACCTACTAGATGCTAATGCTCAACCTTGACCCTCTAGCACTCAGGGCATCGAGTAACATACTCTACAATATCTCATCTCATACCTGCCCAATGGTACAACTGTCGCAAGTCAGCATGCATCTTCTTCACCCTTGGGTGTGCTATATAAGGTGCTCTATGGGCCTCTGAAAGAACTATTGTATGTAGGTCACCTGCATGAGGTACATAAATGCACTATTGATGTCTAAGTAACCTATCTACCTCTAGGTAACTGTTATCACTTGGAATTACACCTGTATGCAAGGCTAGTGGAGCACTGCAATTCCATGTAACATGGGACTAATTTTAGATTGTGGGTGCCCTATGATGAAACTAGACCTCTAGATTGTGAGCTGGTTCCCTCCAAATATTCTATTGAGATGTATATTTTTACTTTTTGGGAAAAGGGAAGAAAGAAACTAATTGAATATAACAGATAAAATGGTGATGCACCTGATTTGGGTAAAAATAATGCAATCTGATCCATAATGTTTGCTTAGAAAACTGACTTTTACACAATCCAGACTTGGCATAAATACCACAAAAGTGATTCTAAGGAAGGTTTAAAAAACAAGATTTTTATGAAGGAAATGGTTTTTCACAACAGAAAAATACTATTTCTGCTTACCACAGCCTAAGACCTATGATGAATAATGCTTTAATGCTACAAGCAAGGAAGTGAGACAATAATTTTAAAGGTTTAATAATAAAACACAGCAAAATTTCATCAAATCACTTCAATAATCAGTACTAAAAGGAAAGGTAAATCAACTGATCTAAAATAAACAAAGGAAAGCTTTGCAAATAAGATAAAAAGTAACCTGTAACCTGCCAATCTCTCAATAAAATTGTAAAAAGTGAGTTATAAGAATTCTCCAATCTGTCTGAATCAGAATGATAATCAAGAACTAGCAAAAACAAACTTTTGCTTTACAATATATAGGTTTTCTCTATCCAAGAGGCATGCAAAAAATATGGACTTGCAGATAACTGTCTCTAAAAATACTCATTCCCGAGCAACCTCAAAAATTCTCAAAATTAGGGCCTAAAACTACCACAAATTGAGCAAAAATAGCTTCAATTTGGGCCTCTCCATACGCTTGACCAAAAAGTTGACCAAGGACCCTAAAAATACTCCTAAAAGTTATGCAAAACCTCCTAGGTAGCCTAGTTAACTCCACTAATCAATTTGCATGATTTTTCATGAGCAAAATTGATTGTGAGTAAATAATGAAGTAATAGAATATTACTTTATTATTGGTTACAATTTGTTCTATTTTTGATTTTACAACTTGTGAAAAATAATAAAGTAATTTATAGAATATTATTTTATTATTTATTTACAATTAATGACTTTGTAAAATCATGCATGATTAGAAGAAAAATATCACTCCTTATCACTCCAATTACATTTGCCTAATTTGCATGATATGAGCAAAAAATAGGACTTTAGGAGAAAAAAGAAAACTCCTTATATCTCCATGTGGGAAAGATATCTCTATTTTGCATGATTTAAATATACATCAAGGCAAAAAATAACCTTATCACTCCATGATCAAGAAGAAAAAAACACTTAGGCATGAACAATATCCCTTATCACTCCAATACATTGTATCAAAAGAAAACAAATATCTAACTCTGCCTTATCACTTCATTCTCCTTTATGCAAAAGCAGGAATATCTCTATCACTTTATCTGCCCCTTGCAATCTCCTATTACAATTGCCTTCATGCAATAATCCAATCAATACAATACAATACATTATACATCCCATTCAAATCATACCTCCACCATGCATGAATGCTTACCTTTGAAAACTCCATGTATAGCCTTATGCATATGCCATGTCTAAAATCACACCTTCTTGGCTTTGCTAGCCACTATGCATAATGAGGAGATATCCCTATCTTTGGATGTTTTGAATAAGGACAAGGAACCTGAGCATGTGTATTGTTGTCTATGCAATACCTGACCACCAAGGAATCTTTAAAAGGTTTATAAGGCATAAATCCTTTCTCTCCCATCATATCGGCCCGCTTGACTTAATAAAAATCAAGTCTAAAGCACTGTTGTCGGCCACTCCATATCATGATGGCTATGATCTTCAAGAAAAAGGTTTTGACCACGATACTCTTTTGGATAAGGTAATTATTTCTTTTTTGTAAGTCAAAAACACTTGAGAAAAGAAACCTTCAAACAAAAGAAAGAATCCAACCCTAAAAATTGTTCATTATTCATTTTGCCTTCCTTCTTTCGGAGCTCTGCAACTACATCCACCAACCTAGGGTTTCAATCTCTCCATCATGTCTCTAGTTTTTCTTCCTTCAATGACTTTTCTTTGTTGAAACCATGGAACTCTACACTGTTAATGGAGAAGGTAACATTTGTTTGAGCTTTATATGAGGTATTTCATTGATCTGTAATTTTCTTCTTCATGGCTACGGACTTCTTCATCTATGCCTGTGGTTTTGTTGTGCATTTTTTAATACTTTCCCTCCTTGTTTCTATGTGCTTCTTCCTTCATGGTCTTCATCTTATCTTGAAAATTTAAGGCCACTGTGAGGCCGTGGAAAGATCTCTCCTCTTGTCAGCAAAAGGGTAAGCATTTGGTCATTTTCATCTTTGTAGCTTCAATTTGTCTTTGGTTTTACTCTTTGCAGCATGACAAGTCCATTAGTAGACATGGGTATTGTATTTCATAGCAAAAAATACTATCACTATCGGCCATGACTGTATATATCTTATTTTTGCCTTGATCTATTTGTATCATGCAGAAACTCTTAGGGTTTAAAGTTTTGAAATGAGAGTTTTGACATCTTTTCTCCATTTTAAAAGCTTCTACCTGTTATGGCCATGCTCCTTCTATAAATAGGTATCAACTAGTACAACCGTTAAGATTTTGTGAGCTTTGAAGCTAGGGTTTCAACCCTTCTTCCACTTTCATCTCTTCACAATCCCACGATCATGCATGATCTTTACTGTTATGTCTTTCTTTTCTGACTTCTAAAAGAAACAATGGTTGAACCCTCTATCAAGGATTTGCTTATTTTACACTTTCACAGTTTCAAACTATTATGACCATGATTGTATCATCTTTCTCTTTGAAACCATTTGATTATGCTTGCAAAAATGTCACTAGGGTTTGATATCTTGACATGGGTATACATTTTAGCATGAGCCATATTTCCTTCTGTATATCATCTTCTTGAATGTAGGTTTTCCTATAGGCAAAAGCATTAAGAGTTTGAGGTATTAGAAAATGAAGCTTCACACAACATCTTCCTCCTTCTCCTTCTGATTGTCATGGAATTAATGATGATACATTTTTTTTTCTATCCCACTATAGATAATGGGTATAATAGCAAGTTTATTGATATTCTGTATGACAACTGTGATTATTTTTATATTCTGTATGATGTTTGTTATCATTTTTGGAAGGCTGTACCTGTAGCTTAGATGGTCTCTTTGGCTTATTTGCATACAATAAACTTGTATCTCTTTTTGCCTTCCAACTGTAAGATGATGGGCTATTATCATGTGGTATCATCTTTGGCTATGTGCTATCATGGCATAGATATCATTCTACCTTCTTTTTGACTGTCATGTAGGTTCTCAAAATGCACCAGTAGCTTAGATTGCATAATCAAATGACAAAGACTGTTGTTTGATGAGTGTTCTTCAGAGGGCATGTTGCATGCATCTATCATTTGCATCTTTGCCTCTAACATGTGACTATTACACTTATCTCATATATCTTGTCAATCTTACTTTATGACAGTCAAGTTGGCATTATGTGAATATGATTGTCTTGTCTTCCACTGTTTCATCTACTGTTCCATGTGGCATTTTACTTGACTGTCATTATGAGACACTTGCAACTTGAATGTGATATAACTATTAAAATTTGATCATTTTTAGCAATATGAGGACAATATAAAGAATACCTGACGTAGAATGTTGTCTCATCTTTGAAATTATACCTGCATTCTTTATTGCATAGCAAGGCATTGAATGCTATCTCTACTTTGATGTATCTCATATGAACATAAGCTCTTAATAACATAACACAAAGAAGCAACATAAGATGTAATTTGTCCATTACTCTTGATATCTTTCTTGACTAAGTAAGAAAGAAGCACACTAGGCTCAACCCTTGTGGGAGCCACATTTAATCCACATGCTTATTTTGTCTTCAGATCAGCAACAAAACGTGTCCTATACCTACACAGTGAACAAACAAGTTAGCATAAAAAAGTACCTGATATCATTGATTGATTTTATTCATGATTTCTTCATGATTTGTGTCATTATCTGATCTGATTTCCCATATGAATGCATGATGTGATAAGTAGATGTCTATGTTTGATAAAAGCATGTGATAACTGTAAACATCCACAACACTAATAGGGCTATCCCCAAAATTTTACAAGTTTAACTGATGATGGCTTGGAGTGAAGAATGAAGACTGAAGACTTGAAGGCTAGCTTCAACAGCAACCTCCATCACCAGGCAATGATGGATGTTTAGATTTATCATATGTTGATTTCTCTTTTCTTTTATCACACAGATACATAGCTTGCATGTCTGTAATTGCTCAGTCTAGTTACTCCCATGGCTTGTGTGGGACACATTTGAATACTTCAAACATAATCAATTAGTTTCTCTTATGCATATGATGTATATGTATTTTCTTTTCAATCAATGCATGAGATAAAGTAACATATGCTTGGATGTATGTTCAAAACATGACATGAAATAACAGTATAATACAATATCTTTCTTTCTTTCACTCAAAACTGATTAACTGAATAACCAATTTAACTTATAACTCCTAAAAGATCAAACTTTGTAGAACAATTGTATCTCTTTGAATGTTTGATTTCTTGATAATCAATTCTTTTGTCATGATAACTTATCAGTCCTGATTGGACTGATGCGTTATCCTGACAACTAGATTTTCTTTGACTCTACCAAGGCATCAACCATTCAAAGAATGCATAACTTTGAAGTTTTCTATTATTCCTTCTGAACAACTACACTTAGGTCCAACTAATTTTAAGTGTGAACAAAAAATTAGTAATAGTAATATCCTGTATACTTGCCCACAAGGGCCCTCTGTGACTGGATCTCCTGCTGCATGTCAATAAACCACTCATCCTCAGGCAGATGCTAAATGATGCACTCTCTCAAGTCCACACTCAAGGTCAAGGTCAAGATATCATGGCACCTTTGACTCAAAGCATTGGCAACCACATTCTCCTTCCCTTTGATGTAGTGGACATCAAAGTCACACTCGCAAAGAAACTCCATCCAACATCACTGACGAGTGTTCAAATTTGGTTGTGTGAATATGTACTACAAGCTGTAGTGTTTGAATGAAGCTTAAAGTGATGACCTAATAGAAAGTGTCTCTAACAAAAAAGAGCATGACCCACTACTATGAGCTCTAAATCATGAGTAGGGTAGTTCAGCTCATGGGTCTTAAGCTTTTGCGACTCATATGTGATTGTTCTACCACCTTGCATAAGCACAGCTCCCAAACCCTCAAGTGATGCATCTATACTAACCTCAAAATTCTCTACTGGATCAGGAACTGCTAAAATGGGAGTGTTGGTAAGATGCTCCTTAAGGACCCCAAAGGCCCTCTCACATTGTTCAGTCCAAGTGAAGCCCTTCCCTTTCCACTGAAGGGAAGTGATGGGGTGCACTATCTTAGAAAAAACCCTCTACAAATCTGTAGTAATAACCAACTAACCCCATGAAACTCCTAACCTCTGTCACACTGGTGGGTGCTGCCTAATCCCTGATAGCCTTGATCTTTGATGGACCTATGGAGATACCATTGCCAAACAGGATGTGCCCCAAATATTGCACCTCAATCCTAAAAAAGGTACACTTCACCAAGTTGCCATAAAGCTGCTCCTCTCTCAAGCACTACAAAACCTGATGCAAGTGATCCTTATGCTCCTCCTCAGTCCGCGAGTAGATCAAAATATCATCAAGGAAAATGATCATGAACTGATCCAAGTAAGTATAGAAAACCCCGTTCATGAGACTCATGAACATTGCAGGGGCGTTCGTCAAACTGAAGGGTACCACAATGAACTCAAAGTGGCCATAATAAGTCTAGAAGGTGGTCTTATGGATATCCACCTTTGTGATGCACAACTAGTGGTATCTAAACTTCAGGTCTATCTTAGAGAACACTCTGGCTCCTTACATCTGATAAAAAAGGTCATCAATCCTAGGCAGAGGATACCGGTTCTTTACCGTCACCTTATTAAGCTACCTATAGTGCATGCACAGACGAAGAGAACCATCCTTCTTCTTCACGAAGATGATCGGTGTGCCCCATAGTGAAATACTAGGTTAGATGTGCCCCTTCTCAAGAAACTCCTCTAACTACTTCTTGAGCTCCATGAGCTCATCTGTGGTCATCCTGTAGGATGCACGAGACATTGGCTCGGTACCTAGCACTAAATCAATGTGGAAGTCTACCTCTCTGTGTGGAGGTATACCTGGTAACTCTGGTGGAAAAACATCGATGAACTCCCTCAAGATCGGATAGTCATCTAATGACACCTTTGGCTCATCCTCTAATCTATCACTAATCGTGATGACAAATAACTGACATCCCTTCTGCATGCAGTGCTTAAGTTGTTGAGCAGATATCATACGAACTGTCATGGGCTTCTGAATGCCCACTACCTCAACTGATGTGCCATGATCATCCAAACATCTAATTGCCTTTCAGTGACAATCTAGCTTGGCTCTATGAGCAGTAAGCATTTCCATGCCTAAAACTACACCATAGGATCCTAAAGGCATAACCCTAAGGTTGCATAATGTAGTGAAGGACCCCAAAGAGATCTCACAATTCTAGATGAAAGCATCTATTGACATCTTGGCCCTAGTGGCCAACTCAACCTCCCACCTATCTCCCTGCCTAGAGGCCACTGGCCTGCAACGCTCCACTAACGATGGAGATATAAATGAATTAGTAGCACTAGAGTCAAATAAAATACCAATGGAAACATCCCCAATCATACCTACTATCTCAATCACTGAGGCCTAGAAGTTAACCTGGCGGTTATCAACTGCTGCAAACATATGGTGGGATCTACCCACATCATCAACTATCTACTCTGAACCTCCTGCACAAGACTGTCCCCCTATCGTAAAGCCCTGCAAGCACTCTCTGGCTAAATGTCCTGCTCCACCACAAACATAGCATGGGCCCTGAGCCTGTACCTATCCAACCTATGTCCTACTACTCTGCCGCTATCCAATATGACCCGTGGACCCCTGTGAACCCCTGTAAGACTGTTGTGATCTCGTGGATCCCGTGGGTGGTCCCTGTTGTCTTTGATCCCTATGCGGGCCCTACTACTGCCAACTGCAATTTTTTCCTCCCTATTCCTCTGTTAGGGCCTGGACCTCTGCTGATATTACTACTGCTGCTGTGGAGGCCTAGGAGGTAAAGGTGTGGAACTAAACCCTCCTCTCTGAGGTGGTGGTGGTGGTCTATAGAAATTCTGCTACTACTATTGGCTACGATCCTGAAACTGAGGGCGTGAACTCTAACCTCATCCCTGAATCTTCTCTGCTATGTATGCCTTCTCAGTAGCCTCGCTCAAGGATTGGGGGTCTGCCATGTGCACTGGCTTTGATATCCCCTAATTCAAACCTCTAATAAACTTGTGAACCAGAAGTTTTTCATCATGAAGATACTCCGCATAACATGACAACTCTATGAACCTGCCCTCATACTATGCTATAGTAGAACCTTGCTTCTATAAATCATGTAACTCATCAATACAACACTACCTGTAATGGTCTGACAGATAACGTGCATTAAAGTGCTCAATGAAAGTGTCCCATGAAAGTGTATCCAAAGATAAGTGGTGCTTGCACTCTTGAGTGTGCCACAAAGTTGCTACTGTGTCTCTCAACAGGTGAACCGCCATGTGTGCCTTCATGTTGTCCTCGTAAGGACACAACACAAATCACTTGTCTAAAATGATAATCCAAGCCTCTGCCTCAGCTCCCTCTGTGGTCCCTATGAGGGTGGGTGGATTCAGCCTAAGTAAGTCTCTAATGGGATCCCCTTGGTCTCTGTGTCCTCTGATAGGCTCATCCACACTATAATCATAAGTCTCATGATAAACCTGCTCTACCCTCACTGCCTCCTCTTACCTCGTATGATGCGAAGGGCTCCTACTACACGCTCTATAAGCTAAACCAACCTCCTCCACTGTGGTGTCAGGTATCTCTACAAAAGGCTCTACATGTGACGCCTCTCGCGGTTCAACGCGGGGCTAAACACGTGGCTCTACATGTGACTTAGCACGTAGCTCCTCACATGGCTCCTCTCGCTAATCAATGCAAGGCTTGACATGCAGATCTACTACAGCCGGTGGTAACCTCTCTAACACTACCTATAATGCTTATAAGATCTGTGGTCCTATATCAGGTATAGGTGTTGCCTATGGTACCTATGGTGTTGGCGGTCCCTGACCCTTAACTGATAAGTCGCTATGTACCTCGACAGACACAGTGTGGCATGAACACGGTCACCTCATTCTGGGTGGCATCCTATAAGAACAAGGTAGTCATGAATCAGAAGAATTTACGGAATAAGTAACGTGCCCAAACAAGCCCAGTGTTTAAACTTGGGCTCTGATACCAAATTTCATGCCCACATTTCTCATGCGGTCACGACTTGCAACACACGTGTCATGTCCACATTTGTCATGTGGTCATGACACAAAATATCAAAAATTTCCACGTAACCCTAGAAACCCCCTCGTACGCGTCAATGTGCTCAGTGGTAATACACATAAGGTGCAAACATGTCAGTCAAATTCAGGGTAGTGCAATCACATGCGCATTCTCCTACATGATGAAAGCCAACTAAGGGGGTCAATGCGACGGGAGAACCATCACCTTTAAGGTTAGGATCGATTGATCGAAACCCCAAGTTTTCTTATGTGAGTGAAAGGATTTTGTCACAAGTCGAAATCAAAAGCCTAATTCTAAAGCATAATAGAATTAAACAACAGCTTAATTGTAGTCAACAAATTTATGAAAACTTTAAATTTTTACCCTACACAAGGTTTAAATTGCTAAGGAATGTTAACTCTGAATCCCAGAAAAATTCAGTAGCATAACAGCTCACAAGTGTGAATAGGAATTATTCTAATAATTAAAAATTTAGACAAGGTATCCTAAGCTTACTAAAATAGATTAATAGGGTTAACTAATTAATTAAGGCAACTAAATTGAATTAAATGACTTAATTAGTTAATTAATTATCACACACTAGATTAATTAAATTAAAGCAACTAAATTGAGTAAAATAAAATTAACCTCTTCAATTAAAATAATTTGATCAAATTAGAATTGAGGAAATTACATTATTTAAATTTAGAAGGTAACTTATAAGAAAAATATAAACCCCAAAACTAATAATTAAATTAAATCAATATATCCCCTAACTCAATTAATTAAACTCTAAGAACTAAAGAAATCAATTAAAAGAATTTAATTTCCATCCCTAGATAAATAAATAACAACTTGTGAAAATAACACTAGTAAATAAAACAACCCACTTATAAATAAGCTTACCCCTAAACCCAATTTCAATAAAAATGATAAAAAGTGTATAAGTCAAAAGGGAGAGCGAAAGAATAAAAAATCTAATTTTAAATTCCCACCAGCCCTAAAAGTTTCCCCAAATTAAAAATTATTATCCTTATGGAGAAGAAATACCCTAACCCTACATGTTATTCTATCATTCTCTTTTCTCTCCATTTTTCTCATCTCTTCTTCTAATTTCCTTCATCTTTGTTGTTTTGAGTTGTAGGTTTGGAGGGAGGGGTAGCCATGGCCACCACTCATGGAGGTATATACATTTAATATATACATTTTTTTCTTTATATATATATATTCTGGTTTTAAACCAGAGGTATCTTTTTTCTCTTTTGGCAAGCAAGGTGTATACACAGCAAGATATATATATATATATATATATATATATATATATATATATATATATATATATATATATATAAACAATGTTTAACATGCTATAGATAAGAGGCCAAGCGACCAAATCAAATGAAGCATCGGTCTTGAGGGCATTCGCAGGCTATGCCACATCCAACGACCAAGGGTTTGAACGCAGTCTTTTTTTTGTTTAAAATTTTGAGTAGCAAAAGGGGGAATGGGGTGGATGCCCCACCCCCCACTCCACATACAGTGGAGTGGTGGGTGGGGCATCTGCCCCAACCCCCCCCCACTCCACTTAAAACAAAAACAAAGAAAGAAGGATGGGGCGGCGGTAGCACTTCCATCGCCCCCCTCCTTACAAACCCTCATTACCAAAAGAAACACTAACTGCTCACTGCACCATCTTTGTAATAAAACTGCATTTGAAAAAAAAGGTTCTTTTAAAATTTAAAAAAAATCTATTTAAAACGAATTCAATATATATATATATATACCCAAGTAGATAAACACAGTTTTCTCAATATCACAATTTTTCCAGTTTATTAAAATGTAATAACTATTATATATATAGACATATATAAATACAGATTCTCTATTTCACAAAATTTTCCAACAAGTTATACAAAAACAAAGAAAAAAGGATGGGGCGGCGGCAGCACTGCCCTCACCCCCCTCCTTACAAACCCTCATTACCAAAAGCAACACTAACTACTCACTATGCCGTCTTTGTAATAAAACTGCGTTTGAAAAAAAATAGTTCTTTTAAAAAATAAAATTTGTTTAAAACGAATTCAGTATATATATATATATATATATATATATATATATATATATATATATATATATATATATATATATATATATAAGTATATATATATGTGTGTGTGTATATATATAAGTATATACCCAAGTAGATAAACATAGTTTTCTCAATATAACAATTTTTCCAGTTTATTAAAATGTAATAACTATTATATATATATATATATATATATATATATATATATACACACACAGTTTCTCTATTTCACAAAGTTTTCTAGAAAGCTATACAATGTAAAATTAATATAAATGGATGTGTGTGTGTGTGTGTGTGTGTGTGTGTGTGTATTTATAAACATATACACCAATGAAATTCTCATAGAGACAAAACAACCATTTTCTATTTTAAAGGGAGGGTAAGTTAAATATATATATATATATATATATATATATATATATATATATATATATATATATATATATATATATATTTAAATGACAACAAACACATTATATATCTTCTTTTTTTTTTCTTGAGAGATAAAAACAACAATTTTTTTTTGAAATCCTTTATTTTAAATAGCAACTTACTCTATTTTTTTTTGCATACAATTAAACTTAAATGTAGCAACATACATACTTTATTTTGTGAGAAACCATCAAACACATATAGCTCATTTGCAACAACAACCATTTTAAAATAGCCAACTAACTTTTGCATACATAATAAAATGTCTATATTTTCCTTTCCTTGAACATTTTTCCAATCTCATAATAAGTAAAAACAACAACTAATTCTTATTTTCCACTTCAAAATAACATTCATACAACCCAAATTGTAGACATTTATTTTTACAAAACAAGAGAGGAACAATCTTCTCTCTTGACAAACAAAACAAACTACAAATGGGCCAAACTTGGCCATAACTCCCAAGGAGTGAAAATGACAAAACTCAAAGATAAGTTGTCTTTTTCTTCCAAGCTCCATAGCTATAATAAACCTGCAAATAAAAATTATGGGAAGGGGGGAAAAAGCCACTAAATAACGCTCTCCTCCCTACCATAGACTCACTCATGAGTCACCCCCGAGCTTGGAGGTCATCCACACACAAGGAACTTTCACTCCACATCACAACAAAACACTCAAGGCAAATAAACATGAAGAACTCCCATGGCTTAAACAAAACAAAACTCATATAAATGACTTTAAAGGGGCAGGGGAGTGGACAACACTCAACTCAAGAGTGCCACTCCAAATATCTAAAAAAAAACTAATTTTCACAAGGCCTCAAGCCAACACATATATACCATATCTCACATATTTCTACATGGCTCTCTAGCCATTCAAAATTGCTCAACCTCACAACTTACCCTCAAGGCTAAAATACCAACTAGGAGGTGACCTTGAGGAGGTTCACTCCTCCCCCACCCCACACATGTTGAGAATTTTCTCCAAGTGGAGAGACTCTTACAACATCCATAAAAAAATTCCACAACACAAAATGTAAAAATACACACACACAAAGCCATCACACAAGAAATGTAAATACATAAGGAAAAACATTTATCCTTGAATCCTACCTTAAATAGCCCACAAGGAAGATAGTTGAAGAAGAGCCCTTCCAACTCCACCTCGAAGTCCTCCAAATGAGCCTCCAAAAATTCCTCTAACTCTCTCCCCCAAATTCAAATAAGAATAAAAATTAAAAACAAATCAACAACCCTCTCCCTCTCTTCAAGAGGGATTAAAATAGGATCTCCTCATGAGCCTTGAGGAATGGTGAGGTGACACATGTCACCTCCTCCTTCCTCCACATAACCACTTGCAAGCTTCATGGAATGTGGTGGTGACACATGTCACTCACCCATTCCACCAAGTCTTGCCCCCTCCACTTGTGCTCTCTTACACATGTGGGAGAGAAAAGTGGAGCCAAAGAAGGAAGTGGGTACTACAAGTGCCCCAATCATATCCTCCTATGAAAGCCAACAAAATCCCAAGGTAACCTCACCAATGTGGGTGAGCCTTGGAGTTGAGTCCTCCACAATTTAGGGGTCTTGAAGACTCCCTCAAGCCGGAAAGAGGTGTGGATGAGGTTGAGTGTTTGACCCAACCTTCCACTCCTTCCCAAACTTCCATTTTCGTCACTTTACTTCAAGGTGAAGTTTAAGTGACCAAATGGGGGTTTACCTAAGGTTAGACAAGTTCAAATGGTCCCTAGACCTTAGGGGTACAACCCAAGGTCACTTTTAACCCATTTTGAGCACCAAAGGGTGAGTAAAATCACATGAAAAGGGGTCACAAAAATAAAAAACTCAAAAATAAAATCAATTAAACATTACACCTTTACAACACCAAAATATAATCAAATATAAAAGGAGTAGACCTATCCCAAACATCACCATATTACAACTTGCATAACATAGTTGATCTTGGTTCCTCTTGGAACTAGGTTAGCTTAACATGGGAATTCACAAAAAATGTGTGGGATGATCTCTAATTATTGTGGCTTGGTTATAACATCTACACACTTAAACAAAGGATTAATCCAACATGTATATCATAGCTAAAGCAAGGGAAACGTACACTCACACCATCACATAATCATATAAAACAATCATAAAATCATATCATAATTAGATTCACAATTTTGCATTTCTATAATCCATCACAAGACAAAATTCTCATAATAGATCCATAACATAATCACATAACTAGTATCTCAATAATATCATAGTGTATATCACATGTCAAATCATCGTCAGTGAATCAAATCAAGATCTAGTCTCATCACAATCATGCTAAACATAATTAATCAATAGTAAAAGCATATAGTCTAATAATTCTAGATATCAGGATCAATAGTCCCCAAAAGTCTAAAATGTATCTCCAATAGTAATACGAAATGATCAAAATAAGGGAGTGAAAAGGTAGGCCTCATAATCTTGACTGTCGTGCCATGATTATCTAAGCAACTAAACACCTTTCAGAAACAATCTAGCTTGGCTCTATGAGCTGCAAGCCAATCCATGCCTAAAACTACACCATAGGATCCTAAAGGCATAACCCTAAGGTCGCATATTGTATTGAAGGCCCCCAAAGATATCTCACAATCCTAAACCAAGGCATCTACTAACATCTTGGCCGTAGTGGCCAACTCAACCTCCCACCCATCGCCCTGCTTAGAGACCACTAGCCTGCAACACTCCACTAAAGATGGAGATATAAATGAATTAGTAGCACTAGAGTCAAATAAAATAGCAATGGGGACATCCCTAATCATACTAGCTATCTTGATTACTGAGGCCTGGAACTCAGCCTGGAAGTTATCAACCACTGTAAACATATAGTGGGATCTACCCACATCTCCAACTGTCTACTCTGATCCTCTTGCATGAGGCTGTCCCCCTGCCATAAAGCCCTGTGGGTACTCTCTGGCTAAATGTCCTACCCCACCACAAACATAGCATGGGTCCCGAGCCTGTACCTATCTAGTATGTGTCCTATTACTCTATTGTTGCCCAGTCTGACCCATGGACCCATGAGAACCTCTGTATGACTATTGTGATCTAGTGGGTCCCACAAGTGGTCCCTACTGCCACTGATCCCTATGCGGGCCCTACTGCTGCTAACCACAATTATGTCCTCCTTGTGCCCTCTGCTAGGGTCTAGACCTCTGCTACTACTGCTGTTGTGGAAAACTAGGAGGTAACGGTGCAGAACTAAATCCTCCTCTCTGTGGTGGTGGTGGTGGTTGACAGAAACTCTGTTGCTACTGCTAGCTACAATCCTGAAACTGGGGATGTGAACTCTGACCTCATCCCTAAATCTCCTTTGCAATGTATGCCTTCTTGGTAGCCTCACTCATGGTCTAGGGGTCTACCATGGCATTAGTCTTAATATCCCATGATTCAAACCTCTGATAAATTTGTGAACTAGAAATTTTTCATCATGGAGATACTCTGCATATCGTGATAGTTCAATGAACCTGCTCTCATATTGCATTGTAGTAGAACCTCACTGCTGTAAGTCATGGAACTCATCAATCTGACGCTACTTGTAATGGTTTGACAAATAACGTGCATTAAAGTGCTCAATGAAAGTGCCCCATGAAAGAGTGTCTAAAGATAGGCGGCACTTGCACTCCTCAGTGCGCCACCATGTCACTATTGCATCTCTCAAATGGTGAACTACCACGCATCCCTTTGTATTGCCCTCATAAGGACACAACACAAAGCACCTTTCTAAATTAATAAGCCAAGTCTCAGCCTCAACTCCCTTTGTGGTCCCTACGAAGGTGGGTGGATTCAGCCTAAGTAAGTCTCTGATGGGGTCCCCTCAGTCTCTGTGTCCTCTAATAGGCTCATCTACACCATAATCATAAGGTCCATGATAAACTTGCTCTATCCTCACATCCTCCTCTCCCCTCGCATGATGCAAGGAGCTCCTGCTATGAGCTCTGTAAGCTAAACTAACCTCCTCTGCTGTGGTGATAGGTATCTCTACATAAGGCTCTACATGTGGCACCACTCACGGCTCGACACGGGGCTCTACATGCGACTCAGCTCATGGCTCCTCTCATGGATCATTGCGTGGCTCAACACATGGCTTGATACATGGCTCTACTACGGCCGGTGGTAACCTCTTTAATACTACCTATAATGCCTGTAAGATCTGTGGTCTGATATCAGGTGCGGGTGGTACCTGTGGTGCCGGCAGTCCTTGACCCTTGGTTGATGAGTTACTATGTACCTCCACGGATGCAGTGGTGCATGAACACGCTCCCCTCATTCTGGGTGGCATCCTACAAGAATATGGTATTCACGAATCAGATGAATTTGCAGAATAACAATGTGCCCAAACAAGCTCAGTGTTTAAACTTAGGCTTTGATACCAAATGTCATGCCCACATTTCCCATGTAGTCACGACACGCAACACACTTGTCATGTGGTCATGACATGAAATATCAAAAAAAATTGATGCAACCCTAGAAACCCCCTCGTACGCGTTAGTGTGCTCAGTGGAAATACGCATAAGGCATAAACATGTCAATCAAATTTGAGGTAATGTGATCACAAGAACAATCCCCTACGTGATGATAGCTGACTAAAGGGGTCAATACGACATGAGAAGCATCGCCATTAGGGTTAGGATTGATTGATCAAAACCCTAAGTTGTCCTATGTGAGTGATGGGATTTCAACATGAGTCGAAATCAAAACCCTAATTCTAGAGCATAAAAGGAATAAATAACCACTTAATTAATACAACATTAATCTACAAAAAATATTAAAATATTAAACAACGCTAGGATTAAAACACTTAAGAACTTAACCCTAATCCTGGAAAAATCCGGCAGCATAATGCCACTAGGGCATGTATAGGAATTATTCTAATTAATAAATCATGCTCAAGAGTTCACTAAACTTACTAACGTTGATTAATTAAAATGATTACGCTAGGGGGATCAATTTGTCACACTAAGGTTCTTTAATAAATTAACTAGATTAAATTAAATTAATATTCTACTGCGATCAAACCCAAACATACAATTAAATTAATTAAATTCAATCATTCTATTATACTGAAGCAACAACAATTCACTAATTACATTATAAAATTAAGGTTCCCAATATTAGTAATAAGATCCCCTTTAGTGCCCTAAAATGAAAGAATATTCTCCAAAGCCTAATAAATCCTTAGACTAATAATTTGACATGGATAAATAAAATAACATTAACTTAATTTGAGAAAAAGTCATTTGGAAGAGGAGATGGCATTCACGTGCTCTGCAAGCCGAGCTAGGGCGATCGTGCCCTAGCTCGTTCTCTATGTGTTGCTTGCTTTTACGTTGTGGGGGGGTTTTTTGAAGCTTTCGGGGTGGTGGTGGTGGGTTTTTTTCTTTTCTGGAGGCCTTCTTGCTACCATTTGGGTGGCTTGTGGGTGGAAGGGTTTTGATACTTCCCTTGGGGTCTTGTCTTTTTCCATTTCTTGCAAACGTGTCCTAGGGGTTTGCATGCCTCCTGGGGATCTTGTTTTTTGCTATGCAGGGTGGGGAAACATCTGGGGCTAGCCCCAAATTGGATTTCTGATCAACAGTTGGTTCGAAGCCTTTGGCGTATGGAGTGAATGTTTTTGATAATATGCTATTTTCTTCAGAGATGGAGATGAATGATCTAGGATCAGTTAGTGGTTCCCGAATAACTAAGATTAATGGGTGTTTGGAAAGATGCAAAGAGCGACCGAAGTTGATTATCCTGATGGAAATGCTTGCAGATGATAGTGAATACTATTCAAGGCACTCTTTTTATTGCAAGTTCATGGGTTTGAGAGTCTCCCTGCAAATTTTGGAATCCTGGGCTTAGCAGACTTGGATGCTAGAGGGGGAGATGGAGATTAGGCTCCTTGCGAACAACTTTTTTATGGTCTCTTTTGATTGCATGGAAGATCGAAATAAGGTCTTCGAGGGTGGCCCCTATTTTTATAACCAGGTGGGTTTGTTTATCAATCCATGGCATGCTGGCTTCAACCCGACTGAGGCATTACCAAGTCAGATCCTAGTTTAGGTTCGGTTGCTGTGGTTTCCAGTTGAGTGTTGGCGAGA
Organism: Cunninghamia lanceolata; assembly: GCA_027924645.1. Taxonomy (NCBI): domain Eukaryota; kingdom Viridiplantae; phylum Streptophyta; class Pinopsida; order Cupressales; family Cupressaceae; genus Cunninghamia; species Cunninghamia lanceolata. The sequence continues at coordinate 5,408,341 of BSBN01000958.1, read as the reverse complement.
TGACGTGTTGCATTGGGTGGATTCAATGCTCGGTAAACCTGTTGGGTTTTCACAATAGACACAGTATAAAAAGGTAATGACTTTTTCTCGCATCTGTGTAGAAATTGATTTAAGCAAGCCACTGCCAGATTCTATTGAAGTGAGTGCTGGATCATATACTTGGGTGCAATAGCTAGATTACGAAACCCTACCTTTTCGGTGTCGTCTTTGTCATGAATATGGTCACTTGCAGCATAGGTGCCCTAGGGCTAAGCCTATGGTGCCCCAACCTTCTCAACCTTCTCGTAATCCACCTAGGGCTGATAATGGTAAGGAGCCTATTCCGGGTGATGGTAATGGAGATGATGGCTATGTCCCTGTCAAGGCTTGCAATAGGAATCGGGGCCAGAAGCGGACCTTGAGGGAGAGGCAGGTTGATGAAACTTTTAATAGTTTTGAGGTGCTGGATGATCTCAGCTAGGGGGAAGTGAATCCGGGGTTGCTAAACTTGGATCAAGGAACTTTGGGTACAGGACAGGATGGGCCACCATTGGAGGCCATGCAGGTTGTGCAAGAGATTGGGGTTAGGCAGATGGATACAGATCAACAATTGATTGTCCAGACTAAACAAGAATCTTCTATTGGAGCTTCGAAGAGTGGTGGAGGTGGTTCCCCATTGCCCATGAAAGGAGGCAAGAATGTGGGGAAGAGCTCTTTGGCCTCCTCTCATTTGGGTATTCAGCAAATTGAACTGAAGAAAGGGGTTGGTGATAGGACTTCCAAGCTGGGAAGGAAGAGGGATATGGAGAAGATTAAATTAACTGGGGAAACTTTGGTGGAGTCAGGGTCAGTCAAGACTCTAGATTCACATTTTTTATGCCCCTCGAAATGATTGTTCTCTCATGGAATGTAAGGGGCTTGAACAGTGGCCCTCGACAAAAAGCTGTTCGTGATTTGGTTAGGAATCATTCTCTGGATGTTCTTTTTCTTTAGGAGACTAAATTATCTATAGATAATATGTTGGCCATGGCTCCTAAGTTGTGGAAATATGGTGAATGCCAGTGTATGGGGGCTCTTGGTGCTTCTGGAGGGGTGGCTTGCTTTTGGAACCCTTAGAAGATTTTCCCTCTCTGGTGGATGTCCTTTAGATCCTCTATATCCCTAGTCGCCTCTTGGTATGAGACTGGTGAGTGTATTCTCCTCTCTAATGTGTATGCTCCTATTGAGTTTCCGGGTAAACAACTTCTATGGTCCCATCTTCATTTTGTTCGTAGCTTAGCTCCTTACCATCCGTGGGTTATGGCTAGCAATTTTAATGCTATTGTGGAGTTGTCTGAGAAAAGAAGTGGTATTCCTAGGTTGGAGCCTTCTGCTCTGTTATTCAGAGATAGCATTTCTGAATTAAATCTTATTAATGTTCTGCCAAGTAATGGTCGCTTCACTTGGAATAATAGGAGAATTGGTGAGAGTTGTGTTGTTGAGAGGCTTGATCGATTCTTGGTTTCCTGTTATTGGGTTGGAGACTTATGGTCCACTCGATCTGAAATTCTTGATTGGAGAGGTTCTGATCATTGGCCTATTAAGCTTAGTATTATCTCTGCTCGAGGGCCTTGCTCTCCCTCATTCAAGTTCTAGATTATGTGGTTACGGGATCCTACTCTTCATGAACATGTGGCCGAGTGGTGGCGGATTGGTAGACCAACTTTTGGTATGGCAATGTACACATTCTCCAAGCTTCTTCAGTTTGTCAAATATCAACTTAAAAGGTGGAATCGGTGATGTTTTGGTAATATCTTTCATGCTAAGGTTGCTACCCAGGAGGAGTTGAATAATATTACGCAGTTGATTCATGAGAATGGGGCCTCTGAGGATCTTCTAAGGGAGGAGGCTAAGACTTTGAAAGTGGTTGAGGAATTTGAATTGCGAGAAGAAATCTATTGGAAGCAAAAGGCCCGAGTTGAATGGTTACAGGAAGGTGATAAAAACATCACCTTCTTCTTCAATTCTGTGAAGGACAAGAGGCATGGTAATTCCATTCTTTTTCTGGTGAATGATAGGGTGAACGTCTTGCCTTATTTTAGGAAATCTCTGCTGAGGCATCTCAGTATTTTGCTACTTTATTTAGGGAGGATTCACAAGGGGGCTCTGTTGAGGAAGCATAGGTTCTTTCTTGTATTCCTCAGTTGGTCTCCAGGGAGGCGAATGAGTATTTGATGAAAGATATCTCTCTTGATGAGCTGGAGGGGATTGTGTTTCAGATGAAGAAGGGTAAAGCTCCTGGTCCCGATGGTTCCCGATTGAATTTTTTCAGGAATTCTGGGATATCATAAAGTTGAATCTTCTAGCGGTTGTCCTTGAGTCCCAGAGGAATAAGCAGATGCTTCGTGCTCTAAATTCGACATCCCTTGCTCTCATACCCAAGTGTGAAGGAGCTGATAGGTTATCTCAGTTCCAGCCTATCTCTCTTTGTAATGTGGCTTACAAAATCATTTCTAAGTTATTGGCTGAGAGATTGAAGAAGTGGTTTAAAGTGCTGATTTCAGAGGAATAGAGTGGATTTGTGGTGAGTCGACAGATTCTTGATGGGGTTGTCATTGCTACGGAGACCATCCACTCCATGGACAACTCCCACGAGAAGGCTATGTTCATTAAGCTAGATATGGCTAAGGCTTATGACAGGGTTAGATGGTCTTTTTTGTAGAAGATCCTTGTTTCTTTTGGTTTTGGTGAGGAGTGGATCCAATGGGTCATGACCTGTGTCACGTCTGTTTCCTTCTCAGTTTTGATAAATGGAGATCATTCTAAACTTTTTGGTGCCTCAAGGGGCTTGCGCCAAGGGGACCCTCTTTCTCCATATCTTTTTTTGCTTCTTGTGGAAGGCCTTGGATGTTTGTTGAAAAGAAGGGTGGAGCTTGGCACCATTCACGGTTGGCAATGGGGTGGAGACTTGCCTCTGCAATCTCATTTACAGTTTGTTGATGATACTGCCCTGATGGGGATGGCTATTGTTAGGGAAGCTACTAACTTGAGGCAGGTGTTGGACATATACCTTGTTGCTTCAGGACAATTGATTAATGAGGAGAAGTCATCTATATTCTTCTTCAATACACCAACCCCCATTCAGAGAAGAATTGCTAATATCTTGAGGTTTCAGATAGGGGTTCTCCCTTTGACATATCTGGGTTTCCCAATTTCTCTTCGCCATCTTCCCAAGGGTTCTTGGCAGAATATTATTGATAAGCTCCATGCAAAAGTTAATCATTGGACCCACAAATGGTTGTCTTTTGCGGGGTGGGTTCAGCTTCTCAAGTCGGTGGTGCAAGCTCTTCCTACCTACAGATGTATGCTTCAGGTGGCTCCGATGGGTTTTTTGAGGGAGTTGGATTCTCTTGCAAGGCAGTTCTTATGGGTGGGAAGTTTGTCATCCTCCAAGTGGAGCCTGGTCAGGTGGGATGTTGTGTATAGCCCAAAGCAATTTGGTGGTCTTGGTCTTTGACAATCTACGTTATCCAAAGTGGCTGTGGCTGCTAAGCTATTTTGGAGATGGTGTGTGGAATAGGATTAGCCATGGGCCAGGATATTATCTCATAAGTATTTCCTAGGGATTCCACGGTAGGATCTCCCTCGTTACCCTCTTGAGGGGAAAGGTTCAATGATTTGGAATACTCTTCAGAAGGGTACAAAGCTCATCAAGGAAGGTTTATTTTGGATTTGTAGATAGGGAACTGAAGCTCTCTTCTGGTCAGATTCTTGGGATGGATTCCCTCCACTTACTTCTCAGTTCCCCAACCTTCTTCCTTTGTGCCAAAGATTTGTCGAGGCTGGCTGGGCTAGGGTGAGTGACTTCAAGTTTGTTGCTTCTTTTGGTCAGTTGGAGGTAGCTCATTGGAAGGATCCTACAGTGTGGCTAGATTTGGGACTTGCGGAAGATAGTGCTGAGCTTCACAAGATTCTTCATAGGAGGAGTTGTAGTTCTCTTCTGGAAGAGGATATTCTTGCTTGGACCCATAATCCTAAGGGGGTTTACTCTGTTGCTTTTGGTTATCAGGTGTTATTGGCTCAGAAGCTAACTGGGGTAGAGGTTCATTGGTGGAAAAGGGTGTGGAATAAACTCTCATGTCCTAAATGCAACTGCATTGTTTGGACTTTGGCTTGGAATAGGTGTTTGAACTGGGATAACATTCATAAATGGGGATTTCAAGGACCTTCAATTTGTGTTTTGTGTGGGGGAGCAGAAGAGGATTCTTCGCATTTGTTCTTCTGATGCCCCTTTGTTGTGTAGCTTTGGCATTGGTGGTGGGAGGTGTGGAAGCTTCCTTGTATTCATGCATGCTCTTTGGTTGAATTCTGGGATAGTATCGGAAGACCTCCTTCTATGGCTTCCTTTTTGTAGGAAGTTTAGTTCGTGGGTCCTACCTTTCTGCTTTGGCAGATTTGGCTAGAGCGGAACCACCAAATTTTTTGTGATCAGAAGTTGGTGGGTCGGCAAGTTTGGCTATGTATGCTAGGAATGGTGCAGGAGTCAGTTTCAGCTAAATGTGATGTGGTTTTCCCCTTGGAGAGAGGTGATGATGAGTTGGTGGCCAGACTGGGTCTTCAAGAAATTCATTCTTCTTTTGTCAGTTCTAGGAACTGTAGGCATGGGAAACAAAGGGTTCAATAGGTTGGAAGGTGGTTACCTCCTCCCAATGGATTTTTAAAGATCAATACTGATGGTTCTTCTAGGGGCAATCCTGGGCCTGCTAGAATTGGTGGAGTTCGTAGGGACTCAGCTGGGTCGGTGATTTTTCTGTTCTCTATACATGAGGGGGTGAAGACTGTTAACTTCATGGAGGGTCTGGCAATTCTGCATGCTATTGAGAGGGCCCTTGCTTTGGGATGGAGAAAAGTTATATGTGAAGCTGATTCACAGATTTTGATTAATCTCTTGAATGAGCGAAAGATTTCTGATATTAATTAGCAGTTGGCTTCGGTGGTTCAGTGGATTCTTCAGGTTAGTTCTCAGATGGAGGAAGCATCCTTTATTCACATCCCGAGGGAGTGGAATCAAGCTGCCGACTGCTTGGCCAAATGGGCCTCTAAGCATGATAGTGGTTGGAAGATTGAGGATTGGGATCAGGTTAACCCTGAGCTGCATCTAGATTTAGACTGATTCTTGGAGGAGGATAGGAGGATACATGGGGATATTTGATGTTGTTTTATGCTGTGGAGTTTTTGCCTTGTTTTTTGGGGCTGGGTCCCTTGGTTATTATTGTAATGCTCTTTTCTGATTTCTAATAAAGTTTTTACCCCTTTGTTTTTTTTTTTTAAAAAAAAAAATGTTAACTTAATTCACCCCCAAAATAAAATTAAAAATAATTTACCTAAGAAAATAAAGAGCTCAAAAACATTTAAATTCATTCCCCACCTAAATAAATAAAAATAACTCTAATGAGGTTAAAAGAAATAATTATCCTAAGAAAAGGTAAAGTGCACCCATTTCCCATAATAGAAAATTTTAAATTAAAAATTCCCACCTCACAAGTTAAATTTTAAAATCCAAAATGTCCTAAATGGTTACACAATAAAATATAATATCCTTATGAAAAAGTTCCCTAACCCTAACTTGTTTTCTCTCATTCTATTCTTTTCTATTTTCCTCCTCTCATATTTTTTTTCATTTCTCTTGTGTTGCAAGTTTTCAAACTCAAGGGCAGCCATGGCCACCACTTAAAATAGAGGTATATACATTATATATACATGTATTAGAAAGCCCTTTTTTAGCATATATATATATATATATATATATATATATATATATATATATATATATATATATACTGGTACTAAACTAGAAATAATTTTATTGTTGCATGATATATATATATATATATATATATATATATATATATATATATATATATATATATATATATATATATATATATATATATATATATATAAAATGTAAGTTTTAGGCCTAAATAAGGTCGAATGGCCGTTGGAATGGGCGACGGACCAGGTAAAGGGGAGCCGCCACCGAATGGCCAATAGTCATCGGTTTATCAAAGTTTAAAGTCTTGCAAACAAGAATGTGTGTGGGGGGGGGGTTCGGCCCCTCCCACCCCACTATTTTTTTAAACAAAACAAACATTGAACAGCTGTGGCAAGTGGGGAGTGGGGAGTCGGGTGTAAACCCCACCCCGTGGACTATAAGAAAGCTTCGGTGGCGGCTATGGCTGCCACCCCTCCTGGCGTTAGGGTTTCGACCCAGTTCGAATACTATTCTTTTGTTTGGTAATAACCCTCTTCTAAAACTCCTACATTATCATTTTCTATATATATATATATATATATGTATGTATATATATACCACAGTTTTACAATTTTATACTGAAAAAAAAATTCATTTGTTTCCAGCATTTAATAATGTTTAAAAAACATTATATATATATATATACACAGTTTCACAGTTTTATTATATTTTCCAGCAACATTAAAATATAAAGTATATTATATATATATATAAATGTATTCATATCTACATATTTTTACATGTGTGTGTGTGTGTGTGTGTGTATATATTTTCAAAGATTTCCAATGAAGCCATTATAATATTTGGATTATTACAACCAATCCAAAACTCTATTTCTGTTCTTGAAAACAACAAAACAACTTTATTTATACACTTTTCTTTTGCTGTCATAAACAAATTAAATGGGCAGAATTTAAACAAACTTTTCTTTTCTTTCCATTACAACTTTCTTTTTCAATAACAAAATAGAAATCAGCAACATAAATATACATAACATTTTCTTGAAATCACAATCATATGAGAAGCTACAATAAAATTTCTTTTACAAATATTACACCATAGGAGAGTATTGCACATATACATTTTTTTTTAAAACAAACTTTTAAAATTAGATAACTAAAATATTTTACAAACTTCCCAAAAATATATTATAACATTAGAAATCATTTAAAACATTACAAATATAAGAGAGTATTTTCTCTCTTCCTACTTGAAAAAACTATACAAAGGCCATTCTTGGCTCAAGGCTCTCAATAGCCAAAAATATAACAATGCACATGGATTTAATTCACTTCCTCCAAGCTCCAAAGCCAACAATAAACCTGCAATAAACCAAACAAGGGAGGGGAAACCAAGACACATAATACCGCTCTCCTCCCTACCATAGACTTGTTGTGTGGTTACACAACATGCCCCATTTTGGCTTGGCAAAACAGGGACCCAACTTTTTGGTTTGGCTTGTGCGTCTACTTTCTGGCAGTTTGGCAAAAGTAAGTCTAGTGCATCATCATGCAAAACCAGGATGAGGTAACCCACCATGAGGTTAGATTGTCAAAAGTTTGTATTTCATCTTTGTGACCTCATATTTTGAAAGAGCATTAAAATTCGGGTAGGTTTGCCTTTTACATCACCTTGATATTCATCAGGATGTAAGAGTTATGAACAGTCAAAGTTTCAGTCAAACCTGATATTCGCAAGAGGAAGGTCATTTTTTTTTTATATATCCTTAGTCATATTGTTGAAGCTCATCATCACATTCGAAACATCCACCTGATATGTCATGCAGTTCAAATATCCGGACGTCAACTTTAAATGATAGCAAAATCTTCCCGTCAAACAGTCTTATCTATCGCGAGCGTCATACTTCGCATGTAACCCGATATGTCTTTATATCCTCCTAACGCAAATATCACCCTTAGCAAATATCCTGATAACATCATCTAAATATGATAAACGAAGGAACATACATAACGATGACATCATCATCACATTTATATTGCCACAGGATATTTTCTAAAACATGATCATGTTCACCTAATATGATGATGACGTCATGATGCACTTCCGATACAAAGAGCGAATATCAGGATGACGTCATCTCGATATTCCAAAAAGAGAGACATGTAAGTTTGTCTCATCATCATCATATTTAAAAACATCACCGATTCACCGAAATATCCTCCTGATGTACTAAGCATAAACAAGGGTGCTTTTGTCACCCGAATCTTGTTGCGATGACAATGTCAATACGAGGGAGGAGGATGATATTGCAACTCAACCTGATATTTGCGAATATCATCCTGCCCTCATGATATCTTGTCATATGGATATTCCCTGCTCCTGTTGCCGCCATTATCATTTAATGCGTGCAGACATGGTAGGTAGTTCCCGCCGACCCCGGAACCCAATGAAACACCTGGCAGAATCCTGCATTTTCGCACGAATAATCAAGGAACATGATCCAATATGTCAGAGTTGCCCTAAATGTACCCTAACTGCGAGGTTAAAAGGTAATTCAACCACCATTTTCACATTTACCTTGCGATAAACTTGTTTTACAGAGCACCAACTTCCATATCTGCATACCAGCTACCGTTGTGCGATTTGAGCTCACAGGCAGAAGGAAAGAGGTGATCATCAGCTGAATTAAGAATGTCTCAGCAATCTACTGGTATAAAAGGAAATCTGCATAAGCAGGTAAGTAAATGAAACCCTCATCATGTTGTTTATGTTCTGGTATGATGATGTAAGTTCTGATTTATGCATCCGTATGATTAAGTAGTGTTGGAATTGATGCAGTAGGCATAATGATTTATAAAGTCAATTGCAATATGCATGCATATATGTACCTGTTGTGAGATAGGATTGTTGTTAATTAGAAGTACTCATGGCTGAGAAGCGATTGGTCAAGTGTCAAGAAGAATTCAGCAAACACATGTTCTCTGCTCAGAGAGGGGTCCTATTTAAATATGGAGCAATTACAGACACCCATTAGGGAAGTACTAATTTGGAGGCCTGGTCAGCCAAGCTGAACGATGGACATGACAAGAGTCTTGTGCTAGATGCAGTGTTCGTGTCGGGAATGTGGAATGCCGCCAGTTTTCCATACTCCATGGAATCTCTGGAACTCGTCATTGAGTGTGCCTGGAATTATAACCCTCAGACAAGGCAAGTAGTGAAGCATGGGAGGATATATATAGACCTCTCCATCAAAGGTCTCTCCCAGACATTTGGATTGCCACTGGGCAGTAAGGTCAAAAGTGTAGACTTGAAGAAGTCTGAAAGAGAGTATGAAGCCAACAAGAAATCGGCCAAAAAGAACATGTATCCGTGGCGGGCTGAGAACAGCACATATAATATAGCGGCCAAGCTTCCTGTGCACCTGTTTAAGTATGATTTCAGTGAGGAGTACCAATACATGATTGCACTCCTGAATAGAGTAACCGGCCAACCTGATACTAGCAGTTTCAGGGATTGGATGTATGGAATAGTAATAATGTGTCTATATTCAGACACCAAGCCATTGTGGGGCCAAATAATAAAGTGATGCTCTGCATGAGCAACTGATGAACCTGGGAGGTTCAAATTGTGCATTTTACATGACATCCTACATTGTTTATTCTTGTGCCTACAAAGGCACTTTTGATGCTTTGGTTACAGATGGAAAGCTCACAGGCACAAATGCTGCATACATCTGGGATCATCATCCCCAGCTGCAGAGAACCAACTACCTCAAAGATTACAAACTGGTCAATGATGCATTCTCTATGCATCTGGTAAGGACCATGGAAGAAGACAGAACAAAGAGATTAAGCATGGAGGCTCAAGAGGTAGTCTACAGGCATGGTGCCTGGTACATATAGTTTGCAACCTTTTCTTATCTAAGGGTTGAGGGTTTCAAGGGACATCCCCTGATGCTGCCAAGGTATCCTACCGATGCCGTAGTACTAATCGAATTTATCAGGCAGGGCTCCACCATGATACAAATGTACAAGGATGCCAAGAAGCTGCCACCAATTTTGTTCCCAGTCAGCATTGGCAACTATATGTGCCCTGACTCTGATAATATAAAGAAGGTGATGGTCACCCTGAATAAAATGAATTTGCAGCCTTTCCCAATAACAAGACCATATGATCCTTATGGCAGGATACAGAAGATACTAGGAAAGCCTATTCACCAAAGGCACCTAGAGGATTTTTGGGCTGATTGTGAAGATGAGGCAGAAGCCAGAAGAAGGAGGTATCAGAGGTTAACTCTGAACCAAGTTAGAACTTTTGATTGCATCTCCCTTCCCCAACAATTAAAGAAAGATGATGGCAGGACAATGGCAGATGAGTATGAACAGAAAAAGATATATAACGACACCATCTCTGCACTTGACCTCACTATGCAGGAGGACATATCCTTGGACCCATTCATTGCTACGACCCTACACCTAACCCAAGCTTGGGTTGATGCATAGATAGAGGCATTGAAGAAGAAAGGTGTTACCATTACGGTGGACAACAAGAAGAAAGGGCAGGACATCCCTGCGGATGAATATGATGACTTCCTGTTAGAGAAGAGGAAGACCAAGGGAGATAGAATCCCTCCACCACAACAGCAAAGCAAAAGACCCCCAAGGGGCAAGAAGGTGGAACAGGGACCAAAAGGAATTATAATTGAAAGGGCAGTATTTGCAGCTGAGGAGGCGGCAGGGTTAGGATCAAAATCAGCATCCCCTCCAAAGAAAGAAAAGCCCAAGAAAAGTAAGACAGCAGAGGCTGGAATCACTAAGACCCAAGAAGTGGGTCAATCCTCTAAACAACCAGGATGAGAGGACGCCCTCATAGAAGAAGAGCCTGAGGAAGAGAAGGCTCCATTGGTAATAAAAAGGAAGAGGAGAGCTCCACAGGTGCTAGTGTCTACCCCACCTAAGAAACAAAGAACCTCTATGAGAGGTGGAATGAGCCAATCCCCTACTTCATTACAAGGGGAAGGTAGTGAAGTGCACAAGGAACTTCAACATAATGTTCCACTTCCTACCATCGTCAAGTTCAAAACTAAACTTGCTGAGGAGCAACTAAAAGAAACTTCCTAGACATAAGCAGAAGGGCATGTCTCACTCGACGAGACAATAAATTTGTCTAATGATGAGGTGGTGTAGGATGTGGCTACACAGAAGATGGAAACACTGGCTGCTGGTATTAGTATGACCCCCCACAAGTCTCTGCCAGTTCAATCAGTATTGGAAGAGATGAGGCGAGTTGAAGAAGAGCAAGAAAAGAGCCCAGAGCAAGTAGCTCAGGAAATAGGGCTAGATACATTGATCACAGAGGTGACAAGTCCTGTAGTGGTAGACCTAACAGAGAAACAAGATGCAAGTCCTGAACAGCCAGCAGGATCACCTGGTGAAGGCCAACAAACAGAAGAAATAGAGATGGCAGAATTGGAAGGCCATGTTCTGGAATCAGGACAACAAAGTCCATAGGATACATCAGCGGAACCTGCTATAGTAGAGGTTTAAGAAATGAAGGCTGATGAAAAGGAAGAAACAAAAGAGGATCCAGCTGCCAAGACACAGGAGGTTGACAGTGCAAGCTCAGAAGAAATAATAGTTGCAGAGCAATCGCCAGCACATCAGGCAGAGTCCCCAGTATCTGGTGCAGTGGATAAGCAACAAGGGGAAGAATTGGGAATGGATGAAGTAATGACAGAGGGAGATCATGATCATAATGATCAGCATATAGATGCCCCTCAAGGTTCCCCACACCAAGAAGATGCTCCTCCAGAGAAGGAAATCCCTCGACAGGAGGAGGTGCCGCAAGATCAACAACAAAGAGAGCATCAAGAAGAAGAAATGAGAAAGTCACCATCTCCACAACACTTGTTGACAGAAACAGGAGATATAGGTGAACATCAGGATGATGCTAAAAAACATGATCGGGTGCCTCCGTGGTTGGCAAAAGAGGTAAATGCTGAGGAAGACCTTGAAATTCAGGAATTCGACGTCTCCACCCTATTCTCCATGGATATAATGAAGCCAAAGAGGAAGGCCAGAATGACTTTGGCCATCAAGAGAGATCCGGCAACTGGGAGAAGGACCGCGCAAATTGCCATACCTGCGGTGGAGAAGGAAAAAGGTAAAATCACTGTCGATGAATTTCAAATCAGTACAGTAGATTTGGGCTTTGCCAATGAGGACCAAGAAGGTCAGGAGGGCAAAGATATTATTGACTCTCTAATTAAAAAGGTGAAAAGAGAGAAGGAGAAAAATAAGCAACATAAAGAGCACATTGCTCAGTTGCATGCTTATATCAAAGGACTGACCGATCCTGATGATACCACAACTGAACATGCAGTCCCATTGACTACCATTTCTCAGGAGGAGGTAAATAAATTGGACCTCATGAAGCATGAGGCATCCGTAATAAGGAAATGGATGTCATCCACATTGAATGATGCTATAGAAATAATGAAAGCCTCTTTGAAGAGATGGAGCATCTTAAGTGACTCCAAGGCCAAAGTGGATAAATTGCAGATACAGACCGGGAAGAGGTCTTACAAGCTGGAGATAGTCCTGAGCCTGTTAGGGGAAATAAGGAATATAAATCCTCAACTGCTTATCAGTAAGCAGGTGCTAAATAGTAATACTACATTATTAATAGATATCTGGTATAAAGACACTCAGTTTGAGTGTGGAGTCCTCAAAAGATGTAATAATAAGCTGAGGGATATCAGCATGAGGCTACGGGATTTAATGGCTGAAGAGGCGGTTATATTGGAAGCATTGGAAGGCAAGGTGGAAGGTAAAATAGAAAATCAAGATGAAGAGTCCGCCATTAAAGCTGTACATAGCAACTTCCAATTAGAGACAGATGGTCCACTTGTCCCTTTGATAGAAGAACTGATAGATAAAATAATGAGGATCAAGGTCCAGATGGAGAAATACAAAGAGACACTGCAGGACAGAAAAAATAAGCTTGATAGCAGTAGAGACAAGTATGAAGCACATAAGCACGCCATCATCAAAGCAAAGACTCAAGATGGCGGAGGGATAGATCAGGTTGTGCATTCATATGAGCAGGTCCGCAGTAGTATGCAGCCCCATATGCAGCAGCATCATCATCAGGATAGTGAAAGTTCAGAAAGTGATGCACATGATGATGACCCACATGAATCAGCTGAGGAGCATGATGAAGATACATCATGAAGGGGATAGTAGTATAAGTAGTATAGATAGTTGCCAGCTGGCAACTTGTGCCATTTTTGTAAAGATTGGCAAAGTCAAGTGAATTATGATCGTAGATTTGTATTGATAAATCAAGATTGTAGATCTTTTGTAATGGATTCCTCACCTTATTCTATAAAAGGTGGTGGAATGCCCTGTTGAAACATTCGAAACTTAATTGAAATCTGTTTGCTGAAGTATTCAGGGCTTATTTCAAAGTTATTGCATATGTACATGTCTTTTGCATACTTAATGAAAGAGAAGAGTATTTCGATTACAAATCTTCATGAATCTTGAGTAATTTGTGTCTGAATTTTGGATATGTGCTTTGATTTGCTGCGTCCCTTGGAGTGCTCATCATGTTGCATGTATTGTTTTCATTCATCATCCTCTGAAGTTTGCATCAACTGTATATAGCTGTGGAATATCCTGGTGAACATATAGTTTGATTTCTTTTCCTCATGATTGTATCAAGTATGTATGTGGATCATTAGCTAAAGGTTCAACATTAAATAGAAGCATTTCTTCAATTTCTTTTAAATTTCAGAGCATTTCATCTCTATAATTGCAAATAATTGATAATCTTAAGCAAATAACATAAATATGCAGACATCTCGTAGATAATCATAAATATTTAGCATATTTGAATGCAAAGCATGCACAATTGAAAAATATCATGCAAAGATTGAGGTATTTCTACATCTTTTCATCTAATAACTACATAATATGACTTCTCTGTAAAGAATGTCTGCAGGAATGTCATGATGATTGCACAATTTCACATAAGGCCCCAAAATGGAAGCAGCAACACACATTAACCTCTGAGTAGCTTCAGATGATTAAGACTTAATCACCGGAGACTTGGAATCATGGATTCTTTGAATTCATAAGTATCTTTCAAGATGAATAAAGGTTAATGTGTACTTTTATTCTATGCTTGTTTATGACTAACATCATGACCAACATAAATTGGCGCTAGAAGGAGGGCAGTCCAAAAGATCGTGTGCATCATCATTATTTTTAGGTTCTGTGATGCAGGGAGTAAGGTAACCTCAGATCGTCTATGAATTTCAAATATTACATAAATATTTACTGTAAGAAGCTCATATATGCTCATTCCGTGTAAAGATTTCCAGATCTTACATAAATATTGCAAGCTTTACAGTAGATCATTCTGAATTCACTAATATTGGCCAAAGATCCATAAATCTATTCAAGCTTTCAAGAATTTAAGCTTTAGATACTTGAGATCTCGTGCTAGGGGTCATTATACCCCAAATATCCTGTCATATTTGCAGTATCTTCGCAAATATTTCGTAAATATCCAGTTTGATTAGGCATCTGACTACAAATATCACCTCATTTGGTGAAATCCAGCCAATATTTGCAAAGTTTAAGCCAATTCACCTCAAAATTGAGAAATCCTGGCTCACAGGATAAATACCAGGTCTAGATCTAGTGGAATCTTTGAGGAACTACCTGTTAGAGGTTTCAGACCTAGAACTATAGACATTCATCATACCCCAGAGTCTAGCGCACCAGGAACTTCACCAAGACCTCCTCCTGTAACTCCTGTTGGTTTACAAATACCCTCTGGGATATCTGTGACACCTCCTATTCAGCCTCAGGGTGTACCTTTAGTCCAACCCCAGCTAGCTGCAACACCAGCTCAACCTCCTCTGGTTGCAATGTCTTTCTTTACATCGGAGTCACCTTTGACCTTTACTGCATATCATGAGCTACCAAAGAATCTGGATAAACTTTGTCCAAAATATCATCCTTATCAAGATGCTGATGATCATATCAGGACATTTAAGGAAGCTTGCTGCAGAGCCAGAATAGAACATCAAGATGTGGTGTGTAGGTTATTTCCTTTTTCCCTAGGGGAAGATGCTTATAATTGGTTCATTAGTCTTGGCCAAGCCTCTGTTGGTTCATGGGATGTCTTAGAGAAAGCCTTTCTTGACAGGTTCAAGGTCCCTATTGATCCATCTATGAATTACCATATGTTTGCCACAATCAAAAGATTTGAGCATGAACCTATTGCCAATTTCAATGCTAGGTTTCAGAAAATGTTGTCCAAGTTAGTTGCCCCATATGTAGTATCTGATGCCTCTGCCCGGAGTATCTATTATTCAGCCCTGGATCCATTAACTTCCATGTTCATCAGGAGAACACATCCTGAGATCACTACATTGATAGGAGCTTTTCAAGAAGCTATCAAAGTGAATCAGCAGTTGATACCTGCTCCTACTCCAAATATAGTATTTCCTACCTTGCCTGGCATGCATCCACAATATCCCGCATCATATCCTGCAACATATTCTCTGCAGTATCCTGCATAGTATCCTAATGGAACAGTGATACCTCCAGCAGTCATGCCTGCACCTTTGCAAGTACCTCCACTGAGCATCATGCCCCCTCCTTATGGAAATGGCCAAGTGCCACAATATCCTGCACAAGCTCAGACACCTCAGGGTGCTAATCTATCCAATAATAACCATGGATCCTCTTTCTTCAAGCCTCAGACTGAAAATGTAGTAGCTAGAGCTCAAGAAGAAAAGGAGGAAATCAAAGAGATTTCTGCTCAATTGAGAAAGCTCACCACAGAAGTGACACACTTGAGAAATTAGGGTTTTTATTCCCAGTCAAGTCAGAATAGAAATTATTCCAATGACAGACCAAATTATCCTAATAGAGGATATAACAACAATAACTTCAACAATAATGGTGGAAATAACAATAATCCACCTAGATAGCCCAGAGTATGGAATTCTAGGCCAAATAATGGTTCATTGCCATCACCCCTGGACAATCAGCCTCCTGGTGAAGCCAAACAGACTACTAGAGTCAATCTTGCTGAGGCAGCTCTTACTAATTGGTGTAGGATCCACAATACCAATGCACATGCAGAATTAGACTGTCCACAATTTAGAATTGCTACTAGCATCTTTCAGACTGAAGTGTCTAACACTTCTAGAAATCCACCTCATGCAGAAGGAAATGAGATTGTTCCTTGTGGATACGACTCAGCTTTTGTGCTAGAAGCTTATACAAATCAACCTCATCAGAGTTATAACCAGGCATATGAAGAATCGGCCTTAGCTTTTGAAACAAACTATGTTTTCCCCTTTGAAGATGAAAATGAGCCTGCAAGGGAACATGAAGAAGTACATGCATGTCAGCAGCAATATCCTGGTAAGCACAATTATAACTTGAGGAGTAATACCAATAGACCTGCTGGTCCATTGACATCATCTCTACCTCCAAACAACTTCAATACACCTCCTGATCCTAAGGCTAGCAATAACACAGGGTTCCCTAAGGTGAATGTTCAATACTTGTCACCTCAAAACACAGTGTCAAAGATTGTGAATACACCTCATGAATCCGACAAGTTGGTCAGCTATCTCGCTGATGAAATGAAGAAAATTAAGATCAGCTTGTCCTTGTTTGAGTTACTGAAAACTCCTGCCATCAAAAGGGCATTCATGAAGTCCTTAGATGATCCTGCCCCTAAAGAGGATAGCCATTTTTCGAGTCAATCTAGTGGCAAAGATCATGCTGCTAAGGATAATATTATCAAGCCTAAAGTGTCAGCTACAGTCCAAGCTGTAGAAACCTCCCACATGACCTTGTACAGGGATAAAACTGAATCACCTCCATTTCTCCTTACCATAAGAATGTTCAGCAAGAACCTGCACAATTTTTTGGTGGATTCAGGAGCCTCAACAAATGTTATGCCCTTGTCAATATGCAATGCTTTAGGACTGCATCCTACTAAATCCCTAAAGAAGGTCACACAGCTAGACAAAATAGAAGTAAGTGTAGTAGGAGAATTAACTCACATCCACATGCAGCTAGCATCTGATCCTAGGATCCAGTATTACATTGATATTCAGGTAGTTGACATACCTGATACGTATGGGATGTTGCTCAGCTGCGATTGGTCTAAAACGCTTAATGGATATATGTCTACAGATTTCAGTCACATGTGGTTACCATGGAAGGGTATACCTAATCAGATCAGGATTGATGCTGAACCTAGAATGAAACATATGATAACTGAGTACAACAGAACAAATGAGATCATGTACGTAAACATAGAACCTAGAGTTTATTGCATCAGGCCGTAGACTGTCAAAATAGAAGAGATCCTGATGCTTAAGTTGCATCATCATCATGATGATGATCATCAGGAGGACATGCCAGTTATAGAACGTGATAATAATCCAGATAATGAGAATGAAATGGATCGCTTCAGAGATTTTGAGATATATCTGTCTAAACAGGTAAAATGTTGTCAATTGTTAAATATACCTACTAATGATATTTTGATTGACGGATGGAGAAGATTACACGATGAAGCACATTCAGAAAAGACATGTGAAACATGCTTAGAGATGATGATGCTAGAGCAAACATGCAGCGAGTCATCATCATCATATTCTGAGGTAAATGTTACATTTGATGATGATGACGATAACAATTCTTATCTGTCTTTTGTAGGAACTGAAGAACCGATAGATCATGATGAGTGTCCTATCCTGGAAATAGAAGAAATTTTAGTCTCTCTCCAAGTAAATAATGAAATGAAAGAAAAGATCACCCCAGGGAGTGATTGCTTTATGGAACCAGATTATGAATTGTCTGATGAGGACAAAGGTAGTGACCTGACGAAGTTCGAAGAATTTTTGGAAAAAGAAATAGAGAAGGTGACACGACAGCATAAATCTCCTCGGGAGGTCTTAATCAAAGATTGGTGTAGGCTGCATGAGGCACCTCACTCAGAAATAACTTGCTCACTATGTTTACACATTTTGAAAAAGCATGCAGCTACAGATTCAGAAGATTATCCTCCTGCTGAAACGAAAGAGAGAATAGAAAAGCCATCAGGCTCACGAGAAAAAGGAAGGAAGAAATTTGAGGATGATAATATCCCTAAGTTAAAATGGATATCAGGTGAAGCAGCAGCCAGAGCTGCAAAGAGAAAAGAAAGTTTAGCTAAATGTCCTGCTGAAGATAAACCTTGGATCCTGAGGTTTGATGGGTCCAAATCTAAGCAAGGTGCTGGGGTAGGAATCGATCTGATTGATTCAACTAGGAAATCCTATCTGGCAGCCTACAGATTATAGTTCCCCTGTACTAACAATGTAGCAGAGTATGAGGCTTTGATTCATGGAATGTTGTTTGCTCATAAGAAGAAAGTAAAGATTCTGCAGGTCTTTGGAGATTCAGAACTAGTTGTGAAGCAAGTAAGAGGAATTTACTCCTGTAACTACAGAAAACTATCAAATTATAGACATCGTGTATGGGACCTGATGGAAGACTTTGACGCCTTTAATATCACTCACGTACCAAGAGAACAAAACCATAGGGCAGATGCACTTGCCCAAGCTGCCAGTACATTGGAGCCACTGTCTATATCTAGTCTAAAGAGATTTTCAGTAGAACTGGTGTCAGTACCATCAATACCTGACAATGTCACTAATCTCTAGGTGTTTGATGATGATTAGCACATTCTGGACTTCATTTCAAATAGAGACATATTTGAAGCTCAGATTATAGATGAGAATGGTATGGAAGATCATGTCTAGGAAGAAGATGAGATATTAGAGTTGCCTAGCAACAGGAACCCCAAAGGTATGATTGAATTAGAAAGAGCCTTTGATTTAGATAATATGCTTAAACATAAAGATCTACCTAAGGCAGATGGAGGTCAATATTCACAAGTGAATATTGGACAAGCTGATGACAAGAAAAATGTCTTATTGGGTAAGGTTTGCACACCAGAAGAGTTAGAAGGAATAACTCAGGCCCTCAAGGATTACATACATGTAATTGCATGGACTTATGATGAGCTGAAGACATATGACACCTCTGTCATAACTCATACTATACCTCTCAAGCTGGATGCAAAACCTTTCAAATAGAAGCAGAGGCCAGTCAATGCCTTGCTCGAACCAATAATTCTTGAAGAAGTCAAGAAATTGTTAAATGCCAGGATAATATTTCCTGTCAGGCACTCCACATGGGTAGCAAATCTAGTCCCGATCAGAAAGAAAAACGGAGGCATCAGGTTATGTGTAGATTTTAGGAACCTAAACAGAGCATCAGAAAAGGATAATTATCCTTTACCCTCCTTAGATGAAGTTCTACAGATTGTAAATGGAGCCAAAATAATGTCCTTCCTGGATGGCTTTTTAGGATACAACCAAGTAATGGTTGACAAAATTGACAGATTGAAAACTGCCTTCACCACAAAGTGGGGGATATTTGCATATAGACGTATGCCCTTTGGACTCATAAATGCTAGAGCTACATTCCAGCGAGCAATGGACATAGCTTTCAGAGGCTTAATAGGAAAGTGTATAGTCATCTACATGGATGACTTGACGGTATTCTCCAAGGAAAGGAGGAATCATGTTGCTGATCTCAGAAGTGTACTGAAGAAATGTGAAGAATATGGAATATCTTTGAATCCCAAGAAGTGCATATTTGGGGTCACAACAGGAAAATTACTAGGCCACCTGATCACAGAGGATGGAATTATCATTGATCCTGACAAGGTGGAATCTATTATGAAGTTACAACTTCCAAGAAGCAAAAAGGAACTTAAGTCTTACTTTGGTAAGATAAATTTTGTGAGGAAGTTTATCACCGGCTTTGCTGAGATTGTTAGACCTTTAAATGCTATGTTGAAAAAAGATGCACAAATTGAGTGGACACGAGAAGCCAGGGCTGCATTTGAAGATATAAAAAAAGCCATTTCAGATGCTCCTGTCCTCATTAGTCCAGACTACACCAAAGATTTCTACATCTATTCATTTGCTTCAAAACATACCTCTGCAGCAGTGTTGACTCAAAGAAATGAAGAGAAAGAAGAGAAACCAATTGCTTTCATGAGCTGTCCTTTCAGGGATGCTGAGTTGAGGTATGTAGATGTTGAGAGGTAGGCACTTGCATTAGTCAGGGTAGTAAAGAAATTTAGACATTACATACTCAGAAGCAAAGTGATTGCTGTAGTACCAGATGCAGCAGTGAAGATGCTATTGATGCAAAGTGAGCCTGGTGAAAAAAGAGCTAAATGGATTACTGTATTACAAGAGTCTGACATGGAAATTACACCAATGAAGCTGGTAAGATGACAAGCTCTAAGCCAGATGATATCTGAGATTGATCCAAACATCACTAGTCAGCAATATGTGATCAATGAGAAAGACAATAAAGAGTGGTATTTAGATATCAGGCACATCCTGATTACTGGAAGATGCCCATCAAGAATGCAGGCTTCACAGAGAAGAGCCTTAAAGATAAGATCCCAAAAGTATATGATGAAGGGAGGAACCTTGTTCAAGAAGAATTATGAAGGAATATACCTTAGATGCTTAGAGAAGCCAGAAGCAAGTAGAGTCCTGACAGAATTACATGATAAGTTTGGAACGGCACATGGATCAGCATTGGCCACAACACATGCAATCCTCCGAGCAGGATATTACTGGCCTACAATTTTTAAAGACACAGCTGATCATGTTAAATGTTGTCATGTTTGCCAGGTTGCTGCCAACAGAGAGAAATATGCTGCACAACCATTGCAGCCAGTAATGGAAGAGCGCCCATTTGCACAGTGGGGCATGGACTTCATAGGATCAATCAATCCTCCATCCTCCTTAGGGCATAGGTATGTTTTAACAATTACTAACTATTGTACTAGATGATGTCATTAAATTTCTGGAGAGCAACATTGTCACCAGGTATGGAACTCCTTATGCATTGGTAAGTGACAATGGTTCCGCCTTCATTTCTACCAAATTGTCAAGTTGGGCTTTTGATCGTGGGATTATACTTAAGTTTTCATCCAACTATTATCCCCAGGGGAATGGATTAGCAGAATCCACCAACAAGAATTTACTGAGTATCATAAGAAAGTTAATAGAGAGAAATCCTAGAGAATGGAACTCATTTCTAAAATATGCCTTATGGGTTGACAGAACTAGAATAAAAACTACATTAGGAAACTCGCCCTTCCAGCTAGTATATGGGGTGGATCCTATCCTCCCTGTAAACTTAAAAATTCCTACTCTGCAGTTTGCCCAAGAATACCTAGGCATAGACAATAAGCAAGAAGTCAGGTTGCTTCAGTTGATGCACCTGGAAGAAAAAAGGAGTCAAGCAATCGATCAATTTGCAAAACATCAGGCTGTTGTCAAACGTTGGTTCGACAAGAGAGCTAAAATTAAAGCTTTCAAGATATCTGATTTGGTCCTGATGTGGGATAAGGCCCATGAAAAGAAAGGTGACCATGGTAAGTTTGATAGATTATGGATAGGTCCCTTTCAAATTTCTGAGATACTAGGAGACAGTACTTATAGGCTTAAGAACCTGACAGGTGAGGACATCCCATTGCCAGTCAACGGACAATTCCTCAAACATTATTTCCAGGCCTGAATGACTTCATAACAGTCATGTGTATCATATTGTATATTTGTATAGTTGTTTGTACAGTGTGTCTGTTTTGCTTGTTTCGTTTTGTTGGTTGGGACCTTGTTCTGGTAAGTCAGGATGATGCACTTCATCACCCCAGAAAATGACTAAGTTGTTAGGATTCAAGTGATAAGAACACATTTAAATATAGGTTATGATTCGTCCTAAGAAGTAATCATGATCAGGTTTCTAATATCTTTTCATCAGGGTGCCTTTTCTTGGTCAAAGTGAATCAATCACAATGAAACACCTAACAGCCTTGGGTTTGTTGAACACATAAGTATAGGTGTTAAGTGAAAAATCTAAAGGGACTCCTTTGCTACCAATACAATCTCCAACCTAAAACTGCAAGTGACTGTACCTTGTACAAATAAGCTAACATGATGATATCATATACAAATTTTAAAGAGAAAATTAGAAAAGAAATAAAATTAGGCCATCTAAGTAACTCTACCAGGGCTATAGACGCCTGCTGGCAGTGGGGCTCTACTTAGGGAGATTGTATAGATAACCTTGCCGGGGCTATAGACGCCCGCTGCCAGCAAGGCTCTATCCAGGTTGGCTATGAGGGATGATCCCCAACTATGTAGTTTAACACTAGTTACTCATGTTTTCAACTTGCTTTCAAGATGAGGATAATTAATCATATGCACACCTGATCCTTTGCTAGCATTGTTGTCATGATGAAATCTTATCATTCGGAAAATCATGATGCTTATGCTTAAATAGAATTAGAATACTATAGGTGAATGTGATCACATCACTTGAATCATTGGAATTTGTTTGTTTTCTTTGGTGGCAAGTTGTTGTGTGGTTACACAACATGCCCCATTTTGGCTTGGCAAAACATGGACCCAACTTTTTGGTTTGGCTTGTGCGTCTGCTTTCTGGCGGTTTGGAAAAAGTAAGTCTAGTGCATCATCATGCAAAACTAGGATGAGGTAAGCCACCATGAGGTCAGATTGTCAAAAGTTTGTATTTCATCTCTGTGACCTCATATTTTGAAAGAGCATTAAAATTCAGGCAGGTTTGCCTTTTACATCACCTTGATATTCATCAGGATGTAAGAGTTATGAACAGTCAAAGTTTTGGTCAAACCTGATATTCGCAAGAGGAAGGTCATTTTTTTTTTATATATCCTCGGTCATATTGTTGAAGCTCATCATCATATTCGAAACATCCACCCGATATGTCATGCGGTTCAAATATCCGGACGTCAACTTTAAATGATAGCAAAATCTTCCCGTCAAACAGTCTTATCTATCGCGAGTGTCATACTTCGCATGTAACCCGATATGTCTTTATATCCTCCTGACGCAAATATCACCCTTAGCAAATATCCTGATGACATCATCCGAATACAATAAATGAAGGAACATACATAATGATGACATCATCATCACATTTATATTGCCACAGGATATTTTCTAAAACATGATCATGTTTGCCTAATATGATGATGACGTCATGATGCACTTCAGATACAAAGAGCGAATATCAGGATGACGTCATCTCGATATTCCAAAAAGAGAGACATGTAAGTTTGTCTCGTCATCATCATATTTAAAAACATCACCTGATTCACCAAAATATCCTCCTGATGTACTAAGTATAAACAAGGGTTCTTTTGTCACCCGAATCTTGTCGCAATGACAATGTCAATACTAGGGAGGAGGATGATATTGAAACTCAACCCGATATTTGCGAATATCATCCTGCCCTCATGATATCCTGTCATATGGATATCCCCCGCTCCCGTTGCCGCCATTATCATTTAATGTGTGCAGACATGGTAGGTAGTTCCCACCGACCTCGGAACCCAATGAAACACCTGGCAGGATCTTGCATTTTCGCACGAATAATCAAGGAACATGATCCAATCCATCAGAGTTGCCCTAAATGTACCCTAACTACGAGGTTAAAAGGTAATTCAACCGCCATTTTCACATTTACCTTGCAATAAACTTGTTTTACAGAGCACCAGCTTCCATACCTGCATACCAGCTACCGTTGCGCGATTTGAGCTCACAGGCAGAAGGAAAGAGGTGATCATCAGCTGAATTAAGAATGTCTTGGCAATCTACTGGTATAAAAGGAAATCTGCATAACCAGGTAAGTAAATGAAACCCTCATCATGTTGTTTTTGTTCTGGTATGATGATGTAAGTTCTGGTTTATGCATCCGTATGATTAAGTAGTGTTGGAATTGATGCAGTAGGCATAATGATTTATAAAGTCAATTGCAATATGCATGCATATATGTACCTGTTGTGAGATAGGTTTGTTGTTAATTACAGGTACTCATGGATGACAAGTGATTGGTCAAGTGTCAAGAAGAATTCAACAAACCCATGTTCTCTGCTCAGAGAGGGGTCCTGTTTAAATATGGAGCAATTATAGACACCCATCAGGGAAGTACTAATTTGGAGGCCTGGTCAGCCAAGCTGAACGATGGACATGACAAGGATGCAGTGTTCGTGTTGGGAATGTGGAATGCGGCCAGTTTTCCATACTCCATGGAATCTCCGGAACTTGTCATTGAGTGTGCCCAGAATTATAACCCTCAGACAAGGCAAGTAGTGAAGCATGGGAGGATATATGCAGATCTCTCCATCAAAGGTCTCTCCCAGACGTTTGGATTGCCACTGGGCAGTAAGGTCAAAAGTGTAGACTTGAAGAAGTCTGAAAGAGAGTATGAAGCCAACAAGAAATCGGCCAGGAAGAACATGTATCCATGGCGGGCTGAGAATAGCACATATAATGCAGCGGCCAAGCTTCCTGTGCACCTATTTAAGTATGATTTCAGTGAGGAGTACCAATACATGATTGCACTCCTGAATAGAGTAACCGGCCAACCTGATACTGGCAGTTTCAGGGATTAGATGTATGAAATAGTAATGATGTGTCTATATTCAGACACCAAGCCATTGTGGGGCCAAATAATAAAGTGATGCTCTGCATGAGCAACTGATGAACCTGGGAGGTTCAAATTGTGCATTTTACATGACATCCTACATTGTTTATTCTTGTGCCTACAAAGGCACTTTTGATGCTTTGGTTATAGATGGAAAGCTCACAGGCACAAATGCTGCATACATCTAGGATCATCATCCCCAGCTGCAGAGAACCAACTACCTCAAAGATTACAAACTGGTCAATGATGCATTCTCTATGCATCTGGTAAGGACCATGGAAGAAGACAGAACAAAAAGATTGAGCATGGAGGTTCAAAAGGCAGTCTACAGGCATGGGGCCTGGTACATATAGTTTGTAACCTTTTCTTATATAAGGGTTGAGGGTTTCGAGGGACATCCCCTGATGCTGCCAAGGTATCCTACTGATGCTGTAGTACTAATGGAATTTATCAGGTAGGGCTCCACCATGATACAAATGTACAAGGATGCCAAGAAGCTACCACCAATTTTATTCCCAGTCAGCATTGGCAACTATATGTGCCTTGACTCTGATAATATAAAGAAGGTGATGGTCACCTTGAATAAAATGAATTTGCAGCCTTTCCCAATAACAAGACCATATGATCCTTATGGCAGGATACGGAAGATACTAGGAAAGCCTATTCACCAAAGGCACCTAGAGGATTTTTGGGCTGACTGTGAAGATGAGGCAGAAGCCAGAAGAAGGAAGTATCAGAGGTTAACTCTGAACCAAGATAAAACTTTTGATTGCATCTCCCTTCCCCAACAATTAAAGAAAGATGATGGCAAGACAATGGCAGACGAGTATGAACAGAAAAAGATATATAACGACACCATCTCTGCACCTGACCTCACTATGCAAGAGGACATATCCTTGGACCCATTCATTGCTAGGACCCTACACCTAACCCAAGCTTGGGTTGATGCACAGATAGAGGCATTGAAGAAGAAAGGTGTTGCCATTACGGTGGACAACAAGAAGAAAGGGCAAGACATCCCCGCGGATGAATATGATGACTTCCTGTTAGAGAAGAGGAAGACCAAGGGAGATAGAATCCCTCCACCACA
This sequence comes from Cunninghamia lanceolata, assembly GCA_027924645.1. Lineage (NCBI taxonomy): Eukaryota > Viridiplantae > Streptophyta > Pinopsida > Cupressales > Cupressaceae > Cunninghamia > Cunninghamia lanceolata. The sequence continues at coordinate 5,382,870 of BSBN01000958.1, read as the reverse complement.
ACAGTAGAGCAAAAGACCCCCAAGGGGCAAGAAGGTGGAACAGGGACCAAAAGGGATTATAATTGAAAGGGTAGTATTTGCAGCTGAGGAGGCAGCAGGGTCAGGATCAGAATCAACATCCCCTCCAAAGAAAGAAAAGCCCAAGAAAAGTAAGACAGCAGAGGCTGGAATCACTGAGACCCAAGAAGTGGGTCAATCCTCTAAACAACCAGGAGGAGAGGATGCCCTCATAGAAGAAGAGCCTGAGGAAGAGGAGGCTCCATTGGTAATAAAAAGGAAGAGGAGAGCTCCACAGGTGCTGGTGTCTACCCCACCTAAGAAACAAACAACCTCTATGAGAGGTGGAATGAGCCAACCCCCTACTTCATTACAAGGGGAAGGTAGTGAAGTGCACAAGGAACTTCAACATAATGTTCCACTTCCTACCATCGTCAAGTTCAAAACTGAACTTGCTGAGGAGCAGCTAAAAGAAACTTCCTAGACACAAGCAGAAGGGCATGTCTCGCTCGACGAGACAATAAATTTGTCTGATGATGAGGTGGTGCAGGATGTGGCTGCACAGAAGATGGAAACACTGGCTGCTGGTATTAGTATGAGCCCCCAAAAGTCTCCACCAGTTCAATCAGTATTGGAAGAGATGAGGTGAGTGGAAGAAGAGCGAGAAAAGAGCCCAGAGCTAGTAGCTCAAGAAATAGGGCTAGATACATTGATCACAAAGGTGACAAGTCCTGTAGTGGTAGACCTGACAGAGAAACAGGATGCAAGTCCTGAATAGCCAGCAGGATCACCTGGTGAAGGCCAACCAACAGAAGAAATAGAGATGGCAGAATCGGAAGGCCATGCTCTGGAATCAGGACAACAAAGTCCACAGGATATATCAGCGGAACCTGCTATAGTAGAGGTTCAAGAAATGAAGGCTGATGAAAAGGAAGAAACAAAAGAGGATCCAGCTGCCAAGACACAGGAGGTTGACAGTGCAAGCTCAGAAGAAATAATAGCTGCAGAGCAATTGCTAGCACATCAGGCAGAGTCCCCAGTATCTGGTGCAGTGGATAAGCAACAAGGGGAAGAATTGGGAACGGATGAAGTAATGACAGAGGGAGATCATGATCATCATGATCAGCATATAGATGCCCCTCAAGGTTCCCCACACCAAGAAGATGCTCCTCCAGAGAAGGAAATCCCTCGACAGGAGGAGGTGCCGCAAGATCAACAAGAAAGAGAGCATCAAGAAGAAGAAATGAGAAAGTCACCATCTCCACAACACTTGTTGACAGAAACGGGAGATAAAGGTGAACATCAGGATGATGCTGAAAAACATGATCAGGTGCCTCCGTGGTTGGCAAAAGAGGTAAATGCTGAGGAAGACCTTGAAATTCAAGAATTTGACATCTCCACCCTGTTCTCTGCAGATATAATGAAGCCAAAGAGGAAGGCCAGAATGACTTCAGCCATCAAGAGAGATCCGGCAACCGGGAGAAGGACCGCGCAAATTGCCATACCTGTGGTGGAGAAGGAAAAAGGTAAAATCACTCTTGATGAATTTCAAATCAGTACAGTAGATTTGGGCTTTGCCAATGAGGACCAAGAAGGTCAGGAGGGCAAAGATATTATTGACTCTCTAATTCAAAAGGTGAAAAGAGAGAAGGAGAAAAATAAGCAACATAAAGAGCACATTGCTCAGTTGCATGCTTATATCAAAGGACTGACCGATCCTGATGATACCACAATTGAACATGCAGTCCCATTGACTGCCATTTCTCAGGAGGAGGTAAATAAATTGGACCTCATGAAGCATGAGGCGTCCATAATAAGGAAATGGATGTCATCCACATTGGATGATGCTGTAGAAATAATGAAAGCCTCTTTGAAGAGATGGAGCATCTTAAGTGACTCTAAGGCCAAAGTGGATAAATTGCAGATACAGACCAGGAAGAGGTCTTACAAGTTGGAGAGAGTCCTGAGCCTGTTAGGGGAAATAAGGAATATAAATCCTCAACTGCTTATCAGTAAGTAGGTGCTAAACAGTAATATTGCATTATTAATAGATATCTGGTATAAAGACAATCAGTTTGAGTGTGGAGTCCTCAAAAGATGTAATAATAAGCTGAAGGATATCAACATGAGGCTACGGGATTTAATGGCTGAAGAGGTGGTGATATTGGAAGCATTGGAAGGCAAGGTGGAAGGTAAAATAGAAAATCAAGATGAAGAGTCCGCCATTAAAGCTGTACACAGTAACTTCCAATTAGAGACAGATGGTCCACCTGTCCCTTTGACAGAAGAACTGATAGATAAAATAATGAGGATCAAGGTCCAGATGGAGAAATACAAAGAGACACTGCAGGACAGAAAAAATAAGCTTGATAGCAGTAGAGACAAGTATGAAGCACATAAGCACGCCATCATCAAAGCAAAGACTCAAGATGGCGGAGGGATAGATCAGGTTGTGCATTCATACGAGCAGGTCCGCAGTAGTATGCAGCCCCATATGCAGCAGCATCATCATCAGGATAGTGAAAGTTCAGAAAGTGATGCACATGATGATGACCCGCATGAATCAGCTGATGAGCATGATGAAGATACATCATGAAGGGGATAGTAGCATAACTAGTATAGATAGTTTCCAGCTGGCAACTTGTGCCATTTTTGTAAAGATTGGCAAAGTCAAGTGAATTATGACTGTAGATTTGTATTGATAAATCAAGATCGTAGATCTTTTGTAACGGATTCCTCACCTTATTCTATAAAAGGTGGTGGAATGCCCTGTTGAAACATTCAAAACTTAATGAAATCTGTTTGCTGAAGTATTCAGGGCTTATTTCAAAGTTATTGCATATGTACATGTCTTTTGCATTCTTAATGAAAGAGAAGAGTATTTCGATTACAAATCTTCGTAAATCTTGAGTAGTCTGTGTCTGAATTCTAGATATGTGCTTTGATTTGCTGCATCCCTTGGAGTGCTCATCATGTTTCATGTATTGTTTTCATTCATCATCCTCTGAAGTTTGCATCAACTATATCTAGCTGTGGAATATCCTGGTGAACATATAGTTTGATTTCTTTTCCTCATGACAGTATCAAGTATGTATGTGGATCAATAGCTAAAGGTTCAACATTAAATAGAAGCATTTCTTCAATTTCTTTTAAATTTCAGAGCATTTCATCTCCATAATTGCAAATAATTGATAATCTTAAGCAAATAACATAAATATGCAGACATCTCGTAGATAATCATAAATATTTAGCATATTTGAATGCAAAGCATGCACAATTAAAAAATATCATGCAAAGATTGAGGTATTTCTACATCTTTTCATCTAATAACCACATAATATGACTTCTCTATAAAGAATGTCTCCAGGAATGTCATGATGATGGCACAATTTCACGTAAGGCCCCAAAATGGAAACAGCAACACACATTAACCTCTGAGTAGCTTCAGACGATTAAGACCTAATCACCGGAGACTTGGGATCATGGATTCTTTGAATTCATAAGTATCTTTCAAGATGAATAAAGGTTAATGTGTACTTTTATTCTATGCTTGTTTATGACTAACATCATGACCAACAAGACTCACTAATGAGTCACCCCCGAGCTTGGAGGTCATCCACATACAAGAATTTTTACTTCACAACACAACAATAAACCAACCAACAAAAAATAAAGAACACCCATGGTTTAACACAACACAAAACTCATAAAAATGAGTTTGAAGGGGTAGGGGAGTGGACATCACACGACTCAAGAGGCCACTCCAAAAATCTAAAAAAAAATCAACACAAACAAGGCTTCAAACCCAAATATCTATACCAAGAACTCATATATTCCTCCATGGCACTCATGCCATACAAAATGCTCATACTCATTGTCTTGCCCTCAAGGCTAAAATAACAACACTAGGAGGGTGACCTTGAGAAGGGTCACTCCTTCCCCACCCCACACATGTTGAGCATCTTCTCCAAATGGAGAGGCTCTTACAAACACCATCAAAACCCCACAACATCAAATAACAAAACACTCACAAGAAAACACACAAGAAAAGTAAATACATAAGGAAATGCATCAAGCCTTGAATCCTACCTTGATAATCACAACAAGGAAGTTAGTTGTAGTAGAGCCCTTCCAACTCCACCTCCAAGTCCTTCCTCCAAAAGTGTCTCCAAAAACTCTCTAACTCCCCCAAAATTCAAATAAAATGGAAAATGTAATGAAATCAATAACCCTCTCCCTCTCTTCAAGAGGGATTAAAATAGGCTCTCTTCATGAGCCTTGAGGAATGAGAAGGTGACACATGTCACCTTCTCCTTCCTCCTCACATCCACTTGCAAGCCCCATGGAATGTGGGGGTGACACATGTCACCCTCTCATTCCACCAAGTCTTGTCCCCTCCATTTGTGCTCTCTCACACATTTGTGAGAGCAAGGTGGAGCCCAAAAAGGATGAGGGTATGACAAGTGTCCTGATCCTATCCTACCATGAAAGCCTACAAAACCCCAAGGTACTCTCACCAATGTGAGAGAGCCTTGGAGTTGGGTCCTCCACAATTAGGGGTCTTGAAGACTCCCCAAGCCTTCAATGCAAGGTACCCCAAAGCCTTGGAATGAGGTGTGGATAAGGTTGAAGGTTTGACCCAACCTTCCACTCCTCCCCAAACTTCCATTTTCGTCACTTCACTTTAGGGTGAAGTTTAAGTGACCATATGGGAGTTATCCTAGGGTTAGACAAGCTCAAATGGGCTCTAGACCCTCGGGGTACAACCCAAGGTCACTTTTAACCCAAATTGAGCACCATAGGATGCATAAAATCACATGAAAATGGGTCACAAAAATTAAAACAAAAATAAGGTCAAATAAACATTACTTATTTACAACACCAATATACAATCAACTAAAAATAGGTAGACCTAGCCCAAAAGACAACATATACAAACATTACGAAAATTCATCAAGCATTTACATAGTTGATCTTGGTTCCTCTTGGAACTAGATTGTCTCAACACAGGATTTCACAAAATGTGTGTGATGATCTCTGATTTTCTGTGGCTTGGGAAAATCACCTACACACTTAAACAAAAGATTAATCCAACATGTATATCATAGCCGAAGCAAGGAAAAACCTACACTCACACCATCATATAATCCATTAAATCATCATAAAAATCACATCATAATTTGATTCATAATTTGCATTTCTATAATCCATCACAAGATAAAAATCGCATAGTAAATCCATAATAAAATCTCACAACTAGTATCTCTAATAGAATTAGAATGTATATCACATGTCTAATCATCATTAGTAAATAAAAATCAGGATCTAGTCTCATCACAACCTACTAAGCATAACTAACCAAAATAAAGAAATATAGTCAAGAAGATCTGCATATCGGGATCATCAGTCCCCAAATGTCTAAAATGTCTCCAACAGTAAATATGAAATGATCAAAATAAGGGAGTGAAATAGTAGGCCTCACATCAGTAAATATGAAATGATCAAAATAAGGGAGTGAAGTAGTAGGCCTCACATGCAACGCTATGTCCATAAAACACAACACACAACAATGAAATCAAATAGGGGCAATATAGAAGAATGATGATACAAATAGGAGAAGGTCACAATAGAGGTGGTCTCCTGGTATCCCGGACCTTACAAGAGAATTAGGGTTCATCCCAGGAGGCCCAAACAACACATAACACATCACGGGGGAAGCACATCATGAGAGAGATAAAGGGTTAGAGATGCTTACCTGTTGGGTCTTCGTATTAGATTTTGGAACTTACGAACCTCTTGGAGAGGTACTCGATCATGTTTAATGCAAACTTTGAGTGGTTCTTATGAAAGTCTTGTTTACTATCATATGATGCTTGTTTTGTAATTTCTTGTGGAAGTGAGGCTTTTTGTTGCTTATGAGGGGGAGAACTACTATTATTTCCAACTGTTGATTGTCTTCTTACTCTTTTCCAATTTTTAGCAAGTTTTCATTGTTGAATCTTTCTAACATGGTAACGGGAATCATCCTGTACCATCTTACTCATCTGTATCAGTTGTTGTTCTTTCTTTTCTGATGTATTTTGATTATCTCTTGATCCATTTAAGGATAACGGAGGAGGAGCCTTAGCATAAATTCCATTTCTTCGTGGACGAGGTGGATTGTCCACTTGTTTCTTATCTACTTCAATCATTCCCATTATACTATCATAGTCCAAGTAATCATCTTTGTCTACTTCCATTAAACCTTGTTCCACCATATTGTTTTCAATATGTTTAGGGAAAGGATTAGTGAAGATTTGTAAATTCTAATGGAGCAACTAACTTGTTTCCATTGTCATTCACACCTGATACCTGGATGGCATTTGAATCAATAAGGTCTGGTATTTCATGTTTAAGATGCATACATCATTTAGTGTCATGTCCTTGCTTTTGATGGTAATGAAAAAAGGCATTAGCATCAAAATAAGATCCTTGTTTACTAAGATCAACCGGCTTGATTGGGGGAAGCTTTAGAATGTTATTACTCACAGCTTGGTTCATAATGGAATGATAAGACTTAGATATCAGAATAAACTTTCTCGGTTGATATGATGCTTTTTTTGGATTATTTATAGCAGACACATTCGTATTTGGTCCATTGATCTTGATGAAACCCCTATTATTGTTATTCCTCTTAAACTTGTTTTGTGATAATCCACCCGAGGATTGACCAACTTGAGCCGATGAGTTTTGATTTTCATACTGACTAGATGAAAGTTGATAATCACGAAGGGTGGTGCATAAATGTTGAAAGGAGTTGTACTTCATCAAGAGGATTTTATCACTAATATTAGGTTGTAAATTTGTAATAAATATCTTCTGAACATCCTCATCTTTCATCTGATATTGAATTTGTGCATAAAGTCCTTGATACCGACTAATGAATTCAGTCAATTTTTATTTCAGACCTTGTTTGCATTGAACCAAGTCAATAAGAGCGACTTGGGGTCCGATATTTTCTTGAAAATGTTGTAAAAATTGATCAATCAATTGTGAAAAGGAGTGTATTGAATTCGGAGGTAAAGAGCAAAACCATTCTAAAGTAGTATCTTTGAGAGATCGTGGGAAAAGTTTTACCAATAAATCCTCTTCAAAATAGAAATTGCTACACATAGCTATAAATGCTACCACATGAATATTAGGATCACCTTTTCCACCATATTTTTTAAAGCAGGGTGTCTCAAACCTCTCAGGCATAGTTCTCAAGATTGCATAAGAAAGGGGATTATAGGCATGATATGTTAGTAGACTAGGCTACGAAGAATTTGTTAAGTTTGTTACCTTTTGTTGTAAAGTAGTCATGCCCTGTAAAAGTTGGTTTAGGATGGCATCATTAGGAGATGTGGTTTGTTGCAAGGAATTGGAATCGAAGTGAGGAGGTGAATGAGTTTGAGATATGATAGGCGAAGGCTAAGAATATGTCAACGGTGGTGGGACATAGTGATAGGTGGAAAATGGTTGTGAGTAGGTAATAGTTGGTTAGAAATGAGTGGAATAGATAGGTGGTTGAGAACAAAAATGCATAGCGGAGGTCTCCTCAGAAACCAATTTCTGATAATCAAATCCCACAGCTTTGTAATTAGTGCCATTAGATATTCCAATACCAATGGTAGCATTACAACATGTATTCACATCAGTTGTTAAGATCGTTGATGTAAAAGTTGATATTCTCGTAGTCAATATAGGTATAGCTACTTGAGTATGAGATGGTGATAGAGTTTTATTTATCACTTGTGCACATTCAGTCACTAGCATAATGTTGGTTTGTACAATATGTGCTAGACCATGAATTGCATTTACACCATCTTATCCCTCTTTATCAATTCTCTTATATTATGAATTGCAGGGACAACTTCTTCAGCTATTCTCTCATTTTCCATAAATGATTGAAATTTAGCTAGCTCTTTATCTGAATTTTCTATTTTCTCATCTGATACATATCTTGTCACCTCAATAGTATCATCAACATCATGAAAAGTTTGTTTTTCCATTGTACTTGTAATGGGTGTAATGTCTTGTAACATTTGAGTTTCTCCTTTTGTAAAGAAGGTGTTTAAAGTACCAACTTCTTCAAGATCACTAGATCCCATGTGTCTTATGCTTCTTCTTAAAGGAATATTTCTCTTAGGGCAATGAGTTATTAGACTCATGCAGCAATATGCTCAAGTTTTAATGCTTGATTTTTTGTACTTTTTCCAATGTGAATGAGTAAAACAAGGGATGTTGTAAGGATTTTGATGAAGGGAAGCAAATTATATGTTTGATATCAATCCAAAATAGAAACAAGATCCTTCCCAACACACTCTTGATGCAAATCCAAGATATTGCCAAGTCAAACTATAGTGAAAATATGTCGAAATAGGCACTTTTTCACCAAAATTCAAATGCAAGAGAGCATAACAAAGGGTGTTGTGAGGAAAATTATGATGGACATCAAATAATATCAGTAATAACAGCCACTTGGTGCCAAATTTTCCAATACAACACGCTTTTAGTGCCACTTAAGGTAAAACCCTAGCAAAAATAGGTTTTTTTCACGGTTTTTCAATTCCAAGACCTAGGAAAAGGGGTGTTGTAATAAATTTTAGGAGGTGAAGAAAATAAAAGAAATTATATTAGTCACCTCAATCCATAAAATTGATCACAACACACTTGGAGTGCAAAATAGGTCAAACCCTAGGGCAAAAATAGAAAAAATGTGTATTTTTTTCACCAAATTTTCAATACAAGAGCCCGTTAAAAGGGTGTTGTGAAGATTTTTAGGAGGAGAAGAAAATGATTACCCTGATAACAGTCAATTAATTCAAAAATACCCTTCACAACATGCCTATGGTGCAAGCTTATAGAGTCGATAAGGCCAATTTTAGTGAAAATTGTTGTTTTTTAAGCCCTAGGTTTGAGATATTGACACAAAATGCTATGTGAATGTTTTCAAGTTTGATTTATGATGAAAATAAATTACTCTCAAATCTGAAAATAAATTCCAAGCTTTAATATGCAAAATACCAATGCAAATCTAAAGAAAATGCATGAAAATTGCTAGTTTTGTTGAAATTTTCTATGTAAAATTACAAATATTTGAAATCTAAATGCAAATTTACACTAAAATGAAAGACTACAGCCAAATTATAATTTAAATGAGCCTCTAAAATTAGTAGAAAAATCTGAAAGAAGATTTTGCCTACTAACCCTAGATTTTGGAATTACTAGGTTTAATGAAAATTATCAAAATTTCTACAAAAGCCTAGCAAATTAATGATGAAAATGAAATGCAAATTTCTGAATTTTTGTGTTTTTCTGTAGTTTATATCAGATCTGATGCAAAAATCATGAATTAGGAAAATTTAGAAAGAAAGCCTAACAATGCAATTTTTTTGAATTTTTCAATTTTTTTTTAAAAATTCAAGTTTTTTGAATTTTTCTCAATGCAATAGAATGAATGACTATATGAATGAATGAAATCAATATAAATTGGAATACACACACTCAAAAATTTGTAATTTAAGTCCAAAAACACGGTTCACCAAAATGTTTAGAGTAAAATTTGGATTGTTTAATGTTTAAGTTGTTAGATATTTGAATCCTCCTTTCACCCTATACATTCAAGGATCTAGGGTCGAATGGAAATTCACTATCATACCCTAGGTCATTGTGAGTTGTAGGGAAACTTGGATTAGGGAATTTAATTATCAATTTTCCTTCAATTCTTAATTGACCATTAAAACCCTAATTTCGCAAATACGACTGTAAACGGAAGAATACTAGAAAAAGCTCCTCTAGAGGGAAGCAAAATATCAAATCACAGGATACCTATTTTTGGGGTTTTAAGGTAGAAAAGTCAAGGACAAAAGAGCGGGTACCTAAGTCCAATGCCCTACTTTTTGTCTGGATCTAGAAACTCAGTTTACAACTCTTCCCTGTTGTTCTAGAGATTTTCCTGTCATGGAAGTTGGAGGACTAATGAGTAGGCGCCCAAGTCTAGGGTGTTGTTTTTCCTTCTATTCTGCAATTTTGACACTTCAAGATGCCTTCCTACAACTTGACTTTTTCCATCTTTATAACCTATAACGTGCAACCATGAAAACTTTAGGAGGGGGTTATGGTGTTTAGAGGCTTGCCTCAGTCAAGTCCCGGAGGACACTTAAGTCTCCAAACACCGTTGTCAGATAGAGGGTGCATGCCCTTGTGAGGTAGATTCAAAAACCAAAGGAAATGATGATGAAAACATAATATAATGTCACCTTGTAGTGAAGATATCATGGGAGGAAGATACTCTTCATTCCATGATGAAATGGATGCTTAAATCTGCAAACACAAGCACATAAACCACACAAGTCTACTCTTGCAACACAATGAAAGCCTTGAATCACCTTGAGAACATAATAGCTTTCTAGTAATCTTCTAGTTTACAAATGAATGCCTAAACATGCTTTTATATGCAACTACAAACACTCCCACCAAGATTTTGTAAATTCAAACTTACCGTGTCGGCATAGGACCCAAATAACGGTAATAAACTGACACTGAAAAATTGGGACTGCCCCAAAATAGGGCAGGACTAAGGCATGGGCACCCAAGTCCTCCCCCCTATTTTGGGCAAGGTAAAGCTCAAGGGGTCCTCCTAGGTCCCATTTGTCATGTTACCTAGGGCTCATTCCATTGGGATTCCAAATTATGAAGTAAGATGTCTTAAATGCATGCAAAAGACTCGGGAGCTAAACCTTAAGAGGGAAAAGCCCCCAAGGGGACATTTTTTGATGTTACATACATAAGAACTAGCAAGATTTCATCCTAAGATATGGCCAAGGGAAATATAAAAAATATATGTAAAACCTTTACAAGAACATAAACCATTGTTGAGTAACTACATTCTACACATATATGTGGATATGTATACATTCATTTATACATTTATAGATATATTTGTAAATGCAAATAATTATATTGCCCATTAATTTCATTCTCAAAATAGAGATCCAGATCAATAAAACCAAAAAACAAATACTCATATCATATAAAAGATAATACCAATTCTGTTAGTCAAATCCCCTTAGGATCGACAGTTACACAAACTAAGAATGGTTATAAAAATATAGAGTAAACTAAGTTATAACAAACATTCTCTAGTCAAAACTCTTAGTAAATGACTACCACATAGACCTATTGTGGTTTAAGTTTATTAATAGATAAACATAAATACAACTATTGTAACAACCCTTAAACCCTTCAGGTTTTAACTACAGTGATTGATGATAGCCATAAACCATACCATATTCTAGTATTATCGAGTCCTTTACAAGGTGCTATGTTATCAAAACACATTTTTCTATGATTATCGAGCCCTTCACAAGGTGCTCCATTATCAAATCACATGTCTGTACATACATAGTTATGTACAAACATACCTATGTATGTACAAGAATGTCTATTGCACAAGTTAATAGTTTTAGTGTTAACATGAAACTAACAGGGTTCTCATATATTATATTACTCTGGTATTAAATGAAATGCTACATATATCCCAACATAGAGATAAGTCATAATGAAAGATAACTATCATAGAATAGCTTCCCAAGCTAAACTGTGAATTTAAAACAAATGATAGATTGAATGGTCTTCTAGTTTTTAGGTTTAAATAAAAAAAACTATCATAACACCCTTAAAACTATAAAAGAACTTCAAATTTACTCTCCATACTTTTCCCTATAGAAATCCAAAAGGATAAACCCTATTGCATCATAGAACTATCCTCATTTTAACAAAATAAATCTTTCTCCTAATTTTGCTCATGCTAGAAGAATTATCAAGAAAATGTGAACTAATTACATTTAATTCTATGCATTAAAATAGTAAAACATACCATTTAAACAAACAAAATCCAAAGATAAATATAGAGTTCCCAATCCACCAAAGCTGAAACCCCACTTTTCTTTTCTTACCTCTACTCCACAATCTTCTCCCTTCTTTTAAGATCTATAAAAACCTCAAAAACCAAACCATTATCTTTCTTAACCCCCTAATCACCACTAATTCCAAGGTTTCAAAATAGAGATGTAGTTTCATTTATTTTCTTCAAGAATCTTCCTTCTCTATCACTCTAGTTCAAAGTTAAGAACATTTACTCTCCTGTACTATAAGAAGTTGCCATCTTCAATGCATGAGCTGCCACTCTTAAAAAATTAAATGTCAATCCACTATGTGGATTTTCATTCTTTAAAATGCCATGCAACTACCAAGTGAATATTATTTTCACTATTATTATTATGACAGTGATAATGTTAATAATATCTATTATTAACATTATCAATGTCAATATTAATAATATTGTTAATAATATTTGGTGGTAACTATTATTGACATCTTCTCAACTGAATGAAAATTTTCACGGATGCTCTACAACTATCCCACCCTAAAAATATTTGAATTTGAGCAAGAATGGTGTTTGATAGCCCTGGGGGGCATGTGACTCTCTCATCTCCTCTAGCATGTTGTTCAATTGGTACTTCCTCGAGTAGCTCCTCTGGACACATGATAACAACCTTGGAACTAGGGCCTAAAGGCTGGAAGAATGTGCTTGTGGGAAAGGACTAGGGAGGACAGGGTCTTGGGACTTCTATCCCTTTACTGTTAGAGTCTAAGGAAGGAACGAGTCTTAAGATATTTGACTTGACCCTAAATAGAATCCTATTGACTATGGAGAATGGTCTGGTTGGGAAATTCTTTTCCTATCTCCCTAACATGTATTTGGTTAGAAGATGGACAATAACCCAATGGAAGTTGAAAGGTAGTGTGATTGTTAATGCCATGGCTAGAGGTATGTTTATGTTTAAATTTACTGCTAAGGACTTGACATTCTCCAGATCTTATTGGGGGTACCCTGGTTATATGAGAAGTATTCCCTTTCTATATGTAGATGGAAGCTAGGATTTGACCCCAAGGCAGATTTAAACAAATTATCTTTAGTTTGGGTTAGATTACCTAGATTATCTTTAGAACTCTAGGATGAAGAGGTTTTTTCTTGGATAGGTAACTCCTTTGGGAAATATGTTACTATGGACAAAGTAACTAAGGAAAAAAATAGGCTTGTTTATGCTAGGTTTTGTGTCAATGTTGACATCCTCAAAGTCCATACTACCTCAATTATCCTTGAGTCAATACTCGGGAGATGGAGCTAGAGAATTCTATATGAAATCTCTAGGGTTTTTTGCCAAAATTGTATGAAACTAGGGCATGTCATTACACAGTGTAGAGCCCCCATAAAGTCCAAGGAATCTATGGAAAAGAGGAAGGATGCTTCTAATGAATATCCTTTCAAAGAAGACATTCTAAATATCATCATCTCATCACCCACCTCCCTGGAGAAGCCCATCTCCTTGAAGAATGTTACAAAGGAGGAAATAAAGGATGAGCCTTTACATAATAGCTTGGTCCTATTTGAAAATTAGTAGACTAATAGAAGACCAAAGGAGGATCGTGAACAACAAACTACACTGATTGTTAAGGGGGGAATGGAGACCTCCCCACCTAAGGTTGATAGGGAGGAGGGAGAAATCCTAACACAAAATGAGGGTCCTATTGTTGATAATGAGGAACCTAAGGAGGGAAAGTGTTTAAAGGGTTACTGAGAATGAACCTAAGGAAGGGAAGGTTTCAAAGGTGACTATGAGCTATTCTAACATGGCACATAGCCCACTTACCCCACTCAATAAGGGAAAGGGGTTACCAGGTAAGGACGGTCTCAGCTCTCTTTTCAGACACAAATAGTTCTCTCTATCCTAAGGATAGGGCCAAGCAAGACTAATCCATGTAACCTTGAGGGTTGGTCTACTACCAAAAGAAAGGGTAAAGGCCAAAACATGAAAATGGCTAATGTTGGGGTTGACCCAAACACTAGGAGGCCTTCACATGAGAAAACTACACAGAGGGAGGTTCCTAAAGAGATAGCCAATGGAAGGAAAACCATTTTACAGATGCCTTCTAGGAAGCTTAAAAAATGAAGATTCTCTTTTGGAATATCTGAAGACTTAATAGTCCTCATAAATAGTTTTTGGTAAAAAGATGTATTTTTTAGAATAAAATTGATATACTATTGTTGCAATAAGTTAAGATGTCAAAGGGAATTTTTAATAGTATTGTTAATAATATCTAGCTAACTTTTATTTTTTGTATTAGTGAATCTTAAGGGGTGTCTAGAGGCATTATCACCATGTGGGGACAAAATATGAAAGGTTCCTATATTGCCCATACCAAACACTATCTTGAGGTCTTCTTCTCTTCTTAGAATAGAGATTGGACCATTGCTAACATCTATGCCCCTAATATCAGAGATTCTAGGAAGGAGGTTTGGGCTTATGTGTCTTCTAGAATCAAGGATAACAAGGAGATGCACTAGATGCTTTTTGGATATTTTAACACCCCACTTTTCCCCTTTGAAAAGCTTGGAGGTATAATGGACTACTTTGACAGTATGTCATATTTTGCTAAGTTTCTAAATGATGTTGGTTTAATGGACATTGAGATTTTAGGCTGGTCTTTTACATGGACTAACAAATACCAAGGAGAACACCTTATCCAAGCCAAGATGGATAGATTCCTTATCTCTTTGACTTAGGATATTATTAATCATAATAAGTTGGATGCTTTCCCAAGAATTGGATCTGATCATAACCCCTTATTGCTAAATTGGTTAGAAATAATTCATAGAGGACCATACCCATTTAGGTATGAGATAATGTTGGCTTCTCATCTAAACTTTAGAGACTATATTTCCAACTAGTAGATGATCCCTATCCAAGGATTGAAAATGTTTAGAATGGTCCTAAAACTTCTTAATGTCAAAAATTATGTTAAAAGATGGAATTGATTCTCTTTTGGCAATGTCTTGGAGCAGAAAAAAGTTTTAGCGGTAGGATATCTAAAGTTCAAACCAAAATGGCTGAGGGAGACACCTTGATGTTAGAAATATTGAACAATATTAATAACTCAAAAAATTTATAAGAGAGATTCAAAGTTACATAAACTAAAATGCAAAATAGAAGCAAACTAGCAATTCCAAGAGATGCAAATGTTGATGTGCTAGAATTGTATTAAGATCGTAAATCTTTGTACAAACAAATAACAAAGTAACTAGACAATGCATTCAAGATGATAAATACAAGCTAGGAGGTGAGTATAAATAGACTATGAGAGAGGGGAGAGGTGGAAAATATGACCAATGGGAAGAGTCCACCACAATAGCCTAAATAGGCAAGTGTAATTCCCATGGAGGATGTTGACTCCTTGGACCCACTCACACTAATACTCACTTAATTAACCCTAAGGGGCTTAATAACATGTGTAGGAAAAACCTAGGAATATAGGAAAATAAATAACCCAACTAGGAAAATAAAAACCTACACTAACACCCCCCTTAAGAATAACTTAGGTGGGTAAAAAGATGGATCCCAACAAATGAAGCCTGATGAGGTACCCATGTGCATAAAAAATCCCCTAAAGAGAAGAAGCGCCCCTCCCCCCTAGAAAAGATAGAAAAGATATGCCCCCAAATAAAGAGAGTTAGGACTTCGAGTGAGAGGATTAATAAGCCCTCCCAGAAGATGAAGCCTCCTACACCATCGCAAAGCTTGCAAATGAAGATACTTACTTTGTATGAAGGGTTTTGTGAAGATATCGATAACCTGCTCAAAAGTTGGGTAGTAGTGAAGGTTGATGACATGGCCATGGATGAGTTCTCAGATCTAGTGCATGTGGACCATAATGTGTTTGGTCTTCTGATGATAGACCAAATTCCATGAGATCTGCATAACACTCTGGTTGTCACAAAATATGACTAATGGTCATCTGATCTAGATACAAAACTCAGTGAGAAGATTCTAAAGCCAAATGGCTTTAGTGGTGGCATTCACAACTCCGTGATACTCTACCACAATAGAAGATAGAGCAATAATAGACTTCTTTATCGACCAACAGACAAGACCTAAACCAAGGGAGAAGCTATAACTTGAAGTAGACTCGTGATTCTAAGAATCACCTGCCCAAACTAAATTTGTGTAGCCCACCAAGTCAAGATCAATACCTATTGTGTAGTGAATCCCAAATCTTTGAGTACCCTAAATGTAGTGAAGAATCCGCTTGGTTACTTTCTAGTGCAACTCATGTGGCTCCTGCATGAATCAAGAAACTATGCCTACAACATCTAAAATGGCAGGTCTCATATGAGTTAGATAAATGAGACTCCCCGCAAGCTGTCAATACAAAGTTCCACCAACAAATGGTGAAGAACATTGAGCCTCAAGTTTGAGTCTAGAAAGGAAGGAAGTCAAATCAAGATTATAGTCATCCATATGAATCCTCGAGAGAAAATCTATAGCATACTTGGATTGTGTGAGGGTGATCCAAGAAGTAGATTGGAAGATCTCAATCCTAAGAAAGTAATGCAATAAGACCAAGTGAGTCATCAAAAACCTATCATGAAGGGAAGTTTTGACTACCTCAATGGTGGGTGAAGAACTCCCTATGATCAACAAGTCATCAACATACAAGACCAGAAATATGAGTGAATCATCCTGTTGTAGAATGTAGACATTGGGATTAGAATGACACCGAGTGAACCCAGCTATCAGAAGGAAGGAGTCCATCTTGGTATACCAGGACTGAGGAGATTGTTTGAGGCCATAGAGAGACTTCCAAAGGTGACACACAAGTAAAGAATCCTAAACAAATCCCTATGGTTCTCCATGTAGATCTCCTCCTGAAGGTCACCATGAATAAAATAACTCTTCACATCCATCTGGTATACTTCCCAATGATTGGTTGTAGTAATCGAAAGAACAAGTCAGATGGAGTTCATCTGGCAATTGGTGCAAAAGTCTTAGAATAGTCAATCCCAAGAACCTAGGAGAATCCTTTGGTGACCAGGTGAACCTTATGCTTATCAACTAACCCATCTACTACAAACTTTGTCTGATAGATCCACTTACATCGAGCAAGTTTTCTTCCCTTAGGAAGAGGGACAAAATCCTAAGTGTGGTTCCTCATCAAGGAACTATACCCCTCCTGCATAGTTGTACCCCACTCAAGAATACCAGAAGCCTCTTGAAAGGATTATGGATCAGAGACAGTAGAAATGAAGACATGTGGAGCATCCTTGAATTGTGAATGAGTTTTCCTAGTGTCTGATGGATCCTTAACTCAATTTTTTGTAGACTGCAAGATCTGTCTAACCCAAAGTGGACTAGAAGTCAAAGAATCTAGAGGAGAATCATCACCCTCTAAATAATGACTAGGAGAGGAAGGAGGTGAATCCTCTGAATCACTCTCAACATGTCAAAAGTGGAGATAGAAGACTCCTCATCATCAAGAATCTTCTCAGGTAGATTTGACTCATCAGAAGATCTGTCATGTAGCCCAAGTGAATCCAATGTCAAAGTAGAAGGAGGTGGAGAATTTTTAGGATTTGAGCTTAAAAAGCTCTCCCCAAAATGAACACTCCTCTTAATGAAAAACTCATGTGTAGTAGGGTGGAGCAACTAATAACCCTTCACACCATTAGGATAGGCTACAAATATGTAAGGCCTTCTCTACAAATCCAATGCCTTACATTTCTCTGTAGGAATGTGGGCCCATGTAGGAGAACCAAAAACTTGAAAGTTTTTAACTAATGGTTTCCAACCTCTCTATTTAATAGGAAAAGGCAGAAAGAGGGTAAATGGCTAAATCCTCCTTTCACTACAAACATTCAAGGACATTCAATCGAGTTGAATCACAACTCTTGCAAGAGGATTCACCTACAGGTTGATGTGTCACTTGTAATGGATGTGGAAATTTAGAATTTATCAATTAATGTATTAATTTAATGCTCAAATATGCTCAAAACCCTAATTATATAAAATCGTAAGCGAATGGATAAATTATGACAAATGCTCGCAGACCTAGACAATAGATAGATATTAGTTACTAAACATTTTTTGAAGTTTTTGATGTGGGATAGTCAAGGTCTTCATGGCTTACACCCTAACCCAATGCAGTGTTTTCTTTAGGCAGGTGTGGACTCCTTATAGCACTGATGATCAATGTTCTGTCTATTTCTAGCTCTGTAGATGTGGTCACTGTGACTCGCATCAAAGACCAAGACAAGATGTTCTTTAGGATGTCAAGACTTCTTCTGATGCTAAATATCACTGTTGTTGAGAAAGTGTGTCTCAAACTCACTGCTAAAGCCCTAGATTAGTCACCATCAAAATCTGACTTCTAAGGTTTTGCTTTTAGGGCTTTACCGCAGTCCCGTAGGGTACAGCTAAGAGAGGTACGGGTTGGTGGTGTTTATCACCATCCCAAGGGAGTCCTTGATAGTGGCTTGTAGTAGTGTGATGTTTACCACCACCCCATGATAGATTGTGAATTAGCTTGTGGTGATGCAGTGTATATCCTACCGTCCCATGAGGATATGTTGGTGGTGGTTGTAGTAGAGCAGGAATTAACCCACCACCCCATGATGGTAACTGGAGAGACTGGTGGGTGTGCGGGTCATACTACCACACTATGATAAATCGTGACATGGCTTACAGTGGTGTGGTATAGGTTTTTCCACACTGCGTTGGTCTTTTGGAAGGGCTGTGATATAGTTGTAAGTTGCGGTATAGCAGTTAAGCCTGGGAACAATGGACAAAGATGAAACCATGAAAAAAGGTCAATGGCAATTGACTAAAGAGTAAGGTGTCAACACGTGGCACTAGGTTACTTATTTATTTCACATCATTGTTGTGAATCAACATAGCCTTTGGCGGATGGTTGTTCGGTTGCTGATGGAAGTTGTAATTCTGGATGTCAAATCAGTTTGTAACTGTTCATCTGGTGTGGAAGTCGAAGTGATGGGCTTCCTAAAATGTTTGTGAAGTCTGTATTAATGTGATAGTGCATTGTAACCAAATTTAGAGAAGTGTGACTAGATGTAAGGAAATGCTACTAGCTTTTCTCCAGAGATGGAACAAGATGTAAATCTCCAGTAAAGGCTATGAGCATGATATTGTATTGTAACTTGTACGCTTGTTTCTGAATAATACAATGGCGCTATGTTTTAGAGTGTGGAGTTTTTTACCTGAAAGTGTTTTCCCCACATAATTCTTTGTGCTCTTGTCTTCTGCTCTATCTTTCATGTTTAGTGATTCTATTTATTGAATCTATTTAATGTATGCTATTGAAACTAGTTTAAATTGCAATCACTTTCCTCTAAGGGTTAGTGTGGGAAATGAACTATGTCTGATTCCACTTTATGGCATAGTAGTATGTGTTTTGAGGCAATTAGAGAGAATGATTGTTACTGCAGACACTTACTAATCTTAGATACTCATTCTAGGATGAACTTTATTTTCCCTTAAATTGGTATTAGAGCCATGGTTTCTAGTTCTAGGTATTCCTTCTATGAGGATTTCTTAGTTTGGCAAGCTTGAGGAAATCTAAAGGAATCAGCTAAAGATTGATCCTTTGTTGAGTGAAAGTTGTTTTCTCTTTTTGTGTTAGTTTCAGGAGACAACACGTAGCTTGAAGGATGGTGAAGAAGGAGAAAATGGAGTTGGTCACATTGAAATTATGTTGATGTGGAGCTCTTGATAGGTAGTGGAATAATTCTAATGCATGGGGTGGGATTTTTTGCTTTATGGTTGTGTTGTAGCAAAGATTCCATATTGGGTGTCTATGTGAGAGGCTCCCTAGTGATATGGAGAAGCTTGTTTTATTTTTTAGCTATGGAGTAATGTGCTTATGCTTGGTGTTTATTACTAGTATTGGAAGGCACTATTTTTGTTACCCTGATTGCATATAGGCTATGGAGTTGATCATTGAATGATCTAGAAGCTTCTATAATAGCCCATCTCCCTTGGATGCATGTGCATGTTGGTGGTTGTGAAGTTGGCATGAAATGGGCCTAGAGTTAGTGAACTGGTTTTTCTTTTTAAGGATGCTTTGTACTTGCATGGCTCAAATTCACGTTTCTTGGATCTAAGGGTTTTATAGATTTTTGTAAAAAATTTATGGTTAATGCTCATCTATGACAATCCATTATTCTGGTTCAACTATTATGGTGTTTTTTGTTTCAAACTTTTGAGCCTTCTAGATGTGAAGTGGGTGTGGATGTGCATGGGTAT
The DNA here is from genome assembly GCA_027924645.1 of Cunninghamia lanceolata. Classification (NCBI taxonomy): domain Eukaryota; kingdom Viridiplantae; phylum Streptophyta; class Pinopsida; order Cupressales; family Cupressaceae; genus Cunninghamia; species Cunninghamia lanceolata. Next base: position 5,362,693 of record BSBN01000958.1, on the reverse strand, counting down.
TTTTTAGACACAGTGGTTTTGCAGGTTTTACATAGTCAAGAGAAAAACTTGTGGTTTTGTGGAGCTATAGTTAAGATATTTTCTAGACCCTGGCTTTTGGGGTGTTTCTAGATGAGATAGTTGTAGTTTTGCATGCCTAATTCGTGCATGGTGTGAGGAGGTGAGATGCTTTCTCTCCATGGGAGTGTTGGTATGTGATTTGTCACTCAATAGTTTTGTGGTGATGCTTGGTGGATTCCTAGACTATGGTGCTTGGGTTGTGGACCTGATTGGTGAATCAGATCTGAGCATGATCTAGTGCTTGAGTCATTTTGTCTTCATGGTAATTCTTTTTTGAATCTCAATTTTCTAATTATTAGTGCAATGATGGGTTTGCATGTTTCAGTGTATTGGGTCTACGAGTTATGTAGTTTTGTAGGTGTGTATAGCCTATTGATTGCAGTGGAATAACTTGGAAGTGGACTGTCTATATCCACAAGATTGATTTAGTGCTTATGCAGACTTGTTAGCTGGCCTTGTCTGTGGTCACTTGTGCATTAGTGTGGTTTCTTTGGGATGAGAGAATGTGTGGTGTAGAGTAGTTGGTTAGTCGGTTAAGGGGACATGTAGCATGTGCATCACGATGTCATGAATAGCTTGGATACATAGTTTTGTGTAAGCTTTTGACAGTGATGGTGTATTTCCTTATTTTTGGAGATCTTGGTGCCACTTGGTATTATTGTCAAATGGACATGTTCATGTGTGGACTTGGAGGATTTTCAAATTAGGTGATGTTTGGTCATGATGCTTGGAGAGATTGGTTGTCACGGTTCAGTGGGAGCTTTAGCAATGACTATGAATTCATCACTTGGTGATGGATGATCTTCTTTAGTGTTGCAGATGTTACTAAGAGGAGCTCTTAGATCCTAAAAATGTAGAAGGGTTCTTTCACATTTGCATGGACACTATTTGGAGATGGGTCATCTTCATGATATTGAAGATGTGTAACATCTTCGAGCCATGGAGTCTTTGGTTGAGGTGACAGTGGTGCTTGATAGGTGATGTTGGTTTAGAGTTTGTTTGTTTTATGTCATGGTATACTCTTGTTTATGCATTAGAGTTTCGGCATGATACATTTCTCTTGAGACCATGCTATGTTCACTTGGAGCATGTAATCTCCTAAGGGGGATGGTAAGATCATGATGTCAAGACAAGTCCCTAATTTAGATGATTGGATCTTAGATAGTGGTCTAGTGATTCTCTATGTTTTGGGTGCATTGGTCATATGCTTGAGAACTTCATGATGGTGTAGTCATGCATTTGGAGTTTAGCATGAGATGATTATTTGCAGGTGCTCATGGATAGATGGAGAATGAGGTGAGGCTATATTTCTCTTAAGATGAGAGAAGTGTTGTTGAGATGGTTACTCTTGATGAGATTTCAATAGAAATTCTAAAGAGCCTACACCTTGGTTGGACGTAAGTTCAAAAGAGACCTATGAGGAGATTGCTTTTTGAGGAGTCATGATAGCTTGCATATCTTGGAGGAGCATTATGATTGGCCACTCTTGCTAAGTTCAATAGATTATTATTTGAGAGGTATTTTCCCATTATATCTTTCAGATGTGTTATGTTTTGTGCTTTGGTTCTCATGGGATTGAGTTGATTCATGGTCATTGATTATGGAGACTCATTTGATGATGGTTTAGCATGATTCTATATGCTTTATCTTTCATACATATGGATCTTGAGCTATGTAGTTAGTTCTGGAGGATTCATTTGAGGGATGTTTGGAATGGTTATCTCCTTGTGCATTTGAGTTTGTGATATCATTCATTGATGAGGACTGTTAGGAGATGGTTTATGGGCTAATTTCCTAAGATAGGAAATGGAGTAGTTTGATCTTCTTTGAGAAGCTTACATCCATGTAGTTACATGATACATATGTTGTGTTTGATCTCTTGAGATTGAATGATTTTGGGTGTTGTTATGCTGTTCTCTTTGGGGTTTTAAGGAGGAGATCATACTTGACATAGCTGGCACTTAGAGGTGTATGTAGGAGGATTTTCTACAGGTATATGATATGCAAAGTTTCTCTCTTTATCTCAGTTATCTTCCTAGATAGTTGGTTTCACATTATAGTGGTTTGAGGTTTGGTTGGAGCTATTGTGATTGCTAACTTGTGGTCATGTGTTTTCACTTATGTTCTTAGGTGATGACATGGAGGTTCCTTTATCTCTTTCCTTTGCTGGGTGTGGAGAACTAGGAGAGGAATGGAGACTTGTGGTGAGAGTTGTTCTTACAGGTTATTGATTTACAGGTTTTGCATATCATTGTGGATGGTTCCTTGTGTTGAAATGCACCGAACAACTGAGAGGGGGGGTGAATTAGTTGTCCCAAAAAATCAAACACTTTTGCACTTAAACATTAATCACTTATCTGCACTTATTATGATTAATGAAAGAATGCATGAAATCAGAAGCTTAAACACAAATGCAACATTAAACACAATAGACACTAGATTTTTACATGGAAAACCCCAAGGTGGGGAAAAACCACGGAGAGGATTAGATCTCAAAATTTATTGCAATATTTGAAAAATGATCTTCAGACTTGGTCATTCCATGGGCCCAGAACATACTGGCTCAATACCATGAAGTAAAGCTAGGTCTAGCAGGCTCACTGCCTCAACCCTAAACCTAGAAAGATTACAATAAGGGTTGTTAAACCCTATTGGCAGCTAACTACTAGGCTCACTGCCAAAATCACCATCTTCTTCATGTCTGAGATTAATACATTGAAGTACAATAGTTCCTCTTCTCTACTCTACCCTACTCTACCTTATCTCCTCACCCTTTTCCTTATCTTCCCATTTTCACACAAGGATATCTTTTCCATGACTCAATTACAAGTATTTCTACACTTCATCAACATTGGAATGATCATCAAGATTGGCATTACAATCATCAACCATTGGAACAATTTCTCTAAGGTCAACATTAAAAAAATTTACAAAATAGGTCTTGACCTAATATAAAAATATGCTAAGGAATTGTAGTATAGATGTATGCGGATCATGCCACACCTTAGCTAGGACTTAAACATAATCTTCTACGCCACAACATGCTTCCACAATCTTCAAGGGATCTTCACAATTACTGGAATTAACCAAGTTGGTAAGACTGGTTGCACGCTACGTTATCTGGGAATAATCTTCAAACATGATCTCATTTCTTTAATGTAGACTAATGTAAAGGTAAGAACATGATTAGGAGGAATCCACAAGCATGTTGAAATCATCAGGAGTAACAGCACAAACACAAACCACTTTATTCATGAGATTCTTCACACCAGAGCACACGAACTTCACTATCTTCAAAGGTCATATAAGAAAGATAGCTTGCGGACAACCAAAACATGAACCATTACAATTGTAGGCACTTATCATTATCCCAGACTTTGCTTTAGAACCACAAAGTGAAACACTTTAATGTGGAGGAATACGGAGCAAAATACTTTCTCCCTGTCACTAGAGAATAATCAGAGAAAGTAGGTTTTAATATGGTGAATGTAACTCTCTTAATTCTTCACACCGGAGGCTCAAACTTAGAATTTAGCATCTTCAAACATCCTTTAAATAACTTCCAATCCACAAACCATGAACTTCAAGCAACAAGAAATGTGGAGTAATCTACTAGACTCTTCTTCAGCATACAACTCATTGTCTATACTGCACTTCACTGTAACTCACTTGTTTCTTCCAGAGGGGCCAATTTTCTCAATATCTTCAACATACAAAGCTTCTAAACAAGTAATAGAATAGGACATAGTTGACACCAATGACAATAAAGATATGTTGACATTAATTACAACACTGATTAGGCACATAGTTACAGCACCTTGGTACTACATGTTGTTTACACTTTCTATATGATGCTATTGGTAGAATTGATATGCCTTGACCTTTTTTAGATTTGATTTACCCATGCAGTGGGAGCTCTTGGATGTGTATGTCATTCTTTGATAGGTTTGCACATGGAGTTTATGATTGCAGTTTATGGGTGTATATATATTTATGGCATGAGTTTACTATGTTTTGTATACCTTGGAGGTATGGGTGATTGGATGGATTAGCACTTGCTATGTGTTCTATTTTTAGTCATGTGGGTTAGTCAGGAGGATGAGAGTAGTCAGTTTCCTAGTTCTTGTTCTAGCTAATGTTGTATCTTGTTTTCTGGAGGATGTTTTCATGGTTGTGTTCAGGTTGAAGATTTGAAGTTGATGTTGTTGATGCTTTTGTATAGCTTGTGAGCATAGTGGAGTGGTGGTAGTATTCTATAGCCTTTGCTATTAGGTGGATATGATGCTTTTGTTCTTTAGATTGGTGCATATATACCTTGGCTCGTTCCTTTTCCTTTGGTGGATGGCTAGAACTATTCCTTGAGATGGTGGACATCTTGGAGGTTGTTGCAGGTGTCTTGGTTGGAGCATGAAAGCATTGTTTGAGATTCTTGAGATTGCATGAATGGTTGTGATGATGTGATTCAGGGACTTCAAGCATTGGAAGGGATTTAGTGAGTTCTTTGTCAACTGGGAGAGTATTGAGAAAGTGTGTCTCAAACTCACTACTAAAACCCTAGCTTAGTCGCCATCAAAATTTGACTTCCAAGGTTTTTCTTTTAGGGATTTACCATAGTCCCGCATGGTGTAGCCAAGAGAGGTGGTGTTTATCGCCATGCCGGGGGAGTCCTTGACAATGGCTTGCGATAGTGCAGTGTTTACCGCCACCTTGCAATAGCCTATGAATTGGCTTGCAGTGGTACGGTGTATATCCTACCATCCCATGAGAATTTGTTGGTGGTGGTTGTGGTAGAGCAAGAGTTACCCCGCCACCCCATGACAGTTACTGGAGAGGCAGACAGGTGTGCGAGTCATACTGCCACCATACGATAGCATGTGAGATGGCTTACAGTGGTGCGGTATAGGCTCTGCTACACTATGTTGGTCTTTTGGAAGGGCTGCAATATAGTGGTAGGCTATGGTATAATAGTTAAGCCTAGGAATGATGGACAAAGATGGAACCATGAAAAAGGTTAATGGCAATTGATTGATGAGTAAGGTGTCGACATGTGGCACTAGGTTTCTCATTGATTTCACATCATTGTTGTGAATCAACGTAGCCTTTGGCATATGGTTGTTTAGTTGCTGATGGAAGTTGTAATACTAGATGTCAAGTCCGTTTGTAACTATTTATCTAATGTGGAAGTTGAAGTGATGGGCTTCCTAAAATGTTTATGAAGTTTGTACAAGTGCAACAGTGTATTGTAACCAAATTTAGAGAGGTGTGACTAAATGTAAGGAAATACTGTCAGATTTTCTCCAGAGATGGAACAAGATGTAAATCTCCAGTAAAGGCTATGAGCCTAATATTGTATTGTAACTTGTACGCTTGTTTCTGAATAATACAATGGCACTATGTTTTGGAGTGTGGGCTTTTTTACTCGAAAGGGTTTTCCCCATGTAAGTCTTTGTGTTCTTGTCTTCTACTCTATCTTTCATGTTTAGTGATTCTATTTATTGAATTTGTTTAATGTATGTTGTTGAAACTGATTTAAATTTAAATCACTTTCCTCTAAGGGTTAATGTGGGAAATGAACTATGTCTGATTCCATTATATGGCATAGTAGTATGTGAAAGGAAGCTAGGTGTGCGAAAACGCTTCCTACACTAATCTATTGAGGAGAGGGCTATGCAAATTCAACTTTATCCTAACTATTACAGCAATGTTAAACCATTAACATGAGATGTTGCAGCAAAACACAAGAACCAAAAAGTAGATAGAAGAAGAGAGATAAATATTTACGATGGGGAGAACCCTTATTGGGTGAAAAACCCCACACTCAGAAACCTGCACAATGTATTAACAAATCTGAAAGAATGTTTACAATACACTTGCAATGCAAGCTTCAATGGTCTTTGACACTCATGTCTAGAATCAATCTGGCAGCATAATAGTACCTGTAAACCTGTGATACACACTCCATCTCCAAGCACTTGTTTAATTAGGAAATACAAGGCAATATTGGACCTATCTTGGAATGGGCGTCCAACATGGCTTCATGGACCAAAACCCACACCCAAGGACACTTGGTCAACATTGTAGAATGTGCCTGACACTTGTCCACAACTCCCATCCCAAAGAGGTCACCTATTTCCAACATGGGCTATGACAGATGCTCTTACAACACTTACGACCGTCATAGAACCTGTCATAGTGGTTGCAACTTACAGCTGTAAGAGAATCTATCATACACATGCTATAAATAGCATATTCTCTTACAACATTTCATATTCCACCTTGGGGTACCCAAATATGCCTTCTTCAAAGATGCTTCATGACACATGTCATTACCTATCTTACAATATGTGTTTTGAGGAAATCAGAGAGAATGATTGTTACTGTAGACACTTATTGATCTTAGATGCTCATTCTGGGATGAACCATATTTTCCCTTCAATAGTCAAAGATTTTTGTACCTACAACCTCAGAGGGCTTTGCCCCTAGCACCCTAGCCCCGAAAGTACACCAGACTACTTCTTTCTACCGAATCCAGAATCCTTATCTACTACAACCTTCCTTTGCAACTCCACTTCGTGAAATCTGATACCTATAACTTGCAATCATAAGGAGTGTGGTTAGGGGTTGTGGTGTTTAGAATCTTGCCTTAGTCAAGCTCTGAAAGGACATTCAAGTCTTCAAAACACTGTTGTCAGATAAAGAGTGCATATCCCTATAAGATAGAGGCAAAACAAAATGATAAATTATTCAAACACAAATAGATATCACCTTAGAGGTGTAGCTTGCATGTAGATGAAAATCCTTCAACACATTAGAAGATGAAGCTAAATCCACAATCACAAACACAACAATAATATTCTATTCTACCACAATGAATATCTTGAATGCTCTAAAATCACAAGTTTACCAAAAGTTCATAATCATCTTCTAGTTTACAAATGAATCCCTAAACATGCTTATATATGCATTCCCACTAAAAATGTCATAATTCAAACTTAAGATGCTAGCAACAGAACCTTCTAAAGGTCACATAACCAACATTCAAATTTGGGACTTACCTAAAATAGGGTAGGACTAGGGCGTGAGCACCCAAGCCCTCAAGGCCTATTTTAGGATAGGGTCAAATGCCACAATGTTCCTCAAGCCTCATTTGACATGGGTTTCAATCCATTTTGTCTTGGGAGTTAAAATGATCATGCAAGATGTAAAACAAGGGACCTGGGAGCTAAACACTTGTAGAATTTTTGTAAATAAATGACTACATGACTAAAACTTTTAGTCATGACAACTAAAAATGACTAAATTCTACTAATTTTTTGCAACACAGCTATAAATGACTGATTTGATCATCACACAAATAAATTTAGTCACACAAATTAATGACTAAATAATTAGTCACAACATGATATTAAAGTGGGTAAGTTTTGATTTTTGAGGTATTTTTCATGGAGGGAAAATGGACAAAATGTAAGGTTTTGATTTCCCTTGCATTTTTCATGGAGGGAATATGGGCAAAACCTAAATTCCTATTCTATTGTTTTTTGCAAACAAGAATGTGTGTTTTGCATGTTGGGCTACATATGTGGTGAACATTTCTCTTCATGGATGCATCCAAACAGGGTGAAATGGCTACCAGGACAAATAAGAGGGTATAAATAACTTATTTTCAAATGGCATTGACATTCTTTCCTATAGATCATAGTCTATCCAAGCATCGTGTCACAGATTTGAATAGGTAATGGTTTAAAATATTATTTCACTAGTGCATGTGGCCTTTATTCATCACCGTATTTTTCATTGTACATTGTACATTTTGCATGTTTTGTTGTTTGCTAGGAGATTTCCAATGTGTACAAAGAATTAAACACAGTTTGCATTGATAGGTTCTTATGCGTCTTGTCGATTCACAACCATTATGACGATGATTTCTCCAATAATTTGCTTGTCGATTCATAGAGAAAAGTTATGTTCACACACTCCTAGACCCCTGTTAACTAGAGCATGAAGTTGTTTGGACTTTTCTTTTTTCTCTATTGGGGGATCACTTTTCATAAATGGAATGCCTAAAAGATTTGAGAAGGAAGGGGTTTTGTTTCCATTCATTCGTTTTTCTCTATTTTTCTCTCTTCTTCTTGTGAATATGAATACTTTCATGGGAGGATTAGATGGTGATAACATGGGTAGGTAGTCAGGTATCCAGGTTGAAGGAATCATGAGGAATGATTGGAGACTCAGGTAAGTGAATTTAATCTAAATTTCTTGGTATTGTATAATTTTCAGATGGTAATGTTTCTAATGGTTGTTTGGATATGTCATATCTCTGGTTAAGAATTTATTTATGGTATTATTCTGGGAGCTATTTTGCATAGAATCAAATCTCTCTGCCATCCACTCATTAATTTGCCTCTACATGACAATGGCTTCAAATCCATACTTTTAATTCCTTTGTATGTCAATGGTATTATACCATAATCCTTTTACACCTACTGAGTGTGGATCATCTCTATATGTTCTTAATATTTTATTCCATAACTTTAAAATCTCTTAAAATTACAAAATTACTAAGTTAAAATATTTTATAATTATAGAATGTTAGTTTATAAGATTTTAACTCAAAAATTTTATAATGGTTGTTTAAGTAGATAAACATCATCACACTCCTGGAACCCTATTACTCAGAGCATGAAGTTGTTTTAGGTATCCCATTGTGTGGCTCATTACACCATTTCACAGTCTTTAAGGAGGGTACCAAGGTTATACTAAGTCATTTCACATGCCACATCAAATGACATTATGAGCATTTTCAATGATATTGAGCTAGGGACAATCATATAGCAGTCCTAACTAAGTCTTTTAAACCATTTTTCAAGAGTCTTTGTTATCATTTGGTGCCATGAAGTATGATAGAACTCATAAAAGTATAGCACATGCAAAGGCAGCCATGTTATGACTGTCAAAAGAATGATAGTCCTTCGAAGAAATCAAAGATCAGATAATAATAAGTGGAAGGGTAAGAGGGCAGTATAATAGTTGGGTAGTTAGTATAATGGAAGAGGGTTTGGAAACACATGATAGTGGTTCTCAAGACATTAATATGTTCCCTATAGAAAGTCCACGTATTGACACATGCAAGTTGAGGTCATGAGCTTCATTTGTGTATTGATTTTGTAAAAATAATAAGATTATATTGTCTGCAACATATCCTACAAACAAAAGATTGATTCACTTATGCTACTATCAAGTATAACCTACACAGTGCTTGGAGCTTTTCAATTTTCACATCTTTCTTTGTGCAGTTAAGACAATAATCTTTAGATCAACAAAAAAATTTATCATTATTTAATTACTTTAATTACTAGACACAACAATTGTGTAAATACCTTGGTGAGTATGATCACAGCTTTAAGATAGTATCTTTTTCATTCATTAGTTACTCCTAGAGATTAATAGTCTTATTTGATAAGAGAAATATTTCATTGGAATCATAATTTATTCTTGTCATTTGAGCTCTAAGTTTGCATGGAATCTAATTTGTAGACTTGTCCAAGGCTGATAGAAAGGTTCAAAGAGCAAGAGGAAAATGTTAAAGTATTAATATTTTGCTTATATTTAAGTTTTAGATGAATGATGTCATTTTCTTGTATTTTATTATTTTAACTTCTTGTTAATTCTACTGCAGATGGATGTGTTTAATGCCTTTATTGAGTTGTTACACTAGACTTTGCACTTGCACAAATTATCTCGTCTTATCATATTGGGAACTTGAATAAATTACCTTATCAATTTTTGAACTCTCATTTTATTATTAAGCATAAGGTATCATCTCTTTTATATGGAGTTAAACCAACCAAGTATTTTGTGTCAAGAAATTAGTGAGGTGAACTTTCAATGTCATGTCAAGAATATTGTTCATTTTTGGATAAAATCATACTCAGAACCTTAAAGGTTAAATCACATTCTCAGATTTTCTATAGCATTCCCATATATAAATGTGTGGAAAAATATGATTCACTTTGATTTGTAGACAATGTTAATGCGAAGCCATTCATTTCTTGTGTTTCTAAACATGATTGAGGTTAATGAGAGAAAGTATTGCATATTATTTTAATTTTGTTAGGACAAGAGTTCTAAGAATAAAATTGCATAGTATCTAGGTCATATTCCATTTTGACAAAGAGAGTGTCTTGTTATGTTGTCTACACAAGAGGGGGTTATATTACTAGCATAGATTGATAAAATAGGCACAAAGGCATCCATGCAAAAAATTCAATCTATAGATTCCCAAGTGAGAGTTTTATGAACTAAAGATGTAATTTTGTTCTTGTAAAGCAAGAGAACCATGGAATTTGAAGAAACATAATTTGATTGAGGGAATATGACCTTATGGATTTGGCTTCCTATTTCCAAGCTGTACCATTGCATGTAAAATGGGAGAGGTAATGGTGAATATGTTGAAAGGTCAAATCTAAAGTGGGTTTTATTTCAACGTTTGCTCATCTGGTGTTTGCTTTGCTACATTGTTCTACCACACATAAGTTTGATAGTAAACTCTGCTAAGTCATAGGTTAAGGTGGTTTACTCTATTTGAGGTAACTTTTTATGCTTTTGAATCTTTGATGTATCGGGATCATGACTAAATTTTTTTGACATGTTTTTAGGTACAAAAAAGGCCTTTAAACAAAAAGGAGTTGGCTCGAAAGGAAGATGACATAATTACAATTGATTCAAAGGCATGCTCATTAACTATTCATGAGACTAAGTTAAAGGTATCATTTTCTTACTAAAAAAGGATTGTTGTAAGATTATTGGAAATTGTTATTTGTCTATTTGTTTTGGATATAGTTTATTTGTCAGTAAGAAAATAAAGAGTTTTTAAAATGACATGTTCAACAATGAGTTTTCAAATGCTTTAAATTTTGACTTATAGGGGTTACTGACTATTCTTGTCTTGTAGGTGGATTTGACAACATATGTGGAGAAAAGTGAATTTACATTTCTCTATTTTAGACGAGTATGTCGCCAATGAGGAGGTACATGCCCATAATGTCACAACCGATCATGTTTCCCTTTAAAATCACCTATAATTTCAAGTTTTGAGCATTAAAGACTTATTGAAATCAAATTTTTTTGTGGAATTGATCATAACTTAGGCATGTCTTATGAATGAGCAATCTTTTATGTTGTATGTAGGTGATAACTTCTCACTTTAGTGAAGAGGAGTAGTGTGCGCTTCAGAAATTTCTAATTGTTTTTACACATGTCAACTTATTTTTGGAAATGTGTATGCATTTTGATATAATTCTAAATAATTACTACATCCATGTAGCCATGTTCTATCAGGAATGTGAAATGTTTAATGCATAGTATTTTCTGAGAAAATTCATTCTATGGAATGTGTTTGATGATTGTTTAAAATAATAGCCAAATTCAACTATTATTTCTTTTGCTTGATATAGCCAAATTCAACTATTCCAAAGCTCCCATTTTGACATAGGCATGGAGGATGCTGGCAAAGGTTGTGGAATTTGGTTTTATTCCAGCCAATTACATTTTCTTTAAAATTTATAAAGCCTTTTCAAAAAATCCATTTTGTGCATATCCTGTAATCATTGCAGTCCATGAGACCACATTTCTTTGAGGCATTTTGTCAAATAGTTCATGTGCCTTGTCTATGCTTCCACATTTTGCATACATGTCTAATAGGGTAGTTACAACTACAACATCTGACAAAATTCCTCTATTGTTTATGTTTTGATGGATGTCCATACCCTATTCCAAAGCTCCCATTTTGACATAGGCAGGGAGGATGTTGGCAAAGGTTGTGGAATTTGGCTTTACACCAGCCAATTGCATTTGCTTTAAAATTTCTAAAGCCTTTTCAAAAAATCCATTTTGTCCATATCTTGCAATCATTACATTCCAAGAGATGATATCTCTTTGAACCATTCCATTAAACAGTTCTCATGCCTTATCTATACTTCCACATTTTGCATACATGTCTACTAAAGCATTTCCAACTATAATATCTGACAAAAATGCCCCTTCCATTATGTTATGATGGATGTCCATACCATGTTCCAAATCTCCCATTTTGGCATAGACAGGGAGGATGCTGGAAAAGGTTGTCAAATTTGGATTTACTCCTACTAATTGCATTTGCTTGAAAGTTTCTAAAGCATTTTCAAAAAAAAAAATTTGTGCATATCTTGTAATCATTGCATTCCATGAGATGACATCTCTTTGAGACATTCTTCCAAATAGTTCACATGCCTTGTCAATGCTTCCACATTTTGCATTACACACTCTCCCACAAGCACTTCAAGTCATGCCTATGGTGATGTGGGGCTTTCCCTGCATCACCACAGGCATGACTTGAAATACCTGGGGGAGAGTGGGTGATGCAAAATGTGGAAGCATTGACATTCAAAAGCTCCCATTTTGACACAGGCAGGGAGGATGCTGGCAAAGGTTGTGGAATTTGGCTTTACACCAGACAAATGCATTTGCTTTAAAAATTTTAAACCCTTTTCAACAAATCCATTTTGTGCATATCCTACAATCATTGCATTCCAAGAGATGACATCTCTTTGAGCCATTGCATCAAATAGTTCACGTGCCATATCTAAACTTCCACATTCTGTATACATGTCTACCAAAGCATTTTCAACTATAATATTTGACAAAAATCCCCCTTCCATTATGTTATGATGGATGTACATACCCTGTTCCAAAGCTCCCATTTTGGCATAGGCAAGGAGGATGCTGGAAAAGGTTGTTGAATTTGGATTTACTCCTACTAATTGCATTTGCTTGAAAGTTTCTAAAGCCTTTTCAAAAAATCCTTTTTGTGCATATCCTTCAATCATTACATTCCATGAGATGACATCTCTTTGAGGCATCCTACCAAATAGTTCACATGCCTTGTCAATGCTTACACATTTTACATCACCTTCTCTCCCATAGACACTTCAAGTCATGCCTGCAGTGATGTGGGAAAGCCCTGCATCACCGCAGGCATGACTTGAAGTGCCTGCGGGTGAGTGGGTGATGCAAAATGTGGAAGCATTGACATTCCAAAGCTCCCATTTTGACACAGGTAGGGAGGATGCTGGCAAAGGTTATGGAATTTGGCTTTACACCAGCCAATTGCATTTGCTTTAAATTTTCTAAAGCCTTTTCAACAAATCCATTTTGTACATATCCTGCAATCATTGCAGTCCATGAGACTACATTTCTTTGAGGCATTCTATCAAACTATTCACATGCCTTGTCTATGCTTCCACATTTTGAAGTATGGAGGGAAAAGCCTTTTCCAGTGTTAAAGAATATTGAGGACAAGGAATACCCCATATCATCTAGAGGTGAATGTGTCTAAGATAAAAACTATCAAAATTATTTTGGTAAAAATTTTATACAAAGAAATTAAGGGCTAGTTTAAAAGTAGAAGTTTTTCTTGTCAAAAGAAAGGCCTCATTTTTTTCCTTTCTGCAATATTCTCTCTAGATCCACAAGAGTCTTCATGGAGTGATAATTTATCTAATGCATTATAAAAATATAAAAATAATTCTTATGGAAAGCATAGCAATTTATGTTCTAAGAGAAGCATAATATAAATTGAACAGTTTTGGAAGTAGGACGTTGAAGAAAAAGAGCATTTGAGGGTTCTGTTGGATACTAAATATATTAATTTAGACTAGTGTACCCAACTAAGTTGTATATTGGCTTTTGGATGTAGTCTAGTTACGTGGGGGTGTTTGGGAATTTTAGACTAGAGTACTATTATAGAAACAAGGAGAATGTGAAATAGAAGAAATGCACAGTCAATCTTTATACTATAGTGTAGGAATAACATGAAAATCAAATTTGTAGGTTGAGATAATTTTCTTTTGTCCATATTAACACAAATGAAGATTATTTTTTATTATATGGTGGCCAGATGCTTTAATACATCTATTGATTCTATAGATATTTAATGTGCAATTTCATTGCTTTCATCTAGTTTCTCTCTACATCTATAATGGATGTTTATGATACATTAAGGGTTTTCCTCTCTCATTGTATTACTAATCTGAAATAAACGTACTTTCAAAAACAACTAGATTGTCAGATCTGAAAAAAATGGTAGCTAGAATATCAAGTTTATCCGTCTATTCTCTATTGGAAGCTTAAAAATTAATGTTGTAATGTAGGTGCCGACATGGATACTTCCATGTGGTGAACAATGATTACACCCATTGGGATATTTATGCCATTGGGGGGAGTGCAAACCCCACCATTAATAGCCAAGGCAATAGATTCTTTGCCCCTAACAATCAATTCAAAAAGGAGGTAAAAGGCCTATACAACTCATCTCTTATTTATCTCTTTGGTTTACAATGGATGTAGAATAGTTATGATGAGTTTGAGTAATGTGCAGGTGACAAAGCATGAAGATACATCAAAAAGTATGTGGAGGAATTGGAATTAGCAGATCAAAGGGAGATCTAATGTTAAACAGGGCATTCTTTAGAGAATCAGGGGCTGGAGCATCCTTAAGCTATGCCAAAGCTTTGAGTATGGTGGCAAGGACTTCCTCTATTATGGGCTCTATTACTACAACTTCAGGTGTTCTCACCTGCAAAAAAGGTTCCCAATGTTAGACCAAAATACATGTATTATGCACAATTTTTTTGGAATCCTTTGACTTTGTCATTTTTGTGCATTGTAATTCAGATTTTCAATCTTGTGACTGAAAATAAACATTGTAATACTCTATTTCTAGGCATTTTTCAAGAAAGATAGATATTTTAGACTTGTACAAGATGTAAGAACACCTTTCTTTTAATAAAGTTCAACAATTTTGCCTTCTCAATGGTTGTCTTATTATGTGTAATTGATGATTGATGTGTATTTCTATGTTTTATGTTTAAATCCTTAAATATCAGACTAAATATATACTACCAATTGACAAAAATCAATGAATAAATATGACTAAACATATGACTAAATATACTATGGTAGAAATCAATGAATAAATATACTACCAATTGACACAAATTTGGTCGTGTTATAAATTTGGTCATGCGACAAAATAAATGACTGACAATAAACTACTAATGGTCATGTGACCAAAATCAGTAAATAAATATGATTAAATATATGACTAAATCAATGACTAAATATACTACCAAATTGATCAATCAAAACAACCAATAAATGACTAAAAATGGTTTAGTCATCAATTTGGTTGCGTTATAAATGACTGTCAATAAACTACTAATGGTCACGTGACCATGTTTGGTCATTTATAAGTAATTTTTAGTAGTTTTTTTAGTAATATATTGCTCTTTTTGTACTAATGAAACTTAGGAGGTAAAAGTCCTAGAAGACATTTTATGACATAACATGCCCCAATCTTTGAAATGAGTGACTCCCTTCAATGCTCGGTGAGGAACATGGTTTTGGATATAACAATAAAAGTTAATGGCCTCTGCTCAATACATGGTGCAAGAGATCTAGAGTGAATCATGCAGTTTTCCATTTCCTTCAAGGACCTATTCTTCCATTCTGCCACACTATTATGATGAGGAGTGTATGGAACTAAATGTTGTAGATCAATCCCCTCTAAAGTGAAAAACCTATCAAAATGATGGTTGACATATTCACCACCATTGTCAGTGCACATAAATTTGATGGCTTTCCCATATTGCTTCTCTACAAAAGTTTTGAAGTCCTAAAAGTGATCAAATACCTCAAACTTCTACTTGAGAAAGTACACCCAAGTATATCAAGAAAAAGTCATTGATGAAAGTTAGAACAAATCTATCCTTGCTGAAGGATGGACAAGGAAATGGACCTGTCAAACACTGTGAACCAACTCCAATATTAGTTAAGCTCTCCATGCCTTACCTTTGTCAAAATTTTCCTTAAGATGCTTACCAAGAATGCAACCTTGGCAAACACCATCTAAAAATTGAATTGAAGGCAACCCTATGACCATACTCTACTAGTTGAGCTGCTACAAGTAGAAAAACTTAAGATGGCCAAACCACTCATGCCATAATCTACTCACATCATCTGAATGAGTGAGAAAAATAGATGGAGGAGGATTAGGAACAAAGTGAGAAGACAAATATAGTTGAGATCGATGATCTACTCTCCCAACTGCAACTATAGAACCATTGTGCAACTCACGAATCTCCACTGAATCAAGAGTGAACTCAACCTGCTTGTTTGAAACCATGTGAGTGATCCAATATAATGACAAGAAATTAATTGATAATGAGGGTACACAAATAACATCATGGAATGTGTTGTACCCTACATCAAGAGACCCTCTCCCACACACCTCATTAGGAGTGTCATCACCCATCAAAATAAAGGCATAGTGCATGGCTCCAAAGATACAAGTTCTTCCTTAGATGAATCCATGTGGTGCGAAGCACCTGAATCAAGAACCCAAGTGGATGGTTGTGAAGCAACTGCTAAGGGCCTTACCCTTTCCTTTCCCTTTGTTGTTATCCTTTGCCTTGTTAGACCCCTCACTAGAACTTTGTTTTATAGATTCAGGAACACTAGTATTATTCTTCTCAAGAATGTGTGTGATCAATTTGTTTCTTCAAACATTTATGTTCATCATGTCTAGGTCTTTTACAATAGGCACATTTGGCCTTCTCTTTATTAGGCTTGCCACCATTAGAAGATTAGGTCTCATTAGTTGCTTTTGGAGTACCTTGTTTCTAATCCTTCTCCTCACTATTCTTTTGTGGTTTGGATGTCATTTGGGGCATGTGACTTAGAAGATTTTAGAGTGCCCATTTGGTTTAGTTTATCCTGCTCTTGTGTGAGAGAGATAGAAAATTCATCCAAAGATGGCATGGTGAATTGAGTACTAAGTGCAACCTTAGTAGCATAGAAGGTAGAAACAAATACATAATATTCTAAACTTATCTTAGAGAGAATACTAAGAATCAGTTGTTCATCTTTCTTTTCAATTCTACACTATTTTGACTGTAGCCTTAGTGATTTCAATTTTGTGAAAACATCTTGAATTTTATTGAAGTTGCCTTGACTTAAACTAATTAGTTCATTTTCCAACATATGACCCCTCATTGCATCTTGTGTGCCAAATAGTGTTTCTAGCTTTGCCTATATTTCATTTGAAGAATTCAAAGACTCAATATGAAATAGAAAATTAGGAGAAATAGACAACCACAATGTTCCATAGGCCTCATCACATTTGTTAAACCACTTAAGCTTATCTTCATCTTTAGTAGGTTCAGTTTCTAGTCCCATTGTTATCCTATGCAATCCAATGTCCCTTAAGTAGATTGTCATGTGTGATTTCCACTTAAAGTAGTTGTAAGGAGTTAATATGGTCACTGTTGTTTGATCCATGATGAATAAATGAGTAAACAAAGTGATGAAAAGAAGAAAACACACACAGGCCAACCCCCCTTTTCACTCAATTAAAAATGCCCAAACAAAGATGATTTGGCAATTTATATTTAGTGCATTTACAATTGCCACTAGCAAGAAATAATTAGTGGTATCAACCTCAAAGATTTAAAAAATCCTCAACAAATAGGTGTATGCTAAAAGTACAAAACAAGAATTGAACCAAGTGAAACTAATGACACTACTATGAAGTACTCAAAAAATCATGTACTTTCAAAAAAAAGTACCTCAATCCAAGGTTGTATGTGAAAGTTATGAGTCTTTGAAGTTCCCAAAATGAGAAATGTGTAGTGTCACCTATGAGAATATGTAATTTCTATAAATTTTGTGCACTGAAATCAAGAAATATCTACACCAACATGTAGAGTGTGAAAAATTAACCCAAATAAAAAAAATTGCTCAAGTGAAAGGAGGTCCTGAGCCCCAGATATCAGCCTGCAAAGTTTGCCTTCAAAATCATACTTGCCAATGGAGAGGGGGCTTGACTACAAAAGATGACCTTCACCAAATTTGGCAGAATCACCACCAGAATAGAGGTGCTACCAAATATAGTGGAGTTATCATACAATCTAGATGTTTGCTAAATTTGAATATTCTTTAGCCAAATATAGTTATGACTAATAATAGCAAAATATGCCAAATATAGCAAAAGTTTGGCACAAAGGCCTAAGAAGTGGCACATAGGCAAAAATATCTTGCACAAAGGCTAAGTTGCTAGAATTTTCAATGGCCAAATGAAATGTTTGAAGGCCAAATATTTTTTTTTTAAATAGGTAGTAAAGGGCCCTAAGGCCAAAACCCAAAGGGGGGTCGGGGGCCAAGGACACACCTGATCCCCTTAAAGGGGTGCATTGCCTTTTTAAAGGCTCACGTGGCCTGTATAAAGGGGGCTGAATCTAATAAAAGGGTTAAGGCCCTTTAATAAAATAACACTTAAAGTGCTTATTTATAGCACTAAGCACTAGCACTATACACACTTTTTATTTTTTATTTTTTTCTAAGATTTTTACATAGATCTACTCTGATTTGTGTGCTAAGGGGTCAAAATGGCCTTATGACAATTGTTTTTGCCTCAAATTCTCCTAAAACAGAAACTAGGCATGTAATATATCATTGAAATTTGTCTGTGAAGCCTCTTGGATGGAATGGTAGGGTCCTTTTGGCTTGAAAGCACTTGAATTGAAAACTGACTTCCAAATTTGAGCAAGAAACTCTCATTCATAACTTTATCACATGATCTCCAAATTTGATGAAACAAAAGCCATTTCTAACTTTCTCAAGCCTCCTGGATGAGTTGGAACAACCCAAAATGCTACTAGTATAATAAAATGCTGCAACCAACTAGATATCACATAAAATTGCATTCAAAATAAAGGGGTTAATGGGTCTTGTTAAATCCTTTCTAATTCTCCAGATCATTAAAAAAATAATAAAAGAGCAAATGAGATTCACAAGAACTCACAAAAAAATCACTCTCTCAATCAAGAATCTATGAACTTAAAACTCTTAAAACAAACACTCTGATACCATGTTAGAAATCATGAATAAGATTTATAACCTAGAAAATTTATAAGATAGATTCAAACTTACATAAACTAAAATGCAAATATAAAAAAACTAGTGATTCTAAGAGATGCAAATGTTGATGTGACAGAATTGCATTAAGAGCTCAAAGCTTCGTAGAAAATAATGGTAGAGTAACTAGATAATGCATTCAAGATGATAAATATAAGATAGGAGGTGAGTATAAATAGACTATGAGAGAGGGGAGAGGTGACAAATACTCACTTAATTAACCCTACGCAAGATTAATAACATGTATAGGAAAAACCTAGGAAAATAGGAAAATAAATAACCCAACTAGGAAAATAAAAATCTACACTAACACTCTAAGGGAGTCTTTTATCTTGAAAAATCCTTGACTCAAGAATAATAATCTATCTTAAAAAATGAGGAGCTCTTTTGGAAACATAAATCTTGAATCCAATGGTTAAAAGAGGGTGATAGGAACACTTCTTTCTTTCACCAATACACCTTGTGACATAGAAAAAGAAACACTATAACTAGGTTACTGGATGAGAGAGGAATGGAAGTCACAATGGATGTGCAGATTGGGAAATTGGCCTCTAGGTACTTTCAATCCCTTCTTGTTGTTCAACCCACCAGTTTCTACTCCTCTAAAGAAGAATCTCTATTGGATTCTATTACTTTACTCCTATCTGATGAGAATAACTACCTTCTCACTAAGCCGGTCATGGAGGAAGAAGTTTGGGCTGCAATGTGTTCCATGGGGGCTTTTAAAGAACTGGGACCAGATGGGTTCACTCTTATGTTTGCTCAAGAATTCTAGTAGATTGTGGGAAAGGATGTTACTAATGCTATTAGAGATTTGTTTAGGACAAGGAAGCTGTTAAGATAGTTGAACAATACCTTCATTACTTTGGTCCCTAAGAGCTCTAAAACTATATCCATGGTTATTTCAGACATATAAGTCTATGCAATACTGTTTAAAAGATCTTCACTAAGATCCTAGTTTTTAGACTCCAACCTTTATTGGACAAACTTATTTCTATTAATCAAAAAGGCTTTGTCATGGGAAGACAAATTCTGGATGCTTCCATGGATAGAAGTAACATGCCAGGTATGGTCTTTAAGATTGATATTTCCAAGGCATATGATAGAGTTAGTTGGGATTTCTTAATGAAAGTCCTTAGGAAGTCTAGCTTTCAAGATAAAGTCATAAACTTAATTAAAGAATGCATTTCTACTACTAAATTTTTTATTTTGGTTAATGGAATCTCAAGAGCATTTTTTTCATATTGGAAGAGGTATTAGACAAGGGGATCCTTTATCTCATTATCTCTTTATTATTATAGATGAGGTCCTAGGGAGAACTGCTATTAACATGTTGAGGCTGGGCTCCCTCTAAGGTATTAAACTACCTTCTAGATTACAACCTTTAGCTATTCAGTAGCTTGTGGATGATAACATCCTCTTTGGTATTGTTTCTATGGTTAAGGATAGAAGACGAAAATAGATATTGAATGATCATGAGGCTCTCTTGGGTTAGATATCAATTTTTGAGAAAAGACAAATATATTTCTTCAATATTTCTGGAGATCTGTAGTAGAAAATTAATACCACTTTGGGTTGTTCTAGTGCCCAACTCCCAACCTCATATCTTTGGCTCCCTCTTACTATTAAAAAAGTTAACCCAACATATTGGAACTCTATTTTGGAAAGAGTTTAGAAAAATTGGTTAGCTGTAAGGGTAAATTACTCAGCCAAGCTAGGAAATTCGAGCTTCTTAAAGCTTCTCTTCAGGGTAATCCCATTTACTTCCTCAATATTTTTTTAAAAATCCCCAAGTATATGGCTAAGAAGTTTGAACATATTCATAAAAAAATCCTATGGTCGAGGGTGGAGGATAAAAATATAATTGCTTTGGTTAGTTGGGATAAGGTATGTTTGCCTAAAAGCTAGGGGGTTGGGAATTAGAAAAATTCATCTGATTAATAAATCCCTTTTAGAAAAAATTGGATTGAACCTAGTTAATGATAATAAGGACTAGAGTTTAATCATGAAAGCCAAGTACCTTAGAGGTATACTAGGTATCAAATTCCTCTCAGAACTTGGTCTCCCTAAAGGTTATATCATTTGGAACAAAACTCTTAAGATTAGAGGTTTGCTGCAAAAAGGCATTAAATGGAAGATTGGTAATGGTAGATGCATCATTTTTTGGGAAGATAGGTGGTTTGGGGCCCAGCCCCTTAAATATCTCCCTTTTGGTAAGTTGGTTGACAGAGCTAGAAATTTTTTGACTTTTCTATTGCTGATTATGTCCTCCATAATTGATCTTTGAGTACTTGAAAATGCCTATTGGATTGTTATCTAGGCCAAAATGACTTGAGTCATCTTGCTTCAGAGCTCCAAATAAATCTTAATAGCTATAGGCTTCCTTTGTTCCCAAAGGAGGATAGTCTTGTCTGGGAAAGAGATAATAGTGGCATATTCACTATCATAATAACTTACAGTTTTTTGTTAGACCCTACTATTGATAGATTTTGCAATAGAATCTGGAACCATAAAATGCTTCCTAAAATTAATTTCTTTTGGTGGGATACCAATCATAAAAAAATTCTCACCATGGATAATCTCCAAAAAAGAGGATTTCAACTCCCTAACAGGTGTGTTTTATGTCAAAAAGAAGAGGAATTAGTTTCTCACTTGCTCTTTCTTTGTGACATTGCTAAGGAAATCTAGTGCCTGACTTTGTAGAAATTGGGAACTGTGTGGGTTTTCAATGATAATCTAAATGCTTTTATCAAGGAATGGTCCCCTCATTTTCCTTTCCGGTGGTAAGGAGCTTTGGAAACAAATTCCTCCACATCTTGGGTGGAGCCTCTAGAAGGAAAGAAATAATAGTTTTTAGGGATACTACCAAGACACCTCTTGAGGTCTTCCAGGATTTCTCAAAACTCCTTGAAAATATATCCACCTATAAAATGGACTCCACTTAAGTTCCCCCTAGTCTCATTGAGGTTGAGATTGTGAACAAATGGGATATTTCTAAAGACCTCTCTAAGTTGGATAACTCAAAGAAGCTTTCTAGGGCTAATACTTGTTGGTGACCCTCCCAAGTGGGGTGGTGTAAGCTAAATTTTGATGGGGCTGCCAAGGGAAACCCAGGTCAAGCTAGTGGTGGGGGGATTATTAGGTTTGACAAGGGAGATTCCATGGCTACTTTCATAGGTTGGGTTGGAATTAGGACTAATAATGAATCAGAGGGTTTGGCCATGCTTTGGGATGTTAAACTAGCACACCCTATGAGAATTACTAAAATTCATGTTGAGGGAGATTTGAAACTAATGGTGGATACAATGTTAGGCAAAGCCAATCCTAGTTGGCAGCTGTTGGATCTTGTTGGTGATATTAAAATTCTTCTTATTGGTTTTGAAGAATAAGAAGTTTCCCATATTTTCATAGAAGGCAACAAGGTTGAAGATGATATGGATAATTTGGGCATAAACAACACTGCTTGGAGGTGTTAGAGGCAATTAGGGAATATCCCAGGTAATCTTCAAACTCTAATAACTAAATATGTTGATGGCATATGCAAATAATGCTTATGTCCTTTTAAGTGATTATAGTTGCTCTTTTTTACTTTGGGCACATTTGTTTGGGGTGGTCTTGGTCAAGACTTCCTTTTCCAACTTTGATGTTATTGGGAATCTATACGATAATCCTAAGGTTGTACGTTATTCAAACTTTGATTGTGGTGGGAGGAGCATTATGAAGGAGGAACTTTAATTTCAACACTTGATTATGAGGAGTAAGCTTGTGAATGATAACTAGGACGGTGTGAGTCAATAGGATAATGTTGATTGGACTGGGAGTTCTTATATTGATGCTCACAGAAAGATAGGTTGGACAAGTAATGATTACAAGGTTGTTTGAAGGATTTGTATTAATTATGATCTAAGGTGGTGGGTGTACTTCCTTTACTTGGTGATAGATAGAAGTGGGCTAAATCCTTTGATTAAACCTCATAGTTTTAATTCACATTAGTTACAATAGAGCAGTCATTTCTTAGCCACAAAGAGATGGGAAGGATTGAGAAGCTGACATCGTGAAAATGACTCACATATTTTCTTAATTATTTACAGAAAGGGTGAAGATTTGGCTATTGGGTTTTTTTATACTTCCCAATGTTCAAATTTAAATTTATAGCTAATTGTTGAAAACAAACGAATGGCCATGGGAGGTGACAAGGTAAGGAAGAAGCACTTAGCCTATGAAGAATTTAAATAGGATGCCACATTGTGGCATATTTGTGAGGAGGGTTGTGTATCATCCTTTCTGGAAGTGTTGAATGGCCATGATGAAAACCTTTCTCAACAATTCATCGACTCATGGGAAAATTACCATGCCATTTGGGTGGCATTGGTTTTGAAGTAATGAAGGAGGTGATTGGTCAAGAAAAATAATTGTCATGTAAAGGGAAGAAGCTTCATCGATTGAGCAAGGTTCTTGGCCTTGACAATATGACAACCTTTTTCAAATAAGAAGAATTTATGGTGAAGATGCAAGGTGATTCAAAAGGGAGAAAATCCCTAAACCCAGGGACTAGGTTTGTCTTATCATCATGAAATATATAACTTTATAAGGTCATTAGAGGGTTTACTTTTAGTATCAGTTTGCATTATTGAATCATTTTAGGCATAAGGTTTTGATTAGTTTCCCTTTCTATCTATTGTCATCCCTTAAGAGCTCTATCCATGCTGCTATAGAGGCCCATGATAAAATTCTAGACATCCCTATTATTATTAGGGTTTACTATTCCATGTTTATCACTTTCACTTAGCCCTTTTCCCCTTGAGGGACATCAAATTCAATGTGATTGAGGAAACCCAATAGTTATGATGTAGCTACTCCTCCGAGTGCTAAGAAAAACGAAAGAAGTTTGTATTAGTTCAAAAGATGGTAAATTATTCTCCTAGGGCCCCCCTACCTAATGATCCCTCCAATTTACCTAGGATTGAAGAATTTGAACTTGAGGATACCCTATTGACTTCATCCCCTAACCCTAAGTCCACTATTAGATCAAAAGGTAAATCCCAAGGTAAGAAAAAATCCCAAGTTGATAGTCACTCTAAGAAAGGTGTAATGGCCTCTATCAAGAGAACTAGTGAGGGGGATGAGAGTTCAAATCATAAAAAGTTGAAAGGAAACTAGATGTTTGAAGGGGTACAGTATGTGGTGGACTCAAATTTTGTAGGAATTCCATAGGTGAGAAGGTCTAAACGCATTGTAGGAATTCAATCTAATGATCCTAAGGTTGTGGATGTGCCTAAAGACTTTGGCACTCCAGAAGTTTTCTATGAGGAGAAAGGTAACAATTTATTTCTAGAGATGAATGGTCCTTATTATGAGGATGATGAAGAATCCCAAGATGAATCAGAGCAAGAGGAGGTTTAGTCTAAACAGGAGGAGGAGCAAGTCCAAGTGCAAACTATGGAGAAAAATAATTGTGACAGATGCGAGCAAATTGCCAAGGAGGTTACTACCCTCAAGGCTAGAGTGATAGATAAGGAGAAGAATTAGAGGATGATGGCGAGCTTTACTACTATAGTACTACATCATTCTGCTACTTGTTTCTCAATTATGTAGGAGCTAGAGACAAAGATCCATGGCATTGGAGTTGATTATATGGGGGACTATGAGAGATGTTTACTTTCCTGGTGCAGTGCACCTAGAATAAGTTTTAAGGCAATATTTGAAAAAAATAGTGTTAGAGATTTAAATAGAGTTTTAAAATATTGTAATAAAGCCTTTTAGAGGCACTAGGTTATAGTGGAAGCCTGAAATAGGCAACTTCTTTAAGTTAGGACTGTTGTTTCCTATAAAATAGGACAGTCTATTGTTAGACAATTAGTTTTTTTTTAGAAAAATTAGTAGCTTTAGGCTATTTTGAGCCTTATTCCCATGATGGGAATGGAAAAATCATGTTAAAAAAAAAATTGTCAATGCTTTGTAAAGACAGTGGTGGTTAGATTTGTAATGGAGATGGAGTTTGAATGAAAAAAAGAAAAAAGAATATGACTGTTTGCTATCCCACTTTCACATTTTCTGCAATATTGCTGTTCCCGTGCATGGCACGGATATGTATAGACAAGTAATGGTCTAAAACTAATTGGGAATGAAGTTTTCTTGAATCTACTTTCCATTAAACTTTGTTTCATCAAATTTTATTAAGATTAGAGAAAGTTATGGTCATTTTTCTAAAGACTAGTCAAAGATTTCTGCATTTTTTTGTCACGTTTTCTGTTGTTCCTCTATTTGACACAGCTTGGTACTATCAAATTTTGATCTAAAACCACTTGGAGGAGAAAGATGAGTAAATCTAGTTTAATTTGGTTCAAGGCTCATGAAATTTCATGTTGTATAGTGAAAGATAATGCAAGTTTATTAAAAACTGCCTGAAACCCTCTGTTAGGGTAATAGTGGGCATTCAAAATTGTATTTCTCCAAATTTATCCAATGGAAAATGCTAAAAAATGGGTGAAATGGTACTTATATGTGTGTTTTCTCATATTCCAAAGGTGCAGAGTTATTTGATGAAGTTTGGTCACATTTATGGGATGCCCTAGTACTGTTCTGCTTCCATCTCAAACTGGTAAAGGGCAGAAATGATCTGATTTTTGATGATTTTTGTGTGAATTGAATATCCTTTATGGTGGTGTTAGTTGGGAAGGGTAATAAGTGAAATCTTGTTCATATTATTCAAGTTAAATTTGGAAAATGATGAAGGTTTATACCCTCAAACAAGTCTGCCCTGTTATGACTGGTTATGACAGTCACAGACTTGATTGAGCATGAGGAAATTTTGTGTTCTAATGATGGTTGTAAAACCCAGAAGGAGGTTAAATAAGATGTTTTAAATGTTTTAAATCCATTTTTAAAGGTTGCAAGTTCCTTGTATTGGGAGAATACCTAGAAAATCACAAGGTGACAGTTTGGAATGCATAAATCAGGCTTATAGGGCAGACTACCAGTCATTTTTAGGTGTATTTGTTACAAGACAATATATGCTAGTTTTCAAATATGTTTTGAATGGTTCAAAAAGGTATTGGAATGTGTATTTACTTCTTGGGTTCTGAGCTTAAAATCAAAATTATGGTCTAACTGTCCTGAGTGTAGGACTACTAGTTTGTGAGGGCAGAGTTGTGGAGACCCTTACACAAAGTTGTTAAGTCTAAGTTCTTGATCCATGTATGATCTTGTCATGAAACATACATCATTTCAAAAGGCATTCCATGTGTTTTTTAGAAAGAGATTGAGGGGTTGAAACAAATATTGGTTCTGTAGTCATTCAAGAGCTCATGACAATTGAAGGAAGAGATCGATATAGTATCAATGTTTTAATTACCTCCTAGTATTGCATCATTTCCTCACTCAAGACAGGGCTACTGTTTTCCCTTAATTTCTTCTTCTTTTTTTGTTGCTTAGTTTTTTTGATTAATTCTATTTGTCTTCTTTGAACTTAGGTTTTATTACCTATTATGGACTCTAGTATATCATCAACTGTTAATGTGTTGCTGATGTGCTATTTCCAGCCAGTGTGGGACTATTTTTCTCTACCTTTTGGCTAATTTTGTATAGGGATTTGGACCCTTTTTTCTAGCTTACTTAATAAAAAACATACATTCATAGATGATACTAACATTCATTATTATTATGCAATAGTAATAATAATTTTATTATCAACAATTATCGATTAATAATAATAACATTTCTATTAACAACTTCCAGTGTTAATAGCGATGGTATTAATATTCATATTGATAGTTTTGAAAATAATATACTTTTGACTAAATAATATATCCATGCAAATATCATTTGCAACCATGAAAACATTTAACTGACATAGCAACATAGAAAGACAAATCAATCTACTATGGTAAATCTTGTATGGTCATAAATAATAAATCGTAAAGTGCATTCGGTGTGAGTGTGCGAGTTGTTCTTGTAGGGTCATGGTTCTATAAGAATCTCATTTTGATCTACATTATTCTCCCCGGTGATGCTCTCTCTCAATCTTGGGAGGGTACACTGTACTCTTTCATCCACCTCACAGTAGACAAAATGTAGTCAATCTAAATCTTGTATATTTAATTGGAATATAATAATCATTTACAATGAAAACCCATGAATGAATCATTTTACAAGTGTCATTTAGATATTAACATAACCATAATGCATTCTCATGTTTGTAGAACATGGCATCATAGAATATTTAATTTCAAATTCTAACCATGATAAACATAATTAAATCATTTCCTCTAGCAGTCTTGTTTCATAAAATAGTGACATAGTAAAATAAAGCTTGTTTTTTATTTGATCACAAAATGGGGTGTGACATAGTTTCTCTAAGGCCTATGATTAAGGCCTCCTATTTTCCTTCATAGTTAAGGTGAAATCCTAAATATAGTAAGCCATCATAATGCAAATCTCCATATGAGTTTTTTTTTATAGTAAACCTATCTCCTACTACTCCTAGATTACCCCTCATAGCTCCATCAAAATTTGGTTTGTAGAAATTATCTAGAGGGGGGATCTAAAAATTATTATAAAAGCCTTGTACTTCAACACTTAACTTTTTCTTTCTATTTTGGTTGCCACTTAACCCTTGAACAAGAAACAATAACTACCAATGTTAAACATTTACATATATCCATGTCAATTTTCCTTAATACTTGCTCTTTCATAATGTTATAGGGAAATAGTATCAAGTATCTAAATCCAAACTTGTTATCATATTGTAATGGTTAATTTGGATACCCATGTCATTTTCCATTTAGTATTGTGCCCACCTTGGTGGAACATATTTAATGCAATTGTATATCGACAAGTGGCACACTCTTGTGCTGGGTTTCACTCATGTTGATCCCTAACCATCTATATTTACTCCCATATACATTTATTTCCACACATTCACCATTTACCCCTTATTCTTAACACTTACCTCAATACATTCACTCCTTGCCTTAAAGATTATCACTTCATTGCTTTGTTTCATTATTGCACCACTTAGGATCAATCCCATGGTGTACAATAATGAACCTCAATTTGTAGAGTTATGATCCATGGCACACAATGGTTACACTAATGGATACAAAAAATATAGAAAATTGTATGTAGATTCAACAAGAGAGGGTCTGGGAAGATCTTTAGGACCACTTTCTTGGGATACTTGGAAAGGATACATGGAAAATAATCCATGGTCATCTCAATATCTTAGGGTTTTCAACAAAAATTACCCTTAGTTCTAAAGGAAAGTGAATAGAAGTTGTTCACCGAATAAAAGTTTTCCTCCTCTCCATATGTGAACCAAAGGATTGGAAATCAGAAGATATGGAAAAGAAATAAAACAACTGGAATGCAAGAAAGAATGGATTTAAATGAATCTATGGTTGCACATCAGGAACAAGCTTGTCAAGTTGAAATCCCAGGTGTCCTAATCTCTTTGAATGTCCAAGATCTAGGAGAAAAATCCCTAATAGGTATGTTCTAGAAATTTATTCCATCTAAGCCTATTTTGTGTGACTAGGTCTTATAATGCTGAGTCAAAGTGAATGATATTTTTTTCTTAGATAAGGAAAAAGGTTTCTTTGTTGCAATTTTTTCATATAAGATGGCAAGAGATGAAGTTTTGAGGAAAAAATATTGGTTTTTAAATGCGTCGTATTTGCATTTGCAACCTTGGAAACAAAACTTTGACCCATCTAGCACCCATATGAAGTATTCACCTTTTTGGATCTATCTCAGAAACCTACCCTTAGAATACAAAGATTTGAAAATCCTAGATATAATAGGGAACTCAGTGAGTATTTTTCAAAGACATGATTTGGGTTTTTTGAAGATCCTAAACTATTGACTCAAATGTGCATGTTAATGGATGTTTCTCATTACTTTTCCAAAGCCATAACTCTTTCTGCTATTAATGGTAAATGGATCCAAAATTTATATTTTGAGGGTCCATATCCATTATGCACTATATGTCAAAATTATGGTCATCTATTTAGTCAATAAAAAGTGACCTTGGAAAGTAATCCATTGCATTGTGGGCATTCGGGAAACCAACTAGCTCCTCCTCAAAACTCCCTTAATGATGATAAGGAAGTAGCCTTTCTGAATATGAATATAGGCGATCAGGAGAAGATACAACAAAAGAATATAGAAAATCCATGCAGCCCATCTATTTTGGCTTGTAATGAAAAAGAAAATGAGAAGCATTGATAAACAATGTTGATTTTTCTAATTAGGGGGAAAATAATAATGCAAGGAGTAGTAATGAGGAGGATCAGCTAACCCATAAATCTAGACAAGAAACTCACAATAATGTTATACAATTAGTAGAGAAGGAAGATAGCCCACAACCTAAATAGGTTGTAGTAACTCAAGAAGTTAAAGGAGATGTGAATGATCCTTCCCTTTGTGAGGATAAAACTGAAATGGATAGAATGGAGCAAATAGAAAATAATCAAATAGTTGGGAAGGAGAATCTAATTATAATGGAGGTAATGCATCCTTTATATTTAATCTCCTCACCTACCCACTTTTTTAAGAAGTCATGAAAACATTGATGAAACAATGAATACAATCCTTCTTAAGCTGGGTATAGAGCTAACAGAAGGAATAGAAGAAGTCTTGAATGAGAATCTAGCATATGATTTTATGGAAATGATTTCTATCTCACATATAGAAAGGGAAGAAAGGAATGAGGCTTTTACTCCACCATCCAAGAGGAGGAAGAAACTAAGATTTAGGAAGACACAAAAAGAGATTGTTGTAGGAATACAATCCACATTGGATAAAAATCTTAGACTGAGGAGAGCATGTTTATATCCTTGAGGACAATGAGGGTTCTCACATGGAATATTAGGGCCATTATTTCCCCTAACAAAATATCCTTGATAAGGAATCAACTTGAAACAAATGGGTTGGATATTATTTTTCTTCAGGAGATTAAACTCTCAGTTGAGCAGGGAAATAACATTTTCTCAAAATGGAAGTTCTTCTTAGTTGCAACTTTAGGTGCTTCAAGTAGATTAGTAGTATTATGAAATATTCAAAAAGTTTTTTTGAATCAATAGCAACCAACCCAAATTGGATGCTTCTTAAAGTCTCCAACATGTAGCTTAATTTCTGGCTCTTCAATGTTTATGGGCCTACTTCTACTATTGGAAAGAAACATCTCTAGAACTCTTTGTCTTCTAGTATTAAAATTTTCAAGGAATAAAAATTCATCTTTGGAGGAGACTTTAATGCTACTATTAATTTCGATGAAAAAATAGAAGGTATAATTCTACCCTTGAAAATGATTGAGGATTTTAAAGTATTTGTCAACAATAATTTCTTGCTTGATTATCCATCCAAAAATGGTAAATTTACATGGTGCAATAAAAGAAAGGATTTTATCTCTATAGAAGAAATACTAGATAGAGTTTTGTTCTTAGCTAAATGGCTTTTAGATGTCACTAACTTTCAAACATCTGTCTTTGCTTTTACAAGCTCTGACCATTTTCTAGTCATGTTAGAATTTGTTGGTAACACATAGGGTTATTCATATAAATCCTCTTTCAAATTTGAAGCAATGTGGTTCTAGGACAATCAATTTATTCCTTTTTTAAAACAATGGTGGGAGAATGCCCCTTTCTTCATAGGTTCAAGAATGTATCAAATATGCAAAAAGCTTCAATAATATAAGCATAAAATTAGGCATTGGAATGAGCATCATTTCAAAACTATTCTTATGCAAAAAGGAACCACATTAAATCTTCTTCAAGATCTTAATTACCATATTACATAAGTTGGAATGAATAAGGAATCCTTTGATATTCAAAAAATTCTTCAAGGAGAGTTAGAAGGGTTACTAGCCCAAGAGGAAATGTAATGTAGACAAAAATCATGTGAACTTTGGCTAAAGGATGGGTATAGAAACACAAAATAATTTGTTGCCTCCACAAAAGTAAAAAAAAAAAAATGATATTACCAATAATCAAGATGAACATGATCTCATAGTTTTTAATCATATTCCTAAGGTAGTTATAGATAATGATAATAGAGAGCTACTTGCAGAATTCACTATAGAAGAAATTAAATCAGTAGTTTTCTCTCTTACCCCTGATAAGGCTCTAGGCCCTACTAGATATAGTACTTTATTTTTAAAAATTGTTTGGATTTCATTGGAAGAGAAATTTGGTTGTTACTTGAAGGAAATGACTGAAACCTACATTGCTTTAATTTCCAAAAGTAATTATCATTATTTTAGGGAGTATATACCAATCTCCCTATGCAACACATTGTATAAAATCTTCTCCAAAGAAATCACAATGAGATTAGCTATTATCATTCCAAAAATTATATCTGAAGAATAGGGTGGTCTTGTTCTAGGAAAGGAAATTCTAGAAGGAACATTGGTATCTGATGAAATTTTACACTCTATAAACAAAGATATACTCCTAACTTGTTAGGGTTAGCTGACAAAAGATATCAATTAAATGCAAATAAAGATTAAATAGAGGAATGAAAAAACAAATAAATAATAATAGCGAGAGACAAGTTTTAACGTGGTTCACCCAAACTTGGGTTACATCCACCAATAGAGTCCAATATTATTATCTAGTAAATCAAACCGATTACAACTAGCAATCCTTGCAACTCAATACCACTGCAAAAATGCTACAATACATCAATGGAAACCCTAACTTTAGCCGCTTTTATCAAGCCTTATGTCAATTACCAAAAAATAGGGTTTTTTTATGTTGACTAATAGAAAAATAACTCCCGAAGCCTTTATAAAATAATAGGCAATTTTTTCTTCGGGGATGCTGCCCCCGAGCCCCCGACTGAGGCGTTACCCCCAACCCCTACTGTGGGCTCTGCCCCTGGGCCCTCGTCGAGGGGATAAGCCCCCCAGGCCCTGCAAGAGGGGCTCTGCCCCCCCTGCACTCCCTTGTTAAATAATTTGGGGGGAAACCACACTGATAAAAGTGGGGAAAATTTAACCTCCGAGTCTAATTAGGCTCCATATAACAACACAACTATGGTTATTGAGTTGGCTATGATGAAGGCTTATGAAAAAGTTAATTGGACATTTCTCATAAAAGTCCTAAGGAAGTTTGGCTTTTCTTCCAAATGGTGTAAATGGATTTTTCATGTGTCTTAGGTATTAAATTCTTAGTTTTACTTAATGGATCACCTGTTGGTTTCTTCAACTCTACACAAGGCATTAGATAGGGAGATCCATTATCACCCTTCCTCTTCATTATCATGGTAGAGGCTTTTAGTAGGACACTTTCTAAATAGAATGGAATTTAGTGTTGGAAAGGTATATCTATCCCCAGACTTAGTTTCTCTATTATACATGCTCTTATTGTTGATGACACACTCCTTTTTGGACAACCTAATATTATGGAAGCTACAATTATAAAAAAGGTTTTAAATCAATATTGTGAAGCCTCTCAGAAAACCATAAATCTGAGCAAATCTAAAATCTTCTTCCACAACACAAATCTACTCCTACAACAATGAATCATTTCAATATTGGGTTTTAAATCAAATTTCCTTCCTTGTTAGTACTTGGGGATTCTATTGTTTGTAGTAGCTTATAAGAATGATTTTTGGAAAAAAAAAATCTCTCTATTCAAAATAAAGTAGCCTCTTGTAAAGGTCATTGGCTCACTCTTATAGGGAGGACCATTATGATTAAGGCTATCTTGTCCATTATCCTTATCTATATGATGTATGTTCTTAAAATTATCGAAGGGATTATATTGATATTGAAAAGTGTCTTAGGTATTTTCTATGCAAGGGTAATTCAAGAAAAGAGAGTAAAGTTGCCTTGATATCTTGGGTTAAAGATTGAACATCAAAACATCTAGGAGGTGCAATGATAAATAATTTAGAAGATCACAATTTAGCTATAGGGGATAAACTTTTCTAGAGTCTATTCTCTAAACCACAAGCAAAATGGTGTCAAATAATACAAGTTAAGTACCTAGATAATCAAGATCCAATTAGAATTTTTACAATTTCAAATCCCCAAGGCAGACCTAAAATGTGGAATTTTATTTTAACATGTAGGGAAGTTATTCTTCCACACTTATCTTGGGTAATACATAATGGTGAGAGAGCCCTCTTTTGAGAAGATGCCTGGAATGGTCATTCGCCTCTTGGTAAATTGGACTCCTTACATGAAGTTAATATAGTGCTTAAACAATTGTAGGGGAATAGAGTTAAGGACTATTTTACAATTGTGAATGAATCTTTATTAAGCATAGACAAATGGAAAGATCTTCAATATTACCCTATTCCTCATCATTAGAAATTTAGTTGCAATCTTTGTTGGAACAAAGGAAAATTTACTGCTCATCATAGTTTGACCAATTAACTTGGGCCCCTTCAAAGACTAGACAATACAATGTTAATCAAGGATATAATTCTTTAGTTCTTGTTGGATCAATTTTGAAAGATGAATGGCCTTTTAAATTCTATTGGAATGATTCATGTTTTCCTAAGGTAGGTGATTTTTCATGGTTAGATTTAAATAAACATATTATTACCAGGTCTAGACTGGTCAAATTAGGCATTTCAAAATCTTTTAATTGCCCTCTATATGGAGAGACAATGGAAGATATAGATCATTTGTTGTTTAATTTCTCTTTCACTTATAATTTTTGGAAATGGTTGTACTCAAAATTGAATTGGCAAACTCCACTCCCACAGACATTACTAGATATTTTTTGGAGTTTGTCACTATATAAGGAGTCCACATTCTATTTGGTTAGTTTCTCCCTCTATATTAATATGGACTATTTGGTTGGAACCAAATAGCGGAATCTTTCAAAAAAAGCAAGCCAATTTTGAAGAAGTACTTTTTAAATTGGAGAAACCTATCTCTGAAGTGGTCATGGCACAATTCATGAAGAATGGGTCTACTAAATTAAAATTCACTTCATGGGATTCAAATATTTTGAGCTAATGGAAGCAATTAAAACCTCCCCTACTGGTGCATTTCAACATTCAAACAAAATTGATAGAAACTTTGTGTTTTTAACTCCCCCTAATCATCCAATGGTTAAGTTGAATTTTGATGGGGCTTCAAGGGGAAATCTAGGCAATTTTAGTGAAGGGTGTGTGATTAGAAATTCTAAAGGTGAGTTGATTTCTACTTTAGCATTAAAATTTCTAGTTGGGACAAATAATGAAGCAGAGGCTCAATATTTTCTAGTAGGGCTACAATTGGCAACAAAGAAGAACAATAAGAGAATCATAATTAAAGGAGATTCTCTAAATATAATCAATACTAACAAGAACAAATCGATATGTAATTGGAAAATGAGAAATATATTGTAGGAATCTTAGGATCTTATGAATTTCTTTGAAGTTTTTGAACTCCAACACTATCTCAGGGAAGGCAATAAGCTAGTAGATAGTTTAGCCAACTTGGCTTGTGACCAACAACAATTATCTCTTGAGCTGGATGCACATTCCATTAAATCCTATCCATCTATCCTAAACAACTTGACTAATGATAAATTTTGACTCCCATCTAAGGGGTCTTTATTGTGGTAATTTTTTTTTTTGTTTGATTATAGATCTCCAAAGCTTGGTGGAATCATTATTCTATCATGTATCGTAACGTTTCAATTAAAATGGGTTGAACAACATAATTGTAAGAGATTCAAATAATCACAACATAGATATCCTAGTTGTTTGAAGTCTATGGAATAGCAATATATGTGACATCTCTGCTAGCTGTTAGTGCATGTGAAATTATTAATAATCACATTGGTAGCCACCAAATTTGATGTGAAGTACATTGCCAATGCATCTCCCATCCTACTTCATTAAGTACCATTGAAGGGATGAAAAAACATTTGTTGTCTATTAATAGCATAGTAATTTCTTATTTTTCATTCCTACCAGTGTGATGGAGAAAAAGCCGAAGAATAAACACATCCATATTCCTGTTTAGAAATGGGACCTTCCCAAACTTAGAGTCTTTAATTCTAGCCTATTAGAAAAGGTTTTCAAAATAGATTTTCCCATGCTAGAGGGAGCTATCCAACTACTTACATGCTAAGAAATTATGAATTTCTCACCACATGTTCTTTACTTCTTGTAGGTACTTACCCTCTTCTTGTCAAATGTAATGGATATCTTATAGAATCTGACACTTTTAAGAAGGGTAGTTGCTTTGTATGTTTTAGATCATCTTATTACTAAAGAGATCCTTGATGAAGCAATGAGAATTATGATCTCTTCTCTGGTAGTGCCTTGATTGGGGATTTATTTTCCCATAGGGACTTGCAAAAGAACTCAGTTTTTATATGTACATACAATGTAGTAAAGCATGAATTGCAATTTCATTGTAATTTTTCTATTGAAAATTGTCTTCATGCCCAATACTTAGAACTTAGGCCCTTGTTGGTTGAATAAGTACATGAGTATTACCAAGCCCTCTATCTACTCCTTAATCATGATCCACACCCTCTAGTGTCTGATGGAGATAATTCTCATGGTGATATTCTTGACTTGAATGTAAATGAAAATGTTCTTCCAAATGAAGTTGAACCCAAAAATAATTCTAATGTCCTTGTAATTGAGTAATATCATGTGTTTGATGGTTCTTTTGACTAGTTTTTTTTGTAAACTATTGATATGTAATAGGTGTGTTTTATTTTGTATGGAAACATAGTGCCTCTCCTCATCAGTATACTATTTTTTGTTTGTAAGCCTGATGGTGTTGATAGAAAAATCTATATCAGGCCTAATCTATCCTTGTTCTTTTGTTTATATATATAATATATATATTTCCATGTGCATGCACCTTTTTTCCAAAAAAATGAACCCCAACTTAGAACTTTTTAATTCAAATTGTAAAACTCATGCCCCTCCTTAATATTTGTTATGATCCAACTTGGTATACATTTGTGTGACATGTTGTTATGTCTTGGTATTAAACTACATTGAATGTTCCATTAAATCTTATGATCTACAATGAGGATAAATAATTCAAGGAAACTTCATCTATTATGGGATGAAGAATCAAAATCTACATTTGCATTTAGGCCACTTGCACACCTATGTATGTTTTCTTCAATTCTTTTCTTAGAGCTATAAATCTAGATAATCGAAGGGTCTTACCTAGGAGAACTTGACCCTAGTACTTTGATAGATTCCGTTAAGATGTTTATAAACATTGTAGTCGTTATAATCTATGTAGACATCAAAGGTTGGAGCTAACAGGATTTGACAATTTTCATTTTAGCCACTCAAATCTATGCATTAGAGATTAATTCCATATTAATCAAGATTGAGCCCATGATGCTTGGGATTGACCCTTAGAGTTTTATATGCTTATTTAAATCTCAAGGCACATTAATTAAATTGAGATGATTGAATTTTTGTACCTTGGTGAATGATTCCAACATGATGTTAGCATGAGTTAATCATTGTCATTCCTAGGGATAGGTACCTAATTTTTCCACATTTATTCTATTCATTTATTAACCCAACTCTAAAATTTATCTAGGTTAGTTGTGCTTAATTTTTTTCATTCATTTATTATCCTAGATTATTTATGTAAAGTATATTTATTTCTTTACTTTTTTGGTGAATTTAAATTTACTTACATGACCAAAGGTTTCCCCCTATGGATTTTCCTCCAATATGGTTTTTATATATATGTAATTCTAATTGATATACCTCATTTTCAAATCTAAAATTAAGGTTTGATTTCCCCTTCATAATTGTTCTTCATAGCTTTAATATTTACTATGATATGTGGTTCTTAGTGTGAATTTTATTTCATCCACCCTACACAACCTTGGAATACCCCTAGGGTTTCATTTTTAGATCTAGTTAGTGATTGGTTTTTTTATTTATATCAAATTTCACCTCAGTCCTAAAACATTTATCAATTTCTCATAGTTTTGGAGTCTTTATTGCACAATCTCTTTGATACCCATTCACCACCCTTGATTGATACTTCATCGTTACATCTCCTATCACAAACTCTCATTTTCCATTGTCCCTAGCTCTTATTCATGCTTCACTTACATTTTTTTAGGTTTTCTCATTCCTTGTTTCATCTGAACCCCACATGCTTCATGCTTTCATGCCTTTTTATCCCATGGATGGGGTCTCTTCTAAGAAGGCTTTGTTTTGTCATTTTTGTGAACTCTCCTCATTATCCTTCTATATTAAACATATTTCACATGCCCATGAGTTTAATATATCATATTTATCCTATGGTTTGTGATAGTGATGAACACATACCTAGTGAGGATTCACCATGTGATTTACATAGTGTGACAAACATTGATGAGGTTACACCTTGCCTACCTATGATGATATTATTATGCCTTTTGATGATATTTATCTTATAATTATGATAGCCCTATTTCCATAGAGGAAAGTATTTTCAATGAATTATCTTCTTTTATACATGATGATGTGTTTTATGGTGATCACTTTTCTACATCTCATATTATCCCTATGAATATTCATTATAGTATTTCTATAGTTGTAATTTTCCAAAATTATATGGACATACATGGAAATCTAATAATGATTTAATGGTCTAGCACACAACTCATGTGGTATGAATAAAACTCACTCCCAATCTTTCTAATCTTGATGGAAGTTTCCAATCATCTCCTAGGACCCATCCTTGCACTTTGCTCATGTTTTCCAACCTGACACGTTACTTGCATGCATTTTTCTCTTTTTGACATTTAAGTGGAAAAATCACCCATTTAGTGTTAGATCACCTAGGTGACTTGTAAATCACCCAAGTAACCTACAAATCACCTTGGTGATTTGGTTCTAGAAAATCAAGTTATTTCATTTTTTGTGCCAAAAATATAAATTCCAACCATCTTGCACCCAATTTTAACCTTAAGCTCAAGTCTAGTAAAGTCACAATTGGTACCAAGTCTATTAATCCTATAGTTCCAACCCCTAATTGTGAGTATAAACCTATTAATACTCCTTCAAATAGATTCACAAGGGTCTTTGGTTATTTTTTGTTTCCTCTTTTAAAGAATTGTTGAGTTTTGTCTCTGCTTTTTGTTAGGATTAAGGTGCCATCAACCTTGTAAATCTTATGTAATTAATTACTCTTAATATTGTTTGTAAATCACCCATAAGGGATGAAATTTTTCACCAGCAGCGGTCTTGTTTCAATCATATGTTTATATCTGGTCCTTGATGCTAATTCTTCCGCAATGGGGGGTCACAAGTGGTTTCCCCCCTATGAGGGGTCCAGCAGTGGATCATCCCCTGGTGGGGGGTCCGGGGGCTGCACGCCCCAGTGGGGGTTCAAGGGAAGCACCCCTAAAAACCACATTTTATTTATATTTTATCATTGTGAATCTGGACCATTCGTCATTAGGTCACAAATCTGATAGTTGATATTATGTCAATGTTCTTGCCCTAGAAGGCAACCCCCTTTTATAAGGATATTTCTACTACGTTTTTAGTAGAGTTGAGAGTAACAAGCGGTACTGGATTGAAGACTAAAGAAGAAGAGGAAGTGCATGTATTGTAGTCAGATATTTGAAGATAATACAACTTGGAGCCTCTTTTCTTGGTGGAATTTTTTACCTGAAAGGGTTTTCTCCACGTTACATATTATGTTATGTGTTTAGTTCTTAAGGCATGTTATTTCTGTGTAGTAGGTTTTATTTCTATTGCAATCTCCAGTGTTTAGAGGACATAAATATGGTTTAAATCATATTTCCATTGTGTTGTTTGCACATTCATTTCTAACATTTTCAAAATCATTATAGTAGGGTAGAAAGTTAATTTTGGAGGTTTCCAAGCAAAAGTCCAAGTCATTACTATATCACACAATCTCTACATAGCCCCTAGGATCTTCTAATCACCACATTTGAAGCTTCCAAGCTCCTAGAATAGTAGCTACAACATTCTCAACTATTTCCCTTTGAGTTTAATTTTCTATCCTTTTTTCTTCTTCCATCGCGTTGATTACCCAAGGTTAGAGAGGAGAGATGATTATAGAAGCTAAAATACTAAGGACATACATGCCAAAAGTATTTTATTTAGCATATTGAGTTTCCAATATCCAAGGTGTGAGGTTCTCATATTTATTTACAAGTTATTAGAATAATTTACTTCCAAAATATTAGACTAGAATAGTTAATTAACTCTTCATCTTGCCCGAATCTAAAACACTCTATTATTTCTTCTTAGATTTAGTATTTACATAGATCAAATCTCTTTATTTAATTAGATTAGTATAGTTTAAATTACAAATTCTATTTTTATTTTAATAGCATACTCTATATAGAACTAAAAAATGTCAACAATATCAACCCACAATGAAATCATCTTCATCGAAGCAAACACAAACCAAGATAAAAACATCATGAAACCACTTTCAAATCACATAGAAAACCAATAAGAACAAATTTTTAGCTTATTGATTTTTGCACTTATTTAATCAATTGAAATCATTGTAGTTGTATCTAGCATTGAGATGCATAAAAAGGAAGAAAAAAATTAGTTGTTTGATTTGCTAGTCAATTAGTTCACTTTATTTATTTGGGAAAAACATAAAAATATAGGTTAAGAACTTATTTATTTAATTTAAATAGAACATTTAATCATTTATTTTAAATCATAATCATTCATTTTATTAGTCGAAATTCATTTGAAAACCCAAAACAAAACATCAAGTCAACTCTTAGGTTTTTACATTTTTAGGCTTCAAACCAAATGAACAATAATGTCCTTGCAAATGAGACAAGATGACAAAAAAAACAAATCAATCAATAAAATCATAACCATTAAAGTCAAATAATACAATTGAACAAGTCAAATATGAAAGCTTAAACTATCACACAAAAGTGTGTCTTACCTATCTCTTCTTTCTCCCACATGTTGATAGGTGTTTTGACATGCATGAAAAATTAAGAAAAGTCACAAGATCACTTCACCTCTCCTGAAAGGAAACCAACCTTTGGTAGAATATCAATTTACCTAAGATCGATGTTACTAGGTCATGTCATTTCAAGATGACTCAATGATCTACATGTAGTTTCTCCCCTTTTAATAGGCATGTGATATAAAATTCTTGGAATATAATTAAGCCATAATAAACCTAACAACCAAATAAGTGATTAGTTACACAACAAACATATATTTTTTGATTTGACATACATCAAAAAGAGGATCCAAAGATATGATTTTTAGATTTGATCTCTAATGATAAATTTAGATTTACAAACCCTAGATCTAATCCTTATAATAGAAAATTGTAAATTTGCACAAGATGATTAGTAATTTAGATTTATCCCATAAAAAATAAACTAATCAATACATATTTATTTTATATATCATCATGTTACTTGTTACCAACAATATTATTACTTATGTAATGTTGGTCTGATAGAACTTCTCTTGTATGGGAATGTGACCCTTTTCCTAGCTAAACTTAATCAAAAACAATATTATTACTTGAAAACATAGATGTAATCATTTGAATAGAAAATCTACAAGTTTTCTCCTTAAATTAATGAGATAACATTATTCAATCTAAAATAAAAGGCAAAAGTGTTTGGGTTTGAAGAGAAAGTAAAATAAAAATAAGTTTTTTTTGTAATGAATCTAATCCCTTAATTTAGTTAAGATGATTAAATCATAATAAACCAACTCTTCTTCATCAATAATACATACAATCAATTACACAAAGTGGTGCAAGTGTCTAAGGACAAGAACAATGAAAGGATCATGTAATTTTTTTTAATTCCACAAGAAAACTTCATACATCACCTCCCACAACTCATTAGAGTGAAGGATTTTTCATGTAACATGCCTTGGATTCCATTCTTATTTGAATTTCAATACTTGATTCATTACAACATGACCTAGTTTGGAAAAATTGGTTCTACAAATAAAACTAACTATGGAAAAATGACTAACTTTCTACTCTACTCCTTTAACAAGTTTCTAACCCTCTTGCAAGGCCCACCCTTGTGTGATGGGTTTTAGTCACACTATTTGACCTGATTTTGTTTGTTACACTTGGGATTGGGATGCAACATATGGAATTAAGGTCCTATTATGTGGATGATATTGGAATCAAGGTTGGATTTAAATAGTTTATTTTATTGCTTATGTAGATGCATACCTTAGTAGATGATAATGTTGTGATTCTCTATTTGTGTGTGTAAGAAACATGTCTTGATTTGATTAAAAAAATTATATATTGTTTAACTATGATTGAGATGAATTAGTTACAAGTGATTATGATTAACTCTTGATTGTACTGAAAAGATGATTCACTTTCCTTTGTTGTTTCAATAATGTTAGTGAGTGAAATTTACCTATCTGGATTATTCCAAAATGATTATAAGTGAAATATTAATATTCTAATGAGATTGAATTATTCCAATGGTTAAATATAACACCTAAATTTTAATGGTTAGAAAGAGAATTGTGGAAAGTTTGAAATGAGATTATGTATATATATTTGAAAGTGATTGTAATTGTGTTTGAAACACTTGGTTATTAAGTGACTTCGTGTGTTTTTAATTCTTGTTGCTTCAACTATATATACATG
Source organism: Cunninghamia lanceolata (assembly GCA_027924645.1). Taxonomy (NCBI): domain Eukaryota; kingdom Viridiplantae; phylum Streptophyta; class Pinopsida; order Cupressales; family Cupressaceae; genus Cunninghamia; species Cunninghamia lanceolata. The sequence continues at coordinate 5,321,043 of BSBN01000958.1, read as the reverse complement.
TTGGATCTATTGATGCATGTGTGTAAGTGTGCAAGTTAATTCCATGGCCAATGGAAATCAGAGGTCTCCCAAGTAACCCTAGTAAATAATCCTCATGATTCCTACCTAGTCCCTAAGGTGGGCTAAGCTTATAAGTTGTTTGAGAATGGATTTTATTGTGTTAATGAATTGTTTTGGTTTTATTTGAGTCTCCTAATGTTGACTTAGGCTGACGTGGATGAGTAGTGTCATCAATGTCTCCATTTTCGTTCATGTGTTTTAGGTGCTACTTAAATATTGATTTTTGAGATTTATTATTTTTATTTCATGTATTTTAGGGCCCTAGGTCAAGTACCTATGGGTTAGGTACATTTTAGATCCCAAATGAAGAGTTTTAATTCATATTTGACCACTCTATTTGACCATGGGAGTTAAGTGACGAATTAGGGTTTTGGGATGAGGGATGGGTGACTTGTCACATCCCAATATCACTACCCTAGCTTCATGTAAGGGCTTGGGAGAATCACAAAGGCCTCACATGTGTGAGTACACATTGTAAGAGCCATTGGGAAGAGAATCCCAAGTACTCCCCTTTCCCCAATGTCTCACACATGTGAGAGCACATGTGGGGAGATTTGATTGAGGGAGTGAATAAGAAGGTGACAAGTGCCACCTCTTCATTCATTGGGATGTTTTTTTAGACCTATTTATCTCCCTCTTGTTGAGGTGAAAAAGGGTTCTTCTTTTCTTTTTGGATTGGGGTTTTTGGTAAAAGCTTGGACTTTGGAGAGGAATTTTGAAGTGTTGGATAAATCTTGAGTGGATCTTGGTCAACTTGTTCAAACTTGGAGAGCTTGAGAGGTAGGCTCTCAAGGCTTCAAGACTCTCTTGTTTATCTTATTTTACTTCATTTATGTATTAAATGCATGTTTATGTGTTTATGTGTTTATGTGTTTTGTGAAGGGATTATGGGTTGTTGGTATGAGCTCTCCATGTGAGAGAGTTTACCTTGTATGGGGAGAGAGGAGTGAACCTCCTCGGAGAAAGTCACTCCTTAATAAGGAGATTTCGTAGGCATTGGCCTTGTTTGGGTGGCATTGGTATAAGTTTGGATTGCATGAGTGCTTTGGGGTTTTGGAGCTATAAGTATGGATATTTTGATAGCAAGAGGCTATGTTGTTCTTGAGAAATGAGTATTGAGTACTATGGTTATTTGATGGTCTTTCCCCTTGAGTGAGTGATGTCCACTCTCCCCCCTTTTGGAATCCATATTTATGGATTTGGTTATGTCAATATCCCATGGGTTGGGTGTTATTATGTTCTTTGTGAGTGTGTTTGAATCCCCTTGTGCTTGAGCATGAAACTAGGTTACTTGTAGGCCTCATAGCTCGAGGGAGGCTTGTGAGCAAGCCTATGGTTGGGTGGTGAGCACCTCCATTGGATTTGTTGTATTTTTTTGGCTTATTGTAGGTTTTGGCTAAGGAAGAGGGAAAGAAGGAGAAAGAGTCTCCATGTGGATCCTAGGCTATGTTTAGAGCCTTAGTAATTTGTTAAGGCCTTGAAAAAGATTAGCTTGAAATGAACTTTGTAAATGGAAGGGAAGAGAAATATATTTATCATTTTGTGAATGTTGGAGTTAGTAATCTTATTGTATTTATGAAAGGAAGAAAGAAATAAATAAGTTTTCATTGGATGATTACATGGCATTTTAGTTGTAAATAAATGTTTGGATAGGTCTCTTAAACACTTTTTCCTTCTCTCTCCCTCTTACATTGAACTAATATGCTTAGTATTATTTTAGAAGGAAAGAAATTTAAGTTATGGAAAGAAAATAATTTTTATCCCTATCCTTGTATATTCAAGTATAGTAAATTTGAAATTAAATAAATATGGTTTCTTTTGTAACATATCCCTATGATATTGATTTAGGTATATTGAATGGAAAATACCTTATGCATTTATCCTAAGGTGAATAAATATTATTTCATCTTCCTTACATTGATATGAAAAGAATAGAAAGTATTCATTTACACATTTATTTGCATGACTAAATGTTCTACTTTTTCATTACTATAAAATATTAAACCTATGCTTCTATATAAGCCTCATATATATATATATATATATATATATATATATATATATATATATATATATATATATATATATATGTGTGTGTGTGTGTGTGTGTGTGTGGGTGTGTGTAATTGTGCAAATAATATAAAGTAACTAAAACCATTTTTTGTTTAAAATCATTGTTTCCCTATGTTTTTCTTAAACTCTAACACACACACACACACACACACACAACTCCCCTTATTTAAACTCTCTTTTCCTTTTTTTTTAAATTTTTTTAAAAACTTTTTTTATCTCTCGAAAATGAAACTTGACTTATTTCCATAACATTTAATATTTGTATGTATATATATATATCAAAGTGCAAATATAAAATGAAAATATTAAATGTTATGGAAATAAGTTAAATTTAATTTTTGAGAGATAAAAAAAGTAAAAAAGATAAAATAAAAGAGAGTCTAAATAAGGGGAGCCAGACAAGAAGGGTCTAAGCCTTAACACACCTCAATGGGCATTGTGGGGGTGGGGACTCCGCTCCCCTCCTGCCCATAGGCCTACAACCCATGTAGGCCATAGGGAAAGCCCTGCGGACTTCACAAGTCTGTAGACCTATGGGTCCACGGGCCCCTATGGCATTCGGTGATGTTTTTGTAACTCATTTCAACACTACATCTTGTTTTTATTTGGCCCTCTATATCATATTTTGGCCTTTGATATTTATATAACATATATTCTATATATACATCACATATATACTATGTATACATAGTCCTGTGTGTATCCACATCACTCTATATACATAGTATATATTATGTTTTATAATATATTTATATATTATCCCAACATTTTTTTGGGAATAATAAAAGGATAATATATATAACATATATAATTTCCATATACATGTTTGTATATTCAATTCAAGAGTGTGTGTATATCCTAACATTTTTGTGGGAATAATAAAAGGATAATATATATAACATATATATTTTCCATATACATGTTTATATATTCAATCCAAGAGTGTGTGTGTATATATATATATACACACACACACTCTTGGATTGAATATATAAACATGTATATGGAAAATATATATGTTATATATATTATCCTTTTATTATTCCCACAAAAATGTTGGGATAATATTTTAAATCAAATGAATTTTAGTTTTATATCTTTTAAACAATAGTAAAACTTTAGCATCCAATGATGGCATGGTTTGGTGGTTAAGTCACTCGGTTGTAGTGGCAGCCACCAGAGTTCAAACCCCCACTGGGCCAACGAGTTCGCAAGGTTTACGCCTTCGCTGGGCCAACAAGCTCGCGGGTTTGAAGTGTTCCTTCTTGGGGATGAGGTCCCCCGTGTTGTGGCCTCACCGGTTCATCACTCCGGGCAAAAGCGTTAGTGTGGACCCGGAGGGCGTGTCACGCCAGTGTCACCGGTCACGTTAAAAAGTTTCCCAGGTGCATTTAAAAAAAAATAGTAAAACTTTAGCAAACTTTAGAAAACTAAATATAGAAGAAATAGAGGGAATATGTTTTTGTTGCAAAATTAGAAATATAAACCTATAAGATTAGAAAACTTCCCTAGAAATTACAGAAATCTTTTAAATCAAATCTATTAGCATCAAAGATAAATATTAGCCTTGAGGAAATAAGCTTTCCCCTAAGGAGAGATAGTTCCTCCTTTAGCCTCTCTTTAAACCTGCAAGCAAAATTGAGCTCTCTTGAAAACCTTACAGAACTTATAGGCAAACATTAGGGTTTGAGAGTTGCCCTAATTAATTTAGTTCTCTAATATGACTTAAGTTTAATTAATATCGCTTTAGAATAATTAAACTATCTTCCTAACATTCTATAGTTAGGAGCTAGATTTTTTATTAATTATTAATTAATCCTCAACCTTAGGGAAATTTATTTTCCCTATAATTTTAATTTATTTTCTTGAGTTAGGATTTGATTTACTAAGTAAATTTTATGGCTTTTTATTTGTCTTTTTATGACAATTATTATCCTTTGTGTTGGATCAATTATCGAGGCACCTTAGGTAGACTAATATTGGACCTTAATTTGTTAAGGATGATATAGTCTATTTAATTGTTTTATGTCATTTTAAATAATGTTAAATTTTATAACATTCATCTATGGAACATATATATTTAAAATGAATCTTGGATTTGATTATCATCGTTTTTGCATTATAATTAAATAAATCTTTAATTTAGTTAATTAGATTTTATCATATAAACTAGGGTTTTAGGTTGTACTTCTAAAGGGGACCATTCTTCGCTTCAGGATATAGAAACCCTAGGGGCACTTTACCTCATGGTAGGGACTCCCATTAAGGAAATGTTTGTTTCATAACCTAACCCTAACTTGGTTTCCATCATAATCAAAGGGGTGCAAAAGGAGTTTCACACTACCCTTCATGAGTATCATACTTCCCCACCTTAATGTAGCATGCCAAATGTGTGTTGCATGAGCAAGGATGTTAGGTGCACATGATCAACCTATGTACATGTTGTGCATAAGTTCTTTGAGTGATGTTTATCATGTGGATTTATGAAAAAAAAAATTGGTTGTGTTTCATGTCCATGTGTTAAATTGTGGGCATAACATTTGGTATCAGAGCCCAAGTTCAATGCTAGGAACTTTGGGTAAGTACAAGTACATGTTGTTGGACCATTTTTTAGTTGCACAACATGTGACAAATGTCTAGTCCTAGTTAATTTATTGAATATGATTAGATTTTCATTGGTAAACATAATTCTAGACCCTTGTTACGACTTAGTGGTAGGGACCATTTGTAGAGTACAATCATGATGTGTGTACATGATTAAAGGACCTTGATAGGTTTGATTCCTTGAGTTATGTTACTTTTCTAATGTGATCTTGGGAAGAGGTTTTAAGTGATTAAGAGGACTAAGACCTTAGATGGTGTTCAAAACATTACTTCTTTTTAGTTTAAGTGATGCATATTTGACCTTGAGATAAGGTTTGTTGATAACCCTTGTGCATCATGAGTTCAGGAAAGAGGTTGAATTTTGGTAATGATTTTCTATCACACCCTTGAAAGAGGGATAGTTGACAAGATTATTGTACCATACCCTTAGGGAAGAGGCTATTCATTTGACAATGACTATCTAACAACACCTTTGGAAGGCTTGATTTTTGTGAGGATTAGAATTCACGTTGAAAGTTGTGTGCACTTTCAAGTCTTATAAGACTCTTTTGAGTGAGCGTGTTGAGTGGTGTTTGCCCTTCTTGTAGTAGGAAGAAGTGTATTAGAATAAGTAAGTCAAAATTTAAGGTGGATATTATGGTCCTTGTTATGCCTTTCTCTCACCATGTTATTGGATAGATAACCTATGTAATGTGGGGTAAGTTCTATTTATTCTAGCAAATCTCTTGTTGAGATGAAAGAGATATTGATGAAACTATAGAGCATCTTTGACTTCAATTTGAGGGTAAGTTACCTTGATGAGTTGTCATCTCCTTGATGTGTGGAAGTAAAGAGGATGTTGATGTTGTCCCTTAGGCTATGTGTTTATGCTACATATGTCTTGAGGATGGTTGATAGATGTATAAGTGTGTAGAGTATAAAGGCCTACTATCGTATCACTTTGTCTATCCATCTAGTTTAAGTGGTATGAGAAGGATGGATAGGTAACCTTTTTTCTTGTTATATAATTTGTGACACTTGTTGTGCCACTCTAGTTAGTGCCTTGGAAATGTGATGTGCCTAGTGGATAGAAGATGAGGCACAATACTTGTAAGCATTGTGTTGTGATGCACCTAGCTCACTTATAGAAAGTTAACCCGTTTGGTTGGTGGCATTAAGTTAGACTATCATGTAGTATTCGAGCCATGCTATGTTTTTCTAGAGTGACATCTAGCTGGGTGAGAACTCCCTAGTTGGTTATTAATTAAGGATTTGGGAGAATCTCGTTCATTGCATTACCATCCTTGTTTCTTGGTTATACCTATGCAATAATGTGCATCTTGTCAGGATGTTGAGTAACACTTGAATGCAAGAGGTTCTATGTGTGTAAAAAGGGCTAGTCAAATCTTTTTAATAACAAGTTAGACTATGAAAGAGTGGTAAGTGTTGGGTAATGCTTAGAAATGTTGGGTTGTTGTGAAAACCCCTCTTGAAGAACATCCTTTTTGTATAGTATGAAAGGACTCTTGGTGAGACTTATTGTGATTTAGATGGATAATGTGATAAGATAAGTTTATGTCGACCCTTATCTCTTGAACCTTAGATATTAAGGTTTGTTGAAGGGTCTTAGAATTAGTCACTTGAGCCTTGGTTTCTTGATTCCATTCCTTGATCATAATGGATATGATGGAAAGTGGTTATTGAGTGCACTAATGACCTATATGTTGAATTGAAGAGGGGATTCAAATCCTTGTTTAATTTAAGAATGCAAGTTGCCACTTGAGAAATCTATCTTAGAAAAGATTAAGTTGGAGAGTTGAGTTGGTATGTAGATTGTATTGGTAAGCAATTGTTATCTTGGTGTCATAACTTTAGACATCTAGTGGAGTAGTGTGGTAGACATCACGTGTAAATTGTGTAGGTGCCTTTAGAAAATGTTGACTTCATTAAAACATGATTGTGTGGGTGTACTATTGTAGAAATACATGTGATCTCTCCATGCCTTGTAATTTCTTTTTGGGTGGTGCCACTTCTTTGGTCTATGTGTACTTGAGTATTTATGGGTACTAGCATTGTGGCTATTATCACTTTTGGATTCTTAGCATCGTAGGAGGATTTAAATCATCATTAAAATGATCTTGAAGATTGATTTTGATTACAACACTTTAGTTGGGTGGATACCCAACTTGTCACTTGGAATCACTTTAGAATGATAAAGTGAATGCTAGACATAACTAGAGTTCTATGGAATGGCTCCTACTCTAGTGACTTGGTAACAATAGTAAGGTATATGGATGTGTTCATAACAACATTTGTGACTTTGCAAGTTATTAAAGTGACTTCAAGGATTGGGATGATGTTGGTTAAACCCTTGATGGGATTTGTTATATTCCTTAGTAGGAGGAGTTGAAAACATTAATACAAATTTGGTTCTTGGGTTACGTGACTTGTGGTTTACCACATTAGTACATGTCTTGGGTTTGTGTGGGGCATGTGAGTGATAGTTATAGATAGGATGTATCATAATCTTAGCCAAACATGACCACCTTTCCTTTTCTCCCTTTTGTGACTATGATGTATACGTGTGTTGTTGTAATGTGTAATATTGAGAAATTGTTTAAATTTTATTTATCTAATTATTTATCGGTAAAATTTTCTTGTCTTCTTAATTGAGAAACTAGCAGTGTTGAAATTCTTTTCTTGGGCTACATAGATAATGTTTCCTATTTTCACTCTTCACATCAAAAATAGGCAAATCAGATTTGCTTTGTTAGTTTTGTGATCGTGTATTGTTGTTTGGTCTTAAAAAAAGCATCATGTGTATCAAATTTATGAGGTTTAAACATTTTTTTGTCTCCTAGGTTTTGGAAAGTATGTTAAGAGGTTTTAAATGGCTTCATAGAGTCCTAAATGCTATATTGTCTCAAATTTCTATTCATTGGTCCTTTTAAAAGGTTTATGAAGTGCCTTAGACTTGTCAAAACAAGTGTTTTTCATAGCCAAATATACTTTTCCACGTTGCATGATATAAAAAATATGATGACAAGGGTTAAAGAAAATGCTTTCCACATTTTAAGAGGGTTCTCCATGTTGCATGGATCAAAAAGAATATCTTTCCACATTCAAAGAAGTTGCTCAATGTTATCTTTGCCAAAAGACCATGTACCAATTGTGTGGAGAGAAAAGGTTATAGAGAAATCTATTTTTGTCTCATCTTTCTCACCCTAAGTTAGAGTCTTCAAGTTTAGGGTTAGGTGTTTCAACTTTGGGTTGGTGTTATGGTTTCTTCATGATCTTCAAACAAATGTCTCCATGCATGGAATAGGGTTTGCAGGTGTAGAAAACTTTGTGTTAATAGTTTTGGGCATGTTAAATGAAAAATAGGATGATAGATGTATTCAAGGCAGCATAGACTAGAAAGAAGACTAGAGAACTGATAAACAAAGAGTAGTGGATATAAATACCACTGTCATAGAAGGTGTTCATAGTAAAAAAGAGACTGTGTAAAGGTAAACAATGGTATATGCTAGAGGTTATAGAGGAATGAAGTTTGAAGGTGTTTATACCAAGGTTTTCATAGTGCAAATACATACGAGGGTAAAGGTCTAAAAGGAGCAGTCATAATCATATAGTAGTAGTCCATGAATACAAAGAAAAAGATCATGTATAGTGGCATGTAAAGGAGGCATAACAATGAAAGAAGAGTAGAGTTTGTGGAGTCTTGTAGTTTAGAAGCATATTGGGCAGCTCTGTTAATGGTCTTTTTATTTAAGAATATTTTAGAGTCCTACGTTCACAATGATGACAGTTCACATGACAGTGAGAATATACACTGGTCTATAGATATGCTATGAAAATAGGGTTTGTGAAGAGTTGGTTCCTTCATCCCATCACATCCTTGTATTAAAGAAAATGCATACTATGGAAAGCACTGTGAGAATAGGTTTGGAAAGCATCATGAAAAACTTGAGGTCAACATAGGTCTAACATGTATAGAAGGTTATAAGCTATGTTTAAGAGTCTTGAAGAATACCCAAAAGATATCTCACCTTTGTAGCTGTTAGGAAGCATGCAAGTTGACAGAGGAGATTCCTATGGCAACATGTAGTGACTTTCAAGATATAAGGTAGATGTTCATATGTATAGAGAGATATACATCATGCATACAGAGATTAAATAGAAAAAGAACAGTTCTATCAACAACCTAGAGGATTCTCATCATGCATGTATTCAAACAGGGAAAAGAATAAGAGAAAATTATGGCACTTGATAGACTGAGAAGTAATAATCATGCAGAGATTATTTTCAAAGGTGTTTTGAGCTCACAAAGACCTAATGAGTGAGATGGTGATAGGTTGAAAGAGTATGTGAAGGGTTGAGAGAGACAGTCAAGATCCTCTAAAACTAATTATGAAGAGAACCCTAAGACACAGTAAAGCACATGGTAAAGGAGCAACATAACAAATAGTGAAGGTTCTACACTAAAAATGCAGTTTTGTTTTCAGTCTAAAGGATAGTGACAATGAGAAGATTCAACAAATAGGGGGTCATGAACAATGAATCTTTTGCCAAGATTATATCAAGAGGATGTAAAACCACAGGAGGTTTGTCATCCTCATGTGTCTATCTATATGGATAGTGTGTACATAAGGTATGTATTCAAGGAGACTAAAGGTGCTTGAAACCTTGATATGGATAGTTTTAGGGATCTACACATCATATTGGGACCTGTCAAGGATATAGTAATAAACCCATAGAGATCTCAAGTATTTAGGGCTCACTTTAGTCCGACAAGGCATGGTCACCATGGATTAATAGGTCTGAATCATTTCTTAGGGATATTCTTTAGAGTAGAAGGGACTTGTAATGAATAAAGAAGACATTGTTAAAGGATGGATTGTAGACCTTTAAGGTCTTGAATAAACCATGAAAAGGAGTTTTGCAAAAGGTGACCCAGACAGAAGAGAGATCTATGAAATACTTTGAGTAGACTTGTTGTCATAACAAAAGAGGTTTGTCAAGTGTTTGAAGAGACTGTGTTTTCATTTCCAACCTTACCAAAATAAGCTCTTATTAAAATATTCTTTAATATGTGTCAAGAATGTACGGCCTTTAAGATGTCATGAAGATTCCATGTGAAGTTCCATGGTGGATGGGATTGGTCACAGATTTTGAGCTAAGAAATTTTGTAGAATAGTTTAAGATCTCATAATAGGCCTTGACTCAACAGTGGCATCAAAAGGAAGGTTTATGAGTCTTGAATGGATTGAAGAGCCTTAGAGCACCATGAAGACTATTAAAACAAGGAGACAATAATGTATGCTAAGATGATAGGCAGTGATAGGGTTGGAAGATGTTGATCATAGTGACATGAGCATGACAAGAACTATGAAGATATTAGGGTATCTAACTATGACTTCATAGAAATCCATTATAAACATGGTCCTTTGTATGATCTCCTAAGAGACTTATGGGTTTTTGATAGTCTGCTAAGAGATTGTAGGACTTTATTACAAAGTTTTTCCTTCACAAGGGTATTGATAAACTTTCACAAGGTACAAAGTCTATTTTTGACACAATGGTCTATTTTTGACAGGGGTCTGAGTTACCATCATAGAGGTCTATTTTTTTTATTGAGGATAGTCAAGCGTGACTAATGAGAAAAATGTTTGAGAAAGGTAATGACCTTGTAGGTCTGACAGAGACATGTTTATAAAGGCACATTGACCGACCCTAAACATTAAAAACATCAAGTCTACAAAGATCTTCAAAATGATTAGAGGTCTATCAAACAAGAAATGAGGGTCAGACACTACAAAGAAGTAATGAATGGAAGATGCAGGTGACTGTCAAATAGTGACAGAGACAATCATGACAGGGTCTAAAATTTGTAGAGGACTAGTGATCAACAAGTATTTCAAACCCTCCTTGTAAACATTTCAAACCATTATGGTGTAGTACAGTGAGAAAAGCAATTGTTCTATAAAAGATCTATGATAGAGAAGACTGTCACATTGACTTTTGAAGATCTATGAAATGATTTGGAAGTAGAGACCTATGAAAATCTCATTGCAGATGTGTATATGGAAAATCGATCTATTCTAAACTAAATAAAACCAATGAACCCAATAACATAAAGAAAATGAATTTAAATAAAAGCCATGACAAATAATCAATGCAATAAAGACTTTTACCAAAATTTGTGTTGTTTCCTTTTGGATTGAATGTAGAATTGCTCAATGAAATTGCAAAGCCATAGCTGCAACAAGCAAGTGTAGTGCTCAAGAGATCAATGTCAAATGATCGTAAGGTGCTCAATCGACGCGTTGTGTATGCTCGAAGCTCTGTTAAGTGTGCCTGAGAATACAATCGAAGAGAGAGACTAAATGAAGGAGATGAGGGGGGTTTATATAGATTTCAAGGAAAATCGATCAACGGTCCAGATAATTCAGAAGAATCAATGGAGGAGATAAGTTGAGGAATGTGCAACGAAATGAAAAGAAGACATGTGTCTTGCTTTCTTTTGTATGAGAGGAGTTATCAAGAATAGAAGAATAAGTTAACTGAAGAAATAAATCAATTAAAAGAATAAAGCAATCAGTTAAGTGATTTAAAACAAGAAGAAGGGATTTGCATGAGAAAAGAAGATATTTTGCTTTATTAAATATAGAAATATTTAATTGATGAGAAAGAAAGCTTGAGTTATTTTAGAGATAACTCAAATTAGAAGAAAAAACAATTTAAATAAATAATTGATTTATTTAAATTTAGAGACGATATTTTTGGAAGAAGTAATTAAATAATTGGAATTATTTAATTTAGAAGATTTAAAAGCAAATTAAATAAATAAATTTATTTAATTGTTGTGCATGATTTTGGAAAAATGATTTTGATTTAATTAAATAATTTAAGAATTATTTAATTTTAGATAAGAGGGAATTTGTTGAATTAATTAAATAATTGGGTTTATTTAATTAATGTGGATTTGATTTTTGGAAAGTGACAATGATTTAATTAAATAATTAAAATTATTTAATTATAGAAGAATATAGAGGAATTTAATTTAATTAATTAAATAACGAGGATTTATTTAATTAATGTTGAATTTAGGAGATTTAGAAGAATTTGATGATAATTAATTAAATAATTAGATTATTTAATTAACGTTTGCAATGCAGGTGATTAGACAGATTATGAAATGCAAGTAGCATGACAAGGTCATTTTAGGGTGTCTACAGCAGATATAAAGGATCATGTAGTTAAGATTGGCATGAATAAAGTTTGTAGGAGTAGGACAAGTAAGGGACATTATCAAAGTAGTAAGGAGATGAAGAGATTTGGAGAAGTGTAGGAGCATCTTGAAAAAGCTAGAACCTATGCATGCTTGAAAAAATCTTGATAACACTTTATGAAGTTGTGTCCCATCATCCTAATTTTATGAAGACTTTGAGTACCTTGTATGATGTCATATAAAGGATGTAGAAGGGTGGATGAACTTGAAGGGGATATCAGTGACTTGTAGATAGACATAACACCATTAGATTTATTATCAAATGCAAGACTCATTAGATCTAAATGGTAATGAAGAATCTAAGAATGATGTTGAGTCTTTGAGATTAGAAGATAAGGTGGTTAGAAGACATAAAGTGGTCATTCAAAGATGCAGTTAGAAGGTGTAAAATAGTTGCAAGAATATAGAGGAAAAATTCTCTATTTGCATGCCAAGACAACTTTGGGAGGGATAAGGATCAATAAACGACAGATGAAAACCACCCACCTATCAAGGAGGCATTTGATAGTAGTTGAAAGCACCTAGGAGTCAAATCAGGGAATGCAAAGTAAACCAAGTCAAAGACTACAAGGAATCTCTTCCTCAATGCCCTCAAGGAGTTTTTCAAGGAGTCTTCTAGAGGAGGTTTGACTCAGCCAGAAAAGGCATTTACTTTCTCTCAAGATTCATACCTAGATTCTCTCATTTATGGGAGATAAAAAAGGAATGCTTAGTTTTGTTTTGAGTTAGTTCTTACTTAGTTTAGAAAGGAGAATTCTTGATATGGAGAGAAAAAATTTGTAACCTGAAACAAGGTTCTTCTCTAGTCTTTTCTGTATGGTAACTCATCATAATTAGAGAAACCAAACTTGCACGACAATTTTGTAAGTAGCTTTGAACAATAAAAGAATTTTGACCTTCTCAATATTTATGTCTATTATGTGTGATTGAATGATTGATGTATATTTCTATGATTTACATGCAAATATTTGAATGTATTTCTCATTTTTAACATCTATATACAAAAAATGCATGATTTGTGTAGGTTGTAGGTTGTGTCATGATGCCAAATAGTCATTAGTTGTGAGAAAGTCTTCATTTTTCCTTCTAATATTGCAAACATCAAAACTTTCCTATGAAATATTGATACATGAACATGAAATAGATGTGAGTTGTGTCTTGAAACTAGTTGATTTATTGAACATATTGTGTATGTTAAGCAGTAGTACATGTCACAAACATTTTGTACATCGCCTTCCATTAGGACTTAGGCTTCTTTTATGTCATTTCATGCCCTTTTCCTCTGAGAATAATAGTAGCTTAAGTCATTTTAGGTGAAGTACTAAGGGAACCATCCCTCTCTGGAGACTCACTTCTATCTATGAGCAACCCATAGGCTCTGGAGTGTTTCCATGCTTATCAAATGAGTAATGGAGTTTAAAAATTACTCTCTAGGGTACACTCAGGAATGATAACAGCTACATTTATTTTAAATAGTCCTCTTACCTCAAGGGCTTGTTTAATCTTGTTTTGATTTAAATTTTTGAATACTAAATTTGTGGCCACTTTTGAATTGGATCTTTCTATTGAATCTTATTCTCTTATTGAATTTAAAATCTTATATTTTGTAATCTTGCTTATGTTGAGGATCTTTGTTTTGTTTACTACTAGTGGTGCATGTGTTGTAGTGTGACTTATGTGATCTACCCTACCTATAAGGGGTGTTTGGTAGAATATAAAAGGGGAGTAGATGGTTAAGGGTTAGGGTCACATAAGGTTGAAAATTTCTTTATAAGATTAGTAGTTGGATAGTTGACTCCTCCCTTGTCCTTAGGTCTTGAAAGTAATCCTTCTATGCCCTTCCTCTTTGGGAGGATGAAATTTGTTAAATAACAAGAGAAGAGGGCTACGAGCAACATGAAGTGAGGATCACAGGAGAGGACCCTAAGACCATCATTTTTTTCTCATATATCCCTTATCTATGAGATATGGGCTTCATTGTGGTTAAGGTTGTTGAATTCTATTATCACTATGAGTTTTACTTGAGAGTTCTTATAGTGATGTGTGTGCTTTGGGTTCACCTCTTAACTTTAAGAAGGCATGAGCTTGTTTTGGCTCTTATCTAATTATGTCATCTCACTTGGTTAGTCTAGTTCTTACCTTTTGATATATGAGGTGAATTAGATTTGTGAGTATCATGTATTGGGTGATTAGGAGAGGTTAATATTAAGTGAATATGCAAAAGTGAATATTGGGTGGTTAGGAGAGGTTAGGAAGCTAATGACCTTGTTAGGTGATAAGAAGAGGATTTTCATTGTTTTTACCTCCCTTGGTGTAACTTATTCTTTGCAATGACTAAACAAACTTAATGATCTTTTTTTAGAGTATCTAATACCTTGTCCTAGTATGAAACCTTTGTGGAGTGCTTGGAGCAAGTGATTTGTATTTTATACTTGGTGTCTTCTATCCTAGAGAGGGATTTTTGACTAGTTGTTTAGAAAGAACTACCTTGTAATCATTTTTGTTGTTCCTTGTTGTTTGTGTAATGGAGTAAGTTGTTGTCCTTGCCATGTTGGCATGGATTGAAGGTGGAATACTCTACCTTACCTCCTTGTTAACTTCTAGGAGGAAGTTTAGTCCTAGGGTGAAGGATGTGAGGCCCACCCTTGTGTGACAGGTTTTAGTCACACTATTTGACTTGATTGTGTTTGTTACACTTGGAATTGGGATGCAACATATGGACTTAAGATCCTATTATGTGGATGATATTGGAATCAAGGTTGGATTTAAATAGTTGATTTTATTTCTTATGTAGATGTAGACCTTAATAGATGATAATGTGTGAATCTCTATTTGTGAGTATAAGATACATGTATTGATCTGATAAAAAATGTATATGTTGTTTAACTATAATAGAGATGAATTAGTTAAGAGTGATTATGATTAACTCTTGATTGTACTGAAAAGATGATTCACTTTCCTTTATTGTTTCAATAATGTTATTGAATGAAATTTACTCATTTGGATTATTGCAAAATGATTATAAGTGAAATATTAATATTCTAGTGAGATTGAATTATTTCAATGGTTAAATATAACACCTAAATTTGGATGGTTAGAAAGAGAATTGTGGAAAGGTATTAATGAGATTATGCACTAATATTTGAAAGTGATTTTAATTGTGTTTGAAACACTTGGTTATTGAGTGACTCCATGTGTGTTTTATTCTTGTCACTTTGGCTATATATATGTATTGGACCTATTGATGTGTGTGTGTAAGTGTGCATGTTAATTCCATGGCCAATGGAAATTAGAGGTCTCACATGTAACCCCAGTTAATAATCCTCGTGATGCCTACCTAGTCCCTAAGGTGGACTAAGGTTATATGTTGTTTGAAAATAAATGTTATTGTGGTAATGAATTTTTTTGGTTTTATTTGAGTCTCCTAAGGTTGACTTAGGTTTAGGTGGATGATGAGTGTCATCCATGTTTCCATTTTTGTTCATGGGTTTTAGAGGCTACTTAAATGTTAATTTTTTATCTTTATTATGTTTATTTAATGTATTTTAGGGCCCTAGGTCAATTATGTAACATACCATCCCATATAAATTAGAATTACTCACAAAATTTACTAAAAAGTAAATGAACATGTTAAACATGAATTTTTTTTAAAGCATTTGTATAATTACATGGAAATAAAAGAAAATATTTTTTGAATATGTTTAAACCTTGTAATACAATATATTCTAAGATAAATCATAGTGAAAACATATCACTTTACATTTACAAATAAGTTGCACTTGGAAATATGAATAAGTTTACATCAGATTTGAAAATCATAAGTCAATCATGAAGTACACTACATTTGAAATATTGATATCTATCACACAAGTCTTAGCAAGTCTTCTACTATAGAGGGAGAACATCATCCAATTTTGTTACCTCCAACCATAGACTGTCGGTCCCCCACACACCTCCCTTTCTAGAAGTGGCCCTACCCTTTATGAAGAGTATAGACATAAGGAACTGACAAGTTGCCATCTAAGTTCTAGTGTTGTGTCCTATGTAACTCAATCAACTATACAACTCTAGACAATCTTCTAGCTAGATATGATCATTTTGACAAGTCACAGAATCTATACATGGTGAACTGCCTAATGCATCAGAGACAAATGCATCACTTTGGCCAAAGTTTCTATATAAATATACGTTTGCAATAAACATAGTCATGTGTTCACACACCTCTAACTTGACTTGGAAACTACCTCATCCTATAGTTAGGCTTGCTTGACTAGTAACTCTAGACATGAATTGTCTTGGCTAACTCAATTCCTAGTCAATATGACTAAGAATTTAATCCTTAATCTAGGATATATGAAATATATAAGTTTAGGTGAATTTAACCTTATAGAGAGTCCCTTGTTGCATACTTACAAATATCAGGGTCTATGACTCCCTATCACTGAACTTCATGACTCAAAGGTTAAACACTATTATGTTCTAACACAAGTTTCTGACTCTACAAGAAATTGTTTATTTAAAAAATTGCTTCATATATTTCTCCTAAAATATAATTATTTTGATCTATGGTTTCTTGACTATTCACTGTTGACCATATTAAACAATAGACTAACCCAATGTTATAAAAGATCCAAAACTAGGGATTTAATTTCTCTATCCCAACACATTTGAAATGCCAAAATAAACTCTTGTTGTCCAAAAGTAAAAGCTTATAATAATATATCATAAAATTGATGGCCTCTAATCTTCTCTTGATTACTTGGGCATCACAAATCTCATAGCATGTATAAATATAATACATGACGTAAGCCCTCATACATATACATTCTTAAAGAGCACTATCATTATCTTAAATAATCTTTTGACTAAGTTCTATTTTTCAACATAAATAGCTTAACATCCTTGAATATCAAAGTAATGTTTTTGATTAGTTCAATAGGAAAAAAGGGCCCTAAATCCTATACAAGGTAGCTTCTAGGGCAAAAAGGCCTCAAACATGCCAGAAATAGTACATTAATGATATAACAACAACAAACAAAAATGAGACTAATCAAAAACACAAAAACTAGAAGAACCACTAAGGACTACCAGTCATCCCATACTTGGCCAAGAAATTGACCATATCCTTATAATCACTGAGGCTATCCACCCCCACATCTTTGACTTTGTCATCAAAGTCCTTAACAACAACAAACACTAAAGTTGTGCGATGAAGAGCCTTGGTAGAAAACTCAGTCATGATTCGCCACTTCTTCTGCATCTTGTCCATCCTAGCCTTGAGCACCACCAGCTCATCAGTAGTATTGACACACAGTGAGCAGCTTCCCTTCTTCTTCTAGCCCCAGGCTTCCTCAGTAGCCTCCTCTATCTCCTCCTCACTAGGCTTGTTTAGCTCGACAAAGTGGCTTACTCCTTCATCTTCATGCATGGATTTGGTGGGAATTTCATCTTCACCCTCTCCAATGGTGTCCTTGACAAAGATATAATCATCAGAAATTTCCATGCCCTGGGGATTAGAGGATAGGATTCCAACAATATGGCTAGACCTACACACACCAAGAACACCCTATTTACCAATACCACCCCCATCATCACTCCTTGCCTATTTAGTTCCCAAGTCCAAGTCAATGAATTTCGTAGGATCCTCAACCATATCGAGGTCCTCCTTCCCAATTTTAGTTTTCTTAAACTACACAATACCCTCATCTTCCATAGCCTTCCAGTCCCTTTTAGTAGACACCCCCGTATCCTTCTCAATCTCTTGATTAGGGGTCTCAAGTTTAACTTTCTTAGGGGACTTAGTCTTGGAATCAAGAGTAGGGGACCCAATAGGGGTACTACATTCTTCAATTCTGGGGCCCCCTTCAAGTTTTTAGGGGAGATTTTGGAGGTCCCGATGATTTTCTTGGATTTATCTTTAGCAATAGGAGACAGGGCTGACAAGTATTCTCAACCAAGCTAATCTTAATTTATTTTGGGGGGTACAAGGCCAAATGAAAGTGGTACAAAATTAGGATTAGTCTTTGATGAATTGGGATGAGAGGGTAGTTAGGATTTTTCACATGAATATCCTTGGCAGACTTAATAGAATTCTCCAGAGAAGACAACAAGAAAAAGGGGAAACTAATCTCCATCCTATTCCTAAAGGGATTAAGAAACACAAATTTATAGTGGTAGCATACCTTGAATCTGCTCTCCAGAGTGAAATATTTCATGATCATTAGACAAATTTTCCCCATGGCACCAACAACTTCTCCCTTTCAAACCCCCCATGGAGTTTCATAGTAGCTTCAACTTCACAAAAGAATATCCCCATATTTTTAGGGTTTGGTACCTTGCTACGATGACTGTGTTTTTTGCATTTGGTGGGGAGTCTCGTGGCTTGCCATATCACCTCCTTAGAGACTTCAAAACTAATTACTCCCAAGAGGACTCACCTAGAATCCTCATCCCATGACTATACAAACTATTGTGACAAATTCTCATCATGACCAATCATCACATCAAGGAGTGGAGATACATTCCCCTCCTATATAGCATGCCAGACTGTAGGGTCTTGTTAGAATTCTTTAGAAGAGGTTAGTTTAGTCTTAACAATGTCACCACCCATCTTCAAGTTCAGTAATCTACACAACTAGAGAGAAAGGAAATGCTTAAGGTAGAGAGTGTAGGAATTCTTAGCAGAATACTCAAAGGAGTAATTAAGCCCTTCCATGCATATCCATTTAACCAAAGGTCATGGGATGATAACTTCATAATAATTTTGTAGATTTGCAATGCCTTCACCACCCTAGATTTCTCCCTTGGGAAAAGCCCGCACCCACCACCTTGTGTGAAAAAGAAAATCATTGGAGGCAAGGACTGAAGGGAAATAATTTCCCCTAAACCATCTAGTCCATTGATTGTCTTGCCCTCCCATCATATGCCACCTCAATTATCTTCCAAGCCATCTTGTCAAATCATCAACCTGTCCAACCTTCACATGCCTCCTCAGCTTCATTTCAAGCCAGCCTATCATCCAATTAGCCTACCACCCAATGTCTTGCCACCTCAACTTACTTCCAAGCCAACCCATCCTCCAAACCTTCCTCTCACCTTTCACATGCCACCTTGGCATCTTTAAGGATCTCTTAGTTAGCTCCTTTTACTATTTTTCCTTGCCACTCTAAAAAGTTTAAAAAGTATCAAGTCTTTTCCTGCCACCCTAAGTTTGAAACCCAATGGCTACAAGCTTGTTTGAATACTTTTGCCCTTCAAGGAAAAATAGCCACTTCCACACAACCAGAGTATGTAGATAGTGAAGAGCCCATAATGCCTAATCTATGTACCTACTTCCATCTTGCTTAATGAGAGTTTGAATCTTGCTAGGCAGCCTAGCCACAAGCCTCCAACATAGCCAACCATTGTTGTTACTACCTAGGTTCGCCATAGAGTCTGCTACAACATTAACCTACCTATAGCTATGAGAAACCTTGTACTCCTCCACGGCATTAAGGAGCAACCAGATATCACCTATAATGTTCTCCAACTTCCAACCTATACCCACTGAACTGAGAGCAACATTCACAATTAACTGTGAATCCCCTTCAACATGCAGATGTCTAATGTTCAAGGAGATAGCTAGTTTGATGCGCCACAACATGGCTAAAGCTTTGGCCTCATTGTTTCTTTTAATACCAAATCCCCCAGTGCAAGCAACCACAAACATTCCCAAATCAGATCTAATTATGCCTCCTCCACTAGCAACCCCAGGGTTCCCTTTAACAGCCCCATCAAAATTGAGTTTGAACTAGCCTTTATGAGGCAAGCTCTAATTAGTTTTAGCTCTAGATATCTTTTTAGAATTATTAATCTAGTAGATGTTCAGGCTAATAGTCCATTGTTTCAATAAACACTACTCTCTTTTTTCTGGAGGGTTCTCAAAAGCTTTGAATTTGCAGGAATTGATATTCTCTGCCAGTAGTTTGGAGAAGGTCTAGAAAACCTCTAAGGGGGTTCTAAACTTTTCCCTAAAAACTTTTTTATTCTGCTCTTTCCATAAATACCAATCTAGGCAAGGGGGGATTTGTAGTCATAGCTCCTTAACAATAGGAAATGTAGATCTGAAGGGGGATCTCCAAGCCTTAACTAGGGCCACCACATTTTCATTGAAAACCTAGCACAAATTCAGCCTCTATGTAATAAGACTCCTAACTTCCTGAGAAAAGTTATAGTGCAGAATGAGGTGGGTGACTATCTATTCCTCTTCCCCACAAAGAACACACCTGTTTGGCATTTGAAAGCCTCTTTTCTTCAGATTATCAAAAGTAGGGATTTTTTTATACATTAGGGTCCACCAAAAGAAGTTGATTTTAGTTAAAAGTTTAGAGAGCCAAACTTTCCCCCACAACCTATCCTCCCTAGGGTCTAATAGTAGACCGTAGGAACTCTTCATAGTAAATAGGTCCTTGTTTTCTTTATCCCAAATCATCTAATCTTGTTTAGGGAGAAGGGAGAGCCTAAAATCAACCAATTCCCTTTGAAGCTGAAGGGTCACCTCTTTATCCTCATCTTGATCAATGACATAGTCCATGATACCCTTCCATCTCCTAATGCGCCCCCCCCCCCATAACTTTTGATGTAATTAGCCACTTTACAACTAAAGAACCTGTAGGCTTTATTAGCAAGTCTACCATAGCCCAAATCTTTGAGTGGAAGGTCTTTCAACCATCTATCTTCCCAAAAATTGATATTCCTACCATCCCATATCTTCCATCTGATGCCTCTATGAAGGAGACCATGAGTTTCGAGGGTCCCATTCTAGATGACAAAACCTTTAGGAAGTCCAAGATCAACCAGCAACTTATAGTGTCCCTCTCCATTAAGATACTTAGCGGTCATTATATCACCCCAATCCTTATTACCTTGATTCAAGTTCCAGCCTATCTTCGACATAAGGGCCCTATTCATGAGATGGATTCTTCTTAAACCCAAAACCCCCTGACATCTAGGAGTACAGAGCTTTTCCCAACCAACCAACGCAATTCTCATTTTTTCCTCCACCCCAGACTAGAGGAATTTCTTCTAAATTTGCTCAATCTTCTCAACCACATATCTCAGGATTTTGAATAGACTTAGGAAATAGTTAGGTATGTCTTGAAGGGAGGCTTTGAGGAGCTGAAATTTCCTAGCTTGGATCAATAAATCTCCTTTCCACCCACCCAACTTCCTTTGTATTTTTTCCATAATCATGTTCCAATAATCTAGAGTGACTTTGGTGATAATTAGTAGAAGGCCAAGGTAGGTAGTAGGCAACCTCGCACTAGAGTAGCCCAAGGCTCTAGAAATTTTTTTCTATACATCCTCTTGGATATTTAGAAAATAGATGTGACTTTTCTCAAAGTTGATGCTCTGCCCAAAGGCACTTTCATAAGCATTGAGAAGGCTTTTCCACCTTCTAGCCTCAACCATAGAGGCAATTCCAAACAATATAGTGTCATCCACAAACTATTGAATGACCGACACCTGGGCTGTGGAGGCAGGCTTAATTCCCCAAAGACTCCCTTGCACCAACAAATTACAGGCATTCCTACCAAGTACTTTAGCTAGCAAGATGAAGAGATAAGGGGAAAGAGGGTCTCCCTATCTAAGACCTCTCTCTAAGGGGAAAAAATCTCTAGGGGAACCATTGACTAACATAGAGAATTTAATAGTGGATATACACTCCTTCACCAGGTTGATCACCTGATCTTGAAAACCAAATTTCCTGAGAACCCTAATCAGAAAATCCCAGTTGACTCTATCATATGCTTTAGAAATATCCAATTTAAATATCATACATGGGGTGTTGATTTTGGAAATTGAGTGAATGATCTCATGAGTAGTGATGGCCGCATCAAGAATTTGCCTACCCAGAACAAAACCTTTTTGAGAAGAGGCTATGAGTTTGTCCAAAAGAGGTTGAAGTCTAAAGAACAAAATCTTGGTGAAGATTATGTACATTATATTATACATGCTGATTGGTTTGAAGTCTGTCATGGAGGTAGAATCAACCTTCTTCAAAATCAAGGCAATAAATGTGTTGTTCAACTGTCATAGGAGTCTTCCAATCCAAAATAATTCTTTGGCCATGTTAGTAACATCCTTCCTAGTAGCATCCTGAAAGGTTTGGAAAAAAGCCAGGGGGAACCCATCCAAACCTGGAGCTTTGAGTGCTCTCATAGAGAAGACAACTGCCCTAACCTCCTCCTCCATAATTGGCTTAGTTAGAAGGGAGTTGTCTTCGTCAAACAATATGTTAGGAATGGAGTCCAGAAAGGACTCATTTTCTTCCCTTGGGACATTGACATGATGAACATCCAAGAGAGACTTAAAGTAGTTAGAAGCCAACCTCCTAATTTTAGCATTAGTCTCCACCGTATTCCCATTCTCATCTTTAAGTTTACTAATAGATTTTCTCTTCTTGTGCCTCAAAGTTGATTGATGGAAAAAGATGTGTTCTTGTCCCCCTCTTTCATCCATTGGACCTTAGACTTCTGTTTCCAATAGACCTCCTCCTCCCTCAGCGTCAACATCCAATCTTTAGAGACAGTTATCCAAGGCCTATAACTCCCCTGACAAGTCTCCCTGCTCCATTCTAGATTGAACCTCCAAAAGTTGACCCTTGATGCTATTTTTCCTGACCAAAACATTCCCAAAAGTATACTTGTTCCATCCCTTAACTTTGTTCCTAACATTGGCTAGTTTTTGGACCAATCTATACATTGTCAGCCCCTAGACATGAATGTTCCACCACCCAGCTAGACAATTTCTAAAATCCAGATGAAGTACACACATCATTTCAAATCTAAAGGAGAAGGGGCCTTTAACACACCTCTCTTGCCAATTGAGCATTAAAAGGTTGTGGTCAAAACCCACTCGGTGAAGAGCCACCAGATTAACAAGGTTGGCTATGGTCCATTTGGAGGATATTAAAAATCTGTCAAGTTTAACTTGTATGAGATTATTTCCTTGTCTTCTATTTGACCAAGTAAAAGAATGGCCCTCCAGGTCAATATCCATAAGGCCAACATTACCTAAAAACTCCATCAAGTCTGCCATGTTGTCAGAATAATCTATCAGATCCCTCTTTTTTTTAGATAGATAGAGGGGGGAGTTTAGGTCTCCCACAACCATCCAGTTAGTTCTCTTAGAACTTTTAATCTTATCTTATAAATTATCTCAGACCTCCTTTCTCCCATTGCATGTATTTGGGGCATAAACATTGACCAGGGTCCACTAAATAAAGCTGCATTAGAAGGAAATTTCAGTATAATGCCTAGAATAGGACACCAACCTCCCCTAGATATTATGATTCCATAAGGTGGCAATACCCCCCAAAGCACGTTGGGCTCCACTAATGGCATAGTTGGCATTGGGCCAGATGTTTTTAACCACCATATTGAAGTTCTCCTTTGTCATCTTAACTTCTTGAAGTAACAAAATATCCACTTTGTTATAAAAAATGTAGTTCCTAACAAGCAACTTCTTGTGAGGGCTATTGAGCCCCCTGATGTTCCATGAAACTATCTTCTTTTTTTGGTTGGCCTAGGGGGACCACCAAAGTGGTCTACCTACCCCTAGCAATTTCTTTCTCCATCTCTCTCTACCTTTTTTGCATGAGTGAGGGCTTTCCTTTTCTTTTCTTCCCCCACATCCATAGTCTTCCTACTATTACCATTTCCTTTCTTCTTTGCAGTGGACCAACCCTCTGAATCCTCTGCACTCCTACTAGTGCTCGCACCTGGGGACAAGGATAAAGTCTTCTCCAAAGTGCTTATCCCCAAATTGAAGCCTCCCAGTTTTAACTCCAGGATATGAACCTCCTAAGTAGAAACTGTTAGTATATTCTCCACCATTTGAGATCTAGAGGTCTGGATGAACTCACCCTCCTCCCTCTCTTCAGTTCTACCACTTAGGTCTTCCATCTGGCTGTTAGTGCCCACCTTAGCCACTAGGTTCTCCCCACTAGAGACCATTCCCTAGTCATCCTCTGAGGGCACCCCCACCTCCTTCGCCAATATCCCCTACTCGTCCCCTAAGGGCATCCTGACCTCCTTCTCTAGGGGCCCCAGGTGAGCTTCTTTCATTGACACAACTGCATCAACATTCTTCACTAGAGAACCTAGGGGGAATCAACATGTTTGAGGATATCCTCCTTAAAGGCATAATCTTTAGAGATCCCAACCAAATCCACCTACACCTCCTTCTAAGGAGGGGGGCATTTGGGTGCCCTGCACTGAGTGAAAACATGACTTGGATTCATACAGTTCTGGCAAAAGACCCTAGAATTATCATAAAGAATACTTTGATTCCACTTCCCATATTTAGATTCTAGAATGATGGAGGTGGGTAGTGTTTTTAGGATGTCGACCTTGACATGAAACCGAGCATAGACCAACCTTTCCTTTGCCTTAGTGACCTTGTTGACAGTAACATAATCCCCAAAGGAATTATCTATCTAAGAAAATATTTCCTCATCCCCATATTCTAGTGGGAGCCTTGGGAAAGATAGGAGCTGATTGGTTAAGGTCCACTTCAGGGTTAAAGCCTAGTTTCCATTTACATAGAGAGAGTGAGTGCTTCCCGTATAACCATGGGCCTCCAGCTAGGATTGACATCAGATCCTCTTGAGAAATACATCTAAATAGGAATATTCAACCTATCATAGCGCTAGCTAAAACATTCCCCTTAAGAGCCCACTTGGCAGCCACCCATCTTCTCAGCATGTTGATATTGGGTCTATAAGAAAATAAATTTCCCACAAGTATATTTTCCATGGACACCACCACCCTTAAGATGGTTTGGTCTAGAAGTTCAATAGCCTTAGCACCCTCACACTTAGACAAAATTGGAACACCCATCAGACAAGAGCCACCACTATTAGCAGTGCCCACAAGGGCCTCTTTCCATCGGTTAAGTCTAATATCCAAGGATAATGTCACATGTTCTACATGACATCCCATGCCATAAGTAGAATCCCTAGAAGCAGGGGGAGGGGACTAGATCATGGTCCCCCCAGACTGTCACCATCCATTCCCATCCAAAACCAAATTCAAAATCAGGCGGGGAGTTGCAGAACAAAAAAATTCCTAAGATGATGATTACTATGAATATCAAAGTAATGTTTATCTTTACATGACTAATGCATAAATGTTATTATATCTCAGTACTTAGATGTTTACAATGAAATCACTATGATTGTATATTCAATATAATTGAATACCTAACACCCAAACTTTAGATTAAAAACTCATACATAAATAATTGATAAAAGGGAACTCATCATTGTTCTAAAATCTTTAATCTATCAAAGTAACGAGGTTAACCTTACATATTCACCATGTATTTGATAACATTAAAAAAAGTAGTGAGATCTTGTTCATTCTATACATTTGTTTTAAGGATGAATCCTTGATAAGAAAAGTGAGGCCCTGCTTATGAGAAAAGTTTTGTATGCCTCAAGATTAAATCATCATTGGCATTACTACCAATAGCTCTATCTATGATCTAATGGATTTCATTCATTCATAAGTCTCTTGACTTCTCTATCCTTTAAATGCAAAAACACTGGTAAGAGAGAGATCATAGTTAAACTTGGTCATTAATAACTTGTCTAAACAACTTACTAGTTATAGAGTCATCAATATAAGGTCATTAGACACATGGTTTGAAGCACATATACAAAACCAATACTAGTATTTGTGCTAGATGATGTCAATGACAATGTAACAATAGTTATATCCACCAACATGCCTTATGCTAGACCCTAGTTACTACCATAGGATCTCTATTTAAAAATAAAGCAATCTACTATTTATCTAGTGCAGTTTAACTATTGTTCATAATATTTCTACTATCACAAATTTGGTTTATAATGACTCAAGCATTCTGAGAGGAACCTCTTGCAACAAATTAATGAAAATGCATAAAATAACAAATTTATATAAAATGCATAAACATAGAAGGAATTATATTGATCATAGGCCACTTCGAGGGGACAACCTCCTTTGAGCAAGCTCAATACAATAAATTCATGAATGCCTTCATTGGCCTCAACACTTACTTATATACTAAGTCTAATCTAAACAACTACTTCCCATGAATGTGAGATAATACAATATGCTTAGGGGATGACTTACAAAGCATATGCATCCATAGCAACTAATATCCTAACAAAGTAAAGAGACAGGTTAAACACAGGTTCCTAACATCCTCTCCCTCTTAGAAAAAGATTTGTCCTCAAAACTTTAGATGTGGGAATTGTTGATAAATCTGAAATAGTGGTTCCCATGTTGCATCCTCTGGTTACATTCCGTGCCACTGAATTAATACCTCTATGATGGAGTGGGAGTGAAGTTGGTGAGTACACCTGTGTAGGATTACCTCTGGATCAAGAAGGATGAATCCTTCATTATCAAGTTCTAGTAAAATAGTTTGCACTCTGATGTTTGTGCCAAGAAATTTCTTCAGACAAGAGACATGAAATACTAGATGAACTTGGGAAGAAGGTGGGAGATCCAACTTATAAGCAACCAACCAAATCTTTTGGAGAACCTTATATGGTCCATAGAACTTTGGATCCATCTTATGATGCCCTCTGAGTTTCAAGGATGATTGCTTGTATGGTTGTAGGTGAAGAAAAACCATAGCACCTACTTGAAAAGTGTGCTCGAAATGGTGCTGATCAGTCTATTGTTTCATTCTATTTTGTACCATATGAATATTGTCCTATAGGATGCTAAGAATTTGATCCTGGGTTTAGAGAATCATGTTGACTACCTAAACTAGTGAACTACTGGGGGTGTATAGAAGGAGCACTGGTGGTACTTGGCCATAGACTGCTTCATATGGAGTCATTGTAGTTGAAGTGTGACAGGAGGTACTATACCACCATTCAGCAAGAGGGAGCAACTTTGCCCACTAATGTTGTTGTTCTAAGGTGAAGCAATGAAGGAAAGTTTCCAAGCATTTTTTGATAATTTTAGTTTGGCCATCCATTTGTGGATGATACCCAGAACTCATCTTTAGTTGGGTGCTAGTGCATTGAAATAGTTCTATACAAAAATGGCCGGTGAAGGTTGCATCGTAATCTGAGACAATGGAAGAAGGGATGCCATGAAGATGGAAAATATGGTCCAAGAAAATTTGTGTGACTGTGAAGGGAGTATAGGGATGGCTGAGGGCACACAAATTACTATATTTGGAGAGGTGATCAACCACAACCAAGATCATTGTTTTTCCTCCATATTTAGGGAGCCCCTCAATGGAATCTATAGAAATATCTATCCAAATCCTTGTAGAGATGGGCAAGGGTTTGAGAAACCTAGGAATGAGTGTTGTTTCACCCTTGTTACATTGGCAGGTATCACATTTAGCCACCATCTGTTGAATTGCCCATTTCATTCCCTTCCAAAAGAAGTTACGTCTTGCCTACTCATAAGTTTTGAGAAACCCTGAGTGCCCTACTAATGGAGAAGCAAGGAGTTCAAAGAATACAACCTACTAAATATCTGTGCTTTGGGGAAGCACCTGATGACCCTTATATCATAGAGAAGCACCATCCCAAGATTAACATGGTACTATAGAGGGGTTAGTGGCCAACTATTGAATGATTTGGGATAATGAAGAGTCATTGACATACCCCTACAATACAGATTCCAACCAATTCAAAATTTCCATGGAAATAGTTAAAAGGGAAACTTGGTCCTCAAATGTGCGAGAAAGAGCATCAACCATAATATTGTCCTTACCCTTCTTGTAAGTGATCTTAGAGTCATAACCCATGAGTTTTCTAACCCATTTTTTTTGTTCTAGGGAGGAGACCCATTGTTCCAGGAAATATTTCAGACTTTGGTGATCATTTTGTTGAAATTAAGGAACACTGAGAGTGGGGGTGAATCAGTGTTCTGCAAAAACTTATTATTATGTTCCTTTATTAATTTACCACATACATTCAAGAGAAAGAACCATGAACTTGAGAATAGAAACAACAAGATCATCACATGTGAACACCAGGATTTTTATGTGGAAACCCAGTTAAGGGAAAAACTACGATGGGGTTAACCCACAAGATTTTATACTCTGTTAAAAGTATTACAAATGGGAAGGCACATGCCTTCGAGCACACTACCTAGAGTTCACTGCTCAAAGGATTCTCACTACCTACAAGATCAATTAAAAAGAGTTTGCTGAATTACTTGAACTAAAGAATAGCATCTAACAATGCAAGAGTACAGTTTCAGTTAGGCTCAATATACTGACTTTACACACTTCATCTCTCACTGCCTTGTTTCACTGTTCCGCCATGATCTGGAGCTTAGATCTTTTTACTTTGCACTTGATATTGCCACACTTCACACTTATCACCTCATATTCGCACATCCATACCACAAAATGCTCAAACCCATCGATCATATATATCTACAACATGAAATTTCATCAACTACAGTCAGCCTCAAGAAAACTTAGAAACTTTTTCAAGATCACTATTCTATCAGCTAAATCCATGTACAAACATCAATGCAGACCAAAACTTATGTATTCAAGTCACCACACATGTCGACCAATACCACTAGATCTCATAAATTACTCAACCAACCACTTCTCTTAATCCGCACAAGGATCAAATACCAAGTTGGCTTGTTCTTCACCAAACTAAATTATCTAACCAAAACCCGATACTCATATGCTTGTAACTTTCAGTCCAGTCATCATCAGAGGCTAAAACTCTAGATTTAGGTAGCCTTGACATCCCTTAACATTCCCTCAAATCTGTAGCACAATATGATTACCTGTGAAGAAATACAGACCAAAATGTTGAACCCTGTCTTATGCTCTATTCCCGTCTATCTGGACTTAGTCTACAACTTAACTTCTGGTATGATCAAATGATACAATGCACATGTGTAAGATAGATTTAGTTGCCATCAATGACAACACTTGACATGCCTAGTAGTGTCTCTTGCCAACAATCTCCCCCTTTGGCATTGATGGCAATACTTAGTGAAATATGACTAAGTGTTAGAATAGCTCCCCCTTACGATGTACACTTGTGATTTCCAATGCCCCCCCTTCAATGAATTCCTCATTTTTCACTTCTTTCCACTCCCCCTTTGACATCAATGGCAAAGGCTAAGATCTGCATACCAAAATTCACACAAAAACTCTATGTACATGGGTGTATATATACAAACAATCCTTATGTCTTGTCTACATGAACTAAAACACATCACCAAAAATGTTTTTCAACAGTTCCAATTCACTGTCCCAACTTTTCTTCATGCTATCCAAAATTGAAATATGACCACTAAATAAAAATACCAGTGCCTCTACCTTCTGTAGATCAGTGGGATCACTTGTCAGAGCAGCAACTTGAGCTTCTGTCAATGCATTGAACATTGTTTCTAACCTAGGGGAAATTAGTCCCCGGAGTTCACACATCCTTGCCACAATGTTTTCTTTTTTCTTATGCCAATTTCTTTATTTCATTAATCAAGCTAATTACTTGACATTCTTGAGTCACCGTAGATACTATCAAAGGATCAAAGGATTGAGATACATTTGACAATTTTTGTTCGGACTCTTTTATTTTCTTCTCAATATCCTCTACAACTTTTGGCCAAGATAGACAAAATTTGTACACATCTCCTCCTTCAGTGAGGGCATTTTGAATACTCTTTACACTAGTATCCAACACAATTCTCTCATTTGCAATCATTCCTTTCAGTTCACTAAATCTTTTATCATTAAATTTATTCCAGACTTTGACTTCCACTAACTTTTCAAAAGACTCAAATTGAGTACTTATAAAATTTATTAAGCTCTCCAGCTGACTAGAAGGAGAATTAGATGAATCCTTCTAACAAGTTGGCATAATCTTTTCCAAGATGCTGGAAGCAAGACCAAGAAACTCACTATCCTTAATGTGAGATTTTAGCATCTCCTTTCTTGCCTTTGCTTGTGCAAATGATGCTAACTTCATCATTTGAATTGGGGAAAGAGTATCCAAACTGATAGGCCCTTGAATTAGATCTGGTTCATCAAATTAAATCTTATCTTTCTCAAGAAATTTCTTCATTGCATCTACAGTGTCTCTTGCCATGCATGCAGTTCCATCTTTCTTGTCCTAAGATTCATAATTTAGATCCTTGCCGGTATCATCATCAGGATTAGCTTGCTTTTGTTCTTAAACACTCTTAGCTGCTTCTTCTTTTTGATCTTCCTTGTCCTTAACTTCTTCTTTCTGCTCTTTATTCTTCTCATAATCACCTTCAATAGGAGTATTTATTTCCATATTCATCTCTCCATTTTCTTCACTAGATTGGTCTAGAGGATTTTGAGTATCCTCTACACAATCAACATTATCTTCCTTCACCATCTCTTCATCTCCTTTATTCAATATTTCCTCTTCCAGAATAGAGAAATCATCTACCTCAGCTTGTTACTCATTTTTCTTCAACTCTTCAACATTTGAAATGGATGTATCATTAGCATCAATAGGTTCTTTAGTGACCACATAAAACTTATTCTTGTCCAGGACTTTCTTTAGAATTTGTTCTATTTCTTTGACCACTTCATCAATGTCTCCAAGAATTATCTTATTCATCCTAATTTTTCTTCTGAATTCATCTTTAATTTCTTTGAAAATTTTATTTCCTTCCTTCCTAGAGATTATTGGACACAGGCTAGACAACACATGTTCTCTTAGCTCCAAATCCTTTGCTTTAGCAGCTTCTTTTCTCATCTCCAAAATGTCTCTTAGACTCTTAGGGATTTCTAACAAAATTTCCACAAGTGCTCTATTGAATGTATTCAAGTACTTAACAATAGCATCCTCCAAAAAAATTGTGTTGGCATCATCAAGGTTGTCATAATATTCAGTCATTGGCTTTAAGTTTCTATCTACAATGATTGACTTTATGATGTCTTCCATAGAAGGAGTAGGCTTCTCAACATAAGCCTCTGACTTATGCCTTTTACTTGACTTTTTTTATTTTGGAGGGCTTTACCTTAAACACTTTAGAAGCCTTAGTGCATGAGGCCTTCAACTCATTAACCTCACCATCTGACTCAGTCTCTTCTTCATCCTTCTTCTCCACACTGACATATGACCTTTTGCCCATTACTTTTGTCCTTTTTCCTTCCTTACCGATAGGTTTTTCTTTGAATTTCTCTGCAATAGGAGAAGGTGATGCACCTAAGGTTGAACTAGAACTCCTAGTAGTCCTTGACTTAGAAGGGGATTCTACCGGAACACTTCCCTATTCCCTGTCCTACTTCTCCTTCTCAGCTTTCTCTGTCCTTTCCCTGTATTGTCTCACAGCTTCCTTGGTTATTCCAATACTTTTTGCATACATTTCAACTTATCTTTGGACCTTTTTCTTAGTTTTAGGTCTCTATAGCTCAACATGCAATTTCAAATTAAGTTCACCATATGTACTGAATCTCTCAACTGAGGTGTCTTTTGGTTTGCTCAAAAGGTGTTGAGCATACATTTCCAGTATTTGTTCATCAACTTCATACCCCATGGGCATGATCCATATAGTCCTTGTTCAACTATTTCCATCAAGTATTGATCTATTTCCACCATGAAACAAATTGTATCCTTATACTTTTCCACCATAGACTTAGGGATTCTTTCCCTTGATTGCATCATATTTTATAAATTCTTGAAATCCCCAAAGACCAGTCCTTTGGGCATTGGAGTCACCAATATTGTGCAGGTGCTCTCTTATTTGTATGGAAAGAGGCTTGTCACTAGTCCAATATATCCCCGACAACTCATTCATGAAATAAAAGAACAAGCACAAGACCAACATACCATACTTGAATGTATTCTTCTTATCCTTCTTGATCTTGTTCAGATTCTCCATTAGCTAGTTTTGCAGTAGCTTACACAAGTCATAGTCAACATTTTCTTTTAACATCTGATAAGAAGCATAAATGGCTATACCAGACACTGAGTTTTCCCTACTGGAGTGGTATATCTTATACCCAATCACCATATATGCAAATTTGACATTTGGATCAGTTATATCATTTATTGTCATTGCCCTCTTATCAAACCTTCAGCTGGTAGCTTCAGTTACAGTCTAATTCTTCACTAATTTTAGCATTGGTAGTCCACTGGATGAGTTCAATCTTGTTACAGCCTTGATGGCATCCCTAGTTATCTTAAAGGGTTTCATCAACCACATAAATTCAGCATGCATCCAACTCAGTACATACCGGACCCATTCATCCTCATCGAAGGATAGGAACCCAATAACCTAAATTAAATGTTTGCCTTCCAGCACCTTATACTTGGGTTTAAGACCATGAATCTCATCTCTCAGGTGATTCTTAAACAAATCCAGTAACTTCAAATTCCCAAACTCATCTATGCTAGCATGAATGTAAGTCCTAACATCTTCTACGTGCAACACACCATGTGGAACATCAGAAAGGGCACCTAACGAATCAACCTCTATAGATTTGTGTGGATTCTTTTTGAATTTAGGTCGGGGCCTTTTGGTGATGTCAACAACCAATGGAGTAGCCATATCAAAAATCACAAGTTGAAAGCTTCACAAAAAAATACCTTTTTCTCCATGGGATTAGGGTTAGCTATTGAATTTGCTTTTCGCACTCCAAATCTTTGAGACCTCTGCTCATGCACTCTTCTCCTTGTTCTCTTCAAATGCAAAGTGATTAAAATGTTGAGTGAATGACCTTTTATGCTCCGCAAAACTTAATTTACCATTGTAATAATTGCTTTGCCCTAATTCATCTAGTTACACTATTCCTGAATACAATCAATCTTCAATTACTCCACCATCAATCGCATTAGCTTCTTTTCTTCTGGAATTTGCTTCAATAGATCTGCAATAGGCTTCTTTATCTTCATTCATCATGCTAGATTCAGGCACACAAACTTTGGTAGGGAATTTATGATTTTCTTTACTGCTCCCCCTGAGCCAGAACCTCTAGCTTAGTTTTTGGAGGAGGTATCAACACCGGATGCTGGTGTGGATCCTTCCTTTGACTCAGAATCATCCTTTTTAATCCATATCTTACTCATCTCCTTCTTTGTTTCCATTGCATCTACCTTTTTCTTGCCTTTGTCCATATTCTACTCTGTTCTTCCTTTACCTGCTTGTGAGTTCTCTTTTCCCTTTTTGCTTCAAAAAAATTTAGCAATATGTCTAGATTTGTTGCATTTGAAACACACAATCTTATTCCTCTAATAATTACATGTTGGAACAGGTTTAGATCTACATTGTATTGCAATATGCTTGAACTTGTTGCAAGTAAAACATCTTCCATTGAAAACTTGTTTGTTCTTAGGAGGATTCCTTGATCCACTTCTGCAATCCTCAGCCTTATGACCTATCTTTTTGTAATTAAAGCATTGTCCAAAGAAAGATAATGCATTTTGATTCACTTTACTTCTACATTGATTAGCTCTATGACCATACTCATTGCATTTGAAACAATTACCATTGAAGGATGGATACCTTTGAGCATTAGGTTGTCTTACCGGAGGCCTTCTAGGATTCCTTCTTTGATTTCTTGCTTCAAGATTTCTTTGACTAGATCCAGAGCTTTCACCTTTCTCATATCCCAGACCATGCTTATCATCTACCTTGTCCTGACTATCAAGCAACACCTCAAGTTTAGCTAAGCTTATCTTGAATTCTCTTTGAATTCATTTGTAGCTTCTAGGTCATGTTTGAGAATGACAATTTGCCTTTCAAGTTGTTCCTCATTATACCTAGTTTCTTGTAGATCAGACTCTAGATGGCCAATTATTCTATCCAATCTGTAACACTCTTCTATTCTTTCTTTCAGAGACTGATTAACGGTTTTTTTAGACTTCTTCCTTTCCTTGATTTCCTTTGTTGGCCTCATCACTCTGGATTTCATCTCATGTTTTAGGACAACAACTTCTTTTACCAACTTCTCACATTCCTTTGTCTTCTCCTTCAAAACCTCATCCATTCCATTATCTTCCTTCTAATTTGCTAACTGCAAAAGTAGCTCCTTTCTCTTTTCCATAGATTTACTCAGTTTCCCTTTTAAAGTCTGATTGAAATCCTTAGCATCTTTAAGGTTCTCTTGCAGTTCTTTGACTTATGCTCTGGACTGATCAAGATCTTCTAAAGCAACTTGAAGTTGTTCATTGATGCCATCAGAATACATGAATGAACTCAATGAAACACCTTCCCAAATATTCCTCAAGATGTTAAGCTTCTTCCAAGGAACCTTGCTCTGATACCAATTGTTGAAATTAAGGAACACTGAGAGGGCGAGGTGAATTAGTGTTCTACAAAAACTTATTATTATGTTCATTTATTAATTTACCACATACATTCAAGAGAAAGAAGCATGAACTTAAGAACAACAACAACAAGATCATCACACATGAACACCAGGATTTTTATGTGGAAACCTGGTTAAGGGAAAAACCATGGTGGGGGTTAACCCACAAGATTTTATACTCTGTTAAAAGTGTTACAAATGGGAAGGCATATGACTTCGGGCACACTACCCAGAGCTCACTGCTCAAAGGAGGCTCACTGTCTACAAGATCAATTACAAAGAGTTCACTGAAATACTTGAACTGAAGAATAGCATCTAACAATGCAAGATTACAGTTCCGGTTAGGCTCAATATACTGACTTTACACACTTCATCTCTCATTGCCCTGTTTCACTATTCTTCCATGATCTGGAGCTTAGATCTCTTTTCTTTGCACTCAATACTACTACACTTTGCACTTATCACCTCATATTCATACATCCATACCATAAAATACTTGAACCCATCAATCATATATATGTACAACATGAAATTTCATCAACTACAGTCAACCTCAAGAAAGCTTAGAAACTTTTTCAAGATCACTGTTCTGTCAGCTGAATCCATGCACAAACATCAATGCAGACCAAAACTTATGTATTCAAGTCACCACACATGTTGGTCAATACCATTGGATCTCATAAAGTACTCAACCAACCACTTCTCTTAATCCGCATAAGGATCAAACACCAAGTTGGCCTATTCTTCACTGGACTGAATTGTCTAACCAAATCCTGATACTCAGACACTTGTAACTTTCAATCCCTTCACCACCAAAGGATAAAAATTTGGATTTAGGTACCCCTAACATCCCTTAACATTCCCTTGGATCTGCAGCACAATATGATTGTCTATGGAGAAATGTGGACCAAAATGTTGAACCTTGTCTTATGCTCTGTTCTTGTCTATCTGGACTTAGACAAATCTACAACTTGACTTTTGGTATGATTGAATGATACAATGTGCATGTGTAAGATAGATTCAGTTGTCATTAGTGACAACACTTGACATGCCTAGCAGTGTCTCTTGACAACAATCTCCCCCTTTGGCATTGATGGCAATACTTAGTGAAAAATGACTAAGTGTTAGAACATCTCCCCCTTACTATGTACAATTGTGATTTCCAATGCTCCCCCTTCAATGAATTCCTCATTTTTCACTGCTTTCCACCCCCCCTTGACATCAATGGTAAAGGTTGAGATCCACTATAGACACCCTAAAATGACCATGTCTTCACATTACTTGCATTTCTGTCTAATCACCTGCATTTCAAACTTTAATTAAATAATCTAATTATTTAATTAATTTCATCAATTCTTCCAAATCACATGCATTTCAAACATTAATTAAATAATCTAATTATTTAATTAATTTCATCAAATTCTTCCAAAACTCCTAATTTCGACAGTAATTAAATAAATTCTCTTTATTTAATTAATTAAATTAAATTCCTCTATATTCTTTCAAAATTAAATAATGTTTATTATTTAATTAAATCATTATCCTTTTTCAAATTTCAAGTCTCCATTAATTAAATAAATCCAATTATTTAATTAATTCTTCACAAATTCCCTCTTATCTACAATTAAATAATTTACATTATTTAATTAGATCAATTATTCTTCTAAATTTAAATACATCATGCAAATTTATTTAAATTGTCTCAATCCTCTAAAAATAAATAAAATCAAGTATTTTATTTATAATCCTTTGTTCCTCTATCATGCATAATCAATTAAATAAATTTATTTATTTAATTTCAGTTATCTTCCAATTCCTCTTAAAATATCTTGTTAACTCATGTGCACAATCAGTCTTATTTTTAGAACTCTAAAAAAGGCAAAATTAAAAGTTGAGTTATCTATTCAATCAATCTTGTTTTCATCATATCTTAATAAAAATATCCTTATGGATTGACACATGTCGTGTGCACATTCATTATGGTTATTTGTTTTATCTCCTCCCTTGATTCTTCTGAATTATCTAGACCGTTGATTGATAATGTTTGAAACCTATATAAACCCCTCTCATCTCCTTCACAAATCTTCTTCGATCACTTATTCTCAGGCATCCTTTATAGCACTTTGAGCATACATCACATCGATTGAGCAACTTTTCGATCTTTTGACATTGATCTTTGAGCACCTATACTTGCTTGTTGCAAACATGGTTTCACAACATTATTGAGCAATCCACATTCAAACAAAGAGAACAACACAAATCTAGGTAAAATCTTTCTTATTTCATCTGATTTATTGATAATGGCTTTTATTTAGATTAGTTCTCTTTATGTTATGGGTTTTTGATTTGTTAGTTTGATCTTATCATAATTAATTTTCTTCATACACAATCTAGTACGAAACAACGCAAAAGACACAGCACAACATGTTTGGCAGTATAGTAAAGTGATTTTGGTAGTACAGTATAGCACCCTTAGGTGATACTGTAGCGCCTTTGGTAGCACAGTAGTGTGCTATTGGTAAAACAGTCCAGTGCGTTTGGTAGAGCAGTACAACGCTTTTGGCATATTAGGGTTTTTGAGATCTTACTTTGTGATTTGTAGGATTTTTACTCACATAACTATCATTAATTGACTGACAAGCTGATTTATTTGTCTTTTAATTATCTTTTATACTTCCTAAGATGGCGTATTTAGGAGTATTTTCAATTTCTGAATTAACCTATCTATTTGTGGTATCCTTTGAGTTGTTCTTGATCCCAGGTTACAGGTCTATCAACTAATATATCTCAGATCTCTAAGTCAACCATGAAATCATATTTTTGACTTAGCATTTTTAATAAAATATCACTTTTTTCTAGATCTAAGGCAGTAAGGCAATTTTGGTAGCACAATATGGCACTTCTGGCAGAACAATACATCACTTCTGGATCTAAAGCAATTCTTTTGGTAGCATAGTACATTGCCTCGAGGCTGCAGCAACTCACTTTTAGCAACACAGTTCTGTGATTTTGACATTACAGTAAGTCACTTTTGGTAACACAGTGCAGCGCTTTTGGTCAAATTGATTTATTTTTGCTAACTTGTGAGTCTTTGTGGAACTAATCAATCTGTTGCAGCTTCTTATCACTCACACAAAGCAAATGGGTTTTTCTAACATGTTCATGTAGGATGAGTGTTGAAAAAATCTAAATCCATCACACTAAGTCTTAGAAACATATTGCCTTCTTAAGGGATAATTGAACAAATCACTTTTGCAATCTAAGTCTTAGGAACATATTGCTTTCTTAAGGGACAATTGACATGTATGCGAAAAACACTTCAATTTTCTAAGGGAGAATAGACATGAATGCCAAACACTTCAATTTCATAAGGGATAATTGACAACTACAATTGTGTGTGTGCCTAATTTAGTTGCACCTTATTTTTCTTACAACGGGACAATTAAACCTTTGTTTGACGTGTTTGATCTTACATTTCAGTTATTTCTTTAGAAGGGCCTACTTTTGGATTACACTTCATCCAAAAGGGACAACCCTAAGCAGAGTTTTCCTTTGAACTACTATATAAGAGGGATAAGGCGAAAGCCAAGTCCTAACCGACATCAGCCTTACCTTGTGGTGCCAAACTGAAAAGAGGTGTACTAGCTCTTTGTGGAAATGATTTTCACATCGAGCGAAGTGTTTGATACTCTTAGTAGGATTGGTTAAAGCTTTTAGTAGCTTGTCACATTTCTTATAAGGTGTTGGTCCCTCAAAGTTACTAAGAACCATTCTAGACAGTGACTACCTGATCTACTCTGAAGGTTGCGGTAATCATCAGTGCAAGGGGAATCGATTTAAGCCCTCAAGATACTCACCATTGGCTCCCTTGAGAAGAGATAGTATTCCCTTGGCCATAAAGCTCTTGTGACCTACTTAAGCTTTCCAAGGGGAGGGTGAGATATCCCTACCTATCGTCTCTCACAAAGATACAAATGTCCGACACTTTTATGGAATGACATTTTGATCGGAGTATTAAGTTGTGTGCTGATCTACTGCAATGAAACCTTGTCTCTAGGGATAAAAAGTGCTTGATATTGTTTGCAATTGTCTTATACCTATGGAAACATTGGGATTTTTTGTGAGCCTCAAACATACACTATCTATTGTGTTAGTCCTTTTTTACCACATTGTTTACTGTATTTTCTCTTGCCAAAGCAAATCCAATTAGAACCAAAACCAAAATCTATCAAATTTTGCATTATAAAACATTAGACACTACTTTAGCACCTCTGGTATAACAACAGCTCACCTTTGATATTATAGTAGCTCACCTTTGGTATAACAGTACCTCACCTCTGGAAAAATTACTTCAGTGTCCTTGGTATAACAGTAGCTCACTTTTGGTAACAGTAGCTTGCCTTTGGTATAGTAGTACCTCACCTTTGGTAGCTTAGTCCATCACCTTTGGTATTACAATAGCTCGCTTTTGGTAGCACAGTCCTATGCTTTTGGTCAAATAGTACAATGCCTTTTGTCCAGTAAACTGTGCATCAAATTTTGTCTTTTCCAAGCACAAGCAGAATCCCAGCATATTGTCCTAGTGTATTCCATGGTAACCACTAGACTCCAACAAACTATGAAGTCCAAGCAAGTTGTCCTGAGGAAGTACAAATCACCTCCCCACACTCCTCAATCAAGCCGATCCAACATTATTCCCAAGGTTACTCCAAAGACACCCACAGAAAGGTTGACTAACTCTCCAAACATGCCACAGATTGACCACCCTAACAATCCTCAAGAAGGTAGGGTCCCTTTGGTAAGTACACCTCACTATACCACTGGCATGCCTCTAGATTTTGTTCCACCTAGTTATACCATAGATCAAGTCCCATCTCAAGAAGAGTGACACCTTGAAATAGGTCAATCCTCTCAAGAAGATGGACAAGATCTTGATGAATTCATACAAGATCCTAGAGCCATAGCCGCCTTTGACAAAATCCTTAGCGAGAACCAAGATCATTTCTTTCACTTGCTAGTAGAGCAAGGAGCCAAATCACCCCAAGGTTTTGATCTATCCAATCTTAGCGAGCCTAACAACACCCAAGACACTATAATGGTAGTCTAAACCATGTCAACTATGACCACCCCATTACACAGACCAGGCTCACAAGAGAAAATGATTGCCTAATATGAGAATCCCCTTTATCAAAACCCAATAAGAAAGAGAGCCATATCACCGCTTCTGACTCCTATGGAGATCTACAAACACCAACAGGAGACTCTCCAACATCAAGCAAAGCTAGCCAAACAAGCCACCATAGCTTGATCGAACATGCAAAACACTCCTAGAATGCCCACACCAATCATAATTGGAAACTTGGCTACCCCATCATGAGAAGGTTTCCCACCAAATTACAATCCGGGGAACAACTATGTAGCCATGCAACAAGGGTCTCAACCAACACCACCCCCAATGTCATCAACCCTTCGTATCATTCAACCAACCAGGGTCATGCAACCCCAACCACAGCCTTCTTCTACGCTCATCCTCAATCAACCTCAACCATCGCAAAACACATCTACTTATGTCCCCCCACCACTATGATCATCAGTGCTAAAATATTTCAACACCTTTTCTAACCACCCTCAAGATTCCCAAAACTAAACTTCCCAAAGCTATGTTCCGTAACCGCAACCTAACCTAATGAACTGTAGCTTTCCACCACCAAACTCATTTCTTCAATCATCACAAAGCCTAGATTCTTACCTAGCGCCACCCCCACCTCCTCCAAATCAAAGCATCCAATTCCAACCCAATCTAAACCCAATGTACAACACATATGACCCCAACCAATCATATGACCCTTATAACACCAATGCCCATGGCTTACACTACAATCATCCGTATGGGCAACAACCCCATTTCTAGGACAATAGGAGATGTTTCCAAACCCTCCCACAACTATGGAGCTAAAACTCACAGAGGTTCAACAACAACTATATGATCTTATGTTTGGCCACACCAAGAAGACCTTCTCTTTAGAAGAGTTGTTTCCTTATCCTTTTGATCGGTCATTACCCATGATCCCTTTTCCTCAAAATTTCACTATTCCCAAGTTTGATAAATACAAAGGAAAAGGGGACCCAAAAGACCATCTCAGGGAATTCTATCTTGCTTGCTTCGAGGTCTCACATAATGACACATATCTTATGTGACTCTTTCCTCACAGTCTTGGAGGTCAAGCTATAGAATGGTTCTCCCACTTACCCACGGGTATTAAAATGTTTTAATAAAATTGTGGAGAAGTTTGCCACCCATTTATCCTACAACGCAAAGCATGAGATCTCCATGACTGATCTATGCAACAACAAATAGAAAAATGGAGAAACTTTCATTTCTTTCCTTCAATGATGGAGACAAATGGCTAGCAAATTCCCATTCAAGATACCTGAAAAATAGCTTGTTAGCATATTTGTACAGAACCTCAACCAAGAATTAGGTTTTTATTTGCAAATTCTTAGTGCTACAACCTATGACGAAATTACCTACAAGGGAATCAACATTGAAAAGGCCCTCATTGCTAAGGGTGTGGTCAAAATCTTCAAAGAAACTAAAGACAATGCTCCTCAACAATAAACAAACGATAAACCAAAGTTTTGGAATAGAAATAAAAACGTGGTCAATGATGGGGTGGTCCATTCTAAACATGTCCAAACTTTACAAACACCACTTCAGCTTTCCAAACTGAGTCAAACTCCACCTCAACAATAGCAACAACAAAGACAGCCATATCAAAACCAACAACAATGACAACAAGAGTGACCTCAACAAGATTACCCTTCGTGGCATCAATTCACTCCCTTAAGAGAGCCCATAGAGTTGGTCTTATAGAAGCTTTTACACAAAGGGTTCCTCACCTTACTAGATGCTCCCCCATATGCGAACCTATTTACAAAACTACATGGTACAAAGAAAATGAATACTGTGAATTCCATCAGAGCAAAGGGCATAGAACCACATCATGCATGAAACTCAAGCACCTAATCCAAAATCTCATCAAGGGGAACCAAATCTCTTTTGAGGATGAACCACCAACTCAGCACACAAACAAAGATCTCAACATGTACAAGGAACCATTCCCGTACCATGGTCTACCTCCTCCTCAGGATAAAGGTAAAGGTGTCAATAATGCTTCCACTTCCTTTGACTCCATTGTGGGTCATTTTGAAGAGAGTCGAGTGCCTACCCTCACAATCAAAGGCAAATCTAAGGATTGCATTGTTACAACTCGTCATGGTCTTGTTACCATTTGTGGTCCTGCACCCAGTCTCCCAACTCAATCCGATTATAATCTTATTGAACATCTAGGGAAAACCCCTGCACAGATCTCTATCATGGACCTTCTACGGTCATCACCTGCACATAAAGTGGTGCTAGAAAAAGCCCTCCAAGAGTCTTCGGTTCCTAACAACATAGCGGTCACGGATTTTTGAGCTATAGTAGGTAACATTGCTTCACCCTACAATGTGGTCTTCTCTAAAAAAGACCTCCCATCCCATGATCCATGTCACAATGATGCCCTTCATATTGAGGTTCTCATCCATAAGCACAAAATCAAATGCATACTCATAGATGGTGGTGTTGGTCTCAACATCTATACTTTAAAGTTACTTAAGCAATTGGGATACTCTAAGGATCATGTCAACATTGATCAAATCAAGGGGTATGATGATACTAGACACCGTTTAGAAGGTCTTATCCACTTGCCTATACAACTGGGCCCCATCATGCTTGAAACCTGGTGCCAAGTCCTTGACATTGAGCTACCTTACAACATTATCCTAGGCCGCCCATGGATCCAAGCAATGAAAGCTATTCCTTAAACATACCATCAGTCTCTAAAGTTCCCATTCAATGGTACAGAGATAACTATCCCAGGAGACCCCAATCCTTTTGAATTTTACTGTGTCTTGCAAGGCAGTTATAAGAATTGCAACCAAGTGCCCAATAATGGCAAAGCCCTTGAATCCCCACTATATGTCAATCTTGAAAATCTGACAGAAGCCTCTGCAAGTGAACCTAATCCTCTTCTTGAAATCAAATCTCACATCCCTGATATAGGCTTGGAACTTATGATATCTCAAAATCTTGTTGTGTAGGGTGGAAGCCTTTATCCCCTAAATCTTAAGGCCAACCACCCATTGCCAAAGTAACTAAAAAAGTAGCAATTCCTCCCCCAACATCTCTAACCCAATTCCAACAAGGAAAATTATTGGAAGAGGAAACTATTGAAGACATCTCTTCTTGGCTCTATAAAGAGAAAGAACCAGTCACAATACCAGTCAAGCAATATGGCAATGGCTTAAGGATAGTCAAAAACATGGGCTATAAATGCAA
The DNA here is from genome assembly GCA_027924645.1 of Cunninghamia lanceolata. NCBI lineage: Eukaryota > Viridiplantae > Streptophyta > Pinopsida > Cupressales > Cupressaceae > Cunninghamia > Cunninghamia lanceolata. The sequence goes on along the minus strand of BSBN01000958.1, from coordinate 5,278,336 downwards.
AGGTGGCCTTGGGAAACAAAATCAAGGAACAATGGAACCCATTAGTGTGACAAAGAAACTAGACAAGATGGGTTTAGGATTTGGTAGAAAGGTACCATGTGCCATGGACATCAAGGGTATCCTCAACAAGGTGGTTGAAACTTCTCTCACAGATTCAATGTCTAATGAGGATACCATTGATGACTCTTCCCTCCACATGATTGACCTATTTACAGAGTCCTCCATATTTATGCTATCATCCATATCCCTAACATCCACCACAAACACCCAGAAAGTAACACTTGTCTATCTTGGACTTATCAATTGGGACCAACAAGGGTCCCCCGTTATAGATGTATTTCAGAATGATGAAGCTATAGCTGAGTTCATGGGACTTTGGGAGGGTATCCCTCTTGGTGATCATAAAGAAGGTTTTGTAATGGAACTAGAGCCAACAACTTATTTTGGTGAGAATGCCAAATCCTCCAGTCATAAAAGTGAAAATAAAGAAAGATCTCTAGGTGAAAACCACACTGTGGCACCTCCCGATCATGAAATAGAAAAAACAAAGGATGTATCCAAGGGTGAAAACCCAATTGTGGCACCTGAGGATGGAGGATTTGACCTTCCCCTACCATCTAAGTATCAAGAGAAGTCAACTCTCATAGTGGAAGATTTTACAAAGATAAACCTTGGCACAGAGTAAAGTCTAAAGACCACATTCCTAGTAGCATCATTATCAGAAATAGAGCAAAAGAATCTTAACAAATTCTTCTTATAGAGAACCATCAACTTTGCATGGACCTACGCTGATATGCTAGGGTTAGACCCTAAGCTAGTGGTTCACTATCTCATAGTAGATCCAACAGTTAAACCTGTCAACCAAAAGCCGAGGAAGATGCACCCACATATATCTCTCTTAGTCAAAGTGGAAATACATAAGTTGTTAGATGCAAAGTTCATCTGACCTATTGACTATTTAGATTGGGTCTCAAACATTGTACTTGTGTCTAAACCCAATGGTCGCATTCACATGTGTAATGATTTTAGAGATCTTAACAAAGCATGTCCCAAGGATGACTTTCCACTACCAAACATTGACCTCATAGTAGACTTGACAATAGGTCATGAAATGCTTTCTCTCATGGATGGATTCTTCAGCTACAATTAGATCAGGATAGCAGATGAAGATCAACATAAAATAACTTTTACTTGTTCGTGGGGTAATTATTGTTGGTGTGTCATGCTGTTTGGTCTAAAGGATGCAGGGGTAACTTATCAAGGAGCAATGACAGTGATATTCCATGATCTCTTTCATCATATCATGGAGGACTATGTGGATGACATACAAGCTAAATCTTCTAGGGCAAATCACATACAAGTTCTAGGACAGATCTTTGACAGGCTCAAAAAATACCAAGTGCACCTCAATCCAAAGAAGTGTGTCTTTGGTGTGACATCAAGAAAGCTATTGGGATACATTGTATCTCGTAGAGGTATTAAAGTAGACCCCATAAAAGTCAAAGCTATAGTGGAGATGCCTCCACCAAAGAACCTCAAAGCATTAAGGAGCCTACAGGGAAGGTTGCAATCCATTAGGTGTTTCATCTCACAGCTAGTAGATAAATGTCAACCATTTCAACACTTGCTCTAAAAGGATGTCTCATTCTGATGGGATGATAAGTGTCAAACAACATTTGATCAACTCAAAGAGTATCTAGCTACATCTCCTGTATTGGTTCCACTAGTTGTCGATAAACCTTTGATATTATACATCTCAACTACAACTTCGGCCCTCGGGGCCCTTCTAGCACAACATGATGAGTCAGGCAAAGAGCATGCAATTTATTGTATCAGTCGAACCTTGGTGGGATATGAACTTAGTTATTCACCAATGGAAAGAGCTTGTTTAGCAGTAGTATTCACTTCCCAAAAGTTGTGACATTACATGCTAAACCAACACACAAATCTTATAGCCAAAATTGATCCATTGAAGTATCTACTAGCAAAAGCATCTCTCACAGGCAGACTAGGTAAATGGGTCATGATACTTAGTGAGTTCGACATTGAGTATATGAATCGTAAAGAAATCAAGGGACAAGCCCTAGCAGATCAACTAGTAGAAGCACCCATGATAGATACACACCCTATGGTAGCAGACTTTCCAGATGAGAATCTCTTCACTCTTTCCAACTCAATAATGTGGAAGTTGTACTTTGATGGCTCCTACACACAGCATGGATCAGGGGCCGGCATCTTATTCATCAAACCTCAAAATGACTATATTCCAAAGTCATATTGGCTTGCATTCCCTTATACCAACAACATTTCTGAGTATGAAGCACTCCTCATAGGTCTCAATATAGCAGTTCAATGGGACATCACAGAATTATAGGTATATGGAGACTCACAACTAGTCATTTGACAAGTCATAGATGAGTAACAAACAAAAGATGAAAAGTTGGTCCCCTACAAGCAACTAGTGGATGCCTACAAACCACACTTTTCTAGCATCACATTTGAGCAAATTCCAAGAGAACATAATAAGGCTACAAATTCTATGGCTTCTATCGGGTCACTTATCGACATGCCTGCAAATACACAAAAATATGAATTCTTGATTGAGCAGTTGTTGATACTAGTCATCGATGTTCCAGTTACTGAAATCATCTGCAAACTTGTTGGTCCCAATTCCCCATGGTACAAAGATTTCTATGAATACATTAAACACAGTACCTTTCCCTTTGAGATCTCATCCACCCAACGCAAAACCTTTATCCATCGATCCTCCCATTACACCATCCTGGGTGATACACTATATCGCCAGAGTCTTGATGGTATCCTCTTACGATGTCTTAATGTGGAAGAAGCTGAAGCTACCTTACGAGACATACACGAAGGTGTCTATGGCATACATTCTACTAGTCCTAATCTCACTAAGAAGATACTTAGAATACGGTATTACTAGCCTAAAATAGAATAGGATGCTGCATAGTTTGCAAAGAAATGTCTACAATGCTAGCAGCATGGAGATTTGATTCACGCAACAGCTCAAGAATTACAACCTGTGACAACTCCGTGGCCTTTTTCTCAATGGGGTCTCGACCTCGTAGGACAAATCCACCCATCCTCATCCAATGGCCATAAATTCATTATTACCACCACTGAGTACTTCATGAAGTGGGTTGAAGCCATTCCCATGACCTATATCATCGGTAAGCAAATAGCCAAGTTTATCCTAAACTACCTCATTTTTCAGTATGGTATTCCCCAAGCCATTGTCACTGATAATGGGAGACCATTCAAGAACCAAGATGTCCATGCCTTGTGCACACAATACAATATCTAACATCACTTTTCAACTCCCTACTATCCGCAGAGTAACGGCCAAGCTGAGGCTTCCAATAAAACCATTCTCAAAATCCTCAAGAAAACGGTCAATGAAGTTGGTCATGATTGGCACTTGCAACTCAATCCCGCCCTATGGGTCTACCGCACTAGTATCCAAAAACCAACTAGTGCCACACCATATGCTTTAGTCTATGGCTCTGAAGCCATCCTACCCATAGAGGTCAAGATCCCATCCCTCAGAGTATCCATGCAGAACCTGATCGGTGGAGAGGAGTATTGCACTTCCAGATTAGCTGAGCTAGAACTACTAGATGAAAGGTGCCTTGCCATACCTAATCATCTCCATGTCTATCAAAACTGCCTCTAGCATAATTACAACAAAAAGATCAAAGAAAGACGGTTTCAAGTTGGTAATCTTGTACTCAAAGAGAATCAGAGAAATCAAGCAGAACGAGTAAAGAAGGGCAAGTTTGAACCTAACTGGTTAGGTCCCTTTATTGTCATAGCAGCATATGGATCATGAGCTTATACTTTAGCTACACCTAATGACATTCCTCTAGATGAGCCACTTAACAGTATCCATCTCAAGAAGTTTTATGCCTGATCCTCAGAATTTTCCTAAAAAAAATTATCCATCCTCTGGTGAAAACCTGGCAAATAGGCGCTATGTGTAGAGTCAGCATCCATCATCTATCGAGTCCTTTTCATTCCATGTCCATTTCACAACAAGCTTCATCCATCCATCCATAATAAAACCATTGACCTTGTTTGCATTTCCATCTCCCTATCTAGTATAGCTTGGAAATTTGTCAATGTCCATCATCATCATCCCTCGTCTTGATCTGTGTCAACAGTTCACACTGTCTTGTCCTAGGTCAAGCTTTCTATGTCTTCTTCATCAGTTATCCATGTGAATTCCTCTACTGGAATGGGGGCATTTCCTTCATTAACCTAGGTCTCAGAGTGGTTCCTTGTTCATGGTTCGCACAAAGCTCTTCAATCGTTCTCCTTTCCACAGATAACACTCTTTAACGGACACATCACTCCTATGATAAGGCTGTTATCTTCCCAACGCTTCTTCTACATCATCACACCAACCAGAACTACATATTAGCTCATTTCAATCTTAAGGTACCTTGATCCCATGGATATGGGTATGTAGGTAGTCTAGAATACAAAGGAAGTTTCCACTACTCAGGTACATAAGAGCTCATCATTTCACCAACCCAAGCTCAAACACCTTGACCTCTCATCACTCTATCTAGAACTACATATTATCACTTTCATCTTTCATCATAATGTGCCTTGATCCCATTGATATAGGGTATGTAGATAGTCTAGAATACAAAGGATGTATGTAGTACTCAGGTACATACGATCCATCATTCTTTGCCCACTTTCAATCCATTGACTTGTCACCTTTCTAGTCTTCTGTTTATCAAAATCCATTCACCTTGACTTGACTAGCTCAAGCAGGAAGCAGCAATCTAGTACATCCTTTCGAAGAAAAAGTTCTTAGCAAACTTGAAGCACAATAGCTTTCTTCCAGAGTCATCTACTATCCTACTATTTTGATTGCCAGTATCAGCTAAATCTAGCTTAACCAAAGCACCAGATCAACGGGCTTGTCTTCTATAGATTGTTCCATTGTCGAGACAATGCATGCATCTTCTGTGAAATGTTGTATTTCCTGCAGTGACATTGTCATTTTAGGTAGATAGGCCCCTTTAATAGATAGAGTTCCTATGATAAGGCTGTTATCTTTCCTATCCAATCTATCATGAGCAACTTCTTTGGCAAGAGAATATGTTGGCTGTATGTTTACTTTGTAAGTCAATCAATTTGCTTTTTGGTTTATCTTTTATTCCTTTATCCATTACCTATTCAAGGCTACCTTGATTTATCTATAATCTTGGTATGTTGCGATGCAGTACGGATTGGGGGCATAGTCATTGCTTTTGTATGCCATGTTTGAGGAATGATCTTTAGCATCTTTTTTGGCAATATATTTATCTTGTGTGTGTTACGACCTAGCATCTTACTTATTAATATTCTTCTTGCATTTACATGTATGGAAGTTTATTTTATGTTCAAGACTATGGCTCATTTACATGTACAACAAGGTTATATTATGTCTAAGGGATCTAAGTTCAAACCGCTTGCTTGTAGAGTCAATGTCCATGCACTCAGATATTACAACACCTTGGTCTTTTATACCTTGGTGGTGAACTATCCACGTGCTATATCAAAAATAAGGATTGCTCTTTATATACAATTGTGAAATCAATGTAATAATCTCATCATTTAGCCATCCATTTACCCATGGCCTTATATAGTTTTCCAACAATGATTGATCAATAGTCTTTCTTTTCCATCTCCTCTTTTTTCTCTCTAGGGCATATCTGCAAAACCCACATGTTAAATATCACAAGTCATAGCCTCTATAGCATCATACATACATCATACATCTATAGGCATCATATAAGAAATATACGTCATCACATAAATCCATAATCATACATACATATCATCACATCCATCTCATCAAGAAGTACATACACAAAAGCATGAACATCAATGAGCATAATATGTCATCATATATATATATATATATATATATATATATATCATGTGAAGGTCATCAAAATACAAACTGTATGTGTCTACATCAATAGTCCATGAGTATACATCAATAAAGTACATCAAGGCTCTTAAGAGCCCGTAAAATATACATTGGATGCATGTAGGCATCTATCAAAATATACAATTGTTCGTCATGATCCAAAACTAATACAAAATGATACAATGTACAAGTGTGTATGCTCTAGTGGGTAGAGCTGCCCTCCTACTATCGCCCCTATACTCGAAGCAGTTCCCCCTTGATGAGTGCCAAATTGCACTCATGAAATACATCTTTTTACCTTTCTTTTTACCCTCCCTTAGTTCATCTTCCTAGTGTCTGCACCTAAATAAGTTAGCAAGATCGTTCTAATTTGTGATTAATTAAGATAGAATACTTAAGATTAGAATTTTTGATTAAGTGACTAATGTGCGTGGAATTGATGGAAAAATGCAGAACTTTTCTCTCTTTTTGAATCCACAAGTGTAGATGCCAAGAACAGCAATTTTGTGCAGCTCCAGAGATCGTCTTCAATGATCTTTGGAGACAATACCAAAGAACCATGACACCTGGAGTTTTGAAGATATGAGGAATGCCTCTTCAGAGCTCTGCGAGAGTCTGGAGTATCTCCGGAGCTGCAGATAGGAATAGTTATCTCCGGTGCCTCCTAAAAGCAGGGCATGTTTCCAAGCAGAGCTGCCGGCCAGACACTTTCAGCAACAATCTTAAATGCCCTTTACTTCACTCAAATCATCACCTGAGTGGTAAAGGGTCAACTATTAGTTAAACTGCTGAAGTTTTATCTTTTCAAAGATTTTGCATGAGTTATGAATTGAACTAATACAATACCCTTATTTTCAGGGCTTTGATGCCCAAGTGTATTAAGACTTAAACTTAGACCTCTGAGTGGACTTCTGTTCCACTCAAGTCTACCTTTCTTGCATGATGATTTTTCATAAGTTAGACAGTTAAGTATAATAAAAAGATTGTGTCATCTCATAGAAAGACTGGTAGATAAGTTCAGTGATATATCATCACTCATTTTTTATATATACTCTCAGAAATAGTAGAAGAACAATCAATGATAAAATTATTCTGAATCTTGGAGATCTCAGTTCTGTGTTAGCCATATTTTCATGAATGCAGAAATGAATGAATTGGACTGAATTTAGTTTAGATCATCTTTTGTGCTGATTTCCTGCTATAGCCTTCAGCCTCAAGGGTGTGGAGCAAGGGCCCACTCTCACCACTCAGGTAGGAGGCTAGTATCACTGTTCTATTGTTTCAGTTTTCTCTTATAAAGTATTTCCTGTTTTAATAGATAGATGCATGTTATTGTTCCTTTGCTTTGAGTACACTTCCTATTTTATTCTATTTTCCAGCATTCATTACATTTATTCAACAAGCAGGTAGATTAATCATTCTTTTAAACATTAGGACTAGCTATAAACTGGTAGCTTTAGAATCCCTAGTTGCATACAGCCATGGACACAGCCCTAGTTCTTTGACATCTGAAAATAGATTAAATGTTGAGGTACAGCGACACCCTATCATTTTTGGTGCCATTACCGGGGATTAGTTTGTGTTAATTAGGGACACTGAGTTAAAATAGTTTTTAGAATAGATCTGTATGGTTAGAGCTAGAGATCTAAAAGGAAGATATATTAAGCAGACACCCCAACAACACACCATAGGGGAAAGCAGTGAGGCGGTACAAAATCTTGTTGAAGAAGGAAACCTAGAACTCATTTTGGAACCTACACTTCAAAACAGCAATCCCTTAGATCCTCCAGACATTCCACTTGCCAATTATATCTAGGAATTACAACAAAAAGTTGAGGTAGATCCTTTGGTAGAACCTAATTTCCTAGAGCCTCAGGAAGAAGAACCAGTACTAAACATGGAAAATGAGAATCATGGGGAAGAGGAAAATCAGGCTCCAAGAACCTTCTCTTATCCTATTGTTTTGGCTACTAGGGATAATGCTCCTATGAAAAATATCTCACCAGCACATCTGCCAAATTTTAGAGGACTTTCTTCTGAGGATCCAGATTAGTTCTTGTTTGAATTCAAAGTAGTCTACCAAACTTATGATTATGGATCAGATAACTAGAAACTCAAACTATTCCCTTCAACCCTAAAAGATTCTGTGATGAGATGGTTTATGGGTTTACCCCAGGATTCTATCCACTCTTGGGATCAAATAGAAATAGAGTTTTTAGAAAAATACCAAGATTATTATAGATCCAATAATAAAAATGAAGAATTGTTTAAAATTAGGCAGGGGGAAGAGGAATCCTTAGAAGACTATGTGGATAGGTTTAATTTTGCCTTGAGAAGGTTTGGCAATCCAGTGGATCACTCCTTAGCCAGAACCCTGTTTATAAAAGGATTGGATAAAGAATCAAAATAGGCACTGGACCTAATGAGAAAAGGGAACATTAACAAAATAGAAATACCTGACATAGAGGAACTCTGTAGGAACTATTCTAGAACTCAAGATGGAGTAAGGCCATCCAAAACTTTTAAAGGGAAAAATGAAATAGGACAGTTGATGGAGGAAATTGCAAATCTAAAAATAGACATTCTGGTCCAACTAAATACCACATTGGATGGGATTCAAGCAAAAACTAGAACAACTAATCAAAGCAGAGCAATTGAACTGCTCTCCATCTATTGTCCTAGGTGTAGAAACAAACACATGTTGAAAGAATGCCCCTTGGACAAATCAGAGATTTGTCAGATCTGTGATAGGGAACATCCTACCAATTAGTGTAGTCAACTTCCAGCTTTGAAAAGATTAAGTAAAAAGAATGTTGTTATAGAAATTTTCCTTATAATCAGTATCCAAACCAATCTTCTTATAGGGGTCCTTCTAATTGGGGAAATAATCAGTGGAATCCAACTTGGCATGGCCCTCAAAATAATCCTCCTTGGGGATAGCAGGATTGGCCAAGTCAAAATTGGCAAAACTAAAACTGACAAAACCAAAACTAGCAAAATTAGCCTTGGGGAAATCAATAGTGGCCACCACAGTTTGGATCACAAAACATGCAACCTCAATGGGGTCCTCAATAAGGATATCATCAACAATACCAAGGACAACCTAGACGTTTCCAACCTCAACAGTAGGCTTTACTAACTGGATCTTCCAACACACAGGGTCAAACACAAAATGAACCAGTTAGTCAACCACCTTTACCAGCTCAGCCTATACCAAACCCACGGAATAAATAGGGAGCAGCTGTCTACATGATAGAGCAAGAAAATTTGGCTGGAATTAATGCTATATATTTAAATAATCTCCAGCTACGTTCTGGGAAAGTATTCCCAAGACCTTCTCCTCCAACTATAGTTGAAATAACCAATGACGAGGAACCTAAAAATCCATCCAATCAACCCCCAGAGGAGATTACGAATGAAAAAGTGCTAGAAAAATCATCCACAGACAACTCCAGAGTTACTCCTAGAAGGCCGGCTCCAAAGAACAGTCTTGAACACAATTCTGATAAGAGCTCTGGAGATGCTCCAGAGACAGAAAAGCTAGCACCATACCCAGAACGGCTTAAACAGAATGCTCCCCAGAGAAAGATCCCACAAAAACAAATCCAAACTAATCAGGAATCAGAACTTTTACAAGAAATCAAGCAGTTAAACATTAAAATTCCTCTTCTCCAGGCAATCAGAGATGTACCAGAACTAAATCAGTTCATTAAATAGTATTGTATCAAAACACAGGGCAGAAAGAAAAGCTTTCCTTCCACAATACAAGTGGAAGGAAAAGTAGTAGATCTATTGATGGGAGAAATCCTCCTCCCAAAATATGGAGACCCTGGAAATCCTATCATAACTGTTTTCATCTCGGGGGTAGAAATTTTAAATGTTCTGGTTGATTTAGGAGCAGCAATTAATGTGATGATAGTTCATACAATGGACAGGTTAGCTCTATCAGGAATCCAATCCACAACTATAATTCTTCAACTTGCTGATCAGTCAGTAGCTTTTCTTAAAGGAGTAATCATTGATGCACCTGTTGTGATAGACTCATGGGAATTCCCAGTGGATTTCTTAATACTAGAACCTAGAAACCAGAGAAATGCTTATCCACTGATTTTAGGAAGACCATGGCTAGCTATTGCAGCAGCATCTATTGATTGTCGAACTGGAGATATGGTCATTTCTAATGGGATAAATTTAAAGAAAATATCTCTGTATCCTCTAGCTAAACCATTGGTGCATTACACAGGAAGAATATGGGTGGATGAACCAGAGAACATGGACAACAGTGCCTCATTAGCTATGGTAACCATTAGGGAACATTTGGGAGAATTAGAAGAAGAAGTATACTATGATACAATGGAAGACTTCACTCACATCCTAATCAATAAAGATGTGATGGAACTCGCCCAAGATCCTCAGAGGGAACTTCTTATTTCTTCTCATTGTACACTTGCCAACATTATTCCTTGTGGGGAAACCTTTTACAGGGACTTAGCCACTTTCCACATGTTGCTCCCACATTCTTGTCCTCTCAATACCATGACACCAATGTATGGAACCACCACATCTATGGATCAAATCACAAAATAGGTCATGATCCTGCCAGGGAAAACACTTAATATAAATACTCAGTTAACAGCAAGTCAGGAAGAAAAACTTATCCAGCTTTTGGTCTCCCACTCAGCATCTTTTGCCTACGAATACCAAGATATGAAAGGCATACCTCCTGAGATCTGTACCCATCATATCTACACTGAGGATATTAAACCTGTCAAGCAACCACAAAGAAGATTGAATCCTACTTTAAAGGACATTGTCAAAACTGAAATAGAAAAATTACTCTGTGTGGGGTTCATATATCCAATCTCAGACAGTCAATGGGTCTCACCCCTTGTCATTGTGCCTAAAAAGAATGGGAAATGGCGGGTGTGTATTGATTATAGAGAACTCAACAAGGCCACAAAAAAGGACTACTTTCCCTTACCATTTATTGACCAAGTTTTAGACAACCTTGCTGGGAGAAAGTATTTTTCTTTTCTAGATGGATTCAGTGGGTATAATCAAATTCAAGTAGCACCTGAAGACCAAGACAAAACCACCTTCACATGCTCTTGGGGAACCTTTGCTTACAAAGTTCTTCCCTTTGGGCTATGCAATGCCCCAGCTACATTTCAGAGATTGGTTCTAGCTATTTTTGCTAAACTGGCTAATGAATGCATGGAGGTCTACATGGATGACTTTACTATGTATGGGGATAACTTTGAGGAAGCTCTCACAAACCTTGGAAAAGTACTAAAATATTGTGATAAAAACCAACTGTCCCTTAGCCATGAGAAATGTTTTATGATGGTGGAGGAAGGAATTGTTTTGGGACACCACATTTCAGAAAAAGGGATCAGAGTGGATCAAAACAAGATAGAAGTAATCACACAGTTGCCTTCACCCAAAAATTAGACTGATGTCAGAAGTTTTTTGGGTCATGCAGGCTACTATAGGAGGTTTATAGAAAATTTTAGCAGAATCACTGCCCCCCTGTTTACCCTGCTTAACAAAGAAATAGAATTTCTGTGGACAGAAGTCTGTCAATAAGCATTTGAAACTTTGAAGGAGAAGCTTACTATCACACCAGTCTTAAGGGGACCTAATTGGACTTTACCATTTCACATACAAACTGATGCTTCAAATGAATCTATTGGGGTAGTTTTAGGACAAAAGGAGGAAGGAGAAAGTATGCATGCCATTTATTACATTAGCAAAAACCTCACCCCAGTAGAAAGAAATTATACAACTGAAAAAGAATTCTTGGCAGTTATCTATGCTATAAACAAATTCAGGCATTATATCACTGGATATAAAATATTTGTGCACACTGATCATACAGCTATCAAGTACCTAATGAATAAAGCAGTAGTAGGTGCAAGGATCATCAGGTGGTTATTGCTATTGCAGGAATTTGATATTACCATAGTTGATAATCCAGGGAAGTTTAATTTGGTTGCTAATTTTCTGTCAAGATTGCATATAGGAGGAGAAGACCAACCAGTGGAGGACAAATTCCCAGATGAACATCTTTTTGCCATATCCACTATTGCACCTTGGTTTGCTGACATAGCTAATCTTTTAGCTACAGGCTTGTATCCATCCCATTTTACTTCAAAACAAAGAAAGCGTTTAATTAAAGAAAGTTTATCCTACAAATGGTTGAATGGTTTACTATTTAAATGTGGTCCTGATTTCATTCTACGCAGGTGCTTAAAGGCTGATGAGACTTTTGATGTGTTGAGAGCATGTCATGATGAACCATCTGGTGGCCACTACTCTTTCCATAGGATAGTCCACAAGATCTTTGGAGCTGGTTACTACTAGCCTTCTCTTCATAAAGACAAAGAAGTATGTGTAGCACTGTGACCAGTGCCAAAGGATGGGGCAGCCAACCTTTACCCAGGAAATGTTGCTACATCCTCAAGTCATGATGGAACCGTTTGAGCAATGGGGTCTAGACTTTGTGGGCCCAATTTCACCACCATCATCAGGCAAGGAGTATATTCTAGTGTGCATAGATTATGTTACTAAGTGGGCTGAAGTTCAAGCATTACAGTTTGCAAGAGAAGAAAAGGTTGCTGATTTCCTCTATAATAAAATTTTCTTGAGATTTGGAGCCCCAAGATCAATAATTTCAGACAGAGGACCTCAGTTTACTTCACAAGTAATCAAGGCATTCATAGATTTATACTAAGTCAAGCACAAAAAATTTACACCTTACCATCCTCAAGCAAATGGGCAGGTAGAAGTAACTAATAGAGAACTTGAGAATATTCTAACAAGGACAGTGGCAATGAACAGAAAAGATTGGGCTAGTAGATTACCTGAAGCAGTTTGGGCCTACAACACCACTTGGAAGTCCACAACAAAGTTTTCACCATATGAATTGGTTTATGGGAAAAAGCCTATATTATCTATAGAATTTGAACTCCAGACACTTAAAACTGCATTGGATGTTGGTCTGCCATTATCTATAATTCAGCAGAACAGAATTCTTCAGCTCAATGAGTTGAATAAGATTCAGACAGAAGCAATTCAGCAAATAGAACTGGTTCAATACCAGAGGAAGCAATGGCATGACCAACACATAAAGAGGAGGACATTTCAACAAGGAGATTGGGTTCTCCTTTATGATTCTAAATTCTAAGAATTTAAGGGAAAATTACAGACGCACTGGCTGGGTCCTTATCAAATAAAGGATGTGTTTGAAAATAGAACTGTATTATTGCAACCGATTGATGGGAGCACAAACACATTTCTAATAAATGGTCACCGAATTAGGCTCTGCAAAAGGCCATCTACTAAAGAAGAGTTTCTGAATAATCTATGTTTTGATACAGGGGATACCTCCTCTATCATGGTGATGGATTAAAATTTTCTAAATTTAAAAAAAAAAAAAGTTGAAAACCAGCAATGGCTGCCTTCTAAAAAAAAAAGTTGAAAACCAGCAATGGCTGCCTTCTTAAAAAAAGGGGGGGGGGAAGATAGAAAACTAGCAAATGGTTGTCTTTCTTGACCAAGGGAGTTGAAAATGAGTAAAATGGTGGTTCCCTTCTTCAGTGCAGTTGAAATCATTAAGCTCTGGATATGATCAGTTGCCAGAAGTTGGCCCAATGCATCTCCGGCGCTTCTCAGGCGGGAGTACCTCTGGCACTTTCCAACTAGGAGCACCTCCAGCGCTTCTCCAACGGGAGCACCTCTGGCACATTCCAACTAGGAGCACCTCTGGTGCTCTATTAATAATGCCGTCAATCTCCATAATAAGGGAGGGGCCCACCTCTCCAAGTGGTAAAGTAGATAATCATATGATGAGGTCGTAATGACTCATCATCTACTTCATCACGAAGAGTAATTAAATTAGAGTAATAATAACTTGCAGGAGTGTACAAGCCGGTGCTGACATCACCTAAGGGCGTAGATTTTTGAGCCTCTCAATGCAATGATTGCAAGTCACGTGCAAGTGGAAAGTGGATGTCATCTCAAGCCGCTGCTCAATTGCCATGACACGTGCAATTTTCAAAGCCATGTACATTGCCTCATCATTAAAACTAATCCAGGTACATCTATTTTTAATTAATTATTATTAGTAACTGTCTTGTCTTTCTGTTTTAGGTGCTGCCACGATGACACGTCCTCCCGTCGTCATTTCCTTTTTCACATCCAAGCATGCTACCATCTGTACCTTAATACCACCTTACCTCTGGAGTGCCTTATCAGTCTGCTACATTTATGGTTGCCTTGGTCCCTTAACCCATCCGCATAAGCCTGACCTAAAATTTCCTCATTCAAACCTCTGGAATAGACTGAAGCATAAGGTAAATTAAATAATTCTCTGAAGTCTATAGAGCAATTTAAACAATACTCCGGAGCCCACAGAGATAAGAGGGAGAGTTAGACTGCAGATTGGGGAGGTAAAAGAATAAACACAGAAGGTGGCATCAATTCAGCAATGGGAGTCAAGAAAAAGTTTGAGCCAGAGAATACCGCTGGTCTTCTAAAGGATGTAGTTGGAGCAAACATTTTAAGGGCTGCTGGATGGTTAGATTTCCTAGATAAGTTTGAAGGGTTTCAGGGGGATATTGTGGACAAATTCATTAGGAATTTAAGAGACAACCAGACAACTGTGAGAGGAAACTAAATCAGTCTCTCCTCAGCAATTATCAGCCACATCTATGGACTTCCTGAACAAGGTGAAAGGTTCTACCACCTGAAAACCTTATACAATGATTTAATTAGAAATTTTTCTATTCATGGTGAACCTGCTATTCAATTGCATATGAATAAGAATGAGGTCAAAGGAATTTTGAGGTCCACACTCCCAAACCCTTGGGCAACTGTTGCTACCTGGTTAATGAAGTAATTTACTTGTGATGGCCAATTCTCCATAGTTTTAGGGCCCATAATGAAAATGCTAATTTTTCTTAGACATGGGAATAGGCACCCTGAATATAGCATAAATATCCCCAATTTCTTGTATTCTGCCATCAGGGCAACTACAAAGAAATACCAGCAGGGTAAGGGACCCATGAAACATCATGGCCTCATCTTTCTGGTAATTACACACCACTTCCTATCTCAGGCCAATGGAGAAGAATTATTGCAGAACTTTCTTGAGCACAACCCCCAGGTTAGAGAACCAGAGATAGCACAACCAGAAGGTGAAAGTTCTCCCTCTCACCAAGATGAGGAAATCGAGCCTTCAGCCTCCTCCATAGCTGTTCACAAAGGGAAGTCACCCTCACAAGAGGCTACATCATCTGCAGCCCCTGTTCCTAACAAAAAGAGGAAAGGCAAACAAACTACAGTACCTGCTCCTACATGACCTCTATACATGACTCGGTCAGTCAGGCGAAAGATGACTCTACCTGAGGAATCTTGGCCTAAGTAATTAACAGAAGAAAAGTCAGGATAGAGGATTGAGGAGAAGTGGTGGGCTGAGGAACCATCCCATGATTCGAAGGAGATCCCTCTGGTCAGGAAGAGGAAGCAAAGTGGAAATTCTCCAGCACCATCTGTTCATGAGGAGTCAAGTCTAGTTTCAATACCACCTTGTGCTCTGGAGACATGGAACTTACAAACTTTTACTATCTCCTTAAATTCTGAGGAAGGGAGACCTGCTCTGGATGCACCAGTCCCACCTTTGCTCTGGAGAAGCAAAAGGAAGAGGTAGCTCTCACAAGCTAAGAAGGATACTGCCCTGCTCGCTGAGGTACTCCTGGAATTGAGAACATGTGAGGATAGAGCTGGGCATTCATCAGTGCCAGCAATAGCAGAGGATCCTCAGGATAGGAACACTGAAGAAGGAGGAACAGGGCAAATGGATACATTGGAAGAAACAGGGCAGATGGCCATGGATAACATTGATGATCAGCCAACAGCCACAGAAATAGAGGCAGAAACTCTATCTCATCCCTCTGACCAAGAGGATGTAGAAATCTCAACAGAACAATAATTAATGGAAGAAATTGAAAATTTAAAAAGAATGCTTTGGGGAAAGAATTTGATTATCACTGACCTCAAGAAGGTCAAAGTAGAGATGGAGATGGAGCTGAAACAAACTATTGAAAATATATAAGCAAACCTCCAAAACAAAGATAAAATCATCTAGGAGAAAGAGGCAGAGTTGGAAGCACAGAAATGTGAGGCAGCCAAATGGATGGAAGAAAAAGAGAAAGAAACAACACAGAAGATTTCTGAGCTCACCTTGGCTAGAGACAACGGCCTCACAATAATGGCAGCACTGATTGAAAAGGCACAAAGCTAGGATAAACAATTAACTTGGGCCAATAACAGATTGTATGACCAAGATGAATATATTCAAGAATTGTCTGGCCTAAGGGCCACCAATGAGTAGGAAATTCAAACAGATGCCTATGTGGGTCCAATCCCCATTGACATTCCCAAAGCCCTATTTCATTGGGAGAAAAGGTGCAGAGAATTTGAGGCCTCCAAGCCAATGTTGCAACTACAAAGGGCAGTCACTGCCAGAGCAGAAAGAATAGCAACTTTGGAAGGCAAAATCATTTAGATGGCCTCCCTTTCCTCAGAAATTCTATCCTGCAGGCCTCCAAGTGCCAGCTATTCAATATTCTTACAGGAAAGGGTGCTACAAAGGAAACTCTCTTTAGTCTTATCTGATATAACTGAGGATACCAAAATAGCAGAAGGATTCATGGCAGCCTACACCAGGAGCAATGATGAAGACAAAAACTTCCTATGTGAGTTGTACCTACATGGGTTCTGTATTAATGATATAACCTTAATTATTAATCAATCACTTTGCGGGAGAATGCCAGTTGAAGGCATTCATGTCCCTAATGAGAAACCAGCAGATCTGGAATGAAAGGATGGAAGATCATCTCCAAAAGGATTTAAAAATAGATCTCTTCATCAGGAAAGAATGTCCCAATCCTTTTGCCTTTTGGACCCAATTCAGGTCCCTTATCTATCATCTTGAAAATGCAAATAGAATGTTGCCATTATACTTGAAAAGTTTGCAGGAATGCTCCATTGACTTTGGTCTTTTTATGGTTAACTCAGCAAATTCTGTACTTGCTGTGGCAAAGAGGAGATGGAATATTTTGACCCCAGAGTAGAAACTTAGAGAGGTGGTCACCCCTGCAAACCTAAGATTATTCATATGAAAGGCAAAATTGATATCCAAATTGATGGATACACATAAGCAAGAACGGATAGGTGGACAGTTCAGGCCCCCTCTGATAATTGAACCACTCCCTGTCTGGGTAGATCAAATGGAAGATGAAAAATTGAAAGACTGGTTGAAGCAAGTTGACAAGTACATAGGAAATGGTAACACCAACAGAACCACTTGGACCACCTATCTCCAGGATTATAGGCTGACTGATAGGTTGCTTCGCTAAAATAAATCTAGAATGTGAAAAACAAGAGGACCTGCCAAACCTTAGGTATGGGGGGGATGATGAGTGCCAAATTGCACTCATGAAATACATCTTTTTGCCTTTCTTTTTACCCTCCCTCAGTGCATCTTCCTAGTGTCTGCACCTAAATAAGTTAGCAAGATCGTTCTAATTTGTGATTAATTAAGATAGATTACTTAAGATTAGAATTTTTGATTAAGTGACTAATGTGCGTGGAATTGATGGAAAAATGCAGAACTTTTCTCTCTTTTTGAATCCACAGGTGTAGAAGCCAAGAACAACGATTTTGTGCAGCTCCGGAGATCATCTTTAATGATCTCTAGAGACAATACCAAAGAACCATGACACCTGGAGTTTTGAAGATATAGGGAATGCCTCTCTGGAGCTCTATGAGAGTCTGGAGTATCTTCAGAGCTACAGACAGGAACATTTATCTCCGGTGCCTCCTAAAAGTAGGGCATGTTTCCAAGCAGAGCTGCCGACTAGACACTTTCGGCAGCAATCTTAAATACCCCTCACTTCACTAAAATCATCACCTAAGTGGTGAAGGGTCAACTATTAGTTAAACTACTAAAGTTTTATCTTTTCAAAGATTTTGCATGAGTTACGAATTGAACTAATACAATACCCTTATTTTCAGGGCTTTGATGCCCAAGTGTATTAAGACTTAAACTTAGACCTCTGAGTGGACTTCTATTCCACTCAAGTCTACCTTTCTCACATGATGATTTTTCATAAGTTAGACAGTTAAGTACAATAAAGAGATGGTGTCATCTCATAGAAAGACTGGTAGATAAGTTCAATGATATATCATCACTCATTTTTTATATATACTCTCAGAAATAGTAGAAGAACAATTGATGATAAAATTATTCTGAATCTCAGAGATCTCAGTTCTGTGTTAGCCATATTTTCATGAATGCAGAAATGAATGAATTGGATTGAATTTAGTTTAGATCATCTTTTGTGCTGATTTCCTGCTATAGCCTTCAGCCTCAAGGGTGTGGAGCAAGGGCCCACTCTCACCACTTAGGCAGGAGGCTAGTATCACTGTTCTATTGTTTCAGTTTTCTCTTATAAAGTATTTCCTATTTTAATAGATAGGTGCATGTTATTGTTCCTTTGCTTTGAGTACACTTCCTATTTTATTTTGTTTTCTAGAATTCATTACATTTATTCAACAAGCAGGTAGATTAATCATTCTTTTAAACATTAGGACTAGCTATAAACTAGTAGCTTTAGAATCCCTAGTTGCATATAGCTATGGACACAACCCTGGTTCTTTGACATTTGAAAATAGATTAAATGATGAGGTACAATGACACTTTTTCACCCCTACTGGTCCTCCTCCCCCTAGTGGCACAAAGGGTCCTCTAACTAAGGATAATGACTACCCTATCCTGTGATACCCGGATGCTCCGGACCTGCTCCTCTCTCTGTAGCTAGGTGCCTGTTGAGCTACTGGCACCGTACCAATGTAGACTCCCCTATAGTACTCAGCCTCTCTGCCTGCCAACACTAGCTCTCCCTGTACATGGATGAGCTCACTGTAGAGTGTCCTCTGATCGGCACCCAATGCACGATGTGCCTCATCTCTCTCCCGCCTCACTCTCTATAGAGTGGCCTCTACTATCAATCATAGTTGTACCTCTACATCCCTCTCCCTAGTCACTTGGGCTAACTTCTCATCATCCCCTAATGGTGTGGGTGCGACTTGTGCCTGTGCCTGTACCTATGCCTATGACTATGCCTATACTAGTGCTATATGTGCCGCTACTGCTATATGTGTCTGTACCTGTGCTAGGGCCTTAGCCTCTCTCGTCTCTACCCTCACTGCATCCCTGTCTCTCCTAACTCTCACCATCCGTAGCTCTAGTCATGTCCTCTGGGCTATCTCCTCCTATAATAGCCTCTCAACCCACTGTAAATTGGTCTCTATGACTAGATCCTCCTCCTCCACCATCTCTACATATGCCTGTTGGCCCCTAGTCTCTTCGCCTGCCTACTGTCTCACTGCTTTGGCCTGTTGTCTCATCCTAGCCTCTATACCTGGGACTAGTACCTCCCCCACTACCCCTGCCACACCGAGTGTAGTCACTCTCATTAGCCTGTGTGTCTGCCAGTACCTATCATACTCAAGTAAAGTATCTGGGTTTGCTAGTCCTGAATCCCAGTCCCATCTCATGGGGACAAGTCCTCATACCTTTGCCAAAGTTGTGGTCACTAAAATCTCAGAATCCCATTCCCCAATCTCCCTTTGTGTCCTTGTATGGGTAGCCTCCCCAACTAGCAATCCCTATGGTAGTCCAAACTATCTGAGTAGCCACTCTGGCAGGTATCTCTCAATGGTATCTGTACATCTCCCAAATAGATATCGAGCATGTCAATAGTACATCAACTACTTGTGCTCATCCTCCCACTCCTCACATAGTAACCATGGTCTCTAAACAAACATGTCCATCTTGTCGATATGTCACCTCCAGTGGCTAACAGATCCGAGCCGCTTATGTGTAATCACTCCCTCATATAGAAATACATAGGGCTCCCCCCTCTCTCAGTGGCACTGTGTAATGGGTCTGATCACTGGGATGTGCTCCCACACCCACACCTGTAGTAGATTCACCCCTGCTGAGAGATTTCAGCCTCTCCTGTAGATGTAGTCATGCATATCTTGGTACATCTGCCCAAGCGCACACGGGCCCCATGTATACTGAGTGCCATCTATAAACATCCTAGAAAGTATAATGCCCCATCCTACAGATAGTCCTCTGGATCACCTGTTTGGGTATAGGAAGCCGCCAATCAAGGAAGATACTACCCATCTGATCCTGTCGCAGAGTCTTAGGATGTCTGCCCACCAAATCTCGTCATCATCAATCCTTAGGTTGTCTATGTAGAACACCTCTATCAGGCTCACCTTGCCCCACGTTGGGTCTAAATCAACTCACTCTCCATCAATCTGAATCTTAAGGATGTGATACACATCCTCAAGTGTCATTGTAGCCTCCCCTGTCAGAAAGTGAAACAAACATGTCTCACTGTGGAATCTCTCCATGACCATTGTCACTAGGGTGAGATTCACCTTAATGTATGTAAGGTGGGCCACATACCATAATCCCATGTACTCTAGAAATGCATCCTCCTTCCATGTCATCTGTACCACCTCGTGAGCTATAGCAGCGGCGGCATCATCCTCTACATCCACAACAACCACTTGTCAGACCTTTTACACACTTCTTCGAATTCCTACCAACATCTACCCTCAGACGCAAACCCTAAGACTAGTTCTACCCTCCTCTACACCTAGGTGGTCAACCCCTCAGTCAACCCTAAGGGCGACCTGTTTTACATAGGTGCGTTGCCCTGTGCATCCAACCACGCCTTACTGTTTATGCAAAAGCACTATACTATCCTCTACCAAGGGTGACTTGTTTTACACAAGTTGCCCTATGCATCCAACCGTGCCCTACTATATTAACAAGGGTGACTCATTTTCTGCCCTACCCTTTCCAACTGTGCTTCACTACCTTGTCAACAATGCTCTACTTCTATGCCTATTGTGCTGCGGGACCCTACCAACCATGCTGCGGCGTGATAGCTACAAACCAAAAGCATTGAGGTATTACCAAAAGCACTATACTGACCTACCAACCATGCTTCAGCATGCCAAAAGCACCTAGACTGACTACCAGATGCACCCTCACATTCTACAGTGCTTTTAGCTGACATAAGGACCTACCTAGACCTAACCCTAAAAACTACCCTAAAACATCAATTACAAATAGGTTTTCAAACACTTATTGCTATCAGAGCTCCTGTTGGTCTCCCGTATGTCTGCATCAGCTCCACCTGATGCCTGTGAGCTGGGATCGGCATCTCTTCTCACTGCAAGTTGCTTCTCCACTCAACTCTCACACACTAAGTTAGGAGGCTCTACACTCTAAATTTAGCAAACTCTTAGTGTGCAAATGAGGGGTGTGGTCCCCTTGGGACCTATTTATAGTATCCCTCCCACATTTTTTCTTCCCACCCCATTTTGGTTTTCCTTCTACCTTGTCGCGCAATATTCTAAGTCGAGTGTCAAACCCAGTTCTTCTGTCACTTCCCTGTCTTTTCTCTCGAGGGGGCATACACTGGGGCAAGTAGCTACACTGAGGCATCAAAATTGTATCATGTCTTCAACAATCATTTTCTTTGATGCAAGGCTGTAAACTGCATTGCATCAAAGAGGGGCAAAATGTAGACACCCTAAAATGACCATGTCTTCACATCGCTTGCATTTCTGTCTAATCACCTGCATTTCAAACGTTAATTAAATAATCTAATTATTTAATTAATTTCATCAAGTTCTTCCAAAACTCCTAATTTTGACATTAATTGAATAAATTCTCTTTATTTAATTAATTAAATTAAATTCCTCTATATTCTTCCAAAATTAAATAATGCTTATTATTTAATTAAATCATTATCCTCTTTCAAATTTTAAGTCTCCATTAATTAAATAAATCCAATTATTTAATTAATTCATCACAAATTCCCTCTTATCTACAATTAAATAATTTACATTATTTAATTAGATCAATTGTTCTTCTAAATTTAAATACATCATGCAAATTTATTTAAATTGTCTCAATCCTTTAAAAATAAATAAAATCAAGTATTTTATTTATAATCCTCTATTCCTCTATCATGCATAATCAATTAAATAAATTTATTTATTTAATTTCAGTTATCTTCCAATTCCTCTTAAAATATCTTGTTAACTCATGTGCACAATCATTCTTATTTTTAGAACCCTAAAAAGGTAAAATTACAAGTTGAGTTATCTATTCAATCAATCTTGTTTTCATCATATCTTAATAAAAATATCCTTATGGATTGAAACATGTTGTGTAGACATTCATCATGGTTATTTGTTTTATCTCCTCTGTTGATTCTTCTGAATTATCTAGACCGTTGATTGATCATGTTTGAAACCTATATAAACCCCCCTCATCTCCTTCACAAATCCTCTTTGATCACTTATTCTCAGGCATCATTTACAGCGCTTTGAGCATACATCACATTGATTGAGTAACTTTACCATCTTTTGACATTGATCTTTGAGCACCTATACTTGCTTGTTGCAAACATGGTTTCACAACATTATTGAGCAATCCACATTCAAACAAAGAGAACAACACAAATATGGGTAAAATCTTTCTTATTTCATTTGATTTATTGATAATGGATTTTATTTAGATTAGTTCTCTTTATGTTATGGGTTTTTGATTTGTTAGTTTAATCTTACATTAATTAATTTTCCTCATACACATCCGCATACCAAAATTTATGCAAAAAACTCTATGTACATGGGCATATATATACAAACAATCCTTATGTCTTGTCTACATGAACTTAAACACATCACCAAAAATGTCTTTCAACAATGCCAATTCACTATCCCAACTTTTCTTCATGCTATCCAAAATTAAAATATGACCACTGAATAAAAATACCTATGGCTCTGCCTTCTATAGATCACTAGGCTCACTTGTCAAAGGAGAAGCTTGAGCTTCTGTCAATACATTGAACATTGTTTCTAACTTAGGGGAAATTAGTCCCCAGAATTCACACATCCTTGCCACAATGTTTTCTTTTTCTTGCACCAATTTCTTTATTTCATTAATCAAGCTAATTACTTGACATTCTTGAGTTTCCACAAATAGTGTCAAAGGATCAAAGGATTGAGATACATTTGACAAGTTTTGCTCGAACTCTTTTATTATCTTCACAATATCCTCTACAACTTTTGGCCAAGATAAATAAAATTTGTACACATCTCCTCCTTTAGTGAGGGTATTTTGAATACTCCTTTGACAAAATTACTTAACCAACCACTTCTCATAATCTACACAAGAATCAAACACCAAGTTAGCCTATTCTTCACCGGACTGAACTGTCTAACCATAACTTGATACTCAAATGCTTGTAAGTTTCAATCCCTTCATCACTGGAGGTTAAAAATTTGGATTTGGGTAGCTCTGACGTCCGTTAACATTCCCTAAGATCTGCAGCACAATATGATTACCTATGGAGAAATGCAAACCAAAATATTAAACCCTGTCTTATGCTCTATTCTTGTCTATCCAGACTTAGACAAATCTGCAACCTGACTTCCGGTATGATTGATGTGTGCCAAGTAGCACCCATAAAATACATCTTTTTACCTCTCTTTTTCTCCTTTCTGATCCAAACTTCTTGATGTCTACACCTGAATAGGCTAGCAATATTGTTCTAAATAATGATTAATTAAAGATAAAGTACTTAAGATCATGATTTCTGATTAAATGACTAATGTGCATGGAATTGATGCAAATATGTAGAAAAACTTCTCTTTTTGAATCAACAGGTGTAGATGTTCAGGTTGGTAAGTTTGTGCATCTCTAGAGATAGTCCTAAATATCTCCAGAGACAATACCAGAATACCATGACATCAAAAGTTTTGAAGGAAGAGGAAGAGCCCTCCCGGAGCTAGATTGAAGACTGGAGCATCTTCGGAGCTGAGCAAGAAGGCCACAATTATATCTCCAGAGCTATAAACATATCTCCAGGACTACAGAAAGAGACATACATTCTGGTACCTCTTTAGAACAGGGTAAATTTCTAGCATAGCTGTCAGTCAGGCACTTTTAGCAGTGATTGTGATGCCCCTCATATTACTCAAATCATCACCTGAGTGATTAAGGGCCATCTTTAGTTAACTGCTGGGAGTTTTATCTCTTTTTAATTTTTTGCATGAGTTAATGATGAAACTAATTTAATATTCATATTTTCAGGGCCTCGTTGCCCAAATGTATTAAGACTCAAACTTAGAATTTAGAGTGGACTTATGTTCCACTCAATCTATTTTTATTGCATGATTACTCTCTATAGTTAGACAACCAGTATAATAAAGAGATGGATGTCATCTTATAAAAGAACTGGTAGATGAAGATAAGAGATATGTCATCACTCATTTTATATATGCTTAGAGAAGTAGCAGAAAAAAGAATGGATTATTATTATTTTCTGTAATATCAATTAAGATATCAATTTTCCTATGAATGCAAAATGAATGGAATTAGACCGAATTTAGTTGTGATCTTATTCTTTTGTGTTGATTCCTTACTATAGCCTTCGGCCCTAAGGGTGTGGAGCAAGGGCCCACTCTCACCACCAAGGTAGAATGCTAGTACCACTATTTTGTTGTTTCAAATTTTGCTTTATCAAATACTTACTAATTTTGATAGATAGATGCATGTTGCAGTTTATGGATTTGCTTTGAGTAGTTTACTGTTACATTCTATTTTCAGAATTCTTTGAATTTATTTTGTAAGTGGATAGATCAATTTCTTTAAATTAGTAAAAGTCATTAGAATTAGCTAGAGAAAACTGTTAACTATAGAATCCCTAGTTGCAGATAGCCGAGGACACAACCCTGGATTTTGACATCTGAAATATGATTAAATGATGAGGTACAATGACACCTTGTCATTTTTGGCGCCATTGCCAGGGATAATTGTGTTAGTTAGGGAAACTTAGTTAAATAGTTCTTAGGTTAGATCTGTATGGTTAGAGCTAGAGATTCGAAAGGAAGATACATAAAAAAAACACCCCATCAACAAGCTATAGTAGAAAGCAGTGGGGTGGCACAAGATCTTGTTGAGGAAAGAAACCTAGAACCTACCTTGGAAGCTGCACCTCAAATCAATAACCCCTTAGATCCTCCAAATCTTCCACTCGTTGATTATATCCAAGAATTACAACAAAAGTTTCAGGTAGATCCTTTAATAGAACCTAATTTCCTAGAACCTCAATGAGAAGAACCAGTACTAAACATGGATGATAATAATAATAATCATGAAGAAGAGGAAAATTAGGCTCCAAGAACCTTCTCATATCCCATTATTTTGGCTGCTAGAGACAATGCTCCTATGAATAATATCTCACCAACACACTTGCCAAATTTTAGAGGTCTTTCTTCTGACGATCCAGATTAGTTTCTGTTTGAATTCAAAGTGGTATGCCAAACTTATGATTATGGATTAGATAACCAAAAACTCAAACTATTCCCTTCAACCCTAAAAGATTCTACAATGAGATGGTTTATGGGTTTACCCCAGAACTCTATCCATTCTTGGGATCAAATGGAAATAGAGTTTTTAGGAAAGTACCAAGATTATTGTAGGGTCAGTAATAAAAATGAAGAATTGTTTAAAATTAGACAAAGAGTGGAAGAGACCTTAGAGGACTATGTGGATAGGTTTAACTTCGCCTTGAGAAGATATGGTAATCCAGTAGATCACTCCTTGGCCAGAACCTTGCTTGTAAAAGGATTGGATAAAGAATCAAAACAGGCACTAGATCTAATGGGAAAAGGAAATATCAACAAAATGAGTATACCTTCTATAGAAGAGCTCTGTAGGAACTATTCTAGAAGCCAAGATGGAGTGAGATCATCCAAAACTTTCAAAGGGAAAAATGAAATAGGACAGTTAATGGAAGAGATTTCAAATCTAAGAATAGATATTTTAGTCCAATTAAATACCATGTTGGATGGGATTTAGGAAAAAACTAGAACAACTAATCAAAATAGAACAACTGAACCACTCTCCATCTATTGTCCTCGGTGTAGAAACAAGCATCTGTTGAGAGAATGCCCTTTAGACAAATTAGAGATTTGTCAAATCTGTGATAGGGAACATCCTACCAGTCAATGTAGTCAACTTCCAACCTTGAAAAGATTGAGTAAGAAGAATGCCATAATAGAAGAAGAATTGAACTATGTGGGACAAAAACAAGTTGGGAATTTTCCTTATAATTAGTATCCAAACCAGATTTCTTACATAGGTCCTTCTAATTGGGGAAATAATCAATGGAATCCAACTTGGCATGGGCCTTAGAATAATCCTCCTTGGGGACAGTAGGATTGGCCAAATCAATAGTGGCAAAACCAAAATTGGCAAAATCAGCACTAGGGAAATCAACAGTGGCCACCACAGTTTGGATCTCAAAACATGCAACCTCAATGGGGTCCTCAATAGGGATATAATCAAAAATATGAAGGACAATCTAGATATTTCCAACCTCAACAACAAGCTTTACTAATTGGACCCTCCAACACACAAGGTCAATCACAAAATGAGCCGGTTAGCCAACCACCCTTACCAGCTCAGCCTATACCAAACCCACAAAATAAACAGGGAGCAGTTGTTTATATGATAGAGCAAGAAAACATGGCTGGTATTAATGCTATATATTCAAATAATCTCCAGCTACATTCTAGGAAGGCATTCCCAAGACCATCTCCTCCAACTATAGTTGAAGTAACCAATGATGAGGAACTTGAAAATTCATCCACTCAACTTCTAGAGGAGATTACTACTAAAAAAGTGCTAAAAGAATCATCCTTGGATAACTTTAGAGTTGCTCCTAGAAGACCAACTCTGAAGAACATTCCTAGACACAATTTCGATAAAAACTCCACAGATGCTCCGGAGTTGGAAAAACTAGCACTGTACCTAGAACAACTCAAACAACATGCCCCCTAGAAAAAGTTCTTACAAAAACAAGTCCAACCCAACCTGGAATTAGAACTTTTACAAGAAATCAGGCAACTAAACATTGAAATTCCTCTCCTCCAAGCAATCAGAGATGTACCAGAACTAAATCAATTCATTAAACAACATTGTGTCAAAACACAGGGCAGGAAGAAAAACTTTCCTTCTACCATACAGGTGGAAGGGAAAGTAGCAAATCTGTTGATGGGAGAAATGCTCCTCCCAAAGTATGGAGACCCTGGAAATCTTGTCATAACTATTTTCATCTCAGGAGTAGAAATTTCAAATGTTTTGGTTGATTTGGGAGCAACAATTAATATGATGATGGTTCATACACTTGACAAATTAGCTCTATCAGGTATCCAATCCACAACTACAATCCTTCAACTTACTGATCAGTTAGTTGCTATCCCAAAAGGAGTAATCACTGATGTACCAGTTGTGATAGAATCATGGAAATTTTAGGTAGACTTCCTAATATTAGAACCAAGAAACCAGAGGAATGCTTATCCACTAATTTTAGGAAGACCATGGTTGGCTACAGTAGCAGCATCTATTGATTGTTGAACTAGGGATATGATCATTTCTAATGGTATAGATTTGAAGAAAGTATCTATGTATCCTCTAGCTAAACCATCAATACATTATACAGGAAGAGTATGGGTGGATGAACCAAAGAACAATGACAACAGTGCTTCAGTAACTATGGTAACCATCAGGGAACATCTAGGAGAGTTGGAAGAAGAAATCTACTATGATACAACAAAAGACATTACCCACATCCTAATCAAAGAGGACGTGATGGAGCTTGCCCAAGATTCTAGGAGAGAACTTCTTACTTCTTCTCATTATACCCTCACAAATATCATTCCTTGTGGGGAGACCTTTTACAGAGATTTAGCCATGTTCAACATGTTGCTTCCACATTCTTGCCCCCTCAATACCATGACCCCAGTGTATGGATTAACTACATCTATGGATCAAATCACAAAATAGGTCATGATGTTACCAGGGAAAACATTTAATATCAATACTCAGTTAACAACAGATCAGGAAGAAAAACTTATCCAACTTCTGATTTCCCATTCAGTAGCTTTTGCTTGGGAATACCAAGATATGAAGGGCATACCTCTTGAGATTTGTACCCATCATATATACACTGAGAATATTGAACCTGTCAGACAACCCCAAAGAAGATTGAATCCTACTTTAAAGGACATTGTTAAAACAGAAATAGAAAAATTACTGCAAGCAAGGTTTATATATCCAATCTCAAATAGTCAATGGGTTTCACCCCTTGTCATAGTGCCAAAAAAGAATGGGAAATGGAGGGTGTGTATTGACTATAGGGAGCTAAACAAAGCTACAAAAAAAGACTACTTTCCCTTACCATTCATTGACCAAGTACTGGACAACCTTGCTGGGAGAAAGTATTTTTCTTTTCTAGATGGGTTCAGTGGGTATAACCAAATTCAAGTAGCACCTGAAGACCAGGACAAAACCACTTTCACCTGCTCTTAGGGAACATTTTCTTACAAAGTTCTTCCATTTGCACTATGTAATGCCCCAGCTACATTTCAGAGACTTGTTTTGGCCATTTTCACTGAACTAGCTAATGAATGCATGGAGGTCTATATGGATGACTTTACTGTGTATGGGGATAATTTTGAAGAACCTCTCACAAACCTTGAGAAAGTACTGAAATGTTGTGAAAAAAATTAATTATCCCTTAGCCATGCAAAGTGCTTCATGATGGTAGAGGAAGGAATTGTATTGGGACACCACATTTTAGTAAATGGGATCAAAGTGGATTAAAACAAGATAGAGGTGATCACACAGTTGCCTTCACCCAAAAATCAAATAGATGTTAGCAGTTTTCTGGGACATGCAGTCTACTATAGGAGATTCATAGAAAATTTCAGAAGAATAGTTGCCCCTCTACCTTAACAAAGACACAGAATTTCTATGGATAGAAGACTGTCAATCAGCATTTGAAAACTTGAAAGAAAATCTTACTGTCACACTAGTTTTGAGAGGACCTAATTGGACTTTACCATTTCACATACAAACTGATGCTTCAAATGAGTCCATTGGGATAGTTTTAGGACAAAAGGAGAAAGGAGAGAGTATGCATGCCATTTATTACATTAGTAAAAACCTTACATCTGCAGGAAGAAATTACACCACAACTGAAAAAGAATTCTTAGTAGTCATTTATGCTATAAACAAATTTAGGCATTATATCACTGGATATAAAATATTTGTGCACACTAATCATGCAGCCATCAAGTACCTAATGAATAAGCCAGTAGTAGGTGCGAGGATCATTAGGTGGTTATTGCTATTGCAGGAATTTGATATTACCATAGTTGATAATCCAGGCAAGTTTAATTTGGTTGCTAATTTTCTGTCAAGATTTCATACAGGAGGAGAAAACCACCTAGTGGAGGACAAGTTCCTAGATCAACATCTTTTTGCTATCTCCACCACTGTACCTTGGTTCACTAACATAGCTAATCTTTTAGCTACAGGCTTGTATCCATCCCATTTTACTTCAAAACAAAAAAACATTTAGTTAAGGAAAGTTTATCTTACAAATGGTTGAATGGATTGTTGTTTAAATGCGGTCCTGATTTCATTTTGCACAGATGTTTGAAAACTAATGAAATTTTTGATGTATTGAGAACATGTCATGATGAACCATCTGGTGGGCATTACTCTTCCCATAGAACTATCCAAAAGATCCTGGGAGCTGGTTACTACTGGCCCTCTCTTCATAAGGATACTAAGAAGTATGTGCAGTGGTGTGACCAATCAATGAATGGGACAACCAACCTTCACCTAGGAGATGTTACTGCATCCTCAAGTCATGATGGAACCATTTGAGCAGTGGGGTTTAGACTTTGTGGGACCAATTTCTCCTCCATCATCAGGCAAGGAGTATATTCTAGTATGCAAAAACTATGTTACTAAATGGACTAAGGTTCAAGCATTACAATTTGCACAAGAAGAAAAAGTTACTGAATTCCTTTATAATAATATTTTTTTAAGGTTTGGAGGCCCAAGATCCATAGTTTCAAATAGAGGACCTCAGTTTACTTCACAGGTAATCAGAGCATTCACAGATTTATATCAGGTCAAACATAGAAAATCTTCACCTTACCATCCTCAAGCCAATGGGTAGGTAGAGGTAACTAATAGGGAACTTGAGAATATTCTGACAAGGATAGTGGAAATGAACAGAAAATATTGGGTTGACAGATTACCTGAAGTTATAGGATAGATGGAGGATAGCACAAATTGACTAGGTTTTCACTACACTCTAAAACCCAAATTCAAGGATCAACTTGCAAACATGGGAACAACAGTTAGTGGCTCTAAACTCATCATGAAAAGGTTGATTTAGCATGCCATGGGACCAATCCAAACCATTGGCAAAGGCAGAACAAACTTGGTTTTAGTACTTCCTTCTTTAGGCCTCCAAATCCCTTATAGCCCTCCAAACAAAGATACCCATTTGGACTCCCCATGACATATTTCAAAGTAGGTATGGGTTGTCTTAGACAGTATGGTCCAACCTATAACCCCTCCTAGTGACCTAGAGCCCCAATTAGGCCTATTTTGTGAAGCAACCACCCTTTTAGAGATTCATAGAACTAAACCAATCACTTGGACATCTCTATGGCATGGAAAAACTAAGGATTCTTTAGGTTTTGGGTCCCCAAAATGGACTACACCTGATTGGTTTGTTGTTGTTCCTTTACTATGCTTCTATACAACACCTAACACATGAGGATGTTAGGTTTCTTCAATGAAAACTCCTCCTTCTCATGTTTCCTTCCCAAAACTTGTCATAACATACTAAAACAAACCTACAAAAACCCATCCCACTGATCAAGAATGAATTAAATCAGTGGAATGGAAAGAAAACACATAATTCCTATCAAAACCCTAGGTGAGGGTTTCCTAGACTATTTTCAAAAAAATGAGTTTAACTATGCTCTAGAATTGTTTCAAGACACCAAATTAGATGCAAATGAAATTCAACTGACCCTACATTCATGCCAGCATCATAATCTTCCACAACCTATCCATACAGAAATAGAGTATAGCCTGTAGTGTCGAAATTACACAGAAATAGGTAGAAAATTGAGTTTTATTCATGATTCTCTTCACCAAATGTCTTCTCCTTGTACAATGCACATTTGTAGGCCTTTATGAAGCCTACCTCGAAGGTATGGAGAGGTTGTAGGGTAGTTTGGGTCAATGGGAGGACATAAACTATCCTGTAACCACCAAATTGCCTACTGCTGTTATCATCTGCAGTTAATTACATAATTGTATATAGTTGCATCAGTTATGTTTAGGCTTAACAATACCTTCAAACACTTTGACAATGTGATTAAACCTTTTACAAATTTTACCACCCCTTAACACATGCCAAAAGGCTTACAATGTGTGATAATATATGACTGCCCCTATGATTCTATGACTACCTCTTACATGCCTTGGAAGGCTTACAAATATGACTACCTATTACACCTTATAACATGACATCAACAAGAGATGTTTTTTTACATGGTCCTTATTACAACATGAGAATGGTCTTCCAAGTCCTTATTACAACATGAACAAAACATGGAACAAACAAAAATAATCATGGATCTTTATGATCCTCTTGGAGCTCTTGCGCCATACTCCCCAGGTGGAAAAAACTCAAGTCTCTTGAGGAATCAAATTAGCAACTATGACACCATGCTTCAAGATGTCTTCGTCATTCATCTAAGTGGCATCTTCAATAGGTAAGCCACTCCATTTGACAAGGAACTATTTGTATGTCTTCTTTCTAGTTTTTTTTATGACCTTGGTATCAAGAATGCATTCCAACTTCAATGGTTGATTGGGTGGAAGACCTTTTATCCATTCTTCATCTTCTTGGGCTGCATCAAGACTTGTAACATTATCACCCTTGTATGGAAACAAGTCAGCAACATTGAAGATGGGAGAAATTGCCAAGCCTTGAGGAAGCTCAATCTCATAGGCATTGGACCCAAACTTGTGCACAATCTTACATGGACCTATCTTCTTCATGAGGAGTTTGGTTGGCTGCCCCTTTGGAAGTCTCTCCTTCTTCAAATGTGTCATGACCAAATCCCCAACCTTGTATTGTACATCTCTCCTTCTCTCATTATCTTTCTCCTTGTACTTCTCATTGTTCCTTTGAAGAGTCTCTCTTACATTATCATGGATGTCCTTCATGGCTAATGCAAAGTCCTCACCTTGAGCACTCTTCCTCTCCAATCCATGGAGATCTCTCAATTCAAGAATACCTCTTGGGTGAACACCATAGACAATGTCAAATGGACTTCTTCCTGTGCTTCTATTAGTGGAATCATTGTAAGCAAACTCAGTTTGAGGGATGATCATATCCGATGCCTCTCCATGCTACTTTGTAAGACATCTAAGGAGATTTCCCAAAGACCTATTCACTACCTCAGTTTGGCCATCAGTCTGAGGGTGATAGGCTAAAGTGAATGACAACTGAGTGTCCAACTTCTTCCACAAAGTATGCCAAAAGTGGCCTACAAACTTTGGGTCCTTGTCAATCACAATGTTAAGAGGAAAACCATGGATTCTAACAATTTCTTTAAAGAACAAACCAACAATGTGTGAAGCATCATTAGTGCATTTACATGGAAATAAATGAGCCATCTTACTGAATCTATCCACCACAACAAATATATTATCAAATCCTCTTTGAGTCCTAGGAAGACCCAAGAAAAATCCATGCTAATACTTTCCCATGGCCTATTAGGAATAGGATGTGGCTGATATAGACTAGCATTAGATGAAGTACCCTTTGCCCTTTGACAAATACTACAACATTCAACAAATTTTCTAATATCTGATTGTATTTTAGGCCAAAAATAAAACCTCTTCACCTGATCCAATGTTTTGTCCATCCCAAAGTGACCTCCTAGTCCACCACAATGTTTTTCCTTTATGATGTTCTCCCTCATGGAACACCTAGGAACACATAATTTGCTGCCTTTGAACAACAACCCCTACTGCAACAAAAACTCAAAAAAATTAGAATGATAAGAGTCTAAAAACAATGAACAAAATTCATATACCTCCTTGAAATCTTCATCATCCTGATACATATGTTTGAGAGCATCAACCCCTACACTTTGGAACTGAATTTCTTGAACCATACACACCCTTCTACTCAATGCATCTGCCACTTTGTTGGCCTGCCCCTTCTTGTGTTTGATTGAAAAAGTATATGCTTAGAGTTGTTCAACCCATTTCATATGCCTATGGTTGAGTTTCTCCTGTGAATTCAGAAAACTAAGTGCATGGTTGTCAGTATAAACAACAAACTCTTTAGGCAAAAGATAGTGCCTCCATTTTTTCAAAGCTTGCACCATTGCATACAATTCCAAGTCATAAGTAGAGTACTTTCTCTTAGCATCATTAAATTTTTCACTAAAGAAAGCAACTGGCCTATCTTCTTGACTTAGGACAGTCCCTATAGCAAGGTTACTAGCATCACATTCCACCACAAATAACTTGTTAAAGTTGGGCAAAAAAATAATGGGCTGTTGTGCTACTTTTGTTTCAAAATTTCAAAAGAATCATTGGTTGCCTTGGTCCAAGAAAACTTACATTTCTACCCCCCTTTGATGGTATCCAAAATTGGTGCACAAATATGACTAAAACCCCTTATGAACTTCCTATAAAATGTTGCCAAACCATGAAAATTTTTTACATCACCTATTGTTTTTGGAGTTGGCCATGACAAAATGGCCTCTACCTTTGTTGGATCCATCTTCAAACTACCTTGGGAAATGACAAAACCAAGATAGGTCAGTTCTTCCTTCATGAAGACACTCTTTTCCATGTTGATCATCAAGTGTTCATCATGTAACTTCTTCAAAACCTGATCCAAATGTTACAAATGCTCTTCCTTAGTCCTGTTGAAAACAAGAATGTCATCCAAGTATACCACAAAAAATTTGCCAATGAAATCATTCAACACTTCATTCATGAGATGCATAAAAGTACTTGGGGCATTAGATAGACCAAATGGCATCACCAACCATTCATAAAGACCCTCATTTATTTTGAATTCTATCTTTCATTCATCCCCTTGTTTTATCCTAATTTGATGATACCCAATCTTAAGATTAATCTTAGAAAAGTATCTAGCCCCTCCCAAATAGTCCATTAGGTCCTCAATCCTTGGCATAGGGAACCTATATCTTATGGTAATCTTGTTAATGGCTCTAGAATCTGTACACAACCTCCATTTACCATCCTTTTTAGGGGCTAGGACTATTGGGACAACACATGGGCTAAGGCTCTTTGTGACCAATCCCTTATCCAACAATTCTTGCACTTGCTTGGCAATCTTTTCATTTTGAGAAGGTGTCATCTTGTAGGCTGCTTTGTTTGGCAATGTAGATCCTAGTATGAAGTCAATTTGATGGCTTATGTCCCTAATAGGTGGCAAATTATTAGGCATTTATTCTACCATAATCCCCTTATACCTCTCTAACAATTGCTACACCTCCTTAAGAACCTCTTCCTTGCTAGGATCATGCAAATTAGGACTGGTTTTAGGCTTCAAAATCAAAGCATACCATTGGGTTCCTTCCTCCTTAAGGGTGTCTAGAAACTCTTTACCATTCACAATCATGACACTTGACCCAACACTCTTCTCTACATTCTCATCAGGCAATGGATCCATTCTATACTTCCTACCATTCTTGGTTATAATGAAAGAATTAGTTTTACCATCATGTTGGGATTGAACATCATATTGCCATGGACATCCTAATAGCAAATGACAAGCATCCATGGGAATTATATTACACAAAATCTTGTCCTTATATTCTCCTATCTCAAATTCTACCCATGATTGTTCATCTACCAAAACTTTTTGCCCCTTATTCAACCATGATACTTTATAAGGACTAACATGAGGAAGTCTTTTCAATTTCAATTTGTCTACCATTTCAATAGAAACCAAATTTTTAGTTGAGCCTGAATCAACAATTACCTTGCAAATCTTACCATAGGCCTTGCATGTTGTCCTAAACAATGTCTTCCTTTGAGGGGGTTCTCGTGTTTAAGGCACCTTCAACATGGTTCTTCTCATCATCAAACTTTCTCCTTCATGGACTGGGGCTGCACTTCCAATTGGAGAGTTAACACTTTGGCAATCTTCCTCTTGGATCAATTGGTTCCTTCTCTCTCCTCCATGAGAGCTTGAGGCTTGCTTTTTAGGACATTTGAAGGCTAGATGTCCCACTTGGTTGCAATTGTAGCACCTTCCTGTGAAGACATTAGGACCTCTCCCTAGTCCACCAAATCTACCCCTTCCATTGGGCCTCCTTCCTCTAAAGCCTCCTCTAGAAACTGATTCTCCACTTTGCTCTTGGGAACTATAATCCCCTTGACTTCTTTGGGACTAATTTCTGCCTCCAAAACTGCCCCTACCTCTAAAATTTCTGCCACCTCTTCCTCTATTTTGCTGCTCACCTTTCCTCTTCAAATTCTCTTTAGCCCTCAATGCCACTTGAAAGCATTTATCCATGGTTTGAAAGGTTAATAGACTAATTTTATCTTGAATATTAAACATCAAACCATTTAGATATCTTGCCACTTTACCTTTCTCATCCTCCATGTATCCACAACAAAGAGAGAACTTGTGAAACTCCTCGGTGTAGGTGGCCACATCCAAATCTCTTTGCTTGAGATTTTGCATCTTCTTGTAGATCTACACCTCATAGTCTGATGGAAGGAATTGGGATTTGATCCTCTCCAACATTCTACTCCATGAAGAGAACATGCTCTTCCCATTCTTTAATCCTCTCACCTTGGGTGTAATTCCACCATGTAAGGGCAACACCTTTGAGTTTAGTTTTTGGAAACTTCACCCTCTTGTTCTCAGGAACTTCTTTATATTCAAAATAGTTGTTTAGCACCTCAATCCATTCCATGACTTCATCAGCATTCATCTTACCACTGAACATGGGAATCTCCATCCGAGCCTCTAAAGAATCCTTGCTAATTGCCTTGATGGCTTCAAGGAAATGTTTTTGATCTGTAGGTACCTCTACCTCTTCTTGATCTTCTTCTTCCTCCTCTTTTTCTTCTTCTTCATCAGAAACCTCATCTATCCTCTTTCCTATCCTCAATGCCTTCAACTCTTCTTGGAGTGCTTCCTTGACTCCACTTTTGATATTTTCTTCCATCTCCTTGAACTTCTTAACCACCTCAGTGGTCATCCCCTTTGGAGGCATATTGCTAGCCTCTCCTTCACTCTCCTCTGCTGACATATACCATGCCTTACACAACCAACAACAAAACCTTTTATGGCTCTAATACCACTATGATGTAGAGACACTAGGATAGATGGAGGATAGCACAAATTGACTAGGTTTTCACTACACTCTAAAACCCAAATTCAAGGATCAACTTGTAAAATTGGGAACAAAAATTAGTGGCTCTAAACTCATCATGAAAAGTTTAATTTAACATGCCATGGGACCCATCTAAACCATTGGCAAAGGCGGAACAAACTTGGTTTTAGTACTTCCTTCTTTAGGCCTCCAAATCTCTTGTAGCCCTCCAAACAGAGACAGTCAGCAATATCTCTTGACACGGGCCTGCAAACTCAGATCTTAAACAATCTAGAGATGCCCATTTGGACTCCCCATGACATATTTCAAAATGGGTATGGGTTGTTTTGGACAGTATGGTCCAACCTATAACCCCTCCTAGTGACCTAAAGCCCCAATTAGGCCTATTTTGTGAAGCAAACACCCTTTCAGAGACTCACAAAACTAAACCAATCATTTGGACATCTCTATGGCATGGAAAAACTAAGGATTCTTTAGGTTTTGGGTCCCCAAAATGGACTACAATTGATTGGTTTGTTGTTGTTCCTTTACTATGCTTCTATACAACACCTAACACATGAGGATGTTAGGTTTCTTCAATGAAAACTCCTCCTTCTTAGGTTTCCTACCCAAAACTTGTCATAACATACTAAAACAAACCTACAACAACCCATCCCACTGATCAAGAATGAATTAAATTAGTGGAATGGAAAGAAAACACATAATTCCTATCAAAACCCTAGGTGAGGGTTTCCTAGATTGTTTTCAGAAAAATGAGTTTAACTATGCTCTAGAATTGTTTCAAGACACCAAATCATATGCAAATGAAATTAAACTCACCCTACATTCATGCCACCATCATAATCTTCCACAACCTGTCCGTATAGAAATAGAGTACAGCCTGTAGCATTGAAATTACACAGAAATAGGTAGAAAACTAAGTTTTATTCGTGATTCTCTTCACCAAATGTCTTCTCCTTGTACAATACACATCTGTAGGCCTTTATGAAGCTTGCCTCCAAGGTATGAAGATGTTGTAGGGTAGTTTGGGTCTGTGGGAGGACATAAACTGTCCTGCAACCACCGAACTACCTACTGCTATTATCATTTGTAGTTAATTACATGATTGTATACAGTTGCATCGGTTGTGTTTAGGCTTAACAATAACTTCAAATACTTTGACAATGTGATTAAACCTTTGACAAAGTTTACCACCCCTTAACACATGCCAAAAGGTTTACAATGTGTGATAATATATGACTGCTCCTATGATTCTATGACAGCCTCTTACATGCCTTAGAAGGCTTACAAATATGACTGCCTATTACACCTTATAATGTATGACATCAACAAGAGATATTTTTGGACATGGTCCTTATTACAACATGAGAATGGTCTTCCAAGACCTTATTACAACATGAACAAACATGGAACAAACAAAAACAATCATGGATCTTTATGATCGTCTTGGTGCTCCTACACCAGTTTTGGCTTACAATACCACTTGGAAATCCACAACAAAATTTCTCACCATATGAATTAGTTTATGGGAAAAATCCTATTCTGTCTATAGAATTTGAACTACAGACACTTAAAACTACATTGGATATTGGTCTACCATTGTCCATAGCCCAACATAATAGAATTCTTCAGCTCAATGAGTTGGATGAAATCCAGATAGAGGCCATTTAGCAAACAAAACTGGTTCAGTATCAAAGGAAGCAGTGGCATGACCAACACATCAAGAGGAGGACATTTCAACAAGGTGATTGGGTTCTTCTTTATGATTCTAAATTCAAGGATTTCAAAGGGAAATTACAAACTCATTGGTTGGGTCCTTATCAGATAAAGGAAGTTTTTGAAAAAGGGACAGTACTATTGGAACCTATTGATGGAAGAACAGACACATCCTTAGTGAATGGATACCAAATTAGACTCTATAAAAGGCCATCCACTAAAGAAGAGTTCCTCAATGATTTATATTTGGATACAGGGGATACCTCCTCTGTCACAGTTTAGGGATTGGAAAAGAGAAAAAGGAAGATGGAAAACTAGTAAATGGATGTCTTTCTTGACCAAGGGAATTGAAAACTAGAAAATAGTGGTTCCCTTCTTCATACCAGTTGAGAATAATTAAGCTACGGAGGTGATCAGATGCTAGGAATTACTCAAACACACCTCTGGCGCTTCACAAACTAGGAGCATCTCTGGCGCTCCACCAATAAAGAGTTAGTTACAACCATAATAAGTGGGGGAGGGCACCTCTCCAGGCAATAAAGTAGAAACATCATTTGATGAGGTCATCACAACTCATCCTCTACTTTATAGTAGAAATAAAATCAAATCAGTATGCATCTTGTGAGAAATCATTACTCTCATTCGCATAGGTCTTTGCAAAGACTACGCTGACATCTCCCAGGATACATGGATTCTCAAATCACTCAGAGGGAATAGGAATGATTACAGGTTGCATGACAACAAAGGTGATTAGCATCATCTCAAGCTACACAAAGCTGCTTAGGTGCCACGTCACGTCCAGTCTTATCAACACTGCAGCATCTCAGCCAAGTACATCATGCCTCATCATTAAAAATGGTTCACATAATTTTATCTTAATTAAGCATTAAATAGCAACTATCTTGTCTTTCTATTTTTGGGTGCCATCATTATGATACGTCCTCTTGCCATCATTTTCCTCTCCAAAATCATGCATGCTACCATCTTTATTGTACTGTCACCATACCTATGGAATGTCCCATCACTCTGCTTCATTTATGATCACATAGACACTCTAACTAATTTTTAGTTCTTTCTCCATCAACCTAAGCCATTAAGCAAATTCATAAAATAATCCTTCTTTAAAACTGTAACATATCCTGAAGAATGGAGTCAGATGAAATAGTTCTCCGGAGCCTATGGAGTGAGAAAGGATTGTAAGAATAGAAGAAAAAAATTCAAATAATTTAGGTGTGGTGGTCAAGAAGAAATCAAAATCAGAAAATACTACAGGCCTTTTACAGGATGAAGTTGCAGTAGACATTCTGAGGAATGGAGGATGGTTGGAATTTCTGGAAAAGTTTGAGGGGTTTTAAGAAGATATTGTTGATGAGTTCCTGAGAAACCTGAGGGACAATTAGACAACTTTAAGAGGATTCCAAATCAATCTCTCTACTACCACTATTAGTCATATTTCTAGGTTGCCTAGACAAGGTGAGAGGTTCTATCATCTAAAAACCTTATATGTTGATTTGATTAGGAATTTCTCTATTGAAGGTGAAACTGCAATACAATTGCATTTAAATAAAAATGAGGTTAAAGGAATTCTTAGGTCCTCACTTCCAAACCCTTGGCAATTTGTAGCTATATGGTTGATGAAATATTTCACATGTGATGGTCAATTTTCCTTAGTTTTAGGACTAATAATGAAAATGTTGATTTTTCTTAGGCATGTGAATGGACACACTGAATACAGCATAAACATACCCAACTTCCTATACTCTACCATTAGGGCAATTGTAGAAAAATATCAATGAAACAAAGGTCCTATGAAACATCATGGCCTCATTTTTTTGATAGTGAAACACCACTTTCTATCTCAATTTGATGGGGAAGAATTATGGAAAACATTTCTTAAACAAAATTCCTAGGGCAGAGAACTAGAGAGGGCACAATCAGAGGGTGAGGGTTCCTCTACCCAACAAGAAAAAGAGACAGAACCTTCAAAATCCTCTACAATTGTTCAAAAAGAAAAGAAGTTCTCACTAGAGGCAACTTCATCTACAATCCCTGTTTCTAATAAAAAGATGAAAGGCAAAGAAATTAAGGAACTTGCTCTTGAGTAAACTCCATACATGACTCACTCAACCCGGAGGAAGCTAACTCTAGCTGAGGAATCTTTCCCTCAAGAACTAATAGGGAAAAGGTCAGGGCACAAAGAAAACAAAACCCTAAAGAAAGATGACTCTAGAGAACAAAACCCAAAATCACCAAAATTTAGCCTGCTGCATGTACACAAGGTGCCAACTATGCCAAACCAACATGGGATAAATAAATACATCATTAGGAATTTACAAAGGTTGAGACACCTTAATTCCCACCATAACACACACAAGATAAATAATGCTGCTAAGAAAGATTCTAAAGATCATTCCTCAAACATGGCACACAAAAGCAATGACTATGCCCCCAATCCGTATTGCATCACAACATACCAAGATATAGATAAATCAAGGTAGTCTTGAATTGGTGATGGATAAAGGAACAAAAGATAAACAATAAAGAAAATTGACTGACTTACAAAGTAAACATACAACCAACATATTCTCTTGCCATAGAGGTTGCTCAAGATAGATTGGATTGGTTGGGTACATAATAGCCTTATTGTAGGAATGATGTGTCTATTAAAGGGTGTTATCTATTGAAAAGATAATGTCTAGTTTTAGGAAATGCAACATGTCATATAAGATGTTTAGTCTGGTTTCGATCATGGAACATTCTATATAAGAAAAGTGTGTTGATCTTTTGCTTGGTTAAGATTGATTTAACTGATGTCGGTAATCGATATGTAGGATAGTAAATGGATCTGTAAGTAAGTTTCTTTGCATCAGATTTGTTAAGGACTTTTTCTTTGAAAGGATGTGTTTGTTTGTTGTTTTATTGCTTGAGTTAGTCAAGTTGAGGTGAATGGATTTTGATAAATGGAAGACTAGAAAGATGACATGTCAATGGATTGAGATGGGGGAAGAATGATGAATCATATGTGCCTGAGTACTGGATACATCCTTCATATTCTAGACTACCTACATACCTTGTATCCACACGATCAAGGCACATTACGATGAAAGATGAAAATGATAATATGTAGTTTTGGATAGAGTGATGAGTGGGTCAAGGTGTTTGAGCTTGGGTAAATGAAATGATGATATCTTATGTACTTGAGTATTGGATACTTCCTTCGTATGCCAGACTGCCTACATACCCATATCCATGGGATCAAGGTACCTTAAGATTGAGATGAGATGATATGTCGTTCTGGTTGGTTTGATGATGTAGGAAAAGTGTTGTCATTATGGGGAACAATTTATCCCTAGATCAACACAAGGATGGTGTTTGGTTTCAGAAATGAAACACCTTGTATAAGATGCTTGGTCTAGTTTCGAGCGTGTGACAATTTGTATAAGACAATTGATATGGTTGATTGGTTTGGTTTGGTGTGTTTTGTGTTTTTCATTTGTGTTGATTGTTGATATGTTTTTTTTCTTGTTTGTGCTTAGTAGTTGAAGTGTTTTTGTGTTTGTGTTTGGAGGTTGAAGTGTTGGAAGTGTTTGAAGTGTTTGTGTTTTTGTGAACCACGACCAAGGATCCATTCCTAGACCTAGGTTAAGGAAAGAATTGCCCCCATTCTGGTAGAGGTGTTGTTATGGTTGACTAACATAGGATAACCATGGATGATAGGAAGTCATAGAAAGTTTGACATAGGACAAGATAGTGATAACCATTGACATAGATCAAGATGTGGGATGATGACGATGGACATTGACAAATTTTTAAGCTATTCTAGATAGGGAGATGGAAATGCAAACAAGGTCAATGGTTTTATTGTAGATGGATGGATGAAGTTTGTTGTGAAATGGACATGGAATGAACAAGACTCGATAGATGATGGATGCTAACTCTACAGATAGTACTTGTTTGCCAGGTTTTCACTATGGTACTTATCCAAGACACCTGTTTACCAGGTTTTCACCATATGACAGATTGTTTTTTTTTTTTTTGACATGGATACTCTAAGGATTAGGCATAAAACTTCTTGAGATGAACACCGTTGAGTGGTTCATCTAGAGGACTACCTTAAGGTGTCACTAAAGTATAAGCTCTTGATCCATATGCTACTGTGACAATAAAGGGTCCTAACCAATTAGGCTCAAACTTACCCTTCTTTTCTCAATCTAATTGATTTCTCTGATTTTCTTTTAAGACAAGATCACCAACTTGAAACCATCTTTCTTTGATATTTGTGTTATAAATATGTCGGAGGCAGTTTTGATAGACATGGAGATGATTAAGAGTGGCAAGGTGTCTCTCATCTAGTAGTTCTAGCTTAGATAATCTGGAAGTACGATACTCCACTCCATCAATTAGGTTCTACATGGATACTCTAAGGGATGGGATCTCGACCTCTATAGGTAGGATGGCTTCAGAGCCATAGACCAAGGCATAGGGTGTGGTACCAGTTGGTGTTCTGATACTAGTGTGATAGGCCCATAGGGTAGGATTGAGTTGTAGGTACCAAACACGACCAACTTCATTGACCATTTTCTTGAAGATTTTAAGAATGGTTTTGTTTGAATCCTCAGCTTGGCCATTACTCTATGGATAGTAGGGAGTGGAAAAGTGATGTTGGATATTATATTTGGTGCACAAGGCATGAACATATTGATTCTTGAATGGTCTCCCATTATCAGTGACAATGGATTAGGGGATACCATACTAGCAAATGAGGTAGTTAAGGATAAACTTGGCTATTTGCTTACCGGTGATATATGTCATGGGAATGGCTTCAACCCACTTCATAAAATACTTAGTGGAGGTAATAATAAATTTATGGCCATTGGATGAGGATGGGTGGATTTGTCCTATGAGGTTGAGACCCCATTGTGAAAAAGGCCATAGAGTTGTCACAGGTTGTAGTTCATGCGCTGGTGCGTGAATCAAATCTCCATGCTACTAGCATTGTAGACACTTGTTAGCAAACTATAAAGAATCTTGTTCTATTGTAGGCCAATAATACCCTGTGCAGAGTATCTTCTTAGTGAGGTTAGGACCATAGAATGTGTGCCATAGACACCTTTGTGTATGTCTCAAAATGTAGTATCAGCTTCTTCTGCGTTAAGACATCGTAAGAGGATACCATCGAGACTTCGGTGATATAGTGTATCACCCAGAATGGTGTAATGGGAGGATCATCAAATAAAGGTTTTGCGTTGGGTTGTGGATATGTCAAAGGGAAAGGTTCCATGTTTAAGGTATTCATATCTTCATACCATGGGGAATTGGGACCAACAAGTTCGCAGATTGATTTCAGTAGTTGGAACATCGATGGCTGGTATCAATAATTGCTTGATCAAGAACTCAGATTTCTGTGTGTTCACATGCATGTGTATAAGTGACCCTACAGAAGCCATAGAATCTGTGACTTTGTTATGCTCTCTTGGAATCTACTCAAATGTGATGCTAGAAAAGTGTGGTTTGTAGGCATCCACTAGTTGCTTGTAAGGGACCAACTTTTCATCTTTGGTTTGATACTCATCAGTGACTTGTCAAATGACTAGCTGTGTGTCTTCATATACCTGTAGTTCTATGATGTCTCATTGAATTGTTGTGTTGAGACCTATGAGGAGTGCTTCATACTCAGCTATGTTGTTGGTACAAGGAAATGCAAGCTGATATGGCTTGGGGATATAGTCATTTTGAGGTGTGATAAAAAGGATACTGGCCCCTAATCCATGCTATGTGTAGGAACCATCAAAATACAACTTCCACATTATTGAGGTAGAAAGAGTGAAGAGATTTTCATCCAGAAAGTTAGATACCATGGGATGTACACCTGTCATGGGTGCTTCTGCTAGTTGATCTGCTAGGGCTTGTCCCTTGATTACTTTACGATCCATATACTCAATGTCAAACTCACTAAGGATCATGACCCATTTAGCTAGTCTTCCTGTGAGACTTGCTTTTGCTAGGAGATACTTTAATGGATCAATTTTGGCTATTAGATTTGTGTGTTGGTTTAGCATGTAATGCCACAACTTTTGGGAAGTGAACACTAAGGCTAAACAATCTCTTTCCATAGGTTAATAATTGAGTTCATAACCCACCAAGGTTTAATTGATATAATAGATTGCATGCTCTTTTCCTGACTCATCATGCTATGCTAGAAGAGCCCCTAGG
Source organism: Cunninghamia lanceolata (assembly GCA_027924645.1). NCBI lineage: Eukaryota > Viridiplantae > Streptophyta > Pinopsida > Cupressales > Cupressaceae > Cunninghamia > Cunninghamia lanceolata. The sequence goes on along the minus strand of BSBN01000958.1, from coordinate 5,234,004 downwards.
GCTACAGTTGTAGTTGTGATATACAATATCAAAGGCCTATCGATGACTGGTGGTACCAAGATAGGACGTGTAGCTAGATACTCTTTGAGTTGATCAAATACTACTTGACACTTATCATCCCATTGAAATGAGACATCCTTTCGGAGCAAGTGTTGAAATGGTTGACATTTACTGCTAGCTGTGAGATAAACCACCTAATGGATTATAACCTTCCTTAAAGGCTCCTTAGTGCTTTCAGATTCTTTGGTGGAGACATCTCTACTATAGCCTTAACTTTTGTTAGATCTACATCAATGCCTCTATGAGATACAATGTATCCCAACAGTTTTCCTGAAGTTACCCCAAAGACACACTTCTTTGGATTGAGTCTTACTTCATATTTTTTGAGTCTTTCAAAGATTTACCCTAAAACCTGTATGTGATCTGCCCTAGAATACTTTGCTAGTATATCATCCACATAGTCCTCCATGGTGTGATGAAAGAGATTGTGGAATATCACTGTCATTGCTCTTCGATAGGTTGCACCTGCATTTTTAAGACCAAATGGCATAATGCATCAACAATAGGTACCCCAAGGACAAGTGACAAAAGTTTTATGTTGATCTTCTTCTACTATCCTTATCTAATTGTAGCCAAAGAATCCATCCATTAGAGAAAGCATTTCATGACTAGCAGTCAATTCTACTATGAGATCAATGTTTGGTAGTGGGAAGTCATCTTTGGGACATGCTTTGTTAAGATCTCTAAAGTTAGTACACATGCGGATGCCCCCATTCAGTTTAGACATAGGTACAATGTTTGAGACCCATTCTGGATAATCAATAGGCCTAATAAATTTTACATCTAGCAGTTTTTGTATTTTAACTTTCACTAGGAGAGCAATCTATGGATGCATCTTTCTTAACTTTTGTTTGACTAGTTTAGCTTTTGGGTCAACTATGAGATAGTGAACTACTAGTGAGGGGTCAAACCCTAGCATATCAGTATAGGTCCATCCAAATTTGATGGCGTGCTACAAGAAGAAGTTGGTAAGATCGTTGTGCTCTTGCTTTGATAGTGATGCTGCTAGGAATGTGGTCTTTGGATTTTGCTCTATTCCAAGGTTTATCTCTGTAGAATCTTCCACTTAGAGAGCTGATTTATCTTGATACTTAGATGGTAGGGGAAGGTCAAATCCTCCATCCTCAAGTGCCACAGTTGGGTTTTCACCTTTGGATATGTCCTTTGTTTTTACCATTTTGTGATCGGGAGGTGCCATAGTGTGGTTTTCACCTAGGGATCTTTCTTTATTTTTGCTTTTACAACTAGAGGATTTGGCATTCTCACCAAAATAAGTAGTTTTCTCTAGTTCCATTACAAAACCAACTTTTTGATCACCAAGAGGGATACCATCCCAGATTCCCATGAACTCAGCAATAGCTTCATCATTCTAAAATACATCTAGGATAGTGGCCCCTTATTGGTTCCAATCGATAAGTTTACGGTAGATAAGTGTTACAATCTGGGTGTTAGTGGTTGATGTTAAGGATACGAATGATATCATAAATATGGAGGATTTAGTGAATAGGTTAGTAATATGGAGGTAAAAGTCATCAATGATATCCTCTTTAGATGTCGAATCGGTGAGAGAAGTTTGTGCTACCTTGTTGAGAATACCCTCGATGTCCAAGGCACATGGTGCCTTCCTACCAAATCCTAACCCCTTCTTGCCTAGTTTCTTCTTCACAATAATGGGTTCCATTGTTTCTTGATTCTATTTTCCAAGGCCACCTTTGCCTTTATAGCCCATGTTTTTGACTATCCTTAAGCCATTACCATATTACTTGACTGGTATGGTGACTGGTTCATTCTCCTTGTAGAGCCAAGAAGATTTATCTTCAGTTGTTTCCTCTGCCAATAATTTTCCCTCTTGGAAGTGGGTTTGAGATGTTAGAGGAGGGATAACTATTTTCTTAGTTTCTTTGGCTATGGGCGGTTGGCCACAACAAGATTTTGAGATATCATATTCTCCAAAGCCTATATCACAGATGTGAGCTTTGATTTCAATAATACGATGAGGATTAGGTTTACTTGTAGAGGCTTTTGTCAGTTTTTTAGAGTCAACATACAATGGGGATTCATGGGCTTTGTCATTAATTGGCACTTGGTTACAATTCTTATAACTACCTTGCAAGACATGACAGAATTCAAAGGGATTAGGATCTCCTGGAATAGTGATCTCCGTACTATTGAATGGGAACTTTAGAGACTGATGGTATGTTGAGGGAACAACTTTCATGGCATGGATCCATGGGCATCCTAGGATAATGTTATAAGGCAGCTCAATGTCAAGGACTTGGAACCTAGTTTCTAGCATGACAGGGCCTACTTGTATAGGCAAGTGGATAACACCTTTTGACTGGAATTTAGCATCATCATACCCCTTGATTGTAATACTTTGATCAATGTTGACATGATCCTTAGAGAATCCTAATTGTTTGAGTAATTTTAGAGAATAGATATTAAGACCAGCACCACCATCTATAAGTATGCGCTTGATCTTTCATTTATGGATGAAAACTTCAATGTGAAGGGTGACATTATGACATGGATCATGGGATGGGAGGTCCTTTTCAGAAAAGACCACATTGTAAGGTGAGGCAATGTTACCTATTATAGCTTAGAAATCTATGACTGCTATTTTATTAGGAACTGAAGATTCTTGTAAGGCTTTTTTGAGCACAGCTTTATGTGCAGGTGATGACCGTAGAAGGTCCAAGATAGAGATCTATGTAGGGGTTTTCCTTAGATTTTCAACAAGATTGTAGTCAGATGGAGTTGTCAGACTTGGTGTAGGACCATGAATGGTGACATGACCATGACAAGTTGTAATAGCGCAATCTGTAGATTTGCCTTTGATTATGAGGGTAGACACCTGACTCTCTTCAAAATGACCCATAATAGAGTTGTAGGAAGTAGAAGATTTATTAACACCTTTACCTTTGTCAAAATTTTGACCTTGACCATGGTTAGGGAATGGCTTCTTGTACATGTTTAGGTCTTTATTGGCATTTTGAGTTGGTGGTTCATCATCAAAAGTGATTTATTTTCTGTCGATAAGGTTTTGGATCACGTGCTTGAGTTTCATGCATGATGAGGTCCTGTGTCCTTTGGTCCTATGGTACTCACAATATTCATTTTCTATGTACTGTGAGATTTTGTAAATAGGTTCGCCATATGGGGGAGCATCTGGGAAGGTGACGAGTCCATTGTTTATAAGTTTCTATAAAACAAACTCTATAGGCTCTCCCAAGGGAGTGAATTGACATTACAAAGGGTAATCTTGTTGAGGTCACTCTTGTTGTCGTTGTTATTGGTTTTGGTTTGGTTGTCTTTTTTGTTGTTGGTTTTGTTGAGGTGGAGGTCGACTTGGTTTTGAAAGATGAAGGGGTGTTTGCAATGTTTGGACATGTTTAGAATCTACCACACCATCATTGACCACATTTTTATTTTTGTTCCAAACTTGGGCTTATCATTTATTTGTTGTTGAGGAGCATTGTCTTTATTGTCTTTGAAGATTTTCACCATGCTTTTAGCGATGAGGACCTTTTCAATGTTGATGCCCTTGTAGGTAATTTCATCGAAGGTTGTAGCACTAAGAATTTGCAAATGGAAACCCAATTCTTGGTTAAGGTTCTGCATGAATATGCTAACATGCTGCTTTTCAGGTATCTTGAATGGGAATTTGCTAGCCATTTGTCTCCATCTTTGAAGGAAGGAAATGAAAGTTTCCCCATTTTTCTATTTATTGTTGCATAGGTTGGTCATGGAGATCTCATGTTTTGTGTTGTAAGAGAAATGGGTGGCAAATTTCTCTGCAAGCTCATTAAAATATTTAATACCCATGGGTAGGTGCGATAATTATTCTATAGCTTGACCTCTAAGACTACGAGGAAAGAGGCACATAAGATATGTGTCATTATGTGAGACCTCGAAAGTGAGATAGAATTCCCTAAGATAGCCTTTTGGGTCTCCTTTTCCTTTGTATTTATCAAATTTGGGAATAGTGAAGTTGTGAGGAAAAGGGATCATGGGTAATGACCAATCAAATGGATAAGGACAAACTTCTTCCAAAGATAAGGTTTTCTTGGTGTCACCAAATGTAAGATCAGATAGTTGTTGTTGAACCTCTGCAAGTTTTAGCTCCATAGTTTTGGGAGGGGTTAGAAACATCTCCTTTTGTCCGAGAGGTGGTTGTTGTTGCCCATATGGAAGATTGTAGTGGAAGCCATGGGCATTGGTGTTATAAGGGTCATATGTGTTATATGTTGGATTTGGATTGGGTTGGATTTGGGTGTTTTGATTTTGGGGAGATGGGGGTGGTGATAGGTAAGAATGTAGGCTTTGTGATGGTTGTAGATAAGAGTTCTACTATTTGTATTGTGGAGGTGGTGTGAAGGAAGAATTTGGTGGAGGAAAGCTAAAGTTTGTTGGTTTTGGTTGTGGTGGTGGAACATAGCTTTGGGAAGTTTGGTTTTGGGAATGTTGTCGAGGGACATAGGTAGATGTGTTTTATGATGGTGGAGGTTGATTGAGATGTGTGTTGAAAAAGGTTAGTGTAGATGATCATTATAGCAGAGGGACATATGTAGATGTGTTTTGTGATGGTTGGGGTTGACTAAGATGGGGATAGGTATGATGGAGTGTAGCAGAATGTTGTGGTGGTAGGACATAGGTTGCATTGATGTTTTGTGATGGTTGCGGTTGCATGACATTGTTTGGTTTAATGACACGAAGGGCTAATGATGGTGGGGGTGGTGTTTGTTGAGACCCTTGTTGCATGGCTACATAAGTGTTTCCCAAATTGTAATTTGGTGGGAAACCTTCTCGCGATGGGGTAGCCAATATTCCTCTTATGATTGGTGTGGGCATTTTAGGAGTTTGTTGTATGTTTGATTAAGCTATAGTGGTTTGTTTGGTTAGTTCTACTTGATGTTGGAGAGTCTCTTGTTGGTGCTTGTAGATCTCCATAGGAGTCATAAGCGGTGATATGGGTCTCTCTGTCGTTCAATTTTGATAAAGGGGATTCTCATATTGTGCAATTGTTCTCCCTTGTGAGCTTTGTTTAGGTATGGGTGTGGTCATAGTTGGCATGGTTTGGACTGCAGTTACGGTGTTATGGGTTTTGTTTGGCTCTTTGAGATTGGATATATCAAAATCTTGGGGTAATTTGGCTCCTTGTTCTGCTAGTAAGTGAAAGAAATGATCTTGGTTCTCACTAACGATTTTGTCAAAGCCAGCTATGGCTCTAGGATCTTGTATGATTTCTTCAAGGTCATGTCTATCTGCTTGAGAGGATTGACCTTCTTCAAAGTGTCGCTCTTCTTGAGATGGGACTTGAACCATGGTATAACCAGGTATAGAAAAATCATGAGGGATGCCAATAGTGAATTGAGTTACATCTACCAAAGGTACATTACCATCTTGAGGATTGTTTGGTTGGTCATGTTGGGGCCTATTTTGTGAGTTGGTTGGTCTTTCCATTGGTGTTTTTGGAGTACCCTTTGGAGTCATGTTTGATTGGCTTGATTGAGGTGTATGAGGAGGTAATTTGCACTTCCTTGGGGCAACTTGCTTGGCCTTCATAGTTTGCTAGAGTCTAGTGGTTACCATGGGATGCACTAGGATACTTTGTTTGAGATGCTTGCTAGGATTTTGCTGTGTTTTTTGGAGAAGACAATTTTGATGAACAGTTTACTGGACCAAAGGCATTGTACTATTTGACCAAAGACACAGGACTATGTTACCAAAAGTGAGCTACTGTGTTACCAAAGGTGTTGGACTAAGCTGCCAGAGGTGAGGTACTGATACCAAAGGCGAGCTACTGTTATACCAAAAAGTGAGCTACTGTTATACCAAAGGTACTAAAGTAGTCTGCCAAAGGTGAGGTACTATTATACCAAAGGTGAGCTACTATTATACCAAAGGTGAGTTGTTATACCAAAGGCGCTGAAGTAGTGTCAATGATGTTTATAAGGAAAATTTTGATAGTTTTGGTTTTGATTTTGATTAGATTTGCTTTGGCAAGAGAAAACACATCAAACAAAGAGGCAAAAAGGATTGACACAATAGATAGTGTATGTTCAAGGCTCACAAAAAATTTGAATGTTTCCATGGGTATAAGACAATTGTAAACAATATCAAACACTTTTTATCCCTAGAGACAAAGGTTCATTGTGGTAGTTTAGCTCACAACTTAATTCTCCATTGACCAAATGTCATTCCATAAAGGTATCAGACATTTGTATCTTTGAGAGAGACAATAGGTAGGGATATCTCATCCTCCCCTCAAAAAACTCAAGTAGGTCACAAGAGCATTATGGCCAAGGGAAGACTATCTCTTCTCAAGGGAGGAAATGGTGAGTATCTTGAGGGCTTAAATTGATTCCCCTTGTACTGATGATTACCATAATGTTCGGAGGTGGATTGGGTAGCCACTATCTAGATTGTTTCTTAGTAACTTTGAGGGACCAATGGGTTATGAGCAATGTGACAAGTTACTAAAGGATTTAACCGATCCTACTAAGAGTATCAAACACTTCACACAATGTGAAAATCATTTCCACAAAGAGCTAGTACACCTCTTTTTGATTTAGCACCACAAGGTAAGGTTGATGTCGGTTAGGACTTAGCTTTCACCTTATCCCTCTTGTATAGTGGTTCAAAGGAAAACTCTACTTAGGGTCATCCCTTTTGGATGAAGCACAATACAAAAGCAAGCCCTTCTAAAGGAATAATTGAAATGTAAGATCCAGCATGTCAATCAAAGGTTCAATTGTCCTGTTATAAGAAAAATAAGGTGCAACTAGATTAGGCACACACACGATTGTAGTTGTCTATTGTCCCTTATGAAATTGAAGTGTTTGGCATTCATGTACATTGTCCCTTAGAAAATTGAATTTTTTTTGCATTCATGTCCATTGTCCCTTAAGAAAGCAATATGTTCCTAAGACTTAGATTGCACAAAGATGTTTTTGTCCCTTAAGAAAGAAATATGTTCCTAAGACTTAGATTGCAAAGATGATTTGTTCAATTGTCCCTTAAGAAGGCAATATGTTTCTAAGACTTAGTGCGATAGATTGAGATTCTTCAATGCTCATCTTGCATGAACATGTTAGGGAAACCCATTTGCTCTGTTTGAGTGATAAGAAGCAACAACAAGTTGATTAGTTCCACACTGTAACTCTAAAAAATGTCCCCTTGGGGGCTTTTCCCTCATAAGGTTTAGCTCATGGGTATTTTGCATGCATTTAGGACATCTTCATAAATTGGCATCCCGATGGAATGAGCCATAGGTAACATGAAAAATGGGACCTAGGAGGATCCCTTGAGCTTAATCCCTATGCCGACATGGTAAGTTTGAATTTATGAAATCTTGGCGGGAGTGTATGTAGTTGCATATAAAAGCATGTTTAGGAATTCATTCGTAAACTAGATTTCAACTAGATGATTAATAGCAAGCTATTGTGTTCTCAAGGTGATTCAAGGCCTTCATTATGTTACAAGAGCAGAATTGTGTTGTCTATGTGTTTGTGTTTGTAGATTTGAGCATCCATTTCATCATGGAATGAAGGGTGTCTTCCTCCCACGAGATCTTCACTACAAGGTGATATTATATTATGTTTTTATCATCACTTCCTTTGGTTTTTGCTTCTGCCTCCCTAGGCATGCACTCTCTATCTAACAACGGTGTTCAAAGACTTAAGTGTCCTCTAGGGCTTGATTGAGGCAAGCCTCTAAACACCACAATCCCCTCCCAAAGTTTTCATGGTTGCAAGTTATAGGTTGAGGAGCTGGACAAAGTGAAGTTGCAGGAAGACATCTTGGAGTGTCAAAATTGTAGAACAAGAAGAAAATCTGCCCCCTGGACTTGGGTGCCTGCTCATTAGTCCTCCAAGTTCTATGATGGGAAATCTCCAGAACATCAAGAAAGAGTTGCAGACTTAGTTCTCAGATCCAGAAAAAAATATAGGCCTTTGACTTGGATGCCCACTCCTATGTCCTTGACTTTTCTGCCTTAAAACCCTAAAAATAGGTACCCTGTGATTTGATATTTTACATCCCTCTACAAGAGGTTTTTCTATAATTCATTCATTTACTGTTGCATTTGCAAAATTAGGATTCAATGGTCAATTAAGCATAAAAGAAGGAAAGTTGATAATTAAACACCCTAATCCAAGTTTCCCTACATCTCACAGTGACCTAGGGTATGATAGTGCATTGCCACTCAACCCTAGGTCCTTGAATGTTAAGGGTGAAAGGAGGATTTAAACATCTAACAACTTAAACATCAAACAAATCCCAATTTTACTCTAAACACACACAAACTCAAAAGTTAGCAAAAAATAAATCAATTGACCAAAAGCATTTTACCGTATCACCAAAGGTGACTTACTGTATTGTTGAAAGTGTTGCACTATGCTACCGAAGATGAGTTACTGTAGAACCAAAAGTGACCCACTATGCGACCAAAAGCATGGTACTATGCTACCAAAAGTGAGCTATTGTGCTATCAAAAGTGAGCTATTGTACTACCAAACGTGCAGTACTATACTACCAAATGTGTAGTGTAATAATAGGCCTACAAAAAATAATATTTCATCAAGAAAGCTAGATAGAAGTGTTAACCTTATTTCCCCCTATCCAGAGCCAAACAGTTAACCTAGTATTTTCCTTGAAAATCTCTTTGAAAAGATCCCTATAAAGCAAAGTGCCAAATTTCCCAGAGGCCTTGCCTAACAAACCTTACCATTGCAAAGAGCTCAAAAAAATAGGCAGGTTTGCTTCTTACAGCACTTGGAAATTCGTCCAAATGAAGAAGTTATGCGTGGTCAAAGTTTCAGTCAATTGACAGTTCAAATGGGCATTTTGGCGGGCTCTCAAAAGATTCCATTAGCCTTTTGAAAATGATCACCGTGGATCGTGACATGTGTCAATGGCAAGTATAGTTTCTAAAAGTTTCAATGTTGCCATGGAGGGCAACACATGTCGGCTTCCGCCAGCATTTCATCAGAGTTTCAAAAAGTTTCTAAGTCGCAGCTTCCTTAAGTTTCCTCGCAGATTCTTTTAGTTTCTGAGAGTGGCGTGGATGGCACCACGTGGAGCCACCCAAGGGACACATAAGAGGTAACTCAAGAGCCCCGTGGACAGAGACAGGTGGCAGCTTCCGCTTTTGTCTCTAAACAGTTTCTTGGCATCCATTGCGAGTTTTGTGAGCCCCTTTTCGTAAAGTTTCTTAGTGCCGCGGGTAGCGACAAGTGTTGGTGGTGATGGCCCCTGTAAAGTTTCTCAAAGTCTCATGGAAAGTGACATGCGTCGCTTTCCAGCAAGACCCTTTATTGTTTCTAAGCTAGGGCGGAGCGTGCCACATGTCTCTGTGGTTGCTGCGGGTTGCGACAAGTGGCGGCTTCCGCCCAAGTTTCTGAGAGTCTCTATTGTTTCTTAGAGTTCCGTGGGTGCCGACACGTGTCACTTTCTACTAAAAAGTTTCAAAGAGAGCACAGAAAGCTCCAAGTGTCCCTTAAGAGCCCTGCGAAGGCTGACAAGTGTCAACCTCCACAGTAGTTTCTACTTTTGTTTCAAGGCTTAGCATAGAGAAGAGGTGGGTCCCACGGGAAGCTCAGTCACTGCAGATATCACCACAGGTTACGACACATGGCACAAGGAGAGGCCCAGTTAGAAAGTTTCCACATCGCCATGGAGAGCGACATGTGTATTGTTTCAAGGCACCGCAGAGCTTGCCATGTGTCAGCTTCCGTGTAAGTTTCTGGTGGGGGCTTCTCGGGGTCTTTTGGCACCCAGTTTTTATCAAGACATAGCTCAGACCTGACAAGCAAAATAAAATGCAGCTAAGGGTGGTTTTTTGGGTCCACAGCTCGTATGTTCGTGAAGACAGTGGGGTTCACGATATGCAGGGTCTTTTGGCACCCAGATACTGATATAGACATAGCCCGGATCCGATGGCATTTTTTAACGGTTTCATAATGGTTTCTTCAGGTCCATAGCTTGTGTTTAGGGTTGTATATGCCGAGACATAGTAAAAGACACTGAGGCGATATACACAAGTGGTTGACTGAAACTTTGACCGCATGTATCTCCTTCATTTTAGCAAATTTTCAACTGCTGCAAGAGGCAAAGTTGCATGTTTTCGTCCCATCTTTCATTTCTCAGGCTTTTCAAGAATTTTTGTGACACTTTTTCAACAGATGGAGATTTTTGGGGGCATTCATTATTGCAGATATGGCAGGCAGTTGTTAGCATTCAATGTTAGGTTATCCTCCGCCATTCTGAGGATCAGATCGATGATGCGGCTGCTTGCATTGAAGACCCAAATATCTCCCACCTGCCCCTGTTCCAGATCTTTTGCGCCATTACTCTTGGCAGGTGGACGTCTCTTCAGGGAGATATTTCTGATTGCAGCTCCTTGAGGGGATTTTTGTAACCGACCTAGATCATTTTTGTATAGCTATATAAGCTGAGGCTTATGTTGTAATAAGGGTTGGAAAATTTTGGAAAACATTCTGTTCTCCTTGTCTCCGAATAGAACTTTTCATGTTGTAATCTTGCCTTTCTTCTGATATATGAAAGCTATCATGCATTTTGTTGATTTTTCTATCTCTGTGTAAATCTGCATATGGTTGTCTGTGAATATTTCTTGTTCCTCTCAATCATTTTTGCAACTTACCTCTGTTAGAATCATCTATTCTGTGTATATCTACTTGCTGTATCTGATTATATTGTGCATGCTTCATCTTTGCAAAGGTTCTTTAGATCTATCTGGTGCATCATGCTTTCATGCTCTATCTTTCATTTCAGCACATCCCTTCCCCTTTTCACCCCAAAATATAGTAGCTTTAGGTGATAACTAGATAAGGAAGCTGGCCTTCTTCGGAGGTTTGATCTCATCTAGCAAAGTCCCACACTTAGAGATCAATCCCATTGTGTCATTGGAATGCTTGGAATCTCAGTCAAGTAGGGTGCAATTTCATGTGACAACAGCTTTCTGGCACGCCCGATGGGACTATACAAACTCTTATTACTAGTTTTGATATGCAACCGGTGATTTCTCTGACCTATAGGAGGTTAAAATTACATATCTGGCGACTCATACTGAGGAAGATCGGGCAAACCAGTTTTGCTGATATGCTTTTATGAGAAGGATACAAACTAGGAGTTCAAGTTCCAGCTCATTTGATTTCCTACAGCTTTCTCCACCTAGGAGGTAGGGTAGAACTGTAGTAAGAACTCCCTATTCTAAGAGGACCTTGTCAACTCCAAATTTTAGATCAGTTGCCTCTGTAGTCCTTGTAGCAACTCAAGCAAACCCACTTCCAGCTGCTCAGATGGCAATAAATTAGCCATTTGTGGCTTTTGATGGGGGAAGCCCTTTGAACTTAATAGTGCATGATGCCATACCTATGGCAGCCTTGAAAAGCTTGCCCTATTTCACAGGGGAGACCCAAACTACACCTATTGAACACATAAGAGACGTGGCTTCTCTATGTGGAGTGCATCATGTAACACAAGAAAATGTGGCCATCAGATTACTAGCTGCCTCATTCAAAGGAAAGGCATTACAATGGTTCAGAAGTCTACCAGTACATACTATAGGGTCCTGGGATGAACTAGGAGAGAAGCTGAATAAGTAGTTCCAGGATAAATCAGATAATCTGTCATTGGTAGAACAGATGACCACTATAAAGAGGGTTCCTCAAGAACTAATGATGGACTTTAATTTCAAATTTCAGAAGACATGGGACTGAATCCCTACCACCGTAAGACCTCCAGCTGAGTATGCATTTTTATATTTCTTGAAAGCTTTAAATAGTGATATTTCAGTAATGATACAATCACTAGGAGGTGTAAGCTTATCTGATGCCTATGAAATTGCCATTAGAGCAGAGAACAGTCTAATTCAGGCTAAAAAAATAGCACCTAGGCCCCCTATGCCCATTTTTCCTGAGATCCAAGCTTCTATGCCTTTACCCACGCCATATTTTGTCCCTACACCTATTGTTGCAGCATTACCAAGTACTTCTACTTCTGAGCCTGCTGCCTCTAGTTCATCTCAAGAGTTGAAAGAGATAAAAAGTGGCTAACAAAAAATAGAAAACCTTCTGCAGACTTTTGGGACTGATTTAGTAAACATTAAGAAGCAGTAGTCTCAAGGTAGACAGCCTTATCAACAACAATATCAGGGGCAGAACCAAGCATATCAGGGGCAGAGTCAACCTTATCAGGCCAATAGGCCATCTTATTAGAATAACTACCAAGGTGCTAAGCAAAATATGAACCAAAGGCCTTTTCAGCCTTACAATCCAACACCCGTTAATGCAGCAAGGGAACTTGTCCCTGTCCAAAATAACATTGCAACTGATTATGATTGGTGTGACCCATACCATATGCCACACAATCAGGTAGTCTATTCAAGTGGAGTCCTAAATCAAGCTCTGATGGCACAAAACGTGGCACGTACACAACCACACATGCAAAATGATGGAGTTGCACAACAACAAGAGCAACCTCAGAATGATTCTGCTTTCATGAATTGGTAGGAAGGAGAATTTTGTGGGGTAAATAGTGATAGTAGTCCAATTTCTGCCAATACAAGGGCTAAGAAGAGGGGTTATGAGGTTGAGCCAGCAGCAAACAAAAGTAGAGAACATACAGATGCTTCCACATCTCGTATTCCTCGCATCTTGTAAAGAAGTGCACTAGCAACAACAAGGGAGATGCCTCATTTGCAGGCTGATACTGCTACTACAAAGTCAAGTCAAAAGATAGGTTCCTCTTCACCTTTAAATATTGTTGAAAACATGAAAAAGATGAGTGTAACCATGTCTATGTGGGATTCTTTAGAGATCCCTGGCCAAAAGAAGATGTTGCAGTCTGCCTTGTCTGATTTGAAGGTACCCAATGATACCACTGTTGACCCTGATAGGATTGCCCTTACTAATTCATCCCAAGATGACATCAAGCAGCCTAACCAAGGTGCCAAGCCTCTTCCCTTTTATGTATCACTGATAATCGGAGACAAACTAGTACACAATTGTATTGTAGATAGTGGAGCAAGCAGTTCTGTCATGCCTAAGAAGATTGCAGCTTAGTTAGGGCTTAAATACCAGCCACTTGAGAAAGGTGTACTCCAGTTGGATGGAACATCTGTTAATACTGTGGGTATCATAAGAGACCTAGGCCTCACCCTACATGCCTGCCCCAATGTCTCTATTTCACAAGAGGTGTTTATAATAGATTTGCCTCCTCATTTTGCCATGTGCTTATCAAGGGAATTTACAGCCAAAATAGGAGGATATTTGTCTTTTGACTGGTCCCACATGTTTTTTAGGACTAGATATGGCACCAAAGTAACTTTGAAATCTGAGTTACTTTCATACTATCACATAGAACCTTACACACCCAGTGTTGTTAATGCAAATTGCATTATCTCTGATGACCCTGAACTAGTTGCTGCTTAGGAACTACAAGCTGAGAGCATACCAGAGCTACTCTTGAGGGAGTGGGCCTCTGAAAATGTTGTAGATGATCCTGAGGGACATATCCAAGAAGCTGGCATGGGAGTGTACATGTTACATGAGCATAAAACAGCAATTCCAAGTCTTCTGAAGAAAGCGGAGCAGCAGGTAGAGTATCATGATGAGGTATGGAAAATGTACTTTGATGGCTCTAGAGGCAGAAATGGATCTGGTGGTGGTGCAATGCTTGTGTCACCACAAGGTGAAAACTATTATGCTGCCTTTCATTTTGCCTTTTCTTGTACTAACAACACTGTTGAGTATGAAGGGTTGATCCAAGGTCTGCAGTGGGCAAGAGGGAGGAAGATTGGTTGTTTACAGGTGTTTGGAGATAGTGAGCTCATTGTGAATCAGGTAAGGGGATTGTACCTTACAAAAAATGATACCCTGAAGTGCTACAAACATAGGGTATGGAATTTGATTGAAGAGTTTGATGCTTTCAACCTGATTTCCATTCCAAGAAGTCAGAACCATCATGTTGATAGATTAGCTTCAATTGGGGCTCATTTTGACATCCCCAGTGACATTCAAAGGGGGAAGGTTCAGCCTCATGTAAAGATAATTTCTAGGCCTTCTATCCTTGATAATAATATTCACTGGCAAGTTTTTGACAGTGATGAACAGATCCTGAGATTCCTATTAGAGGAGGATGAGTTTTCCATGATCAATCAGGATAAACTCAAACAACAATATGACAATGATCAAATCATTTAGCTAAGAACAAATAAGCTGCACAAGGGATTGGTCACCTTGGAATCTATTTTTGGCACTGATGACCAAAAGAAGAAGATAAAAACCAGTATGCAAGTAAAGGAGGAGCATTATGAAGAGTTAGAAGTTTTCAAGGGTAGGCTCCTTAAAATTGGTAAAGTCTGCTCAGCTGAAGACAAAAGAGCTTTCATTGCTCTTTGTAAAGAATTTGAAGAGGTGTTTGCTTGGGATTATGCAGACTTAAAGGGATTTGATCCTCATATTGCCCAACACACCATAGAGTTAGAGCCGGGTATAAAACCTATGAGGCAGAGACAAAGACCTCTGAATCCAAAGCTAGAACCACTGATGATGAAAGAACTAACCAAGCTGATTAAGGGGAAGATCATCTTTCCAATCAAGCACACTTCCTGGGTTTCTAACCTTGTGCCTGTGAGGAAGAAAAATGGGGAGATTAGGTTATGTGTTGACTTTAGAGATCTCAACAGAGCCTCCCTAAAAGACCACTACCCATTGCCTTCAATGGAGCAAATTCTGCAAGTGGTGGCTAGTTTAGAAAGGTTTTCTTTGCTTGATAGATTTTCTGGTTATAATCAGGTGCTAGTCAAGGAAGAAGACCAATTTAAGATTGCTTTCACAACTAAGTGGGGTACTATGGCTTATAAAAGGATGCCTTTTGGTCTCTCAAATGATGGCTCTACTTTTCAAAGAGTCATGGACATGGCCTTTAAGGGTCTGATGTATAAGCTTGTGCTGGTATACCTGGATGATATAACAGTTTTCTCTAAAAATGCATTTGAGCATTTATCCCACCTAAGGCTAGTCTTTGAAAGATGCAGAGAGTTTGGGATATCCCTCAATCCAAAGAAATGCATTTTTGCTGTACACGAGGGCAAGTTGTTAGGGCATATTGTGTCAAAGGAGGGTATTACCATTGATAAAGAGAGAATACAGGCCATTTTACAGTTCTCCTTACCCAGTCATAAGAAGGGACTGCAGTACTTCATTGGCAGAATTAACTTTTTGAGAAGGTTTATACCTGACATTGCAAATCTCTGAAGGCCCTTGACATCTATGTTGAAAAAGAACATAACTTTCAGTTGGACGTCAGAAGCCAGACATAGCTTCCAGTTCATAAAGGAGGCATTAGCGGCTGCGCCAACCTTGATTAATCCTAATTTCTCTAAGGATTTCATCTTGTACGCTTATGGCAGCCTGGATACCATTTTTGCCATTTTGGTGCAGCAGCAAAGTGAGAGTTTTGAATAGCCAATCGCCTTCTTCAGCCAAGGGTTGGAGGAGTATGAGCAAAAGTATAGCTTCATTGAAAAGCATGTCCTGGCAGTAGTCAGGGGTCTCAAAAAGTTTAGACATCTTGTTTCAAATAACAAAATATACCTAATGGTGGCTCATCCTAGTGTAAAGGAGTTCCTGCTGAGTAAAGATGTTAATGAGAAAAGGGCTGGTTGGATCACCAAGGTCATGGAATATGATGTGGAGATCAAGATAACCAAATTGGTTAGAGGCAGAGGAATCAGTGAACAACTTGTCACTGGTTCTAAGGATGAGGTAGAAGAAGAAGAAGAGGTGCTCCTGATTATAGAGGAGGAGCATCATGATGATACAACAGCAGTAGGTACTAGTTAGGTTAATGATATGACCCAATTTCTGCAAACTGGTAGATGTCCTGCAGGCTTAGATAAAGCTAAAAGAAGATACTTCAAGCTACAATCTATCTCATATGTTTTAATCGAAGGCATCCTTTTTAGAAAAGACTTTAATGGTGTATTACTTAGATGCATTGATACTGATCAAACTGACAGGGTGCTACATGAATTTCATGATGGAACAGCAGGAGGACATTTTGCCCCAAGAACTACTACTTGGAAAGTAATGAGAGATGGCTATTATTGGCCTAGCTTATTTAAGGATGCCCATGCATGGGCTAGAAAGTGTGTTAAGTGTGCCCTTTTTGCAGGAAAGGAGAGGCTATCAGCTTTGCCTCTACATCCAATCTAGGTAGAATAGCCCTTTATGAGATGGGGCATTGATTTTATTGGACCTATCAACCCACCATCAAGTGCAGGCCATAGGTGGATACTCACAGCCATAGACTACTTCACAAGATGGACTGAAGCAGTGGCTTTGAAAGAGTCTAATGAGAGTGTTGTTTTAAATTTTTATTGTGATTTGGTCTCCAGATTTGGAGTACCTGAATCAATCATCTCTAATAATGCTCTAGCTTTTGTTGGCCTGAGAATAACTGACTGGGCTGTCAAGAATGGGATTTATTTAAATACTTCATCAAATTATTACCCACAGGGCAATGGTTTGGCTGAATCCACAAATAAAAATCTCATCAGGATTTTTAAGAGGGCAATGGAGAATAATCAGAAGACCTAGCACACTGATTTGAAGTTTGCTCTGTGGGCTGATAGGATAACTCCTAAGAGGTCTATTGGGAACTCCCCTTATATGCTAGTATATGGAAAGGAGGCAAGGTTGCCTATGTCTATGGAACTACCAGCATTAGACATCATGCATCATCTAGAAATGCTTGAAGCAGAGGGACCCATGGCTGTAAGGTATGCTCAGCTTATGGAGTTGGAGGAAAGTAGAGATAAAGCTATGGCAGCCATGGAACATCATCAGCTGCAAACAAAGAGAAATTTTGACAAGAAGGCCACCCCTAGACATTTTAGAGTGGGTTATATGGTGCTCAAATGGGATGAGCTGAGGAGTAGACCAGGAAAGCATTCCAAATTTGACAGCATGTGGAGTGGCCCCTTTCTCATCACTGAATGCAAGGAGCATAATGCATTTCAGTTGTCTAATATGAATGGAGAAAATTTGCATATCCCAGTTAATGGGATACATTTGAAAAGATGTTTTGAGGTATGAGCACCCTATAAATTAGTAGATTAGACTTCTTATTTTCAATAAGTGTTGTTGCACAGTAGTTTAGATTCTTTTATTTCCCTAAGTGCTGCTGCACAAGCTGCTTTGTCATTAGGAGAGGGCAGGCCTTTCCCCCTTTTTGTGTTTTGAGAGGCAAGTCTGAGTTTCCTAGCATATTTTAGACTTGACTCCATGCCCAATGGATGCTTGAGGCCACTGATCTCAGGTTTAGCAGGCAAACATCCCATAGAGGTCACCAAAAATGTTAACCTTATTTCCCCCTGTCCAGAGCCAAATAGTTAACCTGGTATTTTCCTTGAAAATCTCTTTGAAAAGATCCCTATAAAGCAAAGTTCCAAATTTCCCAGAGGCCTTGCCTAACAAACCTTACCATTGCAAAGAGTCAAAAAAATAGGCAGGTTTACTTCTTACAACACCTGGAAATTCATCCAAATGAAGAAGTTATGCGTGGTCAAAGTTTCAGTCAACTGACAGTTCAAATGGGCATTTTG
Organism: Cunninghamia lanceolata; assembly: GCA_027924645.1. Classification (NCBI taxonomy): domain Eukaryota; kingdom Viridiplantae; phylum Streptophyta; class Pinopsida; order Cupressales; family Cupressaceae; genus Cunninghamia; species Cunninghamia lanceolata. The sequence goes on along the minus strand of BSBN01000958.1, from coordinate 5,216,312 downwards.
GCGGGCTCTCAAAAGATTCCATTAGCCTTTTGAAAATGATCACCGTAGATCACAACACGTGTCAATGGCCAAGTGCAGTTTCTAAAAGTTTCAATGTTGCCACGGAGGGCAACACGTGTCGGCTTCCGTCAGTGTTTCATCAGAGTTTCAAAAAGTTTCTAAGTCGCAGCTTCCTTAAATTTCCTCGTAGTTTCTTTTAGTTTCTGAGAGTGGCGATGATGGAACCACGTGGAGCCACCCGAGGGACACATAAGAGGTAACTCAAGAGCCTAGCAGACAGAGACAGGTGGCAGCTTCTGCTTTTGTTTCTAAATAGTTTCTCGGCATCCGTTGCGAGTTTCGTGAGCCCCTTTTCGTAAAGTTTCTCAGTGCCGTGGGTAGCGACAAGTGTCGGTGGTGGTGGCCCCTATAAAGTTTCTCAAAGTCCTGCGGAAAGTGACACGCGTCACTTTCTGGCAAGACCCTTTATTGTTTCTAAGCTAGGGTGGAGCGTGCCACGTGTCTCTGTGGTTGTTGCGGGTTGCGACAAGTGGCGGCTTCTGCCCAAGTTTCTGAGAGTCTCTATTGTTTCTTAGAGTTCCATGGGTGTCGACACGTGTCACTTTCTGCTTATGTTTCTAAAAAGTTTCAAAGAGAGCACGGAAAGCGCCAAGTGTCCCTTAAGAGCCCCGCGGAGGCTGACAAGTGTCAACCTCCGCAGTAGTTTCTATTTTTGTTTCAAGGCTTGGCATAGAGAAGAGGTGGGTCCTAGGGGAAGCTCAATCACTGCAGATATCACCGTGGGTTGCAACACATGGCACAAGGAGAGGCCCGGTTAGAAAGTTTCTGCATCACCGTGGAGAGTGACACGTGTATTGTTTCAAGGCACTGCGGAGCTTGCCATGTGTCGGCTTCCGCGTAAGTTTCTGGCGGGGGCTTCTCAGGGTCTTTTGGCACCCAATTTTTATCAAGACACAACCCAGACCTGACAAGCAAAATAAAATGCAGCTAAGGGTGGTTTTTCAGGTCCGTAGCTTGTATGTTCACGAAGACATTGGGGTCTGCGATATGCAGGGTCTTTTGGCGCCCAGATACTGATACAGACATAGCCTGGACCCAATGGCATTTTTTAACAGTTTCATAATGGTTTCTTCGGGTCCACAGCTTGTGTTTAGGGTTGTATATGCCGAGACACAGTAAAAGACACTGAGGTAATATACACACAAATGCAGAGGCAATATACACATGCGGTTGACCGAAACTTTGACCGCCTATATCTCCTTCATTTTAGCAAATTTTCAACTACTGCAAGAGGCAAAGTTGCATAGTTTCGTCCCCTCTTTCATTTGGCAGGCTTTTCAAGAATTTTTGTGACACTTTTTCAATAGATAGAGATTTTTGGGGGCATTCATTACAGCAGATATGGCAGGCAGTTGTCAGCATTCAATGTTAGGTTATCCTCCACCATTCTGAGGATCAGATCGATGACGCGGCTACTTGCATTGAAGACCCAAATATCTCCCACCTACCCCTGTTCTAGATCTTTTGCACCATTACTCTTGGTAGGTGGACGTCTCTTCAGGGAGATATTTCTGATTGCAGCTCCCTGAGGGGATTTTTGTGACTGACCTAGATCATTTTTGTATAGCTATATAAGCTGAGGCTTATGTTGTAATAAGGGTTGGAAAATTTTGGAAAACATTATGTTCTCCCTATCTCCAAATAGAACTTTTCATGTTGTAATCTTGCCTTTCTTCTGATATATGAAAGCTATCATGCCTTTTGCTGATTTTTCTATCTCTGTGTAAATTTGCATATGGTTGTCTATGAATATTTCTTGTTCCTCTCAATTATTTTTGCTACTTACCTCTGTTAGAATCATCTATTCTGTGTATATCTACTTGCTGTATCTGATTATACTGTGCATGCTTCATCTTTGCAAAGGTTCTTTAGATCTGTCTAGTGCATCACCCTTTCATGCTCTTTCATTTCAGCACATCCCTTCCCCTTTTCACCCCAAAATATAGTAGCTTTAGGTGATAACTAGACAAGGAAGCCGGCCTTCTCCGGAGGTTTGATCTCATCTAGCAAAGTCCCACACTTAGAGATCAATCCCATTGTGTCATTGGAATTGTTGGAATCTCAGTCAAGCACGGTGCAATTTCATGTGACAACAAGAAGGATGATTGAATGATTGAGTGATGATCCAGGATGTTGATAAGTGATAAGACATTGCAACAAGTGATATTAGTTCCAAAGAAAACAACAAGATGTTAGAAATCAAGTCAAAACCCTAACAATAAGTTAGAAACCCTAGAAAAGCAAAGTGAAATCTAAAAAATTGGTGACAATTATGATGAGATACAAAAGATTAAATATCACCAATGGATTCCTTATGATTTTCTATACAATTTTTAAAAAAACATCAAATTTTGTTAAGTTTTGAGAAAGTTATGAGGTTTTAAAGTTTGCAAGCCTATTATCCCAGCCAAAAGTGCTTTATTGTTATGCCAAATGCACTTTACTCTTATACCAACTGTGCTTTACTAATATACCAAGTGCACTTTACTATTATACCAAGTGCACTTTACTGTAATATCAAAAGAGCAGTTTTGTGCTACAAAAGGCACTGCAGGATGGCCTGAAAGTGTTATATTGCTCTACCAAAGGTGATTTTCTATGTTGATGTACGTTGTTTTGTACTGTACTTCAAAAAAATCAATTTCTTAAAGAAAAAGAGCGATTAGTGGGTCCCACCAAGTGTACCAGAATATGTATGAGGAAAAATCAAGAGGTTGAATGATAAAATCACAACAAAGCAATGATAATAACAACTCAATTACCCATAACATAAAGAGATCGATCCAAGTAAAATCCAATATCAATGAATAAATCAATTTAAAATGATAAAGACTTCACCTAGATTGTATAGTTCTCTTTGTATGAATGTAGATTACTCAATAACGTTACGAAACCATGTTTGCAACAAGCAGATGTAGGTTGTATTTGTGATCAAAAGATCGATGTGCTCAACGATGCAATGTATGCTTAATTCACTGTTAAAGAATGCCTGAGAATAAATTATTGAAGAGGATTTGTGAAGGAGATGAGGGGGGTTTATATAGGTTTCAAACATGATCGATCAATGGATGAAATAAATCCATAGAATGAATGGTTGAGATAAATCAAATAACTCATGCTGAATGTGCACATAACATGTGTCACTCCAAGAAGGTATTATTTTTAAGATAATTGCTTTTTTGATAAAGATAGGATTTGATATCATAAATTAGAATGCTTTTTTTCTAATTCATGAGTTGATGAAAATAAGATAAATTAAAGCTAATTAACTTAACTTTAGATTTGCCTTTTTTAGAGTTCTAAAAAGAAGACTGATTGTGCACATGAGTTAACATGATATTTTTAGAGGAATTGGAAAGATAATTGAAATTAAATAAATAAATTTATTTAATTGTTTGTGCATGACTGAAGAATAGATAAGATTATAAATAAAATACTTGATTTTATTTATTTATAGAGGATTGAGATAATTTAAATAAATTTGGATGATTTATTTAAATTTGGAAGAACAATTGATTTAATTAAATAATGTAAATTACTTAATTGTAGATAAGAGAGGATTTGTGATGAATTAATTAAACAATGGGATTTATTTAATTAATGTAGACTTGAAATTTGAAAAGGATAACGATTTAAATAATTAATAAAAACTATTTAATTTTGGAAGAATATAGAAGAATTTAATGAGATTAATTAAATAAATATAATTTATTCAATTAATTTTGAATTTTGGAGTTTTGGAAGAATTTGATGAAATAATGAAATTAATTAAATAATTAGATTATTTAATTAATGCTTAAAATGTAGGTGATTAGACATAATGCAAGCGATGTGACGACTTGGTTATTTTTGGGTGTCTACAGGGTGTCTACAGATTGAATAAGATTTACACTTTTCAACAAAAAGTTTCAATAGGCTCCTCAATGCAGTAGTGTTTCACTTCAATAGCTACAAGATAATATTTACAAAAGAGCCCCCTCTTATTTATAGAGGGAAACTATGAGAAAAAATAGGAAATCTACAGCTACTTTAACTCATTCAAGACAGAGTCCTAGTTTGTTTGGGACTCTGTACTTTTCCAACATGTAATTGAATATTACAAAAATAAATGTAGGATGTCATTTACACATAACAAAACTACATAATGAAAGCATAGAAAAATAAACTAAGTGTCCTAAGACATAGGAAATTCTTACTCTTTGTCCTTCTCCAAGAAATCTATGTGTCTCTTAAAGGCATCCTAGACTTCATTATTGTCAGGTCCTGGTGTATATCTAGAGATGGTGAGCACTCTGGTGATGGAGTCTATTATGGAGATAGGCCCAGACTTGTGCTTATTTAGGATCCTTTATAGTTTATCCAAAATTACTTGGAAATCCACTAGCTTGTCAATAAAATCCAATGAGAAAGCTTCCAACTCTATCTCTGCGTGTATCAGTGTGGTGAACTCTTGGACAACTATATCAACATGGAGGTTTTGTTGACTATAATCTAACATCTAGCAAGGAAGCTCAGCAATCTTGTCTAAAATATCCAAACCTTTGTCTATGCCCTTGTCTAGGTCTTCCTTTAGGTCTTTGATCAGGTTCTGGATAACATCTTTCTTGTTTATCATTGCCTCCCTATAGTCAACATACCTTTTCCTGTTGGGGATCACCCCATGTTCAACCAACACTTCTATCTTAAAATATCGCAACTTGTTCCATGTTTCAAGATCTTGTTCTATCAGCTGCATGTCCTAAAAAAGTGTCTCAAGTGTCTAGTCTACCTCTTTCTTTACTTTGCCCAAATTATTATAAAGTTCAATGGAAGACTTTATCAATTGTGTACCTTAGGCCAATATCCTCTCAATCAAGGCACTGACTACCTAACCTTAAGCGTCAATCTTTTGAGCCTTTTGAATGGTTTCTTCATCTACACATGCCTTAATAGGTTCTACTTGCTCTGAAGATTGGGATATTTTGAGTAGCACTGATGTTAGCTATTTTTCTTGTGCTTTAAGTTGATCCTTTATCAACTTGTCCCTATCATAACTCTCAAGCAACGTAGCCAATGTTGATTGTAAATCCTCTTTAGCACTTTCATGTATTTCCTTGCCAAGTTCTATCCTTGAGATAGCATAATCAGAGGCTTGAACTTCACTGAGGTTATTGTTTGGTGGAGGCACAACTACTTTAGCATACTTATTTCTTGATTGATCAACGAGCACCCTCAATATGGTTTTGGCCTTCTTAGCTGATTTGGGATTTGCTAGGACTAATCAGCCAAAATCAAAATCATCTAGAGATATGGCTTGCTTCTTCCTCTTAGGTTTTTGTGATACTAGCCAAGGAGGAAGAATGGAAGAATCATCTTCTATTTGTGTTACTAATGTTTTAGGAAACAGTTTTGAAGCAGATGGTATATCAGGTGAAATGAAAGTGGTGGAAACAATTGGTAGTTTCTGGATTAACATTGCAACAAGAATTTCAACACTTGACACTTTGGATGTGGATGTAGATATGAACTTATCAAAGTCCAATTGAGTAGTAATGAATGTGTCAATCATTGGTGATGATACATATGATAGACTAGGAAAAGAGGAAAATGATCCAAACACATTCTATATATTGCCATGAGGGCTTTGAAACAATGACTCACTGGTGGGTGAGGAAGGACATGAATGAACAAAATGAACTGACATGGTGGGTGTAGTTGAAATAGAAGGCAAAGGTTGTGTACTTGAAACAAAAAGAGGTGGGTCTTACACTACTCAAATTACAGGAAGGGAAGAGGGAGGTACTACCTATGTTGACTACAATTGAGAAGTGACATGAGGTTCTTTTGATTCCTTAGCTGTAACTTCTTCTTCAACATCTACACGGGAAGATGCTCCTTTTTCTTTGCTTTTTCCCTTCTCTCCTTTGTTTGTAAAGACAAATTTTAGCTTCTTGCTAGTACTGGGAGTATCTTCTTTATTTTTTGTTATCAATTCTTCCCTTTTCCTAGAGGGCCCTTCAATATTCTCTTCTTCTGATCATGTTTTGAAAAGCTATATTTTTATTCCTTTTCTCTCCAACCAAACATTGGTGTTTGCAAGAATTGATTGGAATCTCTCACTTATTGAAGTCATTTCCTTGTGTGACCATTGCAAAGCTTGTGTACTTGAAACAAAAAGAGGTGGGTCTTGTACTACTCAAATTACAGGAAGGGAAGAGGGAGGTACTACCTATGTTGACTACAATTGAGAAGTGACATGAGGTTCTTTTGATTCCTTAGCTATAACTTCTTCTTCAACATCTACACGGGAAGATGCTCCTTTTTCTTTGTTTTTCCCTTCTCTCCTTTGTTTGTAAAGACAAATTTTAGCTTCTTGCTAGTACTGGGAGTATCTTCTTTATTTTTTGTTATCAATTCTTCCCTTTTCCCAGAGGGCCCTTCAATATTCTCTTCTTCTGATCATGTTTTGAAAAGCTATATTTTTATTCCTTTTCTCTCCAACCAAACATTGGTGTTTGCAAGAATTGATTGGAATCTCTCACTTATTGAAGTCATTTCCTTGTGTGACCATTGGATTTGAGGGATAGGAGTGTCAGAAATTTTACCACTTACATACAAAAGGATCCAACATGTTTCCATCCTCTTGCATATACTTAGGAACATTAGCATGCTCAAAATTTTTGATCTGCTCTAAGGTAAGCCTATAGTAGTCTAGCTTCCTTACCTCTTCATCATTTTTGCACTCGACCCATATATCCTCAATCTTATGTATGTGAATTTAATTCCCCTTGAGCTTGTATTTCATGCCTTTATAGTCAAAATCATTTATTTTCTTATACTTTTTCATAGTTACCTATTGCATTTTAGTTTCCATTGCCTTTTCTTTCAAAGTTGTGAATACTAGGTATTGGCCAATGGTTATTGAGAACTTGAAGTTGGGCCTATGAGATTTTGCTTGTTTGTTGTGCACATCCATAATCTATCTACATAATTCCATCAAGATAAGCTTGTCTCCTAGATATCTCAGCAACATGTAGGGATGCCCATTGAAATAACCAAGTAATATGGATATTTAAAACTTAACATCTGGTTCAAAATAGGGAACTACAAAAATATACAACCAAACCTTTTCACTTGCTCCTAAGAAGCCTCAGAAACTCTTTTCTTCTCAAGATCTTTCTCAAACATACAAATATATCTATAGAAGAAAGCATCATTTACCCTTTTGAAATGTTTGAAACTTTCATTCAGGGTCAATTGGGAACAATACTCATACACTGCTATATTCCTTCTATCTCCAGTTAAAGTCAAACTAGGGAAAAATCTCATACATGCAAAAACATATATAGAGTAAGAATTCATATAGAACTTCAAAGAGGATGACACCTTGGAGAGCTACTGGAAAATTGAATCACTAATTTTCTTACCCCAGAATAATCTTTGATTACCTTTCTTGTTGACAACTATGTATTGATACATTCATTCTCAGAAAGTATTAGATGTAGAGAGTCCCTCGACTTTGCTCAAAAGAGTAATTTGGTCACCCACCTCTTCAATGAATTCACTTTAGAAGATGTTCTTTGGCCACCATGCAATTATTGGCTTAGGAGTCTTGAGCCATCTAGAGTTTATAATTTTCTTGCATTTCTCCATGTTCTTATCATAGTGATCTTGTGTTGATTCCATGGTGACATTAGCATAATCATCAATGTCAGGGAAACTGAAAATGTTATCAAAGAATTCCTCATCTAACTTTTTCACCACTTTACCATATGCATTTGTTATTCTCTTTCTCTCTTTATTGAAATTAACTGTTGCTACCAACATGAACTCTGGATTCTGAGATGACACTGAAAATGCAGAAACCAAGTGAATGTTGCTATTGAGGACAGATTCCATGTGTGGTGCCATAGGCTGCTTGTTTAGTCTCTCCAAGAATTCTAACATATCAACATGGCTTATCTCTATATCCCTAATGTTATCCACATTACTCTACATAAAAGTCTGAGGGATCACTCCTTGGTATTTGAACTTCATGTTTTTATTCTTAGGAGATGGCTCAGACATTTGTCAAAGAACTACAAAAAGATTTTGAAGTTCTCTTACGAGGGTTGTTGTAGTCCTCATCATTTAATTTTAATAAATATCAATCCAAGGCGGTGTCCATGGTTGTATGCAAAAGGGAGAAGGAATAACTTGCATGGCAGTCTTTTCTACAAAAGGGAATTGACAACAATTGCATGGAACAGACTAGGGTTTAACTCTGCTGCAAAAGACAATTTAATCTAAGGAAAGCAATAACTTGAGTATTGATCTAATTCTGGAATAAGGGAAGTGCACAGCAGAAAAACAAATTATTCTATGGAAGGTAAAACTGGAATAGCTAAAGGAATTATGCATAACAAAGCAACTAATGAAACTAAGAAATATAGTCTCTACCCTTTGGTTGGAGTGGGCCCTTGCTCCTTCCATTGGAGAGACTAATCAATTCCAATAATCAGCAAATGGGTAGAACAACTTTCTTTATTCAATAACCTTCAAGATCCAAAATACATGCTACTGTAAAAAAATAGAGTTCTTCTTTCCTTCAAATTTAGAGTCTCTCTAGAGTAGAGAACTTATTCATGTAGCTAAATAAACTTATTTACCTAGTTAACTAAACTTATTCATTTAGTTAACTGATTATACAATTACTGATTACAAGGCAAAACATGCAGCCTTTTAGAAAGACATGCAATGACACTAAGTGTGTATTCTTTTCATGGAATAATTACTCATAATTAGATACATTAATTTAGGAGTAATTATAGTCAATCTATCCTTCAAAAAATCTTAGAGTGTGTGTTGGTAGATTGGAAGAATCCGTAGCAACTTCATAAATTATTTTTGGAACATCTCAAGAGCTTATAGAATAGTCAACTTCTATCATAAACTGCTCATTTTTTTACTAGATCTCCTCAAATTATTTCTGGGTTTTGTTCCTCTAACTTCTAGATTTTCAGATCATTTTGAATTTCTAAATTTCATTAAGAAATGAGAGAGATATCATAGTTTTATTGAACCTAGTTTTCTTGACTTTTCTATTCTGCATCTTCGCGCTCTATAACAGTCAATTTATATCATTAACTGTTTATCCATTTTAATGAATGTCTTCAAAATGCCTTCATAGTTTTGTTCCTCTCTCTTTAAGCTTTTTGGATCATTTTGAAATTCTAATTTTCATTAAGAAATGAGTGAGATATTGTAGTTTTACTCAAACTACCTTTTTGACTTCTGCATCTTCGGTGCTCTGTGCATCTTTGGAGCTCTGTGCATCTCTGGAGCTCTCTCCATCTCCACTGCTCTATGCATCTCTGGAGCTCTGTCCATCTCTGGTGCTCTGTGCATCTCTGGTGCTCTATGCATCTCCAGAGCTCTATGCATCTCTGGAGCTCTATCCATCTCTAGTGCTCTGTGCATCTCCAGAGCTCTGTGCATCTCTGGAGCTCTATCCATCTATAGAGCTCTATGCATCTCGGGAGCTCTACAACTCTGAAACCCTATAAGTTAACATAAAATAGACTTTCTCTTCACTTTATTGATAAAATAATTGTTGATCTCAAGGTGAACATGTAATATCAAGATAAACTCATGCATGACATTGATTGTTGCATTTAGACAAGTTTATTTGATATTTACCTAAAAATCTTCAAACCCATACTCAAGTCCACTTCAAAAACTAATTTAATGAAGAGAAAATATATGCTTTTATTTGACTAAAGATGAGACACTTTATGGTCTCATCATTCTCCAGAGTTAGAAAAATTTTCATACATTAGGAACCGTGCAAGTGTGGAGAAAAACTGCACTTCTGCATGAGAAATATGCTTCTGGTGTAGAATTAAAAAAATTCTCTGATATTACATGAGTATTGCAAAACCGGGTGTAGTTTAGAGAAAATTATCTGAATACATTAGATAGGTCAAGTGGTTATGATGCAAGTAAATTCTCTAACTTGCATCTTTGGGATAGTGCAAGTAATATGCACTTCAGAGAAAATTTTCTGATGTGCATGAGGGGTAGGTCAAATTGGAAAATTTTCTCTGAAGTGCATAAGGTAAGTTGCATTTGTTCATGTGACTTTCAGAGAATTTTCTTTGAAAGTCATGGGAGTAATACTTCTTTATGGCTTTCAGATAAAATTCTTTGACAGTCACATTTGTTTTGACTTAGCAAGTTTGACGGTAGTAAATATGGGATCAGTTTTTTTTGGGGAAAATTCCCCGAACAACACCTAACTTGTTACAAAGGGTACTTAAGGTGTTGTTCAAAGATTTTCTCTAAACAACACCAGTCCATATGACTTTTGTTGTTCAAAGAAAAATGTTTAAACAACACCTGTTCGAAGATTTTAAACTAAAAAATGACAGGATTTAAATGAAACAAAACTTAAGTTTTAAAATAAAAAAATTAATGATGTGGCTCAGAATTTTTTCTCTGAGCTACATTCATATAAGGGTTTCGACGATGACTATGACTATATTAAAATAGTTGATGCAACATACTAAAAAACCTAGGGTTTTAAAGCGGAATGAAACAAAATGCAAAGTAAAGTTGAACAAAAATAACAACACCAAAGGAAATGGAAGGCAACAAGAATTACCTATGATAGAAATAACAATTGAAAATCCATGGGCCAAATCTTGTGTAGGCAATTGATCAAAAGCCAATAGGGTGTAGGTCGACACAAAAATGATGCAGAATAGGAACAATAAACAATAGACGGTTAAAATGAAAAAAATGTGGGGTTAAAAGTACATAAACCCAACATTAAATGACATTTAATGCCGAGCGTGCAAGTGTAGGAGTGTAGTTGTGGAGAAATTCTCCACAATTACACATGCATTAATGCTTCACAAATATGTAAAGTCACTGAAAAACAATGATCCTACACAATGGAAAAAATTGTTAAGTTACAAAAAACTTGTTCTTTCACAATTTTTCAAAAGGTGAAAAGTGACCCCAATTGAAATAACTTTTTGAGGGGTTTGACCATGCACGCACCATTCAAATTTTTCTTTGATTTACTTTCTTAGATTTTGTGGGATATGAAATGAACAAGTTTCATAGGGGTTATCCCATGAATTAAGCAAGTGAAATTCAAGGATAACACAATCATTTGTAACTAGCACTTAGGTCTTTGATTCTCAACAGAAAATGCTTTGATACTTAATAATGCTGGTTACAGTTACCTTTTATTTGCAGTAAATTCACTAAGTACAAAGTATTAATTACTTACTGCAGTTAGGTGAAACCTTACCATTTGGGTATGGGTGAAGCTAATAGTTGGCAAAGGCATGAGTTTTAAACTCAAAATACTAATGGCTCGGAGCGGGCTTCCAGTTGATATTTAAGACAAGATATGGATATGGATATTTAAAACTTAACATCTGGTTTGAAATATCCACTGCAGAATATCCTTTTGACTTTGACTAAAGGGAAGGTGAAAAATCATAGTGAGTAATTGATCTATTTACATCACCAATAGGGTGGTCAAACTTCATTGATTGAGGTTCCAGGTGGTGAGTTCTCCTTTGATCGTGAGGGTCAAGATATTTGAAATGTCCATGCAAAATATCCATTGCAAGAATATCCATTTGAAAAGTCAATGCTTTAAGTGTCCGAAATGAGGCTCTTTGGGACTAGATATGGATGTGGATATTACAATTTTAAAATTTGGTCAGCCCAAAAGCTAAAGTAAATTTGATGACTAGCACTTGATATGGACCAGGATATGACATTTGTTTGCTTTATCATGTCCTATTGAAATATCCAATCCAATTGACGATTTCATGACTTGGTACGGCAAATTTGATGGTCAAAACCTAGACATGGATATGGACATTAATTTGGGATATTTGCTTGGTATCAAGTCAGGATACATATGTTGATGTGCGCCGGACAATTGAGAGGGGGGGTGAATCAGTTGTCACAAAAACTTAAACACTTTCTACAACTAAACATTCAACACTTATCCACAATTATTATGATTTAACAATGAGTGCATGAAATCAGAAACTTAACAACATTAAATATAAGAGACACCAGATTTACATGGAAAACCCCAAGGTGGGGAAAAACCACAGAGAGGATTAACTCTCAATATATATTGCAATCTTGAAATAGTGATGTTTAGGCTTGGTCACCCCATGGGCCTAAACATACTAGCTTATTGCCATGAAGAATAACTAGGTCTAGTAGGCTGATTGCCTCAACCCTAAACCTAGTAAGATTACAATAAGGGCTATTAAACCCTACTGGTGGCTTACTTCCAAAGTCACTGCCATGATGAACACCTTTCTTTATTGTGAATAAACAATTCCTCAGCTCTTCTCTTCCTCTGCCCTGCTCTTCCTCTACTCTGCTCTTCCTCTTCTTTCCTCTGCCTTTTCTCTGCTCTTCCTTTGGACCTTTCTTAAGATATTCTCATTTTCTCTCAAGGACACCTTTTCCATGACTCAACTACAAGTATTTATACACTACATCAACCTTGGAATGATCATCAAGGTCGACATCAACCATTGGAACAATCTCCAAGGTTGGTATTACAAATATTTAGAAAATAGGTCCTCACCTATTGCAACATCATGGAAAGGGAATGAAATACAGATCACGTCATGCCTTAGCTAGGACTCAAACATGATATGCCACAACATGCTTCCACAATCTTCTAGAGATCTCTGCAATCACTGGGATCAACCAAGTCAGCCAAGACTAGTTACACGCTATGTTATCTAGGAACAATCTTCACACACCATCTCAATTTATTAACACAGACTAAAGTCCAGATAGGAACATGATTAGGAGATATCCACAAGCACTTTATAATCATCAGGAGCAACCGCACAAACCTTAACCACTTTATCCATAGGAATCTTCTCACTGGAACACATGAGCTTTATTGTCTTCAACTGTCATAAAAGAAAGATTGTAGACCACCAAACCATGAACCATTGCAACTATAGGCACTTATCATCATCCCAGACTTCCCTCTAGAATCACATAGTAAAATACTTTCTTGCAGAGGAATGTAGAGTCAAATACTGTCTTCCTATCTCAACTGAACTTACAGAAAAAGCAGGCTTCACTCTGGTGAACACAACTCACTTAGATCTTCATGTGGATGGCTTAGACCTGAAATGTATCATCCTTAGACATACCTCTAACTTACTTCCAATCTACAGACCATGATCTTCAAGAAGGAACAAATGCAAAGCAGTTTACCAAATCGTTCTTCAGCATACAACTCACTATCTGTACTACACTTCTCTGTGGCTTACTTATTTCTTCCGGAGAGGCTAATTTTCTCAATATCCTCAACATACAAGTCTTCTAAACAAGTAATGGAATAGGATACAGTTGACACCAATGACAACAAGAATATGTTGACATCAATGACAACACCAATTAGGCACATACTTGCAACAACATAATCGACTTAATGGTATTTAATTCTCTTTTTGGGTCTAGATATGGTGGCTATGTGTTGGAGACATAATACAAAGAGAAGACATGATACCAAAGATTGGTCATGATATTACACCTTCGTAATATCCATATCCCATTGACTAAGATATCCAATTGACTAAGATATCCAATTGACCAAAAATTTGAATGATCATAACTCACTCATTTTAGTGAATTCCAACATGATTCAAAAGGTAATGTTTGTCAGAATTGCATGCTCTATCCATCCATGACCTCCACAGGGGAATATTTCAAACTTGAAATCTAGGGTAGAATCAACCTAGAGGAAGATGTCCTTTTACCATACCACCCGAAGGGAAAGCATACAAGAAAGACAAAACAAAAGTTGGGTCCCTATTTTGCGGAGGTGAAATGGGGCATGTTGTAAGATTACACAACTTGCCACCAAATAAAACAATGAAATTTCAACCAATTTGAGTAAGAAGAGTAAATTTAGATAGAATATCCAATTTCCACTACATATGGACATTCCAAAAAATTAGATGAAATCAAGGCCACTAATAAAACTAGATTATCAGAAAGAATGTGAGTGTATGCAATTGATCCATTTCTTTCCTTCCAAATAGGTTAAAAGCAATAGTGACTAACATTAAGTTACATAGTTTGATTTAACCATTTTAGCCGATCCTTGATAGAGCCTTACTACCAATCAAGTGTCCATAGCCTCAACAAGGTTATCGCCTATAATTCCCCCAAATAGAGTCCTACTACCAGTTAGGCATTTATAGCACCGATAAGGTTATTTGGATGACCTTACAAACAAGTCTCTTTTTTCTTTTGATCTTCAATACTACACTTCATATGTAAGATATATCATTTTCAGCTCATTGATTGCAAGGTAATGGAACCTACTATTAGGCTGGGAATTATAGTGGTAGCAAAAGAAAACCTTTGGATTTTCACTTAATGTTATCATGAATACTTGCAACAAGTCCTAGGAATTTTAAGTGTGTTTTGAGTGTGATTCCTTGAATAATTTGTGTTGTCATTGGTGAAGTTGATTTCACATCAAAAGCCAAAACAACCATACCTATAGAAGTTACAATCTCTGTGAGAGTTTAATTTTTTTTCTTAAATTCCTAAAATTCTAGTGTTTTCTGAGGTCGCAAGGTGCTCCATATGATGCCTAATCAAAATAAGGAGTCAACAAACAACAAAAAGAAACACACAACAAGCAAATAGTTGTACAAGCAATATTTACATATATATAGATTTGAGTTCCCTCTATCTTCAATAGGGTCAAGCTTGGAAATAGTGTTTTAGGAATTTCCCATTGACAGGCAATGGGGCATCCTCTCCAATTAAGGTTTTCAACCTATATGTACTGTCTCCTAATAACTCAGTCATTTGAAAGGGACCTTCCCATAGTTTATCAAACATTTCATGATCTCCTTTCTTCTCATGAGCCTTATCCCATGATAGCAAAAGCTTAGATATCTAAAAGGATTTGACTCTGGCTCTCTTATTGAACCAACATTTGACAATGACTTGGTGTTTAGAAAAGTGATCAATGGAATGATCCCTTTTCTCTTCAAAGCGCAATAGTTGTAGAAACCTAACTTCTAACTTATCTTCTAGGCCTAGATATTCTCAAGTGAATTGCAAGGTAGGGATTTTCAAATTGAAAGGGAGTATAGGATCTACTCTATAGACTAACTAGTAAGGGGAATTATCCAAAGCTACCTTAACTCTGGTCCTGCCCACCTATAGGGCATATTTCAGCAGAGAGTTCCACTCTCTAGGATTTTTCTCCACTAGTTTTTTGATAATGTCTAGCAAATTCTTATTAGTGGATTGAGTGAGTCCATTTCCTTGAGGATTTTAGTTAGATGAAAACTTTAGGGTAATATCATACTCAAATGCCCAATTAGAAAACTTTAAAGATGCAAAAGTAGGTCTGTTATCACATACCAAATCATATTGGATGCCAAACCTGGTGATGATATTATCTTCCAAGAACTTGATCACCACATTCTGATGTGCATGTCTTACTACTCGTGGCTTCAATCCACCTAGTGCAATAATCAGTAACTGTTAGGACATACCTGTGTCTAGTTGAGGATGGTGGATTAATGGCTCCACTGAAATCCATTCCCCATTGTGTGAATGGGTGCATATCCATCACTGGTTGCAATGGTTGAGCAACATATATTTCCCTGTTGATGGCAACTTGATATGTATGACAATGCTTAATATGTTCATATGTGTCCTTGAAGATGGTAGGCTAGTAATATCTAGCTTTAAGGATTTTATGTGTTGTAGCCAAATGTGAACCATGAGTTGTTCCAAACTTGTCATCTAATTCATGTAAAACTTTGGCCCCTTCATGTCAATTAAGGCACCTAAGGTATATGCCTTCATGGTTCCTTTTGAAAAGAAATCCTCCTTTGATCATGTAATTCTAATCTTTGATCCTCAAAGTTCTCCTATAGGATGCTTTCAGACTTGATGGACATCTGCCTATGACTAGGATATTCCTAATATCTGAATAACAGTTGTCTGACTCATGTGAATTGATTGCATATTGATGACTAACTAGATTAGGATCTATTTCAACTATTAGCTACATCAAGGCCTATCCTCTGACTAATTTCATTGGGGTAATATCCATGTCATATTCCTATAGAATGGTGATCTATTTGGCTCATTTCTCCCTAGGTTCATATTGCATCAATAGGATTTTGACTACTGAGTCTGGCATGATGGCGATCACTCTACTTTTTAGGATGAGTGTGTCTAAACTTCTTAACCACCCAAACTAAGGCCAAAACCTATCATTGAACATCCAAATATCTCAATTCTACATCTTTGAATGGGCTGCTCATAAAGGAGATGGGCTTTTGTTCCTTTGCATCACTTCTCTGTGTCAACACATCAACACATGTATGATTGGAAGCAAATGAATATATGTAAAATGCTTTTGTGTAATCAAGACTATTTAACACTAGGGTGTCAATGATTGGTTTATTAATATCCTCAAATGCTACTTTGGCTTCTGATGTCCACTCTATTTTGGCATCCTTCTTCAGCATAGCATTGAGTGGTCTCACTATTTCAACAAAACCAGTTATGAATTTCCTAACAATGTTTATCTTATCGAAATATGATTTTAGTTCCTTATTACTCCCTGGTAGTTGGAGTTTCATGATGGATTTAACTCAGTTGAGATCAATGGATATACCATCCTCTGACATGTCCTAACAGTTTCCCTATAGTTACCCCAAAAATGCATTTCTTTGGATTTAGGGAAATACCATATTGTTCACATATTTGCAGCACTCTTCACAAATCACCAATGTGATCTCCCCTAACATTGGAAAATATTGTCAAATCATCCATGTATATGATAATACACTAACCAAAAAGACCTCTAAAGGCTATATCCATAGCATGCTAGAAATTTTCTCCCACGTTGATGAAATTGAATGGCATCCTTCTATAGGTGAATATTCCCCATTTGGTTGTTAAAGTAGTCTTCAACCTATCAATCTTATCAACCATAACTTGGCTATATCCTAAGAAATTGTCTAGGAAGGACATCATCTGAGATTCATTGACCATATGAAGTACTTCATTTAAGGAGGTTAGAGGATAATTATCCTTTCCATATTCTCTGTTGAGATTTCAAAAGTCTACACACACAACCAGATATCTCCATTCTTCTTCTCACTGGGACCAAATTAGCGACCCATGTGGAATGTCTTATTGGGGAGATGATGTGTGTTTCCAATAACTTATTAATTTCTTTAAAGATCAATGGTTCTAGTAAATCATTCACTAGTCTTTTCTTTTGCCTAAATGGCTTCACATATGGTTTGAGCAAAATAGTATGTGTGATGATAGACGTGTCATATGTATTTAGCTCATCGTATGTCCATGTGATTACATGTATGTAATCTTTTAGAGATTTTGTTATTCCTTCTCACTCTAACTGAGTGCAGACCTTCCCATTTAGGACCTTTCTAGGATTCTGACCTTTAGTCAAGTTGACAGGCTCATATTCTCCTCCATCAGTCTTGGAGATATTTTTATTTCATAAATCTTTCTAATTCAAACAATCACTCAAGTTTAACCATCCGTTTGGGAATTCTATTATCTTGCAAATTGATGATGGACACTTTATCCCATGTTTGGTCTTCTTGATTCTACTCATCAATTGCTTGAGCCTTGAAAACATCCTGATTGGTGATGAAATCAAGGATGTGTTGATCATCCTCAAACACTCGAGAATTAGTAACATTATATGGTACTGAGGGAACAAATACCAGTTCAACTAAGAATTCCTTCATCTATATAGTCAGCCCAAAAGTCTTCCAGGTGGGGAATGTATAGTAACAACTTATTAAAAAACCTCTCCATCTGTGGTAGGGGTCATAATATCTTGTAACAGGGAATAGCTACAAGTACAGTATCTACAACTCTGTCTCATATAGCTTGGAACTCTTATTATCTAGGAAAATGTACCAATTGATAGCCATCGAGAACTTGACATTTCCCCTTTAATTTTTCTGTACATACACTTCATAGGTAGGTATGATTTTCCTTGTGATTTCCAATAGTAATACCCTGTCTATAGGGCATCTTGGTAGCATGTATAAATTTCCTTTAAACCCTTCCATCGTAATATATGTGAAGGTAGGGAACTGGATGAACCAGATTTCATGTGGCTCTATTATCTCCTAGGCCTCTTTAGAGAACCTCTCAGCTCAATCTCCCTCCATCAGCCTAACTAGGTGCATAATGAAGCAATCATTTACAGTTTTGTAATGTTGGACGGATAGCCTCCTCTCCAACTATGGGATGTAATATTCCCACAATAACTAGTCTGTTGGCTGATGCCCTAGTCTCTTGACTATTTTCAACGTAGCAAACTGGCTCCTGTAGGCACATGCATACACCACATAGGATGTCATGTAGAACAACCAGTTTCTCTTCCTCCATGCTATCATTCCATCATGAATTTTTTCACTAATGAGTTTAGCATAATGTACTACCTTGTCCTTCTCCTTCACGAAGTGGATCAAGACAAACATTCATGGCTCAAAAGTTCCTGAGTCTACCCTTCCAACCATCCTTCTCAGTAAAGTTTATACCATATTGTATTTCAGGATTGAAATCAAACCTGTACAGGTTCTGGGGCATTTTAGCAACTACTTTAGCCTTAGTTATAGGATCCATCCAATATGTATACATTATCTTCCTACAATATGCAAGATTATCATTGAACTCCATGGAGAAACTGTTCAAGTCTATCTCCAATACATCCTAGTCCCTAAGTAGTCTAAATGTTTTAGTGATGCCCTTGATGGAAAATTTTGCATACACCCTTCCTTGATGCTCCATCCTATTGTTTATAGGGTTATACTTCTGAGAGCATTCAACTACCAACTCCAAGGCTTCTGCTGCATATGGAGACCTAGCTGCATGGTACATTCCACTCGATACAACATTATTCAATATGGCATCATCCTCCCGGGCCTGTATCCTCACCTTGAAGTCTTCAAGGTCTATATTTTTTTGCAGCAATTGTCTGATGCACTACCTATCTTATTCCATACACCACCAGGGGTGGGAAACATGTTGGCAAGAGACACTGCTAAGCATATCAGGTGTTTTCATTGATGGAAACTAAACCTATCTTACACATCTGCATTGTATCATTTGATCATACTAGAAGTCAGATTGAAGATTTGTCCAAGTCTGGATAGACAAGAACAGAGCATATGATAGGCTTCAATATTTTGGTCTATATTTCTCCACAGGTAATTATATTGTGCTACAGATCTGAGGGAATATTAAGGGATGTCAAAGCTACCCAAATCCAAATTTTTAGCCTCCGGTGATGAAGGGATTGAAAGTTACAAGCTTCTGAGTATCAGGTTTTGGTTAGATAGTTTAGTCTAGTGAAGAACAGGCTGACTTGGTGTTTGATCCTTATGCGGATTATGAGAAGTGGTTAGTTAAGTAATTTATGAGATCCAGTGGTATTGGTCAACATGTGTGGTGACTTAAATACATAGGTTTTGGTCCACATTGATGTTGTGCATGGATTCATCTATCAGAACAGTGATCTTGAAAAGTTTCTAAGTATTATTGAGGCTGACTGCAGTTGATGAAATTTCATGTTGCGGATATACATGATTGATGGGTGCGACCATTTTGATGTATGGATGTGTGAATATGAAGTGATAGGTGTGAAGTGTGGTAGAATCAAGTGCAAAGCAAAGAGATCTAATCTCTGAATCATGGTAGAACAATGAAATAGGGCAATGAGAGATGAAGTGTGTGAAGTCAGTATATGGAACCTAACCAAAACTGTAATCTTGCATTATTTGATGTTATTCTTTAGTTCAAGTATTTCAGTGAACTCTTGTAATTGATCTCATAGGTAGTGAGCCGCCTTTGAGCAGTGAGCTCTGGGTAGTGTTCCCGAAGGCATGTGCCTTCCCATTTGTAATACTTTTAATAGAGTATACAATCTTGTGGGCTAACCCCCACCGTGGTTTTTCCCTTAACTGGGTTTCCATGTAAAAAAACTAGTGTTCATGTGTGATGATCTTGTTGTTGTTGTTCTTAAGTTCATGCTTCTTTCCTTTTGATGTATGTGGTAAATTAATAAAGGAACATAATAATAAGTTTGGCAGAACACTTATTCACTCCCCCCTCTCAGTGTTCCTTAATTTCAACAATTGGTATCAGAGCCTGGTTCGTTAGAAGAAGTTTAACAACTTGAGGAAGATCTGTGAAGGTATTTCAATGGGTTCATTTAGGTATTCTGATGGCATCAATGAACAAATTCAAGTTGCTTTAGAAGATCTTGATAAGTCCAGAGCAAAAGTCAAAGAACTGAAAGAGAACCTTAAAGATGTTGAGGATTTCATTTAGACATTAAAAGGGCAACTGAGGAAATCTATGGAAAAGAGGAAGGAACTACTTCAGTGATTAGAAAATTAGAATGAAGACAATGACATGGATGAGGCTCTAAAGGAGAATATGAAGGAATGTGAGAAGCTAGAAAAAGAAGTTGTTGTCCTAAAACATGAGATGGAATCTAGGGTGATGAGACTAACCAAGGAAATAAAGGAAAGGAAGAAGACTGAGGAAAATCTAAATCAGTGTCTGAAAGAAAGAACATAAGAGTGCTATAGATTGGACAAAATAATTGGTCATCTAGAGTTTGATCTACAAGAAACTAGGTATAATGAGGAATAACTTCAAAGGCAAATTGTCATTCTCAAACATGACCTAGAAGTTGCAAATGAATACAAAGAGAAGTTCAAGATAAGCTTAGTTAAACTTGAGGTGTTGCTTGATAGTTAGAAGAAGGTAGATGATAAGCATGGTCTGGGATATGAGAAAGGTGAAAGCTCTAGATCTAGTCAAAGAAATCCTAAAGCAAGAAATCAAAGAAGGAATCCTAGAAGGCCTCTGGTTTGACAACCAAATGCTCAAAGGTATCCATCTTCCAATGGAAATTATTTTAATTGCAATAAATTTGGTCATAGAGCTACTCAGCGTAGAAGTAGAGTGAATCAAAGTGGTCCATCCTTCTCTGGTCTATGCTTCAATTGTAAAAGGTATGGTCATAGATCTAATGAATGTGGAAGTATGATGATATATAACTCTAACAACAGAGGAAATGCTAATTCTTTCAATGGAAAATGTTTTGCATGCAATATATTTGGACACATGGCTAATTAGTATAGATCAAGAGGAAATCAAGTAAATGAGAAAAGGAATGTTGTGTGCTTTAATTGCAATAGATTCGGTCATATTGCAAGATTCTGCAGAAGCAGGATTGATGATACAAAAGGTCCAGTAAATAAAAACTAGAATATGCAGAGATAAGATAAAGGCAAGGGAAAAGTAGATATGAGTGAGATCTAGAATGAAATGAACAAAACATGGGTGAAGAAAAGTGTAATGAATGATGGTGATGGGTCTGCATTAGAATCTGGTGCTGATAATTCCTCTAGAAATTGAAATAGGAGCTCTAGCTCAGGCGAAGCTACATTGAAAATCTAATTCCCCCTGCCAGTAAGTGGGTGCCTGAATCTGGCACGATGAATAAAGATAAAGAATCCTATTGTAGATCTATTAAAGCAAATTTTGGAAGAAAAGAAGCTAATGAGATTGATTGTGGAGCAATTAAAGATTGACTGTATTTAGAAACAGTGTAACTAGATGAATTAGGGTAGAGCATTTATTATAATGGTGAATTAGGTTTTGTGGAGCATAAAAGGTTAGTCATTCAACATTTGAATCACTTTGCATTCGAAGAGAACAAGGAGAAGAGTGCCTGAGATGAGATCTCAAAGACTTGGAGTGCGAAAAGTGGATTCGACAACTAACCCTATTCCTATGAAGAAAATGGTATTTTTCTACAAAGCTTTGAACTTGTGATCTTTTTGAAATGGCTACTCTGTTGGTTGTTGATATCACTGAAAGGCCCCAACCTAAATTCAAAAACCATCCACACAAATCTGTAGAGGTCAATCCATTAGGTGCCCTTTCTAATGTTGCTCATGGAGTGTTGCACGTAGAAGATATTAGGACTTACATTCATGCTAGCATAGATGAGTTTAAGGATTCAAAGTTGATAGATTTGTTTAAGAATCACCTAAGGGGTGAGATTTATGGTCTTAAATAGGGGTATAAGGTGCTACAAGACAAACATTTCATTTAGGTTATAGGGTTCCCATCCTTTGATGAGGATGAGTGGGTCTGGTATGTACTAAGTCAGATGTATGTTGAATTTATGTGGTTAATGAAACCCTTTAAGATCACTAAGAATTCCATCAAGGCCGTAACAGGATTGAACTCATCCAGTGGACTACCAATGTTAAAATCAGTGAAGAATTAGACTGTAACTAAAGCTACCATCTTAAAGTTTGATAAGAGGGCAATGAAAATAAATGATATAACTGATCCGAATGTCAAATTTGCATATATGGTGATTAGGTATAAGATATACCACTCCAGCAGGGAAAACTTAGTGTCTGGTACAACCATTTATACTACTTATCAAATGTTAAAAGAAAATGCTAACTATGACTTGTGTGAGTTGCTGCAAAACTAGCTAATGGAGAATCTGAACAAGATGAAGAAGGATAAGAAGAATACATTCAAGTATGGTACGTTGGTCTTGTGCTTGTTATTTTATTTCATGAATGAGTTTCTTGGGATGAAAAGCCTATGTTGGACTAGTGACAAGCCTGTTGCCATACAAATAAGAGAGTACTTGCACAATATTGGTGACTCCAATGCCCAAAGGACTGCTCTTTTGGGATATTTCAAGAATTTTTAGAATATGATGCAATCAAGGGAAAGAATCCCTAAGTTTGTGGTGGAAAAGTACAAGGATACAATTTGTTTCATGGTGGAAATAGATCAATGATTGATGGAAGCAGTGAAAGAAATTTTAGAGAAAGATAAACAAGTTGTAGAAGATCCAGATATAATACAAGGTCCAATCAATTTTGATACTTTATCACTGATACAGAAGATGAAGTTGGCCTCTTTTGCACAAGCTAAGGCCAAAGAGGTAATCTTGAAGTTCCATATAGAAGACTATGAGTTGCTTGATCTTGCATTTGACATTTTGGAGAAAATAATGCCTTCATTTTAGAAGGATTCATCAGCATCCCCCTCTGGTTAGTTGAAGAGTCTGATAAATTCTATAAGTACTCACTTTGAGTCTTTTGAGAAGTCAGCAGACGTTAACATCTAGAATGAATTTAATTTTAAAAGATTTAGTGAACTGAAAATAATAATTAACAATGATAGAATTATGCTGGATACTAGTGTAAAGAGTATTCAAATTGTCCTCACTGAAGGAGGAAATGTGTACAAATTTTGTTTATCTTGGCCAAAAGTTGTAGAGGATATTGAGAAGAAAATAAAGGAGTCCGAGAAAAAATTGTCAAATGTATCTCAATCCTTTGATCCTTTGACAATATCTACGGCAAGTCAAGAATGTCAAGTAATTAGCTTGATTGATGAAATAAATAAATTGGTGAAAGAAAAAGAAAACATTAATGCAAGGATGTGTGAACTCTGGGGACTAATTTTCCCTAAGTTTAAAACAATGTTCAATGCATTGATAGAAGCTCAAGCTGCTACTCTGACAAGTGATCCCACTGATCTACAGAGGGTAGAGTCACAGACATTTTTATTCAATGGTCATATTTTAGTTTTGGGCAGTGATGCAGAGACATGGAGGATTCACCCAAAACTCACACACTTCAAACAAAAGACTTATCTCACAAACTGATGCAGAGCATCTAGGACAATAGACAACCTATCTCAGTTGAAGGATATTTCTGACCTTCAATGCAATAACTCCAAATTTACTATTTTTATGATAGAAATCAGGCTTCTAACAAAGCAAGGTCCTTATTCACAACTACACATGTTCATGGACCAAAGGTGAGGGACTTCAGAATTCATCTCACCAAGACTCCTGACTCCAACCAAGACTCCCTCTAAGTTTCTATACAACCCACTGAGTAAGACAGCAGTCTCATGGACTGTCATAACTTGGCTGCACCAAGACAGTCACTCAAACCTCCTTGGAATGATCTTCCTCACAAACTCATTCTCATCTATAACATGCATTCATATCTAATGCCTTCTTTGGCAAAGCAAAAAACACACCAAATTTACCTTGTTTCTTCCTTGAGGTGACTGTCTTCAGAGGTGATTGTCAGGGAAGCACAACGCACAATAGATTGATATCTCAGATAGACCTCTTCCCTCCTCTTATCATAGGGTCATTTGCAAGATCAGGAACCCTTTATGTTGACAACATGCATGGCATTTCACTAACTGACCATCGAACATAGTCAAAGACAATCATCTATCTACCGCTGTCCTCTACTCCATCCCAAACACAAGGTTCTGCAGAGTTGATTAACATGTCTTACTCACACTAGACCATTCCCCTAACTCCACAATCCACTCAAGACCTTGAACCAACTATCATACAACCCATTCCATTGATTTGGGTAGACAAAGATCAATGGAATGGGCAGAAATCCATTGGTTATTCAAACAAAGCCCTAAACTAGGTTTTCAAACCTCTTTCAAACAAAAGAGAAATGCAGAGCTAATCAATGGTGTCAAAGGGCCAAACCAAATGCAAAGGATAGATAACTCAACACTCTAAACAACCATCACTAATACCATCCACCACTCAGCCGTCCTAGTATGGGTTAATGCAGAAAATAATAATTTAATGGATGATAACAGTAGTTTAAAAATAGTTTTGGAAGAACCAGTGATATCTCTCCTCTGGATCAATGTCAAGATTCCAACCAAGACTCAAATCCAAGCTAACACTTCCTAATTTCCATCCAATATGAACTTGGGCAATGATGAAGCCGTACAGTCATGGGTACAACCTAGTAACAGTAAAGAAAATTAAAAAAAATAGGAAAAAGAAAAAAATAGTGTTCCTTTGTTATTTCTTCTCAATCTATTCAATTTTCTCTACCATAGCAACCTTCCTTGGCTTAGAATAAGACTTACATATGCATGGAATGGCAGGGGTCGATCAAAACTGCCCAAAACCATCGATGCTTTCTTGTTTTAAAACTGCAGTCTTTGAAACTGTTTTTGGAAACTTGTCTTCTACCAACTGTTTTATGATTAGAGTGCTTTCAAACCTTTTGATGACCTTGGACAAGATGTAAACATTCCCTTCCAACCTATGACATGCCTTAAAAGGCTTACAACATGAAATTTTAATGACTTTTTCAAGACTATCCTATATAAACATTAAAACTTAAATGACTCTTGTAAACTACCTAAGACAACATGACTATCCTAACTAGGACCTACAACATAACAAAAGATTCTTTTTGACATTTGGACAAAGTCCATTATAAATATGGCTTTCAAGCCTTATGACAACATATAAATGGTCTCCAAGACCTTATAGAACAAAACAAGACAACTTGAACATTAACCAAAACTTAAACATCTAGGTGCTCCTGCACCATACTCCTCGGCATGATGAAAACTCTTGTCCCAAGAGTTAGGGGATCTGCCCCATCCTTTCTTCCATCTTGTTGGAATGTTCCTCTGACTGGGAAACATTAACTCTCCAAGAGTAATCTTCCTCCTTCTCCAGCCTGCATGACTCCTGTAAACAATGTTAGTACCAAAAAACTTGTTTTGGTGTCCTTGTCTAGGACCTTGCTGCTGCAATGCTTCAGCTCTTTGCATCTGGAGGTTCTGATTCTTTCCTCCTTGGACTATCTACTATTTGTCTTCCTTCTTCTATCTCCTTATAGGACACTCAATGTCCCCAACCTTAACATAACTCAAGTCCCAAGCCTGCTGCTTTTTAGGACTGTCATATACCTTACTCTGTTGCAACTGTTTCTGTTGTGTGCAATCACCCTAAACCTGTGCATTCAACTTCAATTTCTCTCCAAAGCAAATTGTAACCTGTTCCTTCTTCTCCTCACAAGGTAAAGGAATCAATTTGAACTTCTTACCATCTTTGTGCACTACATAGGTATTAGTATACCCATCATGAATAGTCCTTCTCAAATACTGCCATGGTCTACCCAAGATTACATGCCCACATGTCATAGGAATAACATCACACAAAACATAGTCCTGATATGGACCAATTGTAAAATCAACATAAGCCTTCTTAGTGACCATTACCTGCTGCTCTTGACTCACCCAAGTGACATGGTAAGGACTGGGATGATCAAAAGTCTTGAACCCCAACTTATTCACCATTTCCCAAGAAACTAGATTATCATGAGAACCTGAATCTACAATCAACTTGCATATCTTTCCATGGCTTAAATAATTAGTTCTGAAAATAGATACCTGTGGTGGTTGCTGCATCTTGCCTCTTTCCACCATGAGCATCTCTCCATTCATCATTGGAGAGGCTGACGACATTTCTGGTTCTTCTGGCTTCTCCTCCTCTTGTGCCAAGTGAACTCTTCTATCCTTGGTCTTGTCAACACCATCCTTCTTAGAACAGTTGAAAGATGTGTGTCCCACCTCATTGCAATGATAACATCTGCCTATGAACACTCCTCTTCCTGATCCAAATCTACCTCCACCTCTATATCCACTTCTCTGTTCTATAGACATCTCTTTACCCTTCTCATTGTTGTTCTGAACTTCAGCAATAGGTCTACCCCTACCTCTGTTTCCTCTTCTATAACCTCCTTGCCTTTCTTGCTTCCTCTTCACTCTCTCTTTAGCCCTGATCGCTAACTGAAAGCACTCTCCAAGTGATTTTGGTACTGACAAACCAATCTCGTCCTGCAAGTTATACCTATGCCCATTAAGGGACCTTGCCACTTTCTCTTCTTCATCTTCCAATCCCCCTCTAATACTAAGCTTATGAAATTGCTTAGTATAGGAAATAACATCCATGTCCTTCTATTTCAGATTCTGATGCAGAGTGGCACAAGGGAAGCAACACACAAGAGTTTCCTCTACTGTCCTTTGCCCACTCACCCACTTCAAACAGGCTTCAACTAAGCAACCAAAGACACATTCAAGGGTGTATGAAGGATTTGGTATCCTAGTGATGGCTCCACCTTCTAAGCTTCTCCAACACCTTAGGATAGATCAACAAACACCTTCTATGCAGTTGGTTTGATCTCCAACTTCCCAAAACTCTTCAACCTATACCTTGACTAGTAAGGCTACTAGCCCTCCAAACTAGGTTTTCTCAACAAAACTTGACAAAATCACATATGACCAGGCAAGAAAATGATGGTTTTAGATACACTCTATGGAACCCTATCAAACTCCCAAGTCTCCTGTTCCAACTCTACTCCAGCAATCCAGAACACTCATTTGGTCTTCTAGGCCTAATTGATCAATTTAGGCTAGGTTACAAAGCAAGTGCTCAAAATTGGGTGCATAGGTTAGGGGAAGGAATTTAGAATGCTTCTACCATGTCCCTACAACACAAATCCATCATTTATTTTCTCACCCTAGTAGGATTCTATCATCTACAACCTCAAATAGCATGAAATTGGCCAAATACAATGAAATACTTGACCTAGGGCATCACCTTAAAAATAGAAGACTGCATTTCCCAACAAAAATCTTTTCAAATCTTATAGTACATATCCCTAGCCTGCATTTCACCAGTTTTTGTGAATTTTCACTGGTGGGAATACATTCTAGGGCCGGATTTCTATGGCTGCTCTAGAAAATAGGGTTTCTAGACCTATTTTGAAAGAAAAATCAATAACTTTTGATCCCGACCACTTCAAGACCTCAAACTAGCTTCATTGGAACCTTGACTCCAAGCACTTTCAGAAAAAGTACATTTGCACCTTGGAAAATCTGTACAGTCCATACAGAAACATGTTTTCTTCAGAAAAAAAGTCAAATTCTTGATTTTTGTACCCAAAATTGCATACAAAATCTCTTTCTCTATTCTGGGGTGAGAGGACAGCAATATGACTCAACCTAAGTTGGTTTTCAACTATCCAAATAGATGCAACTTCCAAAAATGGGTTGCAACTGACCAAATGTGTCATTTGACAACATTGACAACATTGGTCACTATGACATTTTGCAATAACACAAAGAGGTCGATTGGTTCAACTTGTCCAATGAAACCTAACCAACCACCATTCCCTCTAAAACATGCCAAAACACAAAAGTTTCCAATTAGACTCAAAAACAAATAAAAAACCAACATTAGACCTACTAGGCCTAAGTGGCATAACTAGGGTCCAAATGGACTAAGAAGGATTTGAGGTTTATATAGTCACCCCAAACCTCTTGACCATACAAAATGGACCAAACAACAATGGCTAAAAGCCTTATTACAAAACACATTGAACAAAAAAAAACATAACTTCTCAAAATGCATCAAAATTCTCTTAGGTGCCCTGCACCATACACCCACTGTCAAAGAGAACTCAAGTCTCGTGAGTTGGAATGCTGTCAAATGTGAAACCTACCTTCTCAATGTCTACCTTGCTCATCCAAGTGGCATCCTCCTGAGGTTTGTTTAGCCACTTCACCAAATAGTCATGATAGGTGTGCCTTCTAGTTTGTTTTGCAATCCTCTTGTCCAAAATGCACTCAATCTGATTTGGAGATGAAGGAATGAGTTCCTGGAGTGTCTGATCAGTTTGATCTTCTTCAACAGCAATCTGAGGATCAGATCCTTTATAGGGATAAAGGTTTGAAACATTAAAAATTGGAGACAAAGCAATGCCATTCGAAAGTCTAATTTTGTAGGCATTTTCTCCACATTTCTTGAGCACTTCACAAGGCCCAATCTTCTTCATGAGTAGCTTGGTATGTTTACCTGTAGGGAACCTCTCCTTCTTCAAATGGACCATTACCAAATCACCTTCCTTGAACTACAAATCCCTTCTTTTCCTATCAGCAAACTGTTTGTACTTCTATGAAGTGGACAGCAATTTCTATTGTACTTGTTCATGGACATCCTTCATGACTTGAACGAAGTCTTCAGCTAAGGCACTACTATTTTCTAGTCCTTTAACCTCCCTAAGTTCTAAAATACCCCTTGGGTGAGTGCCATAAACAATTTGGAAAGGAGACAGGCCGATGCTTCTATTGACAGTGTCATTGTATGAGAACTCTGCCTGAGCCAAAATTGAATCCCAACTAGCACCCTGCTCCTTTGTTAGGCATCTTAGGAGGTTGCCAAGTGACCTATTAATCACCTCTGTTTGTCCATCAGACTGAGGGTGATAGGCAGATGATAATGACAAGTTTGTACCTAGTCTCTTCCATAGTGTCCTCCAGAAGTGTCCTATGAACTTGGGGTCTCTATCTGAGATTATGGACAAAGGTAAACCATGTAACCTGACTATTTCTTTGAAGAAAAGACCTGCTATGTGTGAGGCATCATGTGTGGTTTTACATGGGATGAAGTGAGCCATTTTTGAGAACCTATCTACAACCATAAAAATGCTGTCATACCCATTCTTTGTCCTAGGCAAACCAAGTACAAAGTCCATGCTGATGGAATCCCAAGGCTTTGAAGGAATAGGTAGAGGAGTGTATAAACCTGCATTAGATGTATGCCCCTTTGCTCTTTGGAAAATTTGACAAGTTTCAACAAACTTCCTTACATCGGTTGGCAACTTGGGCCAAAAATAGTATCTCCTAACCAATTCTAGGGTCTTATCAATACCAAAGTGACCTGACATGCTGCCACAATGCTTTTCCCTGATTATATTCTCTCTAACAAATCCTCTTGGGATACACAACATGCTACCCTTGAAAATATATCCATCTTACAACAAAAAATTAGAAAAATCAGTATTATACCTTCCTATCATGGCCTTGCAAGATAGGTATGGCTCTTTGAAGTCTTCATCTACTGTATATTGATCCTTGATGGCTTGAATACCTGTACTTTCCAACTGTATGGTCTGCACAACAAGATTTCTCCTACTTAAGGCATCGGCTACCTTATTGGCCACTCCTTTATTATGTTTTATGGAGAAGGTGTATGCTTGGATGTACTCCATCCACTTGACATGTCTATGATTCAACTTTTGCTGCTTGTTCAAGAAGCTTAATGCATGGTTGTCAGTAAAAACTATAAATTCCTTTGGCAATAAGTAGTGTCTTCATTTCCTCAATGACTGAACCATGGCATATAACTCTAGATCATAGGTGGAGTAGTTTTGTTTTGCCTCATTTAACTTCTCACTAAAGAATGCTAAAGGCCTCCCATCTTGACTTAAGACTCCCCCAACAGCCCTCTTACTTGCATCACACTCTACCACAAAGACCTTGTCAAAATTAGGTAGCACTAGGACTGGTTTTTCTGAAATTTTTTTCTTTAACAGTTCAAAGGCTTTGTTGGCCTCATTTGTCCATACAAACACACATTTCTTGCCCCCTTTTATGGTGTCAACAAGTGGAGCACAAATGCCACTAAACCCTCTAATGAACTTTCTATAAAAGCTACACAAACCATGGAAACTCCTTACCTTCGAGGCTGTTGTAGGTGTTGGCCAATTAAGAATGGTTGCAACCTTACTTGGATCCATTTTTACGCTGCCCTTGGAGATGACAAACCCCAAGAATATCAACTCCTCTTGTAGGAAGACACATTTGTCAAGATTGATTCTCAACTTCTCCTCTTGAAGCCTCCTAAGCACTTGATGGATATGCCTTATGTGGTCTTCCTTGTTGTCACTAAAAATCAGTATATCATCCAAATATACAACAATAAACTTGTTAAGGAAAGGTTTCAACACTTCATACATCAATCTCATGAAGGTGCTTGGTGCATTTGACAAGACAAAAGGCATGACAACCCATTCAAATAGTCCTTCATTAGTTTTGAAGGCAGTTTTCCACTCATCCCCCTCCCTTATCCTGATTTGGTGATAACCACTTTTTAGATCTATCTTGGTAAAATACTTAGCCCTACCCAAGCAATCCATTAAATCTTCTATTCTAGGCATTGGAAATCTATACCTAATAGTAATCTTGTTGATGGCCCTGGAATCAATGCATAGTCTCCATGTTCCTTCCTTCTTGGGTGCAAGTACTATAGGTACTGCACATGGGCTAATACTCCTCCTGATAAGTCCTATATCCAACAAGTCTTGGATTTGTCTTTCCACTTCAGCATTTTGCTCTGGAGTCAACTTGTAGGCTGCTTGGTTTGGTAGGGTGGATCTAGGGATGAGATCAATGCAATGACTAATCTCCCTCTTTAGTGGAAGTACATCCTTACTCTCATCGGCTATCACATCATGGAACCTTTCCAATAGTTCTTCCACTTCCTTTGGTCCAATCCTCCTAAGAGGTTGCTGCACTTTGGCCTTCTTGGGATTCACATCCTTGGGCTTGATAACTACTACAAAACATGGCACTTTCTCTTCCTTGAGGTTAGCCAAAAACTCTTTTTCACCTACCAACATAACTGAACTAGAAATAACCTTCTCTTTGCAATCATCAATCAAAGGAGTCATTGTAAACTTTTCACCATTCTTGGACAAATGAATCACATTTCTTACCATCATGTTGGGCACTTGTGTCATGTTGCCAAGGCCTTCCAAGAAGAAGGTGGCATGCATCCATATCCACTATAGCACAAAGAACCTTATCATGATATTCACCTATCTTGAATTCAACCCAACATTGCTCTTTTACTACAATTTGTTGTTCCTTGGTTAGCCAAAAGACTCTATAGGGGTTAGGATGAGGCATTCTTTCCAATCCTAACTTAGTCACCATTTCATTAGAAGCCAAATTTTTAGAGGAACCTGAATCTACTATTACCTTGCAAACTTTTTCTTTCACCTTGCAAGTGGTTCTAAACAAGTTGTTTCTTTGGGGCTGCTCCTTGGTGGCTAGCATGATGAGGGATCTATTAAACATGATGCATTCTCCACTCTCAGGTGCTACAGACTTGGAAGAGGCTGTTTGGTAACTTGTGGTGCTTTGACAGTCCTCTTCTTGAAGGAGTTGTACTCTTCTTTCTTTCTAATTTACAGCAGTGTTTCCAATCTTCTCCAGGCACCTAAAGGACTAATGTCCAATCTGATTACAAGAGAAACACCTTCCAGTAAACACATTGGGACCTCTACCCCCACTTCTTCCTCTGTCATTACCTCTGCCCCTAAACTGACCCTTATCAGCACTATTTTTATCAGCCTGTCCTTGGCTGCCTTCTTGTGATCCGCCACCTTGGAGTCTAGAGAAATTATCTCTGTTTTGAAATCTGCCCCTGCTCCTAAAGTTTTGATTTCCTCTGCCTCTGCTGCTGCTATATGAATCACCTTTTCTTCTTTGTTTATCCTCAATTCTCAGTGCCATTTGAAAACACTTATGGACTGTCTCTGGGTTAAAGAGAGTTAACTCATCTTGAATGGAGAGCTTGAGGCCATTAAGATACCTTGCAAGCTTTTGTTTTTCATTCTCAGGCATCTTGTCTTTCAATGTCATCTTGTGAAACTCCTCTGTGTAGGTGCTCACATCCATGTCCTTTTGTCTCAAGTTGTGCAACTTCTTGTTCAAGTTGACTTCATAATCCTCAGGGACAAATTACTTCTTGATTTCAAGTACCATCTTCCTCCATGTAGAGATAGGATTCCTATCATCTTCTATCCTCTCATTTTGAATAAAATTCCACCAACTCAAGGCTGGTCCTTTCATTCTTGATTTGGCAATCTTCACTTTCTGATTTTCTGCCACTTCTTCACATTCAAAATAGTTCTCCATTGCCTCAATCCAATCAAGGCACTCCTCTAGATTCATCTTAGCAGGAAACATAGGTAAGTCTGCCTTAGTGTCCTTCCTACTCAACTTTCCAAGTGCATCTAGGAATTATCTCTCTGACATGCCTCCTTGTGGCTCTTCCATTGACACTTCTTCTTCCTCATCTTGATCCTCTTCATCTGAATCCAAGATGACCTCTGGCTTCTTCTTCTTGTCTTTGTCTTTCTTCAACTTTTATATCTCAGCCTCCATCCTTTTGTTCTTGGCTACTTGCTCTCTCACTATCTTTGCCAACTCAGCATTAGTCACTCTTGAAGGGACTTCCTCCTCTTCTTCTCTATCTCCCATCTCTTTGATGGCTCTGATACCACCTGATGCAGAGTGGCGCAAGGGAAGCAACACACAAGAGTTTCCTCTACTGTCCTTTGCCCACTCG
Organism: Cunninghamia lanceolata; assembly: GCA_027924645.1. Classification (NCBI taxonomy): domain Eukaryota; kingdom Viridiplantae; phylum Streptophyta; class Pinopsida; order Cupressales; family Cupressaceae; genus Cunninghamia; species Cunninghamia lanceolata. The sequence continues at coordinate 5,183,089 of BSBN01000958.1, read as the reverse complement.
CCCACTTCAAATAGGCTTCAACCAAGCAACCAAAGGCACATTCAAGTGTGTATGAAGGATTTGGTATCATATTGATGGCTCCACCTTCTAGGCTTCTCCAACACCTTAGGATAGATCAACAAACACCTTCTATGCAGTTGGTTTGATCTCCAACTTCCCAAAACTCTTCAACCTATACCTTGACTAGTAAGGCTACTAGCCCTCCAAACTAGGTTTTCTCAACAAAACTTGACAAAATCCCATATGACTAGGCAAGAAAATGATGGTTTTAGATACACTCTATGGAACCCTATCAAACTCCCAAGTCTTCTATTCCAACTCTACTCCAGCAATCTTGAACACTCATTTGGTCTTCTAGGCCTAATTGATCAATTTAGGCTAGGTTACAAAGCAAGTGCTCAAAATTGGGTGCATAGGTTAGGGGAAGGAATTTGGAATGCTTCTACCATGTCCCTACAACACAAATCAATCATTTATTTTCTCACCCTAATAGGATTCTATCATCTACAACATCAAATAGCATGAAATTGGCCAAATACAATGAAATACTTGACCTAGGGCATCACCTTAAAAATAGAAGACGGCATTTCCCAACAAAAATCTTTTCAAATCTTATAGTACATATCCCTAGCCTACATTTCACCAGTTTTTTGTGAATTTTCACCAATGGGAATACATTCTAGGGTCGGATTTCTATGGCTGCCCTAGAAAATAGGGTTTCTAGACCTATTTTGAAAGAAAAATCAATAACTTTTGATCCCAACCACTTCAGGACCTCAAACTAGTTTCATTGGAACCTTGACTCCAAGAACTTTCAAAAAAAGTACATTTGCACCCTGGAAAATCCATACAGTCCATACAGAAACATGTTTTCTTCAGAAAAATAGTCAAATTCTTGATTTTTGTACCCAAAATTGCATGCAAAATCTCTTTCTCCATTCTGGGGTGAGAGGACAGCAATATGACTCGACCTAAGTTGGTTTTCAACTGCCCAAATAGATGCAACTTCCAAAAATGGGTTGCAACTGACCAAATGTGTCATTTGACAACATTGACAACATTGGTCACTATGACATTTTGCAATAACACAAAGAGGTCGATTGGTTCAACTTGTCCAATGGAACCTAACCAACCACCATTCCCTCTAAAACATGCCAAAACACAAAAATTTCCAATTAGACTCAAAAACAAACAAAAAACCAACATTAGACCTACTAGGCCTAAGTGGCATAACTAGGGTCCAAATGGACTAAGAAGGATTTGAGGTTTATATAGTCACCCCAAACCTCTTGACCATACAAAATGGACCAAACAACAATGGCTAAAAGCCTTATTACAAAACACATTGAACAAAAAAAAAACATAACTTCTCAAAATGCATCAAAATGCTCTTAGGTGCCCTGCACCAGATTCTATCTCATCCTCTTTGTCTGAATAGAGTAATCAGATGGAAGTAATTGATCCTTCATCATATCCTTCATCCTACGCCAAGAAGTGATTTTTGATGCACCTCTAGCCACTCTTTTTGTCTGCACACTACTCCACCAGGTAAGTACTGTACCTCTTAGTTTCATCTTTGCAAACTTGATCTTTTTCTCATCATTCATCTCCTCATACTCAAAAAAATTTTCAACAGCATCTATCCACCCTAATACCTCTTCACTATCCATCTTCCCTTGATAGATAGGTAACTCAATGTTTGCCTTTGTCCCACTTCCTTGGACTACCTTCAGAAATCTCACAAACTTCTTCTCTTCAGCATCTAACTCATCCTTAGGAGGATTCTCATCAGCATCCTCATCTCCTTCTGAACCATCTTGTTCATCCTTTCTGGGATTCTTCTCTAATGCTTCCAATCTAGCCAAGATTGTTGCATTCCCTCTTCTCACTTGCCTCAACTCTCTATCCCTTGTAGCATCCTGCTCTCTTCTGTCCCTCAACTCTTTCTCTCTTGCCTCTAAGGCTTCCCTCAACTCAGAATTCTCTCTTGCCATCTGATTTTTGGGAGGCATCTTCACAACTTTCACAAACCCCCTATCTTCTTCACAAGATCCACAACACCCTCAAGGATCTACTAGTGGCTCTGATACCACAAATGATGGAGAGCATCTAGGATAGCAGACAACCTATCTCAGTTGAAGGATATTTCTGACCGTCAATGCAATAACTCCAAATTCACTATTTTCTTGACAGAAATTAGGCTTCTAACAAAGCAGGGTCCTTATTCACAACTACACATGTTCATGGACCAAAGGTGAGGGACTTCAAAATTCATCTCACCAAGACTCCTGACTCCAACCAAGACTCCCTCTAAGTTTCTATACAACCCACTGAGCAGGACAGCAGTCTCATGGACTGTCATAACTTGGTTGCACCAAGACAGTCACTCAAACCTCCTTGGAATGATCTCCCTCACAAACTCATTCTCATCTATAACATGCATTCATATCTAATGCCTTCTTTGGCAAAGCAAAAACACACCAAATTTACCTTGTTTCTTCCTTGAGGTGACTATCTTCAGAGGTGACTATCAGGGCAGCACAAGGCACAATAGATTGATATCTCAGAGAGATCTCTTCCCTCCTCTTATCATAGGGTCATTTGCAAGATCAGGAACCCTTTATGTTAACACCATGCATGGCATTTCACTAACTGACCATCGAACATAGTCAAAGACAATCATCTATCTGCTGTTGTCCTCTACTCCATCCTAAACACAAGGTTTTGCAAAGTTGATTAACATGTCTTACTCACACTAGACCATTCCCCTGACTCCACAATCCACTCAAGACCTTGAACCAACTATCATACAACCCATTCCATTGATTTGGGTAGACAAAGATCAATGGAATGGGTAGAAATCCATCGGTTATTCAAACAAAGCCCTAAACTAGGTTTTCAAACCTCTTTCAGACAAAAGAGAAATGCAGAGCTAATCAATGGTGTCAAGGAGCCAAACCAAATGTAAAGGATAGGTAACTCAACACTCTAAACAACCATCCACCACTTAGCCGTACCAGTATGGGTCAATGCAGAAAACAATAATTTAATGGATGATAACAATAGTTTAAAAATAGTTTTGGAAGAACCAGTGATATCTCTCCTTTGGATCAATGTCAAGATTCCAACCAAGACTCAAATCTAAGCTAACACTTCCTACTTTCCATCCAATATGAACTTGGGCAATGATGAAGCCGTATAGTCGTGGGTACGGCTTGGTAATAGTAAAGAAAATCAGAAAAAAATAGGAAAAAGCAAAAAAAATAGCATTCCTTTGTTATTTCTTCTCAATCTATTCAATGTTCTCTACCATAGCAACCTTCCTTGGCTTAGAATAAGCCTTACATATGCATGGAAAGACAGGGGTCGATCAAAATTGCCCAAAACCATCGATGCTTTCTTGTTTTAAAACTGCAGTCTTTGAAATTATTTTTGGAAACTTGTCTTCTACCAACTGTTTTATGATTAGAGTGCTTTCAAACCTTTTGATGACCTTGGACAAGATGTAAACATTCCCTTCCAACCTATGACATGCCTTAAAAGGCTTACAACATGAAATTTTAATGACTTTTTCAAGACTATCCTATATAAACATTAAAACTTAAATGACTCTTGTAAACTACCTAAGACAACATGACTGTCCTAACTAGGACCTACAACATAACAAAAGATTCTTTTCAACATTTGGACAAAGTCCATTACAAATATGGCTTTCAAGCCTTATGACAACATATAAATGGTCTCCAAGACCTTATAGAACAAAACAAGACAACTTGAATATTAACCAAAACTTAAACATCTAGGTGCTCCTGCACCACAAACTTCCACTATGCTTTGATGAGAGCAGCAAATAAGGTAAATTCGATATAATTTTCTTAAACAAAAATATTAATGTACCAAATAAAATAAAAAAATAGAGCTAACACAGCCCTCTTCTAGATTTCATTTGGTTCCCTCCATGAAAATTCTGTACATTTCCATACAAGTGCTTGAAAACTAAGAAAACCACCAAAAATTACAGAAAATTGTATCTTTTTCTCTCATTTTTTTATCAAAACTTTTTCCCATACATGCTAATTCGACCTCCCCAACTAGCATAGGCATGTTATAGCAGAAATCCATGAAATTCTCTTCTCTCCTATGTGGGAAGCTTGATCCTTTGTGGTCTTGTGTTAGTGAGCTCTACATCAGGCAGCATGAAGAAAAGTTGGGACAGTGAATTGGCACTGTTGAAAAACATTTTTGGTGATATGTTTAAGTTCAAGACATAAGGATTGTTTGTATATATGCACCCATGTGCATAGATTTTTTGCATGAATTTTGGTATGTAGATCTCAACCTTTGCCATTGATGTCAAATGGGGAGTGGAAAGCAGTGAAAAATGATGAATTCATCTAAGGGGGAGAAATGGAAATCACAAGTGTACACAATAAGGGGGAGTTGTTCTAACACTTAGTCATTTTTCACTAAGTGTTGCCATCAATGCCAAAGGGATAGATTGTTGGCAAGATACACTGCTAGACACAGCAGGTGTTGTCATTGATGGCAATTGAACCTATCTTACACATCTGCATTGTATCATTTGATCATACCAGAAGTTAGATTGCAGATTTGTCTAAGTCTGGATAGACAAGAACAGAGCATATGATAGGGTTCATCATTTTGGTCCACATTTCTCCACAAGTAATTATATTGTGCTATGGATATGAGAGAATGTTAAGGGATGTCAGAGCTACCCAAGTCCAAAGTTTTAGCCTTTGGTGATGAAGGGATTGAAAGTTACAAGCATCTGAGTATCGAATTTTGGCTAGACAGTTCAGTCTGGTGAAGAACAGGTCAACTTGGTGTTTGATCCTTGTACGAATTATGAGAAGTGGTTGGTTAAGTAATTTATGAGATCCAGTGGTATTAGACAACATGTGTGGTGACTTAAATACATAGGTTTTGGTCTACATTGATGTTTGTGCATGGATTCAACTGACAGAACAATGATCTTGAAAATTTTTTAAGTTTTCTTGAGGTTGAATGCAGTTGATGAAATTTCATATTGCGGATATATATGATCGATGGGTGCAAGCATTTTGATGCATGGATGTGCAAATATAAAGTGATAGGTGTGAAGTGTGGCAGAATTAAGTGTGAAGCAAAGAGATCTAAGCTCTGGATCATGGTAAAATAGTGAAACAGGGCAGTGAGAGATAAAGTGTGTGAAGTCAGTATATTGAGCCTAACCGAAACTGTAATCTTGCATTGTTAGATGGTATTTTTCAGTTCAAGTATTTCAGTGAACTCTTGTAATTGATCTTGTAGGCAGTGAGCCTCCTTTGAGCAGTGACCTTTGGGTAGTGTGCCCGAATGCATGTGCCTTCCCATTTGTAATACTTTTAAAGGAGTATAAAATCTTGTGGGTTAACCCCCGCTGTGGTTTTTCCCTTAACTGAGTTTCCACATAAAAATCCTGGTGTTCATGTGTGATGATCTTGTTGTTGTTTTTCTTAAGTTCATGCTTCTTTCCTTTTGATGTATATGGTAAATTAATAAAGGAACATAATAATAAGTTTGGCAGAACACTGATTCACCCCCCACTCTCAGTGTTCCTTAATTTCAACAGAACATTGGTAATTTGAACTCTTGTTTGCTACGTGTTTGTTGTTTATGCATCCTGTCTTGCAAAGCACATGTATCCACACATAATTCATGCATTAGGGAATCAACACGGGGATACTAACCTTAAACTATTAGGTAATTTCCAAAACCCCCTTATAGCCAACAATTAACAAGCTAAAATCACTCTTCAATTTTACCCTAGTAGCAGAAATTTACCCTAGGTAACAAAGAATTACTATAATGGTAAAATGGAAATAGAAAGAGTTTGTCATATCCATACCTAACAACTATAATATTTCCTAGATTTCTTACTGTGGGGTTGATTCCATTTAGTTGAGATGACACCGTATCAATCCTCTATAATGTCACCTCCAATCTATTGGGTGAATATTATGTTATCAACTAACTGATGACAAAATGGTTATATCAACCATAGTATGATGAGATAAATCTCTCCTCTCAAAAAGGGGAGGATCCCTTCTTATTGCTAACTATAATCAACCAATAATTAACTAAGCTTATTTACACTAAAACTATCCATGGGGTGTTTCCATATCATCTAATTCTCTTGTTTCAGAATAGATGTTCACAAACTTACAATAACAATCCCGTGCTACTTACAATATGTGATGAACCACAAACTACTAATTGGAGCAATAATAACTGATATCCAATTAATTTAAATAAAAGAGTAACTGAAATGATACTAAGATGTGTCAACAACAAGAACCCCACAAAAGCACAAAGTCTTTTGTTGCTTCTTATGCCAATTGGAAATGGAAAAAATATTGAATATGATGCAGCCCAAGGTCTTCACTATATGCCACAGTTAGATCAAACAATCATAGATGATAACTTGCAGCCCAAAGTCTTCAAGTCACCTTCGATCATGAGCATAAGACACAAATCCAAATATGATATTTCAGCTCAAAGACTACAAAATCATATTTAGAACACCTTCTAAAATATTTAATTCCATGCCACAATTCAATCACATATACAAGAGAGTGCAATAGAAAAGACTTAAGAATAATTCCAATGCACCACAAGCTTGATTCAAGACAAAGATTGAATGCCAACTTGCTTCACTTATATTGATTGAATAAGATTTACATTTTTCAACACAAAGTTTCAATAGGCTCCTTAATGTGCCACCATTTCACTTCAATAGCTAAAATATAAAATTTACAAAAGAGCCCCCTCTTATTTATAGAGGGAAACTACGAGAAAAAATAGGAAATCTACAACTAGTCTGACTCATTCAAGACAGAGTCCTATTTTGTTTGGGACTCTGTACTTTTCCAACATGTAATTACATATTACAAAAATAAATGTAGGATGTCATTTACACATAACAAAACTACATAATGAAAGCAGAGAAAAATAAACTAAGTGTCCTAGACAGGAATTGTTGGAATTAGGCTGGACAACTGAGAGGGGGGGTGAATTGGTTGTCTTAAATCTTTAACACTTGGAACTATTTCTTTACCACACAAAACTAATTAATGATATAAACATTTAAAGTATGAATCATCAACACATGAGTAGAGACAAATGAACACATAACACCAAGATTTTTACGTGGAAACCCAGTTAAGGGAGAACCATGGTGGGGGTTAACCCAAAAAGATTAGTACCATGTTAAAAGTACTTTAGAAAAATAGAAAGCACATGCCTTCGGGTGCATTGCCCAGAGCTCACTGCTCAAAAGAGGCTCACTTCCTACAAGAATTTATCACAGAGATAATGAACTAAGAAATAGCATCTATTTCATGCTTGGTTCAGTCCCTTTGAAAGCTCATAATTTCTACTCTGATCTTCAACCACTTGTCCATTATATCTTCATCCTTATTGCTCTTGATCCTCTACACTTCTTTCTCTCTACTTTGCTTTTGTACTTCTCTTAGGATTTTTTCATTTCCGCACACACACTTTCCACAACTCATCACCAAGTATTTATATGCTTCATCAACCTTGGAATGAACATCAAGTTCAGCTAAACTTGACACAAATCATTACACTATTGGCCAAACATAGATGAGACTTGAATCTTCCTCCAACAATATGCCATAATCTAGAGAATTTCTCTTAGATCATCCACAACATACTTGAATCATCTGGTCAGCCAAGAACTAGGAAGAACAACAACATAGAAATAAATCTTCACCAACTAGCTCAATCTTTAATGTAGACCTCCAACACAATAGTCACATGATCCAAAGACTTCCACAAGCACATTGAAATCAACAAGAACATTTGCACTCCTCCAAATCATCAGAATCACTTGCATCTTCATCCAGAACCTTAAGAACACTATATGCCATGACTGTCATACTAGAAAGATTGCTTGCAGACCTCCAAGCCACGAACCACTAGCATTAATGATACACACTAACTTCCCAATGATGCCTCTAGATCCAAAGATCATAATATTTCAATGTGAAGCAATCTGGACCAATTTACTATCACTCTATCTCTTCTGATCACAACAAAACCTGGTTCTACTCAGATGGCCATAATTTCTTCAAATCTTCATGCGGACTTCTCAAGTCTTAACTAGAGATACTTAACACAATCCTCTATACTGCCAAATGGTCCATAGCCATTGATCTTCATTAATTTTCTCAATATCCTCAACATTCCAGTCTTCTAGAGAGGCAAGAAAATAGGATACAGTTGACGCCAATGGCAACAAGAATATGTTGACATCAATGACAACAACAATTAGGCATATATTTGCAACAATCTCGCCCTTTGTTATTGATGGCAACATATGATGTGAAAAACTGATTCAACCATCAAGACATGACCTTATCCCCCTTTCTCTTATCACTTTTGCAACCATTATCTTTACTGCTCCCCCTTTCATCAGCAACTAGTTTTTCACATGACTTCTCTCCCCCTTTGACATCAATGGCAAAGGGCACATTTTTGTAGTCTTTTCTCTTTTTATTTCAGACAAATCTCAAAACTTGCATACTGACTACTCCCCTTGAGTGGTACCTCCTTAACATCAATTCGGATCACAAGATATGACTGTGAATTCCACCAGACTGATGCACTCTAGTGCATCTTAATTCTGATCAGGAGGGGTAGTAACCCCTAGTTTTTCTCTGAGATACTCAAAAGTATCATTAGGAAGAGGCTTAGTGAAGATATCCATAATCTAATGCTTTGAAGAAACAAACTCCAATATGACTTCATTCTCATTAACCTTCTCTCTCAAAAAGTGAAACCTGATTGAAATGTGCTTTGTCTCTGAATGCAACACTAAATTCTTTGAGATGCTTATTGCACTTGAATTATCATAAAAGATAGTGATATGCTTCTCAAACATAATTCTGATATCCTTTAGCATTTGTTTCATCCATAGAACTTGAGTACAATTGTTTACTATTGCTATATACTCTGCCTCTGCTATAGATAGAGCTATTGCCTCTTGCTTTTTGCTCAGCCAAGAAACTAATCTTCTTCCCAAGAAGAATGCACCACCACTAGTGTTTTTTCTATCATCCACATCTCCTACCCAATCAGCATCTATATATGCATGAAGAGTGAAGTCGTCATATTTTGGATACCATAAGCCATAATCAATTGTCCCTTTGAGATATCTAAAAATTCTCTTGACTGCTATAACATGGGATTCTTTAGAATCAACTTGAAATATGGCAACAAGTCCAACTACATTCATGATATCAGGTCTGGTCTGAGTTAGATAAAGTAGTCCTCCAATCACTAATCTATACCTTTTCTGATTTGCCTTAGGTGAATCATCATCTTTACTTTACTTGTATCTGGTTACCATAGGAGTACTTACTATTTTTTATTCCTCCATTCCAAACTTTTTCAACAATTCTCTCACATACTTAGACTGAGATATGAAGATACCTCTATCTAACTAAGTGATTTGCAGACCTAGGAAGAAATTCATTTCACCAAACATAGACATCTCAAATTCATTTTGCATCTGATCAACAAAGGTTTTGCACATACTCTCATTTGCACCAAAAATGATATCATCAATATATACCTCAACAATCAGAATATTCTCATGATCAATCTTGAAGTAAAGATTATTGTTAGTAGTGCCTTTGCTATAACCTAGCTTTAGCAAATACTTATCTAATCTTGCATACCAGGCTCAGTCCATACAATGCTTTCCTTAACCCGCAGACCATATCTCTATGATCAGACAACTGAAATCCTTCCGGTTGCTCAATGCAAACTTCTTCTTCTAAATCTCCATTTAGAAATGCTGACTTGACATCCATCTGATAGACTTTGAAATCTTTATAAGCAACAAAAGCAAGAAACAATCTGACTGCCTCTATTCTTGCCACTGGAGCAAAAGTTTCTTTAAAATCAATTCCTTCCACTTGAGAATATCCTTTGCATACCAACCTTGCTTTATTTCTTACAACTTCACCGTCTTCATTTAGTTTATTCCAAAAGACCCATTTTGTTCCAATCACATTTTTGTCCTTAGGTCTAGAAACAAGATCCCAAGTGTGATTCTTTTCAATTTGCATTAATTATTCTTCCATTACCTTTACCTAGTTTTCATCTTTGCAGGATTCACTTACTATTTTTGGTTCAGTCTTTAAAATCAGACAAATCTCTTCTTAATCTTTAGTAATTCTTCTCCTAGTTCAAATACCTTTATTTCTATTTCCTATGATTTGATCTTCAGGATGATTCATCCTTACATACCTAGGAATTTTGGGATTTTCTTGAACTTCTATTTCTTGAGCTTGTTCCTCAACTTCTACACTATCCTCTTGAGTTACTAGGTTTTCCGGATCAATCTAGATCTGAATCTTGGTCTAAACTTGCCTTCCTTGATTTTGACTTTCATCTTGATCTTCTAAATCATATCTGTAAGACTTGGAATGACCTTCTTTGCTTTCATCAACTCTAACATTTGCACTTTCGACAATCTTTTTCAATCTTTTGTTAAAGCACTGGTATGCCTTGCTTTGAGTAGAGTAACCCAAAAATATTCCTTCATCACTTCTTTCTTCAAACTTGCCTAGATCCTCATCTCTTTTGATATAGCATTTGCTACCAAAAACTCTAAAATATCTCATAGTAGGAGGATGACCAAACCATAGTTCATAAGGAGTCTTCCCATAATTGCCTTTGATCTGTACTCGGTTAAGAATGTAGACAAAAGTACTCACAACTTCTCTCCAATAGACTTGAGGAACATTGTTTTCCATCATCATGATCCTAGCAACTTCTTCAATGGTCTAGTTTTTTCTTTCCACAACTCCATTTTGCTGAGGAGTCCTAGGAGCAGATAATTGTCTCTTTATTCCATGTTTTTCATAGAATGAATCAAACTCACTGGAGGTAAATTCTCCACCTTTGTTGAATCTCAGAAACTTTATCTTTCCACCAATCTCATTCTCCACCATAACCTTGGACACTTTGAATTTTTCAAGAGCTTCTAATTTTTCTTTTAAGAAGGTTACCCACATCATCTGGGAGTAATCATCAGTTAGCAACATAAAATATATGTCTCCTTACACACTCCTAATTCTAGCAAGACCACAAAGATCAGTATGTACCAGTTCCAACAAACCACTTGATGACTGCTCTTTACTCTTGAATGAAGTTCTACTCTGTTTACCCAATTGACATTCTCTACACATGCTATCAGTAGGTTTCACAAGTCTTGGAAGGTCTCTTACAACCTAAGTAAAACTTATCTTGACAATATTATCAAAATTCACATGACACATTCTCCTATGCCATAGCCAACTCTGATCAACTTGAGAAATCAAGAAACTTCTATTAGAGCTACTTAAATGAAAGACATTACCTCTATTCTGAGTACCTGATGCAACTTTAGCTCTGGATCTTTCCAAGATTCTGCATTTTCCATCCTTGAATCGGAGATCATAACCCTTGTCAACCAACTATCCAACACTGAGAAGATTATGCTTTAATCCTTCCAGGTACAGAACATCATTAGTGTTATTCTTACCATCAAAAGAGATGGATCCTCTACCACGAATTCTACCAGCTGAGTTGTCTCCAAATTTCACAAGCCCACCTTCATATTTTTCAAAGATTACAAATTAACTTTTATCACCAGTCATATGATGAGAACATTCACTATCAATCACACATTCATCCTTTTCAACAACCTGAGTAGCCAAGGTACTTTCCACATTTTCAAAGCTAGCAGATTTAGTAGACACATGATCTTCTTCTTTGATAGCAATGAACATCGAATCATTTTTAGTGGAACCTCCATGATCAGATTCATCATCTGTGACTCCTTCTTCTCCATCTTCTTGGACATAGTAACATTGCTTCTGACCTTTATATCTATTAGGGTTTGGTTTTGAAAACCTCTCTAGACATCTTGAGGAAAAATGACCAATCTTATTACAAGCAAAACATTTGAATGACAACTTTCCTTCATACTTATTGGATCCTCTTGGCATTCTTTTGGTAATAAGAGCTTCAAGATCTGTAGTCTCAATATCATCATCTTCAAGATCCTTTCTTTCCTTCACAAACTTGTTTGATCTTCTTGAAGGGCTTTCACATGGATCATATCTTTGTTTTCCATATACATTGGCCTTAAATGTAGATTTAGACTTAGGAAGAGAATCACCAAACTCACTTAATTCAAAAGCTAAAATTTTGCCAACCAATTGATCTCTTGTAACTTTTGAGACAGTCCTGATCTCCTCTATAGAAGCAACCTTATGTTTGTATGAATCAGGTAAAGATCTGATTACTTTTGCCACAATCTTTGATTCTTCCAAAGTTCCACTAGCACACCTGATAACACACACAAGTTCATTTATCTTTTGCATGTAGATTGTGATGTTTTCATCTTCACTCATCCTTAGATTTTCAAATTTTCCTCTTAGACTTTGTAGCTTGGCACATTTGACATATTCATCGCCTTCATAAAGATTTTCCAACTTCTTCCATATTTCATGAGTAGTTTTTAGTCTAAAGACATTTTTCATTTCTGAATCAGTCAGGGCACTCAACAAGGCTTCTTTAGCTCAAAGGTTATTTTCATCATCTTTGAGTTGATCTAGAGTGGAAGGACCTTTCTCTAAAGGTTTATAGTCATCCTTGGTTATCACCCAATAAGCATCACCCATGCACTACAAATGGCACTCCATGCGACTCTTCCAAATAGAGTAATTTGTTCTATCAAATCTCGGACTATCCTTCTTGTAGGTTGACATCCTAGATCTCCTCGGGTGGTTAAGCTTCTTTTAGAGGAACCTAGCTCTAATACCAATTATTAGAATTAGGCCGGACTGTAGACACCCAAAATTGTCCCAACTTTGTGTATGTCTTGCAACACCTTGTTAAAACATTATCCTAAACATCATAAGCCATTTTTGTCCTAAATCCCACTCTTAATCCCATTTATCCATTAAGCCAATTAATTAAATAAATTTTATTTATTTAATTAATTTCACATGCATAATCCCACTTTCCAATTAATTAAATAAATCTTATTTATTTAATTAATTTTCAACTCCTATCCCAACTAATTCAAATATTTTATTTGAATTAAGTCCTCCATATCTTATCCCATCCTATTCATTTATCCAATTAATTAAATAAATCTTATTTATTTAATTAATTTCCAACTCATATCCCAACTAATTCAAATATTTTATTTGAATTAAACACTTATCTTTCATCACATTCCAACACTTGTCTAGTCAATCATGTGTTGTGTTACAACTTTTATCTTTCACATGCACAACTAATGGGACCTAATTTTAGTATTTATCTACACAAGCACACCTAAGCCTCATCCTCCTTTGCCACATGTCATATGACTACAATTTCTTGATGTGCAAGGAAACCTAACTTAATCCTATCCATCCATTTCACCTAAAGCCCTAATTGATCTTAGCCATCCATTGGAACCAAGCCTTTCCTATAAATCAACCCCCTCACAAGCCATTAGCATGCATTGAGCTTTAAGCACCCTTATTCTATCAAATTTTCTAAAAGGGCATTGATCCTCAAGTATCCACATGCTGTTGAAATATCATTAGAGCCTTTGCATCCATCATCTATCTCCTTATCAACGTTATGCTGCAGAATCGAGCAATCAACACAACAAAGCGATCAATCAATCAAGCTCATTTTGCATCTTCGAGGTATTGAATTATTTGGGTTTAGGTTATGCATTTCAATTGTTTGATCATTTCCATTTATAAATCCAATTTTTTTGATATACATTTTGGCACGCTCGGTGGGACTCACGTCCCTGATTAACCCTCTTGTTTGAGTTGTTTTTGTGAAGATCAGATTTCTTGGAGCGTCAATCATTCATTTTTGCAGGTTTATGCACTTTGATTTGTAGGTTGAAGATATTTTATATTGCTGATTTTTTTTAATTTAAGACCAGATCTATTGCAGAGGGTTTTTTTGTTTTACACAGGTCCTGCAAAAAGAAGATCTTAGATTCATTGGAAAGAGGACTTCGAGAGCTTTCCGAAAAGTGGTTACATTAAAGATTTGGCTCAGTATTCAAAGAGTTATGACAATTTGAAGTTGACCCTGCGATTCTAATTTTTCAGAAATTTTTGACGCGCAACTTTTTGCTGATTTTTTTTAATTTATGATCAGATCTGTTGCAGAGGGTTTTTTGTTTTACACAGGTCCTGTAAAAAGGAGATCTTAGATTCGTTGGAAAGAGGACTTCGAGAGCTTTCCGAAAAGTGGTTACATTAAAGATTTGGTTCAGTATTCAAAGAGTTATGATGATTTGAAGTTGACCCTGCGATTCTAATTTTTCAGAAATTTTTGACGCGCGACTTTTAGAAACAAAAATTATATCTTCCAATCTAGCAAACCAAATCACATTTTATTTTTTGCAGTGACTTGTAAGTGAATCAAAGGAGTTGGAGCAACATTTGGATCAATCATAATAGCAACTTGGAAAGCAATTTTTATGAGGTGCACTCATTCTAATCTCTCATCTCTAATCATTATTTGATCACACATTTAGATTTTGGGCATAAAACAAACAACTTGTTTGTCATCACACTTGGATTTGGGCTTTAAAATAAACAATTGTTTGCAAATTCACATCAAAAAATTAGGCTAAAACAAACCATTGTCTTCCATCACATTTAGATTTGGGTCTAAAAAGAACAAGTGCTTGAACTGTTTGTTACACATTTCAAGTTTCTAAGGGGAAATTAATAACTGCGAGTGTGAATCAAGTGACAGCTCACTTGGTTTGCTTTTGTCATACCCTTCTTAGGAGGCCTGCTTGGAGACACACCACTCCAAGGGACGACCTCAATCGAGGCTGAATCGAAAGACACCCTCATTGGGAGTTGGAATCTTGTCACTCTTGGCTAAGCCCCAAAGAACTTTATACCTTTGGGAAGTGAAGGTGAAGGGTGGGTTACCCCTTTCTCCTGGCTGTGTGGCAGGATTTCACTTTCAATTCCATAGTCAACCTTGTGCAATAGATAGCCTAAGACCTAATTGGCTATACCCACTTGACTACACATTAGGCTTGTTGATGTGTTTTCTATGTGTGCTTGCATAATCATCACATTTCATTTTCAAAGTCAACAACTTGCTTATGTGTCTTGCGTGAGTGATTCATGGGTGTATATGCATAATCATTTGTTTGAATATTGCCATATCAAGCTCTAAACACCCAAACACATAAACAAATCAATCTAAACACATCATCTAAACATTCCACATCATCATCCAAATCCCTAAGCAAGCACTTGCTAAAAGGACTTAAGACAAACATGTGGTGACAACATGTCTACACTAGAGGACCTAGAAATCAAATTCCAAAGATTCCTCCAAAATCTTTATCAAGGATTACAACCCCTAAACCAAGACGCCATTGAAATATTACAATTCTTCATCCAAAGAGCTCAACCCCATGCAAGCCAATCACCTCAACTACAACACTCCATAGCCCAAGTCCAACACCTTTTAGCCACTAGTCAAGCTCGACAAGTACAACAATCCTTAGCCACTTCCTATCAACCTAATCCACCTTATAGCCACATGTCATATCCATCCACTTCCTATCAACTTAATCCACCTATCCACCAAGTCAATGCCACATCAACCTATCAACCTCCACCTCAAGCTTATCCAATCCCTCATACCACCATTCCAATGCACTACCAAGCCCATCCACAAGGCAATCAAGTGATATCACAAGAACAACATGCAAGTCCAAATAGCCCTTTGTACATAAATCAATCAGGTCCAAGTACACCTTTTCAACAAGACCACCAAGCACCATTGATAGACCTAAGTCCACATTTGCAACAAGAAGCACATCCAAGTCCAAGTAATCCCTTGTACATAAATCAAACAAGCCCAAGTTATCCTATGCAAGACTTAATTACCTTTGACAAGGGAGATACCAATCTAGCAAATGCATCTTATGAGTGGCCTTTATCATCTAATCACCCGCCAACACATGAGCCAACTAATCCTATCCCAACACCACCATGTGATCCCAATCATAGTCCATTAATCCCTCTAACTTCCAAACCACCAAGCCCTCCATTACCTTCCTCACCATGTCATTCTAATCGTTCACCAAAGGATGCGGCTGTGAGAGTTTTACAAATGATGCTTGAAGCAAAACTCATTGAACTTCCTAAAGTCAAACCATGTGAAGAAAGTCCATATGATGAACATGATTATTGTGCATACCATAGGACCAAAGGCCATAATACAAATCAATGCCCAATATTTGTCTCAATTGTTTACAAGGTGTACCCACCTATAATGGGAAATCGTGCCACATCATCCCCATCTAGTTCAAATCCTAATCCATCCAATCCAATTAGCCCTCAACCTAATCATAATCCTAAGCTTCCAGCACCATCTACCATTATCATCCATCCATTATATTTCCCATCCACCCATACACTTGCAAAGGATGTGATCCATTGGCTACTAGCTAGGAATAAACTACCTCCATGTCAAACACTAATTCATGAGCCTACCAATGAACTTCCAAAGGTCATGTCCAATCCTATAATCTCATCATGTGGTTCACATATCCTTGAGCCTCTTCAAGAGCCTTCCATTAACATACCTAGCCCTTTAAGCCCATCATGTGACCTACAAGCCATCAAGCCTATTCAAGAGTCATCATGTTCTCATGTTGTTGACCAAGAGCCTATCCAAGAGTTATCTAATTACATTCAAGCAACTCAAGAGGTATGTCAAAGGTTTAATCCTAAGCATGTGGAAACATTAAGCCCTAGTCCAACTCAAGATCAAAACACTTTCATGCAACCCATCCATAACATTTACCTTCTTTATGATCAAGATGATACCTATGAAGAAGCTATCCATGAGCACCTTGATCCTATCCATAATCCTATATCTATCCATGACCAAGATATCCACATTGCTCCTAGTCATCTACCATCTAGCCCTATCCATAATGAGCAAACATCCACTTGTCATGATGAGACACTTGTCCCCCAAGTAAGCATAAAAGATCAAACCAATAACTTGGATCTTAGTGAACATAATGCTAATCAAGATCCTAATGATCCCCCTTCCACATCCATCATTGATCTCATTTCAAATCCATCATGTCCTATTGGTCTATCCACCCTTATACATGCATGTTCTTCCTTAGGACAACAACAACCTCTATCCACTTCACCTTCTCCATCCAATAAGGAACTCAAGTCTAGTTCCCTAAACATATCTAGTCCCATAGTCAATCGCATACTCCAAAACATGAACTACCAAGGCAAAGGTCTAGGCCTTTATGAACAAGGTATTTTGGAGCCAAACCATGTCAAAATCCCTCCATGCTCATATGGCCTTGGATACACACCCCAAGGTAAACAAGGCCAAGATGTTGGTAATCCTTTCATGCATCCTAAACCTACCACTTTCCATCACACCCCCCATCATATACCCAAAACATATGTAGCCATTCCATCTCCATCATCCTATAAATGTCAAAAGCATGTGACCATACACCTTCCACCATCCACTTTACCTCCACTTTTACCAACTCCAAATATCCCTCCATCCACCTTGCCACCATTGCTTCCAACACCTAACATACCTATCATTCATAAGCATCCTTACATCCCTAATCATGGCCAACAAAAGCACACATCACCTAAGCATAAAACTTCCAATCATTCCATCCACTCCACCCACCTCATGGGATTCAAAAGCAAAAATTTTGATGCCTCTACCTATAAAGCTAAAAGTCCTACGAAAAATCTAAAGGACTATCATGCCTTAGGGCACAAACATGAAAAATCAATGCAAAGAACCAAAGCAAAGCAATCCAAAAAGCTATCCAAGACCATACCTCCAAAAGCAAAGCCCAAAAGCAAAATGGTTTGGGTTCCTAAGCAAACAGCTAGCAAAGCGAATGAGGCATCCTCATCCACATCTAAGCAACCATCCAAACCCTTACCTCCAAAAGCAAAGCCCAAAAGCAAAATGGTTTGGGTTCCTAAGCAAATAGCTAGCAAGTCAAATGAGGCATCCTCCTCCACATCTCAAGAATCCCAATCACCTACCTCCATCCAAAAGCCTATTTCCATCCAAAACTTCCATTCCCTTCAAAAATCCCACAAGAAAAGCAAAAGCACTAAAAATATTAAATCTATGTGGGTTCCTAAATCACTTCATCAACCATCTCCTAAGCAAACATCTCCATTGCTTCCTACACCACCATCTCATTAAAAGCTTCAATGTTTATCATGGTGTGTGCAACCGTTGGTCATGATTCCCTTCCACTCCGCAGCACCTTCACATATCTACATCTACCCATCTTCCATCCATTATCTTGCATATCTCCGCCATGCTATCCCTATGGTCCATGCTTTTGCATAAGCCTACATAATCCACATCATAGTCCACTATCCCGATCCATCTATCCTTGCATGAACCTTTCATAATCCATTTCATCATCCACTATCTACCTACTCCATCTCCCATCCATGCAACCCCCTATCAACATCTATGAGCATAATGACATGGTCCATGTGAAGACATCATCCATTTCTAAAGGGACACTATCAACCTTCATAGCACTAGCCACTTGAGTCCCTCCTATCCATTACCATGGTGAAAACCTGGCAAACAGGCGCCATGTGTAATTGTCAACGCATCTAAAAGCAAAAAAAAAAAAAAGGAAAATAAAGAAAATAAAAGAAAAAGAAAAAAGTCAAAATAGTAAAGAGAAATCCCTTCGTCCAACGGTGAAAACCTGGTAAACAGGCGCCTTGGATAAGTACCATGATGAAAACCTGGCAAACAGGCATCATGTGTAGGTTGATCTTCTATGTCACTTACACTTGGGGGCACATTGTCTCATCCAACCTATCCATTTCCAAACTATCTATCCCATTATATCATTTACCATCCTACCATCCTTAGCCATTACATAAACAAGCCTATCCTATTGAACCCATTTATCCATTCATCCATCCTTCTGCCTTTTGATTTTGATGAAGACATAGGGGCAAAATATTGAAACATGCTTTGGATATCTCTTGGTATACCTCATACCTTCCTCATCAATCCATATTATCATTATCCACCTATCATACACCTTGTCATGTAAAACCTATCATGTCATCCCATGGTCATGAACTTTGTCATGTAAAAATCCTAAGCATTACCACCTAGAATGGGGGCAAGTTCTTCCTATGCAACATAGCCTTTGAAGATCACATCCTAGCTCCCTTATGATCCATCCACTATGGCGTATCCTTATCATGAGCTTTCCATCTTATAGCTTATCCCCATCTGTTTATCACGAGCTTTCCACTATAGCCTACCTATCCATTTTTCATGAGACATGCATACATACCTTATACAGCCTATCCTCTTATCTATCCATCTATCATGAGCCTTTCATCACATTTACTATGAGCCCATCCTTTTATCCATCCAATCCCATTCATCCATCTTTACACCTAGACTTGGTTTTCTCCCTTGTCATTGGTATCAAGCACAAAGGCTACCTAAATTGTAAATCCATTGACATCCCAAAACATTTCAAAAAATAAAAAAAATAACATATTGTCAAAAAATCTAAAAAATCAACTATCTAACAAAAACTCCAAGCAATAAAACCAATCATCATTAATCCAAAATAATCCACTTCATCAACATTCAATCAAAATCAATTCATCATCATCTTCAATCATCAATCATCAATTCTTCCTATCAATAACATTCATTCATCCATTTCAATCAATCCATTTCCAATCATATCAATCAAATCAATCTAAGCAATGATCTTAAATCCAAGTCACATTAATCCATATGAAGCAAGCTAATCAATCAAGGAACATTATCCAATCAAATCAACAAGTTTTTGATCCTAATCTTGTCATGAGCCCAATCAATCATCATCAATGGGATATCGCATTCCCACATCCTTGTGTTGATCTAGGGATATAGCTTTCCCTGCAATGACAACACTATCATCATCAATCAAACAATCAAATATTGGTTTATGACTTGACAAGGGCAATAACCTTATTTGTTTTACATCCTTTGAGCATACTGAGAACACTTGCTTATGCTTAGATTGAATCGACACTCTAATCATCACACCATCACTATCATCATTCTAAACAAATCCAATCATCAAAACAATCAACCCAGCAATAGCAACCATCACAACCAAAGCACATCAAGCCAACCATCACAACAAATCCTATCAATCATCAGCATTAACACCAAAGAAAATCAACTCAAAGCACATCAATCCAACCATCAAAACAAATCCTATCAATCATCAGCGTCAACACCAAAGCACATCAAGCCAACCATCAAAACAAATCCAATCACTTTAGCAAGTCAAAAGAAGCTCAATCCACCACAAATCATCCATCCTTCATCAAATCAATCTAATCAACATTTCATCATCTTCCAACCATTCCAAACAAAGATCCAAATGCAAGCCCATCCTTAATCCATACCAATCATGTTAATTAATCAAGCCAAGTTATCCAAACGCAATCCATGGTCTTGATCCTAGCCTTGTTGTAAGCCAAATCAATTAGCCAATTAGCCAACCAACTCAGCAAACAACCTTGTGTTGATCTAGGGATATAGCTTTCCCCGCAATGACAACACTCTCAACTATCATCAACAAAACAATCAGCAATTAATCTTTAGTTTACAGCTTGATAGGGGCAATACCTTGTTTATTTTTGTATCATTTGCGCATGCTTGCTTGTTTGCTTGTATGTGTTATCATTTTATCTTGCATTTGTATCACATCTATATCATTCTAGCTAATATTCATATCTTGTGTATGTTGGAATAGCTTTTTGCACTATCCTTTGCATCTGAGGTCATATCATACCTTTTGTGCATTAGGACTTCAATGCTCAAAGTTTTCTTCCTCATACGTTAGACAAGGTTGTATTATGCTGGGGCACAAGACACATCGTCACCCTGGTCCTTATACCTTGGTGCATAACGTCTAGTGCTATATCAAACATCATGGTTGCTCACCTTCCTTGCAGCATAACGCATCATCCATTTCTTTTATCCATTCCCTTATCTTTCTTTTGTAGCCAAGCCATTTCTTTTCGAGAGCATACTCGTGTTTGTCCAACCCACCTATCCTCTCGAGGGGGCATCACCAACCTATCCTTTCTATCATCATCGTCGTCGTCGTTGTCAACATCCCTATCAATTATCCATACCTTAACTTCTTTGAAATGATGGTACTCGACACAAAGCTCATCATCTCGAACATCATCTCAAAGAGGGGCAAAATGTAGACACCCAAAATTGTCCCAACTTTGTGTATGTCTTGCAACACCTTGTTAAAACATTATCCTAAACATCATAAGCCATTTTTGTCCTAAATCCCACTCTTAATCCCATTTATCCATTAAGCCAATTAATTAAATAAATTTTATTTATTTAATTAATTTCACATGCATAATCCCACTTTCCAATTAATTAAATAAATCTTATTTATTTAATTAATTTTCAACTCCTATCCCAACTAATTCAAATATTTTATTTGAATTAAGTCCTCCATATCTTATCCCATCCTATTCATTTATCCAATTAATTAAATAAATCTTATTTATTTAATTAATTTCCAACTCATATCCCAACTAATTCAAATATTTTATTTGAATTAAACACTTATCTTTCATCACATTCCAACACTTGTCTAGTCAATCATGTGTTGTGTTACAACTTTTATCTTTCACATGCACAACTAATGGGACCTAATTTTAGTATTTATCTACACAAGCACACCTAAGCCTCATCCTCCTTTGCCACATGTCATATGACTACAATTTCTTGATGTGCAAGGAAACCTAACTTAATCCTATCCATCCATTTCACCTAAAGCCCTAATTGATCCTAGCCATCCATTGGAACCAAGCCTTTCCTATAAATCAACCCCCTCACAAGCCATTAGCATGCATTGAGCTTTAAGCACCCTTATTCTATCAAATTTTCTAAAAGGGCATTGATCCTCAAGTATCCACATGCTGTTGAAATATCATTAGAGCCTTTGCATCCATCATCTATCTCCTTATCAACGTTATGCTGCAGAATCGAGCAATCAACACAACAAAGTGATCAATCAATCAAGCTCATTTTGCATCTTCGAGGTATTGAATTATTTGGGTTTAGGTTATGCATTTCAATTGTTTGATCATTTCCATTTATAAATCCAAATTTTTCGATATACATGGACAACTAAGAGGGGGGGATGAATCAGTTGTCCCAAATCTTTAACACTTGGAATTGTTTCTTTACCACACAAAACTAATTAATGATATAAACATTTAAAGTATGAATCATCAACACATGAGCAGAGACAAATGAACACATAACACCAAGATTTTTACATGGAAACCTGGTTAAGGGAAAACCATGGTGGGGGTTAACCCATAAATATTAGTACCCTATTAAAAGTACTTTAGAAAAATAGAAGGCACATGCCTTCAAGGACACTACCTAGAGCTCACTTCTCAAAAGAGGCTCACTGCCTACAAGAATTTATCATAGAGATAATGAACTGAGAAATAGAATCTATTTCATGCCTGGTTCAGTCCCTTTGAAAGCTCACAATTTCTGCTCTGATCTTCAACCACTTGTCTGTTATATCTTCATCCTTCTTTTGATCCTCTACACTTCTTTCTCTTTGCTCTGCTTTTGTAGTTCTCTTAGGATTTTTTCATTTCTACACACACTTTCCACAACTCATCAACAATTATTTATATGCTTCATCAACCTTGGAATGAACATCAAGGTCAGCTAAACTTGACATGGATCATTACACTATCAGCCAAACATAGCTGAGACTTGAATCTTCCTCCAACAACACACCATGCTCTAGAGAATTGCTCTTAGATCATCCGCAGCATACTTGAATCATCTGGTCAACCAAGAACTAGGAAGAATAGTAACACAAAGAAATAAATCTTCACCAAGGAGCTCAATCTTTAATGCAAACCTCCAACACAATAGTCACACAATCCAGAGACTTCCACAAGCACATTGAAATCAACAAGAACATCTACACTCCTCCAAATCATCAGAATCACTTGCATCTTCATTTGGAACCTAAAGAACACTATCTTCCATGACTGTCATACTAGAAAGATTGCTTATGGACCTCCAAACCACGAACCACTAGAGTTGAAGATACACACTGACTTCCCAATGATGCCTCTAGATCTGCAGATCATAATATTTCAATGCGGAGCAATCCAGACCAATTTACTATTACTTTGTCTCTTCAGATCATAGCAAAACCTGGTTCTACTCATCTAGCCATAGCTTCATCAAATCTTCATGCAGACTTCTCAAGTCTTAACTGGAGCTACTTAAGACAATCTGCTATACTACCAAATGGTCTGTAGCCATTGATCTTCATTAATTTTCTTAATATCCTCAACATTCCAGTCTTCTAGATAGGCAACAAAATAGGATACAGTTGACACCAATGGAAACAAGAATATGTTGACATCAATGACAACACCAATTAGGCACATATTTGCAATAGGAATTTCTTCCTCTTTGTCCTTATCCAAGAAATCTTCGTATCTCTTCAAGGCATCCTAGACTTCATTATTGTCAGGTCGCAGTGTATATCTAGAGATGGTGATCACTCTAGTGATGGAGTTTGTTATCTAGACAAGCCCACTCTCATGTTTATTCAGGATCCTTTGCAGTTTGTCCAAAATTATTTAGAAATCCACCAACTTGTCAATAGAATCCAATGAGAAAGCTTCCAACTCTATCTCTGTTTGTATTAGTGTGGTAAACTCTTGGACAACTATATCAACAAGGAGGGTTTGTTGACCATCATCTAACATCTAGGAAGGAAGCTCAGCAAGCATGTCTAAAATATCCAAACCTTTGTCTATGCCCTTGTCTAGGTCTTCCTTTAGGTCTTTGATCAAGTTTTGGATGACATCTTTCTTGTTTGTCATTGCCTTCATATATTCAACATACATTTTCTTGTTGGGGATCACCCCATGTTCAACCAACACTTCCATCTTAAAATCTCGCAGCTTGCTCCATGTTTGAAGATCTTGTTCTATCAACTACATGTCCTCAAAAAGTGTCTCAATTGTTTGGTCTACCTATTTCTTTACTTCACCGAAATTATTATAAATTTCAATGGAAGACTTTATCAATTGTGTACCTTGGGCTAATATCCTCTTAATCTAGGAACTGACTGCTCGACCTTGAGCCCCAATCTTTTAATCCTTTTGAATGGCTTCTTCATCTATGCATGTCTCAATAGGTTCTACCTTCTCTGAAGATTGGGCTATTTTGAGTAGCACTAATGTTAGTTTTTCTACATGTACTTTAAGTTGATCCTTTATCAACTTGTCCCTATCATATCTCTCAAGCAACACAACCAATGTTGCTTGCAAATCCTCTTTAGCCTTTCATGCATTTCCTTGCCAAGTTCTATCCTTGAGATAGTATAATCAAAGACTTTAAGTTCACTGAGGTTCTTGTTTGGTTGAGGTACAACTACTTCAGTATACTTATTTCCTGATTGATCAACAAGCACCCTCGATATGGTTTTGGCCTTCTTAGCTAATTTGGGATTTGCTGGGACTAATTGGCCAAAATCAAAATCATCTAGAAATATGACTTGTTTCTTCCTAACTGATGTGTCTTCTCTCTCCTCTATTCTTGTTAACCTTTTATTTTTTCTAGTCTTTTGTTTTTAACTCTCTTTTCTCTCTCCTCTCTTCATGCCCCTCGTACTATGTTCCCTTCTTCCCTTCCCCTCTCATCCCCTTTAAATGGGCCTTGTCTACAAATCAAACTATCATTCCTCTTCTCGAGGATGGATCATTGTGTATGATCCAAAACATCGATGCAAAAACACACACAGTTGAATCTAGAAGCTCTTTATATTACTATCATGGACTGTGGAAAACTCATGCTTACTATTGTTTCTTCCTCTTAGGTTTTTTTGATACTAGCCAAGGAGGAAGAATGGAAGAATCATCTTCTGTTTGAGTTACTGATGTTTTAGGAAATGATTTTTAAGCAAATGGTATATTAGGTGAAATTAAAGTGGTGGAAACAATTGGTGGTGTATGGATTAACACTCTAGCAGTAATTTTAACACTTGACACTTTGGATGTGGATGTAGATATGAACTTATCAAAGTCCAATTGAGTAGTAATGAAGGTGTTAATCATTGGTGATAATACAGATGATAGACTAGACAAAGAGGAAAGTGAGCCAAACACATTCTCTATATTGCTATGAGGGCTTTAAAACAATGACTCACTAGTGGGTGAGGAAGGGTATGAATGAACAAAATGAAATGACATAGTGGGTGTAGT
Source organism: Cunninghamia lanceolata (assembly GCA_027924645.1). Lineage (NCBI taxonomy): Eukaryota > Viridiplantae > Streptophyta > Pinopsida > Cupressales > Cupressaceae > Cunninghamia > Cunninghamia lanceolata. The sequence goes on along the minus strand of BSBN01000958.1, from coordinate 5,157,623 downwards.
TGAAATAGAAGGCAAAGGTTGTGCACTTGAAACAACAAGAGGTGGGGCTTGCACTGCTAAAATTACAAGAAGAAAAGAGGGAGGTACTACCTATGTTGACTTCAATTGAGAAGTGGCATGAGGTTCTTTTGATTCCTTGGCTACAACTTCTTTAACATCTACATGGGAAGATGCTCCTTCTTTTTCTTTTCTTTTTCCCTTCTCTCCCTTGTTTGCAAAGACAAATTTGGGCTTCTTGCTGGTATTAGGAGTATCTTCTTTATTTTTTGTTATCAATTCTTCCCTTTTCCTAGAGGGCCCTTTAATATGCTCTTATTTTTATCCTATTTTGAAAAGCTTTATTTTTATTCCTTTGCTCTCCAACCAAACATTGGTGTTTGCAAGAACTGATTGGAATATCTCACTTATTGAAGTCATTTCCCTATGTGACCATTGGATTTGAGGAAGAGGAGTGTTAGAAATTTTACCACTTACATACAAAAGGATCCAATATGTTTCCATCCTCTTGCATATCCTCAGCAACATCAGCAAGCTCAAAATTTATGATCTGCTCTAAGGTAAGCCCATAGTAGTCTAGCTTCCTTACCTCTTCATCATTTTTGCACTGGACCCATATATGCTCAATCTTATGTATGTGAGTTTAATTCCCCTTCATCTTGTCTTTCATGCCTTTGTAGTCAAAATCATTTCTTTTCTTATACTTTTTCATAGTTACCCATTGCATTTTAGTTTCCATTGCCTTTGCTTTCAGAGTTGTGGATACTATGTATTGGCCAATGGTTACTAGGAACTTGAAGCTGGGCCTATGAGATTCTACTTGTTTGTTGTGCACATTCATTATCTATATACGTAAGTCCATCAAGATAATCTTGTCTCCTAGATATCTTGGCAACAGGTAGGGATGCCCATTGAAACAAACAAGTAATATGGACATTTAAAACTCAACATCCATTTCGAAATAGGGAACTACAGAAATATACAACCAAACCTTTTCACTTGCTCCCAAGAAACCTTAGAAACTATTTTCTTTTCAAGATCTTTCTCAAACATACAAATATATCTATAGAAGAAAGCATCATTTACCCTTTTGAAATGTTTGATACTTTCCTTTAGGGTCAATTGAGGGTAATACTCATACACTGCTATATTCATTCTATCTCCAACTAAATTCAAACCAGGGAAAGATCTCATACATGTAGCAACATATACTGAGAAAGAAGTCATATAGAACTTCAAAGAGGTTGACACTTTGGAGAGATGTTGGTAAATTGAGTTACTAATTTGCTTACCCTAGAATAATCTTCAATTACCATTCTTTTGGACAACTATGTACTGATAAATCCATTCTTGGAAACTAGTGGATGTAAGGAGCCCCTTGATTTTGCTCAAAAGAGTAATTAGATCACCCACCTCTTCGATGAATTCACTCCAGAAGATGTTCTTTGGCCACCATGCAATTGTTGGCCTAGGAGTCTTGATCCATCTAGAGTTGATAATTTTCTTACATTTCTCCATGATCTTATCATAGTGATCTTGTGCTGATTCCATGGTGATATTAGCATAATCATCAATGTTAGGGCAACTAAAAATCTTATCAAAGAGTTCCTCATCCAACTTTATCACCACTTTACCATATGCATCTATTATGCTCTTGCTCTCTTTATTGAAATTAACAGCTGCTACCAATATGATTTCTGGATTCTGAGCTAACACTGGAAATGCTGAAACCAAGTGAATGTTGCTATCGAGGATAGATTGCATGTGTGGTGCCACAGGTTGCTTGTTCATTCTCTCTAGGAATTCTAACATACCAACATGACTTATCTTTGTAGCCCTAATATTACCCACATTAGTCTCCATAGAAGTCTGAGGAATCACTCCTTCATATTTGAACTTCATGTTTTTATTCTTGGGAGACAGCTCGGACATTTGTCAAATAAATGCAAAAAGATTTTGAAGTTTTCTAGAGTTAGAAAATTTTTCATACATCAGGAACTGTGCAAGTGTGGAGAAAAACTGCACTTCTACATGAGAAATCTGCTTCTGGTGTAGAATCAAAAAAATTCTCTGATATCACATGAGTATTGCAAAACTGGGTGTAGTTCAAAGAAAATTCTCTGGACTACATTGGATAGGTCAAGTGGTTATGATGCAAGTAAATTCTCTAACTTGCATCTTTGGGATAGTGCAAGTAATATGCACTTCGGAGAAAATTCTCTGATGTGCATGAGGGGTAGGTCAAAAATGTGCACTTCAGAGAATTATGTCTAAAGTGCATAAGGTAAGTTGCATTTGTTCATGTGACTTTTGAAGAATTTTCTCTAAAAGTCATGGAGGTAATGTTAGTGTGAAGGGTGTCTTTAGTCATCTAGTTTACATCTATCTAGTTTCATACTAGCTTAAGTTCAGTAGTGGTTTAGTTGTCTCCCCTCATAGGCATTTGACACATGCTCTCACACTTGTCCCAAGTGTTCTACATGTGTCACACATCAAGGAGGGTTAGTAAGTGTTTGACTCTCACCTTCTCACTTCCTCCTTGTCCTACATATACAAGGAGTTCTTTGTACATTCTCATACATTTTATGATAGTTTTTAGCCTCTTGCTTTGTGCACATTCATCTTATGGAAGTTTGGTTATTCAATTCATTTTATTACTGCTCCAATATGGTATCAGAGCCTAGAATTGCAATTCCCTTCCCAATTTCATCCTATACATTCAACCCTATCATAAGTGTGTTAGTTTATTGGTAGAAAATGCATTTTTTTTTTGCAAATTGAATACTTGCAGGAATTTTCGTTGCAGATTTGGCCAAAAGTTTTCAAATTAATTGGTCATTTTTGGCCTCTTGGCCTTATTTTGTTGTCTAGTTCTCTTTTTGTGTCGAGTATTTGTTAAGGTTTTCTAAGTAGTTTGTGTTTCCAAATTTCAAAGGTCACCTTCTATATTTGCCATTTAGTTTTGTTTGGCCATTGTTTAACACAACATGCTCGTTGTTCCAAATCTGCTGCTAAGCATCTCTGCATGTTGAGTTTGTTGTTCTTAGTTGTATAGCCAGTTGATATTTGTGGTTTGTAGGGTTAGCTACACAAAACACCTTTTTCATTTCTATGGGCATTTGAAATTTTGGCAACAATTACAATTTATGTGCTCACGTTCTACATTTCTTTGGATTTGAGGTCAAGTTTTGAGCCAAGTTTCAACTGCTTGGTAGGAGCTTGTTGTGTATGACGAAAATTGACTAAATCAAAACTAATAAATCAAAATCCCATAACATAAAGAAAACTAATCTAAATAAAAGTCATTACCAATAAATCAATGAAATATGAAAGCTTTAACCGAGATTTGTATTGTTCCCTTTGGATAAATGTGGATTGCTCAATAGTGCTATGAAACCATGCTTGCAACAAACAAGTAAAGTACTCAAAGTGCTCAAAGATCAATGTCAAAAGATTATGAAGTTGCTTAATCGATGCGATGTATGCTCAAAGCACTGTTAAAGGATGCTTGAGAATAAGTGATCGAAGAGGATTTGTGAAGGAGATGAGGGGGGTTTATATAGGTTTCAATAGAGATCGATCAACGGTCCAGATAATTTAGAAGAATCAACGGAGGAGATAAATCAAATAAATAGGATGAATGTGCACATGGCATGTGACAATTCATAAGGATATTTTTATTAAAATATGGTGAAAATAAGATTGATTGAATAGATAACTCAACTTGTAATTTTGCCTTTTTTAGAGTTCTAAAAATAAGACTGATTATGCACATGAGTTAACAAGATATTTTAAGAGGAATTGGAAGATAACTGAAATTAAATAAATAAATTTATTTAATTGATTGTGCATGATAGAGGAACAGAGGATTATAAATAAAATATTTGATTTTATTTATTTTTAGAGGATTGAGACAATTTAAATAAACTTGCATGATTTATTTAAATTTAGAAGAACAATTTGATTTAATTAAATAATGTAAATTATTTAATTGTAGATAAGATAGAATTTGTGATGAATTAAATAAATAATTGGATTTATTTAATTAATGGAGATTTGAATTTTGGAAAGAGGATAATGATTTAATTAAATAATTAAAAATTATCTAATTGTGGAAGAATATAGAGGAATTTAATTTAATTAATTAAATAAACAGAATTTATTCAATTAATGTCACATTTATGTGATTTAGAAGAAATAGATGAAATTAATTAAATAATTAGATTATTTAATTAATGTTGAAATGCAGGTGATTAGACAGATTTGATGAAATGCAAGTGGTTTGAAGAAATGGTCATTTTAGGGTGTTTACATTTTGCCCCTTTGATGCAATGTAATTTACAACATTGCATCAAAGAAAATGATTGTTGAAGATATGATACAATTTTTTATGCCCTAGTGTAGCTAGTTGCCCCAGCATATGCCCCCTCGAGCGAAAAGATAGGGAAGCGATAGAAGAACTAGGTTGATGCACGACTGAGAATATTTTGTTGGAGATAGGTAGCAAAAAGAAAAAAATGGGGTGGGAAGAGAAAAAATGAGGGAGGGAGACTATAAATAGGTCCCATGGGGACTAAAATCCTCATTTACACCCTAAGAGCTTCTAAATTTAGATTATAGAGCCTCCAAACTGAGGGTGTGGGAATTGAGTGGAAGGAGCTAACAGCGAGGAGAGATGCCAATTCCAGTGCACAGGCATTAGGCAGAGCTAGTGTGGATGTATGAGAGGCCAGTAGGAGCTCTGGCAGTGGTAAGTGTCTGAAAACCTCATTTTAATTTGATGTTTTAGGGTGGTTTAGGGCTAGGTCTAGGTAGGTCTTTAGGTCAGCCAAAAGTGTTGCAGGCTAGAATGGCACGTCTGGTAGTCATCTTAGGCACTTTTGGTGTGCCGTAACACGTTTGGTAGGTAAGTACAGTGCTAGTGGTAAAAACATAGTGCTATTGGCTTTTGGGAGCCGTGCCACAGCGTGATTGGTAGGATCACACAGTGCTCTTGGTAGAGCAGTGCAACACGTCTGGCTAGGTAGTTAGGCACAGTTGGTAGGGGAGGGAGAAAATCAAGTCACCTTTGGTAGTGTAGTGAGGCACGGTTGGAAGTGTAGTGAAGCGCACTTGTAAAACAAGTCACTTTTGGTATAGGCTAGTTCAGCACTTTTGCATAAGCAGTATGGCGCGTTTGGTAAGATAGGGAAGTGCACTTGTATAAAACAAGGTGCTTTTGGTGAGGTAGAAGAACACAATAGTTAGGGTTGACTACCCTAGTTTAGCAAAGGGGAGAGTTGGTCCTAGGGTTCATGGTAGAAAGTAGATGTTGGAAGGATGATGGAAAAATGGTTAAAATGTCTGACAAGTGGTTTGTTGTGAATGCAGAGGATTATGCCTCCGTTGATGTCGAGAGAGCGACACCACCCCATAGCACATGAGGTGGTATAGCTGACATGGGAGGAGGACATGTTCCTAGAGCACACAGGATTATGGCATGTGGCACACCTAATAGACATTAGGGTGAATCTTGCCCTAGTGACAGTAGTGGTAGAGAGATTTCATAGTGAGGTTTCACTTTCTAATAGGGGAGGTGATAGTGACGTTGGAGGATGTGTATCACATCCTCAGGATTTAGATTGATGGAGAGAGAGTGGACTTTGAACTAGCTCAGGGTGAGGTAGGCTTGGTAGAGGTATTCTGCATAGATGATTTGTGGATAGACGATGACAAGATTCAGTGGGCAGACATCTTGAGACTCTACAATAGGATCTGATGGATAGTTGCTTCATTGATTGGCAGATTCCTATGCCCAGATAGGCAATTAAGAGGATTATCTATGGGATGGGGCACAGTACTATCTGGGATGTTTAGACATGGTACGTAGTATACATGGGGCCCTTGTGTATTAGGGTAGCTATATCGAGACATGCATGATTATGTCTATAGGAGAGGCCAAAGTCTCTCAAATGGGGTGACTTTACTATAGGTGTGGGTGTGGGAGCATATCCCAGTGATCAGATCCATGGTATAGCGCCAACGGGAGAGGGGAAAGCCTTATGCGTTTCTATACGAGGGAGTTATCACACACTAGAGGTTGGGATTTGTTAGCCACTGGAGGCGACAGATCGATGAGATGGACATATTTGTCTGGAGGCTATGGTTACTGTGCGAGGAGTGGGAGGATGAGCACGAGAAGCTCATGTATTACCGCCTAGATCGATATCTATTTGGGAGGTGGATAGATACCATAGAGAGATACTTACCAGAGTGGGTACTCAAATAGTTTGGGCTACCACAGGAGTTACCAGTTGGAGAGGTGACACATGCGTGGACATGGCGAGAGGTTGGAGAATAGGATGCAAAGATTCCAGTGGTGACAACTTTGGCCGAGGTACGGGGACTTGTACCAATCTGATTGGATTGGGATTCAGGATTGGTAGATCTAGGGACACTACTAGAGTATGATAGGTACTAGCACACACACAAGCCAGTGAGATTAATGACACCAGGTGTGGCAGGGGCAGTAGGGGAGGTACTAGTTCCAGGAGTTAAGGTGAGGATGAGGCGACAGGCTAGAGAGGCCAGATAGCAGGTAGGTGGAGAGGCTAGAGGGTCATAGGCAGATGTAGAGAGGGTGGAGGTAGAGGATCCAGTCATAGAGACTGATTTATAGTAGGCCAAGCAGCTTTTATAGGAGGAGATAGCCTGGAGGACACAATTAGAGCTTTGGATGGTGCGGTTGAGGAGAGATAGGGATGCAATGAGGGTAGAGGTGAGACAGGCTGAGGCCCTCACACAGGTGTAGACACAGATAGCCACAGCAGTGCAGACAGCCCTAGCATAGGCACATGCATAGTTATAGATCCAGGCACATGTGCAAGCCGCACCCGCACCAGTAGGGGATGATGGGCAGCTAGCCCAAGTGATCAGGGAGAGAGATGTAGAGGCACAACTACGACTGACAGCAGAGACCACACTACAAAGAGTGAGGCGGGAGAGAGACGAGGCACGCCGTGTACTGGGTGTAGATCAGAGGACTTTATACAGTGAGCTCATCTGGGTGTAGGGAGAGCTAGTGACAGCAGGCAAAGAGGCTGAGTACTACAGGGGTCTCTATGTTGGTGCGGTGCTAGCAGCTCAGCAAGCACCTAGCTACAGAGAGAGGAGCAAGTCTGGAGCATCTGGGTCTCACAGGATAGGACAGTCCTTGTCTTAAGTTAGAGGATCCGTCATGCCATCAGGGGGAGGAGCACCAGCAGGGGGAGGAGTACCATCAGGGGGACCTGCACCAAGCACAGGTGGAGGACAGGGGCCACAGTAGGAGGGTAGCTCTTCCCACTAGAGCCTACACATTTGTACATTGTACTATTTTTGTATCATGATGGACACTTGTATATCTTGACTGATGCTTGCGTGCATCCTGATGTATATTTTTGTGGGCTCTTGATAGCCCTGATGTACTTTATTGATGTATACATATGATCATGGATGTAGACACTGACACTTTGTATTTTGATGACCTTCACATGATATATATGATGACATATTCTGTGCAGTGATGTTCATGCTTTTTTGTATGTACTTCTTGATGACATGGATGTGATGATATGTATGTATTATTATGGATTTATGCGATGATGTGTATTGCTTCTATGATGCTTATAGATGTATGATGATATGGATGCTATGACTTGTGATATCTAACATGTGGGTTTTGCAGATATGCACCAAAGAGAAGAAAAGTGGAGAAGGAAGAGAGAGACTGTTGATCAATCATTGCTTTGAAAATGATATAAGGTCAAGGGTAAATGGATGGGTAAATGATGAGTTTGTTGCATTGGTTTCACATTTGTATATAAAGAACAATCCTTATTTTTGATATAGCACGTGGATAGTTCGCCACCAAGGTATAAATGACCAAGGTGCTGTAATATCCGAGTGTGTGGATGTTGACTCTACAAGCAAGTTGTTTGAACTTAGATTCCTTAGACATAATATAACCTTGTTGGAATATGTGAATGAGCCATAGTCTTGAACATAAAATAAACTTCAATACATGTAAATGCAAGAGGAATATTAATATGTAAGATGCTAGGTTGTAACACACACAAGATAAATATAATGTTAAGAAAGATGCTAAAGATCATTCCTCAAACACGACACACCAAAGCAATGACTATGCCCCCAATCCATACTGCATCGCAACATACCAAGATTATAGACAAATCAAGGTAGCCTTGAATAGGTAATGGATAAAGGAACAAAAAGATAAACCAAAAGGAAAATTGACTGACTTACAAAGTAAACATACATCCAACATATTCTCTTGCCAAAGAGGTTTCTTAGGATAGATTGGATAGGAAAGATAATAGCATTATCGTAGGAGTGATGTGTTGATTAAAGGGGGCTATCTACCTAAAAAGACAATATCTTGTTGCTGGAAATGCTACATGTCGTAGGAAACACGTGTGTTGGTCTCGACAATAGAACACTTTGTAGAAGACAAGCCTGTTGATCTGGTGCTTTGGTTAAGCTAGATTTAGTTGATGTTGGCAATCGAAACAATAGGACAGTAGATGACTCTGGAAGAAAGCTACTTTGCTTCAAGTTTGTTAAGGACTTTTGCTTTGAAAGGATACGCTAGCTTGGTGCTTCAGTTAGTCAAGTTGAGGCAAATGGATTTTGATAAATGGAAGACCAGAAAGGTGACATGGCAATGAATTGGGGTGGGTGAAGAATGATGAATCATATGTGCCTGAGTACTAGATACATCCTTCATATTCCAGACTGCCTACATACCCTGTATCCATGGGATCAAGGCACATTACAATGAAAGATGAGAAATGATAATATGTAGTTTTGGATAGAGTGATGAGATGTGTTGAGGTGTTTGAGCTTAGGTTGGGGAAATGATGAGATCTTATATACCTAAGTACTGGATACTTCCTTCGTATTCTAGACTACCTACATACCCATATCCATGGGATCAAGGTACCTTAAGACTAAAAAGATGATAATATGTAGTTCTAGATAGAGTGATGATGTAGGAAAAGTGATGGGAAGATAACAGCCTTATCATAGGAGCGATGTGTCCATTAAAGGGTATTATCTGTGGAAATGATAACGATTGAAGTGCTTTGCGAACCAAGAACAAGGAACCACTCCTAGACCTAGGTTAAGGAAGGAACTGCCCCCATTTCGGTAGAGGAATTTGCATGGATGACTGACGAAGAAGACATAGAAAGCTTGTCCTAGGACAAGATAGTGTTAACTATTGACACAGATCAAGACGTAGGATGACAACGATAGACATTGACAAATTTCCAAGCTATACTAGATAGGGAGATGGAAATGTAAACAAGGTCAATGGTTTTATTATGGATGGATGGATGGAGCTTGTTGTGAAATGGAATGAACAACACTCGATAGATGATGGATGTTGACTCTACACATAGCACCTATTTGCCAGGTTTTCACTATGGCACTTATCCAAGGTGCCTATTTACCAGGTTTTCACCATAGGAAGGACTATTTTTTTTTTTTTTTTTTTTTTGCTTTTTTTTTTTGGAATACTCTGAGGATTAGGCATAGAACTTCTTAAGATGGACACTGTTAAGTGGCTCATCTAGAGGAATACTGACAAGTGTAGCTAAAGTATAAGCTCCTGATCCATATGCTGTTGTGACAATAAAGGGACCTAACCAGTTAGGCTCAAACTTGCCCTTCTTTTCTCGATCTACTTGATTTCTCTAATTCTCTTTGAGTACAAGATCACCAACTTGGAACTATCTTTCTTTGATCTTTTTGTTGTAATTATGCTAGAGGTGGTTTTGATAGACATCAAGATGATTAAGCGTGGCAAGGTGCCTTTCATCTAGTAGTTCTAGCTTAGCTAATCTGGAAGTGCGATACTCCTCTCCGCCAATCAGGTTCTGCATGGATGCTCTAAGGGATGGGATCTCGACCTCTATAGGTAGGATGGCTTCAGAGCCATAGACCAAGGCATATGGTGTGGCACTAGTTGGTGTTCTGATACTAGTGCGGTAGGCCCATAGGGCGGGATTGAGTTGCAAGTGCCAATCACGACTAGCTTCATTGACCATTTTCTTGAGGATCTTGAGAATGGTTTTATTGGAAGCCTCAGCTTGGCCATTACTCTGTGGATAGTAGGGAGTTGAAAAGCGATGTTGGATATTGTATTGTGTGCACATGGCATGGACATATTGATTCTTGAATGGTCTCCCATTATCAGTGATAATGGCTTGGGGGATACCATACCGGCATATGAGGTAGTTAAGGATAAACTTAGCTATTTGCTTACCGGTGATATAGGTCATGGGAATGGCTTTCACCCACTTCATGAAGTACTCAGTGGAAGTAATGATGAACTTATGTCCATTAGATGAGGATGGGTGGATTTGTCCTATGAGGTCGAGACCCCATTGAGAAAAAGGCCATGGAGTTGTCACAGGCTGTAGTTCATGAGCTAGTGCATGAATCAAATCTCCATGCTGCTAGCATTGTAGATACTTCTTAGCAAATTGTGCAATGTCTTGCTCTATTGTAGGCCAGTAATATCCTATTCTGAGTATCTTCTTAGTGAGATTAGGACTGGTAGAATGTGTACCATAGACACCTTCGTGTATGTCTTGTAAGGTAGCTTCAGCTTCTTCCGTGTTAAGACATTGTAAGAGGATACCATCGAGACTCTGGTGATATAGTGTATCACTCAGAATGATGTAATGGGAGGATCGACAAATAAAGGTTTTGTGTTGGGTGGATGATAGGTCAGAGGAAAAGGTATTGTGTTTAAGGTATTCATAGATATCTCTGTACCATGGGGAATTGGGACCAACAAGTTTGCAGATGATTTTAGTAACAGGAACATCGACGGCTGGTATCAACAATTGCTTGATCAAGAATTTACATTTGTGTGTATTAGCAGGCATGTCAATCAGTGACCCTACAGAAGCCATAGAATCTACAGCCTTGTTATGCTCTCTTGGAATTTGCTCAAATGTGATGCTAGAAAAGTATGGTTTGTAGGCATCCCCTAGTTGCTTGTAGGGGACCAACTTTTCATCTTTTGTTTGGTACTCATCTATGACTTGGTGAATGACTAGTTGTGAGTCTCCATATACTTGTAATTCTATGATGTCCCATTGCACTGTTGTATTGAGACCTATGAGGAGTGCTTCATACTCGGCAATGTTGTTGGTGTAAGGGAATGCAAGCCGATATGACTTTGGAATATAGTCATTTTGAGGTGTGATAAACAAGATACTGGCCCCTGATCCATGTTGTGTGTAGGAACCATCAAAGCACAACTTCCACATTATTAAGTTGGAGAGAGTGAAGAGATTCTCGTCTGAAACGTTTGCTACCATAGGGTGTGTATTAGTCATGGGTGATTCTGCTAGTTGATCTACTAGGGCTTGTCCTTTGATTGCTTTGCAATCCATATACTCAATGTTGAACTCACTAAGTATCATGACCCATTTAGCTAGTCTGCCTATAAGAGCTGCTTTTGCTAGTAGATACTTCAATGGATCAATTTTGGCTATAAGATCTGTGTGTTGGTTCAACATGTAATAACACAATTTTTGGGAAGCGAACACTACTTCTAAACGAGCTCTTTCCATTGGTGAATAATTGAGTTCATATCCCACCAAGGTTCTACTGATATAATAAATTGCATGCTCTTTTCCTGTTTCATCATTTTGTGCTAGAAGGGCCCCTAGGGCTGAAGTTGTAGTTGAGATGTATAATATCAAAGGTTTATCAGCAACTGGTGGAACCAATACATGAGGTGTAGCCAGATACTCTTTTAGCTAATCAAATGCTACCTGACACTTATAATCCGATCAAAATGAGACATCTTTTCAGAGCAAGTGTTGAAATGGTTGACATTTATCTACTAGCTATGAGATGAAACGCCTAATGGACTGCGACCTTCTCTAAAGGCTCCTTAATGCTTTGAGGTTCTTTGGTGGAGGCATCTCCACTATAGCCTTCCCTTTTGCTGGGTCTACTTCGATGCCTCAACGAGATACAATGTATCCCAACAACTTCCCTAATGTTACGAGAAAGACATACTTCTTTGGATTGAGGCGTACTTGGTATTTCTTGAGCCTGTCAAAGATCTGTCCTAGAACTTGTATGCAATCTACCCTAGAAGATTTAGCTAGTATGTAATCCACATAGTCCTCCATGATATGATGAAAGAGGTCATGGAATATCACTGTCATTGCTTTTTGATAAGTTGCCCCTGCATTCTTTAGACCAAACGACATGACACACAAACAATAATTACCCCACGAATAAGTAAAAGTTGTTTTATGTTGATCTTCTTCTGCTATCCTTATCTAATTATAGGTTGAGAATCCATCCATGAGAGAAAGCATTTCATGACCGGCTGTCAAGTCTACTATGAGGTCAATGTTTGGTAATGGAAAGTCATCTTTGGGATATGCTCTGTTAAGATCTCTGAAATCATTACACATGCGAATGCGCCCATTGGGCTTAGACACAGGTACAATGTTTGAGACCCAATCTGAATAGTCAATAGTTCATATGAACTTTGCATCTAACAACTTCTGTATTTCCACTTTTACCAATAGAGCTATCTGTGGGTACATCTTCCTTAGCTTTTGCTTGACTGGTTTAACTTTTGGATCAACTGTGAGATAGTGAACAACTAGCTTAGGGTCTAACCCTGGCATATCAACATAGGTCCAAACAAAGTTGATGGTTCTCTGTAAGAAGAATTTGTTAAGATTCTTGTGCTCTATTTCTGATAATGATGCTGCTAGGAATGTAGTCTTTGGATTTTGCTCTGTGCCAAGGTTTATCTATGTAGAATCTTCCACTAGGAGAGCTAACTTCTCTTGATACTTAGATGGTAGGGGAAGGTCAAATCCTCCATCCTCAGGTGCCACAGTTGGGTTTTCACCTTTGGATACATCCTTTATTTTTACTATTTTGTGATCAAGAGGTGCCACAGTGTGGTTTTCACCTAGAGATCTTTCTTTATTTTTACTTTTACGACTGGAGGATTTGGCATTCTTACCAAAATAAGTTGTTGGCTCTAGTTCCATTACAAAACCTACTTTATGATTGCCAAGAGGGATACCCTCCCGAAGTCCCATGAACTCAGCTAGAGCTTCGTCATTCTGAAATACATCTATAATGGGGGACCCTTGTTGGTCCCAATTGATAATTTCAGGGTAGACAAGTGTTACATTCTGGGTGTTTGTGGTGGAGGTTAACGATATAGATGATAGCATAAAGATGGAGGATTCGGTGAATAGGTCAGTCATATGGAGGGAATAGTAATTGAAGATATCCTCATTAGACATCAAATCTATGATAGAAGTTTCAACCACCTTGTCAAGTATACCCTTGATGTCCAAGGTGTGTGGTACCTTTTTACCAAATCCTAAACCCTTCTTGTCTAGTTTCTTTGTCACACTAATGGGCTCCATTCTTCCTCGATTCTATTTCCCAAGGCCACCTTTGCCTTTATAGCCCATGTTTTTGACTATCCTTAAGCCATTGCCATATTGCTTGACTAGTATTGTGACTGGTTCTTTCTCTTTGTAGAGCCAAAAAGAAATGTCCTCAATAGTTTCCTCTTCCAATAATTTTCCCTGTTGGAATTGGGTTAAAGATGTTGGGGGAGGAATAGCTACTTTTTTAGTTACTTTGGCAATAGGTGGTTGGCCGTAAGATTTAGGGGATAAAGGCATCCGCCCTACACAACAAGATTTTGAGATATCATAGGTTCCAAAGCCTATATCACAGATGTGCACTTTGATTTCAGGAAGAGGATTAGGTTCACTTGTAGAGGCTTGTGTTAGTTTTTTAGGATTGACATATAGTGGGGATTCAAGGGCTTTGTCATTTTGAGGCATTTGGTTGCAATTCTTATAATTGCCTTGCAAGAGACGGAAGAATTCAAAAGGATTGGGGTCTCCTAGGATAGTTATCTTTGTACCATTGAATGGGAATTTTAGAGACTAATGGTACATTGAAGGAACAACTTTCATTGCATGGATCCATGGGCGGCCTAGGATAATGTTGTAAGGCAGCTCAATGTCAAGGACTTGGCACCTGGTTTCCAGCATGACAACACCTAGTTGTATAGGCAAGTGGATAACACCTTCTGAGCGGCATTTAGCATCATCATATCCCATGATTGTAATACTTTGATCAATGTTGACATGATCCTCAAAGTATCCCAATTGCTTAAGTAACTTTAAAGAATAGATGTTGAGACTAGCACCACCATCTATGAGTATAGTTTTATTTTGTGCTTATGGATGAGAACTTCAATATGAAGGGCATCATTGTGATACAGATCATGGGAAGGGAGGTCTTTCTTAGAGAAGACCACATTGTACGGCAAAGCAATGTTACCTACTATAGCTTGGAAATCTGCGACCGCTATGTTGTTAGGAACCAAAGACTCTTGGAGGGGTTTTTCTAGCACCACTTTATGTGCAGGTGATGACTGTAGAAGGTCCAAGATAGAGATTTGTGCTAGTATTTTCCCTAGATGTTCGATAAGATTATAATTGGATTGAGTTGGGAGATTGGGTGTAGGACCACAAATGGTGGCACAACCACGACAAGTTGTAATAGTGCAATCCATAGAGTTACCTTTGATTATGAGGGTAGACTCGACTCTCTTCAAAATGACCCACAATGGAGTCAAAGAAAGTAGAAGCATGATTAACACCTTTACCTTTATCTTGAGGAGGAGGTGGACTATGGTGAGGGAATGGTTCCTTGTACATGTTGAGGTCTTTGTTTGTGTGTTGAGCTGGTTGTTCATCTTCAAAATAGATGTGGTTGCCTTCGATGAGATTTTGGATTAGGTGCTTTAGTTTCATGCATGATGCAGTTCTACGTCCTTTGCTCCTATGGAATTCACAATATTCATTGTCTCCGTAATGTGCAATTTTGTAAACAGGTTTGCCATATGGGGGAGCATCAGGTAAGGTGATGAGCCCTTTGTGTAAAAGCTTCTGTAGGACCGATTCTATGGGCTCTCCTAAGGGAGTGAATTGACACCGCAGAGGGTAATCTTGTTGAGGCCACTCTTGTTGTCATTGTTGTTGGTTTTGATAAGGTTTTCTTTGTTGTTGCTGTTGTGGAGGTGGAGCTTGACTTGGTTTGGAAAGCTGCAGTGGCGTTTGCAATGTTTGGACATGTTTAGAATTGACCACCCCATCATTGACCACATTTTTATTTTTTTTCCAAAACTTTGGTTTATCGTTTGTCTATTGATGAGGAGCATTGTCTTTTGTTTCTTTGAAGATTTTGACTACACCCTTAGCAATGAGGGCCTTTTCAATGTTGATTCCCTTGTATGTGATTTCATCGAAGGTTGTAGCACTAAGAATTTGCAAGTGAAAACCCAACTCTTGGTTGAGGTTCTACACGAATATGCTAACAAGTTGCTTTTTGAGTATTTTGAATGGGAATTTGCTAGCCATTTGTCTCCATCGTTGAAGGAAAGAAATGAAAGTTTCTCCATTTTTCTATTTGTTGTTGCATAGATCAGTCATGGAAATCTCATGCTCCGTGTTGTAGGAAAAATGGGTGGCAAATTTCTCCGCTAGCTCGTTAAAAGACTTGATACCCATAGGTAAGTGTGAGAACCATTCTATAGCTTGACCTCCAAGACTGTGAGGAAAGAGATGCATAAGATATGTGTCGTTATGTGAGACCTCAAAGCAAGCAAGATAGAATTCCCTAAGATGGTCTTTTGGGTCACCTTTTCCTTTGTATTTATCAAACTTGGGAATAGTGAAATTTTGAGGAAAAGGGATCATGGGTAATGACCAATCAAAAGGATAGGGACACACTTCCTCTAAAGAGGTCTTCTTGGTGTGGCCAAACGTAAGATCAGATAGTTGTTGTTGAACCTCCACAATTTTTAGCTCCATAGTTGTGGGAGGGGTTGGCAACATCTCCTATTGTCCAGGAAGTGGTTGTTGATGCCCATACGAAAGATTGTAGTGTAAGCCATGGGCATTGGTGCTATAAGGGTTGTATGATTGGTTGGGGTCATACATGTTGTACATTGGGTTGAGATTGGGTTGGAATTGGATGCTTTGATTTGGAGGAGGGGGGTGGCGCTAGGTAAGAATGTTAGCTTTGTGATGGTTGAAGAAAATAATTTGGTGGTGGAAAGCTAAAGTTCATTGGGTTAGGTTGCGTTTGTGGAACATAGCTTTGAGAAGTTTGGTTTTGAGAATGTTGGGGGTGGATAGGAAATGTGTTGAAGAAGTTTAGCGCTGATGATCGTTGTGGTGGGGGAACATAGATAGAAGTGTTATGCGATGGTTGAGGTGGATTGATGATGAGCATAGAAGAATGCTGCGGTTGGAATTGCATGACCCTGGTTGGTTGAGAGATATGAAGTTTGATGATATGGAAGGTGGTATGTGTTGAGACCCTTGTTGTATGGCTACATAGTTGTTCCCCAGATTGTAATTTGGTGGGAAACCTTGTTGTGATGGGGTAACCAATATTCCACTTGTGATTAGTGTGGACACTTTAGGAGTTTGTTGTATGTTTGATTGAGCTATAGTGGCTTGTTTAGCTAGTGGTGCTTGACATTGAAGAGTCTCCTATTGGTGTTTGTAGATTTCCATTGGAGTCAAAAGCGGTGATACAGCCCTCTTTCCCGTTGGGTTTTGATAAAGGGGATTCTCATATTGTGCAATTGTTTGCCCTTGTGAGCTTTGCTCGGGTAAGGGCATGGTCACTGTTGACATGGTTTGGACTATCATTATAGTGTCTTGGGTGTTATTAGGCTCACTAAGATTGGATAGATCAAAACCTTTGGGTAATTTGGCTCCTTGCTCTGCTAGCAAGTGAAAGAAATGATCTTGGTTCTTGCTAAGGATTTTGTCAAAGGCGGCTATGGCTCTAGGATCTTGTATGAATTCATCAAGATCTTGCCCTTCTTCTTGAGAGGATTGACCTATTTCAAAGTGTCGCTCTTCTTGAGATGGGGCTTGATCTGTGGAATAACCTTGTGGAACAAAATCTGGAGGCATGCCAGTGGTATAGTGAGGTGTACTTACCAAAGGGACCCTACCTTCTTGAGGATTGCTTATTGGTCAAACTGTGGCATGTTTGGAGTGTTGGTAGATCTTTTTGTGGGTGTCCTAGGAGTAACCTTGGGAGTAATGTTGGCTCGACCTGATTGAGGTGTGTGAGGAGGCGATTTGCGCTTCCTAGGGCCAACTTGCTTGGACTTCATAGTTTTCTGGAGTCTAGTGGTTACCATGGAATACATTAGGACAAAAGCTGGGATATTGCTTGCTGTTTGGAAAAGACAAAATTTGATGTCCAGTTTGACTGGACAAAAGGTGTTGTACTATTTGACCAAAGGCGCGGGACTGTGCTACCAAACATAAGCTACTGTAATACCAAAGGTGATAGACTGAGCTACCAAAGGTGAGGTACTGCTATTCCAAAGGCGAGCTACTGTGACCAAAAGTGAGCTACTGTTATACCAAGGGCGTTGAAGTAGGGTTGCCATAGGCAAGGTACTGTTATACCAAAGGTGAGCTACTGTAATACCAAAGGTGAGCTGCTATAATACCAGAGGTGCTGAAGTAGTGTCTGATGCTTTTGAAAGGGCAAATTTTGATAGATTTGGTTCTATTTCTAATTGGATTTGCTTTGACAAGAGAAAACACAACAAATAAAGTTGGCAAAAGGGATTGACACAACAGATAGTGTATGTTCAAGGCTAAAAAAAAGCCCAATGTTTCCACAGGTATAAGACAATTGCAAACAATATCAATCACTTTTTTATCCCTAAAGACAAGGTTTCATTGCAGTAGATCAGCTCACAGCTTAATACTCCATCGATAAAAATGTCATTCCATAAAGGTGTCAGACATTTTGTATCTTTGTGAGAGACTATAGATAGGGATATGTCACCCTCCCCTTGAAAAGCTGAAGTAGGTCACAAGAGCTTTATGGCCGAGGGAATACTATCTCTTCTCAAGGGAGCCAATAGTGAGTATCTTAAGGGCTTAAATTGATTCCCCTTGCACTGATGATTATCGCAACATTCGAAGGTAGATCAGGTAGTCTCTATCTAGAATGGTTCGTAGTAACTTTGAGGGACCAACACCTTACGAGTAATGTGACAAGCTACTAAAAGCTTTAACCAATCCTACTAAGACTATCAAACACTTCGCTCGATGTGAAAATTGTTTCCACAAAGAGCTAGTACACCTCTTTTTAGTTTGGCACCACAAGGTAGGGCTAACGTCAGTTAGGACTTGGCTTTCACCTTATCCCTCTTATATAGTGGTTCAAAGGAAAACTCCGCTTAGGGTCATCCCTTTTGGATGAATCACAATCCAAAAGTAGGCCCTTCTAAAGGAAGTACTGAAATGTAAGAGCAGGCATGTCAAACAAAGGTTCAATTGTCCCATTATAAGAAAAAATTAGGTACACACACGTTTGTAGTTGTCAATTGTCCTTTTATGAAATTGAAGTGTTTGGCATTCATGTCCATTATACCTTAGAAAATTGAAGTGTTTTTGCATACATGTCCATTGTCCTTTAAGAAAAGTAATATGTTCCTAAGACTTTAGATTGCCAAAAGTGATTTGTTCAATTGTCCCTTAAGAAGGCAATATGTTTCTAAGACTTAATGCAATAAATCAAGATTTCTTCAATGCTTGTCCTGCATGAACATGTTAGAAAAACCAATTTGCTCTATGTGAGTGATAAGAAGCTGCAACAAGTCAATTAGTTCCACAAAAACTCACAAGTTAGCAAAAATAAATCAATTTGACCAATAGTGTTGTGCTGTCTTACTGAAAGCGACTTACTGTGATACCAAAAGCATTGCACTGTGTTGCCGGAAGCCATTTTTTGCAAACTAGAGGCGACCCACTGTGCTACCAGAAGTGCTGCTTCAAATCCAAAAGTGACATACTGTGCTGTCAGAAGCGTCGTCCTGAACTACCAAAAGTGTTTTTACTGTGTCAGATTTAAAAAAGCTATACCTTATCAAAATAAACTAGGTCCAAAAATGATTTCATGGTTGTTTTGAAGTTTCTAAGATGTAATATCTGATAGATCTATATCCTAGAATCAAGAAAACTCAAAGGATGTCGCAAATAGATAGGTTAACTCAAATATAAAAAATACCCCTAAATACGTCAGCTTAGGAAGTATCAAAGATAGTTGAAAGACAAATAAACTGGTTGTTAGTCAAATCAATGATAGGTATGTGAGTAAAACCCTATAAAATCACCAAAATAAGATCAAAAAAACCTAATTTTCCAAAAGCGCTTTACGATACTACCAATAGCGCTAGATTGTTTCACCAGAGGCGCTCTACTGTGCTACTAGAGGCGCTGTAGTATTGCCCAAGGGCGCTGTGCTGTGCCTCCAAAAGAGCTTTAAGATACTGCCAATAGTGCTTTTCTATGTCTTTTGCATTGTTCCATACTGTACTTAAAAAAAATTAGTTTCTCAAAGAAAAAGAGGGATTAGTGGGTCCCACCCGATGTGCCAGAATGTGTATGAGGAAAATTGACAAAATCAAAACTAATAAATCAAAATACCATAACATAAAGAAAACTAATCTAAATAAAAGTCATTACCAATAAATCAATGAAATATGAAAGCTTTTACCGAGATTTGTATTGTTCCCTTTGGATAAATGTGGATTGCTCAATAGTGCTGTGAAACCATGTTTGCAACAAGCAAGTAAGGTGCTCAAAGTGCTCAAAGATCAATGTCAAAAGATTGTGAAGTTGCTCAATCGATGCAATGTATGCTCAAAGTGCTATTAAAGGATGCCTGAGAATAAGTGATCCAAGAGGATTTGTGAAGGAGATGAGGGGGGTTTATATAGGTTTCAACAGAGATCGATCAACAGTCCAGATAATAAAGAAGAATCAATGAAGGAGATAAATCAAATAAACAGGATGAATGTGCACATGACATGTGTCAATCCACAAGGATATTTTTATTAAAATATGATGAAAACGAGATTGATTGAATAGATAACTCAACTTGTAATTTTTCCTTTTTTAGAGTTCTAAAAATAAGACTGATTGTGCACATGAGTTAACAAGATATTTTAAGAGGAATTGGAAGATAATTGAAATTAAATAAATAAATTTATTTAATTGATTGTGCATGATAGAGGAATAGAGGATTATAAATAAAATATTTGATTTTATTTATTTTTAGAGGATTGAGACAATTTAAATAAACTTGCATGATTTATTTAAATTTAGAAGAACAATTTGATTTAATTAAATAATGTAAATTATTTAATTGTAGATAAGATAGAATTTGTGATGAATTAATTAAATAATTGGATTTATTTATTTAATGGAGACCTTAATTTTGGAAAGAGGATAATGATTTAATTAAATAATTAAAAATTATCTAATTGTGGAAGAATATAGAGGAATTTAATTTAATTAATTAAATAAACAAAATTTATTCAATTAATGTCACATTTATGTGATTTAGAAGAAATAGATGAAATTAATTAAATAATTAGATTATTTAATTAATGTTGAAATGCATGTGATTTGATAGATTTGATGAAATGTAAGTGGTTCGAAGAAATGGTCATTTTAGGGTGTCTACACTTGTGGTTTCAGATTGAAGCCAACACCAACCACCAGCTTCAAATCTCAGTTGCTACTTTGGAAGGTCAAGTGACCAACATCTTGGGTTGCCATTCAAACCACCAATCCTCAAGCAAAGTCACAATTTCATTTATGGTCACATTTTTTTATTTTTTGGTGTTGATTTCAATCTTCTGGTGGTGGTTTACAACAGAGACATTGTTGTTTGTGTTTTATTTGTATGTTGAAGTTTCAAGTCTCTGCCCTAATCACTACTTAGTCTTTCCCCTTGTGGCCTCATCAATAGTTTTGTTTGATGTTTATGGCCATATTTTGAAGGTTGTTGGTTACCGCATTCTTGATTCAGCTGGGCTACCAATCTCTGTTGGCATTGAAGTTTCTCGGTTGCATAGATTTGTGCTTACTATTTGATGTACATTGAGATTTATGATTGTTGGTTGCAGATAGAAGTTGCATTCTACCACAAAATTGTGGTTAACTTCATTCCTCTATCGCCTACCATCAGGAAACTATGACCATCATTTGTAGAAAATGTCTTGGACTCTCCAACAGTTTACTTGAGGTCACCATTACATCTTGAAGTCTCGGTCACCATTTGGTTTGACTTGGTTACCTATAGCTTTGTTAGTGCTTACCAGAGTTTACCAATGGTTTGTGTTTCCAATTATCTCTTTCTGCTACAGAATCGGCCCATTCATCCATCTCAATGGCATCTAGTTATTATTTGTTTTTATTAAGTTAATGATCTCTTCTAAGTAGTTGTCTTTGACAAGGAAATGGTTTCCTAAAGCTTATGTTCCCTCCAACCATCTTCTCCAAAGATTTCTACAGATATCTCTTGGGATTTGCTATGTATCACAACAGTTTAGTACAATTTTCTATATGTTGGCAACTCATTTTATATTTCATTAATAGTTAGCATATATTGTAAATGTTGCATACTATTAACATTCTATGTAACATCACATTTAAATGTTACTATTTCTATAACCACTAGGAGCTAAGATCACACCGTCTAGTGAAAGTTGAAATTTTTATAAACCAATTTTGCCTCGATTCCAACAAGTGGTTGGAAGGTCATATTTTCTTTCCGATTAGGCATTTTTTTTACTTTGCAAAGTGTAGGTTTAATTACACAGGCCATTTTATAGGAAATCATTTTTGTAATAACTTTTGATCAGTAGCTCGAAACTGAGTGTCATCTTTTTCAAAAGTTAATATGTTTTAATTTCCAACGCATTTTTGTTGTAAAATGCATTAAGTTATAAAGTGTTGATTTTTTGGGAGAGCTTCTTTTTATAGTTTTAATCAAACTTTGGGGGGGTTTGTAAGGCACAATTTACGTGCCTCATTGTCTTTTCAACATGGATCCTAAAGTTGACTTGTTAACACCACATAATTATCACACATGGAAAACTAAGGTACAACAAATTCTTCAATCTAAAGGGTTATGGTAAATGCTAAATAATCAAAAAACTATTGTAGTTAGGGTAAAATGGCAAATAGGGTAAATGAATAAACAACAATGATCAAACCCTAACAATTGCACAATGAAGCACAAGACAACATGAAAATCAAAATAACAAATGTAAATGCAAACCGATCTCCATATTATGCTCGATTTATCTCCTTTGCTCTTCTCCACCTCGCATGAGCATGCAAGATTTTGAAGGATGTTTGTTGGAGGAATGTTGGGTGCTCACTTCTATAGCATAATAATGATATGAGGATGATAGTGTTATACATAGGGCACACAACTAAGAGGGGGGGTGAATCAGTTATGCAAAAATTTCTCCAATTTACACACTTAAATCTTCTTGGTGATTAGCAGTATATTAAACATGAAACATAATGCATTCAAATCAAAAGTAGAAACTCATTAACACATAAGACACCAAGATTTTGATGTGGAAAACACAGTTAAGGGAAAAACCACAGGGTGATTAACCCAAGAATGTATTCTCTATTAGAAGAATAGAAAGAACAAAATGGCACATGCCAATTAGGGCTCACTGCCCGAGCACATTGCTCACAAGAGGCTCACTGCCTATAAGAGACACACTGTCTACAAAGAAATAAGTATCACCTTCATGAACTGTAGAATAGCATCTTCACCATGCTTGAATCAGTTCCATTTAAGCCTAATACTTTTGCTCTACCTTTCGCACACCTCCTCACTACCACACACTCATCACTGCAAGACACTTCAAAATGACTTCATAATCCCTTATTTATACAAGGCATCAAGTTAGGAACAATCATCTAAGTCAAAAAACACCTACAAGAACATCTGCAAGATGTGTAATACATCTGGTCGGCCAATCTCAAGATGAACACCAACATCTGGTGGTTATTCTTCAAATGTGAGCTTTAACTTTAATGCAGACCACCAACATGAACTAGAAATGATCCACAGATCACCACAAGCTTTCCTAAATCACCAAGAACATCCGCACTTCATCTGCTTACTGGAATCCTTCTCTTCTTTACCCAGAACCTCAAGAACACAGTCTGTCATCACTGTCACAGAGGAATAGGTTCTTCCAGACCTTCCAACTATGAACCAATCGACTTGACACTTTACAAGGACATTCTCAACACTTCCTTAAATTTGTGAAATGGGATAATGCATTTCTGGATCTCACCGGACCTATCTATGTCACTCTGTCACCTTTGAACACCTACCAGAACCGATTCTACTTGAGTGACCATAACTTCTTTTGATCTTCATGTGGGCCTCTAAAAACTTGACTGGAGCATCTCAAGACTTATATCTACAAACCCTTTAAACCGCATCTTCTGATCCTCAACCTATCTTGGACTTTTACCTTGTTGTCATCACTGTTCTTCACTATTCCTGATTGAGACTATTTTTCTCAATATCCTCAGCACACAGCTCATCCAATCCTTCTCATTAATGCAACATGAGTATGTTGACATCAATGACAATACTGGTTAGACCCATACTTGCAACAATCTCCCCCTTTGTCATTGATGGCAACATATGATGTGAAAAAACATCAAGACAAGAACTTCTCCTTACTATCACAACTCCCCCTATCAATAGCAACCATTCACATGTCTTCTCTCCCTTTACTGCTCCCCCTTTGATCAGCAACCACTTGTTTTTCACATGTCTTCTCTCCTCCTTTGACATCAATGGCAAAGGGCACATACTTGCAATTTCACCACTTCAGACTCATACCTACTACTCCCCCTGAGTAGCAGCTCCCCAACATCAATCTAGATCACAAGATGTGACTGTGATACCCACTGGACTGCTGCACATTAGTGTACCTTAGTTCATCACCAGAGGGGCAGTAATCCCTAACTTCTCCCTGAGATACTAAAAAGAGTCCTTGGGAAGAGGTTTAGTAAGGATATCTACAATCTGATCCTTAGAGGGCACAAACTCCAGTCTGACTTCATCCTTGTTCACTTGCTCCCTTAGAAGGTGAAACTTGATAGATATATGCTTAGTCTTAGAATGCAACACTGGATTCTTAGAAATATTTATTACACTTGAATTATCATAGAAAATTGTGATAGGCTCCTCATACTCTACTTTAATATCTCTTAGCATCTGCTTCATCCACAAAACTTGAGTGCAACTACCTATTATTGTAATGTATTTTGCTTCAGTTGTAGACAGGGATATTGCCTCTTGTTTCTTTCTTAGCCAAGAAACCAATCTCTTTCCCAAAAAGAAAGCTCCACCACTGGTACTCTTCCGGTCATCCACATCTCTTGCCCAATCAGCATCTTTGTTGAAACCACTCTTCAAAAGATGCTTGTCCAATCTTTCATACCAGGCTCTTGGGGCTTGCTTTAATCCATACAGTGCCTTCTTCAACTTGCAAACCATATCACCATGTTCAGATAATTGAAATCCATCCAGTTGTTCAAAGTACACTTCTTCTTCTAAGTCACCATTCAAGAAAGTAGATTTGACATCCATTTGATACACCTTAAAATCTTTGAAAGCAGCAAATGCAAGAAATAATCTGACTACTTCAATTCTTGCCACCGGAGCAAAAGTTTCTTCAAAATCAATTCCTTCTATTTGAGAGTAGCCCTTACAGACCAATCTAGATTTATTTCTGATTACTTCACCAACTTCATTTAGTTTGTTTTGGAAGACCCATTTGGTTCCAATCACATTCTTGTTTCTAGGTCTGGGAACAAGATCCCAAGTGTGATTTTTCTCAATTTGCATCAACTCTTCCTCCACTGCTTTGGTCCAGTTTTCATCATTGCCGGCTTCATTTATTGTCTTAGGTTCAATCTTTGAAATCAGACAATATTCATCTGAATTTTGAGCAATTTTCCTTCTAGTTTGCACAGCTTTGCTTTTGTCACCTATGATCTGATCTTTAGAGTGGTTCAGTTTTACATACCTTGGAACTTTGGGAGTTTCTTGTACTTTTGCTTCTTGATCAGGCTCATTCAGACCTATCTCTTCTTCTTGATTTACCGGATCAGTTTGAATCTGACTTTTAGAAGAGGATTGAACTCCTTAAACCAGAACACCATTCTGATCATCCTCATCATATTCATAAAACCTTGAGGGTTTCTCTATTCCCTCATCAACCTTCACATTTGTACTTTCTATCATCTTTTTCAGTCTCTTGTTTAACACCAATAATCTTTGCTTTGAGTAGAGTAACCCAAGAATATTCCTTCAACACTTCTAGCATCAAACTTGCCTAGATCTTCATCTCTTTTGATGTAACATTTGCTACCAAAGAATCTAAAATATCTTACAGTAGGAGTAATGCCAAACTAGAGTTCATAAGGGGTCTTACCAGTATTGCTTTTGATTTGAACTCGATTGAGAGTATAGACTATAGTGCTAACAGCTTCTCTCCAATAGATCTGAGGAACATTTGCTTCCATCATCATGGTCCTAGATGCTTCCTGGATGGTTCGGTTCTTTCTCTCCACTACTCCATTCTGCTGTGGAGTCCTAGGAGCAGACAACTGTCTCTTAATTCCATGTTTCTCATAGAACTCTATGAACTCACCGGATGTGAATTCTCCACCTCTATCAGATCTCAGACGTTTCAACTTTAATCCTATTTCATTCTCTACCATAGCCTTGAATATTTTGAAATTTTCAAGAGCTTCTGATTTCTCCTTTAGAAAGGTTACCCACATCATCCGAAAATAGTCATCAATTAGCAGCATGAAGTATCTATCACCTTGAATACTCCTAGTTTTTGCCGAACCACAAAGATCAGTGTGAACTAAGTCCAATAATCTGGTAGAAGACAGTTCCTTGCTTTTGAATGTGACTCTTCTTAGCTTACCCAACTGACATTCCTTGCATAAGATGTTAGTAGGTTTCACCAATTTTGGAAGATCTCTTACAACGTGAGTATTGCTTATCTTGATGATATTATTAAAATTCACATTACACATCCTTCTATGCCACAACCAACTCTGATCAACTTGAACAAATAAGCAACTTTTACCAGTACCAACCAAATGGAAGATATTACCTTTAGTTTGAGTACCGAATGCAATCTTTGTTCTGGAACTTTTAAAGATTTTGCATTTTCCATCCTTGAATCAGAGATCATAGCCTTTGTCCACCAATTGTCCAACACTTTGAAGATTGTGCTTCAAACCTTCAACATACAGTACATTACCAGTTTTGTTTCTTCCATCAAAAGAAATAGTTCCTCTTCCTCTAATTTTACCAGCAGAATTATCACCAAACATTACCACTCCTCCTTCATACCTTTCCAAATCTACAAACTTATTTTTGTCACCTATCATATGGTGAGAGCATCCACTGTCAATGACCCAATCATCCTTCTCTTCAATTTGGGCAGCCAGAGCTCCTTCCACAGTCTTAAGATTGACAGATACAAAGGACATTGGATCTTCTTCCTTGATGGCAATGAACACCCATTCATTTCCAGATTTGTTTCCTATCTCTGATTCATCATCTATTACTCCTTCATTATCATCATCTTCATGTACATAGTAACAGTTCTTTTGGAACCTTGGCTTGTTAGGATTTTCCCTTGAAAATCTTTCTGGACACCTTGAGTTAAAATGACCAATCTTATTGTAGTTAAAACACTTAAAAGGTAATTTTCCTTCATACTTACCAGATCCTCTTGGCAGCCTCTTTGCAATAAGGGCTTCAAGTTGAGCAGTTTCTACTTCTTCTTCTTCCAAATCTTTTCTTGCTTTTTCATACCATGACAATTTCTTTGAAGAATTTTCTCCCAGATCAAACCTTTGTTTACCTTTAACAGAGGCACTGGCTTTGAATGTAGATTTAGTCTTGGGGGGGTCATCTCCAAATTCTGTCATTTCAAATGCAACCAATTTCCCAGCCAATTGATCTCTTGTGACAGTTGTATGGGCTCTAAATTCTTCAATGGTAGCAACCTTGATTTTGTAAGAAGCAAGGAGGGATCTGAGAATTTTACCAATAATCTCATTTTCATCCAAGACACCACCAGCATTTCTAATTCCACAAACCAACTCATTCACTCTTGGCATAAAAGTGGCAATATTTTCATCATCTCTCATCTTTAGTTTTTCAAATTTCCCTTTTAGACTCTGTAACCTTGCACATTTAACATACTGGTCTCCTTCATGCAAAAGTTCTAGTTTATTCCAAATTTCAAAGGCAGTAGGTAGGTCAATAACATTTGAGAGCTCTGAGTCAGATAATGCACTTAGAAGAGCCTCTTTGGTCTGTAGATTGTTTTCAGCATCTGTGATTTCATTTAGGGTTATCAGACCACCCTGTGGAGGTACATACGCTTTTGTAACCATGGACCAATACGCCATTCCCATACACTGCAAGTGACATTTCATGCGACCTTTCTACAGAGCAAAGTTGGTTCCATCAAACTTCAGACTATCCTTCTTGTAAGATGAAATCCTAGATCTCCTCAAGTGGTTAAGCTCCTTTTAAAGGAACTTGGCTCTAATACCAATTGTTAGACTTAGGGCACACAACTGAGAGGGGGGGCTGAATTAGTTGTGCAAAAATTTCTCCAATTTACACACTTAAATCTTCTTGGTGATTAGCAGTATATTAAACATGAAACATAATGCATTCAAATCAAAAGTGGAAACTCATCAACACATAAGACACCAAGATTTTGACGTGGAAAACCCGGTTAAGGGATAAACCACGGGGTGATTAACCCAAGAATGTATTCTCTGTTAGAAGAATAGAAAGAACAAAATGGCACATGCCAATTAGGGCTCACTACCCGAGCACACTGCTCACAAGAGGCTCACTACCTACAAGAGACACACTATCTACAAAGAAATAAGTATCACTTCATGAACTACAGAATAGCATCTTCACCATGCTTGAATCAGTTCCATTTAAGCCCAATACTTCTGCTCTACCTTTTGCACACCTCCTCGCTACCACACACTCATCACCATAAGACACACTTCAAAATGACTTCACAATCTCTTATTTATACAAGGCATCACCTTAGGAACAATCATCTAAGTCAGAAAACACCTACAAGAACATCTGTAAGATGTGTAATACATCTGGTCGGCCAGTCTCAAGAAGAACACTAATATCCGGTGGTTATTCTTCAAATGTGAGCTTTAACTTCAATGTGGACCACCAACATGAACTAGAAACAATCCATAGATCACCACAAGCTTTCCTGAATCACCAAGAACATCCATACTTCATCTACTTACTAGAATCCTTCTCTCCTTCACTCGGAACCTCAAGAACACAGTCTATCATCACTATCACAAAGGAATAGGTTCTTCTAGACCTTCCAACCACAAACCAATAGACTTGACACTTTACAAGGACATTCTCAACACTTCCTCAAATCCACAAAATGGGATAATGCATTTCTGCATCTCACTGGACCCATCTGTGTCACTCTATCACCTTTGAACACCTACCAGAACCGGTTCTACTTGAGCGACCATAACTTCTTATGATCTTCATGTAGACCTCTGAAAACTTGACTGGAGCATCTCAAGACTTATATCTACAAACCTTTAAACCGCATCCTCTGATCCTCAACCTATCTTGGACTTTTACCTTGTTGTCATCACTATTCTTCACTGTTCCTGATTGAGACTATTTTTCTCAATATCCTCAACACACAACTCATCCAATCCTTCTCATTAATGCAACATGAGTATGTTGACATCAATGACAACACCAGTTAGACCCATACTTGCAATAGATAGTTGGATGATTTGGATAGCAAGATTGAAGAATGATTTTGGCAAAATGAGGATACTTGAAGAATAGATTTTATCAAATGGCTTGTAGAGGGCTTGATTTATAGGCAAAGCTTGATTTCAATGGATGGTTGAGATTAAAAGGCTAATTAACTTATGTGGATGGCTAAGATTGATTAGTTATTCCCACTCCTTGAGGAGATTGTAGTCATGTGACAAGTGTCAAATGGTCTTCCACTTTACAAGGAGACAAATGTGGAGATAGAGACAAATATGGAATTTCCCATTTTTGGAAAGGAATGATGTGGAATACATTAATTAAATAAATATTTAATTTATTTAATTAATTTAGATGAGGGAAAGGAACTATGGAAGGATAAATGGGATTATGATGGGGAATTAATTAAATAAGATTTATTTAATTAATTGGCTAATGGATAAGTGGAATTAGGAGTGGGATTTAGGAAAAAATGTTACATGATGTCTAGATAGTGTTTTTGACTAGGTGTTACAAGACATGGATAAATTTGGGACAATTTTGGGTGTCTACAACTATAATTCAATAGGGAGCTGAACAATTTGTCTATCGTAATAAGTTAGATGAGGCAATGGGAATCATTGGCCTCCATATATATGATAACTTGCAATTTCATCTAAGAAATTGTACAACTCCTAAGTAAATGTGGGACAAATTTAGTACTTTATTTGGTACAGTTGATGAGTTCAAAATACTTCAATTGGATGCTAAATTAACAACTTTGTGACCTGATGTCTTCCCTTCAATTGAATATTTCTTAGTCAAGTTCAAGTCTTTGCTTTCTCAACTTCAAGGTTGTGGTAAAACAAAAATAGATAAGGAATGTGTCTTCTCGGTTTTGTCAAAATTAAAAGGCCCCTATCAGGTTTTTACTTATACTTTCTACTATACAATGGATGCACTTGGTTCAACATTTACTATGCCTACTTTTGAACAATTTTGTGATCAACTTACGAGAGAACAATTAATGAAGTGAGAGATGGAATAAATAGCCCTCACATATATTTTCACACACACACACACATAGAGACTAAAATTAAACTTGCAACAATTGCTTGCAAATCTGGTCTACAACTTGCAACCAATTTTCATTCATTCATACAATCTTAATTAAAGAAAATTACACCAATCCAAAAAGGATAATGGGGCTGCAACAAGCCTTTACAAAACTTAAAAAAATCAGATATGAAATTATTTGCTACAAAAAATCAAAGTTCTACCATATCACTCTTTCTAGCTCCTGTAACAACACAAAAATCTCAACAAATAACTATGCAATTTGCATCTACTCCTATTGAGCTTTCAATTACTGTCCAAAAATCTTCAAACCTGCAACAACACAATCCAAAATGCCTCTTGGAGGTATGCCATGTCTCCCCTTTGTCTCTCCTGCAATCTGGAAAAAAAAAACTAACTTCAAAATGAATTGCATTTCTTTTTGTATCTCCTCTCCTTTGCATGAAAAATGTAATTTGAATTAATTTATGTGCATTTCAATTCATTTCCAGCCCACTCTCCAAAATGCAATGCCTCCTTTGGAAAAGACAAATTTTATTTATCTTAATCAATTAATATTGACTAAAATAAGCCATTTCAATTTTGTGACTTGTCATGCTTTGTTGTGGGGCTATTTTTAGCATTCTTGCTTTCATGTATTAAATTAAAAAATCTACATTCCTTAACTTGGGCACCCATTCTCTCCAGCCCTATTTTTTAGGGATTTGGGAATCTTAAATTTTCTAATTTAAATAGAATTAGAAACCTCCAAAAAACTAATGCCTCCTTTTGCTTTTTCTAGATTTTGTGATTTTATATCACAATTCTCACTATCTCCACTATCTTCCCACCTTGTCCACCTGAACATTCTTTCTTACATGTCCCTACAATTTTATATCTCTTCCATCCTTCATTCATCCCCTTTTTCTCCTTCTTTTCACATAATTCATCTCCCACCAACCTACACTGTGAAACAAAATCATAACCATTAGCTTCTTGATCATTATGAAAGAAATTAAATCCATGCATTACCTCTTTCTTTGTTATTTCTGCAACCACTTGTTCATCATCACCCTTGGTTACAACACTATACTCTTCCTCCTCTATGCCTTCTAAAAGACAATTTTCAGCTGCAATCACTTCATCCTCTACATTCTTATCAATGTTAGTGACATAATCAAAAGATTTATCCTCTCCAACCTACAATAAACTATCATTCATACCAATCTCTTTATCACATAAGTCAAGAAATGATGCAAAGGGCTCAACATCCTCCTTGTCGTAACCTTCCTTACTTTCAACCATTGTGGATTCTTTTACTAATGCATTCTTTGCTGCCGCATCATCTTCTAAAACACTTTTACCATGCTCAAATAAATCAAATTTAACATCAATCTTGTAAAAATTAGATTCTACCTCTTCTTCTTTCTCCACTGAAACCTTCATTTTACCTCTCTTGTATGCCATCAATACTGCTACAACTTGCATTAGCAAATCAAAATCTTCATCTTCATCCTCTTTCACTAATTGTTTAATTTCATTAACCAAACAATTTCCATTTCTATGACATACCTTTCCATCTTCCTCATTCAAGGGCTTCAACTTGTGTTTGATTCCATCCTTTGTCAAAGAGTATGTATTAGCATACCCATCATGTACTGCACCCCTGTCAAACTGCCAAGCTCTTCCTAATAACACATGACAAACATCCATAGACATTATATCACACAATACTTCATCATGATAATCACCAATCTTAAACTTTACTAGACATTGTTCATTTACTAGAACTTTGTGGTCATCTTGCAACCAAGCAATCCAGTATAGATGTGGGTGTCTTCTCCTTTCTAGCTGTAACTTATTCACCATTTCTTCAGAAACAAGATTGCCAGTACTACTGCCATCAATAATAACATTACAAACTTTACCTTCACATTTGCATCTCATTCTGAAAAATCTTCTCCTTTGATCAGGTTCTTTTCCCTTGTTCATCAAGACTCTTCTTGAAACAAGTGCTTCTCCATGCTCTACCTCTTCCAAGTACAAAGACTTAGCATCTTCCTCATTCACATTCGCTGCCCTTGCATTATTTCTAATCCTCTTAGTGGTCTTCTCTTTCTCTAGACACTCATAAGATCTATGTCCTTCTTCTCCACATCTAAAACAAGTTAATTTATAATTTCCTCTTCCTTTGAAGTTTTGGTCATGGGTCTGATTTGAACTCTCACCTCTTTCTTCCTTGCTGCCCTTAGTGTCTCCAATCTAATTTTTGTCCTCATACTGCGGTACATTATTTTTACCCTTTCCTCTTTGCTAATTTTCAAATCTCTTGTTCATTCTTTCTTCAATCTTCAAGGCAATTTGATATGCATCTTCCATTGTCAAAACTCTAACAAGTACCATCTCCTCTTGAATGCTCGGTCTTAACCCATTTATATATCTTACAACCTTTTCCTTGGTTGCCTCTGAATGTCTAGTCCTAATAATAAGTCTATGGAATTCTTCAGTGTATTCTTTTACAGTCTTTCTTCCTTGCTTCAAGCATTGCATCCTCTTGAGCAAATCCAATTCATAGTCTCCAGGAATAAATTGCCTTTTCATTATCTCCACCATTTTGTCCCATTTGGTAATTATATCTTTTCCTCTTCTTCCTCTTTCTAATTGGACCTCTCTCCACCATATTGAAGCATGTCCCTTCAATCTTGTCTTGGCAAATTTTACTTTATCAGGATCTTCTATTTCTTCAAATTCAAAATATTCCTCCATATCATTAAGACAATTTATTAATTCCTCTAGATTCAAACTTCCATTGAATGTAGGCACATCCATCTTAGGCCTTTTTCATATCTTTGATAATGCAATTACCAAAGGATCATGAGCAATTGCTACTATTGCACCTTGGCTTCCAGCTTGACTAGCATTCTCAGTACTCTCATCATCACTTCTTGGGTCTCTTATTCTTGCAAAAACTCTCCTTATATCATCTTGTAAAGTCTCTACCTACCTTTTCAAGGCTCTAAAATCATCATCTCTAACAAAATTATCTACTCTTCCTCTTCCTCTACCCCTACCTCGTGGGGTTCCCTTGGCAAACATCTTTGCAACACCACAACTCACAAGTCTTGGTGTAAACTGCCTCTCTTCAGCATTTTGTCTACACACTCAGGATAAAAATTTCTCTATACCACTAATGAAGTGAGAGCTGTAATAAACAACCCTCACATATATTTTCACACACACACACACAGACTAAAATTAAACTTGCAACAATTGCCTGCAAATTTGGTTTGCAACTTGCAACCAATTTTCATTCATTCATCCAATCTTAATAAAAGAAAATTACACCAATCCAAAAAGGATAATGGGGCTGAAACAAGCCCTTAAAAAACTTCAAAAAAATCATATATAAAATGATTTGCTACAAAAAATCAAAGTTCTACCGCATCACTCTTTCTAGCTCCTGCAACAACACAAAAATTTCAACAAATAACTATGCAATTTGCATCTACTCCTCTTGAGCTTTCAATGGTTGTCCAAAAATCTTCAAACCTGCAACAACACAATCCAAAATCCCTCTTGAAGGTATTCCATGCCTCCTCTTTCTCTCTCTTGCAATTTAGAAAAACAAACTTCAAAATGAATTACATTTCTTTTTGTATCTCCTCTCCATTGCATGAAAAATGTAATTTAAATTAATTTATGTGCATTTCAATTCATTTCTAGCCCACTCTCCAAAATGCAACACCTCCTTTGGAAAATCCAAATTTTATTTATTTTAATCAATTAATATTGACTAAAATAAGCCATTTCAATTTTGTGACTTGCCATGCTTTATTGTGGGGCTATTTTTAGCATTCTTGCTTTCATGTATTAAATAAAAATATATACTTTCCTTAACTTGGGTACCCACTCTCTCCAGTCCTATTTTTCAGGGATTTAGGAATCTTAAATTTTCTAATTTAAATAGAATTGGAAACCTCCAAAAAACCAACACCCCCTTTTGCTTTTTCTAGATTTTGTGATTTTAAATCATAATTCCCACTATCTCCACTATCTTGTTTTTCTCAAATTAACTCCAAATTCATATTTTAAATTTTAAAATATGATATGACATCCAAATGCATAGAAAAATGAATTTCATAAAATTAAAATATGAAATTCAAAGCACTCCAAAAATGCAACATAAAAATTAAACATATTTTGGTTCATAGAGGATTGCCACTATGTCATGGATGCTCCTGCATCAACAATCTAAGTTACTCTCCATGGATTCTACCACTTCTTCAAAAAGTCAAGCATTAGTAGTCCATGCATCTAAGGGTAAAGACAATAAGAATTCAAAACATTCAAAGGAAGAATCATCTTCAAGCAAAGAGAATTCATCTAAGAAGAAGACCAAACCTGATACTCCAAACACAACCTCTTCTAAGTCAAGTAAAAAAAAATTCAAAAAGAAAAATAGAGGGCCGTATACTTTTTATGGGATGTAGAATCATGATTTCAAGATTTGTCATCAAAGGATTGAGGCTTTGGAAGAATCCATGAAGAAACACAACATTGATACTCCCAAACCTAGCAAAGGCCATGCCCTTAGTGCTACAGGTTTGAATTCATTAACATCAAATTGGATAGTTGACTCAGGAGCCTCACATGACATGACTCATTTAGTTGATCTTCTTGAGTCTCTTTCTGATTGCACTACTCATATTTCAATGGTAAACACTTCATAGAATCCAATTATGGGGGCATGTTCAGTTCAACTAGTAGATGGTTGCATTGAGGATGTCCTCCTTGTTCCTAAACTTTCTGCCAATATTCTCTGTTTATCAGATATGTCATACTAGGGATGGAAAGATTGTTGAGTTTTCTCCACATGATGTTGTTGTTCATGATCTACAACATCTAGAGAAAATCATTGCTTTAGGTAGAGAAGATCATGGATCTAGATTGTACAGGTTTCATAGTTTTGAGACATCCAGTGGTTCATCACACATTGTCCATGCAGGCTCTTTGAGTCAACTTTGGCATGAGAGGTTTAGACACCTCAATTATAGATATCTTCAGCAGATGAGTACATAGGAGATGGTACTTGGTCTCCCTAAGGTTCCATGCACAAAATGTGTTTGTTGAGGTTGTGCACTTGGCAAACATCATCAAGAACCATTTCCTAAGGGTAAGTCCATTGTGCTACTTCCTTACTTGAGTTGGTTCATAGTGACCTCATGTCATTCCCAACTCCTTCATTTTTAGGGGCCAAGTATGTACTTACTTTTGATGACTTTTCTCACTGTACATGGGTGTACTTTCTTAAGTATAAAAGTGATGTATTCAACACTTTCAAGACCTTCAGGGTGTTCATGGAGAAGCAGTCAGGTTCTTCTATTCAGTAGATATGCACAAATAATGAGGGGAGTATGTGAATCAGACCTTTTAGGACTATTGCACTAAATATGGTATTTGACATTAGTATTCAATTCCCTACACTCCTTAGTAGAATGGTGTTGCCAAACAAAAGAGTAGAACACTCAAGGAAATGACAAATTGTATGCTTCAGTCTCGATCTAGGGCCCAGCTTTTTGGGTTGAAGAAATCAATTGTGCCAACTATATTCAGAACCACACTCCACACAAGGCAGTTTAGAATATCACTCCAGAGGAGGCTTGGTTAAATATCAAGCCTAGTGTTTCCTTCTTCAGGGTATTTGGTAGT
Source organism: Cunninghamia lanceolata (assembly GCA_027924645.1). Lineage (NCBI taxonomy): Eukaryota > Viridiplantae > Streptophyta > Pinopsida > Cupressales > Cupressaceae > Cunninghamia > Cunninghamia lanceolata. The sequence continues at coordinate 5,122,040 of BSBN01000958.1, read as the reverse complement.
GAAGCTTGGGCATTCATACCAAATGGTTGGCATAAGGAAATGTAGAGGAAGAGTCAACCATTCATATTTGTTGGCTATTGTGAGGATGTGAAAGCCTATAGATTATTTGATCCTATTACTTGAGATGTCCTCATTCAAAGAGATGTCCAGTTTGATGAGTCTTTCACACATATGGATCCTCCATCCACTTCTTCTTCCCCACTACCTACTCCTCCCTCTTCATCTCACAAGGATACCTTAGCACTTGAGGATCCTTTAGGTGTTAGTCCTAATCCACCATCTCCACCTCCACTTCCATCTCCACCACCACTTCCACCTCCACACACTCATGTTTTGCCTAAGTGGGCATGTAGTACTATTCAAGAGGCTAGATCTTTAGCTGGTGATCCTATGACTTCTCGCTGCACTCACTCACATACTTCTAGCTCTAGTCTTCTAAGTCATGACATATCTATAGATCCACAAAGTTTTTTAGAGGCATCATGTATTTCAAAGTGGGATTTAGCTATGGCATAGGAGTATTCTTCTTTGATGAAGAATAATACATGGGATTTAGTACCTCTTTCTAAGAGAAGAAAGATGGTTCGGTGCAAGTGGGTGTACCATACCAAGTATGTAGTTGATGATTCTATTGAAAGATACAAGGCACATCTTATTACTAAGGGCTTTTCACAAGTTGAGGGTATTGATTACTCTAAAACCTTTGCACCTATAGCCAAGATGGATTATGTTCACCTTATTCTTTCTATTGTTGCATCTCAGAGTTGGCAGGTATTTCAGATGGATGTGAAGATTGCCTTCTTGCACGGTGATCTTCATGAGGAGATCTACATGGAGCAACATCTATGATTTGTGTAGGACTCTTCACTTGTATGCGAGCTTTGACATTCTTTATATGGTCTCAAACAAGCCCCTGGGGCTTGGTATGAGAAGATTGATAGCTTCTTGCTTGCATCTGGTTTCACACATTGCCACTCCAATCACACTATCTATATTCAGAGACATGGGAATGACCTTCTAATTCTAGTCTTGTATGTAGATGATTTGCTTTTGACTAGCAGTTCCTCTTCCATGCTTCAAGATATTCGACACTCTTTGATGGAGAATTTTGACATGATAGATCTTAGGCTTCTGCACTATTTTCTTGGTCTTCAGGTTCTTTAGTCTACTGAGGGGAACTCCATATGCTAGCAAAAGTATGCCATTGATATGCTTCATCATTTTAGCATGGCTGATTGTAAGCCATCTCCTACAATATTTTAGTCTGGTGTTGTTTTGACTACCACTTGCACAACACCTTATGTTGATGCATCTTTGTACAGATAGTTAGTTGGTAGTCTTTTATATTTGACACATACTCCCCTTGATATAACCTTTGTTGTTGTGCTTGTCTCCCATTTTTCACATGAACCTCATGAGAGTAATTGGAAGGAAGCCAAACACATTTTGAGGTATATTCAGGGCACCACACATTTTGGAATTCAGTACACACTAGGAGCTTCATAGATAGTAGGCTTCACTGACTCAGATTGGGCAGGTGATGTTGACTCACGAAAGTCAACTTCTGGGTTTGTTTTCTACCTTGGTTCAGCTCCAGTTGCTTGGTCTTGCAAGAAGCAAACTGTTATCGCATTATCATCCATGGAAGCTGAGTATCGTGGTGTAGTTCTTGCTAGCCAGGAGGTTCTATGGCTTCAATAGCTTTTGACAGAGTTTGGTCTACCACCAGATCTTCCTAATATTCTTTGGTGTGATAACTAAAGTGCCATTCAAATTTCTCGCAACCTAGTTGAGCATCAGAGGATGAAGCATATCAAGATTCACATGCACTTTATTCAACAGCTTATCTAGGATGGTGTTCTTTCCTTAGAGTATTTGTCTACTCAGGATCAAGTTGCTGACATCTTCACTAAACCTTTAGCATCGCCTCATTATCTTGAGTTGTGACATATGCTTGGGGTGAAGGAAGTTGTCCTTTATAATTAGATCTCTTTTTTGGAGAGGAGTTTTTCCCACAAGGTTTTTCCTTTACTCCATTTGTGAGAGACTTTCAATTTGTACATGAGTACCTCATCAAGCCATGTTGTTGGGACTCATTTTCAGTGATTTGCTCCCTAAGTATCACTTAAGGGGGGTGTTAGTGTGAAGGGTGTCTTTAGTCATCTAGTTTACATCTATCTAGTTTCACACTAGCTTAAGTTCATTAGTGGTTTAGTTGTCTCACCTCATAGGCATTTGACACATGCTCTCACACTTGTCCCAAGTGTTCTACATGTGTCACATCTCATGGAGGGTTAGTCAATGTTTGACTCTCACCTTCTCACTTCCTCCTTGTCCTACATATACAAGGAATTCTTTGTACATTCTCATACATTTTATGATAGTTTTTAGCCTCTTACTTTGTGCAAATTCATCTTGTGGAAGTTTGGTTATTCAATTCATTTCATTGTTACTCCTATAGGTAATACTTCTTTGTAACGTTTAGAGAAAATTATCTGAAAGTTACATTTGTTTTGACTTTGCAAGTTTGACGGTAGTAAATATGGGACTGGGTGTTGTTCGGGGAAAATTCCTTGAACAACACCTGACTTGTTACAAAGGGTGCTTAAGGTGTTGTTTGGATATTTTCTCCAAACAACACCAATCCATATGACTTGTGTTGTTCAAAGAAAAATATTTGAACAACACCTGTTCGAATATTTTAAACTCAAAAATGACATAGGATTTAAATAAAACAAAACTTAGGTTTTAAAACAAACAATTAATGATGTGGCTCAGAAATTTTTCTTTGAGCTACATCCATATAAGGGTTTCTATGATGATTATGATTGTATTAAAATAGTCAATGCAGCATACTAAAAACTTAGGGTTTTAAAGCGAAATGAAATGAAATGCATAGTAAAGTTGAACAAAACTAACAACAACAAAGGAAATGAAAGGCAACAAGAATTACCTGTGATAGAAATAACAATTGAAAATCCATGGGCCAAATATTGTGCAGGCAATCGATCACATGACAGTAGGGTGTAAGACATGGAAATGATGCAGAAGAATAGGAATGGTAAACAATAGATGGTTAAAATGAAAAAAATGTGGGGTTATAAGTATATAAACCCAACATTAAATGATATTTAATGCCAAGCGTACAGGTGTAAGAGTGTAGTTGTGGAGAAATTATCCACAATTAAACATGCATTAATTCTTCACAAATATGTAAAGTCGCTAAAAAACAATGATCCAACACAATGGAAAAAAATTGCTAAGTGACAAAAAACTTGTTCTTTCACAATTTTGCAAAAGGCGAAAAGTGACCCCAATCGAAATAACTTTTCAAGGGGTTTGACTGCACACGCGCCATTCAAATTTTACCTTGATTTGTATTCTTAGAGGACATGGGCTATGAGACGAACAAGTTTCATAGGGTTATCCCACGAATTGAGTAATTGAAATTTGAGGATAACACAATCGTCTATAACTTGCACTTAGCTTTTTGATTCTCAACAAAAAATGCTTTGATACTTAATAATGCCTATTACGGTTACCTTTTATTTGCAGCAAATTCACTAAGTACAAAGTATTAATTGCTTATTGCAGTTAGGTGAAACCTTACCATTTGGGTGTGGGTGAAGCTAATAGCTGGCAAATGCATGAGTTTTAAACTTAAAATACTAATGGCTAGGAGCAAGCTTCTAGTTGATATTTAAGATAGGATATGGATATGGATATTTAAAACTTAAAATCAAGTTTAAAATATCCATCACAAAATATCCTTTTGACTTTGACTAAAGGGAAGGTGAAAAATCATAGTGAGCAATTGATTTAGTGACATCACCAATAGGGTGGTCAAACTTCGTTGACCGAGGATCCAGGTGGTGAGTTCTCCTTTGATTGTGAGGGTCAATATATTTGAAATGTCCATGTGAAATATCCATTGCAAGAATATCAATTTGAAAAGTTACCGCTTTAAGCATCCAAAATGAGGCTCTTTGGGATTGGATATGGATGTGGATATTACAATTTTAACATTCGATGAAAAATATCCATTCAGTGGAAAGCCCAAAATCTAAAGTAAATTTAATTACTAGAACTTGATATGGACTAGGATATGACATTTGTTCGATTTATCATGTCCTTTCAAAATATCCAGTCTGGTTGACAATTTCATGACTTGGTATGGCAAATTTGATGGTCAAAACACAGACATGGATATGGACATTACTTTGGGATATTTGTTGGTCAGGATACATAATCAACTTAATGGTATTTAATTCTCTTTTTGGGTCTGGATATGGTGGCTATGTGTTGGAAACATAATACGAGGACTAGACATGATACTAAAGATCAGTCATGATATTACACCTTCATAATATCCATTTCTCGTTGACTGAAAAATTCAAATGGTCATAACTCACTCATTTTAGTGAATTTTAACATGGTTCAAAAGGCAATGTTGGTTAGAATTTCATGCTCTAGCCATCCATGACCTCCACAAGGGTGGATTTCAAACTTGAAATCTAGGGTAGAATCAACTTGGAGGAAGATGTCATTTTACCATACCACCCAAAGGGAAATCACACAAGCAAGACAAAACAAAAGTTGGGTCCCTATTTTGCGGAGCCGAAATGGGGTGTGTTGTGAGACTACACAACAACTTGCCACCAAATAAAACAATGAAATTTCAACCAATTTGAGTAAGAAGAGTAAATTCAGACATAGATTTTCCAACTTCCACTACATATGGATGTTCTAACTAATCAGATGAAATCAAGGCCACCAACAAAACCAGATTATGGGAAAGAATGTGAGTGTGTGCAATTGATCCATTTCTTTCCTTCTGGATAGGTTGAAAGCAATAGTGACTAACATTAAGCTACATAGTTTAATTTAACCATTTAAGTCAATCCTTGATAGAGCCTTACTTCTTGTCAAGCATCCAAAGCCTCAACAAGGTTATCACCTATAATTCCCCCAAATAGAGTCCTACTGCCAATTAGGCATTCATAACCCTGATAAGTTTATTTGGATGACCTTGAGAATAAGTCTCTTTCTTCTTTTGATCTTTAATACTACACTTCATATGTAAGATATATCATTTCAGCTCATTGATTGCAAGGTAATGGAACCTACTATTAGGCTAGGAATTATATGTTGCAAGTATGTTCCTAATCGGTGTTGTCATTGATGTCAACATATCTATGTTGTCATTGGTGTGAAATGTGCTCTTATTTTGTTGCTTTCTTGTAATAAGTGAGATGATTTGTATTTATTTATGTAAGTGATCTTGATGTTGAGGATATTGAGAAAATTAGCTCCTCCGGTAGAAACAGTGAGTTGTAGTGGAAATAATGTATTACATACAGAAGAACAGTCCAGAAGATTGCTTTGAATTTCATGTAGGATGAATATCTTTGTTTGCAGATTGGAAGTTATTTAGAAGTCTATTTGAAGATGTTATATTCCATGTTTGAGCCTCTGGTATGAAGATTTGAGTGAGTTACGTTCACCAGAGTGAACATTGCTTTTCCTGTATGTTTGGTGGTGAGAGGGAGAAAGTGTTATGCTCCTCATTCCTCCGCATTAAAGTATTTTGGTTTATAGTTCTAAAGTTAAGTTTGGAATGATGATAAGTTCTTTCAACTACAATGGTTCATGATTTGGTCATCCGCAGGCTATCCTTTCTTTAAGACAGTGGCTGATAGTGTTGTTCTTATGCTCAAGTTTGAAGAATCTTCTTGACAGAGTGGATAGAGATCGTGTGGTTATTCTTGGTGATTAAAATGTTCTTGTGGATGTCTCCGGATTGTGTTCCTACCTTTGGATTGGTCTATAAATAGAAAATTGGATCATGGATGAAGAATGTTCTTAGAAGATCTAGTGTTCTCACTAGTCTTGGCCGACTTGTCTAATTTTACTAATTGTGGAGATAACTTGAAGATTGTGGAAGTTTGTCATGGCATGAAGAATTGCGTTTGAGTCCCAACTAAGGCATGGTATGATCAAGATACATCTTTACATCTTTCCCTTAGAAAATTTTTGTATTCTCCAGACCTATTTCTATGTATGTTTTTGTAATGTCAACCTTGGAGATTGTTCCAATGGTTGATGAATGTATTACCGACCTTGATGTACATTCCAAGGTTGATGACTTGTATAAAGACTTGTAATGTAATTGCAAAAATGGGAGAGTGTACAAAAATGAAGAGATAAGTGTGAAGGTGTTAAAGAGTAGAGCAGAGAAGTTATATTGTGCTTCAATGGAACTGAACCCAAGCATGGAGTAGATGCTACTTAATCAGTTCACCATTTTTTGTAGTGAGCCACCCCTTGGTAGTGAGTTGTTCTTTACAGTGAGCAATTTGGGTAGTGATCCTCTATTTTTCAGTATTGTTATAACTCATATTTTCTATGGGCTAACACCCACCATGGTTTTTACCTTTTAGGGTTTTACACATGAAAATATGGTGTCTACTATGTTGAATGGGTGATTGTGATTAAGTTATGGTTTCATGCTTTCATGGTTAAATCTGATTATCAGTAGTTAAGTAGTTGATGGTTTATGAGGTTAAGTTTTTATGACAATTGATTCACCCCCCCTCAGTTGTCTTGTGTATTTCAACAATTGGTATCAGAGCGGGTCCTTGGAAGAAAGCCTAACAACTTGAGGAAGATCCAAGATGTCTTTTAAAAAGGAAACACCACAATTTGATGGGACAAATTATGCTCTATGGAAGGTATGAATGAAAATCCATCTCCTTTGTCTTGGTTATAGAGTGTGGAAAGCTAAAAAATCAAAATATACCATGCCTCCAAATTGTTTGATAACTGAAGATGAAATCAAAGAATATGAGTTGAATATAAAAGCTAGAGATGCCTTGTTAAGTGGTTTGTTCGACACTAAGATGATAAAGTCATGGATCTAGAATCTACAAATGAGGTTTGGGAAAAGTTGAAGAAACTGATGAAGGAGATGATTCTATAAAGGAAGCCAAGCTATAGGGCCTGAAAGAAAAATATGAGAGTTTGAAGATGAATGAAGATGAAAACATTACAACCTTTATGCAAAGGGTTGATGAACTTGTCAATCGAATAAAAGGTATGGGATGAACTATTGGTGATAAGGAAGTTGTGATGAAAATTCTTAGATCACTACCAAAGTCCTACAGTCACAAAGTAGCTACAACTGAAGAAGTAATGACTGTGAAAACTATTGATAGAGATCAATTACTTGGAAAGCTTATAGCCTTTGAGATGAGAGAGTTTGGTGATGCTCTACCAAAAGTTGTAACTTCTTTCAAAGCCAGTACTTCAGAAAAGATCTCCAAAGCTAAGAAATATAAGGTGGAACCTGATGATGACTTTGATGAAATTGAAGCTAACTTTGTTAATAGATTGCAAAGAGGTTCTGGTAAGTGTTGATGGTGGTTTTAGCATGCAACAACGCAAGTATGATTTCTGGTTTCACACCTCTCTTGAAAAGTATCCTACCCTAGGTAAGACTACTCCAAGGATAATATAGCTAGGTCTTAGCTTGCTTGGAATCTCTCAATTGGTATGTTCTAGCTATGCCTACAAGGGGTCTTACATGCAATATGCAAATCTTCAAGTTTGGGACAGCAAATACCCATAAACCCTTTTATGATTTTCAGCTAATAAATAAGATAAAGTGTAGCTAAAATTCCTATTCTAACAATGGTTTTAAAGAAAATGCAAAAGAATAGGATTTCAGAAGAATCCTAAGTGACATTCATAATGCACAAGTTATCTTTAGTAGACAAATACTCTTAAACTCTTAACTAGCTTCCTGAGTTACCAAACTAAAATGGGTGTTACAGTGCTGCAGAAAACGGTGCTATCTTCAATGGAGGTCAATAGATTTTTAGATCACATTCATTTGCTAAATACCCAATAAATGGCGCAACTTAACTTATAAAATGCAATTGAACTTCAGCACAAACAATCAGCCTAGACTAACTTTACACAGCTATTTACCATTAGCAAATAACTAAAAGTATAGACTTGGAGTATTCATCAGATAATATAGCAAACCTTGAACATTATAAAAGCACAACTAACTAACTATGGGAGAGCAAGAAGTGAACCATGAAAACCACAATGAGTTAACACAAGATACAAATTCTCAGAATTACTGTAGAAACTTGCTTTGTATTACTTCAAATGGCATAGAGTCAAGAATTTAGTATCAAAATCTCTCTTACAAACAAAGGAAATGGCAGCCCTTTATATAGAAAAGTAGCATACCAAGTTTTCAAATGAATAGTGGAGATTAACTCAACACCGACGGTCTAGATTACATTAATAAATACAATTATAATAGCTCACATCAATTCTTGGATTACATTTTGTCTTCTATGAAAAAGATGAAAAATAGCCCTCAGATACATTGAATCTAGTCAATTTGAATAGCCAACTCAGTATATTAGTAGAAAAGAACATTTTAGAAGCAGGAAAAAGACAAAAATAGAGTCACATGCTGCCCCAAATACATCAATTTATAATTATGAAGGGATTACATCCTTAGAATATTCAAAATAACATCAAGATTCATTATCTAAGTCAATTTTGTCTTCACTAGCCAGCTTGTTGCGATAAGTTAGCAATGCGTCAAGTGCAGCGTTAATCTCAGATGGATCTAGGCCTTTTGAATGATTTATTCTATAATCAAACATCTCTTGCTCCCAACTGAATTTGTTGTATATCTTTTCTATCTCTGCACCTGCTTTGTGACCCGCACTGAATTCAGCTCTGAGGTCGCTTGCCTTGTCCAACCTATCTTCCATACTGAGTGTGGCATCTTCAAAAATCACCTTATGCAACTTATTTTTACACTTCTCAATATCAAATGGAGCATAATCATTGTAGGATACTTCCCAACAATCCTTTAAAGAATCATTGATATCATATATGATGGACCTCAACTCTTCATCGGCTGGCTAATATGCTTCTTTTATATTCTTAAAAGTTTCCTTTCTCAAGAGTAGCTGTTGATACCATTCAACGGCCTTGGGCAGCTGATTCCTAGTCAAAACATTCTCTACAACCAAAGTCTAGGTAGGAAATTCTCTGATGCTCTTTATCCGATAATACACATGTGAATAGTATTCGTCGAAGGAATCACATTCTTCACGCAAGTCTTTCCATTTCTTATGCAATTCTACTAGTTTCTTGTGCACTTGAGCAAAGGCACTAATGGTTTCACATCCCATCTCAAAAACCTTCAATAACCAATTCTCTATACCCTGGGATTTGGATCTCACCTCACCCAATCTAGCCATTTCCTCAGTAGACAGGAAAGTGGGTATTGTCCTTATATCTCCTCCTGCATCTACTAGCTTTACCAAAAATTGGAGGCATGAGCGAAGTTCTTCATTTTGCTACTTCAAGTCTTTCTTGGACATTTCATCTTTGTCCAATTGTTCCAAAATTGATGTGACTGAAACTTTAAAATCATCCACTCTTTGAGCACGAGTGGCTAGTCCTAGATCAACTTTAGATATTGTGTAATCCTCTTCCCTGATTTGTTCTTTTGCAACATCAGCTGGCGGGACTGCTATTTCTACAATTCTTGATCCAGATTCATTCTTATAGATTATTGACTGTATCTTAGCCTTCTTCTGCTTCTTAGGCTTATGAGCCTATGACAAGATCATACTTAGATCAAGCTGCATTACTTCTACTTGTCGTTCAAGATATGTTATTCTGCCTTGCAGCCATTCAGGTGCAAAAGATTTGTTCACTTCAGTAGCTCCATCCTTATCAATTATAGCCAGCTCTTTGGGTGGTTCTTACTCTTTCTCTGGCTCTTCATTCTCCTCTGGACTTATCTCTTCTTCCTTTTCTTCTTCTTGGGCTAAGTTATCTAGATTTGTCATTGTAGTTTCTTGTACAAACTTAAAAACTTCCTCTGTTTGATCTTTGTCTAAAGGACTATCAGATACATCAATGACTTCCACATTGGCTGAAGGTTCATGGAAGTATTTATCACTCACTTCAGCCAATGTATCTTTCTCCTCCTCAAATTTTATTTGAGGCTCATGCAATCCCAACTCTGTACATACTTCCTCAATCTCGGGTAGTAGTGGTACTTCCAATGAATCTATAGGCATTTGTGAAATAGGGACAACAGAAGATATGGCTAAGGAAGGCGCAATGGCTTGTGTCAGGTTGGCCAAGATTGAGGATAGGGAGAAGAAATGACAAGTGGTGAAGGAAAGGGTAGTGAGGGTAAAGGAAGAGGGGGTGAAAGACTGGTAGAAATGGGAGGTAATGGTATTTAAGTGGAAGAAGTAGAAGAGGTGAGTGTAGTGATAGTGGAAGGGCATGAAATGGTGACAGTGGAAGAAATAGGGCTGCTAGAGGTGTTGGAAGAAATTGCCAATGAGCAAGAAGTAGTTACAATGGTAGAGGTAAGGGAGGTGGTAGGAGATGCTTCTCGAGTTATGGAAGCTGAGGTTATGGGTGAAGTGGATGCAGCAGAGGAAGGAGTAATGGAAGGAGAAGTGGCAATAGAAACAATAGGGGTTGTGATAGTAGTACCCACACTTTGGGTAGTAGGAGGCTGGGCAGTTGAAGGATTAGAATCATTCTTGGTTGCAGCATCTCCTTACTAACTTCTTTCACTTTCACCTTCTTGGCCTTCGAGCTTTCTCCAGAACCACTTGTCATATCTCTTTTCTTGGAGGCCCTTGTCCTGGTAGAGGGAGGTTGATCTTTCTTTTGAGGAGACCTTGCAGATGGCTTCTTCATCTTCTTCACCTTTTCAGCCAGAGATGTATGTTTTTCACTATCTGACTTCTCTTTCTCAGCTATCTTGGCTTCATCTGTGACATGGATTGGTTCATCCTCTTCTCCCTTGGAGTCCTTATCTGAATCCAATGTTGTATAAGTGAGTTGGACTCCTTGTCCTTCTATAGTGGCCATTTGAGCTCTTACCCAAGCCTTGCTTACTCTAATAGGTTCCCTCATAACAATATCCAGGGAGCTCTCTTCTGCATTTGCCCAATTTGGCAATGGGATATGTTGATGGTACTGAGCCTCCCATGGTCCTCTAACCATAACATTTTCATCATCCTATAGCTGGTTTGGCACTGCCATAATGTGAAACTTCCTAATAAACTCTAGAGGCAGCCTTGAATGTGCTTTCTTCATGATCTCGTAGTCATCGGGGCAATTGGACAAAAAATCTTCAATGTGCATTTTGTGGAAGAGCTTCTTGCTTGAAAAATCTTTCTATCACTCTATTTGGATCAAAATGGCCCCTTGCATTGTAGTAGTGCAAATTTAGGAGCTGAAGCTCTTTATCAGAATTTTTTGCTAATGCCAAAGAAGGGCATGCATAAATCCCCTTGCCAAACTTGATGGGAAATTGAACATTAGTTCTGTGCAAGTGTTTAAGTTTCTTAGCATAGGGTATTAATGATGGTGACAGGTTGTCATTGATGTCAAAAAGGTGTTTGGTCTTCATGTCATATTTCAGGATATCTTAGCATCATGTGTGAGAACAAGATGTGTAATGTTGAAATCAGGTGATGTCATCATGTACTATGTGAAATTGTCAAAGGTTGGACAAGAGGATCTATGTTGAATCATGCTAGTGTTAGTATTGGTGGGTTGTTGATCAAGACGCGTGTCAGTTGATTATTTTTCTCATATAAGTTGGGTTTAGTATCTGTCTACAATATGTTCTTAAAGTGTTGTGACATTCAGATTGAGTTGTTGATAATGCAGATATAGCAGGATGTATGGCAGGATGAAGCTTCACATAAAGAAGATGGTTTGAGGACAATGTCAAAGGTTGAGCTGTTAGGACATCAAGGAGTTGGTATTGTTCAAAATGTTCATATGATCTCAATTGATCATCAAGGATGCCTTATTGCTCAGAAGCTTCATATGGTATCTTCACAGTTGGTGTTCATGTGTAGTGGGTAGGTATATTTCATGTGATTTATATCAAGAGTTCATAATGTACTTCTTACTTCATGATGCTTGGTGGTCATGCTTAAAAGTCTCATGCTTCAAGGTTGACCAAAATGTTGTGTTCTTGGTATGCTTGAGTTGTTGCTTCAGAAGTTGAGTTGAAGTGTGTTTATGATGGTTTCATTTGGTATCTTTTGATGTTAATTGGTTCACCATGCTTCATTGGGTCCATGATGGTTTTGACTTCAGTACCAAGAATCTTCTTTATCAGAATTGTACGTGCAGAGGAACAAGCTTGTTTAATCCTTGATGGAGATATAAGTTTATAAAAGGTTGTTTACTAGGGTTTATAAAATTAACATCCTAAATATTTTTTTTAAACCCTAACCTCATGTTTTTTAAAACCTAAGCTCTAACCGTCACTAATGAAGTGCACTTTATGTTATGTTTTTAAGTTGACCTCTCATAGCAGGTTAAGTCACTAAAGGTGACTTTCTTAAGGGTTCTATTAACATGTGGATGACCGGACCTTAACCTTTGTTACTAGTTGCAACGGTTATAACTATGAGCGCATTGTGTGTTAAAATGTGATCGATAGCTTAGATTTAAAGTTGATGAGCATGAAAAGAAGCAATCGGCGGCTAAGTTTAAATGTTGAAATTTCCTCACAGGTATTATTTTTGACGTTCTTTTAGCTGTCTATTGCTTAAGGACTATAGATAAGACAATCTTTAGTCATTTAAAGATAAGGCATATCTATGTGCTATCTTTCAGAGATTTGTTTCCATTCTTTCTAAATCATCTCATGGCAGAGAAATAAATAAGGAGAAGTTATTTTTGGAAAGAGATTATTGTGAGGATATTATTATGTTTAAGAGTATCTTTTAACTTCCTTATGAAGGCTTCTGGATCTGAGTGAACATATGAAGAATTTTTGTTTGAAGATCTTTTTTTTTTAAAAGAAGGTGCAGAGGAAGATGAAGGTTAAAAAGGTAGATTGGAAGAAAATTTTGAAGATTGATTTGTTTTTATTGTAAAATAATATCAAAGAATTTGAGAAGTTTTTTTTAAGACAAAAATGACATATATATTTGCATATTCTTATAGGAATATTGTTGGTCATGATGTTAGTCATAAACAAGCATAGAATAAAAGTACACATTAACCTTTATTCATCTTGAAAGATACTTATGGATTCAAAGAATCCATGATCCCAAGTCTCCGGTGATTAGGTCTTAATCGTCTGAAGCTACTCAGAGGTTAATGTGTGTTGCTGTTTCCATTTTGGGGCCTTACGTGAAATTTCATCATCGTCATGACATTCCTGCAGAAATTCTTTACAAAGAAGTCATATAATGCAGTTATTAGATGAAAAGATATAGAAATACCTCAATCTTTGCATGACATTTTTCAATTGTGCATGCTTTGCATTCAAATATGCTAAATATTTGCGATTACCTACGAGATGTCTGCATATTTGTGTTATTTACTTAGGATTATCAGCTGTTTACAATTGTGATAATGAAATGCTCTGAAATTGAAAGAAATTAAAGGAATACTACAATTTAAAGTTAAACCTTCAGCTATTGATCCACATACATACTCGATACTGTCATGAGGAGAAGAAATCAAACTATATGTTCACCAGGATGTTCCACAGCTAGATACAGTTGATGCAAACTTCAGAGGATGAAGAATGAAAACAATACATGCAACATGATGAGCACTCCAAGGGACGCAGCAAATCAAAGCACATATCTAGAATTCAGACACAGATTACTCAAGATTTACGAAGATTTGTAATCAAAATACTCTTCTACTCATTAAGTATGCAAAAAGACATGTACATATACAATAACTTTGAAATGAGCCCTGAATACTTTAGCAAACATATTTCAATTAAGTTTCAAATGTTTCAACAAGGCATTCCACCACCTTTTATAGAATAAGGTGATGAATCCATTACAAAAGATCTGTGATCCTGATTTATCAATACAAATCGACGGTCACGATTCTCTTGACATTGTCAACCTTTACAAAATGGCACAAGTTGCCAACTAGCAACTATCTATACTACTTATGCTACTATCCCCTTCATGATGTATCTTCATCATGCTCCTCAGCTAATTCATGCAGGTCATCATCATGTGCATCACTTTCTGAACTTTCACTATCCTGATGATGATGCTGCTGCATATGAGGCTGCATACTACTGCAGAACTACTCGTATGAATGCACAACCTGATCTATCCCTCCGCCATCTTGAGTCTTTGCTTTGACAATGGTGTGCTTATGTGCTTCATATTTGTCTCTGCTATTATCAAGCTTATTTTTCCTGTCCTGCAGTGTCTCTTTGTATTTCTCCATCTGGACCTTGATCCTCATTATTTTATCTATCAATTCTTCTGTCAAAGGGACAGGTGGACCATCTATCTCTAATTGGAAGTTGCTGTGTACAGCTTTAATGGAGGACTCTTCATCTTGATTTTCTATTTTACCTTCCACCTTGCCTTCCAATGCTTCCAATATCACCGCTTCTTCAGCCATTAAATCCCGTAGCCTCATGCTGATATCCCTCAGCTTATTATTACATCTTTTGAGGACTCCACACTCAAACTGAGTGTCTTTATACCAGATATCTATCAATAACGCAGTATTACTATTTAGCACCTGCTTACTGATAAGCAGCTGAGGATTTATATTCCTTATTTCCCCTAACAGGCTTAGGACTCTCTCCAGCTTGTAAGACCTCTTCCCAGTCTGCATCTACAATATATCCACTTTGGCCTTGGAGTCACTAAGGATGCTCCACCTCTTCAAAGAGGCCTTCATTATTTCAATAGCATCATCCAATGCGGATGACATCCATTTCCTTATTACGGACGCCTCATGCTTCATGAGGTCCAATTTATTTACCTCCTCCTGAGAAATGGCAGTCAATGGGACTGCATGTTCAGTTGTGGTATCATCAGGATCAGTCAACCCTTTGATATAGGCATGCAACTGAAAAATGTACTCATTATGTTGCTTATTTTTCTCCTTCTCTTTTCACCTTTTGAATTAGAGAGTCAATGATATCTTTGCCCTCCTGACCTTCTTGGTCCTCATTAGCAAAGCCCAAATCTACTGTACTGATTTGAAATTCATCGACAGTGATTTTACCTTTTTCCTTCTCCACCGCAGGTACGGCAATTTGTGCGGTCCTTCTCCCAGTTGCCAGATCTCTCTTGATGGCCAAAGTCATTCTGGCCTTCCTCTTTGGATTCATTATATCCACAGAGAATAGGGTGGAGACGTCGAATTCCTAAATTTCAAGTTCCTCTTCAACATTTAGTTCCTTTGCTAACCATGGAGGTACATGATCATGTTTCTTAGCATCATCATGATGTTCACCCATATCTCCTATTTCTATCAACAGATGTTGTGGAGATGGTGATTTTTCTTTTTCTTCCTCCTGATGCTCGCTTTGTTGTTGATTGTGCAGCACCTCCTCCTGTTGAGGAACTTCCTTCTCTGGGGGAGCATCTTCTTGGTGTGGGGAACCCTATGGCGCATCTATTTGCTGATCATGATGATCATGACCTTCTTCTATCATTCCTTCATCTGTTCCCAATTCTTCTCCTTGCTGCTTATCCACTGCACCAGATACTAGGGACTCTGCCTGATCTACTGGCAATTGTTCTGCAACTATTATTTCTTCCGAGCCTGCACTATCAACTTCTTGTATTTTCGTAGCTGGATCCTCTTTTGTTTCTTCCTTTTCATCAGCCTTCATTTCTTGAACCTCTACTATAGCAAGTTCCGCCGATGTATCCTGTGGACTTTGTTGTCCTAATTCCAGAGCATGGCCTTCCGATTCTGCCATCTCCATTTCTTTTGTTGGTTGGCCTTCACCAAGTGATCCTGTTGGCTGTTCAGGACTTGCATCCTATTTCTCTGTCAGGTCTACCACTACAGGACTTGTCACCTCTATGATCAATGTATCTAGCCCTATTTCCTAAGCTACTTGCTCTGGGCTCTTTTCTCGCTCTTCTTCCACTTGCCTCATCTCTTCCAGTACTGATTGAACTGGTGGAGACTTGTGGGGGGTCATACTAATACCAGCAGCCAGTGTTTCCATCTTCTGTGCAGCCACATCCTGCACCACCTCATCATCAGACAAATTTATTGTCTCGTCAAGCGAGACATGCCCTTCTACTTGTGTCTGGGAAGTTTCTTTCAGCTGCTCCTCAGAAAGTTTAGTTTTGAACTTGACGATGGTAGGAAGTGGAACATTATGTTGAAGTTCCTTGCGCACTTCACTACCTTCCCCTTGTAATGAAGTAGGGGGTTGGGTCATTCCACCTCTCATAGAGGTTCTTTGTTTCTTAGGTGGGGGAGACACCAGCACCTGTGGAGCTCTCCTCTTCCTTTTTATTACCAATGGAGCCTCCTCTTCCTCAGGCTCTTCTTCTATGAGGGCATCCTCTCCTCCTGGTTGTTTAGAGGATTGACCCACTTCTTGGGTCTCAGTGATTCTAGCCTCTGCTGTCTTACTTTTCTTGGGCTTTTCTTTCTTTGGAGGGGATGCTGATTCTCATCCTAACCCTACCGCCTCCTCAGCTGCAAATACTGCCCTTTCGATTATAATCCCTTTTGGTCCCTATTCCACCCTCTTGCCCCTTGGGGGTCTTTTGCTCTGCTGTTGTGGTGGAGGGATTCTATCTTCCTTGGTCTTCCTCTTCTCTAACAGGAAGTCATCATATTCATCCGCGGGGATATCCTGCCCTTTCTTCTTGTTGTCCACCGTAATGGCAACACCTTTCTTCTTCAATGCCTCTATCTGTGCATCAACCCAAGCTTGGGTTAGGTGTAGGGTCCTGGTAATGAATGGGTCCAACGATATGTCCTCCTGCATAGTGAGGTCAGGTGCAGAGATGGTGTCATTATATATCTTTTTCTATTCATACTTGTCTGCCATTGTCCTGCCATCATCCTTCTTTAATTGTTGGGGAAGGGAGATGCAATCAAAAGTTCTAACTTGGTTCAGAGTTAACCTCTAATACCTCCTTCTTCTGGCTTCTGCCTCATCTTCACAGTCAGCCCAAAAATCCTCTAGGTGCCTTTGGTGAATAAGCTTTCCTAGTATCTTCTGTATCCTGCCGTAAGGATTATATGGTCTTGTTATTGGGAAAGGCTGCAAATTCATTTTATTCAGGGTGACCATCACCTTCTTTATATTATCAGAGTCAGGGCACATATAGTTGCCAATGCTGACTGGGAACAAAATTGGTGGCAGCTTCTTGGCATCCTTGTACATTTGTATCATGGTGGAGCCCTGCCTGATAAATTCCATTAGTACTACGGCATCGGTAGGATACCTTGGCAGCATCAAGGGATGTCCCTCGAAACCCTCAACCCTTATATAAGAAAAGGTTGCAAACTGTATGTGCCAGGCCCCATGCCTGTAGACTGCCTTGAGCCTCCATGCTCAATCTCTTTGTTCTGTCTTCCTCCATGGTCCTTACCAGATGCATAGAGAATGCATCATTGACCAGTTTGTAATCTTTGAGGTAGTTGGTTCTCTACAGCTGGGGATGATGATCCCAGATGTATGCAGCATTTGTGCCTGTGAGCTTTCCATCTGTAACCAAGGCATCAAAAGTGCCTCTATAAGCACAAGAATAAACAATATAGGATGTCATGAAAAATGCACAATTTGAACCTCCCAGGTTCATCATTTGCTCATGTAGAGCATCACTTATTATTTGGCCCCACAGTGGCTTGGTGTCTGAATATAGACACATCATTACTATTCCGTACATCCAATCCCTGAAACTGCCAGTATCAGGTTGGCCGGTTACTCTATTCAGGAGTGCAATCATGTATTGGTACTCCTCACTGAAATCATACTTAAACAGGTGCACAGGAAGCTTGGCCGCTGCATTATATGTGTTGTTCTCTGCCCGCCACAGACACATGTTCTTCCTGGCCGATTTCTTGTTGGCTTCGTACTCTCTTTCAGACTTCTTCAAGTCTACACTTTTTACCTTACTGGCGAGTGGCAATCCAAACGTCTGGGAGAGACCTTTGATGGAGAGGTCTGCATACATCCTCCCATGCTTCACTACTTGCCTTGTCTAAGGGTTATAATTCTGGATACACTCCATGACGAGTTCCAGAGATTCCATGGAGTATGGAAAACTAGTGGCGTTCCACATTCCTGACACAAACACTGTGTCTAGCACAGGACTCTTGTCATGTCCATCATTTAGCTTGGCTGACCAGGCCTCGAAATTAGTGCTTCCCTGATGGGTGTCTGTAATTGCTCCATATTTAAACAGGACCCCCCTCTGAGCAGAGAACATGGGTTTGCTGAATTCTTCTTGACACTTGACCAGTCGTTTCTCAGCCATGAGTACCTATAATTAACAACAATCCTATCTCACAATAGGTACATATATGCATGCATATTGCAATTGACTTTATAAATCATTATGCCTACTGTATCAATTCCAACACTACTTAATCATACGGATGCATAAACCAGAACTTACATCATCGGACCAGAACAGAAACAATATGATGAGGGTTTTATTCACTTACCTGGTTATGCAGATTTCCTTTTATACCAGTAGATTGCTAAGACGTTCTTAATTCAGCTGATGATCACCTCTTTCCTTCTGCCTGTGAGCTCAAATCACGCAACGGTAGCTGGTATGCAGATATGGAAGCTGGTGCTCTGTAAAACAAGTTTATCACAAGGTCAATGTGAAAATTATGGTTGAATTACCTTTCAATCTCACAGTTAGGGTACATTTAGGGCAACTCTGATAGATTGGATCATGTTCCTTGATTATTCGTGCAAAAATGCAGGATCTTGCCAGGTGTTTCATTAGGTTCCGGGGTCGGCGGGAACTACCTACCATGTCTGCGCGCATTAAATGATAATGGCAGCAACGGGAGCAGGGGATATCCATATGATAGGATATCATGAGGGTAGGATGATATTCGCAAATATCGGGTTGAGTTTCAATATCATCCTCTTCCCTCGTATTGACATTGTTATCGCGACAAGATTCGGGTGACAAAAGCACCCTTGTTTATGCTTAGTACATTAGGAGGATATTTCGGTGAATCAGGTGATGCTTTTAAATATGATGATGATGAGACAAACTTACATGTCTCTCTTGGAATATCAAGATGATGTCATCGTGATATTCGTTCTTTGTATCGGAAAGGCATCATGACGTCATCATCATATTAGGCAAACATGATCATGTTTTAGAAAATATCTTGTGGCAATGTGAATGTGATGATGATGTCATCATCATATCTGCTTCTTCGTTTATCTAGTTTGAATGATGTCATCAGGATATTTGCTAAGGGTGATATTTCGCGTCAGGAGGATATTAAGAAATATCGGGTTACATTCAAAAACATGACACTCGCGATACAAAAGACCACTTGACGGGGAAGACTTACTACCACTTAAAGTTGATGTCTAGATATTTGAGCCGCAGGATATTATCAGGGAATATTTCAAATATGATGATGATCTTCAAAAAGATGATAAGCTATAAAAAATATATGATCTTCCTTTCCTGCGACTATCAGGTTTGACCGAAACCTTGACTGTTCATAACTCTCACATCCTGAGGAATATTAGGATGATGTAAAAGACAAACCTGCGTGAATTTTAATATTCTTTCAAAATATGAGGTCACAGAGATGAAATACGAACTTTGACAATCTGACCTCATGGTGACTTACCTCATCCTAGTTTTGCATGATGATGCACTCAACTTACTTTTGCCAAACCGCCAGGAAGTAGACGCACAAGCCAAACCAAAAAGTTGGGTCCCTATTTTGCCAAGTCAAAATGGGGCGTGTTGTGTAACCACACAACAACTTGCCACCAAAGAAAACAAACAAATTCCAATGATTCAAGTGATGTGATCACATTCACCTATAGTATTCTAATTCTATCTAAGCATAAGCATCATGATTTTCTGAATGATAAGATTTCATCATGACAACAATGCTAACAAAGGATCAGGTGTGTGCATATGATTAATTATCCTCATCTTGAAAGCAAGTTGAAAACATGAGTAACTGGTGTTAAACTACATAGTTGGGGATCATCCCTCATAGCCGACCTGGATAGAGCCTTGCTGCCAGCGGGCGTCTATAGCCCCGGCAAGGTTATCTATACAATCTCCCTAAGTAGAGCCCCACTGCCAGCAGGCATCTATAGCCCTGGTAGAGTTACTTAGATGGCCTAATTTTATTTCTTTTCTAATTTTCTCTTTAAAATTTGTATCTGATATCATCATGTTAGCTTATTTGTACAAGGTACAGTCACTTGCAACTTTAGGTTGGAGATTGTATTGGTAGCAAAGGAGTCCCTTTAGATTTTTCACTTAAACACCTATACTTATGTGTTCAACAAACCCAAGGCTGTTAGGTGTTTCATTGTGATTGATTCACTTTGACCAAGAAAAGGCACCCTGATGAAAAGATATCAGAAACCTGATCATGATTACTTCTTAGGATGAATCATAACCTATATTTAAATGTGTTATTATCACTTGAATCCTAACAATTTAGTTATTTTCTGGGGTGATGAAGTGCATCATCCTAACTTACCAGAACAAGGTCCCAACCAACAAAACGAAACAAGCAAAATAGACACACTGTACAAACAACTATACAAATATACAATATGATATACATGACTGTTATGAAGTCATTCAGGCCTGGAAATAATGTTTAAGGAATTGTCCATTGACTAGCAATGGGACATCCTCACCTGTCAGGTTCTTAAGCCTATAAGTACTGTCTCCTAGTATTTCAGAAATTTGAAAGGGACCTATCCACAATCTATCAAACTTACCATGGTCACCTTTCTTTTCATGTGCCTTATCCCACATTAGGACCAAATCAGATATCCTGAAAGCTTTATATTCTGGCTCTCTTGTCAAACCAGCATTTGACAACAGCCTAATGTTTTGCAAATTGATCGATTGCTTAACTCCTTTTTTCTTCCAGGTGCATCAACTGAAGCAACCTGACTTCTTGTTTATTGTCTATGCCTAGGTATTCTTGGGCAAACTATAGGGTAGGAATTTTTAAGTTTACAGGGAGGATGGGATCCACCCCATATACTAGCTGGAAGGGCGAGTTTCCTAATGCAGTTTTTATTCTAGTTCTATCAACCCATAAGGCATATTTTAGAAATGAGTTCCATTCCCTGGGGTTTTTCTCTATCAGTTTTCTTATGGTACTCAGCAAATTCTTGTTGGTGGATTCTGCTAAACCATTCCCTTGGGGATAATAGTTGGATGAAAACTTAAGTATAATCCCATGGTCAAAAGCCCAACTAGATAACTTGGTGGAAATGAAGGCGGACCCATTATCACTTACCAATGCATAAGGAGTTCCATACCTGGTGACAATGTTGCTCTCCAGAAATTTAATGACATCATCTGCAGTACAAGTTTTGCTACTAATAGCCTCAGTCCATCTAGTACAATAATCAGTAATTGTTAAAACGTACCTATGACCTAAGGAAGACGGAGGATTGATTGGTCCTATGAAGTCCATGCCCCATTGTGCAAATGGGCGTTCTTCCATTATTGGCTGCAATGGTTGTGCAGCATATTTCTCTCTGTTGGCAGCAACCTGGCAAACATGACAACATTAATATGATCAGCTGTGTCTTTAAAAATTGTAGGCCAGTAATATCCTGCTCGGAGGATTGCATGTGTTGTGGCCAATGCCGATCCATGTGCCGTTCCAAACTTATCATGTAATTCTGTCAGGACTCTACTTGCTTCTGGCTTCTCTAAGCATCTAAGGTATATTCCTTCATAATTCTTCTTGAACAAGGTTCCTCCCTTCATCATATACTTTTGGGATCTTATTTTTAAGGCTCTTCTTTGCGAAGCCTACATTCATGATGGACATCTTCCAGTAATCAGGATGTGCCTAATATCTGAGTACCGCTCTTTATTGTCTTTCTCATTGATCACATATTGTTGACTAGTGATGTTTGGATCAATCTCAGATATCATCTGGCTCAAAGCTTGTCCTCTTACCAGCTTCATTGGTGTAATTTCCATGTCATACTCTTGTAATATAGTAATCCATTTAGCTCTTTTTTCACTAGGCTCACTTTGCATCAATAGCATCTTCACTACTGCATCTGGTACTATAGCAATCACTTTGCTTCTGAGTATGTAATGTCTAAATTTCTTTACTGCCCTGACTAATGCAAGTGCCTGTCTCTCAACATCTACATACCTCAACTCAGCATCCCTGAAAGGACAGCTCATGAAAGCAATTGGTTTCTCTTCTTTCTCTTCATTTCTTTGAGTCAACACTGCTGCAGAGGTATGTTCTGAAGCAAATGAATAGATGTAGAAATCTTTTGTGTAGTCTGTGTTGATAACTGAGAGGGGGGGGTGAATCAGTTATCCTAATTATTTCCTTTATTGAACTTTCCTTTTAATTGAAGCAGCATAAAATCAAACATAAAACATTAACCATAAAACAAGAAACACATGACACAGTATTTTTGACGTGGAAACCCTGTTAAGGGAGAAAACCATGGGGTGATTAACCCAAAATTATTCTCTGTTAGAAGAATAGGAAATTACAAAGATGGCACTTGCCAATTAGGGCTCACTGCCCGAGCACACTGCTCACAAGAGGCCCACTGCCTACAAGAAGACACACTGTCTACAAAGTGATGAGAATCACAGTCTTGAACTGATTGGAAGCATCTGCGTATGCTGGAGTTCAGTTCCGGTTAGGCTCAGTACACTGATCTGCTGCACTTCATCTTTCCTCTGTTCTTTATTCTGCTATCTTCCACATACCGGATCCTTTTTGCTACCTCTGCTCTTCCTCTGGACTTATTCGCATATCTCTCCACACTTACACGCATTTCACAACTAAATCCATCCTCTATATATATCCGCACAAGTAATTTCATCACCTTTCTAGTCGGCATCCGGAACAGTTTAGTTTCTTACAAACTCTCATTCTGTCGGCTGAATCCTTCCTCACAAAGCAATGCGGATCAAGCATATACTTGTAGATATCATTAATCATGTCGGCCAAACATGATTCATGCCTTCACAACCTCTGTCATCAACAGTAACCCATCCGGAAAGTAGTCTGATACTCTGCCAGTCAGTTCTTCCTCTGTTTTCACTGTCTCTCAGGAATCCGGTACTCAACCATTCATATCTTTTTCCTTGTCTATCACCGGAGGCTAAATCCTTGGAATATACCACTCAAGGTAGTCCTCTTGACTTCCCCAAATCCGCACTGCACCAAGACACTTCCTCTGAGAGGTCCGGACCAATCTGTCAGACCTTGCCACATGCTCTGTTCTTCTTCACCGGACCACAACATTCTTTATTCTGACTTCCGGTAGAGACATATCATGTCTTGCAGATATGTGGGATGACCTTTGTTGCCATCAATGACAACAACCATGAATCCATATAGTGTCTCTTGCCAACAATCTCCCCCTTTGGCATTGATGGCAACACTTAGTGAAAAATGACTAAGTGTTTTCACTATGCTCCCCCTTTGCTGATGCTCTGTCTTTATATACAATTTCTGGAACTCCCCCTTAGTTGGATCCCTCATTTTTCACTGCTCCTCACTCCCCCTTTGACATCAATGGCAAAGGGTAGGGTCCGCATATCAAAATTTTCAAAAATTTCTTATACTTAGCCGCATATTTACATACTCACATATATTGAAGAATGTCTGCAAAGGATGTCTGTAATTGAATCATTTCGGTAGCCCAACTTTGCTTCATTCTGTCCAAAATTGAAATGTGACCACTTAACAAAAATGCAAACGCTTCTGCCCGCTTGAGATCTGTCGGATCTTTTGTTTGGGCGGTGGTCCTAGCATCACTGATGGCCTCATGCATGGTTTCCAACTTAGGGATTATAATCCTTCTAAGTTCTCCCATCCGGTTGGTGATGTTCTTCCTTTCCTTCTCAAGATTCTTTATTTCGTTCAAGACTGCAATAGTCTGACATTCTTGATTTATTATAGAGGAAGAGAGAGGATCAAAACTTTGAGATAAGCTTTGTAGCTTATCCTGTTCCTCTTTTATTTTCTTGTCAAATGCTGCTGTTGCCTTTGACCAGGATATACAAAATTTATAGATATCACCGCCATCCTTAAGAGCATTCTCTAAGCTCTTTATTCCAATGCTTACAATCTTTTTGTCTTTAGAGATTAATTCTAATATCTCTGAAAATCTCTTATCCAAAAATTCCTTCCGGACCTTTTCTTCAGCTGATTTTTCTAAAGAATCAAAATGTGTATCAACACTGCTGACTAAGGTTTTTAGATTACCGGAAGTGGAGGCTATCGGATCTATTTGGATTGATGGCATGATCTTCACAAGTACTCCGGAAGCAGCCTCTATCAACTCACAGTCTTCCATATGAGACTTCAGGAGCTTTTCATTTGCCTTGGCATTTGCAAATGAAGCTATCTTCATTGTTTGTACCGGAGAGAGAGAGAGTCAAAATCAAATGGACCTTTGAGAAGCTCCGGTTCATCAATCTCTAGAGTTTCTTTACTCAAAAATTGTTGAACAGTTTGTGCAGTGTCTCTTGCCGGAGACAAATGTTTCTTTTCTTCTGCAGTCTTAGAACTGTCAACCTCTTTGTCTTTCACCACTGCTTCCTTCTCCTGTAGTTGCTCTTCTTCTTTGGATCCGGAGACTGTGGGGGAAACCGGAGGAGAGATGCTAACTTGTTCATGGGCCACTTCTTCTTGAGCAGAGGGTCCCAAGTCCTCACTTGTCTGTTCAGGGCTCACTTCTTCCGGAACAGAAGATTCCAAATCAGCAGCTGTTTCTGCACCTAAGTCCTCTACAACAGGAAGATTGAACCTTTTGAAGGCCTTCCGGAGGATCTCTTCTGTTTCTTGGGCCACTTTGTCAGTCTCACCAAGCATGAGTTGATTCATCCTGGCTTTGCTTCTAAACTCATCTTTACAGTCCTTGAAGATAATGTTCATTGTCTTGGGATCAATTTGAGGATATAGCTGAATAGCTATCTGCTCCCGGATCTCAAGATCTTTGGCATGAGCATTATTCTTTCTTACTTCCATTTCCTTCTCTAGGCTCTTAGGAATGAGAGATATGATCTCAATGAAAGCCTTATTGTATATGTTCAGATATTTAACTGTGGCTTCCTGCAGAGTCTTTTGGTCTGCCTCACTGAAGTCATCATAGGATTCAGTCATTGGTTGAAGGTTTCCATCCACCGTGACCGACTTGATTATGCTTTCTAGAGACAGAGTGGGCTTTTCAATAGTTACCTCTGCCATTTCCTCCTTGTCTTGGCCTGTGGAGGGCTTACCGGATCCTTTCTTTTTTTGTTTCTTTACTTCTCTTACTCCCTCATCTGATTCTGTTTCCTCTTCATCCTTTTGGCTTCCATAAGCCCTTGTGGCTTTTGCCTTTGATCTCTTACCGGATGCCTGGACTTCCGGTTTTGAACTTTTGGTTGAGGGAGGTGCAGATCTCTTTGTTGATCTGGTCCGGGTGGGAGCTCCAACCGGAGCACTTTCTTTGCTTTTCTCTTCTTCCTCGGCCTTCCTTCTCTTTTCCCGGCTGGCATCAAGTGCCTCCTTTGAGATACCTAGGCCTTGAGCAATGTGCTCTACTTCTTTTCTTACCTTTCTTTTAATTTCAGGTTCCCTGAGTTCTACATGTATTTTTACACTCAGCTCCTCAAAGGTTCCAAACCTTTCTGCCTTAGGATCTTTGGGCTGACTTAGCATGTGTTGAACATGCAGCTCCACTATCTGTTCATCAACTTCATACCCCATGGGCATGATCCAGACAGTCCTTGGCTCCACTGCCTCCATTAGGCACTGATCAGTGTCAACCATAAAGCACACTGAGTCCTTGTATTTCTCAATGAGAGACTGAGGAATTCTCTCTCTTGCTTGCATCATGCTCTGAAAGTTTTTGAAGTATCCCCATAGAGCTGAATTTCTCGCTTTTGCATCCCCAAGTCCATGCAAGTAGTCTCTTATCTGGACTGCAACAGGTTTGTCATTCTGCCATACCCATCCACTTGTTCCGGGTAGCTCATTCATGAAATAGAAGAATAGACATACAATAAGAGTACCATATTTAAAGGAATTCTTCTTATCCTTCTTGATTTTCTGTATGTTTTCCATTAATTGGCTTAGTAGTAGTTCGCAGAGATCATATTCTGCATTCTTTCTTAACATTTCATAAGCAGTGTATATTGCAGTTCTGGATACAGAATTCTCCCTGCTGGAGTGGTAGATCTTGTATCCTATTATCATTGATGCATATTTGATATCCGGATCGGAGATGTCTTCAATGGTCATTGCCCTTTTGTCAAATTTTGATCCAGTGGCCTCAGTTACAATGTTGTTCTTGACAGATTTAAGGATAGGTACTCCTCCGGAGGAGTATAGGCCAGTTACTGCTCTAATTGCCTCTTTTGTGATCTTGCAGGGTCTATCTAGCCATAGAAAGTTGTCATGCATCCTGCTCAGTACATACCGGACCCATTCATCCTCTTCAAAACAGGGGAAATGAATAAATTGCTCAAATTGTTTCTTCTGAATATCCTTATACTCTGGTTTAAGCTCAAAAGCATTGTCAATCAGCTGCTTGTGATAGAGGTCTCTTAATTTGAATTCCCCAAATTCCTCAATGTTTGCATGTATGTAAACCCTAATGTCTTCGGTGTGTAAAACTCCGTGAGGAACACTAGAGAAGGCTCCTAGTGGGTCAACCTCCAATGATTTGTAGGGATGTTTCTTGAATGAGGGGCGAGGTCTATCGGAGATCTTAACTATGTTTGGAGTAGCCATTCTTCAAAGATTTGCAGTGAGGTAATGAAAAACGGAGAATACCTTATGCGCCTTCGGTTTGCACGGAGTGGTTGGATTGTTTTCTTTATCCAATAGCTTCGGCAGGAGATCCTTGGTGTGCTTGAAGAACCTTGTTGCAGAGCTCCACTTTTCGCTTCTTCTCGAGTGCAGAATGAGCAAATGACCTTTGAGAAATTCCTTAAATTGCTCCGCGAACCCTAATACCTGTCTGCAATAAATGCTTCACCTACATCATTCCGGTTTGCCTTGTCTGGATAGCTTGGAGTATCCCGGATTAGTCCTGATCTGTGGATATCATCCGGATCTTTCAATCATGAATAAATCGAGGTAGCATATTACAAGATCATCTCAAACACTCTGTCCAATCCGCAGAACAAGATAGTGCATTTCCGGATCTTTCCGGACCTTTTTGTAATCCTTTATCATACCGGAGCATCTCCCTGAGCAGGTCTTATTTGATCGATCACAGCTTCTTCATAACTTCATGCGGACCTCTGAAAACTTGACTGAAGTATCTCAAGATTCATATCTACAAACCCTTTGATCCGCATCTTGTGCCACATCCGGCACCACTTGTTTGGCTGGGGGAACAAGATTTTCTTTGAGTCTCCCCCTGAGCCTGAGCTCACTTTTAATTTCCGGAAGAAATATCAGCACCAGAGTCTGGTGCGGATCCAACCTCTACATTCTCTGAACTTTTCTTCACCCAAATCTTGCTCATCTGATTCCTAACCTCATCCGCATTCATCTTTTGTTTACCCTTGTCTTGATTCTGATTATACACCGGACCTCTTTTGTCCTGATTCTTGTTTCTGCAGACTTTAGCATTATGACCGGACCTATTGCAGATTTGGCAAATAACATTTCTTTGCATATTTGACTGATATCCTCTTGATCTGCATTGATTTGCCATATGACCTATTCTATTGCATGTGAAGCATCTACCTTTGAATGATTTGTTTACTTGCATAATTCTGCATTCATGGGATTTGTGTCCATACCTTTTGCAGTTGAAGCACTGTCCGGAGAAGGATGAATTATTCTGATTCATTCTCATTCTGCACTGATTAGCTTTGTGACCAAAGTGGTTGCAGTTGTGGCAGTATCCATTGAAGGATGGATATCTTTGAGCATTTGGCTGTCTTACCGGAGGTCTTCTAGGCCTGCTCCTTGGATTTTTTGATCCAAGATTCTTCTGACCGGATCTGGAGCTTTCTCCTTTCTCATATCCCAAGCCATACTTGTCATCTGTCCTCTTTTGATTTCCAAGAAGAACTTCAAGTTGAGCAGAACTTATCTTGAATTTCTCTTTATATTCATTTGCTGTTTGAAGGTCTCTTTTGAGAGAGGCAATTTGATCCTCAAGTTTTCCTTCATTATCTTTGGCATCTTCAAGATCAGATTCAAGGTGTCTGATAATCCTGTCCATCTGGTGGCATTCTTCTGATTTTTCTTTAAGAGATTGTCTTAGATTGTCTTCAGCCTTTCTTTTTTCTTCAATCTCTTGAGTAAACTTTATAGTTCCTGATTCCATTTCATGTCTTAACATAATGACTTCTTTTGATAACTTTTCACATAACTTGGTTTGCTCAGTCAATTCTTCATTTGTATTGCTTTCATCACTTTGTCTTGCCAACTGTTGAAGCAGCTCCTTTCTCTTTTTCATAGAGAGACTTAATTTGTCTTTTAATTCTCTCATGAATTCATCAGCCTGTTTGAGTCTTTCCTTTAATTCACTGACTTCAGAATTTGACTGTTCAAGATCCTCAAGGGCAGTCTTGAGTTGCTCCCTTAAACCATATGCATCCATTTGAAATCCCAGATCTTCCTCAAGCTGTTAGGCTCTATTAGGAGGAACTTAGCTCTGATACCAATTGTTGATAACTGAGAGGGGGGGGTGAATCAGTTATCCTAATTATTTCCTTTATTGAACTTTCCTTTTAATTGAAGCAGCATAAAATCAAACATAAAACATTAACCATAAAACAAGAAACACATGACACAGTATTTTTGACGTGGAAACCCTGTTAAGGGAGAAAACCACGGGGTGATTAACCCAAAATTATTCTCTGTTAGAAGAATAGGAAATTACAAAGATGGCACTTGCCAATTAGGGCTCACTGCCCGAGCACACTGCTCACAAGAGGCCCACTGCCTACAAGAAGACACACTGTCTACAAAGTGATGAGAATCACAGTCTTGAACTGATTGGAAGCATCTGCGTATGCTGGAGTTCAGTTCCGGTTAGGCTCAGTACACTGATCTGCTGCACTTCATCTTTCCTCTGTTCTTTATTCTGCTATCTTCCACATACCGGATCCTTTTTGCTACCTCTGCTCTTCCTCTGGACTTATTCGCATATCTCTCCACACTTACACGCATTTCACAACTAAATCCATCCTCTATATATATCCGCACAAGTAATTTCATCACCTTTCTAGTCGGCATCCGGAACAGTCTAGTTTCTTACAAACTCTCATTCTGTCGGCTGAATCCTTCCTCACAAAGCAATGCGGATCAAGCATATACTTGTAGATATCATTAATCATGTCGGCCAAACATGATTCATGCCTTCACAACCTCTGTCATCAACAGTAACCCATCCGGAAAGTAGTCTGATACTCTGCCAGTCAGTTCTTCCTCTGTTTTCACTGTCTCTCAGGAATCCGGTACTCAACCATTCATATCTTTTTCCTTGTCCATCACCGGAGGCTAAATCCTTGGAATATACCACTCAAGGTAGTCCTCTTGACTTCCCCAAATCCGCACTGCACCAAGACACTTCCTCTGAGAGGTCCGGACCAATCTGTCGGACCTTGCCACATGCTCTGTTCTTCTTCACCGGACCACAACATTCTTTATTCTGACTTCCGGTAGAGACATATCATGTCTTGCGGATATGTGGGATGACCTTTGTTGCCATCAATGACAACAACCATGAATCCATATAGTGTCTCTTGCCAACAGTCTGGACTGATGAGGACAGGAGCATCTGAAATGGCTTTCTTTATATCTTCAAATGCAACTTTAGCTTCTGGTGTCCACTCAATCTGTGCATCCTTTTTCAACATGGCATTTAGTGGTCTGATAATCTCAGCAAAGCCGGTAATGAACTTCCTCACAAAATTTATCTTACCAAAGTAAGACTTGAGTTCTTTTTTGCTTCCTGGAAGTTGTAACTTCATAATAGATTCCACCCTGTCAGGATCAATGATAATTCCATCCTCTGTGATTAGGTGGCCTAGTAATTTTCCTGTTGTGACCCCAAATATGCACTTCTTGGGATTCAAAGATATTCCATATTCTTCACATTTCTTCAGTACACTTCTGAGATCAGCAACATGATTCCTCCTTTCCTTGGAGAATACCGTCAAGTCATCCATATAGATGACTATACATTTTCCTATTAAGCCCCTGAAGGCTATATCCATGGCTCGCTGGAATGTAGCTCCAACATTTATGAGTCCGAATGGCATACATCTATATGCAAATATCCCCCACTTTGTGGTGAAGGCGGTTTTCAATCTGTCAATTTTGTCAACCATCACTTGGTTGTATCCTGAAAAACTGTCCAAGAAGGACATCATTTTAGCTCCATTTACAATCTGCAGAGCTTCATCCAATGAGGGTAAAGGATAATTGTCCTTTTTTGATGCTCTATTTAGGTTCCTGAAATCTACACATAACCTGATGTCTCCATTCTTCTTTCTGACTGGCACAAGATTAGCCATCCAAGTGGAGTGCCTCATAAGAAATATTATCCTGGCGTTTAACAACTTCTTGACTTCTTCGAGAATTATTGGTTCGAGCAAGGCATTTACTGGCCTTTGCTTCTGTCTGAAAGGTTTAGCATCTTTCTTGAGAGGTATAGTATGAGTTATGACAGAGGTGTCATATGTCTTCAGCTCATCATATGTCCATGCAATTACATGTATGTAATCCTTGAGGGCCTGAGTTATTCCTTCTAACTCTTCTGGTGTGCAAACCTTACCCAACAAAATGTTTTTCTTGTCATCAGCTTGTCCAATATTCACTTGTGAATACTGACCTCCATCTGCCTTGGGCAGATCCTTATGTTTAAGCATATTATCCAAATCAAAAGCTCTCTCTAATTCAATCATACCTTTGGGGATCCTGTTGCTAGGCAGCTCTAATATCTCATCTTCTTCCCAGACATGATCTTCCATACTATTCTCATCTATAATTTGAGCTTCAAATATGTCTCTATTTGAAATGAAGTCCAGAATGTGCTGATCATCATCAAACACCTGGAGGTTAGTCACATTATCAGGTATTGATGGTACTGACACCAGTTCTACTGAAAATCTTTTCAGACCAGATATAGACAATGGCTCCAATGTACTAGCAGCTTGGGCAAGTGCATCTGCCCTATGGTTTTGTTCTCTTGGTACATGAGTGATATTAAAGGCGTCAAAATCTTCAATCAGGTCCCATACCTGATGTCTGTAATTGGACAGCTTTCTGTAGTTACATGAGTAGATTCCTCTTACTTGCCTCACTACTAGTTCCGAATCTCCGAAGACATGCAAAACCTTTATCTTCTTCTTATGAGCAAACAGTATCCCATGAATCAGAGCTTCATACTCCGCTACATTGTTAGTGCAGGGGAACTATAATCTATAGGCTGCTAAGTATGATTTCCCGGTCAGATCAATCAGGTCAATTCCTACCCCAGCACCTTGCTTGGATTTAGATCCATCAAACCTTAGGATCCAAGGTTTATCTTCAGCAGGACATTTAGCTGAACCTTCTTTTCTCTTTGCAGCTCTGGCTGCTGCTCTGCCTGATATCCATTTTAACTTAGGGACATCATCATCCTCAAGTTTCTTCTTTCCCTTTTCTTGTGAGCCTGATGGCTTTTCAATTTTCTCTTTCGCTTCAATAGGAGGATGATCTTCTGGGCTTATAGCTGCATGCTTCTTCAAAATATGTAAACACAGTGAACAAGTTGTTTCTGAGTGAGGTGCCTCGTGCAACCTACACCAACCTTTGATTAAAACCTCATGGGGAGATTTATGCTGTCAGGTCGTCTTCTCTATTTCCTCTACTAGAAATTCTTCAAACTTAGTCAGATCACTGCCTTTGTCTTCATCAGACAACTCATAATCTGGTTCCATAAAACAATCACTACCAGGAGTGATCTTTTCTTTCCTCATATCATTTATCTGGTCAAACACCAGAACTTCTTCTATTTTCAGGATATGATCTTCGTCATGATCTGTCAGTTCTTCGGTTCCTGCAGAAGACAGATAAGAATTAGTGTCATCATCATCATCATTATATGTAGCATTTACCTCAGAACATGAGGATGACGCCTCACTACATGTCTGCTCCAGCATCATCATATCTAAGGATGTTTCACAAGTCCTTTCTGAATGTGCTTCATCATGTAATCTGCACCATCCATCAATCAAAATATCATTAGCAGGTATATTTAACAATTGACAACGTTTTACTTGATTAGACAGATGCATTTCAAAGTCTCTGAAGTGATCTATTTCATTCTCATTATCGGGATTATTATCAGTTTCTATGACTGGCATGTCCTCCTGATGATCATCATGATGATGATGCAGCTCAAGCATCAGGATCTCTTCTATTTTGACAGTTTGTGGCCTGATGCGATAAACTCCAGGCTCTATGTCTACGTACAGGATCTCATTTGTTCGGTTGTACTCGGTGATCATATGTTTCATTCTTGGCTCAGCATCGATCCTGATTTGATTAGGTATACCTTTCCATGGTAACCACATGTGACTGAAATCTGTGGACATATATCCATTGAGCGTCTTGGACCAGTCTCGACTAAGCAACATCCCATAGGTATCAGGTATGTCAATGACCTGAATGTCAATGTAATATTGGATCCTAGGATCAGATGCCAGTTGCATGTGGATGTGAGTTAATTCTCCTACTACACTTACTTCCATTTTGTCCAGCTGTGTGACCTTCTTTAGGGATTTAGCAGGATGTAGTCCTAAAGCGTTACATATTGATAGGGGCATAACATTCGTAGAGGCCCCTGAATTAACCAAACAGTTGTGCAGGTTTTTGCTGAACATTCTTATGGTAAGGAGAAATGGAGGTGATTCAGTTTTATCCTTATACAAGGTCATGTGGGAGGTTTCAGCAGCTTGGACTATAGCTGACACTTTAGGCTTGACAATATTATCCCTAGTAGCATGATCCTTGCCACTGGATTGACTTGAAAGATGACTATCCTCTTTAGAAGCAGGATCATCTAGTGATTTCATGAATGCCCTTTTGATGGCAGGAGTTTTCAGTAACTCAGACAGGGACAGGCTGATCTTAATTTTCTTCATTTCATCAACCAGATAGCTGACTAACTTGTCAGAGTCATGAGGTGTATTTACAGCCTTTGATCCTATGTTCTGAGGAGACAAGTACTAAGCATTTACCTTGGGGAATCCAGGATTATTGCTAGCTTTAGGATCAGGAGGTGTATTGAAATTATTTAGAGGTAGGGATGATGTCAATGGACCAGCAGGTCTGTTGGCATTACTCCTCAGGTTATAATTATGCTTACCAGGATATTGCTGCTGATATGCATGTACTTCCTCATGTTCTCTTGTAGGTTCATTTTCATCCTCAAAGAGGAAAACATAATTTGTTTCAAAGGTTAAGGCAGATTCCTCACATATCTGGTTGTGACTCTGATGAGGTTGGTTAATGTAGGTTTCCAGCACAAAAGCTAAGTCATATCCACAAGGAACAATCTCATTTCCTTCTGCATGAGGTGGATTTCTGGAAGTGTTAGACACTTCAGTCTGAAAGATGCTAGCTGCAATTCTAAACTATGGACAATCTAATTCTGCATGTGCATTGGTATTGTGGATCCTGCACCAATTAGTAAGGGCTGCCTCAGCAAGATTGACTCTAGTAGTCTGTTTGGCTTCACCGGGAGGCTAATTGTCTAGGGGTGATGGTAATGAGCCATTATTTGGCCTAGAGTTCCATACTCTGGGCTGTCTCTGAGGATTATTGTTACTTCCACCATTATTGTTGAAATTATTGGTGTTATATCCTCTATCAGGGTAATTGGGTCTGTCATTGGCATAATTTCTATTCTGGTTTTACTGGGAATAAAAACCCTAATTTCTCAAGTGTGTCACTTCTGTGGTGAGTTTTCTCAATTGAGCAGAAATCTCTTTGATTTCCTCCTTTTCTTCCTAAGCTTTGGCTACTACATTTTCAGTCTAAGGCTTGAAGAAAGAGGATCCATGGTTATTATTTGATAGATCAGCACCCTGAGGTGTCTGAGCTTGTGCAGGATATTGTGGCAATTGGCCATTTCCATTAGGAGGGGGCATGATGCTCAGTGGAGGTACTTGCAAAGGTGCAGGCAGGACAGCTGGGGGTATCAATGTTCCATTAGGATATTGTGCAGGATATTGTGGAGAATATGTTGCAGGATATGATGAATGCATGCCAGGCAAGGTAGGAAATACTATATTTGGAGTAGGAGCAGGTATCAACTGCTGATTCACTTTGATAGCTTCTTGAAAAGCCCCTGTCAATGTAGTGATCTCAAGATGTGTTCTCCTGATGAACATGGAAGTTAATGGATCCAGGGCTGAATAATAGATACTCCGAGCAGAGGCATCAGATACTACATATGGGGCAACTAACTTGGACAACATTTTCTGAAACCTAGCATTGAAATTGGCGATAGGTTCATTCTCAAATCTTTTGATTGTAGCAAACATATGGTAATTCATAGATGGATCAATAGGGACCTTGAACCTATCAAGAAAGGCTTTCTCTAAGACAGCCCATGAACCAACAGAGGCTTGGCCAAGACTAATGAACCAATTATAAGCCTCTTCCCCTAAGGAAAAAAGAAATAACCTGCACACCACATCTTGATGTTCTATTCTGGCTCTGCAGCAAGCTTCCTTAAATGTCCTGATATGATCATCAGCATCCTGATAAGGATGATATTTTGGACAAAGTTTGTCTGGATTCTTTGGTAGCTCATGATATGCAGTAAAGGTCAAAGGTGACTCCGCTGCAAAGAAAGACATTGCAACCTGAGGAGGTTGAGCTGGTGTTGCAGCTGGCTGGGGTTGGACTAAAGGGATACCTTGAGGCTGAGCAGGAGGTGTCACAGATATCCCAGAAGGTATTTGCAAACCAACAGGAGTTACAGGAGGATGATCTTCTGGTGAATCTCTTGACGCACTAGACCCTAGAGTATGATGAATGTCTACAGTTCTAGGTCTGAAACCTCTAACAGGTAATTCTTCAAAGATTCCACTAGATCTAGACCTGGTATTTATCTTGTGAGCCAGGATTTCACAATTCTGAGGCAAATTGGCTAAAGCTTTGCAAATATTGGCTAGATTTCACCAAATGAGGTGATATTTGCAATTAGATGGCTAATCAAACTGGCTATTTACGAGATATTTGCGAAGATACTGCAAATATGACAGGATATTAGGGTATCTTGACCCGTAGCATGAGATCTCAAGTGTCTAAGGCTTAAATCCTTCAAAGCTTGAACAAATCTACATATATTTGGCCAATATTAGTGAATACAGAAGGATCTACTGTAAAGCTTGCAATATTTATGTAAGATCTAGAAATTTTTACACAGAATGCACATATTCAAGGCTTTTATAGTAAATATTTGCATAATATTTGAAATTTACAGACGATCGGAGGTTACCTTTCTTTCTACATCATCAAACCTGAAAATAATGATGACGAGTGTGGTATTCTAGATCGTGCCCTCCTTCTAGCGCCAATTTATGTTGGTCATGATGTTAGTCATAAACAAGCATAGAATAAAAGTACACATTAACCTTTATTCATCTTGAAAGATACTTATGAATTCAAAGAATCCATGATCCCAAGTCTCCGGTGATTAGGTCTTAATCATCTGAAGCTACTCAGAGGTTAATGTGTGTTGTTGTTTCCATTTTGGGGCCTTACGTGAAATTTCATCATCGTCATGACATTCCTGCAGAAATTCTTTATAGAGAAGTCATATTATGTAGTTATTAGATGAAAAGATGTAGAAATACCTCAATCTTTGCATGACATTTTTCAATTGTGCATGCTTTGCATTCAAATATGCTAAATATTTGTGATTACCTATGAGATGTCTGCATATTTGTGTTATTTACTTAGGATTATCAGCTGTTCGCAATTGTGATAATGAAATGCTCTGAAATTGAAAGAAATTAAAGGAATACTACAATTTAAAGTTGAACCTTCAGCTATTGATCCACATACATACTTGATACTGTCATGAGGAGAAGAAATCAAACTATATGTTCACCAGGATGTTCCACAGCTAGATACAGTTGATACAAACTTTAGAGGATGAAGAATGAAAACAATACATGCAACATGATGAGCACTCCAAGGGACGCAGCAAATCAAAGCACATATCCAGAATTCAGACACAGATTACTCAAGATTTACGAAGATTTGTAATCGAAATACTCTTCTACTCATTAAGTATGCAAAAAGACATGTACATATACAATAACTTTGAAATGAGCCTTGAATACTTCAGCAAACAGATTTCAATTAAGTTTTGAATGTTTCAACAAGGCATTCCACCACCTTTTATAGAATAAGGTGATGAATCCATTACAAAAGATCTATGATCCTGATTTATCAATACAAATCTATGGTCACGATTCTCTTGACTTTGTCAACCTTTACAAAATGGCACAAGTTGCCAGCTAGCAACTATCTATACTACTTATGCTACTATCCCCTTAATGATGTATCTTCATCATGCTCCTTAGCTAATTCATGCGGGTCATCATCATGTGCATCACTTTCTGAACTTTCACTATCCTGATGATGATGCTGCTGCATATGGGGCTGCATACTACTGCGGACCTGCTCGTATGAATGCACAACCTGATCTATCCCTCTGCCATCTTGAGTCTTTGCTTTGACAATGGCATGCTTATGTGCTTCATATTTGTCTCTGTTGTTATCAAGCTTATTTTTCCTATCCTGCAGTGTCTCTTTGTATTTCTCCATCTGGACCTTGATCCTCATTATTTTATCTATCAGTTCTTCTGTCAAAAGGACAGGTGAACCATCTGTCTCTAATTGGAAGTTGCTGTGTACAGCTTTAATGGTGGACTCTTCATCTTGATTTTCTATTTTACCTTCCACCTTGCCTTCCAATGCTTCTAATATCACCGCTTCTTCAGCCATTAAATCCCGTAGCCTCATGCTGATAACCCTCAGCTTATTATTACATCTTTTGAGGACTCCACACTCAAACTGAGTGTCTTTATACCAGATATCTATCAATAATGCGGTATTACTATTTAGCACCTGCTTACTGATAAGTAGCTGAGGATTTATATTCCTTATTTCCCCTAACAGGCTCAGGACTCTCTCCAGCTTGTAAGACCTCTTCCCGGTCTACATCTGCAATTTATCCACTTTGGCCTTGGAGTCACTTAGGATGCTCCACCTCTTCAAAGAGGCCTTCATTATTTCAAC
This sequence comes from Cunninghamia lanceolata, assembly GCA_027924645.1. NCBI lineage: Eukaryota > Viridiplantae > Streptophyta > Pinopsida > Cupressales > Cupressaceae > Cunninghamia > Cunninghamia lanceolata. The sequence goes on along the minus strand of BSBN01000958.1, from coordinate 5,084,681 downwards.
AGCATCATCCAATGCGGATGACATCCATTTCCTTATTACGGATGCCTCATGCTTCATGAGGTCCAATTTATTTACCTCCTCCTGAGAAATGGCAGTCAATGGGACTGCATGTTCAGTTGTGGTATCATCAGGATCAGTTAGCCCTTTGATATAGGCATGCAACTGAACAATGTGCTCTTTATGTTGCTTATTTTTCTCCTTCTCTCTTTTCACCTTTTGAATTAGAGAGTCAATGATATCTTTGCCCTCCTGACCTTCTTGGTCCTCATTGGCAAAGCCCAAATCTACTGTACTGATTTGAAATTCATCGACAGTGATTTTACCTTTTTCCTTCTCCACCATAGGTTCAGCAATTTGTGCGGTCCTTCTCCCAGTTGCTAGATCTCTCTTGATGGGCGAAGTCATTCTGGCCTTCCTCTTTGGCTTCATTATATCCGCAGAGAACAGGGTGGAGACGTCGAATTCCTGAATTTCAAGTTCCTCTTCAACATTTACTTCCTTGCTAACCATGGAGGTACATGATCATGTTTCTCAGCATCATCATGATGTTCACCCATATCTCCCGTTTCTATCAACAGATGTTGTGGAGATGGTGATTTTTCTTTTTCTTCCTCCTGATGCTCCCTTTGTTGTTGATCGTGCGGCACCTCCTCCTGTTGAGGAACTTCCTTCTCTGGGGGAGCATCTTCTTGGTGTGGGGAACCCTGTGGCGCATCTATTTGCTGATCATGATGATCATGACCTTCTTCTATCATTCCTTCATCTATTCCCAATTCTTCTCCTTGCTGCTTATCCACTGCACTAGATACTGGGGACTCTGCCTGATGTGTTGGCGATTGTTCTACAACTATTATTTCTTCCGAGCCTGCACTATCAACTTCTTCTATTTTGGCAGCTGGATCCTCTTTTATTTCTTCCTTTTCATCAGCCTTCATTTCTTGAACCTCTACTATAGCAAGTTCTGCCGATGTATCCTGTGGACTTTGTTGTCCTAATTCCATAGCATGGCCTTCCGATTCTGCCATCTCCATTTCTTCTGTTGGTTGGCCTTCACCAGGTGATCCTGCTGGCTATTCAGGACTTGCATCCTGTTTCTCTGTCAGGTCTACCACTACAGGACTTGTCACCTCTGTGATCAATGTATCTAGCCCTATTTCCTAAGCTGCTTGCTCTGGGCTCTTTTCTCGCTCTTCTTCCACTCACCTCATCTCTTCCAGTACTGATTGAACTGGTGGAGACTTGTGGGGGGTCATACTAATACTAGCAGCCAGTGTTTCCATCTTCTGTGCAGCCACATCCTGCACCACCTCATCATCAGACAAATTTATTGTCTCGCCAAGCGAGACATGCCCTTCTGCTTGTGTCTGGGAAGTTTCTTTCAGCTGCTCCTCAGCAAGTTCAGTTTTGAACTTGACGATGGTAGGAAGTGGAACATTATGCTGAAGTTCCTTGTGCACTTCACTACCTTCCCCTTGTAATGAAGTAGGGGGTTGGGTCATTCCACCTCTCATAGAGGTTCTTTGTTTCTTAGGTGGGGGAGACACCAGCACCTGTGGAGCTCTCCTCTTCCTTTTTATTACCAATGGAGCCTCCTCTTCCTCAGGCTCTTCTTCTATGAGGGCATCCTCTCCTCCTGGTTGTTTAGAGGATTGACCCACTTCTTAGGTCTCAGTGATTCCAGCCTCTGCTGTCTTACTTTTCTTGGGCTTTTCTTTCTTTGGAGGGGATGCTGATTCTCATCTTGACCCTGCCGCCTCCTCAGCTGCAAATACTGCCCTTTCGATTATAATCCCTTTTGGTCCCTGTTCCACGCTCTTGCCCCTTGGGGGTCTTTTGCTCTGCTGTTGTGGTGGAGGGATTCTATCTCCCTTGGCCTTCCTCTTCTCTAACAGGAAGTCATCATATTCATCCGCGGGGATATCCTGCCCTTTCTTCTTGTTGTCCACCGTAATGGTAACACCTTTCTTCTTCAATGCCTCTATCTGTGCATCAACCCAAGCTTGGGTTAGGTGTAGGGTCCTGGCAATGAATGGGTCCAACGATATGTCCTCCTGCATAGTGAGGTCAGGTGCAGAGATGGTGTCATTATATAACTTTTTCTATTCATACTCGTCTGCCATTGTCCTGCCATCATCCTTCTTTAATTGTTGGGGAAGGGAGATGCAATCAAAAGTTCTAACTTGGTTCAGGGTTAACCTCTGATACCTCCTTCTTCTGGCTTCTGCCTCATCTTCACAGTCAGCCCAAAAATCCTCTAGGTGCCTTTGGTGAATAAGCTTTCCTAGTATCTTCTGTATCCTGCCGTAAGGATCATATGGTCTTGTTATTGGGAAAGGCTGCAAATTCATTTTATTCAGGGTGACCATCACCTTCTTTATATTATCAGAGTCAGGGCACATATAGTTGCCAATGCTGACTAGGAACAAAATTGGTGGCAGCTTCTTGGCATCCTTGTACATTTGTATCATGGTGGAGCCCTGCTTGATAAATTCCATTAGTACTATGGCATCGGTAGGATACCTTGGCAACATTAGGGGATGTCCATCGAAACCCTCAACCCTTATATAAGAAAAGGTTGCAAACTGTATGTACCAGGCCCCATGCCTGTAGACTACCTCTTGAGCCTCCATGCTCAATCTCTTTGTTCTGTCTTCCTCCATGGTCCTTACCAGATGCATAGAGAATGCATCATTGACCAGTTTGTAATCTTTGAGGTAGTTGGTTCTCTGCAGCTGGGGATGATGATCCCAGATGTATGCAGCATTTGTGCCTGTGAGCTTTCCATCTGTAACCAAGGCATCAAAAGTGCCTCTATAAGCACAAGAATAAACAATATAGGATGTCATGAAAAATGCACAATTTGAACCTCCCAGGTTCATCAGTTGCTCATGCAGAGCATCACTTATTATTTGGCCCCACAGTGGCTTGGTGTCTGATTATAGACACATCATTACTATTCCGTACATCTAATCCCTGAAACTGCCAGTATCAGGTTGGCCGGTTACTCTATTCAGGAGTGCAATCATGTATTGGTACTCCTCACTGAAATCATACTTAAACTGGTGCACAGGAAGCTTGGCCGCTGCATTATATGTGCTATTCTCTACCCGCCACGGATACATGTTCTTCCTGGCCGATTTCTTGTTGGCTTCGTACTCTCTTTCAGACTTCTTCAAGTCTACACTTTTTACCTTACTGCCCAGTGGCAATCCAAATGTCTGGGAGAGACCTTTGATGGAGAGGTCTGCATATATCCTCCCATGCTTCACTACTTGCCTTGTCTAAGGGTTATAATTCTAGGCACACTCCATGACGAGTTCCAGAGATTCCATGGAGTATGGAAAATCGACAGCATTCCACATTCCCGACATGAACACTGCGTCCAGCACAGGACTCTTGTCATGTCCATCGTTCAGCTTGGCTGACCAGGCCTCCAAATTAGTGCTTCCCTAATGGGTGTCTATAATTGCTCCATATTTAAACAGGACCCCCCTCTGAGCAGAGAACATGGGTTTGTTGAATTCTTCTTGACACTTGACCAATCGCTTCTCAGCCATGAGTACCTATAATTAACAACAATCCTATCTCACAACAGGTACATATATGCATGCATATTGCAATTGACTTTATAAATCATTATGCCTACTGTATCAATTCCAACACTACTTAATCATACGGATGCATAAACTAGAACTTACATCATCGGACCAGAATAGAAACAATATGATGAGGGTTTTATTCACTTCCCTGGTTATGCAGATTTCCTTTTATACCAATAGATTGCTGAGATGTTCTAAATTCAGATGATGATCACCTCTTTCCTTCTGCCTGTGAGCTCAAATTGCGCAACGGTAGCTGGTATGCAAATATGGAAGCTGGTGCTCTGTAAAACAAGTTTATTGCAAGGTAAATGTGAAAATGATGGTTGAATTACCTTTTAACCTCGCAGTTAGGGTACATTTAGGGCAACTCTGACAGATTGGATCATGTTCCTTGATTATTCATGCAAAAATACAGGATCTTGCCAGGTGTTTCATTGGGTTCCGGGGTCGGCGGGAACTACCTACCATGTCTGCGCGCATTAAATGATAATGGCGGCAATAGGAGCAGGGGATATCCATATGATAGGATATCATGAGGGTAGGATGATATTCACAAATATCTGGTTGAGTTTCAATATCATCCTCTTCCCTCATATTGACATTGTTATCGCGACAAGATTAGGGTGACAAAAGCACCCTTGTTTATGCTTAGTACATCAGGAGGATATTTCGGTGAATCGGGTGATGCTTTTAAATATGATGATGACGAGACAAACTTACATGTCTCTCTTGGAATATCAGGATGACGTCATCGTGATATTCATTCTTTGTATCGGAAAGGCATCATGACGTCATCATCATATTAGGCGAACATGATCATGTTTTAGAAAATATCCTGTGGCAATGTGAATGTGGTGATGATGTCATCATCATATCTGCTTCTTCATTTATCTAGTTTGAATGACATCATCAGGATATTTGCTAAGGGTGATATTTCACGTGAGGAGGATATTAAGAAATATCAGGTTACATTCAAAAACATGACGCTCGTGATACAAAAGACCACTTGATGGGTAAGACTTACTACCACTTAAAGTTGACGTCTGGATATTTGAGCCGCAGGATATTATCGGGGAATATTTCAAATATGATGATGATCTTAAAAAAGATGATAAGCTATAAAAAATATATGATCTTCCTTTCCTGTGACTATCAGGTTTGACCGAAACCTTGACCATTCATAACTCTCACATCCTGAGGAATATCAGGATGATGTAAAAGACAAACCTGCGTGAATTTTAATATTCTTTCAAAATATGAGGTCACAGAGATGAAATACAAAATTTGACAATCTAACCTCATGGTGACTTACCTCATCCTGGTTTTGCATGATGATGCACTTGCCTTACTTTTGCCAAACCGCTAGGAAGCAGACACACAAGCCAAACCAAAAAGTTGGGTCCCTGTTTTGCCAAGTCAAAATGGGGCGTGTTGTGTAACCACACAACAAATAGCAAGAGAAAGATAATATTTTCAAGGCAGTTTGGTGCAAATATAAATATGATTTCTAACTCTTATTTTTGCAGATTAGAAGAGAATATGAAGAAGATCCAAGAGATTTTATTTATAGGACATTGATTGATTTCATTATTATCTTATTTTTCTTAAGATGTTTTTTTGTAGATTGAGTGTGAGAAAATGAGAGGTTTTGAAAAAGAAGATAATGAAAATTTGTTTGAAGAAATTTGTAGGCAAAGAAGTTAATCAGATTGAAGGGTTTTGTGATTTGAAGAATATGAAAGGTCATGAAAAGATGAAATTGATTTTGTAGAATGCAGAGAGGGATCTTATTTTTAATGGCTTCACAAGTACATTGATAGAGTGTGTGTGTGGAATTGTATACATAAATGAAGACATTTTCTACAAGATCTTCTTGAAGAGAAAAGAAAGATGAGAATATGATACCGAGTATGTGATGAAGAAAGAGTATTGAGTTATGCAAAGATAATCAGATGAATTGTTATGCAGGTGTGAATGAATTAAGAATTGAGTGGAAACAGAGTATCCCTCTGATCTTGTTTATTACTTCTATTGGTGATTTGGTTTGCCAGTGAGGCCTTGTATTAGCCAGTGAAGCTTGTAGGTCAGTGAGACCTATTTGTTTTCTGGTGAGGCATATCTGTGTAGGAAGTGGGTGCTTCTATTTGGTATTGGAGTTGGTGCTCCTAGATACATTTTGTATAGCCAGGGAGGCATGCTTTTCAGTTAAGCCAGTGAGGCAGTTTTGAGTGGTTTTTCTACCCCGAGAGGGTTTTCCACTCTAGTAATTCTTGTGTTAATGATATGCTTCTATGTGTGTATTTGCTTCTATGTTAAGATTTATCTCTATGTGGTCCTGCTCATAACTTTCATTATTAAACTTGTACATAAATGTGTAATAGTTTATTGATGACTTGCTCTTTCTGAGTCTTGTAAATTAAAAGTTATAATAAGTTGCAAAAATTTACACAACACTGATTCACCCCCCCTCTCAGTGTTGTCTTGGACTCCTACAATTGGTATCAGAGCCAAGTTCCCTTTTTGAAGCTTAATCAACTCAGGTAAGTCCTGGTAGTGGAGTTTAATGGGTAAGTGCAGAAGAAATAAGAGCAAGAAAATTGTCAAGTCTCAGACTAGTCAAAACTCTTCATCTTTATCAAATTCAAAGGTTGATATAGAATTTGTTGATATAAATGATCCTCAAATTGAATATGATATTGTATTAGAAGAAAAAGTTTTAGGAATTCCTCAGTTTGATGGTTCAAATTTTTTAGTTTGGTATGTTAGAATGTAAATTTATTTATCCTCTTTAGGATATGATGTTTTAATGTCAGTTGAGAATGGAAATGACAAAGAAGAAAATGGAGGTAAGTTCTTTATTCTTCAACCAACACACTAATCATGGATAATAGGAATGGGAGTTTAATCTTCATAATAGATTAAGGGTTTAAGTGAACTAATGTGGATGTGATTATGTTTATGAGGGTGGGCCTTATTTGTAGAGGTGTGAGAGTTGGGAGTAGGTATTGTGGTTTGTGGTTGAAGGTTGGGCTGTATCCTATCTATCTGTATCCATTTGATTCAAGGTCGAATGCATGGAGATCGAATCGACACTTATACATACCCTCCACCCTTTAGAATAGTAGGGCCATATGGATTGTGTTACAACTCAGGATTGTGGAGGAGATTGAAAATAATTTATCAAGATAATGATAAAGAAGAGGACACTCTAGTGTGTGAAGAAAGTGGCAATGAAAGGAGACTTTCAAATGAAGGAGTTGAAGTTCAAACCTAATCAGATTTAGAAGAAGCTAGAATCATAAGTAATGATAATCAGGAATATGATGAATAAGACTGTGAGATTGATATTCAAGGAGAGCTCATATATGCTCTAACTGAACTCAAGAAACATAAGAAGGAGAACTAGAAATTAATGTTGCAGCTGCAACAAGAAAGAGATTTAAAAGACAAAGCTCTTACAGATCTTGAAGATGCTAGAAACCTGATTGTAGACTTGAAGAACAAGTAGGTGAATCAGACAAATTGATTGTCAGTTTGAAGATAGAAGTTGAGGAAGCTAAGAGGATAGCAAATGTTTCAAAATCTGACCTTGAAGTTAGAAGGATTGAGAATATGAAATTAGAGGGTGATATTATCAATATGAGAAAAGAATATGATGGTCTCGACTTTATCTAAGAAATATCAAGTGTTTGAGGAAAGTACATACAAGTTACATGAGTTGTTGGGCAAACAGAAGCATCATAATGACACTACGGTTTAGGATTTGAAGGAGAGTGTTCAAAAGCTAGACAAACTCCTAGAAAGAAAATTAATCTTCATGTTAGTGCTCTTGAAGACAAAAAGAAGTCAAAATCTAAAATAAATATCAAAGATGGAATGCATAATCAAAGGAGAAGAAATTTCAGAAGAAATGTTTCTGTAAGGCAAGCATACATTTACAAGTATAATTATTCATTTAATGGTTATTGTTATACATGTAATCATTTTGGACACAAAGCAATTGTTTGCAGAAGGACTACTGATATTGTTTGTTACAAGTGCAATAATGTTGGATGCATACAAAGAAATTGTAAAGTGTATAGAAGGGATTATCTTGCATGGAAGCTTAATATGAGTGCTCAAAGGTACTATCAATCAATTGATTATGATTATAACATAGTTTGTTATAATTACAACACTCTTGGACACAAAGCACAAAGTTGTAGAATGTATGCTTCACCTAATTTGAAAAAGTTGAAATGGAAAGAGGCAGAAAAGGTTTGGAGGAAGAAAGCACCTATGAAAATTTGGAAGCAGAAAGAAAGTAAAAAGAAGTCAGAATCTAAACTTGTGCATCTTGCACAAGTCACTTCATCAATTGAATAATTGATAGCTTGATGTGAGGGGGAGTTGTTCTTGTCCTATCATTTATCCCCAAGAAGTTTTAGGAGGAGATGGTGATTTTGTCATATTTACTCTTACCAATCTTATGAAATTAAATTCATATAGTTGATAGTGGTGTTGCTAACAATGTTGATGTTTAGTATGTGGCAATGATACAGATGTTCATTGGCCTATTATGCTTTCAAGATATTGAAAAGGTGTTTCAGGAGTTCAAATGCACATTTTGTCTGACAAATGATTCTGATCATGTTGATGATTACAAAGGTTGAATTGTCATGGTATTGCAATCTAAAGTGTTTTGGAAAGTGTTGTTGCAAGAAGACATTGATTGGCTGATTTGTATTGTAGAGTCAAGAGGCATTAATTCTTGTTGATTGCAATATATATTAGATTTGACATTGTGTTGCAAAAAGGTATCTTGTGCAGAAGGATGATCTTCATTCTTGGTTGCAAAATGAATGTTCATTTAGAAGTGATCATTGGTGTAATAATTTGACATGTTCTTTGTTGATCTTTCTCTTTAATATGGTTCAGAAAGGTTTGTTCAAATTGTGTGGCTCTAGTTTTGAAATGGTATCAGGTATGAGCTTCAAGGTATGACAATCTAGAGTTTCTTATGACATTGATGGTGAGTCTTGTATTTCATCAAATTAGAGGCAAGTAAAGGTTTTATCAAAAAAGGTCATCTTAGCATCTTGTGTTGGGAACTATGTGATGAGGAGTCTTCATATTTTTTGCCTGCAAAATTGTTCATCAAAGAGTATTGGTGTGTTTATGATTTCTTTGCAAAGTGTTCAAGAAGTTGGTATTTGGTTGCAGAGATATGTTTTCTTCATCCTCATATTGGTATTGTGTCAAAAAGTGATATTATGTTGAAATTGACATATACGTTTCATTATGTCAGACAGTGTTTAGTATTGGTTATTCTTGTCAGTGATTGCCAGTGGTATTTATGAGTGGTGTTTTTTTGTGGACTTCAACACAGGGGGAGCAAATGAATTTGAGGCTTTGTCATCAGATGTCAAAAAGGGGGAGAAAGATAAATTGCATCATAAAGTTTTGTCATCAATGACAAAGGGGGAGATTGATGGTGACAGGTTGTCATTGATGTCAAAAAGGTGTTTGGTCTTCATGTCATATTTCAGGATGTCTTAGCATCATGTGTGAGAACAAGATGTGTAATGTTGAAATCAGGTGATGTCATCATGTACTATGTGAAATTGTCAAAGGCTGGACAAGAGGATCTATGTTGAATCATGCTAGTGTCAGTATTGGTGGGTTGTTGATCAAGACACTTGTCAATTGATTATTTTTCTCATATAAGTTGGGTTTAGTATCTATCTACAATATGTTGTTAAAGTGTTGTGACATTCAGATTGAGTTGATGATAATGTAGATATAGCAGGATGTATGGCAGGATGAAGTGTCACATAAAGAAGATGGTTTGAGGACAATGTCAAACGCTGAGCTGTTAGGACATCAAGGAGTTGGTATTGTTCAAAATGTTCATATGATCTCAGTTGATCATCAAGGATGCCTTATTACTCAGAAGCTTCATATGGTATCTTCACAGTTGGTGTTCATGTGCAATTGGTAGGTATATTTCATGTGATTTATATCAAGAGTTCATAGTGTACTTCTTACTTCATGATGCTTGGTGGTCATGCTTAAAAGTCTCATGCTTCAAGGTTGACCAAAATGTTGTGTTCTTGGTATGCTTGAGTTGTTTCTTCAGAAGTTGAGTTGAAGTGTGTTTATGATGGTTTCATTTGGTATCTTTTGATGTTAATTGGTTCACCATGCTTCATTGGGTCCATGATGGTTTTGACTTCAGTACCAAGAAGCTTCTTTATCAGAATTGTACATGCAGAGGAACAAGCTTGTTTAATCCTTGATGGAGATATAAGTTTATAAAAGGTTGTTTACTAGGGTTTATAAAATTAACATCCTAAATATTTTTTTAAAACCCTAACCTCATGTTTTTTAAAACCTAAGCTCTAACCGTCACTAATAAAGTGCACTTTATGTTATGTTTTTAAGTTGACCTCTCATGGTAGGTTAAGTCACTAAAGGTGACTTTCTTAAGGGTTCTATTAACATGTGGATGACCGGCCCTTAACCTTTATTACCAGTTGCAGTAGTTATAACTATGAGCACATTGTGTGTTAAAATGTGATCGACAACTCAGATTTAAAGTTGATGAGCTCAAAAAGAAGCAATCGGTGGCTAAGTTTAAATGTTGAAATTTCCTCACGGGTATTATTTTTCACATTCTTTTAGCCGTTTATTGCTTAAGGACTGTAGATAAGACTATCTTTAGTCATTTAAAGATAAGGCATATCTATGTGCTATCTTTCATAGATTTGTTTCCATTCTTTCTAAATCATCTCACGGCAGAGAAATAAATAAGGAGAAGTTATTTTTGGAAAGAGATTTTTGTGAGGATATTATTATGTTTAAGAGTATCTTTTAACTTCCTTATGAAGGATTCTGGATCTGAGTGAACATATGAAGAATTTTTGTTTGAAGATCTTTTTTTTTAAAAGAAGGTACAGAGGAAGATGAAGGTTAAAAAGGCAGATTGGAAGAAAATTTTGAAGATTGATTTGTTTTTATTGTAAAATAATATCAAAGAATTTGAGGAGTTTTTTTGAAGACAAAAATGACATATATATTTGCATATTCTTATAGGAATATCAAGAGAAAGATAATATTTTTAGGGTAGATTGGTGCAAAAATAAATATGATTTCTAACTCTTATTTTTGCATATTAGAAGAGAATATGAAGAAGATCTAAGAGATTTTATTTACAGGACATTGATTGATTTCATTATTATCTTATTTTTCTTAAGATGTTTTTTTTGTAGATTGAGTGTGAGAAGATGAAAGGTTTTGAAAAAGAGGATAATGAAAATTTGTTTGAAGAAATTTGTAGGCAGAGAAGTTAATCAAATTGAAGGGTTTTGTGATTTGAAGAATATGAAAGGTCATGAAAAGATGAAATTGATTTTGTAGAATGCAGAGAGGGATCTTATTTTTATTGGCTTCATGAGTACATTGACAGAGTGTGTGTGTGGAATTGTATACAGAAATGAAGACATTTTCTATAAGATCCTCTTGAAGAGAAAAGAAAGATGAGAATATGATACTGGGTATGTGATGAAGAAAGAGTGTTGAGTTATGTAGAGATAATCAGATGAATTGTTATGTAGGTGTGAATGAATTGAGAATTGAATGGAAATAGAGTATCCCTATGATCTTGTTTATTACTTCTATTAGTGATTTGGTTTGCCAGTGAGGCCTTGTATTAGCCAGTGAGGTTTGTAGGTCAGTGAGACCTGTTTGTTTTCCAGTGAGGTATATCTGTGTAGGAAGTGGGTGCTTCTGTTTGGTATTGGAGTTAGTGCTCTATAAGGAGTTGGTGCTCCTAGATACATTTTGTATAGCTAGTGAGGCATGCTTTTTAGTTAAGCTAGTGAGGCAGTTTTGAATGGTTTTTCTACCTCAAGAGGGTTTTCCACTCTAGTAATTCTTGTGTTAATGATATGCTTATATGTGTGTATTTGCTTCTATGTTAAGATTTATCTCTATGTGGTCCTGCTCAAAATTTTCATTATCAAACGTGTACATATATGTGTAATAATTTATTGATGACATGCTCTTTCTAAGTCTTGTAAATTAAAAGTTATAATAAGTTGCAAAAATTTACACAACACTGATTCACCCCCCTCTTAGTGTTGTCCTAAACTCCTACAATTAATTATCTAGACAGTTCTAGAAGTACTGTCTTATCATTAGGATACCTAGGAAGTCTGTAAGCCATCCCAGTGAAGCCCTGCACCCTTAGATGTGTGAATTTTTCAAACTAGATGTACCATCTGCCATATCTGGTTATTTCATTCATGGCCTCAGTGGAAATTCTCAAGGCTGTGTTACCCTACAACATTCGGGCAATATACATTGTGAAAGCATCATTCACTCTTTTAAAATGTATCAAAGATTGAGAAGAGGTCAGTTGTGGGTAACATTCATACACCTTTATCTGGACACCCTAAAATGACCATGTCTTCAAATCACTTGCATTTCGTCTAATCTATAGCATCACCTACATTTCAACATTAATTAAATAATCTAATTATTTAATTAATTTCATCAAATTCTTCCAAAACTTCAAAATTCAACATTAATTAAATCAATCCCCTTTATTTAATTAATTTCAGTAAAATCAATCTTATTCTTCCATTAATTAAATAATTTATATTATTTAATTAAATCATTATCTTCTTTCCAAATCTCAAGTCTCCATTAATTAAATAAATCCTATTATTTAATTAATTCATCACAAATTCTATCTTATCTAAACAATTAAATAATTCCTAAGCATTCAACATTAATTGAATAATCTAATTATTTAATTAATTTCATCAAATTCTTCTAAATCACATACTTTCGATATTAATTGAATAAATCCACTTTATTTAATTAATTAAATCAAATTCTTCTATATTCTTCCACAATTAAATAATTTTAATTATTTAATTAGATAATTATCTTCTTTCCAAATCTCAAGTCTCCATTAATTAAATAAACCTCATTATTTAATTAATTCATCACAAATTTCCCTCTTATCTAAACAATTAAATAATTCCCAATTATTTAATTAAATCAAATTCATTCTTCTAAATTTAAATAAATCAAATCAAATTTATTTAAATTCTCTCAAATCTCCAAAAATAAAATAAATCAAATATTTTATTTATTTTTCCAAATCATGCACAACAATTAAATAAATCTATTTATTTAATTTGCTTTCTTATCTTCAAATTCTTCAAATATCTTTCAAATCTTCTAAAAATAAGTCTTCTTCTCCATGCACACACAATTAAATAATTTATTATTTAATTTCTCTCAAATCATGCAAAAGCAAATCTTAAGTTGAGTTATCTATTCACTCAACCTTGTTTTTATCAATTTCTCTTAAATTAGAAAAAAACTTTCTAATTTATGAAAAACATGTCTTATCTTTAGAAAAAAAAAGTGTTTTAACTCAAATAAAATAGCTTTTGTGTGACACTTGTCTTCTTTTTATTCGTTGCACGTTCCTCAACTGTTCTCCTCCGTTGATTCTTCTGAATTATCTGGACCATTGATCAATCTCTATTGAAACCTATATAAACCCCTCTCATCTCCTTCACAAAGTCTCTTCAATAACTTATTCTCATGCATTCTTAATAGCACTTTGAGCATACATCGCATCGATTGAGCAACTTCACGATCTCTTAACATTGATCTTTGAGCACACTACTTGCTTGTTGCAACCATGGTTTCGCAACACTATGGAGCAATCCACATTCATCCAAAGGGAACAATACAAATCTCGGTAAAAGCTTTCATGTTTTATTGATTTATTAGTAATGGCTTTTATTTAGATCGGTTCTTTTTATGTTATTAGTTTTTGATTTGTTTAAGTTTATTATAGTCAATTTTCTTCATACACATTCTGGCACACCCAGTGGGACCCACTAACCTTACTTTTTTTTAAGAAAAAGTTGATTTTTTTGAAGCTAGGTACATAAAAGTGCAATCACAATGCAGAAGATTTGAAGATTCTTGTTCACTAGTTTGAGAGAATAGGCGTTGAGAATTCAAATGGGGTAACTTTAGCTCAAAAGATTTTTGCGTTTTGTCAAAAACATCAAAATCCTATCTGGGTATCTCTTATTTTTTACAGGAAGTGTACGGATTTCGAGAAAAATAGATCCCAATCCATGTCCTTATTTTTAGCCTATGTTTTTTTTAGGCCTATTTTTAGAAATTTCATGAAATCAAAAAATATTTGTGTAACTTTAGCTCAAAAGATTTCTGGGTTTTGTCAAAAACATCAAAATTCTATCTGGGTATCTCTTATTTTTTGTAGGAAGTGCACTAATTTTGAGAAAAACAAATCTCAATCTGTATCCCTATTTTTACATGCTTCTTTTTTTTTGGCCTATTTTTAACAGTTTCACTAAATCGAGCATATCTTTTGGATACAGAGTCAGATTTTCATGAAACCAGTAGCGTTGGAAAGATGGTTTTCCCAAATTTTCTATGGTGAAATAATTTTGAGCTAATTTTATGAGATTTATCAGGTATACTCAGTCAAAGTCAACCCTTCTTTGCAAACTTCAAACAATCATAACTTGTGCAAAATTTACTCAATTTTCACAAACTTTTTTTTGAAATTGAATAGAATTTTATATAGAATCTGATCATAATATTCAATCTACTATACCTAATCATTATTATTAAATTTTTTTATATTACTCATTTTTTCACCTAACAAGTTAAGCGCTTTTGGTCAATTTGATTTATTTTTTGCTAACTTGTGGGTTTTTTTTGGAACTATTTAACTTGTTGTAGCTTCTTATCACTCACACATAGCAAATAGGTTTTTATAATATGTTCATGCAGGATGAGCATTGAAGAAATTTTGATTTTTCTCACTAAGTCTTAGAAACATATTGTCGTTTTAAGGGATAACTGAGCAAATCATTTCAGTAATCTAAGTCTTAGGAACATACTACTTTTCTTAAGGGACAATGGACATGTATGTGAAAACACCTCAATTTTCTAAGGGACAATAGACATGAATGCCAAACACTTCAATTTCATAAGGGACAATTGACAACTGCAAACATGTGTGTGCCTAATTTAGTTGCACCTTATTTTTCTTATAACGGGACAATTAAACCTTTATTTGACGTACTTGCTCTTACATTTCAGTACTTCCTTTAGAAGGGCCTACTTTTGGATTGCATTTCATCCAAAAGGGATGACCTTAAGTGGAGTTTTCCTTTGAACCACTATACAAGAAGGATAAGGTGAAAGCCAAGTCCTAACCGACGTCAGCCTTACCTTGTGGTACCAAACTGAAAAGGGGTGTACTAGCTCTTTGTGGAAATAATTTTCACATTGAATGAAGTATTTGATACTCTTAGTAGGATTGGTTAAATCTTTTAGTAGCTTGTTGCATTGCCCGTAAGGTGTTGGTCCCTCAAAGTTACTAAGAAGCATTCTAGATAGAGACTACCCGATCTACCTCCGAACATTGCGATAATCATCAGTGCAAGGGGAATCGATTTAAGCCCTTAAGATACTCACCATTGGCTCCCTTGAGAAGAGATAGTATTCCCTTGGTCAAAAAGCTCTTGTGACCTACTTGAGATTTCCAAGGGGAGGGTGAGATATCCCTACCTATCGTCTCTCGCAAAGATACAAAATATCTGACACATTTATGGAATGATATTTTTATCGATGGAGTATTAAGATGTGAGCTGATCTACTACAATGAAACTTTGTCTCTAGGGATAAAAAGTGCTTGTTATTGATTGCAATTGTCTTATACCTATGGAAACATTAGGCTTTTTGTGAGCCTCGAACATACACTATCTGTTGTGTCAATCCCTTGTTTGCCAACTTTGTTTGTTGTGTTTTCTCTTGCCAAAAATAAATCTAATCAGAACCATAACCAAATCTGTCAAAATTGCCTTTAAAAAACATTAGACACTACTTCAGCGCCCTGGTATTATAGCAGCTCGCCCTTGGTGGTACAGTAGCTTGCTTTTGGTCATCGTAGCTCACCTTTGGTATAGCAGTACCTTGCCTTTGGTAGCTCAGTTCATTGCCTTTGGTATTACAATAGCACGCTTTTGGTTGCACAGTCCTGCGCCTCTGGTCAAATAGTATAGCGCCTTTGGTCCAGTCACTTGTGCATCAGAGTTTGTCTTTTCTCAAAACACAAGCAGAATCTCAGCATTACCTTTTGTCTTAGTGTATTCCATGGTAACCACTAGGCTCCAGCAAACTATGAAGTCCAAGCAAGTTGTCCCTAAGAAGCGCAAGTCACCTCTGCACACACCGCAATCGGGTCGTCTCAACATTACTCCCAAGGTTACTCCTAAGACACCCACGGCAAAATCAATCAGCTCTTTGAACATGCCGCACCTTGACCAACCAAGCACTTCTCAAGAAGGTAGGGTCCCTTTGGTAACTACACCCCACTATACCACCGGCTTGCCTTCGGATTTTGTCCCGCAAGGTTATATTGCCAATCTGGTCCCGTCTCACGAGGAAAGAGTTCCTTTGGTAAGTACACCTCATTTCACCACTGGCTTGCCTCCTGATTTTGTCCCACAAGGTTATACTGTAGATTTAGCCCCATCTCAAGAAGAGCAACACTTTGAAATGGGTCAATCCTCTCAAGAAGATGGGCAAGATCTTGATGAATTCATACAAGATCCTAGAGCTGTAGCTGCCTTTGACAAAATCCTTAGTGAGAACCAGGATCGTTTCTTTCGCTTGCTTGCAAAGCAAGGAGCCAAGTTACCTCAAGATTTTGATTTATCCACTCTCAAGGAGACAAACAACACCCTAGGTACCATACAAGTGGTGCAAACCATTTCAACAGTGACCACACCTTTACCCAAACAAGGCTTACAAGGAAGAATGATTAAGAATCCCCTTTTTCAAAACCCAACAGGAAAGAGGGCCATTTCACCGCTTCTGACTCCTATGGAAATCTACAAAAATCAACAAGAAACTCTCCAATGTCAAGCGGAGCTAGCTAAGCAAGCCACCTTAGCTCAAGCAAGAATACAACAAACTCCTAAACTGTCCACACCAAATGCAAGTAGAATTTTGGTTACCCCTTCACGAATAGGTTTCCCACCAAATTACAATCTGGGGAACAACTATGTAGCCATGCAACAAGGGTCTCAACACATACCACCTCCTATATCATCAAACCTTCATGTCTCTCAACCAACTAGATTCATGCAACTCCAACCACAACATTCTTCTACTCTCATCCTCAATCAACCTCAACCATCGCAAATCACATCTACCTATGTCCCTCCTCCGCTATGTTCATCAGCGTTAAATTTATTTCACACATTGCCTAGCCACCCTCAACTTCCCCAACATCAAGTTTCCCAAGGCTATGTGCCACCATCACAACCTAATCCAATGCACTTTAGCTTTCCTCCAACTAATTCTTTTCTTCAAAAATCACAAAGCCAACATTCTTACCTAGCGCCACCTCCACCTCTTCCAAATCAAAACATCCAATTCTAACCCAATCCAAATCCAACATACAACACATATGACCCCAACCAATCTTATGACCCTTATAATACCAATGCTCATGGTTCACACTACAATCTACCATATGGGCAGCAACAACCACTTCTAGGACAACAAGAGATGTTTCCAACCCCTCCCACAGCAATGGAGCTAAAAATTGTGGAAGTTCAACAACAGCTATCTGATCTTACGTTTGGCCACACTAAGAAGACCTTCTATTTAAAAGAAGTGTGTCCTTATCCTTTTGATCAGTCATTACCTATGATTCCTTTTCCTCAAAATTTTACTATTCCTAAATTTGATAAATACAAAGGAAAAGGTGACCCAAAAGACCATCTCAAGGAATTCTATCTTGCTTGCTTCGAGGTCTCACATAATGACACATATCTTATGCATCTCTTTCCTCGTAGTCTTGGAGGTCAAGCAATAGAATGGTTCTCACACTTACCTACGGGCATCACGTCTTTTAACAAGCTAGCAAAGAAATTTGCCACCCATTTTTCTTACAATGCAGAGCATGAGATTTCCATGACTGATCTATGCAACAATAAATAGAAAAATGGTGAAACTTTCATTTCTTTCCTTCAATGATGGAGACAAATGGCTAGCAAATTCCCTTTCAAGATTCCAGAGAAACAGCTTGTTAGCATATTTGTGCAGAACCTCAACCAAGAGTTAGGTTTTCATTTGCAAATTCTTAGTGCTACAACCTTCGACAAAATCACATACATAGGAATCAACATTAAAAAGGCCCTCATTGCTAAAGGTGTAGTCAAAATCTTCAAAGAAACAAAAGACAATGCTCCTCATCAACAATCGAGTGATAAACCCAAATATTGGAACAAAAACAAAAATGTGGTCAATGATGGGGTGGTCAATTCTAAACATGTCCAAAGTTTGCAAACGCCACTGCAGCTTTCCAAACCAAGTCAAGCTCCACCTCAACAATAGCAACAATAAAGGCAACCTTATCAAAACCAACAACAATGACCACAAGAGCGGCCTCAACAAGATTACCCTCTGCAGCGTCAATTCACTCCCTTGGGAGAGCCCATAGAGATAGTCTTACAGAAGATTTTACACAAAGGTCTCATCACCTTACCCCATGCTCCCCCGTATGGGGAACCTATTTACAAAACTGCGTGGTACAAAGAAAATGAATACTGTGAATTCCATAGGAGCAAAGGGCATAGAACTGCATCATGCATGAAACTCAAGCACCTAATCCAAAATCTTATTGAAGGCAATCAAATATCTCTACAAGAAGATCCACCAGCTCAGCACATGAACAAAGACCTTGACATGTACAAGGAACCATTCCCTCATCATGGTCCACCTCCTCCTCAAGATAGAGGTAAAGGTATCAATCATGTTTCTACTTCATTTGATTCCATTGTAGGTCATTTTGAAGAGAGTCAAGTGTCTACCCTCACAATCAAAGACAAATCTATAGATTGCACTGTTACAACTCGTCGTGATCATGACACCATTTGTGGTCCTACACCCAGTCTTCTGGCTCAATCTAATTATAATCTTGTCAAACATCTCAGGAAAATGCCAACACATATCTCTATCTTGGACCTTCTATGGTCATCACCTACACATAGAGTAGTGCTAGAAAAAGCTCTCCAAGAGTCTTTGGTTCCTAACAACATAGCGGTCACAGATTTCCAAGCTATAGTGGGTAACATTGGTTCACCCTATAATGTGGTCTTCTCTGAGAAAGATCTCCCATCCCACAATCTGTGTCACAATGATGCCCTTCATATTGAAGTTCTCATCCATAAGCACAAAATCAAATGTATAATCATAGATGGTGTTGCTAGTCTCAACATCTGTTCTTTAAAGTTACTTAAGCAATTGGGATACTCTAAGGATCATGTCAACATTGATCAAAGTATCACAATCAAGGGATATGATGATGCTGAACGTCATTTAGAAGGTATTATCCACTTGCCTATACAACTGGGCCCTGTCATGCTTGAAACCAAATGTCAAGTCCTTGATATTGAGTTGCCTTACAACATTATCCTAGGCTGCCCATGGATCCATACAATGAAAGTTGTTCTCTCCACCTACCATCAGTCTCTAAAGTTTCTATACAATGGTATGGAGATCACTATCCCAAGAGACCCCAATCCTTTTGAATTTTGTCGTGTCTTGCAAGGTAGTTATAAGAATTGCAACCAAGTGCCTAATAATGCAAAAGCCCTTGAATCCCCACTATATGTTGATCCTACAACTCTGACTCAAGCCTCTACAAGTGAACCTAATCCTATCCCTGAAATCAAAGTGCACATCCGTGATATAGGCTTTGGAACTTATGATATCTCAAAATCTTGTTGCGTAGGGCGGATGCCTTTATCCCCTAAATCTTATGGCCAACCACCCATTGCCAAAGTAACTAAAAAAGTAGCTATTCCTCCCCCAGCCTTTCTAACCCAATTCCAACAAGGACGGTTATTGGAGGAGGAAACTATTGAGGACATTTCTTCTTGGCTCTATAAAGAGAAAGAACCAGTCACGATACCAGTCAAGCAATATGGTAATGGCTTAAGGATAGTCAAACACATGGGCTATAAAGGCAAGGGTGGCCTTGGGAAATAGAATCAAGGAACTATGGAACCCATTATTGTGACAAAGAAACTAGACAAGAAGGGTTTAGGATTTGGTAAGAAGGTACCACACGCCTTGGACATCGAGTATATCCTTAATGAGGTGGCTGAAAATTTTCCCGCCGATTCGACATCTACTGAGGATATCATCGATGACTCTTCCCTCCATATGAGCAACCTATTCACAGAATCCTCTATTTTTATGCTATCCTCCGTATCCTTAAACTCCACCACAAACACCCAGAAGTCACACTTGTCTACCTTGAACTTATCAATTGGGAACAACAAGGGTCCCCTGTTATAGATATATTTTAGAATGACGAAGCTTTAGCTGAGTTCATGGGACTTCGAGAGGGTATCCCTCTTGGTGATCATAAAGTAGGTTTTGTAATGGAACTAGAGCCAATGGTTTATTTTGGTGAGAATGCCAAATCCTCTAGTCGCAAAAGTAAAAATAAAGAAAGATCTCTAGGTGAAAACCACATTGTGGCACCTCCTGATCACAAAATAGTAAAAACAACGGATGCATCCAAAGGTGAAAACCTAATTGTGGCACCTGAGGATGGAGGATTTGACCTTCCCCTACCATCTAAGAATCAAGAGAAGTCAGCTCTCCTAGTGGAAGATTCTACAGAGATAAACCTTGGCACAGAGCAAAATTCAAAGACCACATTCCTAGCAGCATCATTATCAGAAATAGAGTACAGGAATCTTAACACATTCTTCTTATAGAGAACCATCAACTTTGCATGGACCTATACTGATATGCTAGGGTTAGACCCTAAGCTAGTGGTTCACTATCTCACAGTTGATCCAAAAGTTAAACCAGTCAAGCAAAAGTTGAGGAAGATGCACCCACAGATAGCTCTCTTGGTAAAAGTGGAAATACAGAAGTTGTTAGATGCAAAGTTCGTCCAACCTATTGATTATTCAGACTGGGTGTCAAACATTGTACCTGTGTCTAAGCCCAATGGGCGCATCCACATGTGCAATGATTTTAGAGATCTTAACAAAGCATGTCCCAAAGATGACTTTCCATTACCAAACATTGATATTATAGTAGACTTGACAGTAGGGCATGAAATTCTTTCTCTCATGGATGGATTCTCTGGCTACAATCAAATAAGGATAGCAGAAGAAGATCAACATAAAACAACATTTACTTGTCCTTGGGGTAACTATTGTTGGTGTGTCATGCCATTTGGTCTAAAGAATGCAGGAGCAACCTATTAGAGAGCAATGACAGTGATATTCCATGACCTCTTTCATCATATCATGGAGGACTATGTTGATGACATACTAGCTAAACCTTCTAGGGCAGATCACATACAAGTTCTAGGATAGATCTTTGACAGGCTCGAGAAATACCAAGTAAGACTCAATCCAAAGAAGTGTGTCTTCAGTGTAACATCAGGGAAACTATTGGGATACATTGTATCTCATAGAGGCATCGAAGTAGACCCTGCAAAAGTCAAGGCTATAGTGTAGATGCCTCCACCAAAGAACCTCAAAGTACTAAGGAGCCTTCAGGGAAGGTTGCAGTCCATCAGGTGTTTCATCTCACAGCTAGCAAATAAATGTCAACCATTTCAACACTTACTCTGAAAGGATGTCTCATTTCGATGGGATGATAAGTGTCAAGCAGCATTTGATCAGCTTAAAGAGTACCTGGCTACACCTCCTATATTGGTTCCACTAGTTGCTGATAAACCTTTGATATTAAACATCTCAACTACAACTTCGGCCCTAGGGGCCTTGTTAGCACAACATGATGAAATAGGAAAAGAGCATGCAATCTATTATATCGGTAGAACCTTGGTGGGATATGAACTCAATTATTCACCAATGGAAAGGGCTTGTTTAGCAGTAGTGTTTGCTTCCCAAAAGCTACGACATTACATGTTGAACCAACACACAAATCTAATAGCCAAAATTGATCCCTTGAAGTATCTACTAGCAAAAGCAACTCTTACAGGTAGACTAGCTAAATGGGTCATGATCCTTAGTGAGTTCGACATTGAGTATGTGGATCGTAAAGCAATCAAAGGACAAGCTCTAGCAGATCAACTAGCAGAAGCACCCATGACAGATACACACCCTATGATAGCAGACTTTTCAGATGAGAATCTATTCACTCTTTCCAACTCAATAATGTGGAAGTTGTACTTTGATGGTTCCTACACACAGCATGGATCAGGAGCTGGCATCTTGTTTGTCACACAGCAAAATGACTATATTCCAAAGTCATATCGGTTTGCATTCCCTTGCACCAACAACATTGCCGAGTATGAAGCACTCCTCATAGGTCTCAATACAACAGTTCAATGGGACTTCACAGAATTACAAGTATATGGAGACTCACAGCTAGTCATTCGCCAAGTCACAGATGAGTACCAAACAAAAGATGAAAAGTTGGTCCCCTACAAGCAACTGGTGGATGCCTATAAACCACACTTTTCTAGCATCACATTTGAGAAAATTTCAAGAGAGCATAACAAAGCTACAGATTCTATGGCTTTTGTCAGGTCACTGATTAACATGCCTACTAATACATAGAAATGTGAATTCTTGATCGAGCAATTATTGATACCAGCCGTCGATGTTCTAGTTACTAAAATCATCTGCGAACTTGTTGGTCCCAATTCCTTATGGTATGAAGATATCTATGAATACCTTAAACACAACACCTTGCCCTCTGACCTATCATCCACCCTGTTAGCGCCTGAATTGACTGGCAGTTTTTTTTGAGCAATTTTCATGCAGGCGCTCTCCCTAAGTATCCAAAAAATGCTCCAAGTGTTGGACCTCCTCAGTATTTTTCAGCTGCATCATCATATTTTCTTGAGGAGGAGGTCATCATCATCATGTTCTCCGTCGACCGGTTTCTCATCGTCATCATCATATTCAGTTATCGGGTGATGTTTGGTTTTTATCCTGATGATGCTGATGAGCTACAGTGCGCCCTGATCTGCTTGCGAGGGTGATTTTTTCAAAGCATCCGGTGATCTTGCACTTATCACCTTGCTCAAACATGATGATGATGTTGCCCCGATATTCTGAAGGGGTTATTCTCCAAGTTGTTCGACCTGACTTGCTTTTTCTTAAGGGTCATCGTCATCATCATCATGTTTCCAGTTATCACCGTGTTGCTTGCGAGGGTCATCATATTTTTTGCCTTCATGATATCTCGCCAGGGTGATATTTCTATCATCGGGTGATCTTGGTTATGATCATCCTGATGATGTTGCTGAAGAGTTCTAAGTGCGACCCGATATTCACTGGGGTCATCATATTTTGAACGTCAGGATGATCTTAGTCAGTATCATCCTGATGATGTTATATCACTTCTTGTTCGTTGTTCTGTCATCCTGATGATGCTGACGTCATCCTTATATCAGGGTGATATCTTTCTTTCTGCCTATCTGCATCATGATATTTCTGAAGGAGGGGGTGATATTTTCATATCACTCGAGTGTGTGTTTGTTCCAGCATCATGATGATGCTGATATCAAGGAGATATCCGCATGCCGGCTTCGTGCACTATCTAGTGGGGGTGATCTTTTCGAGCATCATCATATTCATCTATCGCCCCGATCTTACAGAGGAGCTACAGTGCAACCTAATATTTGCACATCAGGATGATATTTCCAAATATCCGGTTGTCTTCCGAATATCATCCTGATGTTAATATGATGATGACGTCATCAAGGTCTGGGGGGGTCATATTTCTAACATAGATCATCTTGTGGAGATCCCCTGATATTTGCAAACATGATGATGACGTCATCCGGATATGAGGAGGTGCGCAGTAGGTAGATATGATGATGACGTCAGCAGGATATGATGATGACGTCATCAGGATGTTCATCGGCCAGACTTTTGGTATAGGCTCAGCAGGAGGATGTTTCTCCGATGGATCAGGTTGTGCCGATGAAGGCGATTATCATGCAAGTTGTATTGCGATATGATGATGACGTCAGGGTGATATTTCGGGCAACAGGATAGCATGCTGCTAGAGGATGATGATGATGAAGTCTTATACTAGTGTCGTCAGGAGCAAAAGCACCGACATGATATATGCTCATGACCTAGTATATAAAGTGTTAAAGAGGTCATCGCGGGGTGCATGTGGGATAATGTTATCCTGCATATTTGAAATATCATGATGATGAATCTCGGCGGGAAGTGGTTGCGATTAACTGTTAGATGTTCTTCCCGAGGCCGCGGGTTGGTGTGCCATCAATGGCGATTGTTGCAGAGGTATGGGTGATGGCGTGGACGGATGTAGTACCTGATTGAAGATCTGAATCCCTAGGCGGCGGTGCAAGGCTCGAGATATCTTCCTGTCTCCTCCCCTACCTGCTGCATTAATGTTTGAGCGCCATCTTTCTGATATTGTATATCTGGCGGGCTTTTTGGTCAACTTGGTAGTTAATGTTGAATACACCCTCCTGCTATATAATGCAAACGGTGTTATTCATTCAAGGTTGTTGAAAGTTGAGGATTTTTGGCTCTGTAATCCAAAACCAGCTGATCTGGTTGCTCTGTACAGTTTATCTTGTGAGTTTATGTATCTCCTGTTGTACGACTTGGCATGAATCCACTGATTTCATGGTTGATCTTATATGAGTAATGCTATCTTAGCAT
This sequence comes from Cunninghamia lanceolata, assembly GCA_027924645.1. Lineage (NCBI taxonomy): Eukaryota > Viridiplantae > Streptophyta > Pinopsida > Cupressales > Cupressaceae > Cunninghamia > Cunninghamia lanceolata. The sequence goes on along the minus strand of BSBN01000958.1, from coordinate 5,060,311 downwards.
GTGTTGTGTTAATTCTGTCTCCAGTATTGCATGTATTCTTCTTCTGGATCTGGATATTTGCTTAATGTTTAGATTCTAGAGCATAGAATTCCTATGTTGAATGTCTGATCTTTTAACTTCTGCTCAAGGGGTAGATTAAACTGTTTTCAGGTTGAACATTGGGAAGGGTATACTGCAGTAGGGATGCCATAAGTAGAGATAACTTAACACTCTTCATTGGGAGATATCTGTAAGGCAGATATCATGTGTATCCCCCTGAAATCTGGTTTTAGCTATTCATGCTGATCATTCACAGGTGTATGTCTACCGACTCCAAGCCCTGGATAGGCACCAATCATGCTGTGTTCTTGTGTTATACACCATGTCCAGCTTTGCATCCAAATTCATATCAAACCATTTCATACTTCCACCTGTTAGTTGTAGGAGTAGGATTAGGAACCCCCTGCATGCTCTCATACCCAACCAGACATCATGTCTAAGAATGTTGCTAGCCTTGTGATCTATCATACAGATCTTGGTCCATACATGAGAGTATTCTACCTGTTGTTGTCAAGTTAGATCTTTCTATCTTTGAGCTAGTCAAGGTTACATCTTGAGTTATAGGGATACCCCCCTTGGTGCGGCAGAACCAGAAGTGAAGGGGAGGAGCTCACGCAACCTCCTGTATTCAGTTGGCTGAATCTGCCTGTGCATTAGAACTGGCAATCCCTAATGCTGATTCAGAAGAAATACCAACACACCCAACGCAAAACCTTTATCCATCGATCCTCTCGTTACACCATTCTAGGTGATACACTATATCACCGAAGTCTCGACAGTATCCTCTTATGATGTCTTAACGCGAAAGAAGCCGAAGCTACCTTACGAGACATACATGAAGGTGTATGTGGCACACATTCTACTGGTCCTAATCTTGTGAAGAAGATACTCAGAACAGGTTACTACTGGCCTACAATAGAGCAAGATGCTGCACAGTTTGCTAAGAAGTGTCTACAATGCCAACAGCATGGAGATTTGATTCACGCACCAGCTCATGAATTACAACCTGTGACTACTCCATGGCCTTTTTCTCAATGGGGTCTCAACCTCATAGGACAAATCCACCCTTCCTCATCCAATGGCCATAAGTTCATCATTACTGCCACTGAGTATTTCATGAAGTGGGTTGAAGCCATTCCCATGACCTATATCACTGGTAAGCAAATAGCCAAGTTTATCCTTAACTACCTCATATGCCGGTATGGTATTCCCCAAGCCATTGTCACTGATAATGGGAGACCATTCAAGAACCAAGATGTTCGTGCCTTATGCACACAATACAATATCCAACATCGCTTTTCAACTCCCTACTATCCTCAGAGTAATGGTGAAGTTGAGGCTTCCAATAAAACCATTCTCAAAATCTTCAAGAAAACAGTCAATGAAGTTGGTCATAATTGGCACTTACAACTCAATCCCGCCCTATGGGCCTACCGCACTAGTATCAGAACACCAACTGGTGCCACACCCTATGCCTTGGTCTATGGCTCTAAAGCCATCCTACCTATAGAGGTCGAGATCCCATCCCTTAGAGTATCCACGCAGGACTTGATCAGCAGAGAAGAGTATCGCACTTCCAGATTAGCTGAGCTCAAACTACTAGACGAGAGGCACCTTGCAGCGCTTAATCATCTCCATGTCTATCAAAACTGCCTCCGGCATAATTACAACAAAAAGATCAAAGATGGTTCCAAGTTGGTGATCTTGTCCTCAAAGAGAATCAGAGAAATCAAGCAGACTGAGAAAAGAAGGGCAAGTTTGAGCCTAACTGGTTAGATCCCTTCATCATCACAGCAACATATGGATCAGGAGCTTATACTTTAGCTACACCTGACAGCATTCCTCTGGATGAGCCACTTAATAGTGTCCATCTCAAGAAGTTCTATGCCTGATCCTTAGAGTATTCCTAAAAAAAAAGTTCCAAAAAAATCCAAATCCATCCTCTGGTGAAAACCTGGTAAACAGGCACCTTGGATAAGTACCATAGTGAAAACCTGGCAAACAGGCACTATGTGTAGAGTCAGCACCCATCATCTATCGAGTCTTGTTCCATGTCCATTTTGCAGCAAGCTTCATCCATCCATCCATAATAAAACCATTGACCTTGTTTGCATTTCCATCTGCCTATCTAGTATAGCTTAGAAATTTGTCAGTGTCCATCGTCGTCATCCCATGTCTTGATCTGTGTTATCAGTTAGCACTGTCTTGTCCTAGGTCAAGCTTTCTATGTCTTTTTCATCAGTCATCCATGCAAATTCCTCTACCAGAATGGGGGCAACTCTTTCCTTAACTTAGGTCTAGGACTGGTTCCTTGTTTGTGGTTCACAATGTGCTCTTCAATCTTTTCTCCTTTCTGCAGATAGCATCCTTTAATAGATGCATCGCTCCTATGATAAGGTCGTTATCTTCCCAACACTTTTCCTACATCATCACTCTAACCAGAACTACATATTATCATCATTTCAATCTTAAGGTACCTTAATCCCAAGGATATGGGTATGTAGGCAGTGTGGAATACGAAAGAAGTTTCCAGTACTCAGGTACATAAGATCCCCCCTCACCACCTTAACCCATCTCATCACTCTATCTAGAACTACATATTCATCATTTTCATCTTTCATTGTAATGTTCCTTGATCCCATGGATACAGGGTATGTAGGTAGTCTGGAATACGAAGGATGTATCTAGTACTTAGGCACACAGGATCCATCATTCTCCACCCACCCCAATCCATTAGCACTGTCACCTTTTTGGTCTTCCATTTATCAAAGCCCGTTTCATCTCACCTTGACTAACTCAAGCAGCAAGCTGGTGCATCCTTTCAAAGCAAGAGTCCTTAACAAACTTGAAGCAAATCAACTTCCTTCCAGAGTCATCTACTATCTTGCATACCGATTGCCAACATCAGCTCAATCCCACTTAACCAAAGCACCATATCAACAAGCTTGTCTTCTGCAAAGTGTTCCATTGTCGAGACCAATACACGTGTCTCTTATGACATGTGGCATTTCCTGTAGGGAGACATTGTCTTTTTAAATAGATAGCACCCTTTAACGGACATAGAGTTCCTACGATAAGGCTATTATCTTTCCTATCCAATCTATCATGAGCAACCTCTTTGGCAAGAGAATATGTTGGTTGTATGTTTACTTTGTAAGTCAGTTAATTTGTTTTATGGTTTATCTTTTGTTTCTTTATCCATTACCTATTCAAGGCTACCTTGATTTATCTATAATCTTGTTATGTTGCGATGCAGTACGAATTAGGGGCATAGTCATTATTTTTTTGTGTACCGTGTTTGAGGAATGATCTTTAGCATCTTTCTTAGCATTCTATTTATCTTGTGTGTGTTACAACCTAGCATCTTACATATTTAATAATTCTTCTTGCATTTACATGTATTGAAGTTTATTTTATGTTCAAGACTATGGCTTATTCACATGTTCCAACAAGGTCATATTATGTCTAAAGGGATCTAAGTTCAATCCACTTTCTTGTGGAGTCAACGTCCACGCACTCGGATATTACTGCACCTTGGTCTTTTATACCTTGGTAGTGAACTATCCACGTGCCATATCAAAAATAAGTATTGCTCTATATACAATTGTGAAACTAATGCAACAAGCTCATCCATTTACACCATCCATTTACCCATGGCCTTATATATAGTTTTCCAGCAATGATCGATCAACAGTCTTGCTCTCATGTTCTATTCTATCTCCAATTTCTTCTACCTAACCTCATCTATCTCCAACACAATCTTCTAGTCGAGTGTCAACACAGTTCTTTTGTCCCTTCCCTATCTTTCCTCTCGAGGGGGCACCCTACGCCAGCTACGCTGGGGTAACTAGCTACACTGGGGCATCAAAAATTGTATCATGTCTTCAACTATTGATTTCTTTGAAACAACGTTGTAAACTGCATTGCATCAAAGAGGGGCAAAATGTAGACACCCTAAAATGAGCATGTCTTCAAATCACTTGCATTTCGTCTAATCTATAGCATCACTTGCATTTCAACATTAATTAAATAATCTAATTATTTAATTAATTTCATCAAATTCTTCCAAAACTTCAAAATTCAACATTAATTAAATAAATCCCATTATTTAATTAATTCATCACAAATTCTATCTTATCCAAACAATTAAATAATTCCTAAGCATTCAGCATTAATTGAATAATCTAATTATTTAATTAATTTCATCAAATTCTTCTAAATCACATACTTTTGACATTAATTGAATAAATCCGCTTTATTTAATTAATTAAATCAAATTCTTCTATATTCTTCCACAATTAAATAATTTTAATTATTTAATTAGATAATCATCTTCTTTCCAAATCTCAAGTCTCCATTAATTAAATAAATCTCATTATTTAGTTAATTCATCACAAATTTCCCTCTTATCCAAACAATTAAATAATTCCCAATTATTTAATTAAATCAAATTCATTCTTCCAAATTTAAATAAATCAAATCAAATTTATTTAAATTCTCTCAAATCTCCAAAAATAAAACAAATCAAATATTTTATTTATTCTTCCAAATCATGCACAACAATTAAATAAATCTATTTATTTAATTTGCTTTCTTATCTTCAAATTCTTCAAATATCTTTCAAATCTTCTAAAAATAAGTCTTCTTCTCCATGCACACACAATTAAATAATTTATTATTTAATTTCTCTCAAATCATGCAAAAGCAAATCTTAAGTTGAGTTATCTATTCACTCAACCTTGTTTTTATCAATTTCTCTTAAATTAGAAAAAAGCTTTCTAATTTATGAAAAGCATGTCTTATCTTTAGAAAAAAAAGTGTTTTAACTCAAATAAAATAGCTTTTGTGTGACACTTGTCTTCTTCTTATTCGTTGCACGTTCCTCAACTGTTCTCCTCCATTGATTCTTCTAAATTATCTGGACCGTTGATCGATCTCTGTTGAAACCTATATAAACCCCCCTCATCTTCTTCACAAAGTCTCTTTGATCACTTATTCTCAGGCATACTTAACAGCGCTTTGAGCATACATCGCATCGATTAAGCAACTTCACGATCTCTTAACATTGATCTTTGAGCACACTACTTGCTTATTGCAACCATGGTCTCGCAACACTATAGAGCAATCCACATTCATCTAAAGGGAACAATACAAATCTCAGTAAAAGCTTTCATGTTTTATTGATTTATTAGTAATGGCTTTTATTTAGATCAGTTCTCTTTATGTTATTAGTTTTTGATTTGGTTAAGTTTATCATAGTCAATTTTCCTCATACACACTTGAAATTGCTGAAGGCCTCATGAATGTTGTCACTGAGGATCTAGGCCCAATGGAACTTAGTTCCTTTCAATATCTCAATGATAATGACAAACTATAGACACCCAAATTTGTGTATGTCTTACAACACCTTGTTAAAACATTATCTAGACATCATAAGCCATTTTGTCCTAAATCCCACTCTTAACCCCACTTATCCCATTAGCCAATTAATTAAATAAATTTTATTTATTTAATTAAAATCCCATTCAATCCCATTCTCATCCTACTTAGCCAATTAATTAAATAAATTTTATTTATTTAATTAATCCACATCATAATCCCATTTATCCTATCTTCATCCCAATTAATTAAATAAATTTTATTTATTTAATTAATTTCCACATCATATATTATCCCATTTTATTCATTTATCTTATTAATTAAATAAATTTAATTTATTTAATTAATATCCAACTCATATCCCAACTAATTCAAATATTTTATTTGAATTAAGTCCTCATCTTTTATCACATTCCAACACTTGTCTAGTCAATCATGTGTTGTAGTACAAATTTTATCTTTCACATGCACAACTAATGGGATCTAATTTTAGTATTTATCTACACAAGCACACCTAAGCCTTATCCTCCCTTGCCACATGTCACATGACTATAATTTCTTGATGTGCAAGGAAACCTAACTTAATCCTATCCATCCATTTCACCTAAAGCCCTAATTGATCCTAGCCATCCATTTGAACCAAGCCAATTCTATAAATCAACCCCCTCATAAGCCATTAGCATGCATTGAGCCTCAAGTACCCTTATTCTGCCAGATTTTCTATAATACATTGATCCTCAAGTATCCACATGCTGTTGAAATATCATTAGAGCCTTTGCATCATTCATCTATCATTCATTCTAGCATCTTCATCTTAATGTTATGTTGCAGAAGTGAGCACCCAACATTCTTCCAACAATAATCCTTCAAAATCTTGCATGCTCATGTGAGGTGGAGAAGAGCAATGGAGATAAATCAAGCATAGAGTGGAGATCGGTTTGCATTTACATTTGTTATTTTGATCTTCATGTTGTCTTGTGCTTCATTGTGCATTGCTAGGGTTTTTATCATTGCTATTTATTCATTTGCCCTGATTTGCAATTTTACCCTAACTACATTTGGCACACCTGGTGGGACTCACGTCCTTGATTAACCTCTCTTGTTTGAGTTATTTTTATGAAGTTTAGATCTCTTGGAGCGCCAATCTTTCATTTTTGCAAGCTTTTGTAGCAAAAATTTACATTTTTCTAACCCTAGTTTGCAAAGATTTAGCTACAAATATATGTAGATGATCTCTTAGCCCAAATCTAACCTCACCATTACATCTGCGAGGCCATTTCCATAAATTTTGAGTACAAATTTGGCTAAATTTGATGAAAAATGGAGCATTTGGTGAAGAAAACAACAACCGGACTGCAAAAATGCACTTCTAGTAATTTAAGTCGCCTCTGATCAAACAGTAGTCGCCTGGGCTAAATCAGCTCGCCTTTGAGCAAACAACAGTCGCTTATGGTCAAATTTGGCCCGCTTTTAAACAAACAGTGCTCGCTTTTGAACAAAAAGAGATCGCATATGGTAAACTTGGTCGCTTATGGTTAACATTTGCATTCCGTCTCCTGAAACTCTCCAGATCGCTTTTGGGTTATTATGCATCACTTTTGGTCTTTTGTTGGTCACATATGAACTATTATTTGGCATTTTTATCCATTTTTGCATCACTTTTGAGCAAAAATTAGCCGCTTTCTGTATCTTTGCATCGCTTCTACATTGAAATCGACCGCCTACAGTGTTTTGTGGATCGCTTTTGTAATAACAGTGGTCGCCTCTAACCCTATGTGCATCGCTTATGAACTGACAGTAGCTGCTTTTAATCTGATATGCATCACTTCTAAACTGACATAGCTCACCTTTGCATAATAGGGTTTTTTTGTTGCAACTGTCATTTTGTAGGTACAGGTCGCTTATAGGCTGAAATCGATCGCTTAAGGGTTTATCCAGATCGCCTATAACCCTATAGCAGTCGCATCTAGTATTTTTTGCATCGCATTTAATATGTAGGGGCTCGCATGTTGTTAAAAAGAGATCACTTCTGATAAACAGTAAATTGCCTCTGCACTTTTCTTAACCGCCAAGGTTCACCCGTACCTCCTACATCCCATAAGGAGGCAGATTTTTTCTTTTTATCATAACTTTCACATACGGAGGCCAAATTGTGCAAACAAGGACTCGTTGAAAAGTTGGGAGGACAAAATTCACAACTATATCACTTTTATCAGGTGACTATACCATTTTTTAGGTTTTTTTATCAATCAAAGTTCTAGTTCATTACAAACTTCATTTGAGCATAACTTGAGCAATTTTGATCATTTTTCAGCAAAACTTTTTTTCAAATTGCTTAGAATCTCCTGAATTTTCTGTTTATGCAATCTATTCTTTTGTATCAGATCATTTTCATCAAAATTTTCATATTTCATCTTTTTCATGTAATCATCTTCTTTGCAAGTTTACTTGTTTCTTTTTGGAATTGGTGACTTGTAAGGGCATCTAAGGAGTTGGAGCAGCATTGGCATCAACATCTACAGCAATTTGGAGAGAGAATTAACCAGGTGCAATCATTTAATTTCTCATCTTCTAATCATTGTTTGCAAACACATTTGGATTTTGGGCATAAAACAAACAATTATTTGCAAATTCACATCAAAAAATTAGGCTAAAACAAACCATTGTCTTTCATCACATTTGGACTTTGGGCTTAAAACAAACCATTGTCTTCCAACATATTTAGATTTGGATCTAAAATGAATAAGTGCTTGAATTGTCTTCCACATATTTCATTTTCTAAGGGTTAATTAACAACTGTGAGTGTGAATCAAGTGACAACTCACTTGGTTTGCTTTTGTAAACCCTATCTAGGAGGCCTGCTTGGAGACACACCACTCCAAGGGACGACCTCAATCGAGGGTGAATCACAAGACACCCTCATTGGGAGTTGTAAATCTTGTCACTCTTGGCTAAGCCCCAAAGAACTTTATACCTTTGGGAAGTGAAGGTGAAGGGTGGGTTACCCCTTTCTCCCGGTTGTGTGGCAGGATTTCGCTTTCAATCCTTAGTCAACCTTGTGCAATCTAGCCTAAGACCTAATTGGCCATACCCACTTGACTAGACATTAGGCTTGTTGATGTGTCTTCCATGTGTGCTTGCTTAATCATCACATTCTTTCAAACTAACAACTTGCTTATGTGTCTTGCATGAGTGATTCATGTGTGTATATGCATAATCATTTGTTTGAACATTGCCAAATCAAGCTATAAACACCAAACACATAAACAAATCAATCTAAACACATCATCTAAACATTCCACATCATCATCCAAATCCCTAAGCAAGCACTTGCTAAAAGAACTTAAGACAAACACTTGGTGACAACATGTCTACACTAGAGGACCCAAAAATTAAATTCCAAAGATTCCTCCAAAATATTTATCAAGGATCACAACCACTCAACCAAGATGCCATTGAAACATTACAATTCTTCATCCAAGAAGCTCAACCCCATGCAAGCCAATCACCTCAACTACAACACTTCATAGCCCAAGTCCAACACCTTTTAGCCACTAGTCAAGCTTGACAAGTACAACAATCCTTAGCCATTCACTCCCAATCTAATCCACCTCATAGCCACATGTCATATCCATCCACTCCATACCAACCTAATCCACCTTATAGCCACATGTCATATCCATCCACTTCCTATCAACCTAATCCACATATCCACCAAGTCAATGCCACATCAACCTATGAACATCCACCTCAATCTTATCCAATCCCTCATGCCACCGTTCCAATGCACTATCAAGCCCATCCACAAGGCAACCAAGTGTCCCCACAAGAACAACATGCAAGTCCAAATAGCCCTTTGTACATAAATCAAGCAAGTCCAAGTACACCTTTTCAACAAGACCACCAAGCACCATTGATAGACCTAAGTCCACCTTTCCAACAAGAATCATATCCAAATCCAAGTGGCCCCTTGTACATAAATCAAATGAGTCTAAATTATCCTATGCAAGATCTAATAACCTTTGACAAGGGAGATACCGATCTAGAGTGGCCACCACCACCCAATCACATGCCAACACATGAGCCAACAAGTCCTATCCCAACACCACCATGTGATCCTACCCCTAGTTGATTGGTCCATCAATCTTCCAAACCACCAAGCCCTCCATTACCTTCATCAACATATCAATTTAATCCTTCACCAAAGGAGGCTGCTGAGATAGTTTTACAAAGAATGCTTGAACAAAAACTCATTGAACTTCCTGAAGTCAAACCTTGTGAAGAAAGTCCATATAATGAACATGATTATTGTGCATACCATAGGACCAAAGGTCATAATACAAATCAATGCCCAATATTTGTCTCAATTGTTTACAAGGTGTACCTACCTATAATGGGAAAACATGCCACATCATCCCAATCCTATGTATCACCCCCTTTTAATCCTAATCCATCCAATCCAATTAGCCCCCAGCCTAATGCTAGTCCTAAGCCTACAACACCATCTACTATTATCATCCATCCATTATATTGCTCATCCACTCATACACTTGCGAAGGATATGATCCATTGGCTACTAGCTAGGAATAAACTACCTCCATGTCAAACACCCATTCATGAGCCTACCAAAGAATTTCCAAATGTCATGTCCAATCCTACAATCCCATCATGTGGTCCACCTTTCCTTGAGCCTATCCAAGAGTCCTCAATTAACATTCTTAGCCCTTCAAGCCCATCATGTGACCTACAAGCCATCAAGCCTATTCAAGAGTCTCCTATTATGAATCCAAGTCAAGAGTCATCATACCCTCATGTTGACAACTATCAAGGGTCTATCAAGCCCACTCAAGAACCTTCCACTTTCATCCAAAGCCAAGAGGTATTTCAAAGGTTTTATCCTAAGCATGTGGAAACATTAAGCCCTAGTCCAACTCAAGATCAAATCACTTTTATGCAACCCATCCATAACATGTTTCTTTTCCATGATCAAGATGATAGCCATAATGATGAATCTATCCATGAGCCACTTGATCCTATCCATCTCCCAACAACCATTCATGAGCAAGCTATCCAAATTCAACCCATCCATAAAATTTACCTTCTTTATGATCAAGATGATACCTATGAAGAAGCTATCCATGAGCACCTTGATCCTATCCATATTCTTATATCCATCCATGAGCAAGATATCCAAATTGCTCCTAGTCATCTGCCATCTAGCCCTATCCATAATGAGCAAACATCCACTTGTCATGATGAGACACTTGTCCCCCAAGTAAGCATAAAAGATCAAACAAATAACTTGGATCTTAGTTAACACAATGCTAATCAAGATCCTAATGATCCTCCTTCCACATCCACCATTGATTCCACTTCAAATTCACTATCATGTCCTAGTGGTCTTACCACATTCATCCATGAATGTTCTTCCTTAGGACAAAAACAACCTCTATCCACTTCACCTTCTCCATCTAATAATGAACTCAAGTCTAGTGTTCAAAGCACACCTAGTCCCATTGTCCATCGCATACTCCAAAACATGAACTACCAAGGCAAAGGTCTAGGCCTTTATAAACAAGGTATTTTGGAGCCAAACCATGTCAAGATTCCTCAATGCTCATATGGCCTTGGATACATATCCCAAGGTAAACAAGCTAAAGATGTTGGTAATCCCTTCATGTATCCTAAACCTACCACTTTCTATCACACCCCCCATCATGTTCCCAAAACATATGTAGCCATTTCACCTCCATCATCTTATAAATGTCAAAAGCATGTGACCATGCACCTTCCACCATCTACTTTGCCTCCACTTTTACCAACTCCAAATATTCCTCCATCCACCTTGCCACCGTTGCTTCCAACACCTAGCATACATATCATTCATAAATATCCTTACATCCCTAATCATGGCCAACAAAATCACACTTCATCTAAGCATAAAGCTTCCAATCATTCCATCCACTCCACCCATCCCATGGGATTCAAAAGAAAAAATTTTGATGCCTCTACCTATAAAGCTAAAAATCCTAAAGGTCTTCATACCTTAGGATATAAAGAATCAAATTCAAAGCAAAGTTCATCTAAACAGCTATCTAAATCCTTACCTCCAAATGTAAAGCCCAAAATAAAAATGGTTTGGGTTCCTAAGCAAATAGCTAGCAAAGCAAATGAGGCATCCTCATCCACCTCTCAAGAATCCCAACCATCTATATCCATCCAAAAGCCTACTTCCATCCAAAACTTTCATTCCCTTCAAAAATCCCACAAGCAAAACAAAAGCACAAAATATTCTAAATCTATGTGGGTTCCTAAATCACTTCATCAACCATTTCCTTAGAAAACAACCCCATTGCTTCCTACACCACCATCTCATCAAAAGCTTCAATATTTATCATGGTGTGTGCAACCGTTGGTCATGGTTCCCTTCCACTTAATAGCACCTCCACATAACTACATCTCCCCATCTTCCATCCATTATCTTACATATATCCCCCATGCTATCCCTATGGTCCATGCTTTGGCATAAACTTTTCATCCATCTTCATTCCATAAGCCAATATAATTCACATCATAGTCCACTTTCCCCATCCATCTATCCTTGCATGAACCTTCCATAATCCACATTATAATCTATTATCCACCTAATCCATCTCCCATCCATGCAATCCCTTATCAACATCTATGAGCACACTTGACATGGTCCATGTGAAGACATCATACATCTCTAATGGGACACTATCACCTTTCATAACACTAGACACTTGAGTCCCTCCTATCCATTACCATGGTGAAAACCTAGCAAACAGGCGCCATGTGTAATTGTCATTCCATAAAAAAAAATACAAAAAAAAGTAAAAAAAAAAAATCAAAAAAGTAAAGAGAAATCCCTTCATCCAACAGTGAAAACCTGGTAAACAGGTGCCTTGGATAAGTACCATGATGAAAACTTGGCAAATAGGCATCATGAGTAGGTTGATCTTCTATGTCACTTACACTTGGGGGCACATTGTCTCATCCAACCTATCCATTTCCCAACTATCTATCCAATTATATCATACCAACCTATCTTATCCTATCTTGCCATCCTACCATCCTTAGCCATTACATAAATATGCCTATCCTATTGAACCCATTTATCCATCCTCCTCTTTTTGATCTTGATGAAGACATAGGGGCAAAATGTTGAAACATGTTTGGATCTTTCTTGACATACCTTCTTTCCAAACCAAGTCCTATCCATTGAATATTTATCCATCCCATCCAAATCCAATCCATCATGTCATCCCTTGGTCAGGAACTTTGTCATGTAAGAATCTTAAGTCTACCACCTAGAATGGGGCAAGATATTATTCCTATGCAACATAGCCTTTGAAGATCACATCCTAGCTACCTTATGATCCATCCACTATGGCGTATCCTTATCATGAGCTTTCCATCTTATAGTCTATCCCCATATATTTATCATGAACTTTCCACTATAGCCTATCCATTTATCATGAGGCAAGCATCCATCCCTTATATGGCCTATCCCTTTATCCATCCATATATCATGAGCCTTCCATCCCATTTACTATCATCCATCCTTGCATCTAGACTTGGTCTTCCCTTGTCATTGGTATCTAGCACAAAGGCTACTCAATTGTAAATCCATTGGCATTTTTTAAAACATTTCAAAAAAAAAAAATCCCAAAAAAATCAAAATATCCCAAAATACAAAAAAAACACAATATTTCAAAAAATCTAAAAAATCAAATATCCAACGAAACATCCAAGTGTGTATATGGAAAAATGGATTAAATCTAAACTAAATAAAACCAAAGAACCCAATAACATAAAGAAAACGAATCTAAGTAAAAGCCATGACAAATAATCAATGCAATAAAGACTTTTACCAAAATTTGTGTTGTTTCCTTTGGATTGAATGTAGAATTGCTCAATGAAATTGCGAAGCCATAGCTGCAACAAGCAAGTAGTGTGCTCAAGAGATCAATGTCAAAAGATCGTAGGGGTTGCGCCAAGATCAATGTTAAAAGATCGTAAAGTGGCTCACGAAGATCTATGTCAAAAGATCGTAAAGTGGCTCAAGAAGATCAATGTCAAAAGATCGTAAAGTGGCTCAAGAAGATCGTAAAGGTGCTCAATCGAATCGTTGTATGCTCAAAGCGCTGTCAAGTATGCCTGAGAATAAAATCGAAGAGAGAGAGAGAGAGCTAATGAAGGAGATGAGGGGGGTTTATATAGATTTCAAGGAAAATCGATCAACGGTCCAGATAATTCAGAAGAATCAACGGAGGAGATAAGTTGAGGAATGTGCAACGAATGAGAAGAAGACATGTGTCTTGCTTGCTTTTGCATGAGAGGAGTTATCAAGAATAGAAGAATGAGTTAACTGAAGAGATAAATCAATTAAAAGAATAAAGCAATCAGTTAAGTGATTTAAAACAAGAAGAAGAGATTTGCATGAGAAAAGAAGATATTTTGCTTTATTAAATATAGAAATATTTAATTGATGAGCAAGAAAGCTTGAGTTATTTTAGAGATAACTCAAATTAGAAGAAAAAGCAATTTAAATAAATAATTGATTCATTTAAATTTAGAGAAGATATTTTTTGAAGAAGTAATTAAATAATTAGAATTATTTAATTTAGAAGATTTAAAAGCAAATTAAATAAATAAATTTATTTAATTGTTGTGCATGATTTTGGGAGAATGATTTTTGATTTAATTAAATAATTTAAGAATTATTTAATTTTAGATAAGAGGGAATTTGTTGAATTAATTAAATAATTGGATATATTTAATTAATGTGGATTTGATTTTTGGAAAGAGGATAATGATCTAATTAAATAATTAAAAATTATTTAATTGTGGAAGAATATAGAGGAATTTGATTTAATTAATTAAATAATGCGGATTTATTTAATTAATGTTGAATTTAGGAGAATTAGAAGAATTTGATGATAATTAATTAAATAATTAGATTATTTAATTAACGTTTGCAATGCAGGTGATTAGACAGATAACGAAATGCAAGTGATTTGATGACACGGTCATTTTAGGGTGTCTACACCAAGCAATAAAACCAATCACATCAACCAAAACAATCAACTCCATCAACATTTAATCAAAATCATCATCATCAATTCTTCTTATCAATAACATTCATTCAATCACCTCTTCCAATCATATCAATCAAATCAATCTAAGCAATGATCTTAAATCCAAGTCACACTAATCCATATCAAGCAAGCCAATCAATCAAGGAGCATTATCCAATCAAATCAACAGGTTTTGATCCTAATCTTGTCATGAGCCTAATAAATCAATCATTAATCATCATCAATGGGATATAGCGTTCCCACATCCTTGTGTTGCTCTAGGGATATAACTTTCCCCGCAATGACAACACTATCTATCATCATTAATCAAACAATCAAATATTGGTTTATGACTTGACAAGGGAAATACCTTGTTTGTTTTGCATCCTTTGAGCACACTGAGAACACTTGCGTATGCTTAGATTGCATGAACACTCTAATCATCACTCCATCACTACCATCATTCAAAACAATCCAATCATCAAAACAATCAACCCAGCAATAGCACACATCAACACCAAAGCACATTAAGTAAACCATCAAAACAGATCCAATCACTTCAGCAAATCAAAAGCAGCTCAATCCACCACAAATCATCCATCCTTCATCAAATCAATCTAATTAGCATTTCATCATCTTCCAACCATTCCAAACAATGATCCAAATGCAAGCCCATCCTTAAGCTATACCAATCAAGTTAACCAATCAAGCCAAGTTATCCAATCACAATCAATGGTCTTGATCCTAGCCTTGTTGTAAGCCAAATCAATCAATCAACCAATCAACCAACCAACTCAGCAAATAGCCTTGTGTTGATCTAGGGATATAGCTTTCCCCGCAATGACAACACTATCAGCAAAACAATCAAAAAAATCAATCATTGGTTTATAGCTTGACAGGGGCAATACCTTGTTTGTTTTTGAATCATTTGTGCATACTTGCTTGCTTGCTTGTGTGTGTTATCATTTTATCTTGCATTTGTATCACATCCATATCATTCCAGGTAATATTCATATCTTGTGTATGTTGGAATAGATTTTTGCACTATCCTTTGCATCTGATGTCATATTATACCTTTTGTGCATTAGGACTGTAATGCTCTAAGTTTACTTCATCATATGTTAGACAAGTTTGTATTATGCTGGGGCACAAGACACATCGTCAACCTGGTCCTTATACCTTGGTGTATAACGTCTAGTGCTATATCAAACATCATGGTTGCTCACTTTCCATTGCAGCATAACGCATCATCATTTCTTCTATCTATCCCCTTATCTTTCTTTTGCAGCCAAGCTATTTCTTTTCGAGAGCATACCCGTGTTTGTCCAACCCACCTATCCTCTCGAGGGGGCATCACCAACCTATCCTTTCTATCATCATCATCATCATCAGCAGCAGCAGCAGCAATAGCATCCCTTCAATTATCCATACCTTATCTTCTTTGAAATGATGTTACTCGACATAAAGCTCATCATCTTGAACATCATCTCAAAGAGGGGCAAAATGTAGACACCCAAATTTGTCCCAAATTTGTGTATGTCTTACAACACCTTGTTAAAACATTATCTAGACATCATAAGCCATTTTGTCCTAAATCCCACTCTTAACCCCACTTATCCCATTAGCCAATTAATTAAATAAATTTTATTTATTTAATTAATTCCACATCATAATCCCATTTATCCTATCCTCATCCCAATTAATTAAATAAATTTAATTTATTTAATTAATATCCAACTCATATCCCAACTAATTCAAATATTTTATTTGAATTAAGTCCTCATCTTTTATCACATTCCAACACTTGTCCAGTCAATCATGTGTTGTAGTACAACTTTTATCTTTCACATACACAACTAATGGGATCTAATTTTAGTATTTATCTACACAAGCACACCTAAGCCTTATCCTCCCTTGCCACATGTCACATGACTATAATTTCTTGATGTGCAAGGAAACCTAACTTAATCCTATCCATCCATTTCACCTAAAGCCCTAATTGATCCTAGCCATCCATTTGAACCAAGCCAATTCTATAAATCAACCCCCTCATAAGCCATTAGCATGCATTGAGCCTCAAGTACCCTTATTTTGCCAGATTTTCTATAATGCATTAATCCTCAAGTATCCACATGCTGTTGAAATATCATTAGAGCCTTTCCATCCTTCATCTATCATTCATTCTAGCATCTTCATCTTAATGTTATGTTGTAGAAGTGAGCACCCAACATTCTTCCAACAATAATCCTTTAAAATCTTTCATGCTCATGCGAGGTGGAGAAGAGCAATGGAGATAAATCAAGCATAGCATGGAGATCGGTTTGCATTTACATTTGTTATTTTGATTTTCATGTTGTCTTGTGCTTCATTGTGCATTGCTAGGGTTTTTATCATTGATGTTTATTCATTTGCCCTAATTTGCAATTTTACCCTAACTACACAAACATCCAATCCTTAAAAGTGGAGGCTATTGGCAGTCCATATATCTTGCTCAAGAAAGTCACCAAGTCTCCAATTTCATCATGGAAGTCACTTTTGTATAATATTCTAGGAAGTTTGACAAGAGCAGGCCTTCTTCTATTGGCCCAATTGTCGTTTATGTATTTTCTGCAGCCTTTTACATCTTTGTTATAAGTATCCTTTGATCCTTGTTTGTCTGGCATAGTTATAACCTTGTGCCAAGGAATATCAAAGGTCTCAGCTAGAGAAGGTGGGGTTAAATCAGCCAAGATATCCCCACTGGCTATTTGAATTGTTCTTGTCATTATATCATATCTGTCTGCACAAGTTGCCATCAATTCTGCACATTACACTGAAGTAGGGAAGGCAACAGCTTGTGAAATACCACTATCTCTGAGTATTCTGGCCCTAGGAGTTGGGTTTGGACCGAAGACCCTCAATTTGAAGTCATCTAGGTCTATTTGACCTAGGTTTGTATCTCCCGCATCACTCCACTTGGAGTGAATCTTGGTCTCTGGAGGGATTTCTTTGAACTCGTACTTCATAGCTTGGGCTTGAGCAGTCATTTAGTCTATAGGACCAGACCTTATAAGTTTGATACCTTCAGAAATCATTTAACATACTCCTAAGTTTTGGAAAATCTACTATTACTACTAACATACCCCTTTTGAAGGAAACTCAAATCTAACATTTATTGCCATTGTAACAACTATCATAATGCAATGCAAATAAACACCTAATGTTGCAAGAAAATCATCATTATCAATGCATCTCAACATTAACTCTACCATTTTGGGCACTTTCCCTTTGAAAATTCTTTAAAAATTTAGTCATTTGTGTGGTCTGCGCTATTTTGAGGGTCGTCCGACCTGTAGGGAGAAAAAGCACTAAAATCAGGGTCATCCAACCTCAGCGGGGAAAACGGGCAGGTCCAACAAAAGGTTTTACTACCTTTATGCTTTTAGACACTTTACGTGGATTTTGATGGGTACTGACCTGTGCAGGTTTTAGAGGTCACCGACCTCCATTGGTTGTCAAGTCATTCGGTTGTGTTTCTAGTGCAAAGCTTATCAATATTCTTTATATTACTTTTGCACAGGATTTGGCGTGGTCTAATCTGCATGAGTTTTGGTTGCTAGCGAACAAGTCGGTGGGTGAGTATTACAGTGCAGGTCAGAAGGGGTTATTTTCAGCACCAAGCTGATGTATTGTTTCCAGTAGGATTTCAAGACACTACTAACCTTGTGGGGAAATTCGAGGTGTCTGTCCAAGTCAGAGACAAGGTCTTTTAGCGTAAAGTCGGCAAAGGGGATTTTTGGCACAAAAGGCAGTTTCAAGGTTTACGGGGTTTTCAGGACCATCCGACCAAGGCGTAGAAATGTGGAGTGAGCATGTAGGTCAGACATAGAAGTTTTTAGCACAATGTAAAATTCTAAGTGCAACGCGGGTTTTGGAGGTCTTTGATTGACTAAATAATTGATAGTTTTGCAGGTCGGTTGGACCTCATTTTAGCACTAAAACTGAAGGTATCTACAGGAAATTTGTCTAATTTTTGCCCTTTTGGCCTATGGTGTTTCGTTCACTCTTTCACTAGAGAATCTTAACCAAGTTTTTTCAAAAAACAAACAATTTAAATGTAAACCCTAGCTAGAAACCCTAAACTCCCGTTCCAAAAAAAATAATGTTCAACCCAACCTTAATTGTTTGCAATGAAAGTTCAAAGGAGAGAGTTCAAAACCCTACCTGGTAAGTGTGGGAGGTTTTCTCAGATTGTGCAGGTAGGTCGCGGCTTTGAACTCGGGCAAATCAAGAGCAAGAAGTTCAAAATCACGAATGGAGATCTGAAATCCCGTTTAATGTGAAGAAAATGGTTTACACAGAGGATTTGCCCCCTTTTATTCCCCGGTGAAGATGCCATTAATGCACAAGCATACATCTGTCAGTTTAGGGTTTGGCATGATTTTTCCTTAGCTCAGACCTGGTAGGGAATTAGGTGCGTCAGACCTGATTGGACAAGACTGTTTTCAGTGCTAAACTCATAAATTCAATTGGCACAGTTTGCGGGTATATGAGGTCCATCCGACTTGCGGGTTTTTTGGCCTCATCCAACTTAGTCAGTGATCGCTTGATTTAGCGCAAGTCAGAAAACATCAATTCCAGTGTAGAAGTTCATCGGAAAGGGAATTAGCGCTGAAGTCGGTGACAACAGTTTTTAGCACTAGGTCAGTTGGAAGACAATCCAGTGCAAAGGTCAGACATATAGGAATTTAGCGCAAAGGTCAGTGCAAGGGCAATCTAGTGCAAAAGGGAAATTCAATGCCTTCAAAAGAAAGATAAAGATTCAACCTAGTAGATTCTTGAAGTGATTTTTCAATATCATCTTTCAATCCATATCAAAATGCACTTTGACAACTTAATCACTTAAGAGATGAAAAAGATCTAATGACACCCTAAGCCAAATCAAAAGAGGGGGTCCTCATTTTTGAATGGGGTGTGTGTGTGAGGCACAACAAATGGAGACTCTGCCTGGGGAATGCTCTCAAGAATTCCAATGATAAATGTTTAGTTTGAACCTAGAATCTCTATGTTCCCCACATATTAAACAAAAAAGCAAGGTACCTTATCAAATGATCTAAGATCACTCACCAGTACAACCATCCACATCCTAAAAACTTGAGTGTGTACAATTGTATTCATTCCCATCCTTTGGTAACTAAGTTCATCCAAGATCCCCTGAGACAAGCTAGAAAGCTAAGGTCATTCTACCACCAAGAAATGCTCAAATTTTGGAATATGCTGAGCTTTGAAATGGACAAATGACCAGTAATGTTTTCTGGTATGATGGCATTTGATGGTAATCATTTCTAGATAGTACCTTTTGTAAGTATTTGCAATTTGGTAGTCTCTTTTATTTGCACTGTAATGGGTCTGGTGTTGAAAAACACCTTTTATTTTTACCCAATATAGGCTAGCAACACTTAGTGTCACCTACCTTCTATCTTGATTGATAGTGCATGTGGTAGAAGAGGAAGTCAACCCTTTTACTTGACACAGGATCACTCAGACTTGCGAAGCTACCTTAGGATCGTTTTAAGTGTAAAAGATATATGGTTAGAAAATACTTCAGGTACATCAACTAATAACTCATTTATAATGAACATAAACCATACTCCTTGGCATAACAATGGAACCCACAGCAAAACTAAGTGGAAACCTTGGCTTATTCGAAGGAAAATTCATGATTATTCACCCATCAAAAGAAGCACTCGCAAGTCTAAGCAAAGCACCTAACAACTAAGGAAAGCAAGGGCAAGAAATCAAAACTAAACTAAAGGCAACCTAAACTAACCAAAGAAAACAAACCCCAAACTATGTACACTAACATGAGGCATGAGTGCCTCTTAGGCCTGGAAGTAGTGCTTTAGGAACTGGCTATTGATAGGCAGTGGTAGCTCCTCACTAGTAAGGCTCTTGAGTCAGTATGTATTGTCTCTAAGGATCTCATAGATCTGATAGGGACCCAACCAAAGTTTATCAAACTTACCATGTTCTCCTTTCTTCTCATGCGCTTTATCCCAATATAGGACTAAATCAGAAATGTGGAAGGCTTTGACCTTGGCTCTTTTGTTGAACCATCATTTTACGACTCCCTAATGTTTAGCAATGTTTTCTATAGCAGCATCGTGTTTCTCTTCAAGGTGCAGTAATTGAGCCAACCTAGAGGACAATTGATCATCAGTTTCAAGGTAGTCTTGCATGAATTGAAGTACCAAGATCCTCAAATGGATGGGAAAGATGAGTTCAATCCCATAGACTAGGTGATAAGGTGATGTGTTCAGGGCTGCTTTATGTCAAATTCTATCAGCTCATAAGGCAAACCTAAGTTGAGTATGCCAGTCTCTGGGGTTTTTGTCCAATAGTCTCTTAATAACCTCAAGCAAATTTTTGTTCGTTGATTTAGTTACCCCATTCCCTTGTGGATAGTAATTAGATGAGAACTCAAGAGTAATCCCATAATCAAATGTCCAGTTAGAAAAATGTAATGATGAAAAGGCAGAGCCATTATCACAAACTAAAGAAAATGGACAACCAAATCTAGTGATAGTATGCCTTTCAACAAATTCAATAACTATCTCTGTGGTACATTGCTTACAAGCTATTGCTTTAGACCATCGAGTGCAGTAATCAGTAGCAGTCAGAATATACCTGTGGCCTGCAGAGGAAGGCGGATTGATCATACCGATAAAGTCAAGGCCCCACTGAGAAAATGGTTGTACCTCCACTATTGATTGCAAAGGCATGGCTACATGTCATTCTTTGTGTGTGGCGGTCTAGCATATATGACAGGTTCTTACATGTGAATATGCATCTTTGAACAAAGTTGGCTAGTAATATTTGGTACAAAGAACCTCATTAGCTGTTGAGTGTGCTGACCCATGACCTGTCCTGAATCTCTCATGAAAACTAGTTAATACCTGATTGACCTCTGACTTATCCAAACACCTTAGATAGATTCCTTCATGATTCTTCTTGTAAAGGACTGATCCTTTTATCATGTAACTATTGATTTTTAGTTTGAGAGCTCTCCTCTGCACTGAATTCAGCTGTGGTGGATAGCATTGATTGAGTAAATAAAATATGATATCTCCATAGCACTCATCTTTTGAAATGTCTTCTAACATGTATTGCTAGGAGACTAGGTCTAGTCCTACTTTAGCCATTGTTCTAGTCAAGGCCTAACCTCTTACCAATTTCATAGGTTGAATATCTATGTCAAACTCTTGCAGTATAGTGATCCACTTCCCTCTTCTTTCTCCTAATTCACTTTGCATCAGCAATGTTTTGACTGCTACATCTGGGACTATAGCGATCACCTGACTTTTCAAGATGTAATGGCAGAATTTCTTAACTACCTTTACCAGGGCGTATGCTTGTTTTTCCACATTTGGATATCTTAGTTCTGCATCTTTCAATGGGGTACTCATGAAAGTGATGGGCCTTTCATCATCAACTAACCTCTTCTGCGTCAACATTGCAGCACAAGTATGCTCGGAAGAAAATGAGTATATTTGAAATGGTAAAGTATAATCAAGACTCACCAAGACAGGTGCATTAGCTATAGCTTGTTTAATTTCTGCCAAGGCATCCTTGGCTTCTGGAGTCCAATCCATTTTAGCATCTTTTTTCAACATGGCATTGAGAGGTCGAACAATCTCAACAAACGTCGTGATGAATTTACGTACAAAATTGATCTTACCAAAGTATGACTTAAGTTCCTTCTTGCTGGTTGGGGGAGGTATTTTGAGTATTGCTTGGATCCGGTCTAGGTCGATAGATATTCCTTGCTCAGAGATTACATGTCCTAGCAACTTCCCCTCAGTTACTCTAAAAATGAACTTCTTGGGATTGAGTGAAATACCATATCCTTGCATCACTACAACACCTTTCTCAGATCTGCTACATGATCCTCTCACCTTTTTCAGAATACTGTGAGGTCATCCATGTAGATGATAATACATTTTCCAACCAAACCTTTAAAAGCAACATCCATTACACGCTGAAATGTTGTACCAATGTTTATTAAACCAAATGGCATGTGGTGGTATGCATAGATGCCCCATTTACAGGTGAAGGATGTCTTCAATCTATCTTCATATTCTACCATCACTTGGTTATAACCAAAATATCCATCCAAGAATGACATCATCTGGGACCCATTAACAATATGTAATACTTCATCCAAAGAAGGTAGGGGTAATTATCCTTTTCAAATTCTCTATTTAAGTTGCGAAAGTCAACACAAAGCCTGATTTCCCCATTTTTCTTTCAGACTGGAACTAAATTTGCTACCCATGCAGAATGTCTGATTGGAAATATTATCCTTGCTGACAGAATCTTCTAAACTTCTTTGAAAATCAATGGTTCTAGTAGAGCATTCATTGGCCGCTACTTTTGTCTAAATGGCTTTGCTTCTGGCTTCAATGGGATGGTGTGGGTGATGATCAAGGTATCGTATGTCTTTAGATCTTCATAGCTCCATGCTATAACCTCATGGTAATCTCTCAATACATGTATGATTCATGTCCTTTCTTCTTCAATATTGGCTTTCCCAATGAACACATTCTTAACATTTTCTTCTGTTCCCAAGTTAAATAAGTCATGCTTTCCTCCTGGAGACTCTTCTTCTTTCCTTTGGGTTCCTAAATTATCTACATCAAACAATGTTTCCAATTCTACCATTCCTTGTGGGATCGTATTGGTTTTTAGGTTTAGAACTCCTTCTAAATCCATTTCGGCAGGCTCCACTTCTTCTTCATCTATTATCTGAGTGCTGAAAACATCTAATGAAGTAAGAAAATTAATTATGTGCTAATCATCTTCAAAAACTTGGAAATTGGTAACATTATCTAGTATAGATGGGGTAGCAACAAATTCAACAGAAAACTTCTTTAATCCTGCCATGGATGTTGGCTCTAAAGTACTTGTTGTCTAAGCTAAGGCATTTGCAACATGATTTTGTCTCCTTGGGATCACTTGGATGTTAAAACCGTCAAAGCATTCTATCAAATCCCAGACTCTGTTCCTATACCTATTCAACCTCTTATCATTGCATGAGTACTATTTTCTTACTTGTTTCACCACTAGTTCAGAATCACCAAACACCTAGATAATTCTAACCTTCTTCTGTAGTGCTAGCAGCAATCCTTGTACTAATGCTTCATATTTAGTGACATTGTTTATGCATGGAAACTGCAGTCTTTTTGATGCCAAATATGAACTCCCAGTGGAGATGATTAATTCAACCCCCACACCAGACCCTTGTCTGCATCTTGAGCCATCAAATCTTAAGGTCCATAAGAGAAAATCTTTATTGTTATCATTCTATTTTACAGACTTCTCATCAAGCAGAGGCTTGAGTTCTTCCTTCTTTTCAATAGTTGATACCTCCTTCAGAATTATAGGAATTTTTAGTTATCTTTGCACTTATTTGACTACCTCTTGACACAACTGGCAAGTAAATTTAGAATGTGAAGCATCATGTATGCGGCACCAGTTGGGTAATAATAACTTTTCTATTTGAACCTACTTTCCAACAACAGTTTGATCTTATGCAAATTGGGCTACGAAATCATGGAATCCTTCGAATACCTCAGGTTCGTCTTCTTCTGAAGAGTCTTCTACATCTGATTAAATGTATGCTTCTGTACTTTCTGGTCTTTTTATAAGTGGTTTAGAGGGTCTTAAGCAACTCAGCATAAGGACTTCTTCTGACTGACTAATGTGTGGAAGATAGACTCCCAGATCAACTTCTAAGAACAAAATCTCGTTGGGTTGATTGTATTCTATGATCATATGCTTCATCTTGGATTCTCTTTCAATACGTATCTGATTGGCCAACCCTTTCCATGGCAGCCACATGTGGGAAAAGTTAGTTGCCATATAACTGTTCAATGTCCTAGACCAGTCTCTACTCAAAAGCATGCCATATTGATCTAGAATGTCCACTACTTGAATATCTATATACTGTTGTACCCTAGGACCAGAAGCCAGTTGCATGTGTATCCTATTTAATTCACCTACTACATTCACTTCAATCTTATCTAATTGTGTCACCTTCCTAGAGGACTTGGCTGGAGTGAGCCCAAGTGCTTTGCAGATTGATAATGGCATTACATTCATGGAAGCACAAGAATCTACTAAACAGTTATGAAGGTTCCTATTGAATATCCTGAGTGTTAAGAGGAAAGGAGGACTTTCTCTCTTGTCTTTATATAGTGTCATCTTTTTTTCCACATCAGTCACATGTATTCTTTCTTTCCCTTTATCAATGCTATCCTTGGTGATGTTTTCCCTTGGCACATAATCAATTTTATTTCCAACACCTATATCTTGGAAGAAAGATGTCCTGACCTTAGGTATTTTAAGAAACTCATACACAGAAAGACTAACCTTCATTTTCTTAAGTTCTTTAGCTAATACTGCCCCATCTTCACAATATCAGATCGTTGGGAATTTTCTGCAATAGTAGCACCTTGATATACTAATTGATGGGGAACTTTCAGGGGTTTAGGATTATTTGTAGATTTTGGGTCAAGTGGAATCTGACAGCTATTTGGTAGGATGGAGGTGGTGAAAGGGCCTTTCGGCTTGCTACTTCTCAGGTTGCAAGGAGTCTTATTGTATTGTTGATACATATTAACTTCTTCAGACTCTTCCTCCTCAGGTTGATTATCATCTTGAAATAGAAATGTATAACTATCAAGGACTAGAGCAGTGTCATACCTTTGAGAAGGAACAATCTCATACCCTATTGGTAGAGTTTCCTAATTTTTAGCATTTTGAATCTCCATCTGGAAGATACTAGATGAATCTAGAATTCTGGGCAATCTAGTTCATAGTAAGCATTTGTGTTGTGCAGTCTGCACCAAGTGGATAAAGTTGCTTCAGCTAACATCACACGACCCAGGGGCCTAGTATCATTGTTCTGATTTTCCAAGGGCGATGGCACTCCTCCATTGTTCGGTCTGGTGTTCCAGGATCAGTTTGACCACTGCTAAAAGTTTTGATTTTGGTACTAATTCTAATTTAGGAACTAGTTCTGATTTTGATTTTGGGAGTACTGCTGATTCTACAAATGTTGTTGATTTTGTCCCCTTTGCTGCAGATAAGCATTCTAGTTCTTGAGGTGGGTAACCTCAGTAGTAAGCTTCTTCATTTGCTCAACCAGTTCTTTGATGTCATCTTTGTCTTCTTTGGCCTTGGCTGTTTCTAAAGACTATAGGAAAGGCATTTGTGTTGGAGGCATTTCAGCTACCGGATTGCTTGGGTGGATCACTAAGGCTTGTGTTGCAGCTAGGTTTGGAATTAGATTCATCACAGGAGTATGATTAGCTAATGCATGATTTATCATAGGTATCTGATTTGGCATGGCAACAGGTCCCATATGGTTCAATGGACCAGAGGCTATCTGTCCTAGCTGGGTACTCATAGTGACAATAGCAGAATATGCTTGAGCTAAAGTAGCAGGGATTGGGTCAACTCTTCTTGCGAACATGGAGGTAAGTTTATTGAGGGCACCATAATAAATGGGTAGGGCAGCAGCCTGATCTATAGCGTAGGGAGCTTGCAAATGACTGTAAGCTTTCTAGAATCTGTTGTTAAAGGAACTTATCATCTCACCTTCATCTCGATGGATCTCCACAAAAGATCGACAAAGATCAGCTAGAGTGGTGGGCATACAAAACCTATCCAGAAAAGCAGTCTTCAGGTTCCTCCATGAATGTATGGATGCTGCAGGGAGGTTAGCAAACCAATAATAAGCTTCATCCTACAAGGAATAAGGGAACAACCTGCATATCACATCCTCATAATGTACTTGCAACATGAACATGTTAAATTCAAAGATTTTAATGTGCTCATCTGTAGTCCTATCCGGGTCATTTATTCTAAACTTTGAATAGAACTTATCTGGGTTCTTTTGTATGTCATGGTAACTGTTGAATAGAAAAGGAGACTGGTTATTTCCTATAAAAAAGGCCATGTTGGGAGGATTAATAGGAGTTGTAGTGGTATTTCTTGGGGCTGACTGAGCTCTTGGGGCTCTAAGTATTCCTTGATCCCTTCTTGTTCATCTAAATTCTACCAGGGACATTAGCTCTCCTCCAGCTAAGCTAGATTTAGTGTGTCTCTGTCTAGTCCCCAGACTTGCTAATTTTTAGCAAAGGAAAAATAAGCCCTCCTTCTACCATTGATTTTGTTGATGGTGGTTTTAGCACGCAACAGTGCAGGTGTGATTGTTGGTTTCACACCTCTCTTGAAAAGTATCCTACCCTAGGTAAGACTACTCCAAGGATAATACAACTATGTCTTAGCTTACTTGGAATCTCTCAATTGGTATGTTCTAGCTCTGCCTACAAGGGGTCTTACATGCAATCTGCAAATCTTCAAGTTTGGGGCAGCAAATACCCATAAACCTTTTTATGATTTTCAGCTGATAAACAAGATAAAGTGCTACTGAAATTCCTATTCTAACAATGGTTTTAAAGAAAATACAAAAGGTCAGGGTTTCAGAAGAATCCTAAGTGACATTCATAATGCACAGGTTATCTTTAGTAGACAAAAAATCTTAAACTCTTAACCAGCTTCTTGAGTTACCAAACTGAAATGGGTGTTATAGTGCTACAGAAAATCGAGCTATCTTCAATGGAGGTCAATAGATTTTCAGATCACATTCATTTGCTAAATACCCAATAAATCACGCAACTTAACCTATAAAATGCAATTAAAGTTCAGCATAAACAATCAGCCCAAACTAACTTTACATAGCTATTTACCATTAACAAATAACTAAAAGTATGGACTTGGAGTATTCATCAGATACTATAGCAAACCATGAACATTATAAAAGCACAACTAACTAACTATGGAAGAGCAAGAAGTGAACCATGAAAACCATAATGAGTGAACACAAGATACAAATTCTCAGAATTACTACAAAAACTTGCTTTGTATTACTTCAAATGGCATAGAGTCAACAATTCAGTATCAAAATCTCTCTTACAAACAAAGGAAATGATAGCCCTTTATATAGAAAAGTAGCATACTGAGTTTTCAAATGAACGGTGGAGATTAACTCAACATTGACGGTCCAGATTACATTAATAAATATAATTATAACAGCTCACATCAATTCTTATATTACATTTTGTCTTCTATGAAAAAGATGAAAAATAGCCCTCAGATATATTGAATCTAGTCAATTTGAATAGCCAACTAGGTATATTAGTAGAAAAGAACATTTTAGAAGCACGAAAAAGACAAAATAGAGTCACATGCTGCCCTGAATACATCAATTTATAATTATGAAGGGATTACATCCTTAGAATATTCAAAATAACATCAGGATTTATTATCTAAGTCAATTTTGTCTTCACTAGCTAGCTTGTTGCGATAAGTCAGCAATGAGTCAAGTGCAGGGTTAACCTCAGATGGATCTGGGTCTTTTAAATGATTTATCCTATAATCAAACATCTCTATCTCCTGACTAAATTTGCTATATATCTTTTCTATCTCTGCACTACTTTGTGAATTGCCTTGAATTTAGCTCTGAGGTCACTTGCCTTGTCCAACTTGTCTTCCATACTGAGTGTGGCATCTTCAAAAATCACCTTATACAACTTATATTTACACTTCTCAATATCAAATGGAGCATAATCATCATAGGATGCTTCCTAGCAATCCTTTAAAGAGTCATTGATATCATATATGATGGACCTTAGCTCTTCATCAATTGGCTTATATGCTTCTTTTATATTTTCAAAAGTTTCCTTTCTCAAGAGCAGCTATTGATACCATTCAACGGCCTTGGGCAGCTGATTCCTAGTCAAAATATTCTCTACAACCAAAGTCTAGGTAGGCAAATCTCTGATGCTCTTTATCTGATAATACATATACGAATAGTATTCGTTGAAGGAATCACATTCTTCGCACAAGTCTTTCCATTTCTTATGCAATTCTACCAGTTTCTTGTGCGC
Organism: Cunninghamia lanceolata; assembly: GCA_027924645.1. Taxonomy (NCBI): domain Eukaryota; kingdom Viridiplantae; phylum Streptophyta; class Pinopsida; order Cupressales; family Cupressaceae; genus Cunninghamia; species Cunninghamia lanceolata. The sequence goes on along the minus strand of BSBN01000958.1, from coordinate 5,031,798 downwards.
TTGAGCAGAGGCACTAATGGTTTCACATCCCATCTCAAAAACCTTCAATAACCAATTCTTTGTACCCTAGGATTTGGATCTCACCTTACCCAATCTAGTCATTTCATTAGTAGACAGGAAATTGGGTATTGTCCTTATATCTCCTCCTGTATCTACTAGCTTTACCAAAAATTGGAGGCATGCGCGAAGTTCTTCATTTTACTTCTTCAAGTCTTTCTTGGATGTTTCATCTTTGTCCAATTGTTCCAAAATTGATGTGACTAAATCTTTAAAATCATCCACTCTTTGAGCATGATTGACTGGTCCTAGAGCAACTGTAGATATTGTGTAATCCTCTGCCCTGACTTGTTCTTTTGCAACATCAGCTGGTAGGACCACTATTTCTGCAATTCTTGATCCTGATTCATTCTTATAGATTCTTGACTATATCTTAGCCTTCTTCTACTTCTTAGGCTTCTGAGCCTGTGACAGGATCGTACTTAGATCAAGCTGCATTACTTCTACTTGTGGCTTAAGATATGTTATTATGCCTTGTAGCCATTCACGTACAGAAGATTTGTTCACTTCAATAGCTCCATCCTTATCAATTACAACCAGCTCTTTGGGTGGTTCCTGCTCTTGCTCTGGCTCTTCATTCTCCTCTGGACTTATCTCTTCTTCCTTTTCTTCTTCTTGGCCAAGTTCTCCATATTTGTCATTGTAGTTTCTTGTGCAGACTTAAAAACTTCCTCTATTTGGTCTTTGTCTAGGGGACTATCAAATACATCAATGACTTCCACATTGGCTGAAGGTTCATGGAAGTCTTTATCACTCACTTTAGCCAATGTATCTTTCTCCTCCTCAAATCCTATTTGAGGCTCATGCAATCCCAACTCTGCACATACTTTCTCAATCCCAGGTAGGAGTGGTACTGCCAATGAATCTGTAGGCATTTGTGAAATAGGGACAATAGAAGATATGGCTAAGGAAGGCGCATTGGCTTGTGTCAGGTTGGCCAAGACTGAGGCTAGGGAAGAAGAAATTACAAGAGGTGAAGGAAAGGGTAGTGAGGGTAGAGGAAGAGGGGGTGAAAGGATAGTAGAAATGGGAGATAATGGTATTTGAGTGGAAGAAGTAGAAGAGGTGAGTGTAGTGATAGTGGAAGGGCATGAAATGGAGACAGTGGAAGAAATAGGGCTGCTAGAGGTGTTGGAAGAAATCGCCAATGAGCAGGAAGTAATTACAATGGTAGAGGTAAGAGAGGTGGTAGGAGATGTTTCTCGAGTTATGGAAGCTAAGGTTATGGGTGAAGTGGATGTAGCAGAGGAAGGAGTAATGGAAGGAGAAGTGGCAATAGAAACAACAGGGGTTGTGACAGTAGTGCCCACACTTTGGGTAGTAGGAGGCTGGGCAGTTGAAGGATTATAATCATTCTTAGTTGCAGCATCCTCCTTACTAACTTCTTTCACTTTCACCTTCTTGGCCTTAGAGCTTTCTCCAAAACCACTTGGCATATCTTTTTTCTTGGAGGCCCTTGTCCTAGTAGAGGGAGGTTGATCTTTCTTTTGAGGAGACCTTGCAGATGGCTTCTTCATCTTCTTCACCTTTTCAGCCAGAGATGTATGTTCTTCACTATCTGACTTCTGTTTCTCAGCTGGCTTGGACTCATCTATGACATGGATTGGCTCATCCTCTTCTCCCTTGGAGTCCTTATCTGAATCCAATGTTGTATAAGTGAGTTGGACTCCTTGTCCTTCTATAGCGGCCACTTGAGCTCTTACCCAGGCCTTGCTTAGTCTGATAGGTTCCCTCATAACAATATCTAGGGAGCTCTCTTCTGCATTTAATCAATTTGGTAATGGGATAGGCTGATGGTACCAAGCCTCCCATGGTCCTCTGACCATAACATTTTTATCATCCTATAGCTAGTTTAGCACTGCCATAATGTGAAACTTCCTAATAAACTCTAGAGGTGGCCTTGAATGTGCTTTCTTCATGATCTAATAGTCATCGAGCCAATTGGCCCAAAAATCTTTAATGTGCATTTTGTGGAAGAGCTTCTTGCTTACAAATCTTTCCATCACTCTATTTGGATCAAAATGACCCCTTGCATTGTAGTAGTACAAATTTAGGAGCTGAAGCTCTTTATCAGAATGTTCTGCTAATGCCAAAGAAGGGCATGCATTAATCCCCTTGGTAAACTTGATGGGAAATTGAACATTAGTTCTGTGCAAGTGTTTAAGTTTCTCAACATAGGGTATTAATTGTCTAGACAAACCCAGAAGTGTTGTCTTATCATCAAGATACCTAGGAAGTTTGTAAGCCATCCCAGTGAAGCCCTGCACCCTTAGATATGTGAATTTTTCAAACTAGATGTACCATCTACCATATCTGGTTATTTCATTCATGGCCTCAGTGGAAATTCTCAAGGCTCTGTTAGCCTGTAGCATTTGGGCTATATACATTATGAAAGCATCATTCATTCTTTTAAAATGTATCAAAGATTGAGAAGAGTTAGTTGCGGGTAACATTCATACACCTTTATCTGGATTTGCTCATCATTCCCAACTTCTCCAACTTTGGACAGCCCAACATAGTGATTTCTCCTTGCCAATGCATAAACAATATAGGATGTCCATCTAAAGTATCTCTTGTCCTTGAAATTGCTGAAGGCCTCATGAATGTTGTCGCTGAGGATCTGGGCCCAGTGGAACTTAGTTCCTTTCAATATCTCAATGATAATGATGAACATCCAATCCTCAAAAGTGGAGGTTGTTGGCAATCCATATATCTTGCTCAAGAAAGTCACCAAGTCTACAATTTCATCATGGAAGTCACTTCTGTATAATATTCTAGGAAGTTTGACAAGAGCAGACCTTCTACTTTTGGCCCAATTGTCATTTATGTATTTTCTGCAGCCTTCTACATCTTTGTTATAAGTATCCTTTGATCCTTGTTTGTCTGGCATAGTCATAACCTTGTGCCAAGGAATATCAAAGGTCTTAGCTAGAGAAGGTTGGGTTAAATCAGCCAAGATATCCCCACTGGCTGTTTGAATTGTTCTTGTCATTATATCATATCTGTCTGCACAAGTTACCATCAATTCTGCACATTGCACTGAAGTAGGGAAGGCAACAGCTTGTGAAATACCACTATCTCTGAGTATTATGGCCCTAGGAGTTGGGTTTGGACCAAAGATCCTCAATCTAAAGTCATCTAGGTCTATGTGACCTAGGTCTATATCTCCCACATCACTCCACTCGGAGTGAATCTTGGTCTCTAAAGGGATTCCTTTGAACTCGTACTTCATAGCTTGGGCTCGAACAATGATTTAGTCTACAGGACCAGACCTTATAAGTTTGATACCTTCAGAAATCATTTAACATACTCCTAAGTTTTGACAAATCTACTATTACTACTAACATACCCCTTTTGAAGTAAACTCAAATCTAACATTTATTGCCATTGTAACAACTATCATAATGCAATACAAATAAACACCTAATTTTGCAAGAAATTCCATGAAAATCATCATTATCAATGCATCTCAACATTAACTCTACCATTTTGGGCACTTTCCCTTTGAAAATTCTTTAAAAATTCAGTCATTTGCATGTTCTGCACTATTTTGAGGGTCATCTGACCTATAGGAAGAAAAAGCACTGAAATCAGGATCATTCTAGCTCAGCAGGGAAAACGGGCAGGTACGACAGAAGGTTTTACTACCTTTATACTTTTAAATGCTTTGCACAGATTTTGATGGGTACTGACCTGCGCAAGTTTTAGAGGTCACCGACCTCCATTGGTTGTCAAGTCAGTCAATTGTGTTTCTAGCGCAAAGCTTATCGATATTCTTTATATTACTTTTGCGCGGGATTCGGCATGGTCTAATCTACGTGAGTTTTTGTTGCTACCGACCAAGTCAATGGGTGAGTATTGTAGTGCAGGTCAAAAGGGGTTATTTTCAGTGCAAAGCTGATGTATTACTTCCAGTGGGATTTCGAGACACTACCGACCTTGCGGGGAAATTCAAGGTGTCTAACCAAGTCAGAGACAAGGTCTTTTAGTGCAAAGTCGGCAAAGGGGGTTTTTGGCACAGAAGGCAATTTCAAGGTTTACAGGGTTTTCAGGACCATCCGACCAAGGCATAGAAATGCGAAGTGAGCATGTAGGTCAGACATTGAATTTTTTAGCGCAAAGTAAAATTCTAAGTGCAGCGCGGGTTTTGGAGGTCTCCGATCAACTAAATAATCAATAGTTTTGCAGGTAGGTCGGACCTCATTTTAGCACTAAAACTGAAGGTATCTACTAGAAATTTGTCTAAGTTTTGTCTTTTTGACTTATGGTGTTTCGTTCACACTTTTACCAGAGAATCTTAATTGGGTTTTTTCAAAAAACAAACAATTTAAATGCAAACCCTAGCTAGAAACCCTAAACTCCCATTCCAAAAAGAATAACATTCAACCCAACCTCAATTGTTTGCAATGAAAGTTCAAAGGAGAGAGTTCAAAACCCTACCTGGTAAGTGTAGGAGGTTTGCTCAGATTGTGCAGGTAGGTCGCAACTTCGAACTAGGGAAAATCAATAGCAAGAAGTTCAAAATCACGAATGGAGCTCTGAAATCCTGTTTAATGTGAAGAAAATGGTTTACACAAAGGATTTGCCCCCTTTTATTCCCTAGTGAAGATGCCATTAATGTGTAGGCGTATGTCTATCAGTTTAGGGTTTGGCATGATTTTTCCTTAGCTCAGACCTGGTGGGGAATTGGGTATGTCAGACCTGATCGGATAAGACCATTTTTAGCACTAAACTCATAAATTTAATTGGCATAGTTTGCGGGTATATGAGGTCCATCCGACTTGCGAGTGTTTTGGCCTCGTCTGACTTAGTCAATGATCACTTGATTTAGCGCAAGTCAAAGAACGTCGATACCAGTGCAGAAGTCCATCAGAAAGGGAATTAGTGCTGAAGTTGGTGACAACAGTTTTTAGCGCTAGGTCAGTTGGAAGATAATCCAGCGCAAAGGTCGAACAAATAGGAATTTAGCGTAAAGGTCAGTGTAAGGGAAATCTAGCGGAAAAGGGAAATTCAAGGCCTTCAAAAGAAAGATAAAGATTCAACCTAGCAAATTCTTGAAGTGATTTTTCAATATCATCTTTTAATCTAGATCAAAATGCACTTTGACCACTTAATCACTGAAGAGATGGAAAAGATTTAATGACACCCTAAGCCAAATCAAAAGAGGGGGTCCTCATTTTTAAATGGGGCATGTGTGCGAGGCACAACAGTAAGTTCAGAGACAAACTACTTTTCAAATATTTTTCATGTGGTAAAGTAGGTCATTATGCTTCTAAATGTCCTAAAAGAATTAAAAGCAATAGAAAAAGACTTGAGAACAAGCCTAAAACTCCAAAGAAATGCTACTATGTTATAGATTTTGATGATGAAGTTGTGATTGATGATGAATCTTATGATGCTAGTACTAGTGCAAATTAATGCTTATTTATTTCTATAAAGAAGAACTTGTGTCTACTAATCCTACTAGCTGTGTGAAGGAAGAAAAACTAGTGGAAGAAAGTGCTTTGCCTGTTTAGATTGAGAAAGATAAGGATGAATGGATTATTGATAGTGGATGCTCACATCATGTGACCGGTGACAAAATTAAGTTTGTAAGTTTGGAAAAATATGATGGAGGACTGGTTAGGTTTGGAGACAATGCAACTGGTAAGATTTATGGAAAATGATCTATTTCATTTGATGGAAAGCATAATACTAACAATATCCTATATGTGAAGGACTTGAAGCACAATCTTTTGAGTGTCGGTTAGATGTGTGATAAAGGTTATGATCTAAGATTCAAAAACAATGGATGCAAGATCATGGAAAGCTCAAAAAATGTGATTGCAATCGGTAATAAGACCAGAGGTAACATCTATCAATTAAGGGGAACTAATGATTACTATTTGTTAGCCCAAGTAGATGAGAGTTAGTTGTGGCATAGAAGGTTGTGTCATATAAATTTTGATAATCTGGTAAAGATAAGTTTAGGTCAGACTGTAAGAGATTTACCAAAACTTGTGAAACCCACCAATACTATTTGTAAGGAATGTTAGTTGGGGAAGCATACAAGAACAAGTTTCAAGAGTAAAGAGTAATTTTTTGTCAGTTTGTTGGATCAGTTCATATAGATCTATGTGGTCCTACAAGCATAAGAAGTCTACAAGGTGATAGGTACTTCATGTTGCTTATTGATGATTATTCTAGAATGACTTGGTTTACTTTTCTAAGAGACAAATCTGAAGCCCTAGAAAAGTTCAAATCCTTCAAGGAAATGGTTGAAAATGAAATAGAACTAAAAATCAAATGCCTAAGGTCTGAAAGAGGAGGTGAGTTCACATCAAATGAATTCAACAATTTTTTTGAAGAGCAAGGAATAAAGAGATAGTTGTCTACACCTAGGACTCGTTAGCAAAATGGAGTTGTGGAAAGGAAGAACATGATAGTTCAAGAGGCTACCAAAACAATGATGGAGGAAGGAGGTTTGCCAGAAGTTTTTTGGAAAGAAGCTATACATACTATTGTCTACATTCAAAACAAAGTTCAAGTGAAAGGTAATGGTACTAAAACCCCCTATGAATTGTGGTATGTAAGAATTCTAATAGTAAGATACTTCAAAGTCTTTGGAAGCAAATGCTATATCAGAAGAGATGAAGACCTAGGGAAATTTGATGCAAGATGTGATGAAGGAATCTTCCTTGGATACTCTACCAAGAGTAAGGCCTACCAGTGCTACAACAAAAGGTTGAAAAAGATTGTTGAGAGTGCAAATGTGAAGGTGGATGAAGGCGAAGGAAAAACATCAGATCAGAGTGGCTATGAGTCAGATGAACTTGCTACTATAACTTATGAAGAACAAGTTGAACAAGAAGATAGTCAAGATGAAGAAGAAAAGGCTCCAAAAATTGCTAAGACCCCTAGGTATGTAAGAATCAATCACTCTAAAGATCAAATTATTAGAGACAAAGAAAAAGGATTACTGACAAGGAAAAGAGCTGCAGAAGAACAAGTGAATTACTATTTTCTCTCTACAGTTGAACCAAAAACTGTGAATGAAGCCTATAATGATGAAAATTGAGTAAAGGCAATGGAGGAAGAACTAATGCAAATATAGAAGAATGAAACTTGGGAATTAGTTCCTAGACCTACTGACAAAAATATTATTGGAACCAAATGGGTTTTTAGGAATAAGCTGAATGAAAATGGAGTTGTAAGGAACAAAGAAAGACTTGTGTGCAAAGGATATTCTCAAATTGAAGGGATAGATTTTGAAGAGACTTTTACTTCAGTAGATCAGATTGAAGCAATTAGAATGTTTCTAGAATTTGTAACTCACAAAGATTTCAAAGTGTATCAGATGGATGTGAAGTCTGCATTCCTAAATGGTGAGTTAAAAGAGGAAGTCTACATTGAGCAATTGGAAAGATTCCAACTATCAAATCAAGGTGATATGGTATGTAGGTTGAAGAAAGCATTGTATGGACTCAAGCAAGCTCCTAGGGCCTGGTATGTAAGGTTGGATAAGTACTTATTGCAATTAGGATTTAGTAAAGGTACTACTGATAGTAATCTCTATTTCAAGATTAATGGTGATCAAATTTTGATTGTTGAAGTCTTTGTTGATGATATCATCTTTGGAGGAAATGAAGGTATGTGTATGAAATTTGCTAGTGAAATGTAGAAAGAGTTTGATATGTCTATATTTGGTGAGATGAATTTCTTTCTAGGTTTACAAATCAATCAATCAGATAAAGGAATCTTCATATCTCAGTCTAAGTATGTGAAAGAGTTATTAAAGGAGTTTGGGATGGAAGACTCTAAACCGGTATGTACTCCCATGGTGACTAGCTACAAATTGGCCAAAACTGATCAGAAAAGGTACAGATCCATGATTGGAGGATTGCTTTGTCTAACTCAAACCAGACCTAATATTATGCATGTAGTTTGTTTTGTTGCAAGATTTCAAGCAGATCCAAGAGAGTCACATGTGATGGCAGTAAAGAGAATCTTGAGATATTTAAAAGGCACTCTAGATCATGGCTTATGGTATCTAAAGGATAATGATTTCACTCTTAGTGCTTATACAGATGTCGATTAGGCTGGAGATGTTGATGATAGGAAGAGTACAAGTGGAGGTGCTTTCTTTTTGGGTAACAAATTGGTTTCATGGCTAAGTAAGAAACAAGATTTAACCTCTTTCTCAATTGTAGAAGCAGATTATATTGCAGCAACATGTTGTTGTACTCAAGTGTTATAGATGAAGGAGACCTTGAAGGACATAAGAGTTGTGTATGAAGATCCAGTTGCAATCTTCTATGACAATACAAATGCTATAAATATTTCAAAGAATCCAATGATGCATTCAAGAACAAATCATATATCTACAAGGTATCACTTTATGAGAGAAAAGGTGATAGAGAATGAAGTAAAGTTGGAATATGTGTCCATAAAGGATCAGATTGCAAATATCTTCACCAAGCCTCTGACTAAGGATACTTTTGAGTATCTCAGAGAAAAGTTAGGGGTCATTACCCTTCATACCCTAAACTAAGATGCATGAGAATGCTTTAATTCAATGGTGTTCAAAGTCTCATTCTTTGATTTGGATTGATGTTTTGAGAGCTACCTCTCAGGGGGAGTAGCTAGATGTGTTGGTAACAGTTTAGTTGGATTAGAACAATAGAATGCAACTATGTGCCCTTTGCCATTAATGTCAAAGGGGGAGAGAAATCATGTGAAAAACTCAAGGGGAGAAAGAATGCAAATGTGTAAAGAGAAAGGGGGAGAATCTTGTCTTGATGGTCTTTTCATTTTTTCACATCATATGTCGCCATCAATGACAAAGGGGGAGATTGTTGCAAGTATGTGCCTAATCATTGTTGTCATTGATATCAACATATCTGTGTTGTCATTGGTGTCAACTGTGCTCTTATTTTGTTTCTTCCTTGTAATAAGTGAGATGTTTTGTATTTACTTATGCAAGTGATCTTGATGTTGAGGATATTGAGAAAATTAGCTCCTCCAATAGAAACAGTGAGTTGCAGTGGAAATAGTGTATTGCATACAGAAGAACAATCTAGAAGATTGCTTCACATTTCATGTAGGATGAATATCTTTGTCTACAAATTGGAAGTAATTTAGAAGTCTATTTGAAGATGTTATATTTAACAATTGAGCCTCTGATATGAAGATTTGAGTGAATTATGTTCACTAGAGTGAAAACTATTTTTCCTATATGTCTGGTGGTGAGAGAGAGAAAATGTTATGCTCCACATTCCTCCACATTGAAGTATATTGGTCTACGGTTCTAAAGTTAAGTCTGGAATGATGGTAAGTGCTTTCAACTACAATGGTTCATGATTTGGCGGTCCACAAGCTATCCTTTCTTTAAGACAGTGGCTGACAGTGTTGTTCTTGTGCTCCAGTTTGAAGAATCTTCTTGATAGACTAGATAGATATCATGCAGTTGTTCCTGGTGATTACAATGTGCTTGTGGATGTCTCTAGATCATGTTCCTACCTTTAGATTGGTCTGCAAAGAGAAAATTGGATCATGGATGAAGAATATTCTTAGAAGACCTAGTGTTCTCACCAGTCTTGGCTAACTTGGTTGATTTCACTAATTGCAAAGATACCTTGAAGATTGTCGAAGCATGTCATGGCATGAAGAATTGTGTTTGAGTCCTAGCTAAGGCATGGCATGATCAACATACATATTTACATCTTTCCCTTAGCAAATTTTTGTATTAGGTCCAAACCTATTTCTATGTATGTTTTCGTAATGCCGACCTTAATGTACATTCCTATTGTAAGTATGGACCTAACCGGTGTTATCATTGATGTCAACATACCTCTGTTGCATTGATGAAAAGGATTGGATGAGCTGAGTGCTGAGAATATTGAGAAAATTAGTCCTAATCAGGAACATAGAAGAACAATGAAGACAGTAAGGTAAAAGTCCAAGATAAGATGAGGATCAGAGGATACGGTTTAAAGGGTTTGTAGATATGTGTCTTAAGGTGATCCAGTAAATGTTTAAGAGGTCCACATGAAGATCTGAAGAAGTTGTGGTTGTTCAAGTAAAACTAGTTCCGATAGGTGTTCAAAGGTGACAGAGTGACACAGACAGGTCTGGTGAGATCCAGAAATGCATTATCCTATTCTATGGGTATGAGGGAGTGTTGAGGAAGTCTTTTTGAAGTGTCAACTTGATTGGTTCATGGTTTGAAGGTCCGCAAGCATCTATTCCTTTGTGATAGTGATGACAGACTATGCTCTTGAGGTTCCAAATGAAGGAGAGAAGGATTTCAGTAAGCAATTGAAGTGTGGATGTTTTTGGTGATTCAGGAAATCTTGTGAAGGTCCTTGGATCATGTCCAACTCATTTTGGTGGTCTGCATTGGATTTGGAGCTCACACTTGAAGAATAAATTCTAGATGATGGTGTTCTTCCTAAGACTGGCTAACCAGATGTGTTACACATCCTACGGATGTTCTTGTAGTTGTTTGCCAACTTAGATGATTATTCCTGAGTCGATGTCTTGTATAAATAAGGGATTGTAAAGTCATTTCAAAGTGTGGCTTGTGGAGATGTGAGTGTGTTAGCAAGGAGGAGAGAGAAAGGTAGAGCAGAAGTATTGGACTTAAATGGAACTGATTCAAGCATGGTGAAGATGCTATTCTCTAGTTCATGTATGTGATACTTATTATTTTGTAGATAGTGTGTCTCTTTTAGGCAGTGAGCCTCTTGTGAGTAGTGTGCTTGGGCAGTGAGCCCTAATTGGCATGTGCCATTTTGTTCTTTTTATTCTTCTAACAGAGAATACAATCTTGGGTTAATCACCCCGTGGTTTTTCCCTTAACCTGGTTTTCCACGTCAAAATCTTGGAGTCATGTGTGTTAATGTGTTTTTGCTCTTGATTTAATGCATTATGTTTACATGATTGATTTATCCTTATGTTGCTAAATTACAAAGTAGATTTAAGTGTTTAAAAGAAGAAAGTTTTGGACAACTGATTCACCACCCCTCTTAGTTGTCTGCCCTGAATCTAACAATTGGTATCAGAGCTAAGTTCCTCTAAAAAGAGCTTCACCACTTGAGGAGATCCAAGATGTCATCCTACAAAAAGGATAGTTCAAAGTTTGATGGAACCAATTTTAATCTTTGGAAAAGTTGCATGAAATGTCACCTACAATGTATGGGAATGCAGTACTAGAACATGGCTTCAATGAAGTATACTCCTCCACAGGGTGGCCCGAAAGCCCCAAATGAAATCACTAATGCTGAAAACAATCTGCGGACTATAGAAGCTCTTCTAAGCACATTATCTGATTCAGAGCTTTCAAATGTTGTTGACCTACCAACTGGTTTTGAGATTTCAAAAAAACTGGAACTTCTGCATGAAGGAGACAAGTATGTTAAATGTGCAAGGCTTCAAAGTCTGAAAGGGAAATTTGAAAATCTGAAGATGAGAGAAGATGAAAATATCACTACTTTTATGCCAAGAGTAAATGAGCTTGTTTGTGGAATTAGATGTGCTGGTGGAGTCTTGGACGAAGATGAGATTGTTGGCAAAATTCTTAGATCCCTGCCTGCTTCTTATAAAATCAAGGTTACTGCCATTGAAGAATTTAGAGCTCATACAACTGTCACAAGAGATCAATTGGCTGCATTTGAAATGACTGAGTTTGGAGATGCCCCTCCTAAGACTGAATCTGCATTCAAAGCTAGTGCCTCTGTAAAACGTAAACAAAGGTTTGATCCAGGAGAGAACTCTTCAAGGAAATTATCATGGTATGAAAAAGCAAGAAAAGACCTGGAAGAAGAAGAAGCAGAAACCGCTCATTTTGAAGCCCTTATTGCAAAAAGACTGCCAAGAGGATCTGGTGAGTATGAAGGGAAATTGCCTTTTAATTGTTTTAACTACAATAAGATTGGTCATTTTACCTCAAGGTGTCTGGAAAGATTTTCAAGGAAAAATCCAAGGAAGCCAAGGTTCCAAAAGAACTGTTACTATGTACATGAAGATGATGATAATGAAGGAGTAACAGATGATGAATCAGAAATAGGAAACAAATCTAGAAATGAATGGGTGTTCATTGCCATCAAGGAAGAAGATCCAATGTCCTCTATATCTGTCAATCATAAGACTGTGGAAAGAGCTCTGGCTACCCAAGTTGAAGAGAAGGATGATTGGGTCATTGACAATGGATGCTCTCACCATATGACAGGTGACAAAAATAAGTTCATAGATTTGGAGAGGTATGAAGGAGGAGTGGTAAAGTTTGGTGTAATTCTGTTGGTAGAATCAAAGGTAGAGGAACTATTTCTTTTGATGGAAGGAACAAAATGGGTAATGTACTATATGTTAAAGGATTGAAGCACAATCTTCTTAGTGTTGGACAGTTGGTGGACAAAGGCTATGATCTTTGATTCAAGAATGGAAAATGTAAGATCTTTGAAAGTTCTGGAACAGAGATTGCATCTAGTACTCAAACTAAAGGTATTAATATCTTCCACTTGGTTGGTACTGATAAAAATTGCTTATTTGTTCAAGTTGATCAGAGTTGGTTATGGCATAGAAGGATGCGTCATGTAAATTTTGATAACATCATCAAGATAAGCAACACTCAGGCTGTAACAGATCTTCCAAAACTGGTGAAACCTACTAATAGCTTGTGTAAAGAATGTCAGTTGGGTAAGCTAAGCAGAGTCACATTCAAGAGTATGGAACTATCCTCTACCGGATTACTGGACTTAATTCATATTGATTTATGTGGTCCGGTAAGAATCAGGTGTACAAGGTGATAGATACTTCATGCTACTAATTGATGACTATTCCTGGATGATGTGGTTAACTTTTTTGAAAGAGAAATTAGAAGCTCTTGAGAAATTCAAAATATTCAAGGCTATGGTAGAGAATGAAACTAGATTAAAATTAAAATGTCTGAGGTCTGATAGAGGTGGAGAATTCACATCTAGTGAGTTCATAGAATTCTGTGAGAAACATGGAATAAAAAGACAGTTGTCTGCTCCTAGGACTCCACAGCAAAATGGAGTAGTGGAAAGAAAGAACCGGACCATCTAGGAAGCATCTAGGACCATGATGATGGAAGCAAATGTTCCTCAGATCTATTGGAGAGAATCTATCAGCATTGTAGTCTATACTCTTAATCGAGTTCAAATCAGAAGCAATACTGGTAAGACTCCCTATGAAATTTGGTTTGGCATCACTCCTACTGTGAGGTATTTCAGAGTCTTTGGTAGAAAAAGTTACATCAAAAGAGATGAAGATTTAGGCAAGTTTGATGCTAGAAGTGATGAAGGAATATTCTTGGGTTACTCTACTCAAAGCAAAGCATATCGGTGTTATAACAAGAGACTGAGAAATATTATAGAAAGTACAAATGTGAAGGTTGATGAAGGAATTGAAAAACCCTCAAGGTTTTATGATTATGATGAAGATGATTAGAATGGTGTTCTGATTCAAGGAACCCAATCCCCTTCTAAAATTTAGATTAAAATTGATCTGATAAATCAGGAAGAAGAGATGAGTTTTAATGAGCCTAATCAAGAATCAGAAGTGCAAGAAATTCCCAAAGTTCCCAGGTATGTAAGACTGAATCACTCTAAAGATCAAATCATAGGTGATAAAAGCAAAGGTGTACAAACAAGAAGGAAAATTGCTCAAGATTCAGATAAGTATTGTCTGATTTCAAAGATTGAACCTAAGACAGTGAATGAAGTTTGCAATGATGAAAACTGGACTAAAGTAATGGAGGAAGAGCTGATGCAAATTGAGAAAAATCACACTTGGGATCTTGTTCCCAGACCTAGAAACAAGAATGTGATTGGAACAAAATGGGTTTTCTGAAACAAACTGAATGAAGTTGGTGAAGTAATCATAAATAAAGCCAGATTGGTCTACAAGGGTTACTCTCAAATAGAAGGAGTTGATTTTGAAGAAACTTTTGCTTCGGTGGCAAGAATTGAAGTAGTCAAATTATTTCTTGCTTTTGCTACCTTCAAGGATTTCAAAGTATATTAGATGGATGTCAAGTTTGCCTTCCTAAATGGTGACTTGGAAGAAGAAGTATACATTGAGAAACTAGATGGATTTCAATTGTCTGATCATGGTGATATGGTCTGCAAGTTGAAGAAAGCAATGTATGGACTAAAGCAAGCCCCAAGAGCTTGGTATGAAAGATTGGACAAGAATCTTTTGAAGATTGGTTTCAACAAAGGTACAGTTGACAGTAATTTGTATTTCAAAATTGATCATGAAAATATCCTGATTGTTGAAGTATTTGTTGATGATATCATTTTTGGAGGAAGAGATAGTATGTGTAAAACTTTTGCAAATCAAATGAAAAGTGAATTTGAGATGTCCATGCTTGGGGAAATGAATTTCTTCTTGGGTCTACAAATCACTCAAACAAAGAAAGGAATCTTCATTTCTCAGACCAAATATGTGAAAGAATTGTTAAAGAAATTTCAGATGGAAGACTCAAAACCAATGAATACTCCCATGGCAACCAGATGTAAATTGTGCAAAGATGATGAATCTCCTAAGGCTGATTAGAAAAAGTATAGGTCAATGATTGGTGGATTATTGTATCTCACTCAAACTAGACCAGACATTATGAATGTTGTGGGTCTTGTTGCTAGATTTCAAGCTGATCCTAGAGAATCTTATGTCATGGAAATAAAGAGGATTTTTAGATATCTAAATGGAATAGTTGAGTATGGATTGTGGTATCCTAGAGATCATGATTTCTCTCTTCATGCATATACAGATGTAGATTGGGTAGGAGATGTGGATGACCAGAAGAGTACCAATGGTGGAGCATTCTTTTTGGGGAAGAGATTGGTTTCTTGGCTGAGCAAGAAACAAGAGGCAATATCTTTGTCCACTGCAAAAGCATAATACATTGCAGTAGCAGGTAGTTACACTCAAGTTTTGTGGATGAAGCAAATGCTAAGAGACATAAGAGTAGAGTATGAGGAGCCTATCACAATCTTCTATGATAACTCAAGTGAAATAAATATATCTAAGAATCTAGTGTTGCATTCAAAGACTGAACATATATCCATCAAGTTTCACTTTTTGAGAGAACAAGTGAACAAGAATGAAGTCAGATTGGAGTTTGTGCCTTCCAAGGATCAGATTGCAAACATCTTTACTAAACCTCTACCTAAGGACTCTTTTGAGTATCTCAGGGAGAAGTTAGGGGTTATTGCCCCTCCGGTGATGAACTAAGGTGCACTGATGTGGATCAGTTCGGTGGATATCACAGTCATATCTTGTAATCTGGATTAATGATGAAGAGCTGCTACTCAGAGGAAACAACTAATATGATTCTGAAATAGTGGAATTGCAAGTATGTGCCCTTTGCCATTGATGTCAAAGGGGGAGAGAAGTGTTGCAAGTATGAGGTGAGCCATTGTTGTCATTGATGTCAACATACTCATACTGCATTGACAAGAAGGATTTAATGAGCTTTGTGCTGAGGATATTGAGAAAATTAGCCTCAGTCAGGAACAGTGAAGAACAGTGATGAGAAGAAGGTAAATATACTGTATAGGATGAGAACCGGAGGATGCGGATTAAAGGGTTAGTAGATATGAGTCTTGAGATGCTACAGTTAATATTTCAGAGGTCCGCATGAAGATCTGAAGGAGTTATGGCTGCCGGTATAGAACCGGGTCCGGCAAGTATCCGGAGGTGACAGAGGATCACAAAAAGGTCCGGTGAGGTCCGGAATTGTATCATCCTAATCTGCGGATTGGACGGAGTGTTTGGGATGTCCTTGTGATGTGTCATCCTGGTTTGTGTATGATTTGGAGGTCCGGAAGTACCTCTTGCATTATGACAGTGACGACAGACTGTGTTCTTGAAGTTCCGGATGAGGAAGACAAGAGATCCCAGTAAGTAGAGGAAGTGCGGATGTATCCGGACATTCGGACAGACTTGTAAAGGTTCTTGAATCATGTTTAGGTTGTGTTGTTGGTCCGCATTGATGGTAGAGCCCGGAATTGAAGTTATTCTTCCGGATGAAGTTCTTGCTCTGTGTAGCCGACCGGATGAGTTGTTCATCCTGCGAATGTTCTTGTGATGGCCGACCGGATGTGTTATTCATCTTGCGGATACTCCTATGGTTGTTTGCCGACTTAGATGCTTGTTCCTAAGTCGATGTCTTGTATAAATAATGATTTGTGAATCCATTTCAGTGTGTGGCATGTGGATGAGTATGGTGTAGCGAAGAAAGGTGCGAAAGGCAGAGCAGAGATTGTTGGGCTTAATTGGAACTGATCCGGACATGGTAGAGATGTCATTCTCCAGTTCAAGACTGTGATTTTTATCACTCTGTAGACAGTGTGTCTCCTTGTAGGCAGTGGGCCTCTTTGTGAGCAGTGTGCTCGGGCAGTGAGCCCTTATTGGCATGTGCCATTCATTTTTCCTTATTCTTCTAACAGAGAATAATTCTTGGGTTAATCACCCCGTGGTTTTTCCCTTAACCGGGTTTTCCACGTCAAAATCTTGGTGTTCAATGTGTTGATGCTTATCTGCTCTTGTGTTTATGTATTGTGCTTCCATGAATGATTATTTGATATGCTGCTAACTAACAACAGAGAATTAAGTGTTTGAAAGAGAACAAGTTCTATACAACTGATTCACCCCCCCCCTCTCAGTTGTATGCCCTAGATCCAACAATTGGTATCAGAGCCAAGTTCCTCTGATAGGAGCTTAACCGCTTGAGGTGATCCAGGATGTCGTCATACAAGAAGGATAGTCCGAAGTTCGATGGAACCAACTTCACTCTCTGGAAAGGTCGCATGAAGTGTCATTTGGAATGTATGGGAAAAGCATACTTGGCTATGATTTCAAAACCATATATACCCCCACAAGGTGGTCCGACAACTCCTGATGAAACCACAGAAGCTGAAAACAATCTGCGGACCAAGGAAGCTCTTCTAAGCGCATTGAATGACTCAGATCTCTCGAATGTCATTGACCTACCAACTGCATATGAGATCCTAACTAAACTAGAACTTCTGTATGAAGGAGATGAGTTTGTCAAAAGTGCAAGGTTGCAAAGTCTGAAAGGGAAATTTGAAAGATTGAAAATGAGAGATGATGAAAACATTACTACCTTTATGCCAAGAGTAAATGAGCTGGTATGTGGAATCAGAAATGCTGGTGGAACTCTAGATGAAAATGAGATTGTCTGCAAAATCCTAAGATCCCTTCCTGCTGCCTACAAAATCAAAGTTGCTGCCATTGATGAATTCAGAGCCCACACAACTGTCACAAGAGAACAATTGGCTGGCAAACTAGCTGCATTTGAAATGACCGAGTTTGGAGATGATCCACCCAAGACTGAGTCTGCTTTTAAAGCCAGTGCCTATGTGAAAGGCAAACAGAGATTTGATCCGGGTGAAAACTCATCAAGGAAAATGTCATGGTATGATCAAGCAAGAAGAGACATGGAAGAAGAAGAAGCAGAAACAGCTCAACTTGAAGCCCTCATTGCAAAGAGACTGCCAAGAGGATCCGGTAAGTATGAAGGAAAACTACCCTTTAAGTGTTTTAACTGCAATAAGATTGGTCATTTTGCCTCAAGATGTCCGGAGAGATCTGCAAGATCTAATACTCACAGACAAAGGTTTCAAAAGAATTGCTATTATGTTCATGAAGAAGATGACAATGAAGGAGTAACAGATGATGAATCAGATCCAGGAAGCAAATCCGGAAATGAGTGGGTGTTTATAGCCATCAAGGAAGAAGATTCCTTGCTCTCTGAATCTGTCAATCACAAAGTTGTTGAAAAAGCCTTGGCTGCTCAAGTGGAAGAAAAGGATGATTGGGTTATTGACAGTGGATGCTCTCACCATATGACTGGTGACAAGAATAAGTTCTTAGACTTGGAAAGATATGAAGGAGGAATGGTAAAGTTTGGTGACAATTCTGCTGGCAGAATCAGAGGTAGGGGAACTATTTCCTTTGATGGTAAGAGCAAAACAGGTAATGTACTATATGTTGAAGGATTGAAGCACAATCTTCTCAGTGTTGGTCAGTTAGTGGACAAAGGCTATGATCTCCGGTTCAAGAATGGAAAATGCAGAATCTTTACAAGCTCCGGTACTGAAATTGCATCCGGTACTCAGACAAGAGGTAACATCTTTCATCTGGTTGGTTCAAATAAAAGTTGTTTGTTTGTTCAAATTGATCAGAGTTGGTTATGGCATAGAAGAATGTGTCATGTAAATTTTGATAACATCATCAAAATAAGCAATACTCAGGCTGTGAGAGATCTTCCAAAGTTGATAAAACCTACAAACAGTGTGTGTAAAGAATGTCAGTTAGGCAAACAAAGCAGAGTCTCTTTTAAAAGCAAAGATCAGTCTTCTACCGGATTGTTGGAATTAGTACATACTGATCTATGTGGTCCGACAAGAATCAAGAGTCAGCAAGGTGATAGATATTTCATGTTGTTAATTGATGATCATTCCCGGATGATGTGGGTTACCTTTCTAAAAGAAAAATCAGAAGCTTTTGAGAAGTTCAAAATCTTCAAAGCTATGGTGGAGAATCAAACCGGATTGAAACTAAAGTGTCTAAGGTCTGACAGAGGTGGTGAATTTACATCTGGTGAATTCATTGACTTTTGTGAGAAACAGGGTATAAGGAGACAGTTGTCTGCTCCTAAGACTCCACAGCAGAATGGAGTAGTTGAGAGAAAGAACCGGACCATCCAGGAAGCTGCTAGGACAATGATGTTGGAAGCAAATGTTCCTCAAATGTTTTGGAAAGAAGCTATCAGCACTGCAGTCTACACTCTCAATCGAGTTCAAATCAGAAACAACACCGGTAAGACCCCCTATGAACTTTGGTTTGGCATCACTCCTACTGTGAAATATTTCAGGGTATTTGGTAGCAAGTGTTATATTAAAAGAGATGAAGATCTAGGAAAGTTTGATGCTAGAAGTGATGAAGGAATTTTCTTGGGCTACTCCACTCAAAGCAAAGCATATCGGTGTTACAATAAGAGATTGAGGAAGATGATAGAAAGTACCAATGTAAAGGTTGATGAAGGAATTGAGAAGCCTTCAAGATTTTATGAGTTTGATGAAGATGACCAAGATAGTGTTCAAGGAACTCAATCCTCTCCGGTGAAACAGAGTCAGCCTGATCCGGTAAATCAGGAAGAAGAGTTAGGTTTAAATGAGCCTGATCAAGAAACAGCAGTACTGGATACTCCCAAAATTCCAAGGTATGTAAAACTGAATCACTCTGAAGATCAGATCATAGGTGACAGAAGCAAAGGTGTACAAACTAGAAGGAATATTGCTCAAGATCAGAATGAATGTTGTCTGATTTCAAGGATTGAACCTAAAACAATAAATGAAGCCTGCAATGATGAAAATTGGACCAAAGCAATGGAAGATGAACTGATGCAAATTGAGAAAAATCATACTTGGGATCTTGTTCCCAGACCTAGAGACAGGAATGTAATTGGAACCAAGTGGGTCTTCCGGAACAAATTAAATGAAGCTGGTGAAGTAATCAGAAACAAAGCTAGATTGGTCTGCAAAGGCTACTCTCAAATAGAAGGAATTGACTTTGAAGAGACTTTTGCTCCGGTAGCAAGAATTGAAGCAGTCAGATTACTTCTTGCATTTGCTGCCTTCAAAGATTTCAAGGTATATCAGATGGATGTCAAGTCTGCCTTCCTAAATGGTGATCTGGAAGAAGAAGTCTACATTGAACAACCGGATGGATTTCAATTGTCTGATAATAATGATATGGTTTGCAAGTTGAAGAAAGCTTTGTATGGATTGAAGCAAGCCCCAAGAGCATGGTATGAAAGGTTGGATAAGCATCTTGTGCAGATTGGATTCAACAAAGGTACTGCTGACAGCAACTTATATTTCAAAATTGATCATGAAAACATTCTGATTGTTGAAGTGTTTGTGGATGATATCATTTTTGGAGGAAGAGATAGTATGTGTAAAACTTTTGCAAATCAGATGAAAAGTGAGTTTGAAATGTCTATGCTTGGTGAAATGAATTTCTTCTTGGGTCTGCAAATTACTCAAACTAAAGAAGGGATCTTCATTTCTCAGACCAAATATGTGAAAGAATTGTTAAAGAAATTTGGTATGGAAGACTCAAAGCCTATGAACACTCCTATGGCAACCGGATGTAAGTTAAGCAAAGATGATGATTCTCCAAAGGCAGATCAGACAAAGTATAGATCAATGATTGGTGGATTGTTGTATCTCACTCAAACTAGACCAGATATAATGCAAGCTGTTGGTCTTGTGGCAAGATTCCAGGCTGATCCTAGAGAATCTCATGTTATGGCAATCAAAAGAATTTTTAGATACTTGAAAGGGACAGTTGAGTATGGTCTATGGTATCCTAGAGATCCGGATTTTTCTCTTCATGCTTACACAGATGCAGATTGGGCAGGAGATGTGGATGACCGGAAGAGCACTAGTGGTGGAGCATTCTTTTTGGGGAAGAGATTGGTTTCTTGGCTAAGCAAGAAACAAGATGCAATATCTCTGTCTACAACTGAAGCAGAATACATTGCAGCAGCAGGTAGTTGCACTCAAATCTTGTGGATGAAGCAGATGCTAAGAGACATCAAAGTTGAATATGAGGAGCCTATCACAATTTTCTGTGATAATTCAAGTGCAATTAATATTTCCAAGAATCCGGTATTGCATTCTAAGACTAAGCACATATCTATCAAATTTCACTTTTTGAGAGAACAAGTAAACAAGGAAGAAGTCAGATTGGAGTATGTTCCCTCCAAGGATCAGATTGCAGATATTTTTACAAAACCTCTTCCCAAGGACTCTTTTGAATATCTCCGGGAGAAGTTAGGGGTCATGGCCCCTCCGGTGATGAACTAAGATGCACTGATGTGCATCAGTCCGGTGGCAATCACAGTCATATCTTGTGATCCGGACTAATGGGGAGCTGCAACTAAGGGGGAGCAGCTGGTATTATTCTGATGCATAAGAGTTGCAAGTATGAGCCCTTTGCCATTGATGTCAAAGGGGGAGAGAAGACATGTGAAAAACAAGTGGTTGATGATCAAAGGGGGAGCAGCAAAGGAAGACATGTGAGGAGTTGTTGTTGATAGGGGGAGCTGTGACAGAAAAGAGAAGTTCTTGTCTTGATGGTTTTTCACATCATATGTTGCCATCAATGACAAAGGGGGAGATTGTTGCAAGTATGAGGTGAGCCATTGTTGTCATTGATGTCAACATACTCATACTGCATTGACAAGAAGGATTTAATGAGCTTTGTGCTGAGGATATTGAGAAAATTAGCCTCAGTCAGGAACAGTGAAGAACAGTGATGAGAAGAAGGTAAATATACTGTATAGGATGAGAACCGGAGGATGCGGATTAAAGGGTTAGTAGATATGAGTCTTGAGATGCTACAGTTAATATTTCAGAGGTCCGCATGAAGATCTGAAGGAGTTATGGCTGCCGGTATAGAACCGGGTCCGGCAAGTATCCGGAGGTGACAGAGGATCACAAAAAGGTCCGGTGAGGTCCGGAATTGTATCATCCTAATCTGCGGATTGGACGGAGTGTTTGGGATGTCCTTGTGATGTGTCATCCTGGTTTGTGTATGATTTGGAGGTCCGGAAGTACCTCTTGCATTATGACAGTGACGACAGACTGTGTTCTTGAAGTTCCGGATGAGGAAGACAAGAGATCCCAGTAAGTAGAGGAAGTGCGGATGTATCCGGACATTCGGACAGACTTGTAAAGGTTCTTGAATCATGTTTAGGTTGTGTTGTTGGTCCGCATTGATGGTAGAGCCCGGAATTGAAGTTATTCTTCCGGATGAAGTTCTTGCTCTGTGTAGCCGACCGGATGAGTTGTTCATCCTGCGAATGTTCTTGTGATGGCCGACCGGATGTGTTATTCATCTTGCGGATACTCCTATGGTTGTTTGCCAACTTAGATGCTTGTTCCTAAGTCGATGTCTTGTATAAATAATGATTTGTGAATCCATTTCAGTGTGTGGCATGTGGATGAGTATGGTGTAGCGAAGAAAGGTGCGAAAGGCAGAGCAGAGATTGTTGGGCTTAATTGGAACTGATCCGGACATGGTAGAGATGTCATTCTCCAGTTCAAGACTGTGATTTTTATCACTCTGTAGACAGTGTGTCTCCTTGTAGGCAGTGGGCCTCTTTGTGAGCAGTGTGCTCGGGCAGTGAGCCCTTATTGGCATGTGCCATTCATTTTTCCTTATTCTTCTAACAGAGAATAATTCTTGGGTTAATCACCCCGTGGTTTTTCCCTTAACCGGGTTTTCCACGTCAAAATCTTGGTGTTCAATGTGTTGATGCTTATCTGCTCTTGTGTTTATGTATTGTGCTTCCATGAATGATTATTTGATATGCTGCTAACTAACAACAGAGAATTAAGTGTTTGAAAGAGAACAAGTTCTATACAACTGATTCACCCCCCCCCTCTCAGTTGTATGCCCTAGATCCAACAAGAAGACATGTGAAAAAAAAGTGGTGGCTGATCAAAGGGGGAGTAGTAAAGGAAGAGAAGACAATTGAATGGTTGTTGGTGATAGGGGGAGTTGTGTTAGTAAAGAAAAGTTCTTGTCTTGATGGTCAAAATAGTTTTTCACATCATATGTTGCCATCAACGAAAAAGGGGGAGATTGTTGCAAGTATGGACCTAACCAGTGTTGTCATTGATGTCAACATACCTCTGTTGCATTGATGAAAAGGATTGGATGAGATGAGTGCTAAGGATATTGAGAAAAATAGTCCTAATCAGGAATAGAGAAGAACAGTGAAGACAGTAAGGTAAAAGTCCAAGATAAGATGAGGATCAGAGGATGCAGTTTAAAGGGTTTGTAGATATGTGTCTTAAGGTGATCTAGGAAATATTTAAGAGGTTTGCATGAAGATCTAAAGAAGTTGTGGCCGTTCAATTAAAACTGGTTCTAATAGGTGTTCAAAGGTGACAGAGTGACATAGACAGGTTTGGTGAGATCCGAAAATGCATTATCCTATTTTGTGGATTTGAGGGAGTGTTGAGGAAGTCTTTTTGAAGTGTCAACTTGATTGGTTCATGGTTTGAAGGTCCGAAAGAATCTATTCCTTTGTGACAGTGATGATAGACTATGTTTTTGAGGTTTTAGATGAAGGAGAGAAGGATTTCAGTAAGCAGTTGAAGTGTGGATGTTTTTGGTGATTTAGGCAATCTTTTGAAGGTCCTTGGATCATGTCCAACTCGTTTTGGTGTTCCACATTGGATTTGTAGCTCGCACTTGAAGAATAACTTTTGGATGATGGTGTTCTTCTTGAGACTGGCCGACCAGATGTGTTACACATCCTGCAAATGTTCTTGTAGATGTTTGCCGACGTAGATGATTATTCCTGAGTCAATGTCTTGTATAAATAAGGGATTGCAAAGTTATTGCAAAGTGTGGCTTGTGGAGATGTGAGTGTGTTAACAAGGAGGAGAGCAAAAGGCAGAGCAGAAGTATTAGACTTAAATGGAACTAATTCAACAATGGTGAAGATGCTATTCTCCAGTTCATGTATGTGATAGTTATTATTTTGTAGATAGTGTGTCTCTTGTAGGCAATGAGCCTCTTGTGAGCAGTGTGCTCGGGTAGTGAGCCCTAATTGGCATGTGTCATTTTGTTCTTTCTATTCTTCTAACAGAGAATACAATCTTGGGTTAATCACCCCATGGTTTTTCCCTTAACCGGGTTTTCCACGTCAAAATCTTGGAGTCATGTGTGTTAATGTGTTTCTGCTCTTGATTTAATGTATTATGTTTACATGATTGATTTATCCTTATGCTGCTGAATTACAAAGTAGATTTAAGTGTTTAAAAGAAGAAAGTTTTGGACAACTAATTCACCCACCCCCTCTTAGTTGTCTGCCCTGAATCTAACAATTATAGGGTTGATGACTTGTATAAAGACTTGTAATGTAATTGTGAAAATGGGAGAGTGTGCAAAAATGAAGAGATAAGTTCGAAGGTGTGAAATAGTAGAGCAGAGAAGTTATATTGTGCTTCAATGGAACTGAACCTAGGCATGGAGTAGATGCTACTTAACTAGTTCACCATTTTTGGTAGTGAGCCACCCCTTGGTAGTGAGCCACCCTTTGGCAGTGAGTCATTCTTTGCAGTGAGCAATTTAGGCAATGAGCCCTATAGGCAGTGAGACTCTATTTTTCAGTATTGTTATAACTTGTATATTTTTCTGTGGGCTAACACCCACTGTGGTTTTTCCCTTTTAGGGTTTTCTAAGTATAAATATGGTGTCTACTGTGTTGAATGTGTGATTGTAATTAAGTCTATGGTTTCATGCTTTCATGGTTAAATCTGACTATCACTAATTAAGTAGTTGATGGTTTATGAAGTAAAGTTTTTTTACAACTGATTCACCCCCCCTCTTAGTTGTCCTATATATTTCAACATTATAGTGGTAGAAAAGGCAAACCTTTGGATTTTTCACTTAATTCTAGCACTAATACTTTCAACAAGTCCTAGGAATTTTAAGTGTGTTTTGAGTATGACTCCTTGAATAAATTGTGTTGTCATTATGAAGTTGATTTCATAGCAAAAGCCAAAACAACCATACCTATAGAAATTACAACCTATGTGAGAGTTTAAAATTCTTTCTAAAATTCTTAAAATTCTAGTGTCTTTTGAGGTGGCAAGGTGCTCCATATGACGCCTAATCAAAATAAGGAGTCAACAAACAATAAAAAGAAACACACAACAAGCAAATAGTTGTACAAGCAATATTTACATATATGCATATTTGAGTTCCCTCTACCTTCAATGAGGTCAAGCTTTGAAATAGTGTTTTAGGAATTACCCATTGATAGGCAATGGGACATCCTCTCTAGTTAAGGTTTTGATCCTATATGTACTATCTCCTAATATATCATCTATTTGAAAGGGACCTTCCCATAGTTTATCAAACATTCTGTGATCTCCTTTCTTCTAATGATCCTTATCACATGATAGTATAAGGTTAGTATTCAAAAGGATTTGACTCTGGCTCTCTTATTGAACCAACGTTTGACAATGGCTTAGTGTTTAGAAAAGTGATCAATGGCACGATCCCTTTTCTCTTCTAAGTGCAATAGTTGCAGCAACCTAACTTCTAACTTATCTTCTAGGCCTAGATATTCTTAGGCAAATTGCAAGGTAGGTATTTACAAATTGATAGGGAGTATAGGATCTACTCCATAGAATAACTGGTAAGGGGAATTACCCAGAGCTACCTTAACTCTTGTCCTATCCACCCATAGGGAATATTTCAATAGAGAGTTCCACTCTCTAGGATTTTTCTCCACTAGTTTTTTTATGATGTTTAGCAAATTATTATTAGTGGATTTAGCGAGTCCATTTCCTTGAGGATTTTAGTTAGATGAAAACCTTAGGGTAATACCATACTCAAATGCCCAATTAGAAAACTTTAAAGATGCAAAAGTAAGTCCATTATCACATACCAAATCATATGGTATGCCAAACCTAGTGATAATATTGTCTTCTAGGAATTTGATCAGCACGTCTGATGTGCATGTCTTAATGCTCATGGTTTTAGTCCACCTCATATAATAATCAGTAACTATTAGGACATATGTGTGTCTGGTTGAGGATGGTGGATTAATGGCTCTAATGAAATCCATTCCCCATTGTGTGAATGGGTGCATCTCCATCACTGGTTGCAATGGTTGAGTAGCATATCTTACCCTGTTGGTAGAAACCTGATATGTATGACAATGCTTAATATGTTCATATGTGTCCTTGAAGATAGTAGGCCAGTAATATCTAGCTCTAAGGATTTTATGTGTTGTAGCTAGATGTGATCCATGAGTTGTTCCAAACTTGTCATCTAATTCATGTAAAACTTTGGCTACTTCACATAAATTAAGGAACCTAAGGTATATGTCTTCATGGTTCCTTTTGAAAAGGCATCCTACTTTGATCATGTAATTCTAAGCTTTGATCCTCAAATCTCTCCTCTAGGATGCTTTCAAACTTGATGGACACCTGCTTATGACTAGGATATGCCTGATATCTAAATACCATTTGTCTAACTCATGTGCATTGACTACATATTGTTGACTAACTAGATTAGGATCTGTTTCAACTAATAGCTACATCAAGGCCTATCCTCTGACTAATTTCATTGGGGTAATATCCATGTCGTATTCCTATAGAATGGTGATCCACTTGGCTCATTTCTCCCTAGGTTCATTTTGCATCAATAGCATTTTAATTGTTGAGTCTTGCACGATGATGATCACTCTACTTCTTAGGATGTAGTGTCTAAACTTCTTAACCACCCTAAGGCTAGAGCCTATCATTAAACATCCAAATATTTTAATTATACATCTTTGAATGGACTACTCATGAAGGAGATGGGCTTTTCTTCCCTTGCATCACTTCTCTGTGTTAACACAACAACACATGTATGATTGGAAGTGAATGAATATATGTAAAATGCTTTTGTGTAATCAAGACTATTTATCACTAGGGAATCGGTGATTTCTTTATTGATATCCTCAAATGCTACTTTGGCTTCTGATACCCACTCTATTTTGGCATCCTTCTTTAGCATAGCATTGAGTGGTCTCACTATTTCAAAGTTTGTTTTACTAGCATATGATTTCAGTTCCTTCTTACTCCCTAGTAGTTGGAGTTTCATGATGGAGTTAACTCAGCCAAGGTCAATGGATATCCCATCCTATGACATGATATGTCCAAACAGTTTCCCTGTAGTTATCCCAAAAATGTATTTCTTTAGATTGAGGGAAATACCATATTGTTCACATATTTGTGGCACTTTTCGCAAATGACCATTGTGATCTCCCCTAGCTTTGGAAAATACTGTCAAATCATCCATGTATTGATAATACATTGACCAAGAAAACCTCTAAAGGCTATATCCATAGCATTCTAGAAAGTTTCTCCCGCGTTGATCAAACTGAATGGCATCCTTCTATATGCGAATATTCCCCATTTGGTTGTGAAAGTAGTCTTCAACCTATCAATCTTATCAACCATAACCTGGTTATATCCTAAGAAACCATATAGGAAGGACATCATCTAAGCTTCATTGACCATTTGAAGTACTTCATTTAAGGAGGTCAGAGGATAATTATCCTTTTCAGATGCTTTGAGATTTCAGAAGTCTACACACAACTAGATATCTCCATTCTTCTTCTCACTGGGACCAAATTAGTGACCCATGTGGAATGTCTTATTGGGAAGATGATGCATGCTGCCAATAGCTTCTTAACTTTATCAAAGATCAATGGTTCCATTAAAGCATTCACTGGTCTTTGCTTTTTCCTAAATGGCTTCACATCTAGTTCTAGTGGAATGGTATGCATGATGATAGACATGTCATATGTCTTTAGCTCATCATATGTCCATGTGATTACGTGTATGTAATATTTCAGAGATTTTGTTATCCCTTCTCACTCTAACTGAGTGCATACCTTCCCAATTAGGACCTTTCTAGGATTCAGACCTTCAGTCAAGTTGACAGGCTCGTATTCTCCTCCATCAGTCTTCTAGAAATCTTTCTATTTCATAATTCTTTTCAATTCAAACAATCACTCAAGTTCAACCATTCCTTCGGAAATTCTATTGTCTTGTAAATTGATTATGGACTCTTTATCCCATGTCTGGTCTTCTCAATTTTTCTTACCAATCACTTAAGCCTTGAAAACATTCTGATTGGCAAAGAAATCAAGGAAGTGTTGAGCATTGTCAAATACTTGAAAATTAGTAACATTATCTAGTACTGAGGGAACAGATACCAATCAACTAAGAATTTCTCCATTCTTTAGTGTTAATTGCTCCAATGTGCTTATCGCTATGGCTAGAGCATTAGCTTTGCGATTAATCTTTCTTGGTACATGAGTGATGTTGAAGGCATCACAACCTTTGATTAAATCCCACACTCGATGTCTATAGCTGAATAGATGTTTATAGTTGTAGGCATATTACTTTCTCACTTGCTTAACCACTAGCTCAGAATCTCCAAACACATGAAGTATTTTAACCTTCTTCTTAAGTGCAAACAATAGACCATGAATTAGTACTTTATACTCTGCAATGTTGTTGGTACAATGGCATTGCAACCTATATGCTACTAGAAAAGACTTTCCCTATGGATTTATGAGATCAACTCCAACCCCAACACCTTTCTTAGACTTGGATCCATAAAATTTTAATATCCATAGCTCATCATTAGGAAGGTCTTTATCAGGACCTTTCTTTCTCTTAGCTCTTGAGGCACTTCCTTCTGTAACCCATTTCAATTTTTTTGCTTCACATTCCTTTGAGATATCCTATTTTGAGGTGGGAAGAGTATCTAGACATTTGCTTGCTTGAGTATTATTAGATTGGATATTTACACCATGTTCAAATGTTTCTTGTTTAATTTTGGGTACCTCTGGACTTTGGTTCAGTCCTATATGACTTTCTTCTTCAATCCTTGATCTTACTTTATTGAGGATTTAAGTCTGCATGACTAGTTTACTTCTTAACTGTCTACATTTTGTCCTATAAATTAGGTCAAAACATAGAGCACACATAGTCTCAGAATGTAAAGTTCTGTGCAGCCTGCACCATCCCTCTAGTAAAATTTCTTTGAGTGGAATTCCTTGCAGTCTATACCTTTGAGCTTCTTTAGATAGATGTCTTTCGAACTCACTTAGGCCACTTTCTCTATCTTCATCTAAGTAGTCAGGATCATATTCTATTAGGACGTTGGTTCCTAGGGTAATCTAATTTGTTCTATCACTTTTTTGTGTTTGGGTGCACATCAACACCTCTTCAACTCTAATATCCTGAAGCTCAACAAGGTATACCCCTTGCTCCATCTTTGTATACAATACTTCATTGTTCTAATGATATTCGATGATCATATGCTTCATTCTTGGTTTGGCCTCTATTCGCATTTGGTTCAAGATGCCTCTCCATGGTAACCACATGTGTGAAAAATTATCACCATATATCCATTCAGAGTTTTGGACTAATCTCTGCTTAGTAACATACCATAAGTATCTAGGATATCCACTACTTGAATATCAATAAAGTGTTGATCTCTAGGATCAGAGGCTAATTGTATATGGATGTGAGTCAGTTCTCCTATTACATTCACTTCAAACTTATCTAGTTGAGTAACTTTCTTCATGGACTTGGCAAGTGATAAACCTAAGACTTGGTAAAATGATAATGACATGACATTGGTGGAAGCTCTAGAATCCACTAGACAATTGTGTAGGTTTTTACCAAATATCCTTAATGTCAGGAGAAATGGAGGGGACTCGGTCTTCTCTTTATAAACTGTCAATTGTGCATCTGCAATGTGAACCTACCCTTTATCCTTAGGCTTAGATGGACCATCTTTCTAAGGAGAATCTCTAGTATGGATGTTACTAGGGGTACTTTCTTTTGGCAAAGGCTCTTATAAGTATTTAAGAAAAGATTTCTTAATGACTGGGGTTTTAAGTAGCTCAGACAAAGAAAGGATTATTTTCATCCTTTTAATTTCTTCTTCTAAGTGACTAGCTTATTTGATTTAGAGAGCTCAGTCATACCTCTGGTTAGGGTTGAAGATGAAGCAAAATGCTATTGATTCACCTTCAGAGGTGTAGGATTATTGCTAGCCACCACATCTAGAGGCATGTTGAAGTTGTTTGGTGGAATAGAGTTGGTTAAAGGTCCAGATGGTTTTCTTTGATTGTTTTGTAGATTGTAATTATGTCCCCTCCAAAACTGTTGGAAAGTGTGGACTTCATCCACTTCCTACTCTAGCTCATTCTCACTTTCAAAAGGGAAAGTGTAAGATTCAATGCTAGAGCTAATTCTTTACACACAAGAGTATAATTCTCATGTATTGTGTTCACTTTCACTTCCAAAAAATTGAAACTTTCCAAAACCATGGTAGCCTCATATCCAAGAGGAATAATCTCGTTTCCTTCTAAGGGATTAGTCTCCCTTTCAGTATTTTGCACTTTCGCTTGAAATATGCTTTCAACAATCTTGAATTGTGGACAATCTAATTCTACATGAGCACTAATATTATGTATTCTACACCAATTGTTCAATGCAGCCTTAGCTAAGTTAACTCTAGTTGTCTATTTGGGCTCTACAAGGACCTGATTATCCAAACTTGAGGGTAAGCTTCCATTATTTGGTCTGGTGTTCTAGACCCTTGGAGGTCAAGGAGCATTATATCCTCTGTCAATTTATCCTTTGTTTTGTATATTATCTCTATTATTTTGTGAGTTATCTCTATTGCTTTGAGCATAAAAGCTTTGATTTCTCAACTGAGTTACTTCAGCAGTCAACCTCTTCAATTGAGTCGTGATTTCTCTCATGTCTTCTTTCTCTTCTTGAACCTTGGCTACTACATTATCTTGAGTTGGGAGAAAGAAAAAAGTACCATTCTCATTTGGTTGGACTTCAGTAATAATAGGTTCAAGATGTAGGGCCATTTGATTGTTCCCCTAAGGTTGAAAATCATTAATTGGAGGTATTGGCAGGGGATTCATCAGTGGAGCATGGTTCATCAGAGCTCCATTAATCTACTGCATCTGATTAGATACAACAGGAGGTCCTATACTTGGCAGAGGACCATGTCCTACTTGTTTCATTTTAGTATTAACCTTTATTGCCTCAGCATAAGCACTAGATAAGGATGTGATGCTAGGATTTGCTATTTATATGAACATTGTTTTTAATGGATCCAGAGTGGAGTAGTATACTAGTAGAGCTACATCTTCTAGAATATTGTAGGGAGCAATCAGTCTTTAATATGCCTTTTGGAACCTATCATTGAAAGTTGTGATAAATTCTCCTTCTCCTCTTTTGATTCCAACAAACCAATGATACATTGTTGATGCATTGATCGAGACTCTAAATCTGGATATGAAGGCTTGTTCCATTAACTACCAAGAAGTGATGGAATTTTGAGGCAAGTTAACATACCAAAAGTATGCTTCCTCTCCAAGAGTATATGGAAATAGTCTACAAACCACATCTTCATGTTGAATTCTTGCTCGAAAGAAAGCCTCCTTAAAGGTTCTCAGGTGATTGTCAGCATCCTGATGGACAAGATAATTTGGACATAATTTGTCTAGATTCTTTGGCATATACTTCAAATCCAATAGGTGACTTGACATTAAAGAAATCCATTGGGACTCTGATAGGTACTATAGGGACAATTGGGACATGATGTCTAGGCTGAGCACTAACTGAGCATGCTCTCAGTCTTATATTAGGCAATTCATGCAAAGGACCACTAGATCAGGACCTTATAGTAGGTCGGTGAGCCAGCTCAACAAATCCAAGTCAAACTTTACAACTTCAGACCAAATCTTTGCAAAGATATAGTCAAATATTTCCAAGCTAGAGATATTTGCAACAAATTTACTTAGGATATGAAGTATTGACATGATCTTTGAAAGAACATTGACATAAGTTGTCTGCACACCTTCTAAAACTAATTCCTATTGATGTGGTGTTTAGTCACATGCACACGAATAAAATTTCTCACAACAAACCTCTATTCATCTTGATAGACAATACAATCTATTAGGATATGAAGTCTCAAGTCTCCCTTAGTTAGATCTTGACTGTTGGTTGTCACTAAGGGTTCATTGTGATATGTTGTTTTCCATTTTGGTGACTTATGTGGTTCCAAGTGATGTTCATCCAAATCTTCTCATAATTCATGGTTATCCTATGTATTTAGCTCACTCTACATATATCTTGTCTGTCTATGTCAAATTCTCAAACATATAACTAGATTTCAAAAGTATTCATTATAAATTTGATCAATTCTTATGAAATTGTGATCAACTTTGATTAGTTCTTCTAAAACTATCTCTATCTGAACTAATCTTTGCATGCACACTAGTACAGAAATAGTAATATATGATTAAAAGAACTACTAAAAACTACTTATAAATGAATAAACATGGTCACATGACCATTAATAGTTTATTACGAGTCATTTATAACGTGACCGAATTGATGACTAAACCATTTTTAGTTATTTATTGGTTGTTTTGATTGATCGATTTGGTATTATATTTAGTCATTAATTTAGTCATTGATTTAGTCATTTTAATCATTATTTTGCCGTCAACTGGTCATGTATATTTATTCATATTTATTCACTAATTTCTATCAATTGGTGGTATATTTAGTCAATTTAATTATTAATTGAAATCAATTAGTAGTATATTTAGTCATTTTAATTATCTGATATTTGAGGATTTAAACATAAAACATAGAAATACACTTCAATCATCAATTGCACACAATAAGACATCCATTGAGAAGGAAAAATCACTAAACTTTATTAAAAGAAATGTGTTCGTACAGTTTGTACAAGTCTAACATATCTATCTTTCTTGAAAAATGTTTAGAAATAGAGTATTGCAATGTTTATTTTCAATCACAAGACTCAAAATCTGAGTTACAATGCACAAAAATGACAAGAAAGAAACTTCTCCAAGTTTACAATGCTTTTCCAAAAAGTGAAAATAACTAACTCAAAATGAAAGAAGGCATGCCCTTTAGCCTACAAGCCTTTCCAAATCCTTAGCAATCTGTTACAATAAATAAGTGACATGTGTCATAGTTTGAAAAGTCAAAAAGCCATTGGATGCCTAACTACTGCTTCCTCTTATTTTGCTATTTAAAAGAACTCCCAAGTGGCATGGGGAAGGATGAATGCTGATCTTTCTTTAACTTCCCTACTTTGTTGCATCATAAAACCTTCACTTTCTCAGAGAACCAGCCAAACCAAAAACATCCCATGACCTGAATCCATTCGATCTAGTCTGCCTGATAGATCTCATTCTATACTTAAATGTGTAAATAGTTAATAAAAAATTAAAAAATTAAATTGAAATAAGTTAAAAAGATTCTATCACAATTAATAGAAAAGCATGACAAGCAAACAATTTTTTTTTAAACAAGATCGTATATAGTTGTTTCAAAAAAAAATAATTGATACCATAATAGTAGAAACTAACCTTTCAATAGTATGATCCTGGACCACTTCTTGGTCCATAACCACCAACATTTTTGCTTGAATAAATAGGTGGATAAGGTACACCCTCTATTCCACCAACTTTGCTATCTCCAACTGGACCTATGATAAGTGATTGAAGGAATAAATTACAAAATATCATCCTATCTATTTATGATGTTTTTCTAAGAATAAAAAAATTAAACAAACAAACTACAAAGAACACAAGTACATCTCTTAGTTGTATAGACTAGGACAGTTCAACCACCATTATACCACTCAATAAATACTAACCAACTCCTAATTCATGATCTAGATGACTCCTTTGGCACCTTGTTGGTGGTCCTACATATGAAAGCTCTGGGTCCTAACAAAAAACAATAAAATCAAGGAGTTCAAACCAAGAATAAATGATATAGGGAAAATAGCCTACAATAAAGATTTAAATTAAAATAAAAAGACTACCAGATCTGAATATGGGTGCTTGATAGATCAACTCACATCCATTTGAAGTTGTCACCCAACATAATCTCAACTATGTTTCTTGGAAACAAGAAAAATGTATTTCTTATGGAAATATGGATTATCCATTTGAGAAGGTTCAGGTATTCATGAAATGAAATAGGGTTAGTTAAGAAGCATGTGGAGTCAATTCATCTTCTACAATGATTCTCCTACAATGTTCTATAGGTGATACACATCTATACATACATTATGATAGAAGTATCACAAAGAGCATTATAAGGTCTATTTCAAGAATGTATGCTCATGGAGGAGATCTACAGGAGTTCTACAAGACCAACAGAGCCATACATGCTTGTACATGGCATTAAATCAAGGTAAGAGCTCTATCAAACCTAGAAACACTATGAAAATCATTAGAGATTAGAGGTCCATCAAGAATTAAGGAGACTATGGAAGCGTAAAGGAGGTCTACAAAGTGTAAAGAGGCCTATATAACTATTAAGAAGTCTTTTTAAGCCATGTTAGGTCTATAAATCAAGTCAATCAAAAAGTTGATCAAACCTATTGGGTATGGTGAAGAGAAACAAACCCATTGTGATCAGAATGAATTAAGAAAATTAAGAAGGTGCTGCATCTGATATCATGTTACTTGTATGTTTTATAAAACTAACTTTTCAAGTTCTCCTATCTAGCTACCAATTATTTAAAAAATTAACATAGGTTTATAACTTGCATCTTTAAATTTTTTCAAATTCTAATATATTGAATGATGAATCATTTTTCAATTTCTTTCCAACATTTTTGTTGCATAAGAACAATTTTACTTCTCACTAGTCAATTAGAAAGTGGTTAGTAACACCATGCATAATAGTGAAGGAAAATTAGTATCAATGGGTCCTTTTATCTAAACATATTCCTCTCTAAGATGCACCAACTCAGGAAAAAAAAAGAGGAAAGAAATATAATTGTGCTTTTGAAAACCACTTGTACAAACTAAATGGGCACTGTACCTCATAGATAATGTGAATGGAAAACTCTTCTTTTGCATCACCTAGACTGACCAAAGATATGAATTACTATCAATTGATAATACAATACACATCTAAAATGGAACTATCTATTTTTGGTGGAAGTTTTTGAGAAATGAATAATAAGTTAATAACTGACAAAAATGCATAATAGTGAAGAAAGAGAAAAAAATAGTTAAAATATTAACTCATTCAATAAAAAACTCCAAATGCAAGAGGACATCAAAGATACATTCAATTAACTGATTATAGGCAATTGAAAAAAATATAGAACTAAAAGATTTTGATTCATGCACTAAGTCATATCTTATTTGTCATTACTGCTAAGAATAAATATGTCTCTCTCCCTAGGAATAACCTTAAGGATTTCATCAATTTCTTGCTCAAAATCCGTGTTCAATAATCTATCCGCTTCATCCAACACTTGAAAGTATAACTTGCATAAACTTAAATAGAAAAATAGTGACAAGACATATATAAAATATGTTGTAATTTACTAAGCAATCAAAAAGCATGTTGGCCATACTCAATATTGTTTTTCATCACAAGTCACATAACTTCCCTAAAAGGAAATTTTCATTATTAGATTTGTTTTAGAAAACTAGGTTTATGAAACTAAATTCTGGGAAAAAATAAAATTCTCAAAAAGAGATAACAAAAAAATTCAAATTCAAAAATAGTGCCAAGAGAGCTTCTATTAATTCTAGGGACAATGGAATGTTATGCCAGCTACCAGGGTTGGTGTCTAGTTGCAGTTAGGCCCACCCAAATGACATTTGTGTATAGGAAAAGAAATGGATAAGGCCAGTGCAGAGACTAAGTTCTGAGTTTTTCTAGTTAAACTGTTGTTAGGCCTATTTTAGGGTGAAGTAAGCATTTCAAAGTCTATATACTATGTCTAGGCATGTCAAGCATCTTTTAAGTTCCCATGAAGCGTGTATAGGGTTATGAATGAGTATCCTTAGGGTCTATATAATCATGGGAAACCCTAGAAAGTCAATGGAAGTATAAAGGGTTTGTCAAACTGATAGGAAGGTATGTATAGTCCATTTAAGGTCTGCATAGTCACTAGAAGGTTTGTGTAGTCATTTCCAAGGTCTATAAAGCATTTTGAAGATCTGTAAAGAATTTCTAAGTGATATAAAAAAAAGGGAGAACTATGATCAATGTGGAGAAGATGTAAGGATCTAGTAAAGATTGCTAGCAAAGCATAATATGAATAGCAACCACATCTTCATGATCATTCTTAGGACAAAAGTTCTCTGATGATGATGTCACTACCCAAGATTACCAAATGGAAACAAAAGGAATGTGGCCAAGAATGAGAACAAACATGACACTCTTTAATTTTAATAAACATGAAACAAATGAACTAATATGCATATATATAATCAATTGTTCACCTATTTGTTGTGATGTTCACAACACGCCCCATTTTACTCCTTAGCAAAATGAGGACCCCTACTGCGGCTTTTTGCTTTTTGCCTGTGTGTGTCGTTTTCCTTGGTGGTAAAGGGAAAAAGGAGTTAAAGTTGCAAACCTTGTTTAAAATGGAGAAGAAATGTATTTCAGTATTAGTGCATAGTATGGTTGGATTCCTTGTCAAAAATGAGCTAGGGTTGCTTTTTGAACCATGTTAAAATTTGCCATATTTTGCAAGTTATGAGCATTTTGGTAAAATGTACAAGGGAAGGGTTTGTTGTTTTCACATACAAGTCTCTTTGTCTATCGGGTTGCATATACAAGGCCCTTTGTATGCGAGTTCGCTTGTATACAAAGACCTTTGTATATCACTTTCCATATACAAAGTCATTTGTATATGCAAAGGTCATTTTATACTTGGTCGCATGAGTAGTCAGGTTCATATACAAAATCATTTGTATGTCTTTTTGCCTTGTATACATTTGGTAGAGTTTATGCATACATACAAGATGGACCCAAGGTGGTTTTAGGTTAAAAGGAATTGATGTTTTAAATCCGCTTTGTATCTCACATTTGTATGTTTGGCGGGAAAAATATACAAGGCACTTCATACATTCCGCGGACCCGAAGGGAGTTATGAAAATTGGTTAATTCCTTGTACATTTCGGACTTGTATATTTAAACATTCTGTTGGTTTTTCTTCTGAATCAGCATTAGGGTTTGCCACTTCTAATGCACAGGCAGATTCAGCCAACTAATATAGGAGGTTGCGTGAGCTCCTCCCCTTCACTTCTGGTTCTGCCGCACCAAGGGGGGTATCCCTATAACTCAAGATGTAACCTTGACTAGCTCAAAGATAGAAAGATCTAACTTGACAACAACAGGTAGAATACTCTCATGTATGGACCAAGATCTGTATGATAGATCACAAGGTGGGCAACGTTCTTGGACATATATGTCTGGTTAGGGATGAGAGCATGCAAGGGTTTCCTACTCCTAATCCTACAACTAACAGATGGAAGGGAGAGATGGTTTGAAATGGTGTTTGGATGCAAAGCTGGACATGGTGTATAACCTCAACACAGAGCTAGATTGGTGCCTATCCAGGGCTTGGAGTCGGTAGACATACACCTGTGAATGATCAGCATGAATAGCTAAAACTAGATTTCAGGGGGATACACATGATACCTGCCTTACAGATATCTCCCAATACAGAGTGTTAAGCTGTCGATACTTATGGCATCCCTATTGCAGGAAGAAAGATACATGCAAAAATGGAGACAGAATCAGCATAACACATGCAAACATAGCATTATTCATATAAGATTAACCATGAAATCAGTGGATTCATGCCAAAACGTACAACAGGAGATACATAAACTCACAAGTTTTGCTGCACAGAGCAACCAAAACTAGTTGTATCTTATTACAGAGCCAAAATGTCCAGTTTTCAACAACCTCTAAATGAGTAACACTTCCTGCTTATAACAACTAGAAAGTGTACTTCTAGCATTAAATAAATGGTTGACCAAAAATCCTGCCAGATACACAGTATCAGAAAAATGGCGCTCAACGCATTACCAGATTGGCGCCCAAACATGAATGCAGTAGGTGGGGAGGAGACAGGAAGAAACCTCGAGCCCTGCGCCACTGCCTAGGGATCCACATCTTCAATCAAGTACTAGATCCGTCCATACCTCTGCAACAATCGCCATTAACGGCGCACCAACCCGCGGCCTTGGGAAAACATCAAACAGTGCATCGCAACCATTTCCTGCCAAAATACCTCATCGTGATATTTCAAAATATGCAGGATACCAATTATCCCACATGCACCCCGTGGTGACCATTTCAACACTTTATATACTAGGCCACGAGCATATATGATGTCGGTGCTTTTGCTCCCGACGACACTAGTATAAGCCTTCATCATCATCCTCCAACAGCATGATATCCTGTTGCTTGAAATAGCACCCTGACGTCAGCATCATCATTGCAATATCACCTACATGATAATCACCTTCATCGGCACAACCTGATCCATCGGAGGAAGATCCTCCTACTCAGCCGATACTAAATGTCTGGCCGATGAACATCCTGATGACGTCACCGTCATATCCTGCTGACATCATCAGCATATCTGCCTATCGCGCACCTCCTCATATCCGGATGACGTCATCGTCATGTTTGCAAATATCAGGGGATCTCCACAAGATGATCAGTGTTAGAAATATGACCCCCCCGGACCTTGATGACATCACCATACATCGGCATCAGGATGATATTCGGAAGATAACTGGATATTTGGAAATATCATCCTGATGCACACATATCATGCTGCACTGTAGCTCCACTATAAGATTGGGGTGATATATGAATATGTGACTGATATTTGAAATGATCACCCCCATTGGACAATGCATGAAGCCGACAGGCGAATATCTCCCTTCGAAAATATCATGATGCAGACAGGTAGAAAAACGGATATCACCCTGACATAAGAATGATGTCAGCATCATCAAGGTGATAAAACAACGAACATGAAGTGATAAAACAACATCAGGATGATCTTGACTAAGATCACCCGATGTTCAAATATGATGACCCCGATGAAGATCGGATCATACTTAGGACTTTGCAGCAACATCATCAGGATGATCTTAAGTAAGATCACCCGATGTTAGAATATCACCCCAGCGAAAGATCATGCTGACAGAAAATATGATGACCCTCATAAGCAACATCAGGGTGATGTCTGGAAACACGATGATGATGACCTCCTCCAAAGAAAATATGATGCTGATGTTAAAACATGCTGAGGAGGCCCAAAGACTTAGAACTTTTTTGGATTTTTTGGGAAGGTGCCTACATGAAAATTGCTAAAATAACCAACAGTGAATTTAGGCACCAACACATTCAAGGCAAACATACATCGAAATATACAAGGGGCGGACTTGAAATGGCTATCAAATAATGAAGAGTCCTTGTATATTTCACGCCTTGTATATCATTACATGCATTTTAATACATACAACATGGGATCAAAAAGAAAGTAAAATATGATTAAATGCTTGTATCACGTCCGAGTTGAATATCTAAAGGATACAAGCATTCTTATACATTGCGCGGACGTGAAAAGGAAATGATGGGGAGTTAAATCATTGTATAATTCCAGCTTGTATATCAAAGATGCATTGTTATACATACAAGCCAAATTTCAAACAGTTTGAAATCCGATTAATTCGATGTATGTGTCTGACTTGTATATTGCGATATACAAGGAAATTTTGAGTGGGGAATGAAGTGATTGGATTTTTGAATCCATTTTTGGAGCCTGAGTGCATGTTTTGGTCAACGATGGTTGACCCAATTGGTTTTAACGCTGTATAGGCATTTTGATGCGCATTTTCCATGGTTTTTTGAGCCTGATGGTTGTGTTTATGCATTTGGAGCCTGATTTAATGTAGATGTTCATTTTTCCTGCTGATTTATTAAATGATGGTGCTAATTCCTGCTTGTTTATTACAGATTGTTGGAGTAGCTAGGAAGAAGTAGAGTTACCGACACAGTAACGGCGTACAGGTGAACGCAAAGGCGAGGTTTTAAATGATGATGATGTCCCACACGGCAGGCCAGATCCTGAGAAGCCAAACACACCAGAAGGAGACGAAGCTTTCAATGCGAAGGAGTTTGCGGATGGAAACATTATTGAAGGAGCGGCGTCCTGTCTGGGTATGCTGCTTGAATTCTTGGTGGGATTCATTTCTCACCATTAGATGCTGCATTTCAAGATGCTGATCGTTGATCTCCTAGGGTTTTGGGTGCCAGATTGGGAAAAAACTAGAGATATATATATTGAGCCCCTATACTGTACAAAAGGAGGGAGGAGGTTAATAATACAAAAAAAAATCAGACCTGTAATAGTTTTAGGAGATATCGGATTACTGAGACTAGTGAGGACTAGATTGTTGAAATAATCAAGGTCCCTTCCTTAGATCATTGTAAATGTACCTATTTTATGAACATACTGTATGGAGATGAAGTTTCAGAGTATACCCTGATTGTAAACCTTAAGTAGTCTTCAAGTTGTTTTCTGGATATGTACTGGTGAATGCTGTGTTCTATAGAAGTGCTTTCATTTCATTGCATGTTGTTGTCAACTTTTCCCCTAAAGATTTGTACTAAATCATGCAGATTTGTGGACTATCCTGGTGAAGTATGATTTTAGTTTTCTTCTCTCCATTGCTGTATGGGAACATGTATGTGGATCAATGATCTCAGTCAAGTAATTTTAGGAATCTCACTCTCTAATCCTTTTTCTCATTTTAATTTCATTGAAGTCACTTTCATAACTGCACATCATGATAAATCAGAAGCAAAATAGAAAAATATGTTGACATCCCGAAGACAACTGAATATCATTAGCATATTTTGAGCTAAGTGCATGTAGTATTGAAAATGTCATGCAGAGAATCACAAATAAGGGTAGAACTCATGCAAATATCAACTTAGACACATCATTTGGAGATATATGTTGTGTAGAGTAACTTCCCTATATAGCATAGTTGCAGAAACAGAATCTACTAATCTACGTAAGGCCCCAAAATGGAAAA
Source organism: Cunninghamia lanceolata (assembly GCA_027924645.1). Taxonomy (NCBI): domain Eukaryota; kingdom Viridiplantae; phylum Streptophyta; class Pinopsida; order Cupressales; family Cupressaceae; genus Cunninghamia; species Cunninghamia lanceolata. The sequence continues at coordinate 4,991,147 of BSBN01000958.1, read as the reverse complement.
CAGCAGTACACATCAACCACATAGTAACATCAGTAGATTATGAACTAATCGATAGGGACTTGGGATCATGAATTCTTGGAATTCATCGTATCTTTTAGGATAAACAAGGGTTGTTGTGTGACTTTTGTTTTGTGTGCTTGGTTGTGACTGACATCAGTAACCAATCAACAAGAAAATGGTGCTAGAAGGAGGGCAGTTGACAATGGAGACTATAGATTCCTGCATACATTGCTTAAACATCCCGACGGTTTGAATTCTGGCCATAAACTCACCATTTTACCTTAAAAACTTGAGAAATCTTGGCTTTCAGGCCAAATACCAGGTCAAGATCTAGTGGACTCTTCGAAGAACTGCCTATCAGGGGATTTAGACCTAGGATTGTGGACATTCATCACACTCCTGATTCTAGTGCGACAGAAGCCTCACCAGAGCATGCTCCTGTAACCCCTATTGGCTTTCAAATACCCACAGGACCGCCTATCACACCTCAGGCCTAGCCTCAGCCTATTGTACCCCAGATCCAACCTCCACCAGTTGCGATGTCATTTTTCACAGCAAAGTCACCGCTGGCCTTCAATGCATATCATGCTTTGCCTAAAAATCTAGATAAAATTTGTCCTAGGTACCATCTGTATCAAGATGCTGATGATCATGTCAGGACCTTCAAGGAAGCTTGTTGTAGGGCTAGAATTGAGTATGAGGTTGTGGTATGCAGATTGTTTCCATTCTCCTTAGGGGAAGAGGCCTATAACTAGTATACCAGTCTAGGTCAGGGTTCAGTCTGTTCATGGGATGCCTTAGAGAAAGCTTTCAAGGATAGGTTCAAGGTGCCTATAGACCCTTCAATGAACTATCATCTATTTGCTACCATCAAGAGGTGTGAAGGACAACCCATTGCAAACTTCAATGCTAGATTCTAGAAGATGTTGTCTAAACTGGTTGCTCCCTACATTGTAGCAGATGAGGCTGCTAGGAGTATTTATTATTCAGCTTTAGATCCCCTGACCTCCATGTTTATCAGAAGGACACACCCTGGTGTAACAACTTTAGCACAGGCTTTTGAGGAAGCTATTAAAGTTAGTCAGCAATTGGCTTCTACTCCCACACCAAATATTGCTTTCCCTACACTTCCTGGTTATCTTACATACCCTATCCACCAACAGACCAATGGAGCCATGATGCCTTTAGCTATGATGCTAGCCCCTTTGCAAATACCACCACTCAGTGTCATGCCTCTACCAAGTGGGAGTAACCAAATGTTACCATATCAAACACAAGTGCCTTAGGGTGTAGAACAATCCAACAATAACAATGGGTCTTCCTTTTTCAAGCCCCAGACAGAGAATGTGATGGCCAAGGTTCAGGAAGAGAAGGAAGAAATCAAAGAAATATCAATTCAGTTAAGAAAGCTTACTACTAAGGTCACTCATCTAAGAAATTAGAATTTCTACTCTCGACCTAATCAAAATAGAGGTTATGCCAATGACAAACCTAATTATCCTAACAGGGGGTACAACAACAATTACAATAACAACAATGGAAACAATAATCCTCCTAGACAAGCTAGAGTGTGGAACACTAGGCCTAACAATGGTTCCTTGCCATCACCCCTAGACAATCAGCCTCCTGGTGAACCTAGGCAGACCACCAGAGTAAACCTTGCAGAGACAGCACTTACGAACTGGTGCATAATACATAACACCAATGCTCATGCAGAGTTGGACTATCCCCAATTCAGGATTGCTACTAGCATATTCCAAGCTGAAGTAGCTAGTACCTCAGGTAACCCACCTTATGCAGAGGGAAATGAAATTGTCCCCTGTGAGTATGATTCTACCCTAGTACTAGAAAGCTTCATGCATTGTCCTTATCAGCAAACAATATCATCACATCAGGATTACACTTCAACATGTGAGGAATCAGCCATGGCTTTTGAGTCTAACTATGTTTTCCCCTTTGAGGATGAGAATGAGCCATTAATTGAGCATAAGGAAGTCAATGCTTATCAACAACAACCTCAAGGTAGGCATAACTACAACTTAAGGAATAACTCAAACAGATCTATTGATCCTTTGACTACCTCATTGCCTCCAAACAATTTCAATACTCCACCTAATCCCAAGGCAAGTAATAACCCTGGACTCCCCAAGGTCGATGCTTAATATCTGACACCACATAACACATCATCAAAAGCTACAAATCCACTTCCTGAATCTGACAAATTGGTTACATATATGGCAAATGAAATAAAAAAATTAAAGATCAGCCTGCCAATGTCAGAGTTGCTTAAAACCCCTGCTATCAAGAATGCTTTCATGAAATCATTGGACGGTTCTGTTCAAAAGGAAGATAGCCATACCTCGGGCCAATTTAGAAATAAAGATCATGCTGCTGAGGACGTTAACGTCAAACCTAAAACCCCGGCTACTGTTCAAGCTGCAGATACCTCCCACATGACCCTATACAAAGATAAGAGTGAGTCACCTCCCTTCCTCCTTACCACAAGGATGTTTGGTAAAAATTTGCACAATTGCTTAGTAGACTCAGGAGCATCTACAAATGTAATGCCCCTATCCATATGAGATGCTTTAGGGTTACATCCTGCTAAATCATTGAAGAAGGTAACATAATTGGACAAAACAGAAGTAAGTGTGGTAGGAGAACTGACCCACATTCACATGTAGCTAGCATCGGATCCTAGAATCCAGCACTATATTGATATTCAGGTAGTAGATATACCTAATACATATGGAATGTTACTTAGTAGAGACTAGTCAAAAACCCTCAACAGATACATGTCAACTGATTTCAGCCATATGTGGCTACCTTGGAAGGGTATACCAAATCAGATAAAGATCGAAGCTAAACCTCGCATGAGACACATGATCACCGAATATAATAGAACCAATGAAATCATGTATGTGGATGTGGAACCTGGAGTTTACTCCATCAGACCTCAAACCGCCAGCATAGAAGAAATCCTGATGCTTGACATACATGATCATAATGGTGACCTTTGGAGTGATGAGATAAATTTAGAGCCTGATTGTAATCTTGGAAATAAAATAGAATTGGATCATTTCAAGAAATTTGAGATGCATTTGTTTAGAGAGGTGAAACGATGTCAATTATTAAGTGTGCCTATTCATGATATTCTGATTGATGGATGGTGCAGGTTGAATGATGAGGCTCATTCTGAAAAAACTTGTGATGCCTGTTTAGACATGTTGGAGTTGGAACAAGCATATGGCGAAGCATCTTCACCCGTGGTGAGTTCCATGGATAATGATAGTGATATTGATTTATGTTTGTCTCCTGCAGGAACAGGAGGATGCACACAGAAGGATGAAGGTTCTGTCCAGATGATAGAAGAGATACTGGTATGCAACGGCGGTAATGATAAGAACAAGAAGAAAATCATCCTTGGGAGTGATTGTTTAGTGGAGTCAAATTATGAGTTATCTGACGAGGATAGTGGCAGCAATCTATCTAAATTCAAGGAGTTTCTGTCAAAAGAAATCCAAAAGATGATGCAGCAGCATAGGCCTCCCCAGGATGCCTTGATTGAGAAGTGGTGCAGGTTGCATGAGGCACCTCACTTGGAGACATCTTGCTTGTTGTGCCTGCACATATTAAGAAGGCATACGCTGCCTAGTCTAGAGAATGTTCCTCTTAGTGATAAGAGAAAAGAAGAAGTATCAGCTCCCCATAAAGCTGATGAGGTGGTGTCTGAGAAAACTGGGACACCAAATCTAAAATGGATATCCAGTGGTGCGGCTGCCAGAGCCAAAAGAAAGAAGGAAGCACCAAACAAGCTTTTAGCTGAGGATGAGCCATGGGTCCTCAAATTTGATGGATCCAAGTCAAAACAAGGAGCTGGAGTAGGAATAGACCTCATTGACCCATCTGGAAAATCCTATTTGGTAGCATACAGATTGCAGTTCCCATGTACAAATAATGTGACAGAACATGAAGCTCTAATTCATGGGATATTGCTCGTTCTTAGGAAGAAGGTGAAAATTCTGCATTTCTATGGGGACTTAGAATTAGTTGTCAGACAGGTAAGAGGTATATACTCTTGCAATTACAGGAGGCTGTCCAATTACAGACACAGGGTGTGGGACTTAATAGAAGAGTTTGATGCATTCAATATCACCCATGTACCCAGAGAGCAAAACCACAGAGTAGATGCTTTGGCCCAGGCTGCCAGTACTCTAGAGCCACTGTCCATATTAGGTTTAAACATATTCTTAGTTGAATTAGTATCAGTGCCTTCAGTACCTGATAATGTAACTAATCTCCAAGTATTTGAAGATGATCAACATATATTGGATTTTATTTCCAATAGAGATGTTTTTGAGGCATAGATCATTGATGAAAAGAATCTAGAAGATCATGTCTGGGAGGAAGAAGAAATCTTGGAGATGCCAAGTAAAAAAATCCCTAGGGGAATGATAGAGCTGGAGAGAGCATTTGATTTGGACAACATGCTGAAACAAAGGGATCTTCAAAAGGCTAATGAGGGACAGTATTCGCAGGTCGACCTTGGGCATGGTGATAGAAGAAGAAATGTTCTGATTGGGAAGGTCTGTATAGAAGAAGAGTTGAAAGGGATAACTTAGGCCCTCAAAGATTACATCCATGTCATTACCTGGACATATGACAAATTGAAAACTTTTGATACATCAGTCATTACTCATACGATACCTGTGAAGTTAGACGCCAAGCCTTTTCGACAAAAGAAAAGACCCGTCAATGCTTTACTGGAGCCAATCATTTTCAAAGAAGTTAAAAGACTGCTTGATGCCAGGATCATATTTCCTGTGAGACACTCCATGTGGGTGGCAAACCTGGTCCCAGTGAGAAAGAAGAACGGTGACATCAGACTGTGCGTGGACTTCACGAACTTGAATTGAGCTTCTGAAAAGGATAATTATCATTTGCCTTCTCTAGATGAAGTCCTGCATATTGTGAATGGCTTCAAGATGATGTCCTTCTTAGACAGTTTCTCTGGATACAACCAGGTGATGGTGGACATAATTGATAGATTGAAAACTGCATTTACCATGAAATGGGGGATCTTCGCCTACAGGCGCATGCTGTTTGGATTGATAAACGCTGGAGCCACATTTCAGTGAGCAATGGACATAGCCTTCAGAGGCTTGATTGGTAAGTGCATAGTAATATACATGGACGACTTAATGGTGTTCTCCAAAGATAGAGCAGACCATGTAGAGGACCTGAGAAAAGTGTTGAAGAAGTACAAGCAGTACGGGATATCCTTGAATCCCAAGAAGTGCATATTTGGGATGATCACGGGGAAATTGCTAGGCCACTTGATAACTGGAGATGGGATCATCATTGATCTTAATAGAATAAAATCCATCATGAAGATACAACTGCCTGGAAGCAAGACAGAGCTCAAATCTTACTTTGGTAAGATTAATTTCGTTAGGAAATTTATCACTGGCTTTGCAGGGATAGTTAGGCCCTTGAACACCAGGCTTAAGAAGGACACTAAAATTGAATGGACCCCGGAAGCTAGAGCATCTTTTGAAGACATTAAAAAGGCCATATCAAATGCTCCAGTCCTGATCAGTCTAGATTACACCAAGGACTTCTACATCTACTCATTTGCTTCAGAACATACCTCTGCAGTAGCATTGACACAGAAAAATGAAGAAAAGGAAGAAAAGCCTATAGCCTTCATGAGTTGCCCTTTCAGAGATGTAGAGCTCAGGTGTATGGACATTGAAAGACAGGCGCTTGCTTTGGTTTGAGCAGTCAAGAAGTTCAGGCACTACATCCTGAGAAGTAAGGTGATTGTTGTTGTACCCGATGTAGTAGTGAAAATGTTGCTAATGCAAAGTGAACTAGGTGAGAAAAGGGCTAAATGGATCACTGTCCTCCAGGAGTACGATATGGACATTACCCCTATGAAGCTGGTAAGAGGGTAGGCATTAAGCTAGATGATATCAGAGGTTGATCCCAATATCCTGAGCTAGCAGTATGCCATAAATGTAAAAGATGATGAAGAATGGTTCTCAGACATTAGGCACATTCTGACCACTAGGAGATGTCCCTCAAGACTGCAGGCCTCATAGAGGAGAGCCCTGAAGATAAGGTCACTGAAATTTATGTTAAAAGGAGGAATCCCTTTCAAGAAAAACTATGAGGGGATATACCTAAGATGCTTAGAAAGATTAGAAGCAGATAAGGTGCTAATAGAATTACATGATAAATTTGGGACTGCACATGGTTCGTCCTTAGACACCACTCATGCTATCCTCAGGGCAGGGTATTATTGGCCCATAATTTTCAAAGATTCAGTTGGACACATCAAATGTTATCATATGTGTCAAGTTGTTGCCAATAAAGAGAAATATGTTGCTCAACCTTTGCAGCCAGTGATGGAGATGCGCACCTTTGCCTAATGGGGAATGGACTTCATAGGACCCTTCAATCCTCCCTCATCCTTAGGCCACAGGTATGTTTTAACTATTACTGATTACTGTACTAGGTGGACTGAGGCTGTCAGCAGTAGGACATGCAATGCTGAGGATGTTATTAGGTTTTTGGAAACTAATATAGTGACCAGGTATGGAGTTCCATATGCTTTAGTATGTGATAATGGGCCTGCTTTTGCTTCAATTAAATTGTCATGTTGGGCTTTCGATCATGGGGTCATTTTAAAATTCTCCTCAAATTACTACCCCCAAGGGAATGGATTAGCATAATCCACAAACAAGAACCTATTGAACATCATAAAAAAGCTGATAGATAAGAACCCAAGGGAATGGAACACTCTATTGAAATATGCCTTGTGGGTAGATAGAACCAGGAATAAAGCTACATTAGGAAATTCACCTTTTCACTTAGTATATGGGGTGGATCCCATCCTCCCTGTCAACTTAAAGATTCCTACGCTGCAGTTTGCACAAGAGTACCTAGGCATAGATAATAAACAGGAAGTTAGATTGCTACAACTAATGCACCTAGAGGAAAAAAGAAGTGTAGCAATTAACCAATTTGCTAAACATCAGGCTGTTGTCAAGTACTAGTTTGACAAAAGGGCCAGAATCAAGGCTTCTAGGATCTCAGATCTAGTCCTAATGTGGGACAAAGCACATGAAAGGAAGGGTGATCATGGTAAATTTGACAAACTTTGGATAGGCCCCTTTCAAATTTCTAAAATTCTAGGAGACAGCACCTACAGGCTCAAGTCCTTAACAGGTGAGGATATTCCATTACCAGTTAATGGACAGTTCCTCAAACACTATTTTCAAGCCTGAGGATTGCATCATGACAGTCATGTGTATCATAGTGTACTTTCTTTGTATAGTTGTTTATACAGTGGCTTTGTTTTGCTTGTTTTGTTTTGGTTGCTTTATTTCCTCAGCAGGGATCTTTCTTTTGATTTAGAGTATAAAGGGGTAGATTAACAACCACTGAAAATAATGGAAAATTGAGATCATTAGGGTTAATTATTTTAAATCTATGCATAACTTGTTGTGACTATCATGAATGTAGAAAGTTGTTTAACTTGTGAAATTTTGTATTCAATAAGAATGGGTTGAGTATTCAAGGAATGTTTCTCACAATGACACACCTAAAATCCTTGGGTTTGTTGAAATTACCAGTGTAGATATTAGGTGAAAAATCAGAGGTCACCCTTGCTACCATTACAATTCTCAGCTTAATTTCAACAAGTGATTGCTCCTTGCATCATGAAGTTACAAATGCAATACCTTATGAAATCTCTATGAAATACAAAAATAAATAAATAAAATGGATTATACTAAAAATCAAGATTAAGCCATCTAAGTAACTCTACCGGGGCTATAGACGCTCACTGGTAGTAGCGATCTACTTAGGAGAATTGTAACGATAACCTTGTTGGGGCTATGGACACTCGCTGGTAGCAAGGCTCTATCCAGTTGGCTATGAGGGAATGTCCTCACCTACGTAGTCTAATATCAGTCACTGGTTTGTTCAACTGATCTTCAAGATGAGGCTTATTAACCACGTGCACCCACTTAAACTGAAATGAAAATTCATGCACCTTATTGAATATATTGAGTCTCAACTTGGATAATAATTTGCAGAAAAGATAGTTCGAAGTTATGAATTTATTTCATTCAATTTTCTTTAATGGGTTAAATTTGATTGTTTTGTTTGGTTGCTAGTTGTTGTGATGTTCACAACATGCCCCATTTTACTCAGCAAAATGAGGACCCCTGTTGTGGCTTTTTGCTTTTTGCCTGTGTGTGTCGTTTTGCTTGGTGGTAAAGGGAAAAAGGAGTTAAAATTGCAAACCTTGTTAAAAATGGAGAAGAAATGCATTTCAGTATCAGTGCATAGTATGGTTGGATTCCTTGTCAAAAATAAGCTAGGGTTGCTTTTTGAACCATGTTAAAATTTGCCATATTTTGCAAGTTATGAGCATTTTGGTAAAATGTACAAGGGAAGGGTTTGCTATTTGCACATACAAGTCTCTTTGTATATCGGGTTGCATATACAAGGCCATTTGTATGCGAGTTCACTTGTATACAAAGACCTTTGTATATCGCTTTCCATATACAAAGTTGTTTGTATATGCAAAGGTCATTTTATACTTGGTCGCATGAGTAGTCGGGTTCATGTACAAAATCATTTGTATGTCTTTTTTGCCTTGTATACATTTGGTAGAGTTTATGCATACATACAAGATGGACCCCAGGTGGTTTTAGGTTAAAAGGAATTGATGTTTTAAATCCACTTTGTATCTCACGTTTGTATATTTGGCAGGAAAAATATACAAGGCACTTCATACATTCCATGGACCCAAAGGGAGTTATGAAAATTGGTTAATTCCTTGTACATTTTGGACTTGTATATTTAAACATTCAAGGCAAACATACATCGAAATATACAAGGGGCAGACCTAAAACGACTATCAAATAATGAAAAGTCCTTGTATATTTCATGCCTTGTATATCATTACATGCATTTTAATACATACAACGCGGGATCAAAAAGAAAGTAAAATATGATTAAATATAAAGATACAAGCATTTTATACATTGCACAGACGTGAAAAGGAAATGATGGGGAGTTAAATCGTTCTATAATTTCAGCTTGTATATCAAAGATGCATTGTTATACATACAAGCCGAATTTCAAATAGTTTGAAATCTGATTAATTCAATGTATGCATCCGACTTGTATATTGCGATATACAAGGAAATTTTGAGAGGGGAACGAAGCGATTGGATTTTTGAATCCATTTTTGGAGCCCGAGTGCATGTTTTGGTCAACAATGGTTGACTCGACTAGTTTTAATGCTGTATAGGCATTTTGATGCGCATTTTCCATGGTTTTTTGAGCCCGATGGTTGTGTTTATGCATTTGGAGCCTGATTTTATGTAGATGTTCATTTTTCCTGTTGATTTATTAAACGATGGTGCTAATTCTTGCTTGTTTATTGTAGATTGTTGGAGTAGCTGGGAAGAAGCAGAGTTGCCTACACAGTAACGGTGTGCAGGTGAACGCAAAGGCGAGGTTTTAAATGATGATGACGTCCTAGGTGGCAGGCCAGATCCTGAGAAGCCAAACACACCAGAAGGAGACAAAGCTTTCAATGCGAAGGAGTTTGCGGGTGGAAACATTATTGAAAGAGTGACGTTTTGTCTGGGTATGCTACTCGAATTCTTGGCGGGATTCATTTCTCACCATTGGATGCTACATTTTAATATGCTAACCATTGATCTCCTAGGGTTTTGGGCGCCAGATTGGGAAAAAACTAGAGATATATATTGAGCACCTGTACTGTACAAAAGGAGGGAGGAGGTCAATAATACAAAAAAAAATTAGACCTGTAATAGTTTTAGGAGAGATCAAATTACTAAGACTAGTGAGGACTGGATTGTTGAAATAATCAAGGTCCCTTCCTCAAATCATTATAAATGTACCTATTTTATGAACATACTGTATGGAGATGAAGTTGCAGACTATACCCTAATTGTAAACCTTAAGTAGTCTTCAAGTTGATTTCTGGATATGTACTGGTGAATGTTGTGTTCTATAGAAGCACTTTCATTTCATTGCATGTTGTTGTCAACTTTTCCCCTGAAGATTTGCACTGAATCATGCAGATTTGTGGACTGTCCTGGTGAAGTATGATTTTAGTTTTCTTCTCTCCATTGCTGTATGGGAACTTGTATGTGGATCAATGATCTCAGTCAAGTAATTTTAGGAATCTCACTCTCTAACTTTTTTTCTCATTTTAATTTCATTGAAATCACTTTCATAACTGCACATCATGATAAATCAGAAGCAGAATAGAAAAATATACTAACATCCCGAAGACAACTGAATATCATTAGCATATTTTGAGCTAAGTGCATGTAGTATTGAAAATGTCATGCAGAGGATCACAAATAAGGGTAGAACTCATGCAAATATCAACTTAGACACATCATTTGGAGATATATGCTATGTAGAGTAACTTCCCTGTATAGCATAGTTGCAGAAATAGAATCTACTAATCTACGTAAGGCCCCAAAATGGAAAACAACTGTACACATCAACCACATAGTAACATCAGCAGATTATGAACTAATCGATGGGGACTTGGGATCATGAATTCTTAGAATTCATCATATCATTTAGGATAAACAAGGGTTGTTGTGTGACTTTTGTTTTGTGTTCTTGGTTGTGACTGACATCAAAAACCAATCAACACTATTGAATGAATGTTTGAAATAACAAATAATTAAGCTTTGGATTCTTCTATACAGATTGTGTGCCAACTTTTCATGATCAACTCAGAAAGGCATTCTAGAATTTGAAATTTATTTTAGTTGTCATAAACAACAAAGGAAAATATATATTAAAGTTTTTATTTCAAGATGAGATCCCTCATACAACTTTGTTCCATGCAAATTTGCATTTTCCCAGTATGAACACATCGTTCTTTGTTCACATCGAAGCAGCTAACTCATGCAATATAATTTAGTTTCATTATTAAATCTAGTGCTTATAATGGCCCTGAGAAGACTTGATTTTTATCTTTGACTCAGACTTGACAAAGAGATAAAATTCTCTCAATCACTGAGACTTCAAATGAATAAATGTCAAAAACTACAATGGTTAGACATGGCTATAGATTATATTTCATTTTTATCTTATAAGAGTCTGTAACTATTTGATCTATAGTAGTTTGGAAATGGACTAAAAATATGAAACAAAAATGGATGTTTTGAAGAAACGCCTATAGCTAATACCCCAGATAACGTAGTGATTTCCTTGTTCAGAAAACCAAAAATAGAGCAAGATATAATTTTAGTATAAAAAAGTACAAATGCATAGAGGATTAAAGGCTCAAGATTGTAGGGAAAGGAGGAACTAACCAAATACTCACTAGCAAGATTGGTCTTATAGAAGTCATATGCATGACCCATGTGAGTTCCCTTATATTTGCTCTCAAATGCCATTGGAGCATTGGATTCTATCAACATAGTAATAGCAACTTCTCCCCCTATAGGCTGAGCCAATCCCTCAGTATAGACCTTAAACAAGAGAATTATGTCAGTCCATGCACGTAAAAATCAATTTTGACAATACAATCCTAGCAATGCATATATCCATATTGCATTCAAAATGTTTTCTTAAAAAATTCATTGCTGGATAATGAACGATCCTAAAATAAATGTAAATATTGTTGATAGTGATAGTTCAATGATCATAAAATTTTATATTTTCACTTCCAAAATATTTTCCAAAAACTCATATCCAATAAACAAGATAGTTCAACAAAAAGAGCTAGTTGAATGGCACAAACAAACTTAAAACAACAACGTCCACTCCTACACAGTTTTCTCTGATGAACATCTAAAAACATATAGAATCATACTACATACATAAGCCTATACTAAGACTAGGTTGAGAAGAATAAGAGTAGCAATACTCCATTTCAAAACCTCTAAATAGTCTAAATTTGAAATGCAAGGATCCAACATTCTAAATGCATTTGACAAGCTTCATAATAAATATGACAATTTAGAGGGAAGCATTCATGACTCTGATACAATTGATCTTTCTTGATAATCTTCAGAAGGAATTCTAGATGGAAACCTAGGCAGACAAGGCATGGAAGTCTAGTCAAGAGCACAAACAAGAAGTGCAGTTATCAAAATAGAAAGATTTAGAGACACCAACAATGAAGCTAGCCTTCTTGCTCCAATGAAAGGGTGAATACTCTCTCTTATAGTATAAATTATAAACCTTGATTAATAGAAATCCAATTCCAATAGGCCAATCCACCTGAAACATAATGTAGAATTTCAATGCTACTCAGAGTTGAAAGTTGGTTCAAGGACAATTTTAAGTCCAAACAAGTGCATGAATTGTTTCTTATTGTCCTACTTGCTCCAAACTTCCTAGTTCTAGCTTCTATAGTTGTACCTGATAATTTGAGTTATTAATAATACCTGTTTATGTATAAATTAATTACTATTTATACTCTAAAAGGAGAGGGGAAAAGAAAGAAGTAAGAACCAACTTAGAATCTTGAAGCATACCTCATGTTGTGGTATCTCAAAAAAAGTTTGTAATCTCTAAAAATAACATAACAGTTACAGTCCTACTTTTATTAACTATGCACATATTGGTACAAATCTCTCCACTAGACAAAAGAATGAGTTAATAGATATTAACAAAAATCTCTTAAGTTGCTTCCAAATTTGGAGAGTTACTTTTTCCCAAGATTTGCCTTGCTATTTCAACCTAGAAAAAGGTGATCATCATTAAGACAAAGCTTAACTCTATGCTTTTAAGACACATAAATTTAAGAAAACAAAATAATGTCACTCTGTTATCCTAGAAAAAAGTAATCTTCCTAACAAATGTAGCTGGCATGGAAATCTTTTTTATGTAAAAAGTGAGTGAACACGATTTGCCAAAAATTTAGAACATACTTGTACATGGGAATCCATCACATTTAAAGCTCTATTTGAATGTTGGTTTCATAAATGAAAACTAAGACCATCCTTTGTGCACTAAAAATAAAATTTTACCTTTATTAACATATTAAATTTTGAACTTGTTTCAAATTCTAAAAAAAAATAGCTACAGTTGAGAAATTTGTAATTTCTTATAACCATAATCTCTTCAACTAATAATTTCTTAATCTAATCCTATGGCATTAATTGTATCAGGAGAATCCTCCTACCAATTTTTTAAGAGCAATGATAGGATCATAAGACCCTTTCCCATTATCATCCGTTCTCTGCTCAAAACATGTTGCTTGTGTAGATATACATGCAAATTGTAAGTCACCTACACAAGGCACTCCCACAAATCCCATGAATAATGTAAATAGTAAAATCATAGTGGGAGGTCACCCTGCTACTCAATAATCACAATTATGTCATTTAGCCAAAAAAAAATATTAAATGAACTTGACCAAGCCATTATACATTTTAAATTTGTGTTTAACGATAAAAGATTGAACGTTGAGATTTGTGGGACTTCCAAAAACTAGACATGCAATACAACATCAAGATACAATTTCTTTTCCATAATAAGCTAATCATATTAACAACTGAGTGGGAAGGACATACTAAGTATTGATTGGATTGTGTTGTTTTCATGCTTGGCAACCTTGGCCAAAAGTTTACCATACACTACATCAATAAGCATAGGTAAATCCTAGGAACTAGCTTGGAGACATATTATGCAACAATATGTATCTCTCTCTATGAAAGGTTAAACAGGTAAAGATAGTTTTTTAGGTCGCCAGTGAGCTAGACACTAATTTTTAGAATGAAACCCCCTCATATAAGCATTCCACAAGAGGATTGTTTTTCCAATTACCTTAAACTGTTCTGAGATGTACAACCCTATCATCCTCTAGGTTCGAACATGTGATCTCCATTATAGAGTATACATGCCTTAAACATCAAACCAACTCAAGTTGTACCCTTAAGGACCAAGCAAACCACACAGATAAATGCTAACACTATATCTTTAGAATGATACATGGATGTAAATTCTTCCAATCCAGTTTTGCATCATGTACTTGTGCCAATAAAATTACATATGTTTAATCCAAATGACATATTTGTTACTGGAGACAATTTTAGGTGATTGACAGGTTGAGCTTTGCAAAATTTAAACTGTAGTTGAAATCATAAGATAGTCCCTGTGGTCATGCAATGACATTCCCTTTTCTTGTAGACTATTTAGTAAAGCATCCTATAAATATATAATAATGTAGTTGTTCAATTGTCAGAAAGTTTAACTAAACTAAAATGCTTCAACACTAGAGTAGCATTATAATTACACAACAATCCATATTATTTATTTTAAGAAACAAAGCCCATGTAGCATGAATAAAAAAAGTTGAACAAAATACACTAATAGCCCAAAAACTTCCCTTAAATACAGAAAGAGATTACATTAACTTCATACCTCAATTTCATCATCAAGAACCCTTGCAATTAGATAGTGATCACAAGATTTTGCAATCTCCAACAAGACATCAATAGCTGAGGGCCCCACAACTGCATGCTCCTGTAAATATAAAAATGCTATCAACTTCTAGTTATTTCAACAAAAGAACTTGTCCACAAAATTAGCATTAAACTGCAAGGCCTGTCTACCTATAAGTTCTCTGGAGTAGACTCCTCAAGTATCACGCCAAGCAATTGACATGTAACCTGCATGAAAATGAATGTACAAATGAAATACATCAAAGATTAAGAACATTACTCCAAACCATGGCTTATTTTTGTAAACAGTATATTTCTTGTTAAATAAACTAAACTAACAATCAGAAGTAGAACAAAAATCCTCAAAGTTGTAGTTTCATACATCCTTTAATGTCAAAGATTACATGAAAGTATCTTTATAACAAGAATATTTATATTGTGGAAAAATATTACATCTATCTCACAACAGGATTGCAAGGAAAGATCTCTCTAAGTAGAATAGTTACCAAATCCTACCAAATAAGACCACATTCCAATAGGATCTAAATTTTTCAAAAACACCAAATCAATCCAATCTGACATAGACATTTTTTATTATTTTTAAAAACTAAATTTCATTTCTTTGCAAACCTAAATCCCAACTGACTTAAATTATACACATATTTATGTTATATAATATTTTTACATATATAAATACTTTTTGAACCTGACTCTTCAAATATTTTCTGGAATTCCAGATTTTAGAGCTTCCTGTCCTCTTATACAAGTAGAGGTTTCCAAACTTGGTAACTATGGTAAATAGGCCAGAAAAGGTTACATCTCAACCTGTGCCCCGAGAGGCAATGACTGAACATTTATAAACACCCTAGATCTGTCAATTAAGTCCAAGTAATTTCTTGTTAATGTAATAAAAAGACATATAGTTGCTATTATACTTTGAAAAATAAAATACAACTAAAAAATTTGTCTCGTGACTGAGATCAAGGAAAAGATTAGACATCATTCCATTTGCATTATAAAAATGATTTACATGGAAAAAATTTGATGAAAATAATTATATCTATATAGGGTTTTTGTCCAGCTACAGTGCAACATTGTAATCAAAATCTAATAAGATACAGTACAAGTATCACCTTCTAATCATAATATGCACTGCTGATAGTTTATGAACTATTGTAGCTCTCACAACAAAGAATTGTGATTCAGACTCGAGAAATCTCAATAAAATGATAAGGTCAAAAGTTAACTTGGTACTTAGAAACTGAGCAAAAAATATAAAAACGTTTAAATCTTCTGCGTTTTTATTACCTCAAGTTTTTGCCAACTTTTCCAATGTTCTTCAAGTCTATGAATTTTTCTAAAAAACTATCCAGTTTTTTTATTTGACTTAGAAGGGGACTTGGAAATTGAGGAAAAAACATAGAAATGTTTGAATCTTATTTGTTTTTATGTACCTCAAGTTTTTGCCAACTTTGCCAATGTTTTTCAAGTCAATGACTTTTTCTCAAAAATATCTCTAGTTTTTCTTATTTGTCTTAGAAGGGAAGAAAATCAAGTATGACTCAATGTTTTTCAAGTTTGGTAATCCTGCTATCATATCTCCAACTATGAGACATTAACCTATTACCATCCATGTGGGTAATTGTAACAGGCAATGGATGCTTAATACCTCAAACCATTGCAATAGGATGAAAGAAGGATGTGTAATACATCATGGTCCCTTGCAAAACACAATGCCTAAAGGTGACCACTTCTTGGAAGTATAGAGCCAAGAAACTCTAGTTAGGAAAGTAGAAAAAGGTAGCGAGTGGCCCACTTAATAATTATACAAGTAATCGTATTGAAATCTTGTCATAGATAGAAAAATTAAATAACATAATTGAAGATCTCCAACTCCTAGAGGGAACAAACATGACATCTCCCCTTTAGCCTTTAGGGATATGGTGATTAGCATCAATAGAAAACTTTGGTCACTTGTGGACATTAACATACTTATCTCATCTTATCAATAGGAAACTTGTGATGAAACCCCTCAACTGACCAAGATGAAACCTAATGTTTTGAGCCTAAAGGCGCTAGACATAATCAAGGCTAATGATTGTGCTATCCACATTATGTAAAATATTCTCAACATAAAACACCCTTTTAGGGCTAATAGGATGAAGGGAGAAATCTGAATGATATTATATTGTTGGTATATGTCCTGTCTGATTGTTGCATTAAAATACCCTATCTAAAATGAGAAGGGGAATCTAAAAAGTACAGTAAAGGAGGAAGATGGTCAATGGAAATGTTGATAGATTAGACAAGCAAACTAGTCACAGATTACCAATATTGTAGTAGCCCAAGGAAGTTGAGGTATATCTTAAAAATGAATCCAAAAACATTGACACGAACACAAAGGTATCTTCCTTAAAAGCATACAATGGAGAAGGTTAAAGATTAAGAGATGGCTCTATAAACTACACTCCCAAGTATGCAATGATATTTGGAGAGCAATTCTAGAGGTTAAATATCAGAACCTTAGTCTTACTAAGATTAACCATCAGTTGACAAAGCCACATTACAAAGTAAGAGAATCCAAATACCTTCGTAAATCCTAAAGAGAACATGCTAAACTTTCTCTTACTTTGCCATAATATGAAGCTAGAACAGTCAAAAGTAGAAAGGCTACTAGTTATAGAGAAGCAGATAAACTTACAAAATAAGCCCTAATATAGGTCTAAGGAGCCACCAAGGTGATGAAACCCTAGTCAGGGTTTGTATAGAAAGCAACGTTTTCACATCTTACAAAGAGTTTATCTACCTCATAGAAAGCTAAAAGCTTGAAGTCACCATTTTTGTGGCAAATAAGAGAACCCCACAAGAGTAAAGAAAAAGAGTATTATACAACTTCAATTATTTCTCACCCAGAATCATTTCTCACCTAGAAAAGAGCAAAGTGTAGGAAAAGCATTCTTTTCACTATTTTTTATTAGAAAATAAATAAATCTTTCTATAGAACCAGCAAGAGAAGCACATAAGTGAGGATAGAAGCAGATTGTTTTCTTTGCTTATACATAGAAGACACAGAGAGTGGTAAGGTTTTTCTTACTTTCTTGTACACAAAGGTCATGGTAAAGAGCAAGAAAGTCTATATTTTTTGCACCAAAAAGTACATGAAAAGCATATAGCTACAAGAGTTACTTACCAGGTCTAGTTGAATGAAGGAGAATTGTGGAAAAGTAGCCATATGGAACAATAAAAGGAAGCCCTTCAAAAGCTGTAATATCTCATCAAATCCTTCATGGCAGTGGGAGAGCAGTTGAGAGTCTTCAATACAATGGAAAGAAAGAATGAAATGAAAATTTAGGATTTCTTTTGTTTCATAGATGCCCTAGCTAATGGTTTTGAGATCTTTATTTTTGACTTTGATAAAAGAAATCATCATAAAAATCAAATGGAGGCTCGTGGTCAAGCAATTGGAAGTGTTGCGAGAAACCCCGTGAGATGATGAAAGTTGAGAGTGAGAATAGGCTTTGAATCATGCCATGTTATCTGCGCTGTGCCACCCTTCATTTTTACACTTCCACCCAACCAATGAATGAATGGCTTTTACTTCACTTGAGGATCTATTGTCTAGCGTTTTGGTGGGAAATTTGTTTTATTTATTTATATATAACTTCAAAAATATATATAATATTATATAAGATAATAAAATACATATAATGCCATTCAACTAGATATATAGACATTTATTGAAATATTCATATATATATAAAAATATATTAATGTATGTATGTATATATATATATATATATATATATATATATTTACGGCAATGTAATTATATATATCACTATTTCAATAATCATTTAAAATCACATATAATCACGTACATTCATGAGCATGCTTAGGTACGTAGTCATATTGTCTAATTTTTATTTGTGTGACTAATTATTTAGTTTTATTTTTTACCCGGTGATCAAATTAGTCATTTATAGCTGTGTTGCAAAAAATTAGTAGAATGACTAAAAGTTTTAGTCGCGTAGTCATTTATTTGCCCAAATTCTACTAGTGCATGTAAACTATAAATTTACCTAAAGATCTTCTATTAAAGCATGTAATTCATCAGTATTTATGGTTATCTAAGTATGATTTATCATTATTTGCAATTCTTTACTACAATTTGTGAATAAAAGTCAAAAGATGGGTTGAGGAAGGAAAGAGTACTAAGAATTATAAATTTCATCATTTATCCACATGTATATCTAGACATAGTCATGATATGAAGTGAACCTAGTCATACTTCACCAAAAACATTCATAGTTACACACAAGAGGTGCAAATCTTCAAAGGAACTTGATAATTAGCATTTAATTAGTTGAAATGCACTTCACAAGAACACAACAATTCAACATTACATGCCATAAATCAACAAAGATCACTCAAGATGTATGATAGAATAGTAGTTTGCTTCTTCATATTCATTATATGCTCAAAAGATATACAAATGTACAATTGAAATGAGAAAGAACCATGAGAATGAATCACAAAGTTGTCAAATAAACAAACTTAGTGTTCCAAAAGAATTCATCAATTTAGTCTCCTCTTTTACAAAGTGATCTAAGTCTTTTATAGAGTAAGGACTTGAGATCAGTTACAACAGACCAACGGTTAGGATCTTTTCAAAATATCAATGGTCAGAAAATGTGGCATGTGACTGCCAATTGGTAATCTGAGATGGAGGACAACTAACATCAGAATATTCCTAGTATCTTTACCTTCGTATCTTCTTGAATATTTTATTTTGTATCAAAAGAATCTTCTCCAACTATCATACCTCTAGAATCCAATCTCTTATACAATTCATATGCTTTGATAGTTGTGTCTATCTCTGATTTGTCAAATTTTTGTGCCTTGACATTTGCATAATCTTGCATCAGGAGTTGGTCACTTAGGGATACCCACCTACTTGTCCTATTATCTAGCTATTTTCTATATTCTTTCATCCTCATAGACAAGTCCATCACTTGATCTATGACAACCTTCAAAAAATGTCCCACCAGATCCTTCAAGATAGGATCAAATTTGGCTTTGAATCCTCCAATGGATGCCTAATCATCATATATTTCTTTCTCATCCATTAAGGTCCCCAACAATTCTTCTAGGATCTCCATTTCATCCGCTAAAAGATCATGTACCATCATGCTTATATCCACTACCTTTAGCCTATACCCTTTCAGGATATCCACTTCAAACTTCAAATCTTTTATCCATGTGGATATTTTAGGCATAGTTTACAATGTCAAAATGTTGTGCTCCAACAACACCTAATCCTCTAATTTACAAGCACCTTTCAATTTACCAAGGTCTTGATCATTTTGATCAAGGCTTGTAGCACATTCTTTCCTTAGCATATCAACCCTTGTCCTGATGTATGCCAAAGTCTTCCAATTAGACAATGCAATCTGGACTATCTCCTCTCCTTCCTTTATGAATTTAAAGAACCAACTCTGCATCACCTATGCTTGCTTCTTTGCATCAAGATCTCTTATTTCTTCTTGAGTTATCAATGTCAGAGTGGCTAGAGCTTTTGTTATTTGGGTTCCCAAGGCTACCAATCCATTAGCAAATTCCTAGAGTTGGGCAACGCACCCTTTTAACTCCCTCTTCTTAGACTTATTCTTATGGATTCAGGTTGTTGTTGCCTTTGCACTGCCTTTGATCTCTTCTATCTTCTTCTCGACAGTTACATGCCCAAGGTCTAGGGTAGTTATTTGATATTCACTGGTTGAAATCTCCCCCTTAGACTTGTCTACTATAGGCACAACTAAATGTGCTGTCCTACATCTAGTAGTGGTATCCCTTTTTATTGATGATACATCCCTTGCCTTCCGTTTGGGCTTTACTTCATCTATTGAGAATAGAGACTTAAAATCAAATGGGATAATGTTAATGTGAGGTTCTATTACCTCATATGCTAACCACTCTGGGACATCTTGCTCTAGCCCTTCTTGGCCTGTCTTCTCAATGTCAGTATCTTTGGCTATCATATCTATGTCCTTATCAGAACCTCTCTCTTCCTATTGCAACATCTCCTCCTGAGGAATTTCCTCTTGTTATGGCACTTCTTCTTAATGGATTTGTTGCTATGGGACTTCCTCCTGATGCTCCTCCTATTGAGGGATCTCTTTTTGTTGAGGAATTTCTTGTTGTTGATCATTGAGATTCTCATCCTCTTGATACATTCCTACATCCCCTGTATCATGTAGAGCATGTTGCTTAGTTTGCTTGACCTCCTTATTCATGGGGATGTCCTGTTCCATTTCTTCCATAGGAATGTCCTGAGCAATTTCCTCTTATCTATCCAAGAGAGTAGCATCCTTAATAGCTGTAGATGTTCCTACTAGACATGCTATGTTAATTGCTTCTAGACTAGTTATCTAATCAACTAGTTTATCCACTTGTCCCTAAACTAATGGTTCTTGGGGTGATCCTACCTGCTTTGTATCTGATATGTTATGTACCTCAGGATCCTTTTATAGCTCTAGATTTCTTATGATTTCTAGCTCATCTTCCTCTTGTTGAGGCTCATCCTAAGGCATTTAATGTGCCAATAATGAGGATACAGGGTCATTAGTCACTGAATGAATAACTTCTTCATCAGTTATGGTGCAATCACAGTAGGAGGGTTCACAGAATGAACTGTCTAGACTGTGCAACAAGAGTAAACACAATGGAAACAACTCAAATATATGAAACAAACATAGATTTAGTCATTTAGTATATAATAGAATTCAAATACAATTTGGCCACCATCATGCAAGCTTACAAGTAGGGCTCAAAGGCCTGATTACAAAATATCAGAATATGCACAAGATATAGCTTTAAAGCTCCTTCGTATCAAATCTAAACTAAGGATTATGAATCAATCGCTAACTCTCAAAATCTACTTTCCTATGGATCTATTACATCCTTATATATCATCTTTAGTACAAAATATTCCTTTGTGTTGGCCAAGGAAGGTCACAAACTCCAATGAAGATCTATAACGTGTGTACATGGATAGGTCAGACTTAATCATGTAGAATACCTCTAAAAATGAATGGAATGATGAGTAGATCTTGGGGAAGGTTGGCCATGAACCAAAGATCATTGAATGATGTGTCATTAAGCTCCACAAGTTGAGGAATACTCCGTAAGCCTTCTCCTTTAGCTGATTATCAGAGTCTATAAGGATGCTTTATTCTGAGAAAATAGTTGATCTTCTGATAGCAATATCTTTTAGGTACTTAATCCAAATGCTCTAAATTCTGGATATGATGTAGATGAATGAATCTAGATGCTAAGTCTAGCTCTACAAGATGTGAAATGTAACTGTGGCAGAATGTGGACCAAAATACATAAACTACTACTGACTGAGCTGCTTGAACTTAATTGGAAAATGAAAGGAAATAAATTGAACTATAAACAAACTAAAATGCAAATGTTTTTGGTTGATGCAAGATTGCTCTTGAACTAGGGATGCTCCTGCATCAAACATTTGGGGTTATTGAAAAAGTGAGTCCCTCACTTTGCTGGGGCTAGTGGAGAACCAAGACTCTCCATCTTAGCCTAAGAAATCCATGTTGAATCTTCTTATGGTCTGCCTTTCCACTTCACATGATATTGTTTGTATTATCTTCCTCTAGTGTTGCATCCAACCCTATTATCCAAAATGTCTTCAATTTGCTCCAACGCTTGTTGTGGTAACTGCTTCTTCAAGTCCTCTTCCATGCTATCACTAAACTCTGCTTCATGATACTGATAAAGGTCTGCAATGTTAAAAATAGGTGATATACCCAATGTCTCTGGTAACTCCACTTCATATGCATTTCCTGAATCAAATTGTCTAAGTATCTTACAAGGTCCAAACTTCTTAATCTTCAACTTGTTATATGTCCCAACTAGAAATCTCTCTTTTCTCAAGTATACCATTACTTCATCTCCCACTTCAAATTTCTTATGTCTTCTCTTCTCATCTAACTTTTCCTTATACTTACTTTCATATCCTCCAAATGCTTCTTCACCTGATCATGCACTGTCTTCATGTGATCTACAAATTCCTCTACTTATGCACTTAACTTTTCTTCCATATCAATGTCCCTCAATTCCGCAACTCCTCTAGGATTTACTCTGGTAATAATCTCATAAGGTGTTCTTTTGGTACTCCTATTTACTAAATTATTGTATGCAAACTCTACTTATGAAAGAATCAAATCCCAACTTCCAGTCTTCTCTCCAACCAAACATCTAAACAGGTTTCCCAAACTCCTATTCAGTACCTCTGTCTGTCCATTAGTCTATGGTTGAAATGTTGAACTGAACTTCAAATCTGTCTTCATCTTCTTCCAAAGTGTCTTCCAAAACTATCCAACAAATTTTCTGTCTCTGTTTGAAACTATACTCTTAGGTAATCCATGTAATCTCACAATCTCCTTGAAACTACATGCACTGCATCAGTTGTCTTCTTACAAGGTATGAAATGAGCCATCTTTGAAAATTTGTCAACCACTACAAATAATGAATCATGTCCTCTCTGTGTCTTCAGCAATCTCATTACAAAATACATGCTTATGTCTTCCCAAGGTCTCTCCAGTACTGTCAAAGGTCTATACAATCCAGTATTCTAACTATTCCCTTTTTCAACTTGACAAACACTACAACTTTGCACAAATTTCCTAACATCCTTATGTATCTGAGGCTAAAAGTAGTTTTCACTTACCAAAGCCACTATCCTATCAATGCCAAAATGTCTTGCCAATCCACTACTGTGTTTCTCCTTGATCAAATTATCTCTCATTGAACTCTTAGGTATGCACAACTGACTTCCTCTAAACAACGTATCTTCCTGAATGAAATAATCCAGCCACTTACTCCTATCTATCACAATAGGTTCCTTACATATTTTCTAAGGTTCTACAAAATTAGTCTCTCCCTCATACATGTTCTTTAATTTATCAAAACCCAACACTTCAATTCTCATTTCTGTCAACAATTTTTTTCTTCTGCTCAACACATTAGCAACTTTGTTTGATTTTCCACTCCTATGCTTCAACACAAAATTGTAACTCTACATGAACTCTACCCATCTCATATGTCTTTGATTCAACTTACCTTGACTATTCAAATACTACAAAGCTTAATGATCTGTATATAGTACAAACTCCTTAGGCAACAAGTAATGTCTCCACTTCTTCAAGGATTGAATTATGGCATAGAACTCTTGATCATAAACTAAATATCTTCTCCTTGCATCATTGAACTTCTCACTAAAATATGCTACAAGTCTACCTTCTTGACTTAATATTGCTCCAATCACATTTTCCACTTGCATCACAATCAACTTGAAATACCTTATTGAAATCTAGTAACATCAAAATAGGTTTCTCTGTCACTTTCTACTTCAACAATTCAAAACTTTTATCTATTCTAGATGTCAACTTAAAGTCTTTTCTATCACCTCTCATTGTCCATGTCATAGGATTACATACTAAACTAAAATTTCTAATGAACTTTCAGTAGAAACTAGCCAATCTATGAAATGATGTGACCTCTCCAATGCTCTCCAGTGTAGGCCATTCAACAATTGCTTTCACTTTCTCAGGGTCCATCTTTAATCCTTCCGCAGAAATCACAAATCCCAAATATACCAACTCTTCCTTCATGAAACTACACTTGATGTTTATCAGCAATTTCTCTTCTCTCAACCTCTAAAAAACTTGTCTAATATGCCACAAATGTTCTTCTTTTGTCTCACTAAAAATCAAAATGTCATCCAAATATACAATCACAAACTTACCCAAGAATTTCTTCAAGACTTCATTCATCAATCTCATGAAAGTACTCGGTGCATTTGTCAATCCAAAAGGCATCACTAACCACTCATACAATCCTTCATTTATCTTAAAGGTAGTCTTCCATTCATCTCCTTCTCTAATTCTAATCTAATGGTATCCACTCTTCAAGTCTATCTTGGTAAAATATTTCACTCCACTTAAACAATCCATGATATCATCCATCCTAGGTAAGAGAAATTGATACTTAACTGTGATCTTGTTTATTGCTCTCAAGTCAGTACACATTCTCCATTCTCCATCCTTCTTAGGTACTAATACTATAGGTACTGCACAAGGACTCAAACTTCCTCTAATCAAACCTTTTCTTAGCAACTCCTGTATCTGTCTATTCAATTCTTCATTCTCAGTTAGTATCATTCTATGTGCTACTTTATTAGGCAAACTTGCTCCCGGTATAAGATCCATGTGATGACTGATACTCCTTATAGGTGGCAATCCTTCAGGTACATTATCTGATATGATGTCTTCATACTCTATCAACAACTCTTTTATCTCCTCTGGTTGTTCTCCTCCAGTCTCTTTCTCCAATGTTTTAGGTTTCTTAGGAATCAAAGCATAACACATATTCTCATGTCTCAAACCATCTAGAAATTTTCTTCCATCTACCAAACAGATTCTAGCATTTCCACATACTTTGCTCTTAGGATCATCTTCTAAAGGAATTGTTGGTCATGATGTTAGTCATTCGCAAACATAGAATAAAAGTTACACAACAACCTTTACTCATCTTGAAAGATACGATGAATTCAAAGAATTCATGATCCCAAGTCTCCGTTGATTAGGTCTTAATCTACTGACGTTACTCAGTGGTTGATGTGTGTTGCTGTTTTCCATTCAGGGGCCTTACGTGTTTCTGCAAAGTTCATCATCATTATCTTCAAATATCTTGCTCTGGATGTTTGCTCTGCATAAGTCTCCAACAATTCTACCTCTGCACTGTGAATTTAGTCAAATAATGTGCCTACAGGCTGATATTTGCATGATTTCTATCATTATTTATGGTTCCTTGCATGATATTTCCAATACTACATGCATTTAACTCAAATATGCTAATGATCTTCAGTTACCTACGGGATTTCAGCATATTTCACTATTTCTGCTTGTTATTTATCATGATTTGCAGTTATGGTGATGAATTAATGAAATTAAAAAAGGAAAAAAGGTTAAGAAATGAGATTCCCAAAACCACTTGACTTAGATCACTGATTCACATACAAGCTCCCATACATGCAATGAAAAGAAGGAAAACTAGAAATCATACTTCACCAAGACATTCCACAAATCCGCATGATCTAGTGCAAATCTTCAAAGGAAAAGTTGACAACAACATGTAATGAAATGAAAGCGCTTCCAGTTGAACACAGCATTCACCAGTACATATCCAGAAATCAACAGAAAGATTACGTAAAATTTACAATTAGGATGTAATCTGGAACTTCATATCCATTCAGTATGCTCAAGAACAGGTACATTTACAGTGATCTGAAGAAAGAACCTTGACATTTCAACAATTCTATCCTCATTAGTCTCAGTAATCCGATCTCTTAATTGATTCTACAGTAATTGACTTTTTGCGCCAGATGCGTCTGTGTATTCTAATGTATTCCTCTTCTATTTGATGACAAGCTCTGGCTCTTATATAAAACAACTGCAAAAAAATGGTTACAACGATCCAAGGATCAGGATCTTCTCACAACAATCAACGGTCCAGATGAAAAGCACATGCTTCGCCAGTTAGCAAATGCACAGCTGGCACAGAATATTCCAGCATCTTCAACTTGATTCGGTCTCCAGCTGGCGAACAGCATATTTGACAACATCCTCCTCATATCTGGCTCATGTTGCCTCCATGCGCAACTTTGTAATTATCAGCTTCAGCAGCAGCTCTAACAGCATCATGACCTCAATGCTCAGCTTCAGCAGCAGCATCATGACTTCAATGCTCAGCCTCAGCAGCAGCATCATGACTTCCTGCAAGTAAACAGACAAACATTAAGTTCATCATCATTCGGATAAACAACAGGAAGTAAAACATTTTATTAAACAAGCCCCCAAAAATGTGCAGCTACAGGCAATCGGGCTCCAAATTTCCATCACTTCATGTTTTAGCCCATTTTCTTGTATATCGGGTTCAAAATATGATGATGATGATCTCAATATATACAAGGAAATAATCACCCCTCAACCATCCTTCGAATCCGGCTTTGCATGCTCTGCTTGTAAGTTTCGGGTCATCATCATCATGTTCGCATCGGTGTGACCACATATGATCAGGTTGACAATATTAGACTTGGCCGACGGCAACAGTTATACCTACGCCAAAAATCATGATGATGCCCAACTCTATGTCTTGTATCTAGCAGCAGGATATCACGAAATATGATGCTCCTCCCCTCCGAATGCTCTGATGAAAAGCACATCAGGATGTTTCGTTTCTGCATATTGGGGAAAGAAAGACATCATCATCATCATCATCATGAAGACAAACAGGAGGATTTGGAATATGATCCTGCTGCTGAGGAAAGGAAAATCATGGTGACGTCATTGTCATCATCAGGCTTCGTTAAAATGCAAAGGGATGACGTCACCGTCATGTTTTGTTAAAATTAGGGGATAAATGGAATATCGGGTCACCTTATAAAGATGATCAGGTGATGAAAGTAAAATGACCCCTTTACGGAGAAGGTGATCCTCTCGAAAGATCAGGATGATGATGATCATCATCATCATATCCGCACTGGGTAATCTAAAATATGATCCTGCTGAAGGTCCTGATGACGTCATCAGGATATCCGGGGCTTTTGTTAATCTTCGAACATGATGTCATCGTCATCATCATATTGGCGAACAGGATCATGCCTTGGAAAATATCCTGCCGAAGGAGAAAGGTGATGGTGACGTCATCCTGATATTTACTTCTTCGTTTATCAGGTCGGGATGACGTCATCAGGATATCCGCAAAAGTTTATATTTCTCGGCAGGAGGATATTACGAAATGTGGGGTAGACGAACAAGATCATGATGATCTTGACAACATGACTTGGGAATGGAATATCACCCTCCGCTTTGAAAGATAAGGTGATCATCATGATCACGCAAAAGGAGATCAGGAGGATATTACGAAATGTGATCCTGCCTTGAAATATCATGATGATGATGACCACCAGGACTTTGACATGCGTGTGCAAATTATGCAGATGGTGGGTTTCTTAAGTAGGGTGATGATGATCATCAGCATGATATTATAATATCAGGTGATGTTAGAATATCATGATACTCGCGATGTACCCAAGGTTGCTTGACGGGAAAACACACTATCACTTAAGATTGACGTCCGGATGTTTCGGGACTGCATGATTTTTACATCGGGTGATAGACAAAGATCATGATGATGACCTTTGGCGATACAAAAGACCGCTCGACGGGGACAACCTACTACGACTTAAAGTTGACGTCTGGATGTTTCGACCTCAGGATATTATCGGGGGGCTTTTCAAATATCATGATGATGATCTTGATCATACAGCAATTATCAGGTTTGACCAGAACTTTGACTGCTCATAACTCCCTCATATGGACGAATTTTCAAGTGATGTAAAAGGCAAACCTGCATGGAATTTCAAGCTCTTTCTAACCATGAGGTCATAGAAACAAAATATGAAATTTGACAAACTAACCTCATGATGATGACCTACCTCATCCTGACCTTCATGATGATGATGCACCTGACCTATTTTTACCAAACCGCCAGAAAGCAGACAACACAAGCCAAAACAAAAGTTGGGTCCCTGTTTTGATAAGTTAAAATGGGGCGTGTTGTGTAACCACACAACAGGAATCAAAGTAATTCTCTTCCAATTTGATGTTATTGTGCATGTATTATTCCTTCCATCATGTATAGCTTTTCTATCATACTGCCAAGGTCTACCCAACAAAATATGACAAACATTCATAGGCATAATATCACACAAGACTTCATCATGATAAGATCAAATATGAAATTTTACCAAACATTGTTCACTCACCAATACCTTATGATCATCCTAAATCCATGCTATTTGATAGGGCTTAGGGTGTTTCAATCTTTCCAACTTCAACTTAGTCATCATCTCCTTTGAAACTAGGTTATCTGCACTACCACTATCAATCACAATTTTACAACACTTACCTCTTGATTTGCATCTTGTTCTGAACAAACTTTTCCTCTGTGGTGGTTCCTCATTTGCTTCTACTTGAATTAATGCTCTCATCATCACCAATGATTCTCCTTTCTTTGGCTTACCAACATAACTAGGTGATTCGACGGTTCTTCTTCAACATAGGTTTCTCTTCCACTGTTCTCTGTCTTCTTACTTGTACTACTCTAATTACACTCAAATGCTCTATGTCCTTCACCTCCACACTTGAAACAAGTAGCTCTAAATGTTCTCTTATCAAATCCTCTTCCCTCTCTTATGTATCCTTCATTCTGGTATGCACTAGAGTTTCCTCTCCAGTAAAATTTTTTGTCATCTCTCTGGTAAGCATTATTATCTCTGTCCTCCTTGAATGTGCTGTCAAACTTGTTCTACTTTGAATGTGATCTATCTCCTTTGAAAAATATTCTACCTCTCTAAAATTTACCTCCTCTTCCTTTTTATTTCGGATCCTGTCTTTTATTCATCTTCTCTTCAACCTTCAGGGCAAAATGATATGCTTCTTCCAAAGATGTCATCCTTACCAAGCTTAGTTCTTCTTGAATGCTTAATCTCAGTCCATTGATGTACCTAGCCACTTTCTCCTTACTTTCTTCACTATGTCTTGTCCTTATAATCATCTTATGAAATTCTTTAGTGTACTCCTTCATAGATTTCTCCTTCTATCTCAAGTTTTGCAATCTTTTCAATAGCTCCAACTCATAGTCAGCAAGTATGAATTGATTCTTCAATTTTGTCACCATCCTATCCCACTTTGTAATATTTTCTTTTCCCCTTCTATTTCTTTCCAACTGAACTTCTTTCCACCATATAGTAGCATGTCCTTTTAATTTTGTCTTTGCAAATTTCACCTTCTCCAGATCTTCAATCTCTTCACACTCAAAGTATTCTTCCATGTCATTTATCCAGTTAATCAATTCTTTAGGGTTCAAATTACCAGTGTAATTCAGCACATCAACTCTAGGTCTTTTTCCAATCTTTGAAATAGCTCGCAACATCTTTACTTGATCTAATTCTTCTTCTTCATCACCTCCTAGGGTTTCACCAATTTGTTCAACGGATTGAAATTCTTCTTCATCATAACTTTCAACATTAGGTCTCAGTGTCAATCCTCTTTGTCTATCTTCTTCAATAGCATCCAAATAAATTTGTATCATTTCCATCATCTCATCCATTCTACTAGCCATTGTTCCAACAACAATAATTCTCCTCGGCAGCATTCTTCCTATGATCAAGTACAAACTACCTCAAGTTCAGTGATCAGGCTACAAGGTGACAACTACCTCACAATCGGCAATCAGTTGTGACACAAGTAACCTACCTCAATTTGGTGATCTATCTATAGAAAGATCTTATTGAATCCCTCATCAAATTTGCTCAACTTGTTCCCAAAGATTCAAACTTTTGCTCTGATACCACTTGGTGCAATCATGGTAGGAGGGTTCACAAAATGAATTGTCCAGACCATGTAGCAAGAGTAAACACAACGGAAACAACTCAAAGATATGAAACAAACATAGATTCAGTCATTCAGTATATAATATAATTCAAATACAATCTGGTTGGCATCATGCAGGCTTACAAGTAGGGCTTGAAGGCCTGATTATAGAATATCAAAATATGCGCAAGATATAGCTTTGAAGCTCCTTCACATCAAATCTAAACTAAGGATTATGAATCAATTACTAACTCTCAAAATCTACTTTCCTAGGGATCTATTATATCCTTAGATATCATCTTTAGTACAAAAGATTCCTCTACGCTGGCCAAGGAAGGTCACAAACTCCAATGAAGAGTTGTAACGTTTGTACATGGATAGGTCAGACCTAATCATGTAGAATACCTTCGCAAATGAATGGAATGATGAGAGGATCTCCTGGAAGGTTGGCCATAAACCAAAGATCATTGAATGATGTGTCATTAAGCTCCACAAGTTGAGGCATGCTCCACAAGCCTTCTCCTTTAGATGATTATCAGAGTCTGTCAGGATGCTTTGATCTAAGAAAATAATTAATCTTCTGATAGCGATTTCTTTAAGGTACTTAATCCAAATGCTCTGAATTCTAGATATGATGTAGATGAATGAATCTAGATGCTAAGTCTAGCTCTTCAAGATATGAAATGCAACTATGGTAGAATGCAAACCAAAATATAGAAATTGCTACTGACTGAACTGCCTGAACTTAACTAGAAAATGAAAGGAAACAAACTGAACTGCAAATAAACTGAAATGCAAATGTTTTTGGTTGATGCAAGATTGTTCTTGAACTAGGGATGCTCCTACATCAAGTTAGGTCTACAACTTGACTTAGTGGTAGTTGCAATTCTTCTCCTCGAGCCTGCTCTTATGCTCTTTACTTTTCTACTAGCTCACTCTTCACCTACATGATTTGTAGATCGGGTATGCTATGTTGCAAATCCTTTACTTCACCTATAGTAGGAACATGATACTCTTCTACTTGCCTTGCCAAATATGTTTGTAATGTGGTAGGTGGTGAGGATGGATCTCCCTGAGGTTGACCCAATGTAAACATCAACTCCATTCTCATAGGCCCCTCTGCTACAACTTGAGTATCCACTAGTTTGGATATTGTGCCCCTCATTGGTGTAAGGGGCCCTCTCTTTTTCTTAGGAATAATTAAATCTCCCAGAAAATCTATCAAATGATGTTCTTCTATAGCCATAGTGGAGATGGGGATTGTAGGTAATGGTTGATCTCTTGGAGGTGAGGGTCTTGTAGCAACAGTAATCCCCTCGCTTGTAAAATCTTCTCTAGATGCTGAGGCCCCAAGCTTGGCCAATTTTGCCTCCATGATTCTCCTCTTCTTGATAAGAAAATCATTATATTCTACATCTTCTCTATCCTTCATTTTTCTTTTCTTGTCATAGGTGATGGCTACACCCTTTGCCTTCAATTCATTTAGGTTTCTCTTGACCCACCTTTTGGTGGTTGTCATGACCTTCTCAGTTATGGCCCCAATGAATATTTCTTTAGGTAAACTCCAATCTGGAAGTGATAATTCATCCTTTTACACTTGTTTCGCCTCATATTTTGAATCCAATACCTAACCATCATCATATTTTACTTAAGGTGGCACTTCGAGGCAACCCAAAGTCCTGATCTGATTAAGAGTTAGCCTTTGGTACCTTCTCTTCCTTACATCCTCTTCATCTATACAGTCAGCCCAAAAGTCTTCCAGGTGGGGAATATGCAATAAATTCTTATTGACAAACCTCTCTATCCTATGGTAGGGGTCATAATATCTTGTAAGAGGGAATAGTTGCAAGTGCATCATCTACAACTCTACCTCAAATAGCTTGGCACTCTTGATATCTAGAAAAATATACCAATGTATAGCCATCAGGAACTTGACATTTCCCTTTTTATTTTTCTGTACATATGCTTCATAGGAAGGTATGATTTTCCTTGTGATTTCCAATAGTAATACCCTATCTATAGGGCATCTCAGAAGCATGTATGAATTCCCTTCAAACCCTTCCATCCTAATATATGTGAAGGTGGGGAACTAGATGAACAAGGCCCCATGTGGCTATATTATCTCCCAAGCCTCTTCAGAGAGCCTCTTGGCTTGATTTCCCTCCATCATCCTAACCAGGCGCATGATGAAGCATTCATTTATAGTTTTGTAATGTTGGATGGATAGCCTCCTCTCCAACTATGGGTAATATTCCCACACTAATTGGTCTATTGGCTGATGCCCTAGCCTCCTGACTATTTGCAACCCAGCAAATTGGCACCTATAGGAACATGCATACACCACATAGGATGTCATGTAGAACAACTAGTTTTTCTTCCTCCATGCTATCATTCCTAATCTCCCTCCATCAGCCTAACTAGGTGCTTGATGAAGCAATCATTTATAGTTTGTAATGTTAGATGGACAGCCTCCTCTCCAACTATGGGTAATATTCCCACACTAATTGGTCTGTTGGCTAATGCCCTAGCCTCTTGATTTTTTGCAACCTAGCAAATTGGCACCTATAGGCACATGCATACACCACATAGGATGTCATGTAGAAAAACTAGTTTTTCTTCCTCCATGCTATGATTCTATCATGAATTGTCACTGGTGAATATATCCCAATGTACTACCTTGCCCTTCTCCTTCATGAAGTAGATCAAGCCAAACATCCATGGATCAAAAGTTCCCGAGTCTACCCTTCCAACCATCCTACTTAGTAAAGTTGTCATATATTATATTTCAAGATTGAAATCAAACCTGCATAGGTTTTGGGGAATTTTAGCAATTACTTTAGCCCTAGTTGCAAGATCCATCCAAGATGTATACATTATCCTCCTCCAATTTGCAAGATTGTTGTTGAACTCTGCTGAGAAAGCGTTCCAAGTCTATCTCCAATACATCCTAGTCCATGGGTAGTCTGAGTGAGTCAGTGATGCCCTTGATGGAAAAGTCTACATACACCCTTTCTTGATGCTCTACCCTTCTATTCATAGGAATATACTTTTGAGAGCATTCAACTACCAACTCCAAGGCTTCCACTACGCCATATGGAAACCCAGCTGCATGGTACATTCCACTCGATACAACATTATTCAATATGGCATCATCTTCCCAGGCTTGTATCCTTGCCTTGAAGGATTAGAGGTCTATATTTCCATAGTGGGTGTCTAATGCACTGCCTATCTTATTCCATACACTACCAAGGTTGGGGAACTTTGGTAATTTGAACTCCTGTTCACTACGTGTTTGTCATTTTTGCATCCTGTCCTGCAAAGCACAAGTATCCATACTTAATTCATGAATTAGGGAACCAACATGGGGATACTAACCTTAAACTATCAGGTAATTCAAAATCCCCTTATAGCCAATAGTTGATATGCTAAAATTACTCTTCAATTTTACCCTAGTAGTAGAAATTTAACCTAGGTAAGAAAGAATTATCATAATGGTAAAATGGAAATGGAATGAGTTTGTCATATCCATACCTGAAAATTGTAATACCACTTGGATTTCTTACTATGGAGCTAATTCCATTTAGCTAAGCTAACACTATATCAATCCTCTATAATGTCACCTTCAATCGTCTGTAACTTGCACTTAGCTCTTTGATTCTCAATGGAAATGCTTTGATACTTAATAATGCCTATTACAATTACCTTTTATTTGTAGCAAATTCACTAAGTAGCATGCATTAATTTCTTACTACAGTCAGGTGAAACCTTACCATTTGGGTGTAGGTGAAGCTAACAACTGGCAAAGGCATGTGTTTTAAACTTAAAATACTAATGGCTGGGAGCAGGCTTCCACTTGATATTTAAGATAGGATATGGATATCGATATTTAAAACTTAATGTCCAATTTGAAATATCCACCATGGAATATCCTTTTGACTTTGACTAAAGGGAGGGTGAAAAATCATAGCGGGTAATTGATCTGGTGACATCAACAATAGGGTCGTCAAACTTTGTTGACCAAGGTGTTGATGGGTGATTTTGCACTCAACAACACATGTATGATTGTTGGCATCACACCTCTCTTGAAAAGTATCCTACCCTAGCTAAGACTACTCAAGGTTTCTACAGCTAGGTCTTAGATTGCTTGAAATGACTTAGTTGGAATGTACTAGCTGTGCCAACAAGGGATCTTACATGTGATTGACAGATAGAGACAGTTTGAACAATAATTCATGCAAACCCTTTATGATTTTAGTGGATAAGACAATGCAAATTGCTACTAAAGAACCTAAGCTAATAGTTGCTTTCAAATAAAATACAAAAGGAATTAGCATTTTAGAGAAATCCTAAGTGACCTTCATAATATATTGACTACTTCCGATAGACAAATTTTCTAAAATTTAACTAGTTTTTTGAGTTACCAAACAAAAATGCATGTTACAGTACTGCAGAAAATGATGCTATCTTCAATGGAGATTTAAAGATTTTTAGATTACATTCATTCCTCAAATACCTAACAATGGCAAAATTTAATTTATGAAATGCAATTAAACTAAGCACAAATTGATCAGCCCAGGCTAACTTTGCACGGTAACTTACCATCAGCAAGTAACTAAAAGTATGGACTAAGAACATTCATCAGATACCTTTAACAGATCATAACATTGCAAAAACATAATTAACTAATTGATGGAGATCAAGAAGTGAACCATGAAACCAAGTAAGCAACACAACACACAAATTCTCAAAAAAATTGCAGGAACTTGCTTTGCATTAACTTCAATTGGCAGATATCAACAATTCAGCATCAAGAGTCTTGCCTCAAATAATGGAAATGACAGCCCTTTATATAGGAGAGGCACCATACCGAGTTTTTGAATGGACGGTGGAGATTAACTCAACATCAATGGTCCAGATTTACATCATTAAATGCATTCATAATAGCTCATGACAATGTTGGATTATATTTTGTCTCTTATGAAAAAGATGAAAAATGACCCCCAAATACATTGAACCTGGACAATTTGATTACCCATTCAAACATATATATAAAAAAGACCCTTTTCAAGGCATAATAATGACAAAATAGCATCACATGACCTTCCAAACATAACAATTTACATTAGTGATGGGATTACATTTCAAAATATTCAAAAAAGTATACTAAGATTCATCATCCAAGTCTACTTTGTCTTCTTCTACTATCTTGTTGCAGTAGCTGACCTAGCCTAATAGTGCCAGATTGATATTTGTGGTGTCTAGGTTCTTGAGGTGATTGTCCTGATATATGAACATCTCTAATTCTTGGCTATACCGATTATATATTTTTTCTATCTCTACCTTTCCTTTATGAAATGCATTAAAGTCAGTTCTGAGGTCACTGACTTTATCCAGTCGAGCTTCCACATCCAATTCAATATCTTCAAAAACTATCTTATGCAACTTATCTTTACATCCTTTCACATCATATGGCTCCAAGTCATCATGGCCCATCACTAGACAATCTTTTAGAGTGTCATTTATTTAATAAATAAGAGTCAATATGTTTTCATCTACTATTTTTTAGGCCTCCCTAATGCTGTCAAAAACTTCCTTCCTCAACTTTATTTGCTGATACTAGTCAATGGCTTTGTACAATCTATCCCCTATCAAAATATTTTCAAACAATAGTGTCTGAGCAGGCAAGTCTATAATTTCTTACACTCGAGGAAATACCTAAGAATAATATTCATCAAAAGAATCACATTCCTCATGCAAGTCTTTCCAATGTTCCCAAAGTTGAACCAAATTCTTGTGAAATTCAGTTGCGGCATCAATTGTTTCACATCCCTTCTCACACACTCTGATCATCCACTTTTGAGTGCCTTTTGACAGAGTCTAGACTTCACCAAGCTTGGACACTTCATCCCTTGACAACAAAGTGGGCATTGTCCTTATCTCACCATCAGAGTCTATTGGTTTTATAAAAAACTACAAGCATGCTCGGAGCTCCTCATTCTGTTGCTTCAGCTCTTTCTTTGAGAGTTCATCCTTATCCATCTATTCTAGGACTGAAGTAATAAAACCTTTGAATTCATCAACCTTTTGAGCTCTTGTAGTTGGTCCCAAATTTACAGTTGTTATGGTATAATCTTCTACTCTAACCTATTCTTTGTTTACATTAGCTGGCGGAATAGCTACTTCAGCTATTTTGGATCCAGTTTCATCCCTGTAAATCCTGGATTACACTTTTTCTTTCTTCTGTTTCCTTGGCTTTTGTGCATGCAATAAAATGACACTTAGATCTAGTTTCATGATTGCCACCTAAGGCTCCAGATATGCTACTTTGCTTTGCAGCCAGTCAGGTGCTGAGGAGGAAGGTTCTTTAGACATGTCAAGGTTCTCATTATCTATATTAGGTGGCCCTTCAAGTAGCCTTTTCTCTTGTTCTGATCCTTTATCCATATCCTCTTCCTCATTTGTAAGATTCCTCCAATTCATCAGTACATCTTTTTTTGTTGCCCCCAAGATTGCTTATGTTTCATTCTTTTCCAGGGGACTACCAGATATTTCAATTATCTTTGTATTTGTTATTTCAATTAAAGGCTCATCAAGTATCTCATTCTTTGTCTCTTCAAATACATTCTTCTCAGGCTCTTTCTCTTGAAGGCCTAGTTTAGCACACACTTTCTCAATGTCCAATAATAGTGGCACAACTAAGGGAGTTGAATCTTGGTCCAGGACAACTTGTGAGATAGGGAGAGTAGATGAAAGGGGAGTGGCACTTAAAGGCAAACTGAATTGTGTCAAGTTGGCAAAGGCAATAGACCCCAAAGCTGGTGGGATGGAAGAATTTGGTAGGATGGAGGAAATGACAATAGGTGAGGTGAGGGACAAAGTGAGCAAAGGAAGTGAAGTTGAAAGAATGGTAGAAATAGGAGGCAATGCAAAGGAAGTAGAAAGTGAAATAGAAGAACTGGTAGGTAAGGATGTGGTAGTGATAGAAGAACATGAGGTGGCAGCACTGGAGGAAATGGGGATACTAGGAGTGCTTGAGCTTACTACCAATGGACATGAGGTTGTTGAAATAGCCATTGCAGGTGTGTAAGCAGTAGAGATATCTTCCTGAATAATGGTTACTGGGGAAGTAGGTGCAGTAGTAGAAATAATAGCAAAATTAGTTGGAGAAAGTACAACAACACTTATACTTGGGGCAATAGGAGGTGGAGAGGCTAGCAAGTTTATGATATTGGTAGTGGCAGCAATAGCAGATTTTACCATTTTGCTAGTGTCCTTTACTCTAACTTTCTTTGTCTTCGATCCCTCTCCTGGCCCACTAGGCATGTTTCTTTTCTTTGAGGCTCTTGTCCTGGT
The DNA here is from genome assembly GCA_027924645.1 of Cunninghamia lanceolata. NCBI lineage: Eukaryota > Viridiplantae > Streptophyta > Pinopsida > Cupressales > Cupressaceae > Cunninghamia > Cunninghamia lanceolata. The sequence goes on along the minus strand of BSBN01000958.1, from coordinate 4,953,808 downwards.
GGATGGAGGTACATCCTTCTTTTGTGTCTTTGGAGAAGCCTTCTTATTCCTCTGTATTTTGGCCTTTTCTACCAAGGGTATATGATCTTCACTATCTGATCTCATGGCAGGTTCTTGGGCTAGCTCTGCTTCATCAGTTATTTCTACGGGTTAATATTCCTCTCCTCTAGATTCTTTCTCAGATTCAAGCTCAGTAGATGTGAGTTGTATCCCTTGTCTCTCCAAGGCATCAATCTAGCCTCTTACCCATGCTTTACTTAGTATGATCGGTTCCTTCATCACAACATCAAGGGAGCTTTCCTCAGCATTAGCCCAATTAGGCAAGGGAATTGGTTGGTGGTATTGTGCCTCCCACGCACCTTTGTGCACCACATTTTCATCATATTCTAGTTGATCAAGGACTACAATAATATGGAACTTTCTTATGAATGCCAATGATAAACAGGAGTGGGCTTTCTTCATGACCTCATAGTCATCCAAGCAATTTTCCCAAAAATCTTCTATATGCATCTTATGAAATAACTTTAACTTCTTACTCACAAACCTCTCCATTACTTTATTTGGATCAAAATGGTCTCTTTTGTTGTAGTAATGAGGGTTGAGAATTCGGAGCTCTGTATCAAAGTGCTCAGCTGCTCCCAATGAAACACATGCATAGTTTCCTTTGCCTAACAGAATAGGGAACTGAACATTTGTTCTATGCAGATGCTTAAGCTTTTCAGCACAAGTTATCAATTGTCTAGATAGTTCCAAAAGAACTACCTTATCCATGGGGTACCTAGGTAGTCTATAATCCATCCTAGTGAAGCCTTGCACTCTTAAATATGTGAACTTCTCAAACTATATATGCCATCTTCCATACTTACTGACTTCATTCATGGCTTTGGTGGATATCCTTAGATCTATGTTGCCTTGTAATAATCTAGTTATGTACATAGTAAAGGCATCATTTACCCTCTTAAAATGCATAAGAGATTATGATAATGTGAGTTGTGTGTAGCATTCATAGACCTTAATCTAAGTTTTCTCATCATTTCCCACTTCTCTAACCTTGGACAGTCCAGCATAATGATTCTTCCTTACCAATACATAAACTACATAGGATGTCCATCTAAAGAATTATTTTTCTTTGAAATTGCTAAATGCCTCATGGATGTTATCACTTAGGATTTGTGCCCAATGAAACTTGGTATCTTTTAATATTTCCTTAATTATAAAGAACATCCATCCCTCGAAAGTTGATGCTATAGGTAATCCATATATTCTGCTCAATAGGGTTACTAGATCTCCTATCTCATCGTGAAAGTCACTCCTGTACAACACTTGAGGAAATTTGACCAAGGTAGACCTTTTACTCTTTGACCACTATTCATTCATGTGTTTTCTACATCCATTTTCATCTTTCTTATACGTGGCCTCTAAATTTGCCTTATTTGGCATGGTCATCACTAGATGCCATGGGATGCCAAAGATTTCAGCCAAGGAGGGTGGACTTAGCTCAGCTAGTACTTCTCCATTGGAAGTTTGTATTGTTCTTGTCATGATGTCATACCTATTTGTGCAAGCAACTATCATCTCTACACATTGAACAGATGTGGGGAAGGCAACAACTTCTGTAATCCCACTATCTTTCACTTTCTTTGCACTTGGGGTTGGATTTGGGCCAAATACTCTAAGTCTAAAATCATCTAGGTCAATATGACCTAGGTCTGTATCTCCCACATTCTTCCATCTAGTAGAAATATTTGTTTCCAAAGGAATACCTTTGAACTCATACCTCATGGCTTGAGCTCGTGCAATCATCTAACTTGTAGGACTCGACCTTATAAGTCTTGATGCCTCTAAGATGGTTTTCTCTAACTCCTAAGTTTAAAATCTATGATTATCAAGTTGACTACTACATTATTAAGCCATGTTATGCTAAATGAGTCTAATATGCATCTACTAAGTTACCATTATATGCCTATTAGAACACATAAGTCTGAAATTTACCAACTATTATATTTATCACATGATCAAATGATATAGCAATCTTATACTAATACATGCAAAAAAAAACTTTAATGCTACAAAATCTTAATTAAAACATGTAAAGAATTATGATTCCACCAATGCAGCAATTATTTTACTTTTACAGACCCTTCTCCTTTTGAAATTTCCCTTAGAACAATTGTTTTACTAGAATTTTGCTAATTTTCAGGTCAACTGACCTATAGAAGGGAAAGCGGGAATTTGGTGGTGCACCAACTTGGCAGGGAAATCAGGATCATTCAACCTGTTGATCAATTTGCATTCAAATTGTTTGGTTACTAAAACATTTTGTGGGGATTTTGGATGAGACTAACTTGAATCAATCGTTGAGGTTGGTCGGTTGAGTATTCATTGCAAGTCGATGTGGATAGTTTTGTTACTTTTGCATGAGTTTTGAGATCAACCAACTTTGCAAGAGTTTTGAAGGTCATTGACTAGGTCGGTGAGGACACATTTTGGTGCAAGGTCTATAAGAGTTGATCTCAGTGCTTGATTTCTTTGCCCCGTCTTGTAGGAGTTTCAAACCTCTCGAACTTGCGGGGAATTTTGAGGTGTTCGACCTAAGTCAAAGAAGTGTTTTTTTAGCGCAAAGTTAGAGAATCAAGGTTTTAGTGCAAAAGTTGACTTGGGGTCCCAGTGAGGGTTCTCAAGATCACCGACTGACCTAGTTGATTGTAGTGTTTTGAAGGTCAGTCAAATGTATTTTAACGCAACTTCAGAATGTAGTCTTTTAAGACTTACTCATTTTTGACTTGTTTTGTTGATCAATTTGGCATATTGAGGCAAGATTTTGTTTAGAGTTTTGATGAATCTTGTTTTCTACTTTGTACATGGGGGGGTTTCGAAAAACATTCCTAAGAATTTCACCTTCTACGTATTTGAACTTAGGGTTTTATGATAACCAGACAATCCAACAAGAAACCCTACTTTGTGCCCTAACTCTACCTTTCATGTGTTTGCAATGTATTTGAAAGAAAATGCATTCAATTTTTAATAGAAACCCTAGCTAATGAAAACCCTAAGCAAGGGAACTGAGCTCCTACCTAGTTCGTAGTGAATAAAGTACATTGAAATGTGCAGGTGAAGAGGTCACAGGGTTGAGTCTACAAGTTACGTGCAAAGGTCAATCCAATCACTACTAAGGAGCTCCCCAAATGTTCGTGCAATGTAGAATGAGCTCAAAAACTACACAAAATCCCTTTTATTCCCTCGGATTGATCGTCATAAATGCAAAGAGTATGGGGTGTCAGTCGTAACATTCGGCAAAAAATAGGGTTTGTGCGAGATCTGGTCACCTCTAACTTGGCGAGGATTTAGGATGTCACTGACTTGGTTGGTGGATAAGATGTTTGGCATAGAGGTGATCAATCCTATTGTGAGTATTTTGCAAGAGTTTAGGGTTCATTAGACTCGCGAAGAATTTGTCACTCTTCAACTTGGTCAATGGATGAACATTGTAGCGTGAAGTCGGTGATGGTTAGTTTTAGCGCTAAGGTCGATGAATGAAGAAAGCAGTGCTGGAGTTGGTCAGGCAAGGAAACAATGCTTAGTCAGAGGCAAGGGATTTCAATGCAAAGGTCAGATGGAGGGCTTTTTAGCGTAGAGGTCAGATGGAAGAATTTTTAGCACAAAGGACACTCAAACCTAGTTTTATGAAATGCAAACACTTGGAATTAGCAGATTTTGGGATGACCTATCAACATCAATTTTCCAACATAGCTAGAAATGTATTTTGACCATTTTGACTACTTAGGAGGTGGAAAACCCACTTGATACTCTTAACCAAAATTTGCAAGATGGGGTCCCTATTTTTTGAAATGGGGGGTGTGTGCAAGGCATAACAAATGGTGACTCTGCTAGGAAATTCTCTAGAGCATTCAATGATAAACTTTTAGTTTGAACCTAGAATATCTATGTTTCCTGCACATTAGATGAGAAAGCATGATACCTTATCAAAGAATCAAAGACCACTAACCAATGCAACCATCCATATCCTGAAAACTTGATTGTGTGCAATTGCATTCATTCCCATCCCTTAGTGACTAAGCTCACCTTAGATCCTTTGCATTAAGCTACGTGATTAGTACACATCTTTTGAACTACCTAGACATTGTCCTGCTGCCAGCGAACATCTATAGCCCCGATGGGTTTGTCTTGGAATTCCACTCAAGCAGAACCCCACTGCTAGTCAAGCATCCATAGCCCCAGTAGAGTTTACTTGATTGTCCATCTAACTGAGTTATGATATGTGATTATGATTTTATTTGTATTTCCTTCTTTGATTGATGGATTAATATTTCATTAAGCTTAAATGGGTAGAGTACAATGCAGTACCACTACCCCAATAACTCATTTAGCTGGGTGTGGACTCCTAATGGCAGTAAAGGTGGACCTTAGATTTTTTACTTAATGCAATATCACCAAGGCTCACTTAGCTACTTCAGGATCATTTAAAGTGAGAGATATATGGTTAGAAAATACTTCAGGTGCACCAACTAATGACTCCTTTCTAATGAACAAACATCATACTCCCTGGTATAACAGTGGAACCCACAGCAAGACCTAAGCAAAACTTCAGCTTCTCAAAGAAATACTATGGATTATTCACCCAACAAAGAAGCATTTGTAGGTCTTCATAACTGCCACCACATTCTCAAAACAAAGACCCCACGCTAAAGCAAGTGCAACAAGCAAAAAGCAGAGAGAAAAAAACAATTAACTAATCAAAAGACACCTAACAACTATAATAAGTGAAAACATGAAAGCAAACTAATCTAACAACAACCTACTCTAACCAAAGAAAACAAGAAATCCTAACTATGTACACTAAGGGGAGGCAAGACCACCTCTCAAGCCTGGAAGTAGTGATTTAGGAACTATCCACTGATGGGCAATGGAAGCTCCTCACCGGTAAGGCTATTGAGTTGATACGTGTTGTCACCAAGGATCTCATAGATCTAATATGGGCCCAACCAAAGTTTGTCAAACTTACCATGCTCACCTTTCTTATCATGGGCTTTATCCCAATATAGAACCAGATCAAAAATGCAAAAGGCCTTTACCTTGGCTCTTTTGTCGAACCATCGTTTCACTACCCCTTAGTGTTTGGCAAAGTTTTCTATAGTAGCATCATGTTTCTCTTCAAGGTGGAGTAATTGGGCTAATCAAGAGGATAATTGGTCATCAGTTTCAAGATAGTCTTGCATGAATTTTAGGACAGGGATCCTCAAGTGAATGGGAAAGATTGGCTCGGTTTCATAGACTAAATGATAGGGCAATGTTCCCAATGCAGCCTTGTGTCTAATTCTATCAGCCCATAAAGTGAATCTAAGTTAAGTATACCAATCCCTGGGGTTTTTGTCTAGTAGCTTCTTAATCACTTCAAGCAAGTTTTTGTTCATGGATTTAGCTGTGGTTAACAGTTAGATGAGAATTTTAGGATGATCCCATAATCATACACCTAGTTGGAAAAATGTAATGATGAAAAGGAAGGACCATTATCACAAACTAAAGAAAATGAGCATCCAAACCTAGTGATAATATGCTTTTCAACAAATTCAATGACTACTTTTGTGGTGCATTATTTACAAGCTATTGCCTCAGATGAATAGGTGTAGTAATCATTAGCGGTTGGAATATACCTGTGGCCTACAGAGGAGGGCGGATTGATCATACCGATAAAGTCGAGGCCCCACTGTATGAATGGTCATACCTCCACAACTTGCTGCAATGGCATGGTAGCATTTCATTCTATGGTTGCAATGATCTGACATGTATCACATGTTCTTACATGGGAGTAAGCATCTTTGAATAAAGTAGGCCGTAATACCTAGCCCGAAGAATTTGCTTAGCCATTGAATGGGCTGATCTATGGCCTATCCTGATCTTCTCATGAAAACTAGTCAACACCTGATTTACCTCAGTCTTGTCCAAACATCTAAGATAGAACCCTTCACAATTCTTCTTGTAAAGTATTGATCCCTTTATCATATAGCTTTTTCTTTTCAGTCTAAGTGCTCTTCTTTGAACTGAATTCAACTATGGCGGGAAACACTGATTAAGTAAATAAAATATAATGTCTCCGTACCATTCATCCTTTGAGATATCTTCTAACATGTATTGCTGGGAGACTAGGCCTGGTTCCACCTTTGCCATCGACCTAGTCAGTGCCTGCCCTCTTACCAACTTCATGGGCTATATGCACATATCAAATTCCTATAGAATGGTAACCCACTTTCCTCTCCTTTCTCCAAGTTCACTTTGCATCAGCAGGGCTTTAACTGCTATGTCTGGCACTATGGCAATTACCTGACTTCTTAGAATGTAATGATGAAACTTCTTGACTACCTTTACCAGAGCGTATGCTTGTTTCCACATTTGGATACCTTAACTCTGTGTCTTTTAATGGTATACTCATGAAACCAATGGGCCTTTCATCATCGACTGCTCTCTTCTATGTTAACATTGCTGCACAGGTATGTTCAAATACAAATGAGTAAATATGGAATGGTAGTGTATAATCTGGACTTACCAATATTGGAGCATTAGCTATGGCTTGTTTAATTTCTACAAAGGCAGCTTTAGCCTCTGGAGTCCAATCCATTTTAGCATCTTTTTTCAACATGGCATTGAGAGGTTGAACAATTTTAGTAAAACTTGTGATGAACTTGCGCACAAAGTTGATCTTACTAAAATATGACTTAGGTTCCTTCTTGCTGGCTAGGGGTGGTATTTTGAGGATTTCTTGTACCCGGTTAGGATCAATGGATATGTATTGTTCAGATATCACATGCCACAACAACTTTCCTTTAGTTACTCCAAAAATGCACTTCTTGGGGTTGAGTGAAATTCCATAGTCTCTGCACCGTTGTAATACTTTCCTCAAGTCAGCCACATGGTCCTCTCACCTCTTTGAAAACATTGTAAGATCATCCATATAGATTATGATGCATTTTCCAACTAATCCCTTAAAGGTAATGTCCATTGCTCATTGGAATGTTGCACCAGCATTTATCAGCCCAAATGGCATTCTGCGGTATGCGTAGATTCCCCATTTACATGTGAAAGATGTTTTCAATCTATCCTCATAGTCAACTATTACTTGGTGATAACCTGAATACCCATCAAGAAAAGACATCATCTGGGATCCATTAATAATCTGTAATACTTCATCTAATGAGGGCAGAGGATAATTATCCTTTTTAGATGCTTGATTTAGATTCTGAAAGTCGACACAAAGTCTAATTTCACCATTTTTCTTTTGGATCAGAACCAAATTTGCTACCCAAGTAGAATGTCTGATAGGAAATATTATCCTTGTTGATAGCAATTTTTGTACTTCTTTAAAAATTAGAGGTTCTAATAGAGTGTTCACCGGTCGCTGCCTCTGTCTAAAGGGCTTTACATCAGGTTTCAATGGGATGGTGTGAGTAATGATTAAGGTGTCATATGTTTTAAGGTCTTCATAACTCCATGCTATTACTTTGTGGTAGTCTCTTAATGCATGGATGATTCCTGCCTTTTCTTCTTCAGTACTAGCCTTTCTAATAAACACATTCTTAATTTCTTCATCTATTCTCAAATTGAATGGATCACACTATCCACTAGGAGATTCCCCTTCTTTTCTCTGGGTTCCCAGCTTGTCTGAATCGAACAACCTTTCCAATTCCACCATCCCTTGTGGAATCATGTTTGTCTTTAGATTGAGAACTCCTAAATCCATCTCAGCATGTTCCATTTCCTCTTCATCTATTATTTGAGCAGTGAAAACATCTAATGAAGTAAGGAAGTTGATTATATGCTTGTCGTCCTCAAAGACTTAGAAATTTATGACATTATCTGGTACAGATGGAGTGGTGACAAATTCAACAGTGAACTTCTTTAGACCCACCATGGATGTTGGCTCTAACGTGCTCATTGTTTGAGCTAGAGCTTTTGCAACATGATTCTGCCTTCAAGGAATCAACTGGATATTGAAACCATCAAAGCATTCGATCAAATCCCATACTTAGTTTCTATACATATTCAACCTCTTATCATTGCATGAGTATTGCCTCCTTACTTGTTTTACAACTAGTTCTAAATCTCCAAACACTTGAATAACTTTGACTTTCTTTTGAAGAGCCATCAACAATCCTTGCACCAAAGCTTCATACTCCATTATGTTATTTGTGTAGGGAAATGGTAACCTGTGATGCTAAATACGAACTTCCAGTGGAACTAATTAATTTAAAACCTATCCCAGATCCTTTTCTACATCTTGATCCATTGAACCTTAAAGTCTAGAGGTGGAAATCTTTATTCCTATCATCTTGTTTTGTTAATCTTTTCTCATTTATCTGAGATTCTAGCTCCACCCTTTTTGTGATATTTAGATCTTCCTTTGGAGCTATGGGAATTTTCAAGTGTTTCTAAACTTGCTCCACTACCTCTTGACAAAGTAAACATGTAAACTTAGAGTGAGAACCATCATGTATATGGCACCAATTTGGCAGCAGCAGTTCTTCCATCTAAATCTGCTTCCCCACAACTGCTTGATCACTTATAAACTTAGCCACAAAATCATGAAGTCCTTCGAATATCCCTAGCTCATCATCTTCTGAGGAATTCCTTGAGTCCAATTGCACATATGCTTCTATACTTTCTATCTTTTCTACAAGCGGAGGATTAGGAAATCTATTGTAGCTTAGCATGAGGATCTCCTCTGCTTGGTCAACATGAGGGAGGTAGACTCCTAAATCAACTTCAAAAAACAAGATTTCATTTATTTGATTATACTCTCTAATCATGTGTTTCATTTTTCACTCCCTTTCAATGCATATCTGGTTTGCCAGTCCCTTCCATGGTAGCCACATATGAGAAAAGTTAGTTGCCATGTAGCCGTTCAAAGTTCTGGACCAATCCTGACTTAAAAGCATGTCATATTGATCTGGAATATCTACCACTTGTATGTCTATGTACTATTGCACTCTAGAATCAGAAGCTAGCTGCATGTGTATCCTATTCAATTCACCCATCACATTCACCTCAGTCTTATCTAACTATGTAACTTTCCTGGAAGATTTGGCTGGAGTGAGACCCAGTGCCTTACAGACTGACAAAGGCATCATGTTCATGGAAGCACCAAGATCCACCAAACAATTGTGAAGGTTCTTCCCAAATATTCTAAGTGTTAAGAGAAAAGGAGGACTTTCTCTCTTATTTTTGTGCAGTATCATCTTTTATTCAGCGTCTATCACGTGAATCCTCTCCTTTCCTTTATCTGTGTTATCCTTCATAGGAACCTCCTTTTGAGAAGAATCTATATTGATACATGTACCCATGTCATGGAAGAAAGTTGTCCTAACCTCGGGTATCTTTAGTAATTCATAAATGGACAAGCTAACATTCATTTTCTTGAGCTCTTCTACAACATACTGCCCCATTTTTGCTACATCAGATCATTGAGAACTCTCAACAGTAGACCTTGGTGCACTGACTGAGGCATCACTTTTGGGGGTTCGAGATTATTAGAATCTTTTGGATTTGGTGGGATTTGATAGTTATTCGAAGGGATGGAAGTGGTGAAAGGACCCTTTGACTTACTACTTCATAGGTTATATAGAGTTTTATTATATTGTTTATAAGCATTTACTTCATCTGACTCTTCTTCCTCAGGTTGATTATCATCTTGAAACGGAAACGTATAACTATCAAGTACCAAGCTAGTATCATACCTTTGTGATGGCATGAGCTCTTACCCAGTTTGTGGATTCTCCTACATTTCAACATTTTGGATCTCCAACTGAAAGATCCTGGATGCTATCTAAAATTCTAGGTAGTCTAACTCAGAATGAGCATTCATATTTTGTAGCCTGCACCAAGTGGACAAAGATGCCTCATCCAACATCACATGGCCAAGGGGATGGGTATCATTGTTTTGATTCTCAAATGGTGATGGTACTCCTCCATTATTAGGCCTAGTGTTCCAAGACTGGTTTGATTCATGCTGAAAATTATGATTTTGATATTGATTCTAAAATTGGTTCTGATTCTGGAACTGATGCTAATTTTGATTCCTCTATTGTAAATATGCATTTTTATTCCTTAGGTGGGTGACCTCTACAATGAGCTTCTTCATCTGCTCAGCTAACTCTCTAATGTCATCTTTGTCGTCTTTTGTTTTTGCCGCTTCAGAAGATTAGAGAAAGGGCATTTGGGCAGCAGGCATTTCAGCTACTGGATTTCTTGGGTGAACTACCAAAGCCTATGTTGCAGATGGGTTAGGAATAAGGTTCATTACAGGGGTATGATTGGCCAAGGCTTAGTTAATCAGGGGTATTTGATTTGGCATGGCTACAAGACCCATGTGAGTTAGTGGACCAGTGGCTGTTTGTCCTAGCTGAGTATTCATAGTGACAACTTTAGTGTAAGCTTCAACAAGACTAGTTGGGGGTGGGTTATCCCTTGTTACAAACATGGAGGTGAGTCTATCCAAGGCTACATAATAAATAGGTAGGGTTGCATCTTGCCCTATGGCATAAGGAGCTTGTAAATGACTAAAATATTTTTGGACTCTGTTATTAAAAGAACTTATAAGCTCACCTTCACCTCGACGAATCTCCACAAAGGACTAGTAGAGATCTACCAGAGTAGTAGGCATTCAAAATCAGTTTAGAAATGCATTTTTTAGATTCTGCCATGAGTTTATGGATGCAATAGGAAGGCTGGCAAACCAATAATAAGCCTCATCTTGCAAAGAATAAGGAAACAATCGGCAGACCACATCTTTGTACTATACTTGCAGCATAAAAATGTTACTTTCATAGATTTTAATATGCTCATCTACAGTTCTGTCTAGATCATTCACCTGAAACTTGGAACAGAACTTGTCAGGGTTTTTCGGCATATCATGATAATCATTAAACTAAAATGGGGATTGGTTATTTGCTGGGAAGAAGGCCATAACTAGAGGATTAAAAGGGGCTGTAGCTACGTTCCTTGGGAATGACTAAGCTCTTGGCACCCTAGGTATCCCTTGGTCTCTTCTTGTTCATCTAAATTCTATCAAGGATAGTAGCTCTTCTCTAGCTAAGCTATATCTAGTATGTCTCTGTCTAGTCCCCAGACTTGCTGATTAGAGGTGATTTAACTTGGTTCAGGCCCTCCTTCTAGCACCCATTTTGTTCATGGGTGTTTTTGTACTCAACAACATAGGTATGATTGTTGGCATCAGACCTCTCTTGAAAATTATCCTACCCTAGGTAAGACTACTCCAAGGTTTCTATAGCTAGGTCTTAGCTTGCTTGAAATCACTCAGTTGGAATGTACTAGCTATGCCAACAAGGGGCCTTACCTGCGGCTGATGAATTTAGATAGTTTGACCAATAATTCATGTAAACCCTTTATGATTTCAGCATATAAGACAATGCAAATTGCTGCTAAAGAACCTAAGCTAACAGTTGCTTTTAAAGAAAATATAAAAGGAATTAGGGTTTTAGAGAAATCCTAAGTGACATTCACAATATATTGACTACTACCGGTAGACCTTGGATAGTCTAGCATAATGATTCTTCCTTACAAATGCATAAACTACATAGGATGTCCATCTGAAGAATCATTTTTCTTTGAAATTACTAAATGCTTTGTGGATGTTATCACTTAGGACTTGTGCCCAATGAAACTTGGTATCTTTTAATATTTCCTCAATTATAAAGAACATCCATCCCTCGAAAGTTGATGCTATAGGTAATTTGTATATTCTCCTCAATAGGATTACCTAATCTCCTATCTCATCGTGAAAGTCACTCCTATATAGCACATGAGGAAATTTGACCAAGGCAAACCTTTTACTCTTTACCCACTGTTCATTCATGTGTTTTCTACATCCATTTTCATCTTTCTTTTAGGTGGCCTCTGAATTTGCCTTATATGGCATGGTCATCACTAGATGCCATGGGATGCCAAAGATTTCAGCTAAGGAGGGTGGACTTAGGTCATCTAGCACTTCCACTGGCAGTTTGTATTATTCTTGTCATTATGTCATACCTATTTGTGTAAGCAACTATCAGCTCTACACATTGAGTAGATGTGGGGAAGGCAGCAGCTTCTGCAATCCCACTATCTTTCACTTTCTTGGCTCTTGGGGTTGGATTTGGGCCAAATACACTAAGTCTAAAATCATCTAGGTCAATTGACCTAGGTCTGTATCTCCCACATTCTTCCATCTAGTAGAAATCTTTGTTTTTCTAGAGGAATACCTTTGAACTCGTACCTCATGGCTTGAGCTCGTGCAATCATCTAACCTGTAGGACTGGACCTTATAAGTCTTGATTCCTCTTAGAAGGTTTTCTCTAACTCCTAAGTTTAAAATCTATGATTATCAAGTTGACTACTACATTACTAAGCAATGTTATGCTAAATGAGTCTAATAGGCATCTACTAAGTTACCATTATATGCCTATGAGAACACATAAGTCTGAAATTTACTGACTATTATATTTATCACATGATCAAATGATAGAGCAATCTTATACTAATACATGCAATAAATACTTTAATGCTGTAAAATCTTAATTAAAACATGTAAAACATTATGATTCCACCAATGCAGTAATTATTTTACCTTTACAGACCCTTCTCCTTTTGAAATTTCCCTTAGAACAATTTTTTTACTAGAATTGTGCTAATTTTTGGGTCAACCGACCTACAGAAGGGAAAGCGGGAATTTGGTGGTCCACTGACTTGGCGGGGAAATTGAGATTGTCTGACCCGTTGATCAATTTGCATTCAAGTCCTTTGGTTACTACAACATTTTGTGGGGATTTTAGGATCAACCAACTTGCGGGGATTTTGGATGAGACTGACTTGAATCAATCGTTGAGGTCAGTCAGTTGAGTATTCAGCATAAGTTGATGTGGATAGTTTTGTTACTTTTGCTCAAGTTTTGAGATCAACTGACTTTGTGGGAGTTTTGAAGGTCGTCGACTATGTCAATGAGGACACATTTTGGTGCAAGGTCAATAAGAGTTGATCTCAGTGCATGATTGCTTTGTTCCATCTTGTAGGAGTTTTGGACCTCTCACACTTGTAGAGAATTTTGAGGTGTCTAACCTAAGTCAGAGAAGTGATTTTTTAGCACAAAGTCAGAGAATCAAGGTCTTAGTTTGAAAGTTGACTTGGGGTCCCAGTGAGGGTTCTCAAGATCACCAACTGACCTAGTTGATTGTAGTGTTTTGAAGGTCAGTCAGATGTATTTTAATGCAACTTCAGAATGTAGTCTTTTAAGACTTACTCTTTTTTCACTTGTTTTGTTGATCAATTTGGCGTATTGAGGCAAGATTTTGGTTAGAGTTTTGACAAATCTTGTTTTCTACTTTGCACATGGTGGGGGTTTCGAAAAACATTCCTAATAATTTCACCTTCTACCTATTTGAACTTAAGGTTTTATGATAACCAGACAATCCAACAAGAAACCCTACTTTGTGCCCTAACTCTACCTTTCATGTGTTTGTAGTGCGTTTGAAAGAAAATGCATTCAATTTTCAACAAAAATCCTAGCTAATGAAAACCCTAAGCAAGGGAACTGAGCTCCTACCTAGTTCATGGTGAATAAATTATGTTGAAACGTGTAGGTGAAGAGGTGACAGGGTCGAGTCCACAAGTTGCACGCAAAGGTCAATCTAATCACTACCAAGGAGCTCTTCAAATGTTTGTGCAATGCAGAATGAGCTTGAAAACTACACAAAATCCCTTTTGTTCCCCCGGATCAATCATCATAAATGCAGAGAGTACAGGGTGTCAGTCTCAATATTTGGTAGAAAATTAGGGTTTGTGTGGGATCTGGTCACCTCTGACTTGGTAGGGTTTTGGGATGTCACTGACTTGGTCGGTGGATAAGATGTTTGGTACAGAGGTGATCAATCCTATTTTGAGTGTTTTGTAGGAGTTTAGGGTTCCTCAGAGTCATGAAGAATTTGCTGCTCTCCAACTTGGTTGGTGGATGAACATTGTAGTGCAAAGTCAGTGATGGTTAGTTTTAGCACTAAGGTCAGTGAATGAAGAAAGTAGCATTGGAGTCGGTTAGGCAAGGAAATAGCACTTAGTTGGAGGCAAGGGATTTCAGCGTAAAGGTCAGATGGAGGGATTTTTAGCGTAGAGGTCGGATGGAAGCATTTTTAGTGCAGAGGACACTCGGACCTAGTTTTATGAAATGTAAACACTTGCACTTAGCAGATTTTGGGGTGACCTTTCAACATCAATTTTCCAACATAGCTAGAAATGTATTTTGACCATTTTGACTACTTAGGAGGTGGAAAACCCACTTGATACTCTAAACCAAAAATTTGCAAGAGGGGGTCCCTATTTTTCAAAATGGGGCGTGTGTGCAAGGAACAACACAAGAATCTAGGTGGTGAGTTCTCCTTTGATCGCAAGGGTCAGGATATTTTAAATGTCCATACAAAATATCCATTGCAAGAAAATCCATTTGAAAATTCAATGCTTTAAGTATGCAAAATGAGGCTCTTTGGGACCGAATACGGATGTGGATATTACAATTTTAACATTCGGTGCAAAATATCTGGTTCAAAATATCTATTTGTTGGAAAGCCAAAAAGCCAAAGTAAATTTGACTACTAGCACTTGATATGGACCAAGATATGACATTTTTTTGATTTATCATATCCTATCAAAATATCTAGTCTAGTTGACGGTTTCATGACTTGGTATGGAAAATTTGACGGTCAAAACCTGGACATGGTTATGGACATTACTTTGGGATATTTTCTCAGTATCAGGTCAGGATACATAATCAACTTAATGGTATTTAATTCTCTTTTTAGGTTCAGATATGGTGGCTATGCATTGGAGACTTAATACAAGGATTGGACATGATACTAAAGACTGGTCATGATATTGCACCTTCGTAATATCCATATCCCATTGACCAGGATATCCAGTTGACAAAAAATTCAAACGATCATAACTCGCTCATTTTAGAGAATTCCAACATGGTTCAATAGGCAAAGTTGATCAAAATTTTGCGCTCTACCCATCCATGACCTCCATAGGGGAAGATTTCAAACTTGAAATCTAGGTTAGATTCAACCTAGAGGAAGATGTCCTTTTATCATACCACCCAAAGGGAAGGCACACAAGCAAGACAAAACAAAATTTGGGTCCCTATTTTATAGAGGTGAAATGGGGCATGTTGTGAGATGACACAACACATCCTTGAATATCAAAGTAATATTTATTTGTGTATGACTAATGCATATATGATATTATATCTTGGTACTTAGATGTTTACAATGAAATCAATATCATTGTATATTTGATATAATTGAATACCTAACACCCAAACTTTAGATTAAAAACTCATACATAAATCATTGAGAAAAGGGAACTCATCACTGTTCTAAAATATTTAGTCTATCAAAATAACAAGTTTTACCTTACATATTCACTATGTATTCGATAACATTGAAAAAAGTAGTGAGATCTTGTTCTTTCTATACATCTATTTTAAGGACGACTCCTTGATAAGAAAAGTGAGGCCCTACTTATGAGAAAAGTTTTGTATGCCTCAATCTTAAATTATCATTAGAATTATAGCGAATAGCTTTGTCTATGATCTAATGGATTTCATCCATTCATAAGTTGCTCAACTTCTCTATCCCTTAAATGCAAAAACACTACTGAGTGATAGATCATAGTTAAACTGTTGGTCATTAATAACTTGTCTAAATGACTTACTAGTTACAAAGTCATCAATAAAAGGTTGTTAGACACATGGTTTGAGAAAATATACAAAACCAATGCTAGTATTTGTGCTAGTGATGTCAACAACACTGTAACCACAATTATATCCGCCAACTTGTCTTACGCTAGACCCTAGTTACTACCATAGGATCTCTGTTTAAAATTAAAGCAATCTACTATTTATCTAGTGTAGTTTAACTATTGTTCATAACATTTCCACTATCACAAATTCAATTTCTAATGACTCAAGCATTTTGAGTGTAGTTTTGCCTCTAGCTAGAATTGTATTACTTCTAATTCCTATGTTTCTAAGTTTACATAGGTGTTGTGATCCTAATATCACTGTAAAAACTTTCCTTAACTCAAAATGACTTAATTGTCTTTGACTGAGTTTGCAAAAGGTTAAGTCTCTACATAAACTATAAAGATTATATAGTTATATCATGGTTGTATAACTCTTAATACTATGCATTACAAAAAAAATACATCTTTCTATGCTTATACAGAAAGAAATTGTCATAGATTAAGAAGATTATACTACTTTCCATGAGATGTCATTACCTCCAAGGATGACAATTTTCCCACTGTTTACAGAATCCAACTCCAAACCTTCATGGAGTCTTTTCCTTCATAAGTTACAACCTTTTTTGCTTCTAACAATGAAGCTATCCATTATTTGCTACAAAGAATAGGCTCACTGTATTCCACTTCTCAATGCTTGGAGTAGTGGTGCAGGAGCACTTTCTCTTTTGTAGAGGATCATATTGTCTTTTTGTTGTTTAATAAGGCTCTTAAGCCATTTCATGTTGTAATAAGGATCAATTTGATCACATTGATGTAATTAGGCAAGGAAAACATGTGCTTTTGCTTGTTTGAAGGGTAAGACCAACAGCTAACTGATTTGAAAGTTAGTTTGCATGGTTAGAAGGAAAAATTGTTGTCTCATACCTCTTTTCTAGAGGCAAGCAGTATGCAGCATCAGATAAGTGTGATGCAGAGGAGATTGGAAGAATGAACAAATAAGAATTTTTATGGGTGTTATACGTTTCCTTGTCTGTGTGACTCTTTGTATTTTTATCTTTGTTCAGATCTTATATATTCATGCCATAAACTAGATGCTATCTGTTAATTCCTAGAGTTCCTGTAGTGTGCAGATTGTGTAATATAGTTACCTCTGCAGCGACTGGTTTATTACCTAGGAATTAGGGTTTGATTCACAAATGGAAATACTTTCCTCTATCCACTGAAATCATCTGCATTAACGGTGTGATGGAGGAAAGTCATCTAGGTTTTGTGTTTTCCACATTATCACCTAGGAATCCAGGAAACTCGGCCAGATTTGACTAGGCATCTCCATGTGACTAGTTGGGAAATTGACGAGAAGTGAATGGTGTTCTGATCAGATTGATATGATTGGTTGAAGGTTTTGGCCTGAGAATCGGCCAGTCTGTACATAAATGTTTGGTTCTATAGGAGGGTTTCCCATATCGGATTGACACAGAGCACTTGGTGTTATGCTTTTCAGGGTGACAAGCATTATTGGAGCATAGGGGAAAAGTTATACCGACAGTTGAAGCTTTGTCGATAGAGAGACCATCGGTGTGACTTGGGCATCGGGTGAACCTTTGGGAAGTCCCTCCGATTCCTAGTGTCTGACTAATGAATAGTACGTTAGTATCAAATTGTTTTGGTCTTACCGAAGACACAAGATCACAAACCGTAGCTGGAGTCGTTGTATGAAGGTATGGTGTCGGAGACACACACAACCAACCTTGCATAGAGTAAGGAATGTGGACCCTACAAATGTATGTGGCTAGCAGTATGAAGGGAATCATCGGCGAGACATAAGGTGTCGGTGTAGGTGAAGAAAGTCCAGCCGAAGAATAAAGTCTAGCCGATGGTCCATGCTCATCGGAGTGAGGTGAGTCATTGGAAGACAAGATCAGAAGTCTGATCCAAGAGGGAAGTCTACCTGATGAGGGTGATTAAGCATTGAGGTTAAGTCATTGGAGGCTGTGGTCATCAGGAGGAGTAAAGTGATCGGCAAGAAAGGAGAGATCCAATAGTGATATGTTTGGCTGATAGAGGAGACATCGCTAAGACATAAATTGGGTCTGGCTAATCATAGTTGTTGATCCTGTCACTGCACACTTTGCATCAAGTAGCATACTTACACATACCCAACCATTCTCCCCCCCTCAAACTCTCCTGAAATATATCCTTTTCAAGGCTTTTCTCTATCTTACCCACGGAGATCTTTGTTGAACTCAAGCCTAAAAACACTTTGTGGGGAGCATGTAGTTTAGTGATGGAGTGATAGGTCATTAAGACCACTCCCCAATCTTCTTAAAAATATCCTCCATACTCTCCATGTCATCATGGAGTAAAGGTGTCAAGCATCTATTACTTACATGAAGTGAATTGCATTCAATTTACAACTACTCCACCTCCCATAAGAAGCTCAATGATAATGAACAAAAAGGTTTAACCTAATAATTATTATTAAATAATTATATATATCAACATAACATTGTTGTATACAATGTATACCTATGTTGTTACTAACACTCGAAAAGATATGAGAATGGGGTCAAGGTATTATCCCCCTCTCTATCTTGCTTAAATGCCAAAATAAACAAAATAAAAGGATATAATCCCAATCGAGGGTTTATGATAATGAAATAATTTATCTACTATCAAAATTACTTGTTGATGGGCACATACTGTCTTGACTTAGTTTTCAACAAAATCTATACTTAATGGATCTAGTTGACAAATTGATGATTGTTGAGTGAACACCACACTTAGACCAATTTGGTCAAACACAACTTACCAAACTCAATGAAGGTTCACTAAACAATGAAAGCACGAGACTTAGATGGAAACAACCTGTTCTTATCCATACATCTATTCACTTCTCTCTGATGATGCTCTCCCTCTCTTTCTCAGAGGGCATAAACCTGTTTCCTGGTTACAACTTACAATCACCATACCGGGATTAGTGTATCATTAGTCAATCCATAAACCTTATGAATAAATAATCATAACATCTTATAATAACATGTCTTAATTCTAATCATAAAAAAATAAACTCACGATATCATTGATTTATCCTGGCATTTTCACATAATGTCAAATCATTAATTCATATATAATCAACTACTAATTACATGCAAGTAAAAAGTAAAACATAGTCAAAATTTTGGGTGTGACAATGTACCTATGGGTTAGGTACCTTTTAGACCCCAAATCATGACTTTTAACTCATATTTGACCACTCTATTTAACCATGCGAGATAAGTGATGAATTAGGGTTTTGGGATGAGTGATGAGTGACTTGTCACATCCCAATCCCACTACCCTAGGTTTATGTAAGGGCTTGGGGGAATCCCAAATGCCTCAAATGTGTGAGCACACATTGTAAGAGCCTTTGGGAAGTGAACTCCAAGTACTCCCCTTTCCCCAACATCTCACACATGTGAGAGCACATGTGGGGAGATTTGCTTGAGGGAGTGAATGAGAAGGTGACAAGTGTCATCCTCTTTCACTGGGATGTCTTATTTAGACCTATTTATCTCCCTCTTGTTGAGGTGAGAAGGGTTCTTTTTTTTTGGATTGGGGTTTTTGGAAGAGCTTGGGCTTTGGAGAGGAATTTTGAAGTGTTGAAGAAATCTTGAGTGGATCTTCTTTAACTCCAAACTTGGAGAGCTTGAGATGTAGGCTCTCAAGGCTTCAAGACTCTCTTGTTTATTAGATTTTACTTCATGTATGTATTAAAGGCATATTTATGTGTTTTTGTGTTTTGTGAAGGGATTATGGGTTGTTGGTATGAGCTCTCCATGTGACATTTTACCTTGTAGGGAGAGAGGAGTGAACCTCCTCAAGGAAAGTTACTCTTTGATAAGGAGATTTGATAGGCATTGGCCTTGTTTGGGTGGTCTTGGTATAATTTTGGATGGCATGAGTGTCTTAGAGTTTTGGAGCTATAAGTATTGTTATTTTTATAGAAAGAGGCTATGTTATTCTTGAGAAATGAGTATTGAGTACTATGGCTATTTGATGGTCTTTCCCCTTGAGTGAGTGATGTCCACTCTCTCCCCCTTTGGAATCCATATTTATGTATTTTGTTATGTTAATATCCCATGGCTAAATGGTGTTATTATGTTCTTTGTGGGTGTGTTTGAATCCCCTTGTGCTTGAGCATGAAACTGGGTTACTTGTAGGCCTCCTAGCTTGGGGGGGGCCTTGTGAGCATGCCTATGTGTTGATGATTATTTTTACACAGTCATAACAAAAGTTAAAATTCATAAATGAACCTAACTATCTTGAAAGATATGGAGAAATCAATTAAGATTACTCAATCCCAAGCTTCCTTATTGGTCAGGTCTTGACCTGTTGGACCGTTCAGTAGATTATTATGAAGCTATAATGTGCAAGGGGCCTTACATGATTTAAAGTGAGTTTGTGACTTACCGGACTCCTATTATGCAAATTAATACAAATATTAACTTTCTAATCATTCATTTGCATAAAATTGTTACTGTACTTCAAAGCTTTACAAGATTTATATTCAAATGTGCTTTGCTTTTAACTAATTATGAAGATTATCAAATATCAACTTATTACTCTTAAACTCTTTCAAATGTCAGATAATCTCCTTTGGATTTCAACATTTAAGCTAAGTATTTCAGAATTGTTGGGAAAAGTTAGAGAAATTTAAATCTACCCTCATTCACTACATGATTTAAACATTTTGTTATGCACACCGTAAGAAATATAGTGAATTCAATTCACTCAGTAGAACAAATCATTAAATGCAAATGTTCTAAATATTTTCACAAACAAGCATTCAAGATTGCGAGCTTTAAGAGAAACTGTTTCAAATATAACGAAGAGCTAGAAGTCACTTAGAAAGTAGACACAAACTTCTAGATTCATTTATTTTCAAAACACATAGCCATATAAGGTTTACAATGTATGTATGACTCTTAGCTTTATTAATCAAAATTCACAAAAACTCACAATGCTTTACAAATACAGTAAGAAAGTTGGATGTTTCCACGCATTCCTCAATGTAGACAACATGTGACCTCCTCTAAACTAAAATATTCTACTCAAAATTCTCAGAAAGAACTACAATTTCTATGCTATTTCCTATAAATCCCTATGTAAACCAATATACAAGTAGCACGTTCCTTATATAGAATTTGAAATCCCTCCCATGCTACGGTTACAACTTCCATTCCATGGTTACAACCATCATTCCATAGTTAAGGTCCTTTTATTATTTGACCAATGGTGTGCCTTCATTTCATAACTGTGTGCCAGTCCACTACTTGGCATCTTTTCTCTCAAAGGATGTGCCTGGAATCTTTACATAAGATTCCCATTTTATGTGACCTTTTCCTGTCAGAGACCTTCATTTAATTTCTTCTCAAAATTCCTTACTCCTTGTCTTCTCACTTTTTCAAGTATTTCTTGAAATTATCAAGCACACCCTCCACAAAGGTGCAGTCCCCTCCTGGATTTTTTGCTAAAATGTATTCTTGCATCATCACCTTTTCTTTCAATTCCTTTTCTTCATTCTATAAGTTTTCTCTTCTTTTCTTGTATTTCTTTATTTTGGCCTTCTCTTCCATTAATGTGTCCATCACCTGTTTGCTAAGGATTGCATCAGGATTTTCTATACGGGGTGTGAATATGGCCCTGGATTCTGTCAATGCTCTGTCTAAGTTATATGTTGGCGTTTCTGCACATTCATGCTGCATGAGCTTTTCTATGATTCTCTTGTGCATTTTTATCATTTCTCCTGCTCTTTTTACCAATTCCTACATGACTACTGCATTTCTTTTGAGGTTATCCTCTTCAAATTTGAGCTCAAAAATTATCTTTGGCACTTGATTTGCTAATGTGACACTGAGTGCCCCTTCGTTTAACAATTCCTCTGCCCTTCTGTCAATTTCAATTATTTATTAATCCCATACCTTTGTCCCTTTCTTCTGTGGCCACTTTCCAACTCTTCACGGCTTGCCTTATGGTTTGTTTGCCTTCTTACAAAAAATCATGAAACCATTCATCAAAAATATTGGCATTGAACCTTTTATTTTCCATGTCCTGCACTTCCTCTTTAGATACTATTGCTAGGTTAGCAGGTAAGTCAGGCATTGTGGCACTGGGGTCAAATATCCCCTTAATAAATTACTGGAGCTAGACAATGTGTCCTTTCAATACCTCCTACTTATTTTTGTCTTTCCTCAGCATTTCTATTGTTGCTTGGTTCATATCTTTCCACTCAGCAATGTGTTGTTCCCTTGTGGAATGCTCGAGGTCAAGATTTAGTATCTTGTATTCCTCCAAGGTAATCTCACCCTTTTCTTTCTCATTTTGTGGTATAGCTAGGTTCAAAGTTCTGGATCCATCTGGACCTCTCTGTATTGCAGACACCATCCTAGCTTTTCTCTTTTCTTTCCTTGGAATAGTTTTCTCACCTAATAGGCTCTTGATGTCAATAGGAGCTAGCTGTATTTCTTTCTTCTCCTTCCTTATCTCTCCTTCCAGCTAGGTAGGCACCTCCTTTGTGCCCTCTGTAGCTTTCTCTGCATAAATCACCTCTTCATGAGGTTTATCTATTCCGATTTCTTCCTGTTGCTGCTCCTGCTGTTGTTGTTGCTCTAGTTGTTGTTGATCTTCTTGTTGTTGTCGCTCTTGTTGTTGTTTTTGATCTTGTTGTTGTTGATCTTGTTGTTGTTGTTGATCTTGTTGTTGTTGATCTTGTTGTTGTTGTTGATCTTGTTGTTGTTGTTGATCTTATTGTAATGGAGGCTCCTATTCTTTTGACTCAACTTCATTTTCTTCCTCCTCTACCTCAGTATCTCCCCCTTCTTGATCTTCTTCATCAAGAGCCTCTTCTGCTACTGACTCATCAGGTTTATTCTCATCTATTTTTTCTTCTGCCTTTGTATTTCCTATCTGTGGTAGCTCTAGAGGTACTGGTAAACTGGCCTTTACCTCATCTTCTTTTACTTCCTCTCCTTGGGCTTGCAAGTTTTCTGTATTTTCCTCTTCTTCACCCTGCTCCCCATACATATTTAGTATATCCAATGTATCCACCTCTGAGGTGTTCCCTCATGGTGCCTGTCCTTTTGTGTTTACCTCTTTAGATGATTTCTCCTTTTCAGCCTCTTCGATCTTATGTGCTTCCTCTTGCACATCTCTAATGATTTTTGGTGTTACTAAAGTACCAAATGGATCAACAGATCCTATTTCTACCTGCACCTCCTCTTCTTCACTAAGGAAATCACTTGATTCTTCCTCTATGTCGATCACTTTTCCCCTGTACATCATCTTTTCTTCATTGTCACTGCTCTCAATTTGTATAGTTTCTGCAGTAGTAGGTTTGGCCTTACTAATTTTTGACTCCTGCAGCCTCTCCCCAGCCAGCTCTGCCTTCACCTTTATGAACATTTGTCCTGGTTCCATTGGAGCAGACGTACTAGACATACTTCTCATTTTCTCCCTCACTTCTTGGGCTCCAATTGTATCTTTTGGTTTCGACTACTCGCTCTTTGACAAACTTATTGGGATTGCCTTCATGACTGATGGTCATGTTGCCTCCTTTGTAGCCTGTGCTTCTTCTTCACTAATC
This sequence comes from Cunninghamia lanceolata, assembly GCA_027924645.1. NCBI lineage: Eukaryota > Viridiplantae > Streptophyta > Pinopsida > Cupressales > Cupressaceae > Cunninghamia > Cunninghamia lanceolata. Next base: position 4,930,392 of record BSBN01000958.1, on the reverse strand, counting down.
TCATGGCTCATGGACTTTGCATCAACAAAAGTTTGAGATGCCACTACTACTATTATGCCTAAAGCATATGGATCCATCAGCGTAGCATCCTTATTATTTTCCATAATTCTTGCCTCTACAAATTTTCTCTTCTTCTCATAGAAACATTGTAGGTCCTCACTGGCCTGTGCCTTTCTCTTCCTTCCCTTCTTTGGGAATGTAACTTCTTTTCCTTCAACTTTAAACCCTTCTATCCTATCCTTAGGCCATGTCTTTGAAAATAATATCACCGGCATTGTCAAAACATCCAATGATGTGTTCTAGGGCTGCGACCAATCGGGCTCTATAATGGGAGTCAGTCTAGCTTGTGCATAACTCTGGTGTAACAATTGATCATCCTCCCTAACCTCTGGAGGGACATATATATCACCAATAGACCTTATTTTCTCCACAGTCAATCTTTTGTGAGCCCTTTTCCTTATCTCCTTGTCATTCTGGCAGTCAGCCCAGAAATCTTCAACATGTAATTGCTGTTTATATTTCTTGTCTACGAAGTTCTGAATTCTATGGAAGGGGTCAAATCTTCTTGCTAAATCAAACTCTTTGAAGCCATAATACCTCAATTCTTGCTCTGAATAACCTGCCACCTCCTCACTAAAACAAGAATATCTGCCAATTGCCCATGGTAGTTTCACATTTCCCCTATTGTTAAATTTCCTCTTGTACATCCTGAAAGCATTCAAATTCTGCCTCAAAAACTCCAACATAATTAGCTTTTTAGAAGGATACCTGGGAAGCATGAATGGCTTCCCCTCAAAACCCTTAGTTCTTATATAAGTAAAGTGTTCAAACTGTATAAACCATGAACTGTGCAATCCAATTGCGATCTCAACATCCTTGGTCAATCTTTTATCAGGCTCTTCCCTTAATATTCTTACCAAGTAAGTATAAAAAACATCATTAACCAAAGAAAAATTCTTTAAGGCATTCTCTTCCTGCAAGACAGGGTAATGTTCATACACTAGCCTCTGATTAGGGCCATTTCCCAAAACACCAATCCTTTCTATCCCATGAATAAAGGGCCTAATTGCTGCAGCACAGGAATATGACACATAAGAAGACAAATAAAATGGCAAGCCCTTTTGCTGCCTTAGCATGGCCTGTCTCCAAATAGCCATACTAATGGCCTTAGCCCAATGAATTTACCCTTGTTCCTTCTCACCTGTTCTCAAGTATTCTATGACAGTGAACATCTAGGGTTCACATTTGGTGGCATCCCCCAGTCCAACTAGTCTGCTCAGCATGGTGATCATCAAATATATCTCCTCCCTGAAATGTATTCTCATCAGATTTTTAGGGATTCTGGCCACTGCCTTTGGTTTGTTCTCTAGACTGTACTAGTGGTGAAATGTTTTACCCTTACAGTCACCCTCATTTGTGTAGAAACTCTCATTATACTGATCTATATCAATGTCTATCATCTTGTCAGAGATCTCCAACCCAAAAGTGCCAGCAATCCCATCAGGAGTCAAATCAACAATTATTTTATCGTAGAGCATAACCATCTTGGTACTTGGGTTATACATTATTACATAGTCTAAGCACAAATCCCTAGACTCCATCACCAATGGGAAACCTGTAGCTCGGTATAACCCACTATCCCAAATGCATTTCATATCAGGAGTAGCATTTGCAGCAGTAATCCTTTTCAGCACATCTTTTGCATTATAGTTTCCTATGTTATTATCTGTCCCCACTCCATTTGTGCTGACCAGGGTCGGACACCCTCTGTGTATAGGTAATTCTTCTTTCTCCACCTCTTTCCGTGGTTTTCTTTCCTTTTTTGTATCTTCCCCTGTATCCTTCTTTGGTTTAGGGGCCATCTTGTAGAAGTATACATGTCTAAATTTTCATTTTCACTTCATATCTACGGTTTTACTGTGAATGCCTATTTTCTACTATTTACCCTAACTTGTAACCTCCTTGAATTTGTTAAGCTCTATTTAGCTATTTAACAGTTAAAATAGTAACTTGAACAAATGCATGCATTTTGAAAGTGAAATTACTGGAATTAACAGTTGTGCTTTACCATTTGAAATTTAAATGGGGTTCCAAGATAAATACCTATTTTTGTGACCATTTAACCTTTTGATGTTGACTTACTTTACCTTTCGCTTTCACCTAGCAACTGTAACTTCGCTAATTTGGTAAATTCCATTTGATTTTACTGTGACAGTGTCTTTTCTGCAAAATTCAATGTTTAACAATATACCTTGAAAGCAAAATAACAATAATTCCACCCTAACCCATGTTAAATTCCATTTGCTTGAGTGTTAAATTCATATTAATTACAGCCATTAATGCACTATGACCTTCGGCTTTCCTTTTCTGTGCTTGAGATCTTTGAACTTTTTTTGACCATTAGCTTAATTGAACATGCATTTTCTTTTGTATATTTCGTTGTATGTTTTCCTTTGTATAACCTCATATACAAACACACTATACAAACATTCCTTACCTTTTGTTCCTTTGCAATGCCCTTTGATCCTTTATATATCGGGATTGTATATTATAAATATACAAGCACCAAATATACTACGACTTCTCCATTTTTAACTCTTTTCTAGCGTTTGGCTTGTATTTTTGCTTTATATCTCTGAATGTACATCATAAAATATACATGTTTATTATACAAGCTGAAATGTTCATATAGTGGGGTCCACCTTACCCTTTTACTTTGCCACTTCCGCGATGCCTTTACTCTTTATCGAGCCTTCAGACCTTAAACCACTATAAACTGCATTATATATACCCTTGGCTCCATAATGTATAAAACCTTATATATTTTGCTTTTTTACTCCGAAACATACAAAGACAAAACATACAACAAGTTAGCCACATTTCATAATGATTTCAATTCCAGCCATTGTATAAAGTGAAATGTGCATCACAATATACATCAAATCCAAATGCATCATTTATACTATATTTTAATTCCCTTTTGATTCCGCATTGTATAAAACTCAATGTACCTCTCGATTGTATATTTCACACTTGCCAAATATACAAGTGCCAAACATACAACAGTTTAACACTATTCCATAATATCTTCGATTTTGGTTTGTATAAAGCGCAATGTATATCGGAGTTGTACATTATAAAATATACAACACCAAATATACAGGGACTTTATTATTTATGATAACCTTTTAGTTCTGCACTGTATATGATTCCTTGTATCTTCGATTGTATATTTCGCACTTGCCAAATATACAAGTTCCAAACGTACACCGATTGTACTAAATTTAATACTTCTTCAATTCCGTGCTATGTATAATCCCTTGTATATTTATTTGTATGTCTCACACTTGCCCAATATACAAACCAGAAAATACATAGCAGATATCAATTGTTTATTCATCTCAACCTTAACTTTTTCAAGTCCGATTTGTATATTGGAGATAAAACATTATCACAGAATATATAGAAGTACAAGATTATATAAAACCCGATTACCCTTCCTTTTGTGACCAACACCAAGACCCGATATACAAACATATTTGTATATGAGATGACCTTGCATATACAAAGAACTTTGTATATACAAGGCACAAACTCTCTAATTGTACATTTACCAAAAACATCAATAACTTGCAAAATATAGTAAATTTTAAAATAATTCAAAAAGCAACCCCTGTTTATTTTCAACAAGGAATTCACCTGCACTTTGACCTAGTACTCAATGTTATTTTTTTTTCTATTCTCACCAAGGTTTGTATTAAACCTGCCTTTTCCCTTTACCACCAAGTAAAACCCACACACAAAAGCAACCAAAAGCTAGCTACAGCAAGGGTTCTCATTTTGCTAAGGAGTAAAATGGGGCGTGTTGTGAGCATCACAACAACTAGCGACCAAATAAAACAATTAAATTAAAACTATTAAAGGAAACAAAATGAAATAAATTCATAATTTCTGACTATCTTTTATGCAAATCATCATTTAACTTAAGACTTAATGTATTCAATAAGGTGCATGAATTTTCCTTTTCAGTTTAAGTGGGTGTGTGTGATTAATTATCCTCATCTTGAAAATCAGTTGAACAGACCAGTGACTGACATTAGACTACCTAGTTGATGTCATTCCCTCATAGCCAATTGGATAGAGCCTTGCTACCAGTAGGCATCCATAGCCCCGGCAAGGTTATTGTTACAATTCTCCTAAGTAGAGCACCACTGCTAGCGAGCGTCTATAGCCCCGGTAGAGTTACTTAGATGGCTTAACTTAGATTTCAGTAAAATTTGGTTTATTTATTTATTTGATTTTATATTTTAACAAAGATCAAGGTTTCACAAGATATAACAGTTGTAACTTTATGATGCAAGGAATGATCACTTGCTGAAATTAAGCTGAGAATTGTAATGGTAGCAAGGATGACCTCTGATTTTTCACCTAACATCTACACTAATAGGTTCAACAAACCCAAGGATTTTAGGTGTGTCATTGTGAGAAACTTCTCTTGAATACTTAACCCATTCTTATTGAATACAAAATTTCACAAGCTAACTAACTTTCTACATTTATGACAGTCACAACAAGTTATGTATAAATTTCAAATGATTTACTTGAATGTTCCAAATTTTATATTATTTTCAATGGTTGCTAATCTGCTCCTATATACTCTGGAATAAAACAAACACCCTTGTTGAAGCAACAGAAAACAAACAAACAAACACACAATAGAAAACCAACGGAGAACAACAAAACAAGACAAAAAAAACACAACCAAAAATAAAACAAAGAAACAAAACTGTACAACTATCCACATTATGATACAACAGACCAACAACCTTCACCTCAAGCCTGGAAGTAGTGTTTCAAATGCTGGCCATTAACTGGTAATGGTACATCCTCTCCAGTCAGGGTTTTGAGCCTAAAAGTGTTGTCTCCTATTATTTCTGACACTTGTAATGGACCCAACCATAACTTGTCAAATTTTCCATGGCTACCTTTCTTCTCATGTGCTTTATCCTAGCACAACACTAAGTCTAAAATCCTAAATGTTTTGACTCTTGCTCATTTATCAAACCATCTCTTTACCACTACTTGATGCTTGACAAATCTTTCAATAGCTTGGTCTCTTTTCTCATCTAATTGCATCATTTGAACAATTTTGGCTTCCCTATGATCATTGAAGCCTAAGTACTCATTCATGAACTTCCATATTGGTATTCTTAGATTCACTGGAAGTATGGGATCAGTCCCATAAACTAAATGGTAAGGTGTATTACCCAGAGCTGCCTTAACTTTGGTCCTATCTACCCACAGTGCATACTTTAGCAATGTGTTCCACTCTCTTGGGTTCTTTTCAATGAGCTTTTTAATTATGTCTAGCAAGATTTTATTCATGGATTCAGCTAACCCATTCCCCTAAGGATAATAATTTGAAGAGAACTTTAAAACAATTCCATGTTCAAACGCCCATTTAGAAAACTTTAAAGAAGAAAATGCAGGGCCATTGTCAAATACCAGCGAATAGGGAACTCCAAACCTAGTGATGATGTTCTCTTCAAGAAACTTGATGACTACATCTGTAGTGGAGAATTTTCAACATGTGGCTTCAGTCCACCATGTACAGTAATCAGTCACCGTCAATATGAATTTGTGTCCTACAAATGATGGAGGATTTATGACTCTAATGAAATCCAAACCAAACTGTGCAAACAGCCTAGTCTCAATGACTGGTTGTAATGGATTGGCTTGATTTCTCCCTTTATCTGATGTAACTTGGCAAACGTGGTAGTTTCTGATGTGATTCTCTGTATCTTTAAACATGGTAGGCCAATAATAACCTGCCCTCAGTATCTTATGTGTCGTAACTAGATGGGAACCATGAGCAGTTCCATATTTATCATGTAGTTCCAGCAACACCTTATCTGCTTCATCTCTATTTAAACATCTTAAATAAATTCCCTTGTGGTTCTTCCTGAATAGAAGACCTCCTTGTACCATATACTTTTGTGCTTTGATCTTCAAAGCTCTCCTCTGTGAGGGTTTCATCTTATTTGGGTACTTCCTTGATATTAGGAAAGTGTTGAGGTCATCGTACCATCTTGATGCATCACTTGTATTTAGCAGGTACTATTGCTTTACCAGATTTGGGTCCGTATTAGCTATGGTTTGTACTAAAGCTTGTCCTCTGAATAGCTTCATTGGTATGATCTCCATGTCAAACTCTTGCAAAGTTGTGATCCACTTAGCTCTTTTCTCTCCAGGCTCATTTTGCATTAGCAACATCTTTACTACTGCATCAGGTACTACAGCTTTAACTTGACTACATAGAATGTAGTGCCTAAACTTTTTTACGACCCTCACCAGTGCAAATGCCTATCTTTCTGTATCTAGGTATTTCAACTATGCATCCTTCAGAGGTGCACTCATAAAAGTGATAGGCCTTTCTTCATTATCTTTTCCTTTCTGGGTCAGTGTAGCTACAACCGAATGTGAGGATGCGAATGAATAAATGTAGAATGGCCTGGTATAGTCTGGACTTGTCAACATAGGAGCGTTAGAAATGGCCTCCTTGATATCTTCAAATGTGGCCTTGGCTACTGGTGTCCACTCTAACACTGCATCCTTTTTCAACATGGCATTCAGCGGTTGCACGATCTCTGCAAATCCTGTAATGAACTTCCTGACAAAGTTAATTTTACCAAAAAAAGATTTTAATTCTTTTCTAGTGTTTGGTAACTATAATTTCTTTATCCCTTCTATTCTATCAGGATTAATGGATATACATTTTCAAAAATGACATGCCCTAGTAATTTACCCTCTGTTACACCAAATACACATTTTTTAGGGTTGAGAGAAATTCCATACCTCTCACATCTCTTGAGTATTCTCCTTAAATCCTCAGCATTAGTAGACATATCCTTAGAATACATAGTCAGATCATCCATCTAAATCACAATACACTTACCTATCAATCCATGGAATGCAATGTCCATGGCCCGCTGAAATGTGGCACCTGCATTGATTAGACCAAATGGCATTCTTCTATATGCAAAATTACCCCATTTACTAGTAAAAGTGGTCTTTAGTCTATCATCCTCATCAATTAGGACCTAGTTATAACCTGAAAAACCATCTAAGAAAGACATCATCTGGGCTCCATTTACCACTTGTAATACTACATCTATGGGAGGCAGAGGATAATTGTCTTTCTCAGATGCCTTATTTAGATTCCTAAAATCTACACATAACCGGATGTCCCCATTTTTCTTCCTAACTGGCACTAAGTTAGCTACCCAAGTCGAGTGTCTAACAGGGAAAATTATCCTAGCAAACAGTATCCTTTTTACTTCCTCAAATATCAATGGCTCTAAAATTGCATTTACGGGCCTTTGTTTTTGCCTAAATGGTTTGACCTCTAGTCTCAATGGTATCACATGTGTTATAATGGACATGTCATATGTCTTTAAATCTTCATATGTCCATGCTATAACATGTTGTTGTGATGTTCACAACACGCCCCATTATGCTCCTTAGCAAAATGGGGACCCCTGCTGATGTTTTGCTTTTTGCTTCTGCTTGTGTTTTTTTTGCTTTCTGGCGGTTTGGTAAAAATGAAGGTCAGGTGCATCATCATCATGATATTGCATCAGGTTGGTCATCATCATGAGGTCAGTTTGTCAAAGTTCATATTTTATTGCTGTGACCTCATATTTAGAAAGAGCTTGAAATTTCATGCAGGTTTGCCTTTTACTTCACTTGAAAATTCGTCCATATGTGAAAGTTATGCACGGTCAAAGTCTTGGTCAAACCTGATATTCGCAGGAGGATCATCATATTTTTTATATCCTAAGTCATGTTGTCAGGATCATCATGATCTTGGTCTATCACCCGATAAAAATCATGCAGTCGCAATATCCGGACGTCAATCTTAGGTGGTAGTACCCTTTACCCGTCAAAAGGCCTTGTGCGCATTATGCAGCATCATGATTTTCTTAGGAGCGTCATATTTTATAAACTTGGTTTTGTTGTATGAGGACATCATCATCATATTTGAAATGCACCCCCCCGATAATATCCTGAGGTTCAAATATCATGATGCATCAACTTAAGTCAAGGTAAGTTCCCCCGTCGAGCGGTCTTTGTATCGCGAGCATCATCATGATATCTTTGCATCACCTAAAATTTAAACATCATGCTGATAGTATAAGATCACCCTGACTTAGAAAATTCATCATCGGCATATTTGCGTGCGCATGTTATAAACCTATCGCAAGGTCATCATCATGATATTTGCTGAAGTTCAAAATATGATGATGACGACTTCACATCATCCTGATCTTTCACGAGTCATTCGCTAAATTCGCTAAGTAACGGAGACATCATCATCACAATTCGATAAAGAGGATCATCATCTTCATATCCTCCTAATCTCCGGTTAGCGAAGTATCCTGATGATCACCCTATCTATTAAGAAGAAGGTCGATATTGCATTCCTCAACATCATGATCATATTTTACAATATCACCCTAGCGCTAACCTGATGATGACCTCAACTCATCCTTGTGCTCCGAAAATGAAATATGATGATGACGTCATCTGGATAATTTGATAAGGAGGATCATCATCATATATTTTTTATCCTGTCATATTGTCAAGATCATCATGATCTTGTTTGTTCGCCTGATATTTCGTAGGGTCCTCCTGCCGATAAAATACAACCTTTTGCAAGTATCCTGATGATCATCATCATCACATTTTCCCTTCGGCAGGATTTTTTCCCAAAACACGATCCGTTTGGCGAAATATCATGATGACGTCATGTTCTAATTTAACAAAAGGCCCCGGATATCATGATGACGTCATCCCGATCTGATAAACAAAGACGCTAATATCCTGATGATCATCATCATCATTTTTTCTTTCAACAGGATATTTTCCGAAGCACGATCCGTTTCGCGAAATATGATGATGATGTCTTATTCTAAGTTCGACAGAAGCCCCAAATATGATGATGGTCATCATCATCCTGATCTTTCGAGAGGGTTACCTTGGCCGCAAAAAGGGTCATATTACATTCATCATCCTGATCATGCTCCTTAGGTGACCCGATATCACAATTGTCCCCTGATCTTAACTGAACATGATGATGACGTCATCCTTAGCATTTCAATGAAGCCCGAATATCATGATGACGTCACCATCATCTTCCTTTCCTTGGCAGCATGATTATATTCATATCCTCCTATTCTTCTTCAACATGATGATGATGATGATGTTGTTCTTTTCTCCAATATGCAGAAGCGAAATATCATGATGATGAAGTGTATCGACCAACACCTGTTTTTTGATGTGCCGACAACGATAATCATGCCGATGGGCGGGAAATGAAGCGGTGGAGTTTTAAAGTGTTTTTTTTGGCGCCTCTGGCATTTTTTCAGTCAGCGATAGTTGACCTGATCAATTTTGAGCAGTCTGAGCGCATTTTGGACGCGTTTTGAGAGGATTCTGGATCTGATTTTCTCCATCTTGCACAGTCACCTGGGTTTAAACAGTTATTTTAATTTCATGCTATTTTTATGATAAATGTGAAACTTATTGCTTGTCTTGTCTTGCAGGCTTGCAGTTGAGGAAGCAGCTGGAAAGTCAGCGCAGTGACCTCATGGAGGCAGAAGATCTGATCTCAGGAGCAAGAAGATAAGGATGAAGTGCGAAAGTCAAAGCCATTCAAGTGAAGAGGAAGGTTGCAGCTGAGAGTATTATCACAAAAAACAAACAGAAGTTATTGCCCAGCTGCCGGAACTTCTCAGAAGGGGCAATATTTCGCCCAGATTTGACACTGCTCAGAGATATTTTTGAGAACTGGTTCACCTGTATTTATTGCTGTAACCAGGGGTTCAGTTAGGTTTTTGCTGTAGTGAGGACAATCAGAATGTCTTTATATTGTGCCTTTCTACACTGTAATACTTTACAACAGGGGCTACACAACAGGGATTTTTAGGGCCTACACACAGAGATTCTAGGAAAACACAGCAAGATAGTATAGCATAGTTTAGAGTAGAAGAAGGAGGTCGCCTGTTTGTCTGCAGTAAGGTGCGCGTGGAATGTCTGGCTGCCTTACTGTATCTGTAAAGCTTGTAAGTTCTCTGTAGTATGATCAATGAAACTAAGAGTCATTCTTACATTGTAAATCATGTATGGCTATTCATTTCTAATACAATAGAATCTGGAGTTCTGCATCTATCTTCTGAGTGTTCTCCTGCTCTTCTTTGTGTTTTGAAATATCTTCTTTGAGAGCTTGCAATTTTAAATGTATGTTTGTGAAAATGCTCAGAACTTACATTTAGGGTTTTTACTGTGGATTTGATCAGATTACTGTGGTATTTACATAGTGCATAACAGAAACAATTAGATCCTTCGGTAGATTAAGTGAGGTATAGTTTAGATCTTTCTAACTTTTCCCAACCCATCTGAAATATTTAGCTGAAAACGTAGAAATCCAAAGGAAATTGTCTCAAATTTGAAGAAGCATGCATAACAGAGCTATAAGTAGACAGTTTTCATAAATAGATAAAGAAGAAAGCTGCAAAAAATCCAAGAAAACCATCTAAAACTTGCAGCCCAGTAACACCTGTATGCAAATGAACAGAATACTTGTTGAAATCTATGACCTCTTTGCATATTCTTAGTCCAGTAAACCACAAAATAAACCTAAACTACGTAAGGCCCCTTGAACATTACAGCTTCACATTGACCAACTGAACTTGACCAACCGAACCATTGTAGACTTGGGATTAGTTGAATCACCAAATGATTCCTTCTTGTCTTTCAAGTATAGTTTCAGTTCATTTTATGTGAATTTTAACTTATTGTTATGATTGCATCAAAATAGTCATCAACACATGTTTGTACTCCTTTAGTACATCTATGACTTCTTTTCTAATCTTCTTAGGACAAACCCTTCCAATCTGCACATTCTGAGGGTTCTGCTTTGTTCCTAAGTTATATGGCTCACACTTAGCTCCCTCAGTCTTGGGTAAGTCCTTCTGTCTCACTACTTTGTCAAAGTCAAAGATTTGTTCTAACTCTATTACCCCCTTAGGCAAGAAATTACTCTTTAAGTTGATGATGTCTTCCTCATCCCAAGACACATCAAGCCTCTCTTGTTCATCAATAATTTGGGCTTCAAATACTTCATTGCAAGTTAGGAAATCTACAATTTGCTGGTCCCCCTCAAATACCTGAAAATGAGTTACATTGTCCGGCACACTGGGCACATTTACTAGTTCTATAGCAAATATTTTTAAACCTGACAGCGTTAAGGGCTCTAAAGTGCTAGCAGTGATAGCTAGTGCATCAGGCCTATGGTTCTATTCTCTGGGGATATGCTCTAAGTTGAAAGCATCAAATGACTATTAAATCCCAGACTCTATGTCTATAGCAAATCATTTTCTTATAATTACAGGCATATAGCTTTCTGACTTATCTGACTACTAACTCAGAGTCTGAAAATACTCTAATCATTCTCACCCCTTTCTTTATAGCAAAGACTAGTCCATAAATTAAAGCTTCATATTCAGCAACATTGTTAGTGCAAGCAAATTGTAACCTATATGCTACTAGATATGATTTACCTTGAGGATCTACGAGCTCTATACCTGCACATGCACCCTGTTTAGACTTAGACCCATCACATTTCAATGTCCACATGCCATTTTTATTCTTTTGACCTTTTCCTTTGACATGTTTTTCTCTGTCTACCACATGTGCCAATGTATCTTGCTTATCCATATGCAGTTCATCTTGACTTGCTTGTTCATTTACCTTCTCAGTGTGCAAATCTGAATGACAAACATCTTTGCCCGAACTTTCTCCTAACTCTGGAGTTTATACATCTATGAGGCTTTGAAAGTACCCCTCAGGTTGACTAGAACTCACCCTTTCTTCATGAAATTCCCATTCCTTTGTGCATTTTAAGTACTAATACTCAACAATGTCTCTGCACATTCCACACTTCTCTTCAGAATGTGGTCTATCATGAACTCTACACATATCTTTGTATGACTTGCACTAGACTGAAATATTTAGTTCCATGCACTTTTCTATTTCCTGTCTAATGACCTGACTAAAATTATTCAGTGCATTACCTTCTTCATCAGAAGAATTTCCATTAGACTCGATGAATAGCTTTGTCCCCTTGCTAACAGGTCTTTCTCCAAAATTTAGCATTAAGATTTCTTCAATCTGTACCCCTTTGTTAGTGACCCTATAAACACCAGGTTCAACAAAAGCATACAATATTTCATTCGTCCTATTGTATTCTGTAATCATATGCTTCATCCTAGGCTCAGCCTCTATTTTGATTTGATTAGGCATACCCCTCCAAGGTAACCACATGTGTGAAAAGTCAGTGGCCATGTACCCATTTAGTGTTTTTGACCAATCCCTACTTAATAACATCCCATAATTTGTAGGTATATCAACTACTTGGATGTCAATGAACTGACTTACCCTGGGGTCTGAAGCTAACTGCATCTGAATATGCATTAGTTCTCCTACCACGTTAACTTCAGTCTTATCTAACTATGTGACAACTTTGGCAGACTTGGTGGGAGTCAGACCTAAGGTTTTACATATACCCAGAGGCATCACATCAGCTAAAGCACCCAAATCCACCACACAATTGTGTATGTTCTTTCCACACAATCTAATAGTTAACAAGAAGGGAGGAGTATCCCTCTTATCAGCATACATTACTACATTTGTGTTAGAAGGCTACTCAACTTTCTTACCCTTTTCTTTTGGGTGTGCCTCTCTATTAGGCACAAGTACCTTAGTAGAAGCCTCTCCTATTACTGATGTATCCAAAGATTTTATAAAGGCATTTCTAACCTCTGGACTTTTTAACAATTCACACAAAGGTACACTGACCTTGATTTTCTTTATTTCTTCTGATAGATAAGTCACCAGTCCCAATGTTTCTGTTGTCTCAGTTTTATTTGTCTAGACCCTCTGAGTTACTGTTCCATTGTTTGCATTATGATTAGCCTTCAGTACAGCAGGGTTGTTGCTAGCGTTCTGGTCTGGTGGAGTATTGTAATTGTTAGGAGGAGTGGAAGTGGTGAAAGGTCCTCCTAGCCTAGTGTTGTTTTTGAGATTATAAGTGTAATTTTTAGTTGACTGTTGGAAGGCTTGCACCTGCTCTATCTCATGCAACACCTCATTTTTAGTTTCAAATGGAAACTGAAAAGCGTTTAATACTAAGGTTGTCTCAGGATATAGGTTTTCACAATAATAGGGTTCATCATCCAACAATTGGTCATCTTCCTCCTCTCTAAAAGTAAAAGCCTCTAAAACTAGAGCAGTATCATACCCTGAGGGTACTATTTCATTACCTTTGGGAACTAAGAACTCAGAAGTAGGATCCTGTACATCCACATTAAAAATACTTGCTGCTAGATGAAACTGAGGACAGTCTATTTCAGCATGGGCACTAGTGTTATGGATTCTACACCAGTTCTTTAGTGCTACATTGGCCATTTAAATCCCTGTTGTTTGTTTTGTGTCCCGGTTGTCTAAGTTCTCGAATGGAGAAGATAGGGTGCCATTATTTGGCCCGGTGTTCTAAGTTTTGGGTGGCCTAGGCTGATTTTGATTCCTGTTATTGTTATTCTAGGCTCTATTATCTATAGTCGGTCCTCTATTTTGTATTTGTTGTCCCTGGTTATGATTCTGATGTTGACCATGACTTTGACCCTGACTAGAACTCTGACCTTGATTATAACCCTGACTCTGATTCTAATTTTGGTTATAACTGGGGCTGTAGTTTTGGTTCTGACCCTGATTATAGTTCTGGTTATACCCCGGGTTACTTCTACCGTAGAAATTCTCATTTCTCAATTGTGTCATCTCAGTGGTCAATCTTCTCAAATGTGCAATGATTTCTTTGATATCTTCCATCTCCTCTTGTGCTTTTGCTATAAATGTATCTTGAGGTGATTGGAAAAATGATTGGCCATTGTTCTGATTAAGATTGGTAGTATTACCAGCGTAAGGTACTATAGCCTAAATTGGAGCAGGGTTGTACACAAGTGTGTATGTAGGGACTAGATTTAGCATTGGAGTACTCTATACAGGAGCTCCATTCCAAGGTTGCACTTGATTTTGCATTCTAGGATTTCCTCCATTGAGGAATGGATTATAGGTTGTCTGCCTCATTTATTGGTTTACAAAGGCTGCCTCTTTGTAGGCTTTGGATACTATGTCTATGTCAGGCTTTCTCTTGACAAACATGGCAGTTAATGGATCTAAAGAAATATAATACATAGCCAACAGTGTGTTTGGAACCACTGTGTATGGTGCTACCAACCTAGAAGATGCTTTTTGAAACCTATCATTAAAGTTATCAATTAGTTCTCCTTCACCTCTTTTGATTGTGGCCAATTTATGAAATAAGATAGAAGGATCGACTGGTCCCCTAAATCTAGACAGAAATGCTTCTTCCATAAGTGTCCAGGAAGAAACATAGCCATTAGGCAGATTTACATACCAGTTAGATGCTTGCTCATTGAAAGTATAAGGAAATAACCTACAAACTACATCTTCATGTTCTAATTGGGCTCTAAAGCAGGCTTCCTTAAATATCCTTATATGATCCTCTAGATCTTGGTGCAACTGGTATTTAGGGCATATTTTCTCTGGATTCTTCGGCATCTCATGATAATCCACAAAATATATGGGCGAGTTGAAATTAAAATATGCCATGGCTGGTATTTGTGCCTGACCTGGACCTGTAGGAGTACCTAAATTTCTAGGTGTACTTGGGCTTCCAGGAGGACTATGACCTCTGGGAGAACCTGAACCAAGACTTAAGGACAAAGATGAAGAACTGTTAGGACTACCAATACTATGGGTATAAAAAGGTGACCCAGTGGGTGTTCCAGATGAACTTCCTGTATTTGATGTTTTAGGACTCCAAATAAAAGGGTTCCTACTCTGTCTTCTATCAAGTAGCTGCACAAATATGTCGTCAGGATTAACCCTAGACCTAGTCACCCTGTTACTGTTATGAGCCAGTTTTACTCAAACTCAACTTTAACTCCTATTAGGCCCTTCTAACACCAAAAACTATTGATGATTGTTTTTACACAGTCATAACAAAAGTTAAAATTCATAAATGAACCTAACTATCTTGAAAGATATGGAGAAATCAATTAAGATTACTCAATCCCAAGCTTCCTTATTGGTCAGGTCTTGACCTGTTGGACCGTTCAGTAGGTTATAATGAAGTTGTAATGTGCAAGGGGCCTTACATGATTTAAAGTGATTTTGTGACTTACCGAACTCCTATTATGCAAACTAATACAAATATCAACTTTCCAATCATTCATTTGCATAAAATTGTTATTGTACTTCAAAGCTTTACAAGATTTATATTCAAATGTGCTTTTCTTTTAACTAATTATGAAGATTATTAAATATCAATTTATTGCTCTTAAACTCTTTCAAATGTCAGATAATCTCCTTTGGATTTCAATGTTTAAGCTAAGTATTTTAGAATTGTTGGGAAAAGTTAGAGAAATTTAAATCTACCCTCATTCACTATAGGATCTAAACATTCTGTTATGCACACAGTAAGAAATAAAGTGAATTCAATTAAATCAGCAGATCAAATCATTAAATGCAAATGTTTTGAATATTTTCACAAAAAAGCATTCAAGATTGTGAGCTTTAAGAGAAACTATTTCAAATATAACGAAGAGCTAGAAGACACTTAGAAAGTAGACACAGACTTCTAGATTCATTTATGTTCAGAACACATAGCCATATAAGGTTTACAATGTATGTATGACTCTTAGCTTTATTAATCAGAATTCACAAAAACTCACAATGCTTTACAGATATAGTAAGAAAGATGAATGTTTCCACGTATTCCTCAATGTAGACAACATGCGACCTCCTCTAAACTAAAATATTCTACTCAAAATTCTCAGAAAGAATTACAATTTCTATGCTATTTCCTATAAATCCCTGTGTAAACCAATATACAAGTAGCACATTCCTTATATAGAATTTGAAATCCCTCCCATGCTACAGTTACAACTTCCATTCCACGGTTACAACCATCATTCCACGGTTAAGTTCCTTTTATTATTTGACCAATGGTGTGCCTTCATTTCATAACCATGTTCCAGTCCACTCTTGGCATCTTTTCTCTCAAAGGATGTGCCTGGAATCTTTACATAAGATTCCCATTTTATGTGACCTTTTCCCGCTAGAGCCCTTCATTTAATTTCTTCTCAAAATTCCTTACTCCTTGTCTTCTCACTTTTTCAAGTATTTCTTGAAATTATCAAGCACACCCTCCACAAAGGTGCGGTCCCTTCCTAGACTTTTTGCTAAAATGTATTCTTGCATCATCACCTTTTCTTCCAATTCCTTTTCTTCATTCTCTAAGTTTTCTCTTCTTTTGTTGTATTTCTTTATTTTGGCCTTCTCTTCCATTAATGTGTCCATCACCTGCTTGCTGAGGATTGCATCAGGATTTTTTGTATGGGGTGTGAATATGGCCCTAAATTCTGTCAATGCTTTGTCTAAGTTATATGTTGGTGTTTCTACACATTCATGCTGTAGGAGCTTTTCTATGATTCTCTTGTGTATTTTTATCATTTCTCCTACTCTTTTTACTAGTTCTTGCATGACTACTACATTTCTTTTGAGGTTATCCTCTTCAAATTTGAGCTCAAAAATTATCTTTGGCACTTGATTTGCTAATGTGACACTGAGTGCCCCTTCGTTTATCAATTCCTCTGCCCTTTTGTCAATTTTAGTTAATTGTTTAATTTTAGATCTGCATTCCTCTACTCTTGTTTAACAATTATTTATTAATCCCATACCTTTGTCCTTTCTTCTGTGGCCACTTTCCAACTCTTCACGGCTTGCCTTATGGTTTGTTCGCCTTCTTGCAAAAAATCATGAAACCATTCATAAAAAATACTATTCTTGAACCTTTTATTTTCCATGTCCTACACTTCCTCTTTAGATACTATTGCTAGGTTAGCAGGTAAGTCAGGCATTATGGCACTGGGGTCAAATATCCCCTTAATAAATTGCTGAAGCTGGACAATGTGTCCTTTCAATACCTCCTACTTATTTTTGTCTTTCCTCAGCATTTCTGCTATTACTTGGTTCATATCTTTCCACTCAGCAATGTGTTGTTCCCTTGTGGAATGCTCGAGGTCAAGATTTAGTATCTTGTATTCCTCTAAGGTAATCTCACCCTTTTCTTTCTCCTTTTGTGGTATAGCTAGGTTCAAAGTTCTGGATCCATCTGGACCTCTCTGTATTATAGACATCATCCTAGCTTTTCTCTTTTCTTTCCTTGGAGTAGTTTTCTCACCTAATAGGCTCTTGATGTCAATAGGAGCCAGCTGTATTTCTTTCTTCTCCTTCCTTATCTCTCCTTCTAACTAGGTAGGCACCTCCTTTGTACCCTCTACAGCTTTCTTTGCATCAATCACCTCTTCATGAGGTTTATCTATTTTGATTTCTTCCTGTTGCTGCTCCTGCTGTTGTTGCTGCTCTGGTTGTTGTTGATCTTGTTGTTGTTGTTGTTGTTGTTGTTGTTGATCTTGTTGTTGATCTTGTTGTTGTTGTTGATCTTGTTGTAATGGAGGCTCTTGTTCTTTTGACTCAACTTCATTTTCCTCCTCTACCTCAGTATCTCCCCCTTCTTGATCTTCTTCATCAAGAGCCTCTTCTGCTGCTGACTCCTCAGGTTTATTCTCATCTATTTTTTCTTCTTCCTCTATATTTCTTGTCTGTGGCAGCTCTAGAGGTACTAGTAAACTAGTCTTTACCTCATCTTCTTTTACTTCCTCTCCTTGGGCTTGCAAGTTTTCTGTATTTTCCTCTTCTTCACCCTACTCCCCATACATATTTAGTATATCCAATACATCCACCTCTGAGGTATTTCCTCATGGTGCATGTCCTTTTGTGTTTACCCCTTTAGATGATTTCTCCTTTTTAACCTTTTCGATCTTATGTGCTTCCTCTTGCACATCTCTAATGATTTCTGGTGCTACTAAAGTACCAAATGGATCAACATATCCTGTTTCTACTTGCACCTCCTCTTCTTCACTGAGGAAATCACTTGATTCTTCCTCTATGTCGATCACTTTTCCCCTATACATCATCTTTTCTTCACTGTCATTGCTCTCAATTTGCACAGTTTCTATAGTAATAGGTTTGGCCTTACTAATTTCTCACTCTTGCAGCCTCTCCCCAGCCAGCTTTGCCTTCACCTTTATGAACGTTTGTCCTGGTTCCATTGGAGCAAAAGTACTGGATATACTTCTCATTTTCTCCCTCACTTCTTGGGCTCCAATTGTATCTTTTGGTTTTGAGGACTCGCCCTTTGAAAAACATATTGGGATTGCCTTCATGACTGATGGTCCTGTTGCCTCCTTTGCAGCTTGTGCTTCTTCTTCACTAATCTGATGGCTCATGGACTTTGCATCAACAAAAGTTTGAGATGCCACTGCTACTATTATGCCTAAAGCATATGGATCCATCAGTGTAGCATCCTTATTATTTTCCATAATTCTTGCCTCTACAAATTTTCTCTTCTTCTCATAGAAACATTGTAGGTCCTCACTGGGCTCTGCCTTTCTCTTCCTTCCCTTCTTTGGGAATGTAACTTCTTTTCCTTCAGCTTTAAGCTCGTCTATCCTATCATTAAGCCATGTCTTTGAAAATAATATCACTGGCTTTGTCAAAACATCCAATGATGTGTTCCAGGGCTACAACCAATCAGGCTCTCTAATGGGAGCCAGTCTAGCTTGTGCATAACTCTGCTGTAACAATTGATCATCCTCCTTAACCTCTGGAGGGACATATATATCGCCAATAGACCTTATTTTCTCCACAGTCAATCTTTTGTGAGCCCTTTTCCTTACCTCCTTGTCATTCTGGCAGTTAGCCCAGAAATCTTCAATATGTACTTGTTTGTATTTCTTGTCTACGAAGTTCTGAATTCTATGGAAGGGGTCAAATCTTCATGCTAAATCAAACTCTTTGAAGCCATAATACCTCAATTCTTTCTCTGAATAACCTGCCACCTCCTCACTAAAACAAGAATATCTGCCAATTGCCCATGGCAGTTTCACATTTCCCTTGTTGTTAAATTTCCTCTTGTACATCCTGAAAGCATTCAAATTCTACCTCAAAAACTCCAACACAATTATCTTGTCAGAAGGATACCTAGGAAGCATAAATGGCTTCCCCTCAAAACCCTCAGTTCTTATATAAGTAAAGTGTTCAAACTATATAAACCATGACCTGTGCAATCCAATTGTGCTCGCAGCATCCTTGGACAATCTTTTATCAGGCTCTTCCCTTAATATTCTTACCAAGTAAGTATAAAAAACATCACTAACCAAAGTAAAATTATTTAAGGCATTCTTTTCCTACAAGATAGGGTAATGTTCATACACTAGCCTCTGATTAGGGCCATTTCCCAAAACACCAATCCTTTCTATCCCATGAATAAAAGGACTAATTGCTGCAGCACAAGAATACAACACATAAGAAGAAAAATAAAATGGCAAGCCCTTTTCCTACCTCAACATGGCCTGTCTCCAAATAGCCGTACTAATGGCCTTAGCCCAATGAATTTGCCCTTGTTCCTTCTCACCTGTTCTCAAGTATTCTATGACAGTGAACATCCAAGGTTCACATTTGGTGGCATCCCTCAGTCCAACCAGTCTGCTCAGCATGGTGATCATCAAATATATCTCCTCCCTGGAATGTATTCTCATCAGATTTTTAGGGATTCTAGCCACTGCCTTTGGTTTGTTCTCTGGACTATACCAGTGGCGAAGTGTTTTACCCTTACAATCACCCTCATTTGTGTAGAAACTCTCATTATACTGATCTATATCAATGTCCATCATCTTGTCAGAGATCTCCAACCTAAAAGTGCCAACAATCCCATCAGGAGTCAAATCAACAATTATTTTATCGTAGAGCATAACCATCTTGGTACTTGGGTTATACATTATTACATAGTCTAAGCACAAATTCCTAGCCTCCATCACCAATGGGAAACCTGTAGCTCAGTATAACCCACTATCCCAAATGCATTTCATATCGGGAGTAGCATCTGCAGCAGTAATCCTTTTCAACACATCTTCCGCATCATAGTTTCCTATGTTAGTATCTGTCCCCACTCCATTCATGCTGACCAGGGTCGGACACCCTCTATGTATAGGTAATTCTTCTTTCTCCACCTCTTTCCATGGTTTTCTTTCCTTTTTTATATCTTCCCCTGTATCCTTCTTTGGTTTAGGGGCCATCCTGTAGAAGTATACATGTCTCAATTTTCTTTTTCACTTCATATCTAGGGTTTTACTGTGAATGCCTATTTTCTACTATTTACCCTAACTTCTAACCTCCTTGAATTTGTTAAGCTCTATTTATCTATTTAACAGTTAAAATAGTAACTTGAACAAATGCATGCATTTTGAAAGTGAAATTACTGGAATTAATAGTTGTGCTTTACCGTTCAAAATTTAAACGGGGTTCCAAGATAAATACCTGTTTCTATGACCGTTTAACCTTTTGATGTTGACTTACTTTACCTTTCACTTTCACCCAGCAACTGTAACTTCACTAATTTGGTAAATTCCATTCAATTTTACTGTGACGTCTTTTCTGCAAAATTCAATGTTTAACAATATACCTTGAAAGCAAAATAACAATAATTCTGCCCTAACCCATGTTAAATTCCATTTTCTTGAGTGTTAAATTCATATTAATTACAACCATTAATGCGCTACGACCTTTAGCTTTCCTTTTCTGTGCTTGAGAGCTTTGAACTTTTTTTGACTGTTAGCTTAATTGAACATGCATTTTCTTTTGTATATTTCATTGTATGTTTTCCTTTGTATAACCGCATATACAAACACACTATACAAACATTCCTTACCTTTTGTTCCTTTGCAATGCCCTTTGATCCTTTGTATATCGGGATTGTATATTATAAATATACAAGCACCAAATATACCAAGACTTCTCCATTTTTCACTCTTTTCTGGCATCCGGCTTGTATTTCCGCTTTGTATCTCTGAATGTACATCATAAAATATACATGTTTATTATACAAGCTGAAATGTTCATATAGTTGGGTCCACTTTACCCTTTTGCTTTGCCACTTCCGCGATGCCTTTACTCTTTATCGAGCCTTCAGACCTTAAACTACTGTAAACTGCATTGTATATACCCTCGGCTCCATAATGTATAAAACCTTATATATTTTTCTTTGTATACTCTGAAACATACAAAGACAAAACATACAACAAGTTAGCCACATTTCATAATGATTTCAATTCCAGCCATTGTATAAAGTGAAATGTGCATCGCAATATACATCAAATCCAAATGCATCATTTATACTGTATTTTAATTCCCTTTCGATTCCGTGTTGTATAAAACTCAATGTACCTCTCGATTTATATTTCGTGCTTGCCAAATATACAAGTGCCAAACATACAACAGTATTCCATAATATCTTCAGGTCTGGTTTGTATAAAGTGCAATGTATATCAGAGTTGTACATTATAAAATATACAACACCAAATATACAGGGACTTTATTATTTATGATAACCTTTCAGTTTCGTGCTGTATATGATTCCTTGTATCTTTGATTGTATATTTTGTACTTGCCAAATATACAAGTTCCAAATGTACACCGATTGTACTAAATTTAATACTTCTTCAATTCCACGCTATGTATAATCCCTTGTATATTTATTTGTATGTCTCACACTTGCCCAATATACAAACTAAAAAATACATAGCGGATATCAATCGTTTATTCATCTCAACCTTAACTTTTTTGGGTTCGACTTGTATATTGGAGATAAAACATTATCACAGAATGTATACAAGTACAAGATTATATAAAACCTGATTACCCTTCCTTTTGCGACCAACACCAAGACTCGATATACAAACACATTTGTATATGAGATGACCCTGCATATACAAATAACTTTGTATATATAAGGCACAAACCCTCTAATTGTACATTTACCAAAAACATCAATAACTTGCAAAATACAGCAAATTTTAAAATAATTCAAAAAGTAACCCCTATTTATTTTCAACAAAGAATTCACCTCAACTTTGACCTAGTACTTAATGTTATTTTTTTTTTCTATTCTCACCAAGGTTTGTATTAAACCTACCTTTTCCCTTTACCACCAAGCAAAACCCACACACAAAAGCAACCAAAAGCCATCTACAATAGGGGTCCTCATTTTGCTAAGGAGTAAAATGGGGCATGTTGTGAGCATCACAACACTATGGTTGGGTGGTTAGAACCTCCATTGGCTTTGTTGTGTTTTTATGGCTTATTGTAGGTTTTGGCTAAGAAAGAGGGAAAGAAGGAGAAAGAGTCTCCTTATGGATCCTAGGCTATGTTTAGAGCATTAGTAATTTGTTAAGGCCTTGAAAAAGATTATCTCAATCAACTTTGTAAAGGGAAGGGAAGAGAAATATATTTACCATTTTGTGAATGTTGGGGTTAGTAATCTTATTGTATTTATGAAAGGAAGCAAGAAATAAATAAATTTTCATTGGATGACTACATGGAATTTTAGTTGTAAATAAATGTTTGGATATATCTCTTAAACACTCTCTCCTTCTCTCTCCCTCTCGCATTGAACTAATATGCTTAATATTATTTTAGAAGGAAAGAAATTTAAGTTATGGAAATAAAATAATTTTTATCCCTATCCTTGTATATTCAAATATACTAAATCCAAAATTAAATAAATATGGTTTTTTTGGTGACCTATCTCTATGATATTGATTTAGGTATATTGAATGGAAAATAAGTTATGCATTTATCCTAAGGTGAAGAAATATTATTTCATCATCCTTACATTGATATGAAAAAAATAGAAAGTATTCATTTGCACATTTATTTGCATGACTAAATGTTCTACTTTGTCATTATTATATATTAAACCTATGCTTCTATATAAGCCTTATCATTAGACAATGGACAATATCTTTAGACAAACACTTACGGAGTTCTCGAGAGAGGAAATGTTTGACAAAACCTATGAAAGGTGGAGAGTAGCTCTGTTGGAGGGAGGATGAAGCGGACCTATACCCTGCGTAAGTGGCTAAACAAGATTTCAGGGGATGTGGTGATGGAAAATTTTCTGGCTTTGATAGAATAAGACATCAACAACCTAATGCTACAAAAGTGGCTCTCCAAGATACTATCTTTGGCAAAGGATGTGGACCGTTAAGATGGCAAGAATCTAAGGGAAGCAATGACAAATTTCCTACTCGACCCTAGCACCACAAGGGGTTGCTGGAATGTATTTAGCATGGTACAATCTCTCACTCTAGCTACATTGACATCTATAGTTGTGGCTTCCATTCTAGTTCGTGAGGATATGGTGGAAGCTTCAAAGGTGGCAGAGGAAAATCATGAGATCATTCTTGGCCATGTCCATGATGTGATGCTAAGCGTGGTGGAGACTCGCAAGACGGTGGAAAGGATAGCTGCAAAAATAGGGGTTCCAGTGGAGGAGCATGCTTAGCCCAAATGCAGGTATGCCTATGATGACAAGGAAGACATGGTGGATCTGACAGGAAAACTAGATATGTAGGTTTAAGTTGTTTAGTTAGTTTTGTTGTAAAATAGTAGATGGGGAGAGGGCCTTGTAATTTGACCTCTCACCATGTTTATGTTTCTGTAATGATAGTTTAAGTACAGACAGGCTATGCCCTATTTTTGGATGGATCCCTGGTCCCTAACTAGGGTTCATACAACAAATATGTGTTTGTGTGTGTGAAAAGAATAGAAAGTATTCATTTACACATTTAGTTGCATGACTAAATGGTCTACTTTGCCATTACTATAAAATATTAAACCTATGCTTCTATATAAGCCTCATAGAATAAATATAAAGTAACTAAAACATTTTTTAGTTTAAAATCATTGTTTCCCTATGTTTTTTAACTTTGTTTTAAAAATATAGAGATAGAATAATATATCAAAATTCAATTATTAAATATTAAATGTTATGGAAATAAGTTAAGTTTAATTTTTGAGAGATTAAAAAAATGTAAAAAAGAAATAAATTAGAGAAATAAAAAAATGAAAAGAGAGTTTAAATAAGGGGAGCCAGGCAGGAAGGACCGAATCCCTAACCTGCCTCTACATGCCTTGTGGGGGCAGGGGTCAGAAACCCCAACCCCACAGTGCCTGCAGACACTGTGGGGGCAGGGGCTCCGCTCCCCTCCCGCCCACAGGCCTACTACCTGTGTAGGCTATAGGGTGAGCCCTGTGGACTACATAGGTCCATAGACTTGTGGGTCAGTAGGCCCCTGTGGCATTCAGTGATGTTTTTGTAACTCATTTCAGCACTATGTCTTGTTTTTATTCACCCCCCTGTATCATATTTTGGCCTTTGATCTTTACATAACATATATTCTATATATGCATCACATATATACTATGTATACATAGTTTTTTGTGTATACACAACACTTTATATACACAATATATATTATGTTTTATAATACATATTTATATTTTATTATATGTATTTCTTCAAAATAATGTGTTTTCTCTAATAGATCATATATATATACACTCTTGGATTAAATATATAAACATATTTATGGAAATTATACATGTTATATATTTTATCCTTTTATTATTCCCACATCAATGTTGGGATAATATTTTAAATCAAAGGAGATTTTAGTTTTATATCTTTTAAACAATAGTAAAACTATAGCAAACTTTAGAAAATTGAATATAGGAGAAATAGAGGGAATATGTTTTGTTGCAAAATAAAAAATGTAAACCTCTAAAATTAGAAAACTTTTCCAGAAATTATAGAAATATTTTAAACCAAATCTACTAGCATCAAATAGAAAGATCAGCCTTGAGGAAATAAGCTTTCCCCTAAGGAGAGAGATTTCCTCATTTAGCCTCTCTTCAAACCTGCAAGCAAAAATGAGCTCTTTTGAAGACCTTAGAGAACTTATAAGCATTAGGGTTTGAGAGTTGCCCTAATTCATTTAGTTCTCTAATCCAACTTAAGTTTAATTAAACTCACTTTAGAATAATTAAACTATCTTCCTAACATTCTATAGTTAGGAGTTGGATTTTTAATTAATTATTAATTAATACTCAACCTTAGGGAAATTTATTTTCCCTATAATTTTAATTAATTTTTCTAAGTTAGGATTTGATTTACTAAGTAAATTTTATGGCTTTTTAATTGTCTTTTGATGGCAATTATTATCCCTTGTGCTGGATCAATTATCGAGACACTTTAGGTAGACTAATAATGGACCTTAATTTATTAAAGATGTTATAGTCTATTTAATTATCTTCTATCTTTTTAAATAATGTTAAATTTTATAACCTTCATCTATGGCACATATATTTCAACTAAATGTTGGATTTGATTATCATCATTTCAACATTATAATTAATTAAATCTTTAATTTAGTTAATTAGATTTTATCGTATAAACTAGGGTTTTAGGTCCTACTTCTAAAGGGGACTATTCTTCACTTCAGAATATAGAAACCTTTGGGGCATGTTACATGATGGTAGGGACTCCCCTTAAAGCAATTCTTGTTGTACAACCTAACCCTAACTTGGTTTTCATCATAATTGAAGGGGTACAAAAGGAGTTTCGCACTACCATTCCTGAGCATCATACTTCCCCGCCTTAGTGTGGCGTGCCAAACGTGTGTTGCACAAGCAACAGAATTAGGTGCACATGATCAACCTATGTGCATGTTGCACATAAGTACATTGAGTGATGTTTATTATCTAGATTTATGAAAAAAAATTGTTGGTTGTGTTTCATGTCCATGTGTTAAATTGTGGGCATGACACCTCCATAATGTCTTTGAAATTTATATAAATATACAACCTCTTGGGTGAAAACTTCAATGCCTAAGTTACATCATGGTCAAGATTAAAATGTCCTAGGTCTAAATTCAAATTTTGGATAAGTCTAACTTAAGAAATTATATTTTAAAATAACACAACATTAAAGTGCAACACAATCTCAAGAAGCTCTATCTTTGTTAGCCTCCTCTCCATCAATAAGATCATTGATGATAACTTTATTATCCATGGAACCTTCTCTCCTTTTGTATTCCTTGAATGTAGTTAGGTACTTATTCATTGCTTCCATATCTAATCCATCTACAAAATTGGATCTGAAATGATAAGTGATAAATGCATTTGTAATTTGGTACTACTTTGTGTGTCTCTTTGGCATTTTCTTTTCAAACTCTTTGAATAAAAAAATCAATTTCATCAACTTATCAAGAGAGCTTGGGTTAAAACACAATAGATTATTGTGATCCTAATGTATCACCCCCTTTAAATGTTTCTTGAGGCTTGTTGCATCATTAATATCTTAACTATTTTTGTACAATTGTCTTTACATTTTGTTAACTAACTCTTGGACCTCAAATATATAATATATATTGTATCACTATGAGTATCTTTGAGTTTGTTCATGCCCTCTTCCAAGAAATCCACCATCATATTAATTATTTCTATCCATTCATCTAGCAATTTGGTGTCTACCCTATATAATATGCCCTCTTTCACTAATGTATTAAAATTCATTTTCAACATTATGTTTAGGTGAAGAAAATTTTGGGAATGGCTATTTGAATCATCTTAGAATTCTTCTATAAAATCTTTTAACATGTCTCCTTCTAATTTGACTTTGTCATGTGTACTCATGGCTTCATC
Source organism: Cunninghamia lanceolata (assembly GCA_027924645.1). NCBI lineage: Eukaryota > Viridiplantae > Streptophyta > Pinopsida > Cupressales > Cupressaceae > Cunninghamia > Cunninghamia lanceolata. The sequence goes on along the minus strand of BSBN01000958.1, from coordinate 4,903,584 downwards.
TATTACTTTGGATCCATACATGAGTAGATCATTCATCCATTGCTTGGTTGAAGAGGTAATACATTTCATTTCATCAAGAGTTGATGTTTCTTGCTGTGAAATTACCATTAGAGTAGCAAGGGTACCATCTAAGGACTATAAGGTAATTACCAACTATTTGATGTAGGAGATCAATTGAGTAACCTTCTCCTTTAGGTTTTTTCTAATTTTCTAATCTTTGTTGATTCTAGATACAACACCAAAAATAGTGGTGTGTATACCTTGGATGTCTGCTCCTCTAAATTGACTTCTTAAATCAACCCTAGAGATCTAGAAATTTGATGGCAATATCTTTTTGTCCACTTTATCCACCAAAGGCATTGGGTTATCCCACAATAGTGTGTCCCACATTTTCGCCAAAGTAGGACATTTAAATTGACATTTTAAACCAAATATTCACTTTTTGACACCTATAGCAACTAAACTGTTACGAATTTGAAGATGATATGAACTAGTGATTTTTGAGATTTTGTGTGTAGATTCTGAATGTATTTTTTTAAATTTAAGAAATAATTTGTGATTTTTTTACGTAACTTTTAATTAACTTATTTTTTATAGTTAACAACATTTTTTAAAAGTGACATTTATACCATACACCATAACTTTTTTTTTATAGAAACGATCAAATTATAAAATTTTAAACATAGATTTGTAACACCAATATCTAGTGTGTAGATATTTTTTCATAATTTTGTGTTACATATATTTTTTTAATTAATTTTTGAAGTGAGATTAATTATAATTCATACATAGGTTCATACCATACAACATAACTTTTTCTATATGTATCAAAATTAAACTTTTTTTCTTTTGTTGACAAAAGGACATTAATACCTAGTGTGTAGATATTTTTCATATTTTTTTGTCTATATTTTTATTTTTCCGTATGTTTGGAATAGAGACCTTGATGTTTGGTGAAAACCTATGTTCACTAGAAAATAGAAAATAAATATAATAATAAAATGAAATATATTCAAAATAATACTTCCTAGAAAGCTTATAATAAGGGCTACATACTTACAAAATAGAATTTCTAAATGACTTCATTTGATCCCCCAAAAGGTGAAGCAAAATTAATTTTTGTCAGCATTTTGATAGGTGTGGCAGATACTCCATTGAGGTTCTGATTTAAGAATAGTGGGTTCTTTTCAAAGGGGTTTGATCTAAGGGGGTTTTATATAACTCCCTTTAATTAAACCCCTTTATATGGAACCCCTCAAGGCTTAAATCATTTATTTTTCTAAAAAATATGTGATTTCAGACAAAAATTAGTATGTCCCAAGTTTGGGACTCAATATTGTGGGATCACCCCATTACAATTTCTATAATTCTTGACCCTAAGGCATCTGTGAATATAGTATATAGTGTTCTTGGCTTCTTCCTTGTTGGTGGGATGTCTAATATGGTATAAATGGTAGAAAAACTTTTGAAATAGGATTTACAATCTTTTTCCTTTTTTAAATATTTTATTAAGCAATGTAGGAATAGTTGGGCCACTTAAGATGAATTTTGGGGGTGCCTATAGATGTCTTACATCCCATCTTGAACTAATTTTTCTTCACTTGGTTTTTATTTCTCTTCCATTTTATTTTCCTCTTGTAGCTTTTGCTCAAACTCATCCATTATTTCTTTATCTTGCATCATTAGGGTTTTATCATCCATGTCTCCAAGTGGATCTTTTTCTTGGATTTTCTTTCCATATTTCTCATATTTGGAGGCTAGTTCATCTTCATGCCCTATATCTTGTAAATTATCATCTTCCTAAGTTGTAAACTCCTTATATTTTACATCTATTTCCACTTGTGTTTCTCCTTGATTCATAGCTCTTTCCTTGACTTCTTTGTCTATTGATTTCTCTTGAGTATCTTGTTCTATGTCTTCCTTAGTTTGGGCCACTTTTTCCTCTAGGTTTGGTGAGCTACCTATATATGCTTGGAAAGGGAGGACAAGAATTGGGTTGAGAATGAGAAGGGGTTCTTTCAGGGGATGAAATGGAAGATGAAACCTTTTAGGTAATACCCTCTGTAGTAGGCTTCTTGACAAGAAAATCATGTGGAGTAGGAATTTTGACACTTGCATCAATTATTTGAGTGGGTGAAGAGGTAGGTTCATTATTGGTAGGGGACACAATGATCCAAAAATAATGTATAGAAGTTTTTTTTAGGTGATGGAAGAGGTACTTGTATAGGGGTTTGAGATGGATCTTCTAAGACAAGAGTAGAGATAGGAATTTGTAAAGGAAAAATGAGTTCCTAGCTTTGGGCTTGTTCTTGTTGATGTAGGAGCATCCAGTGGTGTAAGGGCAATCTTGCATCACCCAAAAAGAAGATAATTCAAAATCATTGTAGTTGTTTTCATTTCTTTCCATAACTAGTGTTTTTGGTTCCATAATATCTAGAATAATGATGTAGGTCTTTCAGTTTTTCCAAAACTGCTAAAAATAGCAACCTGCCTATTTTGGAAAGTGTACCTGCTATTTTAGGAAAGTTTGCATTTGGGCATGGATTGAAGCAAACAATTACAAAAAATTACATAACAAAAATATAAGACCTTTGGCGAAGGAATCAGGCAAAGATCATTTGTGAGCTGAAAGATATTAAAGTTTTTGTTTTCTGAAAAGCCCCTAAAAATTTCTAAAACGAGATATGAGGCACTAAAACATCCCATAACATCCTAAAAAGTTGATGGAAATTTGTTTATGGATTTCCATCATGATAGTTCACATCACAAGATTTCTGGCACTTAAACGATTTGTCAATCAGACATTCGGATCAAAAGTTATGCTTCTCGGAAGTTGACCTACTTTTGGAGGGAGTTGTAAATTTCAAATTTTAGCTGGAGGCTGCCAAAAAGTGCTTTTTATGACTATTTTGAGAACCCTGGGTAGTAGTAGAGTTAAGGGGGCTATTGGAGAGTCAAGAATAGGTGGGAAAATAGAAACCCTAGCTAATTTGGGGTTACAGAAGGCTGAAGATTCTAGAGTCTTGAGGTTGGGGAAAGCTGTAATGTGTTGTAGCCAGTAGAGGATTCATCCTCTGATTGTAATTAAGCTTTTGTAATGTAATGAGTTACCCAGATCAATAAAAGAAATTTATATTTTCTGTGTTCAATTTCTGTTGTTGTGCATTTTATGATTTACCCCCTTCATCAAGTGGTATCAAAGCCAGGGTTCCTGAGTGTGTAGACAGATTGTCGACCATGAGGCAGTTTGCACCAAGACCTGAGGTTGTGGGTTTGATGTGGAGACCAAGATGGCTCCTCAAAGAAATCTTGTTGGGAGGAATGCTTTGACGGAAGAGGGTTTTAGAGCCCTACAAAGGCAAATCGATGCATTGCAAGAGGAGTTGCGAAGAGGGTTTGAGCCAAGAACAAGAGAAGAAAGTGAAGATGAAGTTGAAGAAGAGCTATCTGAGGATGAACAAGAAGTTGCAGGAGATCCTATAGAAGTTAGGTTGTTGAGGGCCATTTCAAAGATTGAAAAGAGGCCCAGGATCGAAGTTTCTACATATTCTAGAGATTTGAATCTGGAACAGCTTATTGATTGGATCAATGACATGGAGGAATATTTCGAGTATGAAGATGTAGAAGACCCAGATCGGGTCAAGTTTGCAAAAACAAAATTGAAGGGTCATGCCAATATTTGGTGGAAGGAGGTCCAGTTAGAGAGGAACATAAGAGGAAAAGGAAAGATCAGTAGATGGGATCATATGGTGGAGAAACTGAAGAAGCAGTTCATTCTTGTGGACTATGAGATGGAGTTGTTGAAGAAGCTGCAAGGACTGAAGCAAGGTAACAAGTCTGTTAAGGAGTATATAGAAGAGTTTTATAAAATTACTATCAAGACAGGCCATGTAGAGCCCAACAAGGAGGAGGTAGCCCGTTACATTAATGGATTGAGGCCAAGTATTCAAGAGGAGTTGAGCCTGGTCAGAATGACCACCATAGAAGATGCATACCAGTTTTCCCTAAAGGTGGAAGAGACGCTGAATAAAAGATTTGACAGCAAGCAAAGGGGAAGAGGTCAAGGCGGAAGGACTAGTGGAAGACCCTATGGGGGCTGAAATGAAGATTCAAAGAAAAGTGAAGAAGCCGGCACCAGTCAAAATCAGAGAGGAGATAATACCTACTGCCCTTGTGACCAAAACAATGGTGAGCAAAGAGGAAGAGGAAGAAGCAGACCTAGGCAAGGACCTGGAAGACGAGGTTTCAGAGGAACCTATTTCTAATGTGGAGAAGAAGGGCATTGAGCATACAAGTGTCCGCAACATCAAGGAAGGACAAATAGAAGACCTGAAGGTAATGCATGAGTTGCACATGTAGATGAAGATGCACATTCTAAGCATTCTGAAGATGCTGAAAGGGGAGAAACCCTAGTTGTCAGAAGAACCTTGTTGAATGAGGAGAAAGAACTAAATCAGAGGAAAAGTTTATTCCACAAAAGGTGCAAATGTGAAGGTAAGTGTTGTGATATTATTATTGACAATGGAAGCATTGATAATCTTGTTTCAAAGGAGATGGTTGATAAGTTGAAGTTGACAAGAAGAAAGCATCCACATCCATATCGGATTGCATGGTTGCAAAAGGACCACCGAGCTTTGGTAAATGAGCAGTGTTTAGTGAAGTTCAAGATTGGGGACTACCATGATGAGGTGTTGTGTGATATCATAATGATGGATGCATGTCATATGTTGTTGGTGAGGTCATGGCAGTATGATAGGAGCATTGTCCATGATGGTCGTGCAAACACAATTCCCTAACAAAGGATGGAGTTCATCACAAGTTGAAGCCCTTGAAGGAGGTGGAAGAAAAGGTATGTAGTACTACCAGAATTTGCTTGGTAGATGGTAGAAAATTTTTGGAGGGTATGAAGCATGAGTGTCATTGCTGTGCACTGATTCCTAAGATTAGTCAAGATAAATGTGAATATGTACCAGCAGAAGTCTCAGATATGTTGGAAGAATTTCAGGACATTATCTTTGATAATGTACCAGAAGGTTTACCACCAGTAAGGAAGATAAGTCATCAAATAGATTAGATACTAGGGTCTAGTTTGCCAAACAAGGCAGCCCATAGAATGACTCCAGTAGAGAGTGAAGAGTTGAACAGACAAGGTCAGGAGTTGTTGAGGAAGGGATTGATAAGAGAGAGCCTAAGTCCATGTACGATACCTGTAGTACTAGTACCAAAGAAAGATGGAGAGTGGAGAATGTGTATAGACTCTCGAGCCATCAATAAGATCACAATCAAGTATAGATTTCCATTGCCCATAATGGATGACATAATGGACTATTTGAGTGGAGCCAAGTACTTCATGAAGATTGATCTGAAGAGTGGGTATCACCAGATCCGAATAAGAGAAGGAGATGAATGGAAGACAACCTTCAAGACCAAGGAGGGTTTGTATGAGTGGTTAGTCATGCCATTTGGGCTAACCAATGCACCGAGCACATTCATGTGGCTCATGAACGAGGTACTAAAAGAATTTTTGGGAAGTTTTGTTATTGTTTATTTGGATGATATTTTGATTTTCAGTCAGACTTGGGATGAGCATTTGATGCATATCAGAAGAGTTCTAGAGAAGCTGAGGGAGGAGAAGCTGCTGATTAATTTAAAGAAATATAGTTTTGCAAAGAAGGAGTTGGTATACCTAGGATTTTTTATCCTAGAGGAAGGTCTTAAGATGGACCTAGAAAAATTAAGGGCTATCATTGAATGGCCTACGCCAAGGAGTGCAATGGAGGTATGATCTTTTCATGGTTTGACTAGTTTTTATAGAAAGTTTATCAGGAATTTCAGTAGCATTTGTGCACCCCTAACTAAGACAATGAGAGGGGATAGAAAATAGTTTAGATGGACTAAAGGAGCAGACAAGAGATTTGATACATTAAAGCAAAAAGTCATAGAACAACCCATTGTGGCACTTCCAGATTTCAATAAGGTATTTTAGGTAGATTGTGATGCTAGTGGTAGTGGTATAGGAGCTGTTTTGAGTCAAGAAGGTAAGACCATTGCCTATTTTAGTGAGAAGCTTAATGATGCCAAGAAAAAGTATTATGTTTATGATCAGGAATTTTATGCAATAGTTCAGGATTTGAAGAAATGGAGTACAAAGGAGTTTGTTTTATATACTAATCATTAGGCTTTGCAGTATCTTAATAGTCAAGGAAAGTTAAATCAAAGGCACTTAAAATGGGTTGAGTATTTGTAGAGCTATACTTTTGTTTTGAAGCACAGGAGTGGGAAGTCCAACAGAGTTGTAGATGCCTTGAGTAGAAGGCAGAATTTGTTGACAGAAATGAAGATAGATGTTGTTGGATTCGATGAGCTCAAAAGTTTGTATCCTGAAGATCTAGATTTTGCAGAGGCTTGGAAATCTTGTCTGGAACCTGTTACTTGGGATAGGACAAAATGGTTGGATTTCATAATCCAAGATGGCATGTTGTTTAGAGGAAGCCAGTTGTCATTCTGAGGAGTTCCATGAGAGAGAACCTGATTAAGGAGAAGCATAGTGGAGGATTGGCTAGACACTTTGGTCGAGATAAGACTATTGCTATTGTTGGTGAAAATTATTATTGGCCACAGTTGTAGTAGGATGTGAGCAAATTTGTGCAAAGTTGCAGAGTATGTCAGATGGTGAAAGGAGTAAGTCAGAATACAGGTCTATATCAACAACTACATGTACCCGAGAAGCCATGGGATGATATTAGTCTGGATTTTTTTCTTGGTTTACCAAGGACACAGAGAGGACATGATTCCATTTTTGTGGTGGTGGATAGATTCTTGAAGATGGCACATTTTATTCCTTGCAAGAAGACTAATGATGCGGTTCATATTGCAGAGTTATTTTTCAGGGAGGTGGTGAGATTACACGGTCTACCAAAGAGCATAGTTTCAGATCGAGATACCAAGTTTGTTGGTTATTTCTGGAGCACATTATGGAAGAAGTTGAAGACAGAATTGAAGTTCAGTTCTGCACACCATCCACAGACTAATGGACAGAGGGAAGTGGTGAATAGGAGTTTGGGTAACCTACTACGATGCTTAGTAGGAGATAAGCCCAAGGGATGGGATTTGATTTTACTACAGGTAGAATTTGATTACAACAATTCTGTCAATAGGAGTACTGGTACATCACCATTCCAGATTGTATATGGAAATAGCCCGAGAAATGCTTCTAAGTTAAGGAAGCTAGACAAAGGAGAAAAGACAAGTGCTGAAGCTGAAGACTTTGCAGAACACATGAAGAATTTGCAAGAAGAAGTGAGAAAGCACATTAATAAGATGAATATTCAGTACAAGGCTAAGGCAGATCATAAGAGGAGGTATAAGGAGTTCTAGGTAGGAGATGAAGTGATGGTTCACTTAAGACAAGAAAGGTTCCCAATTGGAACATATGATAAGTTAAGAATGAAGAAATTTGGACCATGTAGAATCCTGAAGAAGCATGATTCAGGAAATGCATATGAGGTATACCGAGTGGGATCAATATTTCCCCTATTTTCAACATTCCTGATTTATCAAAATATCATGAAGGTGGAATAGAGGATGGACCAACAGAAGTGCAGTGGAGTATTCCGGCATCTACTTCAATGGAGGAGATAGAAGAGATCTTGGATAGCCGTGTGGGAAGAAGTACTCAGAACAAGAAATATGAAGAATATCTGGTAAAATGGAAAGGAAGGCCTATTGAAGATTCTTCTTGGTTGTCTAAGGCAGAGGTTGACCATTTAGGTTTTCCTCACACAAACATCTGAGATGTGACAGGGTCACTTCTCAAATTACCCTAGGGGTCTAATGCAGGAGTATCTAGTGGTGTAAGGGCAATCTTGCATCACCCAAAAAGAAGATAATTCAAAATCATTGTAGTTGTTTTCATTTCTTTCTATAACTAGTGTTTTTGGTTCCATAATATCTAGAATAATGATGTAGGTCTTTCAGTTTTTCCAAAACTGCTAAAAATAACAACCTGCCTGTTTTGGAAAGTGAACTTGCTATTTTAGTAAAGTTTGCATTTGGGCATGGATTGAAGCAAAAACTTACAGAAAGTTACATAATAGAAATATAAGACCTTTGACAAAGGAATCAGGCAAAGATCATTTGTGAGCTAAAAGATATTAAAGTTTTTGTTTTCTGAAAAGCCCCTAAATCTTTTTGAAATGAGATATGAGGCACTAAAACATCCCATAACATCTTGAAAAGTTGACAAAAATCCATTTATGGATTTCTGGCATGATAGTTCACATCGTGAGCTTTCCGATGCTTAAAACAGTTCGTCAATCAGACACTCGAATCAAAAGTTATGCTTCTCGGAAGTTGACCTACTTTTGGAGGGAGTTGCAAATTTTGAAATTTAGCTAGAGACCGCCAAAAAGTGCTATTTATGACTATTTTGAGAACCTTGGGCAGTAGTAGAGTTAAGGGGGCTATTGGAGAGTCAAGAATGGGTGGGAAAATAGAAACCCTAGCTGATTTGGGGTTACAAAAGGCTGAAGATTCTAGAGTCTTGAGGTTGGGGAAAGCTGTAATGTGTTGCAGCTAGTAGAGGATTCATCCTCTAATTCTAATTAAGCTTTTGTAATGTAATGAGTTGCCTAGATCAATAAAAGAAAGTTCTATTTTTTGTGTTCAATTTTTGTTGTTGTGTGTTTTATGATTTACCCCCTTCATCACTTGTGTCATAGGGACTTGAGGTATTGGAGCAATTGTAGTAGCTTGACCTTCCTTAGATGTGTCATCAACCTTGAAGGTGACCTTTGGCTTCCTCTTGAGTGGTGGATCCTTTACTTTGTGTTCTCCCTCGTCATCCAACACACTCAAATTTTGTGTTGGGGCTTCTACTTGAATCCTCTTCTTTTCTTTCTACCTCTTAGGTTTTTCATATTTTTGGAATTTGGGATCTTTTTCCTTCAAATTTTCTAGCTCTTTCTCTTTCTATTTTTCTATCACCTTACCCTTTGGTGGCTTTGGGTCCTTGTTCCTCTTTGACTTTGATTTCTTTGATGTTTAACTCTTCTCTACAACTTTCATTCTAGAAACCTCTAATTCTTTAACTTTTCCTTCAATCTATTTCATGCTAAAATTAATCACCTATTTGTCGATATCATCAAGTGATTATTTTTCTTCTATCCAATTTATATGAGTAATTGATAATTTATATACCTAGGTTATAATAGACCTCACTTACAAATTTTCCATCATTTAAGATTTTATTAGGTACCTCTAATATTTTGAAGGCTTTCATCAATCTCATTAGCTCAATATTCCAAGTAGTATTTTAAATATGACACATGATTAAGATGTGAACCTACAAATTTCTCCAAGATCCATTTAGGGTCAAAAGAATTAATTTTTTCATGAATATAAAATTCTAAATTTTATATCTCTACATCTAAATTTCTAACATGAAATAAAGAAGAACACGTATAGGAATTGATGGTGATGGGACACTAGACACTAGTTCAATGTTTCTCTACTAGAACCTTATGTGTTTCATAGAGATATCTTGTCAACTCCAGAAATACCACCTATTCACTAACATATTTGGGTAGTCTAAAAGGTTCTCCAATGAATCCAACTACCCTAATATATGTGAACTTTAGGAACTAGATAAACTAGTTCCCTCTCTAAAATGACCTTATTGTCTTCTAGAGATAAAATTTTGGTCATGTCCCCTTCTATGCTTCTAATAAGGTAAAATAGGAAGGCATCATTTACCCTTTTGAAATTCATTGCACTCTCTTTGAGCTTCAAGTGGGGGTAATGTTCATATTCCTTGACTTGTCTTTGACCCTCCCCAATGGTTCTAGTTCTTTTAAATCTTGGGAAAAATACTCACATGGCTATTAGGTACACAATATAAGATGTCTTGTAGAACCTCTTAGTCTCTTGGAATTCTACCAATTGCTTATGAATATTGTCACTCAGTAGGGTGTCCAAATATATGATTTGTTTGTCACCTAAAATGATTGAAATAAACCTTACCATCCAATGAGAAATATTCCTAGTAGATGGATGCTCCACTACTTTGTTTAACAAAGTTATCATATCATTAATTTTATTTTTGAAGTCATTTCTCACTAACTATTTAGGGACCTTTGAGATAGTTGGAGTGGTGTTTACTAGCCATGTTTTTTTGAGCGCTTTCAAGTAGGAGTTAGGATTTTCATTAAATAAATCCACCCCATTCATCATTTTTAGTGAAATTACTTCATTACGATGAGGGATCTAAAAGGTTTATGCAATGTTGTCAGAGCTCAAAAACAAGAAGACTACACCTTTAACTCCAATAAATTTCCTTGTCCCAAGGTTATAATTATTTCCACAAGCCATGATCAATTCATGAGATTGAACTAAAGTGGAGAAGCCTGTTTCTTGCACTATTCAATTCTTGAGCATGCACCTATCCTATTTTAGAATCTCCATATATTCTAGTCTTAAATTTCTTAAGGTTGATGTGACCTAGGCTAGTATCTAAGACTTCCTGAAGACTTGATATGGTCTTGGAAGGTGGAAAACCCTATGAAATTTTCTCATGTGTCTAGCTCTAGATTTATTCATAGAACATTCTTATAGAGGGAAATGCATTGAATAAGCACAAGAAATTCCAAAGGAAAAGCTTTTAAAATCTCATATTTTAAGTATACAATAGCCTTGCAAGAATTTAGAATCTATAGGGACTCAAATACTTTGAATTACTAGAAAAGATCCATAATATCCCCACAAACTTGAAAGCTTTTACACTATGTAGAGATATGGAATTCAGAAGGACGTTCAAGCTTAGGAACATTGGTAGACCTCCCCAGAATCCCCACAAACCAGTAAGCTTTTATACTATGTGGAAGTGCGTATAGTGGAAGGAATCATGGATTTGAGAAAAGTGGAAGAACTCTAGGTAAGCTCTGAAAACTTGTGAATTAATGTTCTTTGTATAAAAGTGGGGTTTAGAAGAAGCTAGGAACTTTGACCAACCTAGACATCTTGGGGTTGAGACTTCACAAAGTAGCTAGGGGAATCCTAGGTCAAACTCATATTCAAAATTACAAATCATTATTACATATTCCCTAACAACCCCGAAGGGATTAAATACAACATTTAATGCACACATAGAATAGAGTTTTCTAGGGTGTCCATTAAAGATGAATCTCAACATAAAATGCTTGAAAAAACCCTAACTACAAAAACCATTAATTGAACAATTGAGCAGGAAAAATATGCAAAAAATGTTTAAACAATAATTAAATATTTAGGGTTTGTATTAATCACATTTTTTTCAAGAATAGAATTTATAAGTGAAATCCTAACATCTACTTGGAAAAATATGCGCATAAGCCACAAATCCAACTTTGACAAAAAAATCTTGCAAATTGAATCCCACAACTAGAATATCGCTAGGGAATACACAATAGATGAATGAATGGATGATTAGATAAATAAATGCATGAGAAAATTGATAAATGGAAGAAAGATAACATTTAGGTGTGAAAAGATCATTTGAAAAAGTGAGAATTGACAAGAAAAATCCATTTTATAAAGGCTTTATTCACACATGTAGGAAAAAAAGCATATTGGGGTTATGTGGAGTTATGGAGTGTGGAAGGAAGAGGGGAATATGGAAGCTTAGTAGATTTTACCCTATGTCCCACAAACTCTCAAACTTTTACTAAATGGAGATGCAAAAATTAGGAGGATCCATAGAATTAGGAAGATAGGTAAAAGTCCTTGAAAGGTCTACAAACCTGCAAGCTTACACTATGTAGAAATGAAGAGATATCGATGAGCTTAGTATGTCATGATAATTTCATTGTTTTAAATATATAAAGGAAACTTTACAAAAATGTAGAGATTCCATGGTTGTGAGACCAAACATGAGCAAGGTAAAGTTCCCTAGAAGGTCAACTTCCTTGCAAAGATTTAAATTTCAACACTATGTGGGAATGTAAAAGTCCAAGAGACTTTGGATGAAATTCCCAAAATCTATAGAAACTCCATAATCCCACAAAATCTTCAAAACTTCACAAATCTAACCCTAACCTTTTCTAGAGCACTTCCAAATGACTCTTTTGAATTTTCACATTGAAATTAACTTAAATGCACCTAATAAGGCCAACATAATATACCAAAAGATTCTAAAAATAAATATCTTACTTAAATAACCTAAAAATCTTGAAATGATAGGAATTGTTATGAAAGCACAAAAGAAAGAGGGGGTCCACATTTTGTTAAGGAAAAAATGGGGTGTGTTATGTGTACGAGGTACAATATGAAACACTCGACATATTAGGCTTATGTGTCCTAGGATTTGAGAGGACTAGGTAGGATCTATCCTAAATGAGCTCAATGTAACTCAACTAGACTTGGAAGTAGTTGATCAAGAGCAAATCCAAGTGCAAGCTTGTATCATGCAACAAATACAAGTAAAAAACCAAAGACAATAGGCCTTAGAGTTAGACCTTCTAAAAATTTGTTCAAAATAGAAACCATCACTTGAATGTTTTCCTTGATAATTCTTAGCAAGGACTTAACACAATCTATACAAACAATGAAAAAAATCATATAAGGATTTCCATCACCACACTACTTTAGTGGTTTACTAAAACACACCCCTACATTGCCACCACCATACCACAAATCAATACCCCCATCTACTCCTTCCTCATGAAGAGAGTGATCAAATAGACACTATAACTCCCTCGTAGACAAATCTAGTTGCCACCTTTATGGCACTTCTTCCTCCTGAATAGGGTGGTCCTCTAGATACTTCCCTATTTCACTAGACTCTACCACATAAGTAAGAGTGATGCATCCAAATTTAAGCCCCACATGTGCAATGAATGTGCTGCCCCACTTCCAACTCACACATAGTAGTGGTATGCAAATTTGGAATAGCACATATTTTGGTGAACCTAATATGAAGATAAAATCCTTTTTGGATACACTCTCTCACTCCTCTCATTCCATCCCATCCTCTTTTTCCTTCAAAATCATCACCCCTTTATTATATGGTACTTAAGATACCCCTAAATATTTGGAGTTTGAAAATATCCCAAGGTTAAATTCCCTCCAATAGACCTCTCACACCCACATTTGGTTAGTACATTCCTCCTAATCCCATGGCACATGTTTCAAATAGGTATGACTATGAGGATACTAATTCAAATAATGGATGAAAAAATATGAACACAACACTAGGTTAGGCCAAGATATACCACCGTTGATAACCCCATATGGGTTTAATATCAGAGAAAAAATTTGCAGTTAAACCCAAACCAAACAAAATCCTAATGTGTTTTATTTCAATTTATAGTTCATAGGAAAGAGACTATCTTGGCCACCTATAGGGATATAGCCACTCAAATTAAGAATGAGGTAGATCACCTCAAAAGAGACTTGGTAGATTCCTAAGTAGTCGAAGAGGCCCTTGAAATATTATTCTAAAATTAGCAAGTCTCCACACAATGATCATGGTCTAAAAACCAAGTTGGAGTAACAAAAAATGGGGATACTTAACCCCCACCACACTAATTACAATACCAATGTTAATGTACATCCCACCTCACAGGGGTGAGATGCAACATATGAATCCTACAAAAGAAGAAACCCATAGCCTCCTTGGTATAATGAATTAGGATGGTTGAGGTTAGGGGCACTAAGTGGCTACTACAAAACCTTGTGAAAACAAATGAGAAACTAAGAAATTTGAGTTGGTATCCCCACACAAATCCTATCACCACTATCACAAATGAGCCAAACTAGTAGGTTACCTAATTACCCGTGTATGTCAACTTTTACTTGCACAATGTAAGCAATGAGACATTTGTACCTCCTTTACCTCTATCATATAATGCAATGAATAAATACCAACCTAATAGGATTCCCATTCTACAAACTCAAAGCTATATGATCCCACCAAGTTTTCAACCCCCAAGTATAGTTCTCTAAAGCTACTAGTATTCCCTAGACTCGAACAACCAAACATTCCTTTAAAGATACAACCTAGCTAGCAATTCCCTTCCATAGGAATCATATTTAGAGGAATATCTCCTTCCACACATGACCCATTTTATGGGATCTATATTGAATACCTAAAGGATCCTTGTGTTACTATGATCCATCCCTAAACTCCCTAAGTTCAAGAGAGAGAAAACATAATTCACATATCAAAGCCTACACCACTACCATTCAAGAGATCCTTTTGTGGGATGAGGTTGTTATGAGGATGTTCCCAAAAACTTTATAATCAATTTAGCACTAGACTATTATTACAAACTCCCCAAGGTGTCAATTCACTCCTTTCAATAACTCATTGATGAGTTTGTCCCTACCTCGAATATGAACAAACTAGTAAAGATGACAATCTAAAAGTTCTTGAGTGTCAAGCAAGATTCTAATGAATTAGTCACACATTTCATAACATGATGGATAGAAGTTCTCTACTCATCCATGAGTGTTCCACACAAGGATCATAAAGAACTTTGTGATCTTTTTTGCATTCCCTAAATAGGGATATGTGTGACGAGGCCTAAGAAATCCCCTAGAGATCATATGAGGAAGCTCTTAAGAGTGTCTTGGGAATCAACTAGTCCACAGTCAACAATAGAATGAAGGCATATAATATCAATGGGAGATTGATCACTCAAAACCCAACTAATAACTAAAAAAACAACAACAACAAAAATAACCCCTCAACACCCAAAATCTTGAAACCAAAATCATAACTATAATGGAAAAAAATATGGTGGAGGTTGTAATTACATGAATATGGGAAACCAAAATGTTAAGGTTATTTATTATCCCTTAGAAAAAACTACAACCAAATAAAAAATAGGCAACAAAATGATTGCACCTACAATAATAATTGATAAATCCATATCAGAGGCCCCAAGATTATAATCCTATTAAATTCTACTCTTTCCACAAGATAAGGGGACATGACACTAATACATGTTGAGAGTACAACTAATTAATATCTAAACTCCCAAAGGAACAACACTACCTATTTGTTGATATGATCCTCCTTCAACAAGGCAACCCAAACCATAACCAATAGAGGCCTATTTCCCCTCAAAAATATAATCTATGGATCTACCAGGATCCTTTCCCATCTCATCAATACAATAGTGGTTCCAACCAACCTAGCTCTTCTAAGCCTACCACATTAAGGTCAACCATCACTGCCCTACCAAAAAAACAAATACCCCTAGTTAGTTAGGCATAAAAGGGGAGACCAAAATGCTTGGGCTACTCAAACTTGTCTTGAATGGTGATGTAAGAAATTAATACAACCCCAAAAAGAGAATATCATGGACATGTGGTCTTATTATTTGATCCCACTCTAAGACCTTTCAACCCATATGACCTGATCAAAGACCTCAAGAAAACATTTGTGAAGATCACTTTCATTGATCTTCTAAGGATCTCTCTACCATATCATTCCACCCTCTTCAAGGCTATTATTTAAAGTATTTAAATCATATATTCCCACCTCCTAATGAATATATTAATCAATTCAACCTTAATATAAGTCCATCAAATGTAAATTTATATGATCGAGGTTTTTTATTTGAAGTCAAGTAGATGCCAATTGAAGTTGAGTTATCTAAAAAAAGAATTCTTACCTTGTATTTACAAGTATGGATGTATGATACCTACACTAAAAGGAGCCTCATTGATGCTGGGGCAATAATCACAATTGTTCCCTTATCCTACTTAGAGATAATTAGTTATTTCCACACAATCATCATAGCCTACTAAGACACTTTGCATAGCTATGACAACTTTAGGTAGCAACCATAAAAAAAACCATGCTCACAATTTCCCTTTGACTTAAGATGGTCCCTATAATGTTTTATGTAATAGAAAAAGACATAGGTTAGAAACTATTATTTGGGAGGCCTTGGGTCCTAAAGATAAAGGTGATCTCTTCTACCTTGTTTCAAGAGATCCAATTTAGTCACTTATGAAAGATCTATGTCACTAAGGAAACCTAGATCCATTCAACATGCTCAAGGTAGAAATAACTAGAAAGAATGTGAGCATACCAATTGACTATGATCTTACCGAAAACAAGGTCATGTTACCTAGACCCACACCACAAACCATAATATTGAGAAAGAAGGATGAGGCTTCAAATTTGAGTAAAGGTCAAGGAGAAATAAAATTCAAAAAGAGAGAGGGAGTCTATTCAATTTCTATTCAATACTCACTCAACTTGACCTTACACTCCTTTTAAACTAGTAGCAATCCCATTTGAGGAATACACTAACATATATACCATTAAGCTATCCAAAGATAATGAAGAGAAAGATATCCACATTTATATGATTGACCTCACCCCCAAAGGAATAGATGAGGAGCCATGATCTATCCTAGAATCAAAAGTACCATCATAAATTGTTCTGACATCAAACCTCCATTTTGATGGAGCTATATATAGGATATAGACCAAAGCAAAGGTGATCCTTACCTAACATAGTAGAAGAGTTTTGTTGATGGTGGTTTTAGCACACAACAACGCAGGTGTGATTGCTAGTTTCACACCTCTTTTGAAAAGTATCCTACCCTAGGTAAGAATGCTCCAAGGATAATATAGCTAGGTCTTAGCTTTCTTGGAATTTCTTAGTTGGTGTGTTCTAGCTATACTTAAAAGGAGTCTTACATGCAATCTGCAAATTTTCAAGTTGGGACAGCAAATACACATAAACCCTTTTATGATTTTCAGCTCATAAAACAATGTAAAATGCTGCTGAAATTCCTAATCTAACGATGTTTTCAAAGAAAATGCAAAAAGGTTAGGGCTTTAGAGAAATCCTAAGTGACATTCACAATGTATGGGTTACTTTGAGCAGACAAATACTCTAGAACTTAACCAGTTTTCTGAGTTACCAAACTAAAGTGAGTGTTACAGTACTACAGAAAATGGTGCTATTTTCAATGTAAGTCAACATATTTTCAGATTACATTCATTTGTTAAATACCCAATAAACGGCGCAATTTAACTCGTGAAATGCAATTGAACTTTAGCACAAGTGATCAGCCTAGACTAACTTTGTATAGCTATCTACCATCAACAAATAACTAAAAGTATGGACTTAGAGTATTCATCAGATACTTTCAGCAAACCATGAACATTATAAAAGCACAACTAACTAACTAGGGGAGAGCAAGAAGCGAACCATGAAAACTAAATAAGGAACACAATACACAAATTCTTAGAAACACTGCAGAACTTGCTTTGCATTACTTCAAATGGCAGAATGTCAACAATTCGGCATCAAATTCTCTCTTACAAATGCGAGAAAAGGATGGTCCTTTTATAGACAAGGCACCATGCCGAGTTTTCAATAGACGGTGGAGATTAACTTGACATCGACAGTCCAGATTACATGGAATTTAATGAGATACATCAGTTTGTTACATTTTCGGATTTACCTTTGTCTTGTAGGAAAAAGACAAAATATAGATTGCAAATACATTGAATCTAGACAAAATGGATACCCATTTGGTTATACATGATGAAAAGTCAATTTTCAAGGCCTAATAAAGCCAAAATAGAGTCACATGATGCTTGAAAACTTGAGTTGATGTGGATTCATGGGATTCCAAGTGCTGAATGGACCAAGAGGAGTATGTGACATATTATTAGTGAAGATATATTCAACTAGATGTTTGCTGGACTGATTCTTGATGACTGGATTGCTGGAATAGTTGTATGCATGTCTTGGTGATCCAGTCCAAGGTCATTTGAGTGGTTTTTTTGGGAAAATATCAAAAATATAATTTTTGGTATTGTCTACATCATAGTAAATTTCATTTTCAGAGGCCTTCAGAGTGGAATGGGGGCTCAAAACTTCTCTAGCATTAAGCCTTAGCAGTCGAGTAGCTCAAACTAGATAATCAGTTTATCTTTCCAACAAGTCCAAGAAGTTTAAATTCTGATAGAATAGCTAGGATTTATGACCCCCGGACTGGATCACTTAGGCATTGGACTGGATCTGTAGGAACAATAGTGATTTGGCATGATCTTCTATGTCTTTCAACTCCTAAGACTCATCTTTATCATCTTGGACATTATACTGACTTCCTTTTGCATGTGCAGCAGCAATTTGGTTGATAGAATGTCGATTCTGCATCTCTGGATCAACAGGGTACCTCTG
This sequence comes from Cunninghamia lanceolata, assembly GCA_027924645.1. NCBI lineage: Eukaryota > Viridiplantae > Streptophyta > Pinopsida > Cupressales > Cupressaceae > Cunninghamia > Cunninghamia lanceolata. Next base: position 4,885,393 of record BSBN01000958.1, on the reverse strand, counting down.
TATGTTCATCCTTCCAAGACGGCTCTAGTTGGCTCCTTTGTGCTCTTAGACTTACAATAAACAAGACCAAGCATCAATTTCATCATAAACAAGTCATTTTCCATCAATTTGGATCAAAACATGTCTATTTGTAGTCATGGATCAGTAAAAAATAGCTCATTGTCAATGTCACCTTCTTATAAACAACATCTTAAATCTAGTGATTTTCACATGATTTTTTACATTTTCCATCATTTTTGAGTACCCATTTGCCAATATGATGATTAGGGAAGTTTTTGGGGTCAATAGAATCCATTTGTAAACTTTTATTTCATGTTTTTCTAGCATTTTCTGTAAAAAGCAAGATTTTTGGGGGTCACAAACTTTTCATGTGCAGTGGCATTAATTGTCATAAAATGTGCCAAAAATCCACACAAACTTGATAAAATCTTCATCATGATGTGAAAAATAGATATGAAATTCAAATCCATTAAGAAAATCCAATTTGCTCCTTGAAAAACTCAATTTTAGGCCAAAATACCAAAAAATGCTGAGTTTGGGGTTTACCGACCTAGCGGGAATTTTGGGGTCTACCGACTAAAAGTCGGTGCAATGCAATTCTAGCACATGTTAGAGAGGTTCATTTTTAGCACAAAATGCTTTTGCACTACTTTTGGGTGCCACCGACTTGTGCGAGTTTGCGCTCGGATCAACTGATAGCATCTCATAAGGTCAGTCAGGGTGGATTGTAGTGCAAGTCAGTAAGGTTGATTTTTAGCGCAAAACTTAAAAGGCTTGGTTAGTAGGGATTTTCAATGCAACTGACTAGCATGGGTTTTAGCACTGACCAACCTGTATGACTTAAGTCAGTGGAAGGCCATTTCAGCACAAGTCAATGAAGTGGGCTTTTAACGCAAAGGTCAATAGAAGTATAAGTTTAGATATGGAATTTCTTATACTTTAAATATTTTTAAATATACTTTTAGGATGTTTGAGATAGGTTCCAGATCCATAGGATTTCATACGCAGATTCTAGAATTTTGTGGTTCCACTAGATTTCAGACTTAGCTATTTTTTAGGATTTTTAGGGTTTCAGACTTAGCCAAATCAAGGCTTCAGGGCCATGTGACGGGATGAAAGTATGTAAACCCCTTAGTGAAATCTTGTGGAATTTGACATGATTTTGCAACTCTAAGACCTAGAAACTAGGAATTTCAACATGAAACATCCTGTAGAAATAATTTCAAGGGTAATATCCAGTGATATAAGATTTTTGAGCAAAATGCAGTAACACCTAATTCCAATGCAGAAGGCAACAAATGGCTATTTTTTAAGCACAAGACCACTCAAGACACTTCCAAATCAATCATGAAAGACATCAAATCACTCCAAACATGCAAAGTACTTAAATCTAGAACAAATCATGCACTCTAAGCACAAATTCACTTTCTCATCATCATAATCAAGAAAGACTGAGACTCCAAACCAAAGCAAAAGAAGGGTTCTCCATTTGGCAAAATTGGGCATGTGTGCAAGGTACAAAAAGTTCTCCCATTCATTTTTTTATTAAACTTCCTTTATACCAACAACATCATTCATGCCAAATAGATTTTAGAGCCACTAAAGTCTCAATTGTATGCATGCCAATTATAGAGCTCTACTCTCCATTCACCCTTTGAGGATGACATTTTCAACATGTATTTTGCATCATTCTCCAACTTCCTTCTTTACCTATGTCCATCATCAAATGGGAGAGTTATCAAGTTTCTCTTGCGGTTATTTCTAGTTTTGTGTATATCATGGAATTCTCAAGTACTCCATAGTTTTGTGGCATCAACATCAACACCAACAATAGGTCCATACCATTGGTCATCTCAAAGATCAATGGAATATTCAACATTTAAAATTTGTTAGCCTAACACCTCTTATTTGTTGTACTATTGGTTAGTGATCAACACTTCAACATGAGTGGGTTCCATTATAGTAGGGGTTGCTAGAAAAGTGTTCAAGGCCATGGAATCTATGAGGCACACTCTGGTGCGACTAGAATTAGTTGCCCTCTTAGACCATGATGTTTTTCTTCACCCTAGATAAGGGTTTGATCTATGGTATTAAGGCCCTATCTTGGGTTAGTGTAGTGATGTTGTGGTGTGAGGCCTACTTTTACCTCACCTTATACTTTTTCTTACAATACATTTGTGATGGATTTTATTATGGACATGGGGATATTGGGGACTATTGATCCCATTCTTAGACCTTTATTACTTTATCTTATGTTGGTTAAAAAGATGGTTTATTCTTTGTGGATGATTAGATCTCTAGTTAGATTTCATTCGATGATATGATGTTTAGATGCTATGATCTCATTGATGATTTTTAGTATGTGAATTGATGGTGAATTTGATGAGTTATCTTGCATTATGAGATCTTGATTATACTTGTGAAAGTGAATGACTTGAGAGACATATATATTAGCATGTGGTTATTATTGTTGCTATATGCAATTATACAATCATGTGTGTGATGTATGTTGTTCACCTTGCTTTGGCTATTTTACCATGTGCTATTAATGGGTTTGTGGAAGTGTGCAGGTACGTTCCATGCCCATGGAAAATCGGAGGTCAAACAACAACCATATGTTATACCCCTATTCAGTCGACCTAGTCCTAAGTAGGACTAAGGTCATATGTGTTGGAGAATGTTGATTTTGTTGTAATTGATTTATGACATTTTGTATGGTTTACCCTTTTTCTATTTACATTTTGATGTGTTGTAAGAAGTGTAATGTTGAGTTTGCACAATTTTTAGTGCTAAATGTTTGAATCCCTTTTTAAGTGATTTTATGTATTTCTAAGTGTTGCTAATGGTCAAATATTGACCCTAGGTCATACCCCTAGGGTCTAGAACCATTCCTAGCATGTTTAAACTTGATTTGGACCTTGTATGGTCACCCAAACTTGACCCTGGAGTCAAGTGACGAGTTTGGGAAGTGTATGGGGTGGTTGGAAGGTCACCATCTCACTTAACCCCAACCTCACCCACTTGGGTAAGGTTACCCTTGCTTCTCATGCTTTAGAAGCTTCCCACATGTGTGAACCTCTTCCCTATGCTCTCACACATGTGTGAGAGAACTTGTGGGGAAGAGTGTATCTTAGATTAATGAGAAGGTGACAAGTGTCACCTCCTCATTCATAAGAAGCTTCCCTTTGTGTGCTCACATCTCCTTATGCTCTCACACGTGTAAGAGAACTTGTAGGAGAATGTGTAGCTTTGTGAAATGGGGAGGTGACAAGTGTCACCTCCACATTCTTGTGGGGTTATGAGGAGGGTTATGTGGATGGAGGAGAGGGTGACAAGTGTCACCTTCTCATCCATTAGGGTTTGAGAGCCTTCTCTTTATATCTCTCTCATGTCTTTATATCTCTCTCATTTTGATGAGATGAGGGTTCTTATTTTCATTACTTTTGGGAAATTTTATAGTTGTGTTGGGAGAGTGAAGGACTTGGAGATTTTTGGGGAGAACTTGTGGAAGTTCTTCACCAAACACACTCCATCCTTGAAGCTTGAGAGGTATTTCTCAAGGATTCAAGCTAATTGCTTAATGGTTTTACTTATGCAATGTGTTTATGCATGTTTTATGCTTATTATATTTTATTTTTATGGGTTGTTTGGGTGAGCTCTCCTTGTGAGAGATCTCACCTTAGTATTAGGTGAGAGAGGATGTGAACCTCCTTGATTTCCCCTCTTTGTTATGGTATATGATTTGTGGCTAAGGGCCTTTATTTGGAGTTTTTGAGGAGTCTGGGTTATGGCATGAGTGCCTTGGTTTTGTGAAAATGAGAAGTATGGCAAGAGGCCAAGTGAATAATGAGTATTTTTTTGTGTATTAAGAGTGTGGGTCTCCTTAAGTAGAGCGAGTCCACTCTTTCACCCTTCAAATCCATTTCTAAGATGGGTTAGTGTTGTGTTAAGCCTTGGGTTGGGTGTTGTTGTGCTTGACATGAGTGGTTGCTTTTGTTGTGGTATAGAACTTGGTTGTTGGAAGGCCTCCTAGCTTGGGGGTGGCCTATTTTAGGCCTAGTTTGGGTGGAGAGCATCCATGGGTTTGGATACCTATTTTGTCTTGTTTTGTAGGTCATATGAATTCCTTGGAGGAGTTAGATTTGGAGAGAAAATTTGGGGTTAATGAATTCTTCTTTGTATGTGTAGATAAAGGAATTGAGATGCCTCATCCCTATTTGGGGGTTGTAATGAATTGGTTCTTATTTGGAAGTTGTTTAAAAAAAATTGTTATTGCTATACTCCATTGTAAATATATTGGTTATATTCTATATGATTAATGGAAATAATACATTCTCTTCCTTACAATGTTGATATGAAAATAGTTCTCTCTCTCTCTCACTCTCTTTATTTATTATGAATAAAAATGCAAGGGAAGTTAATGTATGGGTTGTTAGGTAGAGAAAAATAAATCCTACTCTTTTGGCTTAAAGAAAAAAATATATATATATATATAAATAGTTCAATGCTTACTGTAGATTAGAAATCATCTCAAGGTTAAAATACAAGCTAAAATGCATAAACACAAAAAAAGCTATACCTCAAACATGAAAACCCAATCTCATCAAGGGAAGAGGAAACTTGCACCCAAGATCTCCTAAGACATGATAATCCCTAGATAATGATTCAAATGTGAAATGCTATCTCAATTTACAACTCTCTAAAGACTAGCTCAATGGACATTTCGGCATGGTAACATTACATAAAACTTGGATCCCAAAATGCGTTGGAGGATGAAGTATTTATAGATTTTTGGAAGGGATTTTGATCCAAGGGTGGAGATTGGTTTGGAAGATCAATGGTGGAGGATAAAAGTGATGTGGAGGGCCTAGATTTGATCTTGGAGGAATGGAGGGCTAGGAATAAAAGTAAATCTTTTATTCATTTTGGGAAAAAGGGGTAATTAAATGAGCATGGGTGTGAAGGATTATTTTTGAATTAAAGATTCATATGGGGAATGTAAAATGAATTAAAAATTCATTTGGGGATAAGTGGAGATAAATGAGGTATGGGGGTGTAAGAGGAATTAATTGTGATGTGGGATGTATTTAAATAAAAAATTGACTTATGTGGATTTATTTCAATTTTTTATTTGGAGGATGTGGGGAAGGGTGTTAAGCTAGGTTTAACCACTCAAATGAGAGGTTAGGATTAATTAAATATAAGTTTTATTTAATTACTCCTAGGGCTAGGATGAGATAGGCTAGGGTAGGTAATTAAATAATAGCTATTTAATTACCTAGGGTGGGGATAGGTCAATTAATAGGCTGAATTAATTAGTTAAACATGGTTTAGCTAATTAATTAGATTTAGTGAGGAGAGGGGAATTGATTACATAAATATTGCATATTTATTAAATCAATTGGTTAAGGGTTGAACTATTGAATTAACAAAATTAATTCAATTGTTGGGGATAAAACAATGAAAAATTAGATGATGAAGGGATGATTAATTAAATAAAAATTTAATTAATATGATTAGAAGGGAAATTGGTAGTTTAGGGATGTCAGGAGTCAGTTTGATGGTAAAAGATATTTTTAAGTGTCTACATTTTCCTCTCTTTGACGTGGCATCAAGACCTAGGAGGGAAGTGGCATCAGGTCAAAAAAAATGCCCCAGCTGTTGGGAAGGAATAAGATGGGTGAGGGATGCCCCCTTGAGAGGTCGGTAGAAAAAATAAAATTTTTAGGGTGACCTCTTGAAAAGACACGACAGGAGTAAAAGTTGGATAGGGAATGGAAAAAGATGATGGCAGGAAGAAAAACGGAGGAAAAAGGCTGTGATCTGCACCTTGGAGGGGAAAAAGAGTGGTGGGGGGATGACATGGCATGCTATATTAGTACAAGTGGGCCCTAAGAGTGCCACATTTGCACATATTGACTTGGTGAGAAGAAGAAGCAGAGGAGAGATGATAGAGCACAATCCCCAATTCCCACGTATTCGACACATCTCTGAGTGGTTTCGATCATTTGGTCAGGCACCGGAGGCTGGACCCAGGCAGGGTCTAACCTTGACTTTTCAATTTTTTAGTTTTTTTCACTTTTTGGGGTTTAGGAATGTAGCGCTATCGCTGGATCACTTTAGCACAAAGAACGGAGAAAATTAGCACAATCCTCTAGATTGACGCTATCCGCCAGGGTAGCATTAGGGTAGTTTGTTGCCATCTATCTGGTATTTTAGTGCTATCTTCTGAAATAGCGCAATGTTTAGAAGAACAGGGTTTTGGCGTTTTAGTGCCAAATAGGTGTCAGGGTAGCACTATATTCCAGAATAGCACTATTTTTGTTAGTGGCGCTATGTTTAGTTTTAGCACAAAGAATAGGATTAGCACAATATTTAGAATATGCATGATAGGGAGAATTGGCGCTAATCCTTAGATTAGCACCAAGTGATAGGGTGGCGCCATATTTTGAAATGGCACTAAGTGCATTGCGCAGTAGCGCTATGTGTTGAAGTGGTGCAAAATTCCTTGCATAGTAGCGCTATTATCTGTAATAGCACCATTCGAAGAAGTAGTAGCACTATTTGTAAAATGGCATGAAGTACGGTTTGTTTTGGCGCCAAATTATTTGGGCATTCAACATTAGAAGAAAGGGATGTTTTGGAAAAACATAAGTAGATTTTTTACCAGAATGTTGTGGATGTAGGATACGCAGTCATTTATAGTGTATTCATGGGAGCAACGCATGCCATCTGTGATGGCACTATTTGACTAGTTTGATGATGCCACATGGGCCTGACTGGCTAGATTGGGACTCTTGACTGTGGCGTCGATGCCAATGCTACAAGCCCATAGAGATTTGATGACAGCTGTAGTGGAGCGGTACCACTCGGAGACCTGTACATTTTTGTTGCCAACTGGGGAGATCACAATCACGCTTGAGGATGTTTATCACATCCTCAAGCTACCTATTCGTGGTCGGCGGGTGTGATATGACACAAGGAGGGGATGGAGGGCCTTGATCAGGGTTTTTGGCAAGGCTCATATTATGTTGTCAGCTGATGGTCAGGAGATGAGTTACAAGGGGACACTAGCTATGGGTGCAGATCCCTTTGCCTTATTCCTGTGTGCTTTGATTGGTGGTGTGGTGATGCCGGATAGGCGAGGCAAGGGTTTCCCAGTTGGCTGGGGGGAGATGATTGAGGGGATGGTGAGGCATGAAACTGTGTATGCCTGGGGGCCAGTGATGTTGGGGCAGCTGTATCATAAGATGCATACAGTTGTCTATCTGTATGATTCAGTGTTGTCAGTCAGGGTCACTTTGTTACACGTGCAGATTTGGGAGCACATTACAGTTACCCGGCCGACGTGTGGGTACTATCACCGGCCATTTGAGGCCTTTGTATTCTTATATCGAGATGCTGAGTACACTTATATTGGTCAGGTTTGGTACTAGAGATGGATGTTGGATGATGTCATTCAGGTGACCTAGCAACCTTACATTGGAGTGGAGCTATGGCCAGATGATGATTTGCACATGCCTTTTATTTTTTAGTAATTATACTTGATGGGTTGAGGAGACCACACCATAGACATGTATCTACCCTCGCAGGTCATGCGGTAGTTTGGATTGTGGCAGGATAACCCACAGTAGATGGCCATCTTTGCACGAACCCATCGAGATGCACCCTTCTGGCCTGTAGCCATACAGCCACAGGTCGCTCTAGATGACTTTGCAAATTTACGGCCAGTGCAGTGGGAGTAGGGAAGCATGGTCAGGGATGTAGGCACTACTCCTGCATATGACATATGGTGGCAGATGCAGCGATTGACTTGGTTTACGGACCCAGCAGAGGAGGCAGTCCCAATGGAGGAGGCAGTGGGCTCAGGGGATGATGATTCAGATGATGGTGGGGATGATGACTCTGATGGAGATGATTTCTTGGAGAAGGGTGAGGATATCATCGCAGACTACATCGTGGAGGTTGGGAGGGATGGAGACGAGAGGGTGGTTGGGGGGTATGGGCAGCTGATGGATGTGCTAGCCACAGCAATAGCTGGATAGGTGCCCTAGTAGTAGAGGGAAAGTAGGTAGCTATACAACAGGTGCCTGTTGAGCAGGTTCAGATTGGAGTGGGGCGACATCATAGAGGACCTTGGTGGTGTGGGGGATAGCCAAGGGTGGATAGGGGTAATCTACCCCCACCACAGGTAGCGCAGCAGCAGCAAGGGGAGGCAGGCCCTTCAGGGCAGGTGGAGAGGCAGAGGTTGAGAGGCTCACACTTCGTCGGCAGCCTTAGGGTGAGGAGGAGGAGATAGAGACCTTACAAGCATAGGTGGCCAGCCTATAGGAGGCATTGGAGAGCTGGGAGGCAGAGTTGGCTTAGTTGCGGGGGGCAATGGCCTTATTGGATGGGTCAGATGGATAGGTGGTTGCATTGCAGGCAAAGCTAGCCTAGGCTTAGGGTAACATAGTCACTTTGATAGGGGAACGGGATGCGGCACTTGTGAGGACACATTAGGCAAAGACTACGGTGGGTAGCTTGTAGGCTTCAAGTGCTAGTCTGGCCCTAGTGTTGATAGTGATGTAGACATAGTTGTCCTAGGTACAGACATAGTCATATCAGTTACAGGGACAACTGACTTAGGTATAGGGGCAGTTGACTCAGGTACAGGGGGAGTTGGCAGAGGCCAAAGGATGGATGGAGTATTATCGGGGCCTTTATTACGTGGTAGTGCCAGCAGAGCAGCGTGCACCAAGCTACAGTCAGGTCAGTGGATCGAGGGCATCTAGGTCACACAGATCTAGATCGGTTCAGAGCATCCAGCAGGTGATGGGTCCCCCATCATATGTGCCCCAGTAGGTCCCATAGGTATAGGTACAACCGTAGGCATAGCCACCGGCACAGGTCAGACCACAACCATAGCCACAGTCACAGGTAGGACCATAGCCACCACTAGGGTCAGGATCTCCCACTTGATCATATAGAGGATCTTCTATGTGACACTTATATCATTTTAGCCCTTGGAGGCATTGTATCAAGACACTGTATTTTTTTATGTATATATGAGCAATGTACATTTTTTGCAGTGATTATATATGATATGATGCTTTTTGATGGTCTATGTGTTTGTTTATTATGATGATGCTCTATGATGATTAATGCAGTATGTTTTATGGATTATATGCTTATGGATGTGTTGTGTTTATGCAATGCACTATGTTGATGTTATGGATGTACCTATTGATGTAACATGATGGATGTAGTGATTGTTTACTTATTGTGATATCTGCATGGTTTGTGATCTATGGACTATATGATGTATAATGCAAATAAATGTTTAGATTAATAAACATTTATTATGGATGTTTAAATGTGATGTAAATGTATGTTTATCTAAATAAACACATGTTATGTATGGAAATATGGAGATGCAGCTAAATGTTTATTGATTATGATTATGCAATGTAACTAAATGATTTGTAAAATGCAGCTAATGAAATGCAAATTAAACGAAATGTAAGATGCAAACTACAGTATTCTAAAATGAATCTAATGAGAGGATATGTAACTAAAAAATGAACCTAAATGATATGATATGCAGCTAACAGATTATAAAAATGAACCTAATGAGATGATATGCAACTAACAGATTCTAAAAATGAACCTAATGAGATGATATACACATTTAAATGATATATAATTTTGAGATGAAATGATTTGTGAGATACAAAATAGGTGATAGGTGAGGTGAAGAAGTCTTGATACACATGATGTTCTTTGTTGGACCCTGGGTGGTGAGGCTGTGCGGGTGGGAGTAGGTGGGGAGGGGATAAGGGGTACAGATAGGATTGGGAATGGCTAGATCATGGGGGAAGGGGATGAAGCAAATTCTTAGGTCATAAGACACCACGTCCCGGGGGGGAGGGGGAATATGATTTGGTTCGGGATGCATTGCGTGAGGATATGTTGGAGGAATGGGATTTAGTGAGGGGATTGGATAGGTTGGGGGGTGGTAAGTGATTATCAAATCTAGGCCGAGATGGTATAGTTGTTTAGGATGATGATTTTGAGCTAGTAACAGTAGTTGCATAACTTTAATTAAGAGCATTTCTTAGTTTACTATAGCAATGTAGGATATAGGTCACAAAGGTATGAAATGACCTAGGTGATGATATACATCCCACAATTGCATGGACTAGACCCACAAACAATATGTTGATTTCATGCATGCCTAAGGTAGTATAATCTTGCCTAGCATAGGAAGGGGACTCATAGCGATGAGTATGAATAGTACATATAAGGTTTTTTGATGCTTGTATATGCTAATGAGGCACATCATACTAGAACTGACCCAGGCTTCAAGATATGAATACTATTCTTGGAGTAATGGAACCAACACAGAAATAATGACCTTGTCTACTCTAGGTGTTGTCCGCCACTTACCATGATATAATGAGATCAAGGTAGCTTTAGAGGTGACCTAGAGTGAGATGAAAAAGATAAAAATCAATAATCGAAAAGACCAACGAAAAGATACAAGTAGCCTTTGTGTGCTCTTGCCAAGAGACATGTTGATAGGATGAAAGATTTTTGTCCATTGTGGGAAAGATGTATCCTAGGACGCAAATCAGTTGGATTTGATTAGAGAATTTTTGAAAGGTGGGCAAAAGAACAGTCTGGCCAGGTGTAGGATTATAGTTGGTATGTTGATTGATGATTTTTGCATTAGGGACCATGTTTCAATCGTATACTTAGCATGTGTATTATATAATGGGTCTAGCAAGTTCAGTGAATGGGGACCATCCAAACGGGTTGGATGGGTGCATCTTATGTACCTAAGTACTAGAAACGTCCTTCGTATTCCAGACTGCCTACATACCCTGTATCCATGGGATCAAGGTACTTTCAAGATGCAGGCAAAATGAATATGTAGTTTTGGTATGACTTGATGATGTGGGAATGGTTTAGGATGGGTGTGATGTGATGAGTTGATAGATGTTGATGGTTGCATGTTTTATGGGGGTGATCTGTGGTGAATTGTGTTGTTTTTGGATTTTCTGTGTTTTCTATTATTTTTGGATCTTTTGATTTTGTATTGTTTTTAGATTTTTCTAATTTTCAGCTGTACAAAGGGGAGCTTATAAGGATCCTCATTCCATGAGTTAGCCTTGGGATGGGATAGTGTGGGTTGGGAGATAGGACTTGATGTTTTGGAATTCCAAGCCATGGGATGTGTGCGATATGGAGTGTTGTGATGGAAAAGAGGACTTATTAGATGGTAGAGGTGGCCACTACGTATGGTGCCTAAAACAGGTTTTCACCACAGTACTTATCCAAGGCGTCACTAAAGTGATTTTCAACATTAGAAGTTTTTTTATTGCACTTGGGTTTTTCTTGATTTTTTTCAATATTTTTATTTTTTCTATTTTTTTATTTTATTTTTATTTTTATGCCTTGGGGTACCTGATGGGTTATGCATAAAATTTATTTGGATGTAGGATATTCATAGGCTCATCCAGAGGCTACCCCTCAGGTGTTGCAAGATGATATGCTCCTAATCCATAATTAGTTGTGGTGACATAAGGTCCTAGCCAATTGGGTTCAAACTTTCCTTGCTTAGGGTGCTCCTGCAAGTTTTTCTGATTTTCCATAAGGACAAGGTCACCTACTTCAAATTTTTAGTTTCTGATCCTCTTGTTGTAGCTTCTTCTGAGGTGATTTTGATATGCCTGCAGGTGGTTCAACACATTCAGATGTTTCTCATCTAATAATTCTAGCTGATGCAACCTTGTGACTCGGTATTCCTCATCAGAGATTATGTTTTGTAGGGATACTTGTAGGGATGGAAGCTTGACCTCAATAGGTAAAATGGCTTCAGATCTGAATACTAGTAAAAATGGAGTGGCTCTTGTGGGGGTACGGATGCTTGTGTGGTAGGCCCATAGGGAAGGGTTGAGTTCGAGGTGCCAATCATGGCCAGCTTCATTGACTGTCTTCTTGAGAATGCAGAGATGGTTTTATTGGAAGCCTCTACTTAACCATTTCCTTGAGGGTAATATGGGGTAGAGAAATGGTGTTTGATTTCAAATTTTTTGCACAAAGTGTGAACTTCTTAGTTCTTGAATGGCTTTCCATTGTTGGTGATGATTGAATGAGGGATACCATAATGGCAAATGATATAGTGGAGGATGAATTTGGATATTTGGGTTCCAGTGGTGAAGGTGAGTGGTATTGCTTCCACCCACTTAGTGAAGTACTCGGTAGTAGTGATTATGAACTTATGGCCATTAGAGGATGGGGGATGTATTTTCCCTATGAGGTCGAGTCCCCACTGTAAAAAAAGCCATGGCATTGTGATGGGTTGCAACTCATGTGCTAGTGCATGAATGAGATCCCCATGCTGTTGACATGGTAGGCATTTTTTAATAAACCGATAGGCATCTCGGTCCATGGTTGGCCAATAGTATCTGGTCCTTAGGATCTTTTTAGAAAGAGCGGGTCCACTTGAATGTACCCCATAGATACCAGCATGTACCTCTTCCAAGGCCACCTCAGTGTCCCTAGAGTCTAAACATCATAGAAACATGCCATCAAGACTCCTTTTGTACAGGGTATCTATTCGCAAAAAAGTTAGCGTCCCCCTTTGGGATTCGTGACATGGCTTAACCACCTCCTGTTGATCTTTATCTGGGATGCTAGCGGTTTCCTGATAGGTGCACCTTTTGGGAGAAACGGCCAGCTCAACTCCCTACAAGTGGTATCAGAGCCGGGTCACGGTTTTGAATCCCCTCGGGTAATGCTGAGGGGGGGATTGTTGGCAAAAAAGTCAGCGTCCCCCTTTAGGATTCGTGACATGGCTTAACCGCCTCCTATTGGTCTTTATTTGGGATGGTAGCGGTTTCCTGATAGGTGCGCCTTTTGGGAGAAACGGCCAGCTCAACTCCCTACAGTATCTCCTACAAGGATAAAGCAGGAGGCTCGGTGGATGAAAGAGTTTCTTTGTGAGGTGGATAAGTTAGGGGGAGGATATTATCATGGAGGTATAGGTAGGTTTCTTGATACCACGGGGATAGGGGACCAATGACTTCGCACACTAGTTCTGATTGAGGAACATCATATGCTAGGATGGGGAGTTCTTTTATCAGGAACTCACATTTCTTGTTGTCTTTCTTCATGTCGACCAGAGATCCGATGGTGGCCATGGCGTCTGCAGCTTTGTTGTTGAGCCTTGGGATTTGCTCAAAGTGGATGTCATTGAAGTAGTCTTTGAAGTCATTGACCATCTTTTTGTAGGGAAGGAGCTTATCATCCTTGGTCTTGTACTCATTATTTACCTACCGAATGACTAGTTGATAATCTCCATACATAGTCAAGTTCTCAATTTTCCATTTTATTGCCATGCGGAGACCTGTGATGAGGGCCTCATATTCTGCCATGTTGTTGGTACATGGGAATGTGATTTTCAAGGATTTAGGGATGGTGTCGCCTTGAGAGGTAACAAACAGGATGCCTGCCCCTGAGCCTCTGTGTGTGTATGATCCATCAAAGTACATTTTCCATGTTTCTACTATTGGTTCTATTGTCAAGATGGCTTCATCAGGGAATTCTGCCAGTGTAGGATGCTCTACAGGAATGGGTGCTTTGGCCAACTGATTGGTGATAACCTGTCCTTTTATGGCCTTTATCTCTGTATATTCAATGTCGAACTCAGTGAGGATCATGACCCATTTTTCCATTCTCCTAGTAAGAGCAGCTCTGTTTAGTAGATACTTCAGTGGATTGATCTTGGTGATGAGCTTGGTCTTATGATTGAGCATGTAGTCTCTTAATTTTTTTGAAGTAAAGAAGAGGGCTAAACATGCTTGTTCAATTGGCGTGTAGTTGAGTTCATATGAGATGAGGGTGCGGCTGATGTAATAGATGGCTCTTTCATGTTCATCATGTTTTGCTAGTAAGGCTCTGATAGCTGTCTCTGTTGCTGAGATATATAATAGGAGGGGTTCTCCTTGCCTCGGTGGAGTTAGAACAGGAGGATTACCTAAGTAATCTTTGAGCTGGTCAAAGGCAGCCTGACATGGAGTGCTCTAGAGAAAAGCTATGTCTTTTCTAAGTAGGTGCTAGAATGGTTGACATTTATCATCTAGTTGAGCAATGAACTGCCGAATAGATTAGAGTTTGCCTTGCAGACTTCTTAGCTGCTTCAGTGTTTTTGGAGGAGGCATTTTAGTGATGGCCTTGACCTTTGTGGGATCTACCTTGATTCCTCTTCTGGAGACTATGTAGCCTAGAAGTTTTCTGGAGGTGACCCCGAAGACACACTTCTTTGGATTGAGGCGAACATTGTATTGCTCTAAGCGGTCGAAGATTTTTGCCAAGACATCCAGGTGTTCTTCCCTTGTCTTCAATTTTCCTAGCAAGTCATCCACATAGTCTTCCATGATGTGGTGGAAAAGATCATGGAAAATGACAGTCATAGCTCTTTGATATGTAGCTCTGGCATGCTTCAGGCCAAATGGCATTACCACCCAATAGTACGTTCCCCATGGACATATGAAGTTTGTCTTATGTTGGTCCTCTTCTGTGATCCAAATTTGGTTGTACCCTGAAAAGCCGTCCATGAGGGATAACATCTCATGTCCTGTCGTGAGATCCACTATCATGTCAATGTTAGGCAACGAGAAGTCATCCTTTGGGCAGGCTTTGTTGAGATCTCTGAAGTCAGTATAGCAGCAGATTTGGCCATTTGGTTTGGCTACTAGTATTAGGTTGGAGACCCATTCAGGATAATCAATTGGGTGAATGAACCCAACATCCAATAGTTTCTTTAGCTCTGTTTTAACTAGGAGGGCCACTTGGGGATTCATTTTTCTGAGCTTCTGCTTTACTGGTTTCGCATCAGGGCATACTACAAGGTGATGGACAACCAAAGTGGGATCCAACCCTAGCATGTCTGCATAGGTCCATGGAAAATTGTGATTTCAGCATTTGAAGAATGTCAAGAAGTTTTCCTGTTCTTGTGTACTGAGAGATTCTACTTTGAAAGTGATTTTTGGCTCTTCTTTTGTCCCAAGATTCATCTCTTGGGCTGGTTCGACTAGGATAGGTGATCTGTCTAGATAAACCTTGTCTATCTTGGGAAGTCCCATGCTTCCATCTCCTAACGCCTCGTTGAGGTTTTCACTAGAAGAAATGTCATTTGTTTTTACTTTTTTGGGATCTGACACTGCCACAGAATGGTTTTGACTATCAGATCCTTGTTTGATTTTTATATTTTTATGACTGGAACTAAGGGCTATCTCCTTGAAATAAGCATGTGTATCTAGTTCCATGATGTATCCAGCTCTGTAATCTCCCAGGGGGAAGTGATCTCTAACCCCCATCATTTTTACAATGGCCTCGTCATTTGATGCTATGTCAAAAATAGGAGGTCCCTGTTGGTCCCAGTCTATGAGATTGGGGTATACTAGTGGTAAGTCATTGGATGATGATGCAAGAGTGGTGACTGTGTAGATGGTGTAAATGGATGAGTCAAAGAAATCAGTAAAGCCACTAAAGGAGTCTTGAAGGCTCGTTTCGTTGACGTTGTCAACTTCCAGGGAGACCGTAGTGACCTCAGCTAAGATGCATTTGCCGATAGTGAGGATATGTTGTCATTGACCATATCCTAACCCTTGAGTATAGGGATTTCTTGTCGCTTACACTGGTTCCACGATCCCCTGTTCATGAAGGTCGATACCACCTTGTCCTTTATAACCCATGTGTTTGACAATTTCAGACCCTTTACCATAGATTTCTTTTGGGATGGTGGGGGCTTCTTGCTCAAGTTCTTCATCCTTATATAGCCAAGATGAGATATCTTCGAGTACATCCTGATTGAGAAGATTTTTCTTTTCAAAGATGGGTGATGGTTTACACTTGATGATGATTGTGTTGGTTGCTTCTATCTTTGGGATGCCAAACGTTTTAGGATTGGGTAATGTGCCCACACAAAAGGTACCGTGCAGGTCATATTCTCCACATCCCACGTCACTGAGCTTGATCTTGACCTCGGGCAGTGGTGGTGTTTGGGATGAAGTGGTGGCAATATTGGTGGGGTTGATGTATGGGGTGGAAGCTATTGGATTGGCTTTGGTGGTGGCTTTGTTGTATGGATAGAAGGTATGGTTATGGCCTTCCAAGAAATTGCAATATTGGAAGGGGCGGGGGTCGGCATAGATGGTTACCTCTATGCCATTGTGAGGGAACTTGAGGCATTGATGGAATGTGGATGGGACAGGTTGCATGGCATGGATCCATGGTTAGCTGAGGAGAATGTTGTAGGGGAGGTCAAGATCAAGGACCTGACATTTTCTTTCCAATATTTTTTGTCCCACTTGAATAGGGAGCTTGATGGTGCCCTTAGATAGCCGTTCGGTGTCATCATAGCCTTTGATTGTGATGCACTCGCTAGTGTCTACAACCACATCTGAATATCCCAAGTGTTTTAAAAGTTTAAGAGTGCATATGTTTAGGCTAGAGCCACCATCTATTAAGACTCTTTTAATGATGTGTTTGTGGATATGGACTTCGATGTGTAAGGCATCGTTGTGTAGGTGTTCAGAAGTAGGAAGATCCTTTTCTAAAAATGTGAGATGATACGGTGTGGCGATATGTCCTACCATGGCTTGGAATTGGGTCACATACAAATTGGCGGGAACTTGAGTTTCCAAGAGTGCCTTGTCGAGGACATTTTTGTGAAGAGGGGATGTGCGGAGCAGCTCAAGTATGGATATTTGTGCAGGGGTCTTTCCTAGATGCTCTAGGAGGTTGTACCAATTGGTAGGTAATGGGCATGTGGTTGGATGAGGGGGTAGGGGATCTAATGTGGATGTAGGTGTTTGTTTAGTGGAAGGGGCTATGCGGATGGATACACGGCCACGACGGGTTGTAACAGCGCAATCAGGTGCTTGTGCCTATATGGTGATTGTGTTAACATGGTGGGATGATGGCTCTATCTGCCCTACAATAGAGTCATAGGATCCTTGGAAGCTCCGAGGTTGGCATTTGGTGATGGTTTGGTGGTTTGATCAAGGCTGACTTGATTTTGATCTATAAGGTCTTGGACACAATGCTTTAGTTGCATGCAGTCAGTGGTTATATGACCCACAATGTGGTGGTATTCACAATAATCATTTTCATTGTACCATGCTTCTTTGAGCTCATTCTCTTGACGGGGTCTAACAGGTGGGAGTGTAATCAAACCTTTCTTGAGACATCTATTGAGGATGTCCACGATGGGTTCCCCTAAGGGTGTAAATTGTCTTCGAGGTTTGCATGGTTTAGTTTGTCCCCTTGGGTTATTTACATTGGTTGTATAGGTATGTGAAGGTGTTTGATTCTGTACATGTTGGATGACTTTCATATCTGTGATGCCATCATTCAAAGTGTTCTTATTCTTCCCCCAATAACGTGGCTTGTCATTTGATTGCATGTTGGTGTTGTTTGTATTGGGGGTGTTGATATGGGGTTTGTTGTTGTTATTGTTGTTGTTGTTGTTGTTGGATTTGTAGTCATACAATTTGATGGAGCCCTTGGTAATGAGGGCCCGTTTGATGGTGGTACCTTTATCGATGCCCTCTTCAAAGGTAGATGCACAAAGGATTTGTAAATGAAACCCTATTTCCTGATTGAGGTTGGTCACAAACATGGTGACGAGTTGTTTTTCAAGGATTGGCCATGGGAGTTTGCTTGCTAAGTTTCTCCACCTTTGCAAGAAAGAAGCGAAGGCTTCTCTGTTCTTTTGTTTGGTGTTGCAAAGGTCTATCATAGATATTTTGTGCTTGAAGTTGTAGGAGAAATGGTTTACAAAATTTTTCGCAAGCTCAGGGAAAGTCCTAATGCCTGGGGGAAGATGTGTGAACCATTCAACAGCTTGACCACTGAGGCTTCTTGGAAATAGTCTCATTAGAAAGGTATCGTTATTTGAGACTTCTAAGCAAGTGATGTAGAACTCCCTAAGGTGATCCCTAGGGTCTCGCTTTCCCTTGAATTTGTCAAATTTAGGTGTTTCAAAGTTCTTGGGAAAAGGGGGCATGTATAATGTGCGATCAAATGGATAAGGGCAAATATCCTTAAAGGAATAGTGCTTGTGCTTGCCCCCAGTTTGCATGTCATCTACCTTTTAGATCAAGGCCTGTACAATGGTTGTGTGATCCTGTGCTAGTTGCGATTGGGGTGTGTAGGGTTGTTGATGGATAAGGTGTTGAAGATTGGGTGGTATTTGATGTTGGAGTTTTTGGGAGGTCGTGTTTTGATATTGTGGGGTGGTGTTTTGATTGATTTGTGCAAGATGTTGTTGTTGAGTGTAGAGTTGTTGGAGAATGTATGGGGGTATTTAGGGGTTGGGGTTATGTTGTGTCAATGATACATTGGACAAATTGACATTAGATGGGTTGGTGTTTGATGGGTTGGTTGTATTGTAAGGTGGTTGTGAGAATAATTGTCTTAGGTAAGCTATGGTTTGAGGGTTGGGTGGAGGCACACTTGTGGAGGTACTTGCATGCGTGGTGTTCCCTTGTATGCCTAAGGTGATTTGTGGGACGGAAGAGGTTACATTAGTTGTGATAGTGGATGTGGTGATAGGTTGGGATGTGGTAAGATTGGAGGTACTTGTGGGAATCGTAGATGTGGTAGCGGTAGAGCTTGTGGAGGTGGTAGATACAGTGGGTGTTAATGTTTGAGAGATGATAGGTTGGGTGTTTGATGTAGATGGTTGGGAAGATGTGGTAGGAGTGACATTAGAGGTGGATGGTTGAGACGATGTCGTGTTATGGGATGGTTGGGCTCTAATTTTAAGGAGATAGTCAAGATATCTATTCGGATCTGACCTTAGGACTTTGTCAAGCATGTCCATGTTATTGGTGTCTTGTGTGAAGTTCAAAATATCTTGATCATCTTGGGACATGGTGGGTGGTGGTGGTGGTGGTAGTGGTTGCAAAAAATGGAATGGGTTTTCATTGGGATTGTATGTTGGGATGTGGAAGAATGTTGGTGGGTTGAATGTTTGGTTGATGGGTATGTTGTTGTTGTTGGTGTTAGGCATTCTTATGCCACCATATTGTCCAGATTCTACCATTTCTTGATTCTTTTTGTGTTGTGATCTAGTTATGGGCATGCACTTGTATGGTTTTGATTTTGAGGTGGAGTGAAATGGAGAGGGAGACCTTAGAGAATTTGGATTAAATTGTTGGACCCAAAGATGAATGTGGTAGTGAGATGGAGTAGAGAAGGAGATGAAGGGATGATTATAGTGTGATGAAAGATCGATAAGTCTTCAAGAAGGTGTTAAGCTAAGGATGATATGAGTGGACAGTATTGACTTTTGGACAAATTTGGACCAAAAGGTAGGTGATGGATGATGTTTTCTTGGGGATGGTTTGATGGAAGAGATTTTTTGATGTTTTGATTTTGAGGTTAGATATGGGAGATTAGGATGATGTTTTTCAAAAAAAGGATTTTGATGGTCACTAAATTGAGCCTTAGGTAAGATCTAGATTTGTGTCGCACAAATAGATGTTTCTCTTTGTTTGGGGTAGACTAATGACCTTACACAAAGAGGGATGATTATTTCACTTGAAAGGTTGACTAATGACTCTCCAACCAAAATATGATGTGAATGATGAAATCTAGATCTATCTTTTGCTCAAAGGGATGATGAGTTTTTTGGTTGATGGGTGTTTTTGATTTTGAAAGATTTTGGATATGTTTTTGGATTTTGGAATGATTTCTTGTGACAAGGATTTTTTGTTTTGGTCCAAAAAGGTATGTAAAGATCAATGAGGATGAATGGATACGAATTTGAGTGGGTTTGATATAGCAAAAGGGTCCAACAATGATAATGATTGATTCTCTAAGGTCAAAATGAAGGTATAATTTGGGAATTTTTGAGGAGAAAATGGATGGGATGCTATCAGATTTTTGGAAGGTGAATATGGATTATGGCAAAGCAGGTCCTAAAGATCACAATGGAATTGGTCTCAGTTTTAGGCAAGTCAATCTACAAATAGCGCCAATCCATAGGTGAAATGGTGCTAAATCAGATAGAGATGGCGCTAAAATAGGGCAGTGTTGGTTGAGGCTCTGAAAAAATTAGATTTTGATGGCAATTTTTTTATTTGTTTTGATTGAAGTTTGATCAAATGGTTTTCATTGTCTCTTGGCAAGTTGTTTGAAAATAATTTAAGCACATAAACACACAATAACCAAGATTTTTGTTTGTGAAAAAGACATGTGATTTTGTTAAACAAGGACTTTGCACAACCTAAGGTGAAGATATGATAGCATTTGTTGAATCCCCTAGCTGTGCCTATTCAAAGCAGGTAGCTCCAGGATTTTGGTAGCACCAGCTCCTCCTTACAATTGCACACACTTCTCACGCATACCAAGATCTAGGTTTCCTATAAGGCTTGTCCCTGCTACCTCGGCTAAGAACCGTATGAATCAGGGCCGCTTCAAAGGTTTCCCTTTTGCATCAACAAATAGAAGGATTTTGGCTTGCTAAAGAAAGATTCGTAGTAAGTGCTTTCATTCAGGTGGTTATGCATGCGGCAGTGCTACTCTTTGTTATGGAGTCTCCTAGCCTCCAAGGGTTACACCTTGGAGGGTTTTGGGGGAGGTTAGATGTTGGTATAACACAACAACACCTGTTGTTTGTGACTTTTGTCCCAAATACCTTATTTTATATAGCAGCTTGAAAGAGCTTGGTTTTAGCTTGTTGTCGCTCGGGTCATTCCCACCTTTCGAAGCAGGGTGGTAGGCCCTCTAAAGATTAACAAAAGCAACACAACCACAAAAAATACTTTTGATCTCCAAGTTCATACAAAGATGCGAGGTGAGAGCATATGTATTCTTGGTGCTTGCATCACACTAAACATGGTTCATTTTAGTTCTTTAGATTATGTTGGGGGTGATTAATGCAAGTGTTGTGAGAAGCTTTTGATTCCCAAGGTCACCAAATGGTGCGAGGGAAGAGCATACACTTTTCACACTACAAACACAAACCACAAAAACACTTCACACAAATTAGATTGGTTTTCTTGATTATATGAGTGAAGAATGCAGATTGTTGTTCTTTTTAATGCAATTTGTGGTTCTTTTTAAAGCCCAAAGTTGAAATATTTTGATAGTTGTTGGCACACAATTTGTGAATTTTAGAACACCAAATTCAAATGTTTGACACACACACACACACAAAGATTTGTTTGTTTGGTTGTTGATTTTATTACACCAAATCAAAATGTTTTGATTAAGCTAACATGCAAGGTTCCTTTTAATTTCCAAATGAAATGTTTGCTAATCTAAAAATACCCTGTAAAAACTTGTTAGTGCCCGCAAGATGATTTCGATGACCTATAAACACTTGTCAGTACCTGCACAGGATGCAAAGTTAGCTTGTACAAATAGTGCTAAAATAGAGTCCTAATGGTGCCACTACGGACAACAAATGGCACTAATGATAGAAACAACCCTAAAAAATTAACACCCTATCAAATGGTGCTAATATACAATGCAGATAGCGCTGATTCATAACATGGTGCTAAAACAAAAGATAGAAGGTACCAATATAGAATATGGTGCTACAATGATATAGAAAAGGGGCTGAGATATAAAATAGCACTAATACAACATATTTAAAGTGCGGAAATAGATAATAGTGCTAATGATACTTCAATAATGCGCCACTGTGCGTGTAGTTAAAGTGTGTGGTCAAAGTCTAAAAATAGCGCTGAGCTGGGTGCCGATAGCGCTAATACGTGTCTAAACATGTCCACCCTACAAAATAGAGGCTTTCGTGACCAAAATAGAGCGTCAAACTGCAAACACTAAGATCATATTAGCCTTTTTAGTATATCAAATGGAAAGGAAGACAAAAGAAAAGATGAAATGCATGTTTGGGACTTTAGGAAAAATTTGGCATGACCTCCCCTTGTTCCTTCCAATATTCCTGCAAAATAGAGAGCAATTAGATAAAGAAATATAGCAGGAAGAACATGGATGAAATGAACACGTGAGTGAGTCTTAAGTAAGAAATGTGCTGCACCAAATAGTGCTAAAATAGAATATAGCACTAAAATACGCCAAAGATAGTGCCGTTGTGTAGGGTATATAGTGTTGCACCTGCAAAAACATGTCCTAAGCACAAAAACTCACACAAATAGATTAGATTTGGACCTTGTGGGTCCCACCGGGCATGCCAATGTAGATTAGGAAATCATCTCAAGGTTAAAATACAAACTAAAATGCATAAACACAAAAAAGCTATACCTCAAACATGAAAACCCAATCTCATCAAGGGAAGAGGAAACTTGCACCCAAGATCTCCTAAGACATGATAATCCCTAGATAATAATTCAAATGTGAAATGCTATCTTAATTTGTAACTCACTAAAGAGTAGCTCAATGGACATTTGGGCATGGTAACATTACATAAAACTTGGATCCCAAAATGGGTTGGAGGATGAAGTATTTATAGATTTTTGGAAGGGATTTTGATCCAAGGGTGGAGATTGGTTTGGAAGATCAATGGTGGAGGATAAAAGTGATGTGGAGGGCCTAGATTTGATCTTGGAGGAATGAAGGTCTAGGAATAAAAGTAAATCTTTTATTCATTTTGGGAAAAGGGGTAATTAAATGAGCATGGGTGTGAAGGATTATTTTGAATTAAAGATTCATATGGGGAATGTAAAATGAATTAAAAATTCATTTGGAGATAAGTGAAGATAAATGAGGTATGGGGGTGTAAGAGGAATTAATTATGATGTGGGATGTATTTAAATAAAAACTTGACTTATGTGGATTTATTTCAATTTTTTATTTGGAGGATGTGGGGAAGGGTGTTAAGCTAGGTTTGACCACTCAAATAAGAGGTTAGGATTAATTAAATGTAGGTTTTATTTAACTAATCCTAGGGCTAGGATGAGATAGGCTAGGGTAGGTAATTAAATAATATCTATTTAATTACTTAGGGTGGGGATAGGTCAATTAATAGGCTAAATTAATTAGTTAAACATGGTTTAGCTAATTAATTGGATTTAGTGAGGAAAGGGAAATTGATTAAATAAATATTACATATTTATTAAATCAATTGGCTAACGCTTGAACTATTGAATTAACAAAATTAATTCAATTGTTGGGGATAAAATGATGAAAAATTAGATGATGAAGGGATGATTAATTAAATAAAAATTTAGTTAATTTGATTAGAAGGGAAATTGGTAGTTTAGGGATGTCAAGAGTCAGTTTGATGGTAAAAGACATTTTTAAGTGTCTACACTTACCTTAGAAGAAAGTAGAAATATAGTTGTATAGTATTGTTAATGCTTTGAGTTAGTCATTATTTTAATATTCACATATTGTATGTTCATTATGATTTCACACATTTAAGTCATCCCTACAAATTATTTATATATAAATAATTGTCTATATATATATTTAAAGATGGTATACATATATATACATATATATATATATACATACATACATATATATATACATATATACATATATATATATATACATATATACATATATACATATACATATATACATATATACATATACATATATTCTTTAAAAACAAAATCTTAACTCTCTATTTTTTGTATGAACCCACTGTGTGTGAAGAGGACAAATTACCTTATTCTTGACAGAGTATTTTTTTTATTTCTCTTTATATATATATATATATATATATATATATATATATATAAAGCTAGCATTGATCTTTAGTAATTTAATTTTAACCAAAATCAAAATCAGGGTTATCTTTCCTACTTACGCATATGGTGCGACCTCTGTTTAGGGTTCTAGGTGTCTCACCCTGTGTAGGGAAGGATTGATGGCCGTCGGTGATCCTTAAAACTTTGGGTGTTGTGTGTGGGGGGAGGGGACCTCATCCCCCCACAGAGATTAATACTCTGTGGGGAGCGTTAGAGGCCCTGCCCCCCATTTCCCTCCATTCTATGTGTTAGGGTTGCACCCTAAACCCGACCACTATGCATTTCATTTGACCTCCACATTAAAATATAGTTTGAAACTTAAAACATTTTCATTGCCCTATGATATTTATGTACGTCTTGGCCTTGCTTTCTTCCCCTGGTTCACATGATATATATGTGTGTGTGTGTGTGTGTGTGTGTGTGTGTGTGTGTGTGTGTGTGTGTGTACTTGTCCTATGATCACCTTATTATAGTATGTCATTCAAATAACTACTATGTTTTTTTGGAGTTATCTATGTTTTTCTTGCACGGTATGTTAGAATATATATATTCTTTTACATATATATAAATACATATATGTTAATATTACTGTGGTATAATTTATTCTATTTCTCTGAATAGAAACTATTATCTAGAAATAAAAGAAAAGTAAACCAGTGAATTTATTTAATGCATGCTTAGAAAGCTAGAACTTGGATATTGACCTTTTAAACAAAGTAGATTATCCTCATTCCTATAACTATTTTAACCTGGGAAAAGAAAAAGATAAACTTAGATAAACAAATAGAATCCAAATGTTAAAACATGTAAACCATGGTGCAACCTATAGGAAATGTAGGAAATGAGATTAGTAAACAATAAACTTTTCCTTGCTTGTGATGATACCTCCCACTTGGGGAGGTACCATCCATCCTTGTGCCTTTTCTCAACACCTGCACCCAACCCAATTAGAGTAGTGTTAAAATGAGAACCAATGCTTTTTATTTCCATGCTTTTATAAACCCCTATCTAGGGTTTGGTGCCCTAGGATTGGGGAGTTGGTAATTGTGTAAATTGGGTTGTTAATGGAGTTAGTGTGTGTGTGAGGAATTTATATGAATTTTAAATATGTAATTGTTTTTTTCATTTTGTGTAAATGGGAGGTGTATAATAATGAAGGTAATGTAATTTAATTGTCTTGTTGAAATTGACCTATAGTTGACCAGGGTGGAAATTGGGATATAGTGATAGTTATGTTAAAACAAAACTATAGCCTTTTTGTGTCCAAGATACTTGTAAGGTATATAGTTGAAGTTTGTTTTAAGATTATTCTACTTAATTAAATTAATTAAAGAGGGGATTTAGTGACAAGATGAAATTAAACTATTATTGAAGTTATGTTTAATTTATTTAGTTTTAATTTATTTTGGAAAAGGGAATAATAAAGTTATGCTTTAGTTGTGAAATTAATTATTATTGCAATTGGTGCTTTTAATTTTGAAATTAAAAGGGTTGGGAATATTAGTCAAAGTTTGCATTTAATTTATTTTACTTTAAATCTTGAGGCGGATTAAGCAGGGATTTTATTTTAATTTTAATTTTGTATCCTCCTATAGTTGATGAGGTGGTGTTATGCTGCCATAATCACTATAGGAGTTATCCTACTTTATTCTATTTTACCCCGTTATGCTGCCAAATTTTCCTTGGGCTATGAGAGTAAAAATTATGTTTGTTGGAGAATAAGTATTCCCTTTATTTCTTTAATGTATTCATTTATATGCATTTGTCAAAATCAAATTTGGTATTAGTTTAATAACCCCTAATTTATGTTGTTAGTGTGGGTTAGTCTAGATTTTGATTTGAATCAAAATTGACCCACTGTTTAGGGTAAATCCTAGGGATGGATTCCACATTAGGATCCATCCCTCTCAATGTCGCATTGTGCGATTTAAACCCCATTGTGGCTATCACATCGTAGGGTTACAATTTGAGATCATATTACCTGAACTTGATTGACTTCCCCACCTTCAGGTGACGTGCTTGACGTAGCTTGCTGGTGCAACTACGTTACGTGCATATGCCACCGAGCATGCTAGTGGCGTGTGAGGGGGTTTGTAGAAATTTTTTTGATATTTCATGTCATGACCACATGACTAATGTGGCCATGACATGTGTGTAGCACGTCATGACCACATGGCAAATCTGGGCATGAGAGAATCATTGATCTCACCTCTAAGGATCTAATGATAGGTGCTATGTTTTAATTGTTTTCAGTCTAACAACTTAAAATTCTTGCATTATTAGATGGAGGATAGTGCATTAGTAGAGATGGTGGGCCCCAAGTTTTGTCATTATAATGTTTTCCCAAAGTATCATCAATTTGAGAGGTTATTTCTACTGCACCATTGGGTAAAAAATAACAAGATGGATATTGGTGGGTCCCATTTTGATTAAGTGTTGGAAAATTCATCTCAAATATTAGCATCATGTGCATGTTTTGAAGGTTGTTATTCTAACAAAATTAAAGGATTGTGCCAATGGTTGAGCTTATACACTTTAGATTTCACAAGGCCCACAACAAGGAGTTAATAAAACATATAAGGTCATGGTAAGGACACACGGAATCCTAGTGCTCCTTGAAGGAAATTATAGTACTAACACATGCTTGTTGTTTTGATATTAGAGGAAAGTGAATCTAGTATAAGGTGGAGAGTCTCCTCCGATCCTTCAAATGCAATTCAAGAGATAGTGATCAAACCACTAGGATAAAACAAATTGAAGAAGGAGATGTTGTTGCATATGTTGTCATTGATGTCAAAGGAGTGCTGATCAGAGGAGTTGTGATGTGAAAGACATGATGATGAAAAATACATGAACATGAAAATGGATCAGTATTATCTATACACAGTTGTACCTTATCCTCTAAAGTTCATGGATAGGTGAAGGTTGTCAAAGTGTTTTGATTGATGTCATTCTTTGATAATATGAAGTCATGTCTTTTGAATTGTTACATATATTGTCACATGATGAAAAGCATTGCATGGGATATGAAGTGCATTGTCTAAGTTATCAAAATTTGAAAGGCACAGGGATTTGTACTACAAAAGCATAGGTGATTGTACCACATTCTACTAAAAATGAAAATAGGACTACATGGTTGGAAGGATAACTAAATATAGCTATGAGGTATGTATGATCCAAGTTTTAGAGTTATTGCATAATTTTTTAGAGTTAGCAAAGTGAGAACAAGTCATGTTGTTGTGTAAGGTTATCAGAGAGAATAGAAAGCCACCACATTTCTCCACACTTTGATGTTTGGATTTGTTGTTTGAAAGATAAGTTTAGATGGTTAGTATATATGCTTAGTTTAGCTTTCAAGTGTTTTGGATCATTGCAGATGTTTCTAGAAGTGACAATGTGAAGACTATGATGGTGTTGTGCTCTGAATGTTTAGTCATATGATTGTCTAAACGCTTGCATTACCAAGTGGATGAATGGAATTGAAAGGGGAGTCTATGGGAAGTCTTTCTAGGTCCCATAGTGTTCATTACTTTATCTGCATGATGATATTTCACCTCTCTGGTACCGCATTATGTCTGGAGTTAGTGTATGAATGATTAAGTGTTTGCAGAGCTGACTTGGTGTATATGTGTGCTTGTGTCATGTGTATAGAAGTGTGCACCAACATAGAAATGTGTGTAAAGGAAAATGGGACCCAGTAGATCCTTTGGTATGAACCACATGGAAAGATTTCTATCCACAAATGATTGGAGCTGACATGTAAGATCATTTGCATGTTTCATGATACACATTACACCAAGACTAAAAAAGATGATGTTTAGAATGTTTGTGGAGGATATATATGAAGGTAAAAGATTGCTACAAGTGTGTGTGCATGATGATAAATAAATGATTAAGAGGAGACAAGTAACTCTATAAGAAACAATGCAAAACCTACAATAGAGTTAGGATTGTGGAGGTATTTGAGCTATCAAAATTAGTAGAAAGGTCAAGAGGATATCAGACATGATAGTGTAGAGGTGTCCATACAAGTCAAGGATGTTAAAGTGTTAGCAAAGATATTGTTGCAGAGGTAATTGAGCTATCAAATTAGAATCATAGAGTAGAGGTTGGTTCCTCATCTTGTAGGTGTTGTAGCACTTTAGGGAGTTGGTTCTTCCTTTGGGTTGGTCCTTCCTTTGGGTTGGTGCCCATAAAACCTTGTTGTAGGAAGTTGGTGCTTTGATTGAGTTGGTGCTCATAAATCATTGTAATAGGGGATTAGTGTCTCCTTTGGGTTGGTGCCCATAAAACTTTGTTGTAGGAAGTTGGTGTTTCCATTGAGTTTGTGCTCATAAATCATTATAATAGGGGATTAGTGTCTCCTTTGGGTTGGTTCCCATAAAACTCATTATATATTTTATTTGTGAGGTTGGAGTTAGACAGTAGATCCAAGTAGTTGGCTCACCATGGTTTTCCCATCTTGGGTTTCCACATAAATATGGTGTTGTGTGTGTATGTTCTTTTGCTTCATTTGGGTTAATTGTTTACATTGGATTGAAAATATATAAAGGGAAAGAATTTGAATATATACTGATTCACCCCCCTCTTAGTATATATGTGTGTTCAATAATTGGTATTAGATCCAATTTACTTTATATAGTCTAACAACTAATGGTAGATCTTGGACTAAAACACATGGTAGGACAAGAAGGATCAATGTCAAATAGACCACCACTTTTTGATGGATCAAACTATGTATTCTAGAGTATAAGAATGGAAGCTTATCTGACCTCATTAGGGTTTTATGTTTGGCTATCAGTTATGGATGGCTACACACCTCTAGAATTTCCTCCACATTAGGTTGAGAAGAAAGCATGTGAGAATAAGGATAAGGATAAGAATGCATTTTTGAGTGGAATGACAAATACTGAATTTGTTAAAGTAATGCACTACAAATCTACTAAGGACATCTAGAATAAGCTTTAGAATATTTATGAAGGAGTTGATAAGGTAAAGAAAGCCAAGTTACAAACATACAAAGGAAAGTTTGAAAGTCTGAAGATTAAAGAAGAAGAAAGCATTATTGATTATCTACTCAGGATGGATGAAGTTGTCAATGCAATCAAAGGGTTAGGTAAAGAAGTAAAAGACATAGTGATTGTGAAGAAGGTTGTGAGATCTCTACCTCATAGATTTAATTCAAAAGTTTCTACTAAAGAAGAAG
The DNA here is from genome assembly GCA_027924645.1 of Cunninghamia lanceolata. Lineage (NCBI taxonomy): Eukaryota > Viridiplantae > Streptophyta > Pinopsida > Cupressales > Cupressaceae > Cunninghamia > Cunninghamia lanceolata. The sequence goes on along the minus strand of BSBN01000958.1, from coordinate 4,856,446 downwards.
CCGGAGATCTTGAAAAATTCACCATAGATGAATTGTTTGGTTCTCTCATTCCCTATGAGATGATAAATGATACCAAAGATACATCCAAAAAGGAAGTTGCTTCCAAAGCCTCCAAGAAAGAAGGAACTCATGGTCCACACAGTGAGTCTAAGGAAGAAGAAGCAAACTTTCTGAGAAAGATAAAGAAGGGTTCAAGCAAGTATAGAGGTAAGTTACCCTTCAAATGTTTTAACTATGGTAAAATTGGTCATTTTACATCTAAATGTCCTTTTGGAGAAAATGAAAATAGCAAAAAGGTTTTCAAAAGGAACAACTTAAAAAAGAATCTCCTTTCCAAAGAGGACCACAAATCTTTAGAAGAAGAAAATTCACTACTCATTAGATGATGAAAGAGAAGAATCCCTATTCATGACTATGGAAGTCCTTGATAATTTAGACAATACTATTGATGAAGAAGAATGTGAATTTGATCTTGAAGGTGAACTCATTTCTACTCTTGAAGACTTGAAATGTGTAAGGAAAGAGAACAAAGAACAAAAATCCTAAATTGAAGGCAAGAAAAGTAAATGTTAGAAACTTGAGGAGGAGATTGTTTCACTCAGAAGATAATTGGAGAAAGTATATGATCAGTTGGACAAGAGTATCAACTTTGGAAAAAGGCTTGAAAATCTGGATGGCATTGACGAAGTAGATTTCATTATAGTCATATCTCTAAGAAGAAGATATGAAAGACCTTCCTATGCAAGACAAACCTTCATAAATAGCTTCAATCATGCATTTTTTGGTTATTGTTTTATTTGCAGTAAATATGGTCACAAGGCTATTGAGTGCAAGTCTAGGATGAATAGAAGAAATTTTGTGAGTAGGAATCCTCTTTCTTCTCTAGTAGATTTCAATGTGATATTTCATACTTGCAACAACTTTGGATTTATAGAAAGATATTGTATAAGTGGATTGGCAGAATCATGAACTTAGATGGCAAAGATTAATAAGAAAGACAAGAAGACTGATACATACAAAAGACAGGAAATAAATAAAGAGGTGGAAAATTCAATGATTGTTAAAACAACATTTCATGCCTAAGGGAAAAAACCCTAGGTGATAGATAGTGGATGTTCAAGCCACATAACTGGTGATAAAAGAAAATTCATCGACCTTGTAAAGTGGAATGGTGGATCAGTCAAGTTTGGAAAACAACTGCAAAAATTTGTGGAAAGGGCACCATAAGTATTGATGGAAGATCTAAAATAGAAGATGTTCTATATTTAGAAGGTATTAAGAAAAATCTTCTCAGTGTAAGTTAGATGTACAACAAAGAATACTTTCTCATATTTCATGCACAAGGATGTGAAATTAGAAAAGCACATATTGGTAAACTAGTGGCAGAAGCTAGTAGAACAGAGAGTAATCAATACAACTTAAGTGATGTCAATGGAAAGAAATATCTTCTAGGATAAACAAAAAAATGTTGGCTATGGCACAAAAGGATGGGACACATTAATTTTGACAATCTTGTGAAAATCAACTCCATACAAGCAGTAAGAGACATGCCAAATATTGCCAAGCCTGCAAGTACCCTATGTAAAGAATGTTAGATTGGGAAGAAGACAAGGACAAAGTTCAAGACATGTTGGTTATTTTTAATTCCCAACTGGATCTCAAAGACAATCTAAAGAATAGCCAATTCTAGTGATCAATTGCCTTGAGGGATTGGCCAGTGAACAAGAAAAGTTGGATTACACTTTTCCTTTGCACTTTAGCTATGTAAAACCTAGGAGGGTGATCCTTTACAGTATTATTTAAGATCTCTTTGCCATTTACCTCAAATACTATTACAAGAAGATATGTTCTCTCTAATGTGCCAAATAATTACATACATGCTAAAGCAATTGGCTAGATCCTTAGGCTTCTATATATTTAGTTGTAGGAGAACATGAAAATAACATTAAGCAAATAACTTATTGTAGAAATGGGAAATTCATTGTGATTTTCAAATTATACAACCAATGAGTTGTATTAGACACAAATTCAGAGATATTGGTGCCTTAACCTGGGCTATGGAGTCAAGATAGATGTAAATGAAACCTCGCGCAATAGTATTTTCCCTAGCTCATGAAGCACTGCAACAATGCATTACACTGTCACACATCAGTAATTCAAAACCAATTCTACTTACAGATCCCTGCAAACTTTCATAACATTCAACATTTTCCTTAAAGCATTTTAATTCACTACTTGAGCAAAATCCATAAGAAAAACATTCATACATAGGAAAAACTTTGAAGATGAACAAAGTGATCCTTGATCAAACTTTATTCATAAATGAGATGAAGATTACAACATAGGAGACAATTTAACTTTGAACTTGGCAATGTATTTAGACTTGAACTGGTACTATCATACAATAGTTCACATGTACATCATATTCTATTCTCAAAGAGTAACCTAAACTAGAAGTACCGAATCTATTACTATATGATCTGCAATACAAAAATTCTCTAAGATCCCTTGCCAAAGCCCTTGAATTCCCTTTTATAGAAACAAGGGAGAAAACAAGCTTTGGGCCATTTGACAAGTGTCATATTTTCATTTGACAAGCTTTACATAACAAAATATGAGTACAACTACTCATGGAGAGAATATTCCACAAAGGACAAAAGTTGTTACATGTGTAGTTGTAAATATATGTTGCCTCCAAAAGGTGCTCATAGAAGGTTGTTGTAACATACATTACTACTTCTTTATCGACCTTCTTTAAGTTCCAAAAGCCCAAAAAATGTTGACTATGTAGATGAGGACAAAAGTATAGGTCCACTAGAAGACAAAATATGTAGCTAGAGCTGAAGAGGATTCACATTGATGCTGAATAGGAAGAAAAAGCTAAAAGAATATCCATTTTGAATAAAGAATAGAGTAATATCGAATACCAAGTCAACAAAAGAGTTACTATTCTGACAAATTATTATACTTACCATCCCAAACATTGTATTTCTTTTCTGAAGGCCACTGGAATGCAAGGAGCTCATTCACACTTGGTGTATATTTTTTATTGTATTTTATCATAATAAAGTCAGCTTCTTTCAGAAAATCCTCCATGAGCTAATTTGTATCCCATATCTTGTCTATGTTGCTCTTGAGGAGATCCAAATCAATCCTATCTTCTTTGCATATGAAAAAGGCAATAGTTAGAATGATGGCTTCAAACTGAGATAACCATATCTTGTAAAGTTTAACCTCTCCATTATCATTCCTAATCTTAGGCACCATTCCTATATCATTATTATCAAATTCCTCATTTTTTTCCTTTTCTCTTTCCTCAAGCTGATCCACAAACCCTTGTAATTCCCTTATTGCTTTGACTATCTTATATGTGGGTTTGATTTCTTTTAGTGCATTTGATTCATAAGTCGATCCCTTGCACATTCCCAATAGTGAATTGGTTCTTGAGATCCACTTATTGAGTAGGGGTGTAGCCCTCTCCCTATCTGTTGTAATCCTATTAACTGCCATCACCAATTGGTGGTAGTCCTTGTGGACATTTTCAAACCTTTAAAAAACCTCATTCATCAAATGTCCTAACACATTTGAAATAATATGTTAGTTGCTTTCTTTCTGATCTTCCTTAAAATTCATGACAATTTCTTCAAAGGCATTTACTTGCTCTTTTATTTCTTCATTCTCCTTCTCAAGTCTAGACTTTGGTGGTAGAGCTGGTGAAGAACTAGCAACCATAGTTCCTGCACATCTTACTACCAATGTTGTTGAAGGGGGAGGAGAAACTATTTCTTCTTGTTGTTTTTGCTACAACAACTAAGCTTCCAATACCTTCAACCTATTATACTCATGTAGTACCTCCATATGTTCCTGCAACAGTTTATCATATTTATTCTATAATGCCTATGTTATTTCCCTACTAAATCTAGAAACATCTACTTCCATTGTTGTAGCCTCAACTCCAAGGGTGTCAGATACTCTTTTGACAATCAAGCTTCCCCTCAGATCTTGATCAGGCTCATCAACTAGTGGTTTGTTGGTATTAGGGGCTAAAGACCAAATTGTGAGAGTCTCCCACCTGGGGTTAAATCCTGCACTAGACAGTGCCATTGTAGCTTCATCTTCTGAAGATAAGACTTTTTGGTCTTGTCTTCTAATAGTATCCAAGACGATGGCAGAAGCAATATGCCATTCAGGGAGCAATAGAATTCCACTTTCTCTAACCATGTGCCTACCTTTTTTAGGAGTGATATCTTTGGCCTCAGCTTTCATCTGTTCTAGTATTCTTTGTGAGACTTGTTCATGTGTCTCTTGTGGAGATTTGGCCATTTCTTCCTCTAGTCTCTTGGCATAATCATCCCTCTTACATCTCCAAATGAAATTAGCAAACTCCTAGGTTTTGATAAATTGTTCATCATTCATAAAAATGTTGCATGCCAACTCCCTTATATCATATGTGTTATCCCTCCCCTCAATAATGCTTTTAGTCATTCTATCTAGGGGTGGCTTTACATTCTCATCCCTCTATGGGGATGGCATTATTTTGATCACATTATCCCCTGTTATTTCATAATCATCTTCTTCTTCAAGGGAAATTAGATAGTCCACAAGAGGAAATGTATCTGACCTTCTTCTTTTTGGAGATGGATCCCTAGGGGGAGAATCAAGCTCTATAACATTTATTGGAGAAGAGGGTGTTTGTTGCACTGGTGGAGGAGATGGGGGTAGTTGCACATGTGGGGGAGATTGCTAAGTTTGCTCTCTTATTACCACACCCTTGGGTTTTCTTCTAAAATAATATCTGAATGGATCAACACTTGGAGGCTAATGAGAGGGCCTCTCTTCTATGATTGGATCTTTACCATTTTCCCCCTCCTCAATTAGAGGAGCTTCCCCAATTATGTTGTCAATGATTTCCAAAACTATTTGAATTCTTAGAATTGGGTCTTCAATTTTTTCATATGCTCCTTTGTAGAAGGCATCCTTCTTCTTCTTAGCCTTTTCTATCTTTTGAAAGCCTATCCATTTCACCTTTCTTTCATTTATTTCCTTTCCATTCAAGAAATTCTTTATCACATCTTCAGAAAAATAAGGGCATTGGCTATACTGAGATCTTATGTTACTTATCCTGAGGTTATTAATGAAACCTTCAGGGTCAAAATTTCTTGCTCATTCCTGAACCATCCTAAATGTTTTGAATTTCTCATATAATTTCTCAAAACCCTCTCTGTTCATCCTAAAATAAAAGAAAATTATCAAATAAGGAATGAAGGAGCCCTTCTAATTTGCCAAATGTGCCTTATCTAACTCAACAAGATGCCAAATAACCTCAGGGAAACCAATCCTCATGGGTATAAATTTAGGTAGGACATGTGGTCCTACTAGGTATCCATAGACTCTTAGGATTTATAGTCAGAATGGATAATGAAGTCTCCTTAGTTGTGTTAGATGCCTAGATCTTGCCTTCTCTCCATAGGCCTCAAGAAATCTAATATTTCTTTGGGTACCCTGGCTATTGGCCCCTGTAAGAATGACAATACCTTTCTAGCAAAGTGATTCCTAAAGGTAACATAACTGGCTTGTTCACAATGCATTTCCTAGACATGAATCCAACATTGGACTGGAAGATGATGCAATCGTTTACCATTACATCCATTATCCATTAATCATTTACCATTCCATTATCCATTTATCATTTACCATTATCCATTATCCATTAATCATTTACCATTTACCGTTATCCATTAATTCATTAACCATTGCATTAGCCATCATATATTACTCGTTAACCATTACACTACCATTTCATCCATAATATATGTTTATTAATCTAAGCATATATTCCATTACCATCCATGCATAATATATGTTTATTAATCTAAGCATATATTCCAGTACCATTCCATACATAATATATTCCATTACCATCCATGCATAATAAATGTTTATCTAAGAATGTATTCCATTACCATTCCATACATAATATATTTCATTACCATCCATGCATAATAATATATGTTCATTAGTCTAAGCATATAATCCACATCATAATCCAAATACATATTATAAATCAACATCATAACATACATGCATATATCCGTCATCATAAAACATCCATATCCATAATGCATGAACATCATCACAAATCTATCCATATAACAAAGATATCATACATAACAATGAACATCAAAACCACAAATATCCATAATCATCCATAACCACAAATGCATATCACATATCACCACCAAAATATACATCACTTAATAATACATATCATGATACAAAATGCCTCAAGGTCCAAAATACATCAAAAACCATAAATCATGAACCATGGGCTGATGACCCCCTAGCTGAGTCAGTAGGAGACCCAAGTGGATACTAAGGTGGTGGCCCCATAGGTGGCTACTGCTGAACTGCTGGCTGCTACTGACATGGTGGATGTTGAACCAACTGTTGAGATCTCCTCGATCTCTATGACCCTGACATCCTAGATCTACTCCTCTAACTGTAGCTAGGAACATGCTAGCCCTCAGGTGCACCACGGTATAGTATGAACCATAATAGTACTTAGCCCTCTATTATTGCTTAAAAGTTTATCCTGTAACTGCTAAATCTACTGCTGAGAATTTGTCCACATCTAAACAACACTAGTCTCAGTTATCACACCCTCTATGTGTGTGATCTCATCCTGCAACCCCGTGATATGGCCCTCATCCTACTATACCCTAGCCTCATCACTCTGTAGCCTCACCTCAGCTACCTGCTGCAATGATCTCTTTATGTCCCTCTCAATAGTAATATGAACTACATGCCCCTATAGTTGTGCCTATAGGTGCCCTATCTGGGCCTGGAAAATGAGGATCTGAGGATCCCTATCTCCACCACTCACTCCATCCAATAGGGCCTGAACTCCCTATTATCTTTGCAGCTCCTGCCTCTATCAAGCCATCTGATCCTCCAAGATAGGTACCTAGGCCCATAGGGTATTCAAATCCTCCTCTCCATCCACCTGAGTCCGATGATGTCCAATATGAATACCAAGAAGAGGGCCAAGTCCTGTCCTCGATGGTCCTACTCCTAAGATCCCAGCACTTAAGGTCCCTACATCCTGAGGTACCTACTACTACTGAGGAACTTACTGTGTCTACTGACATGGTACCTACAGTGGTACCTGGACCTGTCCCTTCCCCTGTAGCTGTGGTGCTCATGGCGGTGGCATCTGTCCCTATCCATGCCCCTGTAGTTGTGGTGCTCATAGTGGTGGCATCTATCCTTATCCCTACCTCTCAGCCTACTATGAAGGTACCTGTTAAGGAGCCTTCTACCTCTGTACTACCCTTTGTCTCCATGCCTAGCCTCTCCCTGCCACCTACCCCACTACTGTTGCAACCAACACCCCTATGCCATCATCATCATCAATTAGCACCTCCTCGATGACATACTCAACTATGATCTCCTCTCCCTCCTCTCCCTCCTCCTCCTCATCCTCCATGGTCATATCAGACTCTACCATCAGATCTGTCAATCAGATCAGCCTCCACACCTACCACCATTGATCATATGATGGAGTAGTGCCAGCATCCACTATCTGACTCCTCCAGTTCCATTGTACTGGTTGTAGTCTAGCCCAATTAAAGAGTGCCACCCAAGTCTGTATCGGTGCTGGCCATCCTACCACATCTTGTAGAGTCCTTGCAAAAATAGCCATGGCCTGGGGCAAGTCTTGAACCTACCCCAAATTGCCTCATCACCTGTGATGGGATATACCTATCTATGTTATGATCCCCCTGCCCCCTCAAATAGAAAGGCTGGAATGTGTAGGGCATATGGATGCGATCATCAACCTAGGGCTCTACATCTATGTAAGGATGCTAGATAATAGAATAAAGGTCATCCAAAATCTCCTGCTAGTACCACAACTACCCTATGAAGGAATATATAATAAGTGGCCTATACAAAAACACAAATGCCTCAAACTGAGCTAGGTGATAAGCTCCCTGAGGCCAAGAAATAGCTATATGCTCAAATTCCCACACATGGAGTGGTGTAACACCAATTGATAGAGCTCTATCCATATGATACACCACTGTATGCATCTCATGATATAGTTGTGCCAACATGCAAGCCCCCCACGCATATATAGTCTTCTGAGTGACCATGCTCAAAATCACCACACCCCAACCAACTGAAAAACCTTGTGATCATCGATCTAACATCACAATCCTTCCAATCACTACACACACAAACAATGTGAACTAATCCACCCCAGCCACCTGAGTCCACCTATAGCTCATCTATCGCTGATCATCAGTATAGACTAGACGCCCAGGTGCAAATGCTCTATCTAGTGCTGCCACTCCTGAGGGCACATCATATGTCACCCTTGCTCTAGCTATAAAGAGTCTCAAAATCCTCCACACATCCTTTAAGGTGATGGTGATCTCACCTGTGGGCAGCAAAAAAGAGCATGTCTTACTCCTCCACCTCTCCACTAGGGATATGATCATAGCCCTATGTGCCCATATCCAAGGCATCTCGGCAACTATCCGTAGTCCCAACCTCCCTAATCTAAGTAGAGTAGCCTGATCAAACTAAGACCATAATCTCATCACTGAGGGAACTCATCGCTCCCATGACTGTAAAATCCTACCTAAAATCTACATCCAAAAATAACCAAAACTTAGTTTTTTCTCCTAAAATAGTGCTATGGCACTAATCTATAACCTTATGGTGCCAAAATAGAGCTTGGAATTAATTCTTGACCATATGGCATTGTAATGCTAGAAAATGTCCCCTTGGGGGATTCATCCTCAAAAGGTTTAGCCCCAGGTCTCTAGTGTGTATTTAGGACATCTTACATCATAATTCAACATCACGATGGAATGAAGCCTAGGTATCATGACAAATGGGGCCTAGGGGGACCCCTTGAACCTAACCTTGCCCAAAATAGGGGGGAGGACTTGAGCGCCCGTGCCCTAGTCCTACCCTATTTTGGGTCAGGCACAAATTTCTAGTGTTAGTTTATGACCGTTATTTGGTCCTTAAGCTGACACGGTAAGTTTCAATTTATGAAATCTTGGCAGGAATGTTTGTAGTTGCATATAAAAGTATGTTTAGGCATTCATTTGTAAACTAGATTATTATTGTGAACTTTATACATCCTAAAGGTGATTTAAGGCTTTCATTGTGTTGTAAAAGTAGATTTGTGTTGTTTGTGTTTGTGTTTGCATATTTGAGCATCCATCTCTTCTTGGAATGAAGAGATTCTTCCTCCCATGAAATCTTCACTACAAGGTGATATCTATTGTGATTATTGAGCATTTATCATTTGGTTTTGCCTCTACCTCCCAAGGCATGCACTCTCTATCTAACAATGGTGTTCGAAAGACTTGAATGTCTCTCTGGGGCTTGATTGAGGCAAGCCTCTAAATACCACAACCCCCTCCCAAAGTTTTCATGATTGCAGGTTATAGGTTGGAGTTGCAGACAAAGTGAAGTTACAAGAGCATACAATAGAGTGTCAGGATTGTAGATCAGTGAAAGAAATAGCTACCTGGACTTGGGCACCTGCTCATTAGTCCTCAAAGTTCCACAATGGGAAAATCTCTGATATAGTAGATACAGGTTGCAGATTGAGTTTCTAGATCTTGACAAAAAGCAGGGCACTAGACTTGGGTGCCCGCTCTTTAGTCCTTGACTTTTCCACCTTAGAACCTCGAAAATATGTACACAATTATTTGATATTTTACATCTTTCTATAGAAGCATTTTCTGTAATTCATCTGTTTATTGTCGTATTTGCATAATTAGGGTTTTAAGGTACAATTGAGCCTAAGAGAAGGAAATTGACAATCTAATCATAAAAATCCAAGTTTCCCTACATCTCAATAGTGACCTAGGGTATGATAGTACATTGCAACTTGACCCTAGGTCCTTGAATGTAAGGGTGAAAGGAGGATATACACACAAATCAAACCAAAACCTAACATCCAAAAATCACCCATTACATTTTGGTGAACCCATGTTATTGGAATTATTTTCATCTTCCTAAGTGTTTTGCTTTAGATTTATAGTGATTTCATTCATTCATATAGTCATTCATCTTATTGAATTGGAAAATGTACAAAAAAAATTGAAAAATTGGAAAAATTGAAAAAAATTGCATGCTAGGGTTTTGCACGTTACATCAATTAATTTGAATTTCATCAATTTTTTTATTTTTACATTAGATCTGATTTAAATTTCAGAAAATTACAAAAACTCATTAGTTTGCATTGCATTTTCATCATAAAATTGCTAGGGTTTTGTTGAAAATTGTGAATTTTGCATATAACCTAGTAATTCCAAAATCTAGGGTTTGTAGGTAAAATCTTGTTTCAGAGTTTTTTACTGATTTTAGAGACTCATTCAATTTTCTATTTGGCTGTAGTATTGCATTTTAGAACAAATTTGCATTTAGATTTTAAAAATTTGCATTTTTGCATAGAAAAAGTCAACAAAAACTAGCATTTTCATTGATTTTTCATTAGATTTGCACTTGCATTTTGCATGAGCTTGGAAATCATTTTTAGATATGAGATCATGTAATTTTCATCATATACTAGCTTCCAAAACATTCATATAGCATTTTGTGTCAAGATCTTAAACCTAGGGCTTCAAAAACCTTGATTTTCACTAAATTTGGCATTATCGACTCTCTAAATTTGCACCATAGACGTGTTGTGAAGAATATTTTTATATAAATTGGCTATTATTAGGGTAATCATTTTTTTCACCTCTTAAAAATATTCACAACACCTTTTTATCGGGCTCTTGTATTGAGAATTTGGTGAAAAACCACACATTTTTGCTCTTTTTGCCCTAGGGTTCGGCCTAGTTTGCACTCCATGTGTATTGTAACAAATTTTATGGATTGAGGTGACTGATATAATTAGCATTATTTGTTTCACCTCCTAAAATTCTTTACAACACCCCTTTTTCTAGGTCTTGGAATTGAAAAACCGTGAAAAATTACCTATTTTTGCTATATTTTCACTAGGGATTGACCTTGAGTGGCACTACAAGTGTGTTGTGATGGATATTTTGGCATTAAGAGGCTGTTATTAATAATATAATTTTATTTCCATCATCATTTCCCTCACAACACCCTTTGTCATGCTCTTTTGCATTGAGATTTGGCGAAAATTGCATATTTTAGCATATTTTTACTATATTTTGACTTGTTGTCATCCTAGATTTGTATGAGTATAATAACTCACTGCCCTAAGAGAAAAATTCCTTTAATAAGAAGCATAAAACACATGGGATATAGTGCTCTTGAAGAAGTTGGAACATTAAACACCTTCTTTACAAAAGGAGAGACACAAATGTTACAAGACATTACACCTATCACAAGTACAATGGAAAGCAAACTTTTCATGATGTTGATGATACTATTGAGATGAAAAGATATGTATCTGATGAGTAAATTAATAAATTGGACAAAGACCTAGCTGAATTCCAAGACTATGTGTAAACTGAGAGGATAGCTAAAGAAGTTGTACCTGTGATTCACCATGTAAGAGAATTGATAAAAGAGGGACAAGATGGTGTTAATGCAATCCGTGGTTTAGCACATATTGTACAAACCAATATCATGTGAGTAACTAAATGTGTAAAAGTGATAAATAACGCTTTGTCACTGTCTCACACACAAGTATCAGCACCTATACCGACTACGGGAATATCCACTTTTACATCCACAATCTTAACAACTGATGTAAATGCTTGTAGTAATGCTACCACTGGTATTGGAGTATCTAATGGCACTAATTACAAAGCTACAGGATTTGATTATTAGAGTTTGATTTCTAAGGGGACCTCTTCTATGCATAATTGTTCTCAAACACCTATCTATTCCACTCACTTCTATCCACCTATTACCTACTTGCAACAATCTTCCACCTACCATTATGTCCAACCACCATTGACATATTCTCAGCCTCTACCTATCGTATCTCAAGCTCAATCACCTCCTCACTTTGGTTCCAACTCCTTGTAGAAAACCGTATCTCCCAATGATGCCATCCTAAACCAACTTTTATAGGGCATGAATGCTTTACAATAAAAGGTAATAAAATTGACAAATTCTTCGCAGCCCAATATACCAACATATCATACCCGTAATCCCCTTTCCTATGCAATCTTGAGAACTCCTATGCACGAAAGGTTTGAGACTCCTCACTTTGAAAAATATGGTGATAAAGGTTATCCTAATACTCATGTGGTAGCATTCACAACTATGTGTAGTGATTTCTATTTTGAAGAGGATTTGTTAGCCAAACTTTTCCCACAATCTCTCAAAGATATTGCCTTAGAATGGTTTTGCTCTTTACCTCAGAATTCAATACACTCCTTTTTGCAGTTGATTAATCAATTTCTACAACATTTTCAAGCAAACATCAGACCCAAAGTCTCCTTAATTGACTTGGTTCACTTTAAGCAAGGTCTAAAAGAGAAGTTAACTGAATTTATTAGTTGGTATCAAGCTTTGTGTACACAAATTCAATATCAGATGAAAGATGAGGATATTCAGAAGGTGTTTATAACAAACTTACAACCTAATATCCATGATAAGATCCTCTTAATGAAGTATAACTCTTTTCAACATTTGTGCACCGCCCTTTGTGATTACCAACTTTTATCTAGTTAGTATGAAAACCAAAACTCATCAGCTCAAGTTAGTCAATCCATGGGTGGATCATCACAAAACAACTTTAGGAGGAATAACAATAATAGGAGTTTCATCAAGATTAGTGGACCAAATACAAAAAACTTTTCTAATGTGTTTGCTATCACAAATCTGAAGAAGACATCATATCAACCAAGAAAGTTTACTCTGATATCTGAGTCTTATCATTCTATCGTGAATCAAGCTATGAGTAATAACATTCTGAAGCTTCCCTTAATTAAGCCTGTTGATCCTAGTAAAGCACAAGGACCTTACTTCGATGCTAATGCCTTTTGTCATTTTCATCGGGCACAAGGACATGATACTAAATGATGTATGCATCTTAAACATGAGATACAAGACCTTATTGATTTGAATATCATCTAGGTATCAGGTGTGAATGATAACAAAAATAAATTGGTTGCTCTGCTAAATCAGAATTTACAAATCTTTACTAATCCATTCCCTAGACATACTGATACCAATATGATGGAACAAGGTTTAGTGGAAATAGATGATGATGATTAATTAGACTATGATAATATCGTAGGTATGATTGAAGTGGATAAGAAGCAAGTGGATAATCCACCTAGCCCACGAAGACAAGGAATTTATGCTGAGGTTCCTCCTCTGTTATCCTTATATGGATCAGGAGATAACCAAAATGTACCAGAAAAATAAGTAGAACAACTGATACAGATGAGTGAGAAGGTATAGGATAATTCCTGTTACTATGTTAGAAAAATTCAACATCAAAAACTTGCTAAAAAATGCAAAAGAGTAAGATGACTGTCAGCAGTTGGAAATAATAGTGGTTCTCCCCCTCATAAGAAATAAAAAATCTCACTTCAACATGAAATCACAAAACAAGCATAATATGATATTAAACAAGACTTTCATAAGATCCACTCAAATTTTGAACTCAACATGATCGAGTACCTCTCCAAGAGGTTTGCAAGTTCCAAAATCTGATATAAAGATGCTACAGGTAAGTATCTCTAACCCTTTATCTGTAATGATGTGCCTCCCTCGTGATGTGCTATGTGTTGTTTAGGCTTCGTGGGATGTCCCTTAATTCTCTTTTAAGGTCTAGGATACTAGGAGACCACCTCTGTTGTGACCTTCTTCTATTTGTATCATCATTATTCTATATTGCCTCTCTCTCTCTGATTTCATTGTTGTGTGTTGTGTCTTGTGGACATAGCGTTGTGGTTGGTGACCTAGGGGCACCCTCCTATGTGACTATCCCTAAGACACTTGTTTCTCCTCTCTTATTTATTATTTTCCTTCCTCTAGTGTTTCTATCTAGTGGGTGGATGATGAAAAACATTTATACTAATGAGGACCTAGCGTCCCTTTCGCGAGAAATCAAAAATTGGACTTAGTTCCTAATATGATGATGGGGTTGAATATTTTATCTGACACTTGGCTAGTGGAAGCACTCGTGCTTTCCACATAGTGATTTTTATGGTGTTCTATCTCATTTACAAATCATAACAATACTACTACTCCATGCACTTTGTCTATCTTGAATATTGCATGCCTTAGATTTCATATGCATTGATGTTATTTTTATGTGGACACGAACATGTTTCTTGCAAGGATGTGTTTGTGGGAACATTTGGCAATGGTAAAGTGCATGTCACCTTCAGGGGGCATGAGCTTTGCTAAAGTCTATGTTCCCTTGTGTGTTTTCTTCCTACCTTAACATGCTTGATATCCATGCATGATATCAACCACCTTAAGGTGGGGGCATATATAAGGTAAGTTGTCTATTCTAGATGCTAGTAAATTGTGTTTGAACAATCTTGAAATCTTGAAATCTATTTCTTATACCTCCTTTTCACCATAAGGCATCTCTATGATGCAGGTTAGGTTGTATACTTTTGAGCTCATACCTCTTTTTTATTGTAAGGCATCTCTGTGATGCGGGTGGGGTTGTATGTCATGCTTCCTTTTCACTATAAGGTGTCTTTGTGATGCGGGTGGGGTTACATTTTCAAAAGTCCTCTGTGAAGGTAGGGAACAGTTATGTGACTAACTCAACCCTTAAGTGTGTCTTTAGCAATTGTTGTGGTGAAGCCCAATCATCAGTGTGTGCCTATAATGTGTCTGAGATGGTGTTGAGCCTAGAAATAGGAACACTCCATCACTTTTCTGTCATTTTTTCTCCATGTCTTTAAAGTGTGTGTGTTGGCATACTTTCTTTGTTTGGCATGTTTGTTGCCCCATATGTAGTCTAAAGACTTGCGCGATGAGTGCATGTTGCATTTTGGGAGGTTTTACGTGTCTTGTGTGTGTGTTTCCCCATATATACAATTTAAAGACCTGCGCAATGAGTGCATACTGTATTATAGGTGGTTTGTTTACTTTCCTGTACTTGCATCTTCATTTCATATATATGAGAAAAAGAAAAGAAAAGAAATCATCTCTGTCTTCCATGCATTAATGTGTCTTCCATGCATTTACCGTATTCTCTGTGTTTTGCATGACTATAACTATCTTCTCTGTGTTTTACATGCCTGTCATTGTCTTCAATGAGCTTGGCGTGTTTGCTGTGTTTGTTGATCATACTTTAATGCATGTATTGGCCTCACATTTATGCATACATTAAAGCGAGGGCTAAATGTAATGTTGGAAAATGTCCACTTGAGGGCTTTTCCCTCAAAAGGTTTAGCTCCCAGGTCTCTAGTGTGCATTTAGGACATCTTACATCATAATTCAACATCCCGATGGAATGACCCTGGGTATCATGACAAATGGGGTCTAGGGGGACCTCTTGAACCTATCCGTACCCAAAAAATAGGGGGGGAGGACTTGGGCCCTCGTGCCCTAGTCCTGCCCTATTTTGGGTCAAACCAAAATTTTTAGTGTTAGTTTATGACCATTATTTGGTCCCTAGGCCAACACAGTAAGTTTGAATTTATGAAATCTTGGCAGGAATGTTTGTAGTTGCATATAAAAGCATGTTTAGGCATTCATTTATAAACTAGATTGTTATTGTGAACTTTATGCATCCTAAAGGTGATTCAAGGCTTTCATTGTGTTGCAAGAGAAGATTTGTGTTGTCTATGTGTTTGTGTTTACAGATTTCAGCATCCATCTCCTCATGGAATGAAGAGATTCTTCCTCCCATGAGATCTTCACTACAAGGTGATATCTCTTGTGATTATTGAGCATTTATCATTTAGTTTTTATCTCTGCCTCCCAAGGCACACACTCTCTATCTGACAATGGTGTTCAAAAGACTTGAATGTCTCTCTGGGACTTGACTGAGGCAAGCCTCTAAACACCACAACCCCCTCCCAAAGTTTTCATGATTGTAGGTTACAGGTTGGAGTTGCAAATAAAGTGAAGTTGTAGTAGGGTACAATAGAGTGTCAGGATTGCAGATCAGTGAAAGAAACACCTGTCATGTCCACATTTCCATGTGGTCATGACACACAACACACGTGTCATGTCCACATTTGACATGTGGTCATGACATGAATTATGAAAAACTTTTCTACCTATCCCTAGGAACCCCCTCGCACATGTCTGTGTGCTCGGTGGAAATACTCATGAGGCGTAAACATGTCAACATAATTCGGGGAAGTGCATTGTCCTATGTAGTCCCCTGCGTGATGATAGCCATCTAAGGGGTATGCGACGCGAAGCATGCCACTTTTAGGGTTAGAATGATTTTAATCCGAACCCTAAGTTTCCTAGGTGAGAAGGTGATTTTGTCAGATTCAAAACCAACTCCTAAATCTAACACAAAGATGAAAATCAAATAAATAAAATATGAAAATAAATGGCATGATGGACGCATGATAAGATGGAGTGAAAAAATGAAGTCAATAAAATGACGTACCAATAAAACCCTAAAATCTAGGAAAAATTTGACAACATAACGCATTTTCAATAATCGAATTAAAATTTTTAAAAATAAACACTCCAACAAGAATTCAAAGTAAATTTAGAACTAATAATTAAACTTAAGGAAAAATTAAATATCTTGCCAGGGCCAAATAAATTGACCCTACAATTAAATATTAAAATTCAAAAAATCAAATTAAATAAAATTACTAAATAATTACCCCAATAATAATAAGAATCCACTAATGAATATAATTCCACAATTATATTTATTAAAAGTCAAAAGTAAAATTTCCCAAGAAATGATTTAAAACATCCTTATCTAACCTAATGAATTCAACTAACAAAATTAAATTACCAAACGAGATCTCCAATATAATCAATTTAAATTCCACTAGGAAAATAATAATACAAGGTCTAGAATTGAAAAAAAATCAAAAGGGATAGAAGAAACCCACTAAAATCCCTAATTACCATACCCCAAATTTTAAAAGGAACAAATACATTAAAACCCCACAAGATAAGATAAAATTCCCAAGTAACAATAAAGTCAAATAAAAAAATGATTAATAAATAAATTTATTCACCCATGAAAATGACTCAACTTAAAAATCACCCAAAGGAAATATAATAAAATTTCAAATGAGAAAGAGAGAGGGAAACCCAAAAGCCACGTGCATATGAAAGGAAGAAAATAAAATAACTTATTCTAATTTCCCACTCCATTTCTCAACCCTAGAACCTATCCATTATTTTATTAGTTTTCTTTTTGTTGCCCTAACCCTATCTCTTTCTTTTTGCTATTCTCTCCTCTCATCTATTTTCCTCCAATTTTATTTTGTTTTCTCTTTATTTGTAGGTTTGGACTCCATGGCAGCCATGAAAGACTACCATAGAGGTTCCATTCCACACCCTGGTATATACTCATTCTGCAATATACACAGGGGTTTCCTCTCTTTTTTTTTTGGCACAAGTTTATA
Organism: Cunninghamia lanceolata; assembly: GCA_027924645.1. NCBI lineage: Eukaryota > Viridiplantae > Streptophyta > Pinopsida > Cupressales > Cupressaceae > Cunninghamia > Cunninghamia lanceolata. The sequence goes on along the minus strand of BSBN01000958.1, from coordinate 4,838,906 downwards.
TATATATATATGGATTATTTGTTGCAGATATGAATATATAAATTGTCTTTTTTTGGAGAAATATATATATATATATATATATATATATATATGTATAAAATTTTATTTTATAGATATAATAAATGATAGGAAGACTAAATAAAAGATCAGAGGTGATTAGAAGAGGGGAGGGTGGAGTGTAAGCTGAGCCGCCGCCATGCAAGGGAGACGCAAGTTTGAAACTATAGAGAGGCAACAAGGTGTGGGGAGGGGGCCAAACCCCTACCCACACCCCCGCAGTCAAAGCAATGTCTGTGGTGGGCGGCAGCTATGGCCGCCATCCACCACAAGCCTTAAGATATATATATATATTTCAAACAATGTAACCCTAACCCTTGACGGGGTTCGGTCAAAGGAATTTAATCCTTTTTTTAATATATATTTTATTTTGATATATCTCAAATGTGTAATGGCTATTCAGTGTATATATATATTCAGTGTGTATATATATACACACACAGTTTTAAACTAACAGTTTTCTCATCAAATCTAAATATAAATGCATTCTTTGTATATATATATGTTTATATATACTTTAATACATATATACATTCACATAAAGAGATGAACAACAGGTTTTGGTTTGCAAAAAAAATAATATATATGTGTTTATATATATATATATACCTATCAAAACTAACTTTCTCAATAACACTAAGTTTAAATACTATAGAATGCTAATTTTTAGTTTTGCATCATAAAAATAATCCAATAGCATTTTTTTTTCTTTTTGAAAAATTTAAACATACACAAATATCTTTTTTTTTTAAATGAAACCTATAAGGTAAAAATTACAATTTCATTTAAATTTTCAACAACTTATTTTTCTAAACAACAAACTAATAACATGAAATTTCAATGCAACATAACAAAAAATAATACATTTAATTTCTCTCTCCCTTTTTTTTTGCATACATTAAAATTTATTCAGCAACACACACACACACACACACACACACACACACACACACACACACACACACACACACACACACACACACACACATTTTGTGAAGAACAAATGACAACAAGTGTATTTTCTCTTGCATATCTCCTTTACTCATAAACTCAACAACATAGAATAGTAAACAACTTTTTTCTTTTTAGAAACCATAAGAGTGCTCACATTATATACTCACACCACAACCAACATATTGTGTAGAAATAAACATGTCAAAAATTACAATAGCGCCTCAAAGGCCATGGCTCAAACAACCAACACAATAAGATTACAACAACACTAAAATAGACTTCTCCAAAGCTCCATTTCTCCAATAAACACCTGCAATAAGCAATACAACAAAAAAGGGGAACCAGGCCACTACGAAAATGCCCTCCTCCCTACGGTAGACCTGCAACTGGGTCACCCCCGAGCTAAGGAGGTAGGAATCACACGGTTGCACACACACAAACACCACAACAATCAACACAAAAACAACTCAACAATAACCCATAGATTGACACAAATCAAAACTCATGAAAATGAGTTTGATGGGGGTAGGGAATGGACCCCTCTACTCAAAACGCCACACCAAAATATCAAAACACCAAGTCTCATGGCCTCAAGCCAAAACCTCCAAAACACATATCTCTAAATATCTCAAAAACTGTCATGGCACTCTTGCCATCAAAATGATCTCAACACCAAGAAAAAGCCCTCAAGGCTATAAGTAGCACAAATATGGGGGTGACCTCGAGGAGGTTCACTCTCCCCTACCTCAAACAAGTTGAGCCTTACCTCCAAATGGAGGTGCTCTCACCAAACTCCCAACCCACATAAAAAGAAAGCAACAAACAACAAAAATCCACAAACACAACATAAATGAAAATGCAAAGGTAAATGGCCATAACCATGGAGCTTACCTTCAGAAGCCCTAAAAATGGAAGCACATTTTGTGATGAGCTCCAAGCTTCTCCAAATCTTCCAATCTCCAAATTTGCTCTAACTCCCCAAAAGAACTCCAAGAATAGAAAGAAAATCTCCAAAATGCAAGAACCCCAAACTCCTCAACAAGAGGACGTAATATAGGCCTTCTAAATTGGCATTAACAAATGAGAAGGTGACACTTGTCACCTTCTCTTCCTCTTCCCATACCACTTGTAAGGGAGAGGAAGTGTAAGGGTCACAAGTGTCACCCTCCAATTCCATCCCAATCCTCATCTTATCTACTTGTGCTCTCACACATGTGTGAGAGAACAAGTGGTGAGGTGGCAATCCCCTTCAAGCCTTCATGAGGATAAGGGATGCCATATGGTATCCTCTTATTCTCCAAGAGAGCCATCTCCCTCCAAGATGCTCTCACACATGCGTGAGAGTCTTGGAGGGAGATCCCACACACTTGGGAGTCCTGGAGACCTCCCAAGTCTTCTTGGTGAAGGGATCCCCAACTTTGGGAAGGGAGATGAGTCTTTCCCAAAGCATGACTCATCTCCCACCCTTAGCCATTTCAAAATTCTTCACTTTGACTAAACCTCAGTTTAGAGTGACCAAACGTGAGTTACCCCAAGGTTTAGTTAGTCAAAATTGACCCTAGACCCATGGGTAACCATCGAGGGTAAGTTTGGGACACTAAGGTTCAACTAGGGAGTCATAAATCCACTTTAAATGGCCTCAAAAATAAAAACAATACCAAGTGGTATAAAACAATAAAAATTATACAACACATGATATAAATTAATTAAACAAAGGGGTACTAGGCCAAAACGATAAAACAAACAAGCACTTAAACAACATTTGAATCCAACGTGATCCTCATCCCTCTTGGGAATGGATCAGTTTCATAGGGAATAACATATGTGTGAATACTACCTCTAATTTCCCATGGCTTGGGAATATAATCCTGCACATCTAGATCAAGTGTCAATCGTATCATGAATAATCATAGCCGAAGCAATTGGAATTAAATTCATGTCATTGAATACAATATTAATCACCTACAACATAATTCAAGATTAAATTGCATTTTCTATCTTATGTCACATAATCACCATCACATAAAGAACTTGAAATCACATCAATAAACATCATCTAATATATCTTGCATGTCTAGTCTCAACATAGCATCAAAATATGATCAAATCGAATCACCATATGTCTAATCAATGTCAAATCAAAATCAGGAGATATAATCAAATCTGCATAATGGAACAAGTCTCTAAAAGTCTGATAATGTCATCAACTGAAATGTAAAATGATCAAAATAAGGAAGGAAAAATAATTGGCCTCACATCCTCCCCCCTAAGACTAAACTTCTTCCTGGAAGTCATCAAAAAGGTGAGGATACAGTGCCCTCAAACTAGCTGCATCCTTCCAAGTCACTGTGACTTCATCATAATGATTCCACCGGTCCCTAACCTAGCCCAACCCTCGACCTCAAAGGCCCAGTGTCCGACGAGCCAATATGTGAATTAGATCCAAAGCCAACTGCCCATCTTCCTCTGCCTATAGAGCACTCTAGTCCAATACATGAGATAAATTAGATATATATCACCTCAATACAAAAATATGAAAGACATCATGGATACGTGATAGGCTAGGTGGCAATGCTAGACGGTAGGCAACATGTCCTATTCATTCCAAGATCTCAAAAGGTCCTACAAACCATGGTGCAAACTTAGAGCCTTTTCCATAACAGATTAGACTTTTGTATGGCCACACTCTAAGGAATACCCTGTCACCCACTAAGAAGCTCCGATCAGTTCTCTTAGCATCAGCATACTTCTTCTGTCTATTCTAAGCCTCCTGAAGTCTCTGCCTAATCAGTGTGACCTACTACTCCATATCCTGAACTAACTATGGACTAATGGCAACCCTGTCCTCTATCTGATCTCAACTCAATGGTGTCCTGCATGGTTTGCCATATAAATCTTGAAAAGGAGGTATACCTGACAATCTGTGATGCCCATTATTGTAGGCAAACTCAACCAGATACCAGATACTCCTCCAACACCATATTCCCCTGCTCTGTCTGTCCATCTATCTCAGGATGATAAGCGGAGCTAAAGTTGAGCTGTGTGCCTAATACCTGCTGCAAAGCTCTCCAAAATGCTGAAGTGAATACTGAATCCCTGTCAGAAATGATGCAGCGAGGTACTCCATGTAATCTCACAATATCATCTAAGAATACTCTCTCCACCGCTGGTGCATTGTACGTCATGCATATAGGTGAGAAATGCACCACCTTGGCCAACTTGTCGACTGTCACCATGATGGCATCATGGTGACACAAAGACATAGGAAGACCAACAATGAAATCCATGGAAATGGTGTCCCATTTCCACTCAGGTATCTCGTGAGGGTATAAAAGACCCGTTAGATGTTGATTCTTGGCCTTAACCCTCTGGCACTCAAGGCATTGAGAAACAAACTTTGTAATATCCTGTCTCATACCCGCCCAATGGTACAGCTATCGTAGGTTAGCATGCATCTTCTTTACCCCTAGATGTGCCATATATGGTGCTTTGTGAGCCTCTGATAACACTACAGTATGTAGGTCACCTACGTTGGGCACATAGATGCATTGTTGATGATGAAGTAACCCATCTGCCTCAAGTGAATACCCTGCAAACTTTCCCACAAGGGCCCTCTATGAATGGATCTCCTGCTGCTCCATAAGAAATCACTCATCCTCAGGAAGATGCTAAATAATGTGTCCTCTCAAGTCCACACTCAGAGTCAAGGTCAAGTCTCATGGCACCTTTGACTCAATGTGTCAGCAACCACATTCTCCTTCCCTTTAATGTACTGGACATCAAAATCGTACTCGCAAAGAAACTCCATCCAACACCACTGACAGGCATTTAGATTCGGTTGTGTAAATATATACTGAAGACTGTGGTGATCTGAATGAAGCTCAAAGTGATGACCCAATAAGAAATGTCTCCAATGAACTAGAGCGTGAACCACTACTGCTAACTCCAAATCATGAGTGGGGTAGTTTAGCTCATGGGTCTTGAGATTTCCTGACTCATATGCAATCACTCTACCACCCTGCATAAGTACGGCTCCCAAACCCTCAATTGATGGATCCGTGCAAACCATAAAATCTGCTATAGGATCAGGAATTGCTAAAATAGGAGATCTGGTAAGACACTCCTTGAGGACCCCAAAGGCCCTCTCACATTGCTCAGTCCATAGAAAACTCTTCCCTTTCCACTGAAGGGAAGTGATGGGGTGTGCTATTTGAGAAAATACCTCAACAAATCTACGGTAATAACTAGCTAACCCCATAAAACTTCTTACCTCTTTCACACTGGTGGGTACTGGCCAATCCCTGATAGCCCTGATCTTCGATGGATCTACTGAGATTCCATCACTAGATAGGATATGCCCCAAATACTATACCTTTGTCCTAAAAAATGCACACTTTGCCAAGTTCCCATAAAGATATTGCTCCCTCAAACATTGTAGAACCTGACGTAGGTGCTCCTCATGCTCCTCAGTCCGTGAATAGATCAAAATGTCATCAAGGAAAATAATCACGAACCAATCCAAGTAGGTATGGAACACCCCGTTCATGAGACTGACGAACACTACAGAGGCGTTTGACAAACTGAAGGGGACCACAGTGAACTCATAGTGGCCATATCGAGTTTGGAAGGTAGTCTTATGGATGTCCGCCTTTGTGATATGCAACTGATGGTAACCAGATTTCAGGTCAATCTTAGAGAACACCCTGGCTCCCTGCATCTGATCGAAGAGATCATCAATCATTGGCAGAGGATAACGGTTCTTCACCGTCACCTTATTCAACTACCTATAATCCATTCATAATCGAAGAGACCCATCCTTCTTCTTCACGAAGATGATAGGAGCGACCCAAGGTGAAATGCTTGGTTAGATGTGTCCCTTCTTGAGCAAGTCCTTAAGCTATAACTTGAGCTCTGTGAGCTCATGAGTGGTCATCCTGTAGGGTGCATGAGACACTGTCTTGACACCTGGCACTAAGTCAATTTGAAAGTCTACCTCACGACAAGGTGGCATCCCCGGTAACTCTACTGGAAACACATCGGTAAACTCTCTCACGATGGGATGATCATCTAAAGATGCTTCAAGCTCTTCATTTGATTTGTCACTCACTGTGATAGCGAACATCTGGCATCCCTTCCATATGCAGTGTTTAAGCTACTGAGTGGATATCATATGCATTGTTGTGGGCTTCTGAATGCCCACTATCTCAATTGATGTACCATGATCGTCTAAGCAGCTAATCACCTTTCAGCGACAATCTAGCTTGGTGTGATGAGCCTCAAGCCAATCCATACCCAAAACCACATTGTAGGATCCTAATGTCATAACTCTAAGGTCACAAACTATGGAAAAGTGTCCCAAGGAAATCTCACAGTCATGGACTAAGGCATCTACTATCATCTTGGCCCTAGAGGCCAACTCAACCACCCACCTATCACCCTACCTAGAGGCCACTAGCCTACAACGCTCCACTAACGATGGAGATATGAAAGAGTCAGTAGCACTAGAGTTAAAAAGAATAGAAATGGGGACACCCCCTATCATACCTAATGTCTCAATCACTGATGCCTAAAAATCAAACTGGTAGTTATCAACGGCTATGAACATACGGTGGGACCTACCCACATCTCCAACCATCTGCTTTGATCCTCCTACATGAGGTTATCCCCCTGCTGTAAAGTCCTATGGACACTCTCTAGCTAGATGTCCCACTCCACCACACACATAACATGGGCCCCTAGCCTGTACTTGTCCAGTCTGAGTCCTACTCATCTGTTGCTGTCCAGATCTACCTGTGGACCCCTGTGAACCCCTCTATGACTACTGCGACCTCGTAGGTCCCGCAGGTGGTCCCTTTTGCATCTGATCTATGTGCGGGCCCTGCTGTTGCCAACCTCAATTATGCCCCCCATGTGCCCTCTACTGTGTCCTGGGTCTCTGCGGCTACTGCTATGGGGGCCTAGGAGGTAAGGATGTGGAACTAAATCCTCCTCTCTGAGGTGGTGGTGGTGGTCTGCAGTAACTCTGCTGATGCTACTATTGCACATGATCCTAAAACTAAGGGCATGAACTCTTCCCTCATCCTTGTATCTCCTCAGCTATGTATGCCTTCTTGGCAGCATCACTCAATGTCTGGGGGTCTGCCATGTGTATAGGCCTTGCTATGCTATGGTTCAATCCTCTGATAAAATTATGAACCAAGAGTTTCTTGTCATAGAGATACTCCACATATCAAGATAACTCAGTAAATCTACCCTCATACTAAGAAATAGTAAGTCCTCTTTGCTGAAGGTCATGAAAATTGTCTATGCAACAATGTCTGTAGTGATCTGATACATATCGCGCATTGAAGCACTCAATGAAAGTCTCCCATGTTAGTGTGTCCAATGATAAATGGCGCTTGCACTCCTTAGTGCGCCACCATGTAGCTACTACATCTCACAACAGGTGGACTACCACACGTTCCTTTGTGTTTCCCTCGCAAGGACACAACATGAAGCATCTATCTAAGCTAATGAGCTAGGCCTCTGCCTTAGCTCCCTCTGTAGTCTCAATGAATGTAGGAGATTCAGCCTCAACAAATCCCTAATGGGATCTCCTCGGTCTTTGTGCCCTCTGATAGGCCCATCCACATAATAATCATAAGGCCTGTGAACAATATGCTCCACTCGCACTGCCTCCTCACACCTAGTATGACATGGAGGGCTACTGCTATGGGCCTTGTGGGCTGATCCAATCTCCTCTATCATCATATCTAGTACCTCAACATATGGCTCCACATGTGGTGGCTCTCGCGACTCGATGTAGGGCTCCACACGTGGCTCGACGTGGGGCTCTACTCGTGGCTCCACGCATGGCTCCTCTCACAGATCATTACGGGGCTCAACACGTGGCTCTATGCATGACTCAACTATGGCCTATGGAAACCTATCTAACACTTCCTATAGTGCATGTAATATTTGTGGTACAATATCTAGTATAGGTAGGGCCAGTGGTGCCTACGGTGCCTAACCCTCATCTAAAGAATCACTGTGCACCTCAGTGGATACAGTGTGGCGGGACTGCGCTCACCGAACTCGTTAGGGAGGCATCCTACAAAAATAAGGTAACCACAAATTAATCAAAGTTGCGGAATAATAATGTGCCCTAAACAAGCCCAGTATTTAAACTTGGGCTCTGATACCAAATGTCATGCCCAAATTTCCCATGCGGTCATGACACACAACACACGTGTCATGTCCACATTTGACATGTGGTCATGACATGAATTACGAAAAACTTTTCTACCTATCCCTAAGAACCCCCTTACATGCGTCTGCGTGCTTAGTGGCAATACACATGAGGCATAAACATGTCAACATAATTTGGGGAAGTGCATTGTCCTACACAGTCCCTTGCATGATAATAGTCGTCTAGGGGGTATGCGATGTAAAACATGCCACTTTTAGGGTTAGAATGATTTTAATTCGAACCCTAAGTTTCCTAGGTGAGAAGGCAATTTCATCATATTCGAAACCAACTCCTAAATCTGACACAAAGATGAAAATTGAATAAATAAACTATGAAAATAAATGGCATGATGGACACATAATAAGATGGAGTGAAAAAATGAAGTCGATAAAATCATGTAACAATTAAATCTTAAAATCTAGGAAAAATTTGACAGCATAACGCGTTTTCAATAATCGAATTAAAAATTTTAAAAATAAAAACTCCAACAAGAATTCAAAGTAAATTTAGAAATACTAATTAAACTTAAGGAAAAATTAAATTTCTTGCCAAGGCCAAATAAATCGACCCTACAATTAAATATTAAAATTTGAAAAATCAAATTAAATAAAATTACTAAATAATTACCCCAATAATAATAAGAATCCACTAATGAATATAATTCCACAATTATATTTATTAAAAGTCAAAATTGAAATTTCCCAAGAAACAATTTAAAACATCCTTATCCAACCCAATGAACTCAACTAACAAAATTAAATTACTAAACGGGATCTCCAATATAATCAATTTAAATTCCACTAGGAAAATAATAATACAAGGTCTAGAATTGAAAAAAAATCAAAAGGGATAGAAGAAACCCACTAAAACCCCTAATTACCATACCCCAAATTTTAAAAGGAACAAATACATTAAAACCCCACAAGATAAGATAAAATTCCCAAGTAACAATAAAGTCAAATAAAAAAATGATTAATAAATAAATTTGTTCACCCATGAAAAGGACTTGACTTAAAAATCACCCAATAGAAATATAATAAAATTTCAAATGAGAAAGAGAGAGGGAAACCCAAAAGTCACATGCATATGAAAGGGAAAAAAAAAAAAAACTTATTCTAATTTTCCACTCCATTTCTCAACCCTAGAACCTATCCATTATTTTATTAGTTTTCTTTTTGTTAACCTAACCCTATCTCTTTATTTTCTCTATTCTCTCCTCTCATCTATTTTCCTCCATTTTTATTTTGTTTTCTGTTTATTTGCAGGTTTGGACTCCATGGCAGCCATGAAAGACTACCATAGAGGTTCCATTCCACACCCTACTATATACTCATTCTGCAATATACACAGGGGTTTGCTCTCTTTTTTTTTGCACATGTTTATATAAATATGCATTATTTGTTGCAGATCTGAATATATAAATTGTCTTTGTTTGGGGAAATATATATATATATATATATATAATTTTATTTTGCAAATATAATAAATGATGGGCAGACTAAATAAAAGATCAGAGGTGATCAGAAGAGGGGAGGGCGGAGTGTAAGCTAATCCACCACCGTGTAAGGGAGATGTAGGTTTGAAACTATAGAGAGGCAACAAGGTGTGGGGAGGGGGCCAAACCCCCACCCGCACCCTTGGGTGTGGGTGGGGGCTCGGCCCCCTCCCCACACCCTTGGGTGTGGGTGGGGGCTCGACCCCCTCCCCATACCCCCACAGTCAAAGCAAGGTCTGTGGTGGGTGGCAGTTATGGCCGCCATCCACCACAAGCCCTAAGATATATATATATATATATATATATATATATATATATATATATATATATATATATATATATATATATATATATATATATATATATATATATATTGGGTGTGGGTGGGGGCTCGACCCCCTCCCCATACCCCCGCAGTCAAAGCAAGGTCTGTGGTGGGTGGCAGTTATGGCCGCCATCCACCACAAGCCCTAAGATATATATATATATATATATATATATATATATATATATATATATATATATATTATTTTTTTAAAATTTCAAACAATGTAACCCTAACCCTTGACAGGGTTCAGTCAACGGAATTCATTCCTTTCTTTTAATATATATTTTATTTTGATATATTTCAAATGTGTAATGGCTATTTAGTGTATATATATATACATACAATTTTAAACCAACAGTTTTCTCATCAAATCTAAATATAAATGCATTCTTTGTATATATATATTTTAATACATATATACAGTAACATAAAGAGATGAACAACAGGTTTGGGTTTGCAAAAAAAATAATATATATGTGTATATATATATTTATATATATATATATAACTTTCTTAATAACACTAAGTTTAAATACTATAGAATGCTAATTTTAAGTTTTGCATCATAAAAATAATCCAGTAGCATTTTTTTTTCTTTTTGAAAAATTTAAACATAGAGAAATATCTTTTTTTTTTAATAAAACCTATAAGGTAGAAATTACAATTTCATTTAAGTTTTCCTAACCAGCAAACTAATAACATGAAATTTCAATGCAACATAACAAAAAATAATACATTTAATTTCTCTCTCCTTTTTTTTTGCATACACTAAAATTTATTCAGTAACACACACATATATATATTTTTGTGAAGAACAAATTACAGCAAGTGTATTTTCTCTTGCATATATCCTTTACTCATAAACTCAACAACATAGAATAGTAAACAACTTCTTTTTTTTTTATAAACCATAAGAGTGCTCACATTATATACTCACACAACAACCAACATATTGGGTAGAAATAAACTTGTCAAAAATTACAATATGGCCTCAAAGGCCATGGCTCAAACATCCAACAAAATAATATTACAACACTAAAATGGACTTCTCCAAAGCTCCATTTCTCCAATAAACACCTGCAATAAGCAATACAACAAAAAAGGGGAACCAGGCCACTACGAAAATGCCCTCCTCCCTACCATAGATGCACAAGTGGGTCACCCCCGAGCTAGGGAGGTAGGAATCACACAGTTGCACACACACACACCACAACAATCAACACAAAAACAACTCAACAATAACCCATGGATTAACACAAAACAAAACTCATGAAAATGAGTTTAATGGGGGTAGGGAATGGACCCCTCTACTCAAAAAGCCACACCAAAATATCAAAACACCAAGTCTCATGGCCTCAAGCAAAAACCTCCAAAACACATATCTCCAAATATCTCAAAAACTGTCATGGCACTCTTGCCATCAAAATGATCTCAACACCAAGAAAAAGCCCTCAAGGCTGTAACTAGCACAAATACGGGGGTAACCTCAAGGAGGTTCACTCTCCCCTACCCCGAACAAGTTGAGCCTTACCTCTAAATGGAGGTGCTCTCACCAAACTCCCAACCTACATAAAAAGAAAGCAACAAACAACAAAAATCCACAAACATAACATAAATGAAAATGCAAGGGTAAATGGCCATAGCCATGGAGCTTACCTTCAAAAGCCCTAAAAATGGAAGCAAATTTGGTGATGAGCTCCAAGCATCTCCAAATCTTCCAATCTCCAAATTTTCTCTAACTCCCCAAAAGAACTCCAAGAATAGAAAGAAAATCTCCAAAATGCAAGAACCCCACACTCCTCAACAAGAGGAGGTAATATAGGCCTTCTAAATTGGCCTTAAGGAATGAGAAGGTGACACTTGCCACCTTCTCCTTCCTCTTCCCATGCCACTTGCAAGGGAGAGGAAGTGTGAGGGTGACATCTGTCACCCTCCAATTCCATCCCAATCCTCACCTTATCCACTTGTGCTCTCATGCATGTGTGAGAGAACAAGTGATGAGGTGGCAATCCCCTTCAAGACTCCATGAGGATAATGGATGCCATATGGCATCCTATTATTCTCCAAGAGAACCATCTCCCTCCAAGATACTCTCACACATGTGTGAGTCTTGGAGGGAGATCCCACACACTTGGGAGTCTTGGAGACCTCCCAAGTCTTCTTGGTGAAGGGATCCCCAACTTTGGGAAGGGAGATGAGTCTTTCCCAAAGCATGACTCATCTCCCACCCTTAGCCATTTCAAAATCGTCACTTTGACTAAACCTCAATTTAGAGTGACCAAAAGTGAGTTACCCGAAAGTTTAGTTAGTCAAAATTGACCGTAGACCCATAGGTAACCACTGAGGGTAAGTTTGGGACACTGAGGTTCACCTAGGGAGTCATAAATCCACTTTAAATGGCCTAAAAAATAAAAACAATACCAAGTGGTATAAAACATTAAAAATTATACAACACTATTGGCAAGAGACACTATATGGACTCATGAATGTTGTCATTGATGGCAACAAATGTCAACCCACACATCCGTAGGACATGATGAGTCTCTACCGGAAGGCAGATTGCAGAGTGCTGTGATCTGGTAAGCAAGAACAGAGCATGTGGCGAGGTCCGACAGTCAGGTCCAGATCTCTCAGAGAAAGTATCTTGGTGAAGTACAGATTTGGGAAAATCAAGAGGACTACCTTGAGTGATAGATTCCAAGGTTTTAGCCTCTGGTGATAGATGAAGAAAAAGATATGAATACTTGAGTGTCGGGTTCCTGATTGGCAGTGTGGATAGAGGAAGAACTAACTGGTAGAATATCAGACGTTATTCTGAATATGTTACTGATGATGGTAAAGGTTCTTAAGGCATAAGTTATGATTGGCCAACATGATTGATGACTTCTACAAGTATATCCTTGATCTGCATTACTTGGTATGCAAGGATTCAGCCAACAGATCAGAGTTTGTGGAAAATATTGACTATTCTAGATGCCAATTAGAAAGGTGATGAAATCACTTGTGCGGATATATATACAAGATGGATTTAGTTGTGAGAGGTGTCGTGGTTTTGGTAATGTGAGAAGAAAAGTAGTAGAGCAGAGAAAAAGTAGTAAGGAAGGTCCGGTATGTGAAAGGAGAGCAGCACAAAAGAAGAGGAAAGATGAAGTGCAGCAGATCAGTGTACTGAGCCTAACCAGAACTAAACTCCAGCATATGTAGATGCTCCTTATCAGTTCAAGTATTGTATTACACTCTTTATAAATTGTAGATATTGTGTCTCTTGTAGGTAGTGTGCCTCTTGTGAGCAGTGTGCTCGGACAGTGAGCCCTAATTGGCAAGTGCCATTTTGTATTTCCATTCTTCTAACAGAGAATACAATCTTGGGTTAATCACCCCGTGGTTTTCTCCCTTAACAGGGTTTCCACATCAAAAATATTGTGTCACATGTATTTCCATTTCATGGTTATGTTTTCTTATTTGAATTAATGCTACATTGATTAATAAGAAAGTTTAGAAAGAAGAAATAATTAGGATAACTGATTCACCCCCCTCTCAGTTATCAACAATTGGTATCAGAGCCAAGTTCCTCCCAACAGAGCCTAACAGCTTGAGGAAGATCTGGGAATTCAAATGGATGTGTATGGTATGAGGGAGCAACTTAAGTCTGCCCTAGATGATCTTGAGCAGTCAAATTCTGAAGTCAATGAATTGGAGGAAAGACTCAAATAGGTTGATGATTTCATAAATGAACTAAAAGGGAAACTGAGTCTCTCTATGAAAAAGAGAAAAGAGCACATTCAGCAATTGGCAAGTCAAGGTGAAGCCAATGATACAAATGGAGATCTGAAGGAGAAAACCAAGTTGTGTGAAAAGTTATCAAAAGAGATCATCATGGTAAGACATGAGATGGAATCAGGAGTTATGAAGTTTACCCAAGAAATTGAAGAGAAAAGAAAAACTAAAGATGATCTACGACAATCTCTCAAGGAGAAATTAGAAGACTACCACAAGATGGATAGAATAACCAGACACCTTGAATCTGATCTTGAAGATGCTAAAGATAATGAATAAAAACTTGAGGATCAAATTGTCTCTCTTAAAAGGGATCTTCAAATAGCAAATGAATATAAAGAAAAATTCAAGATAAGTTCTACTCAACTAGAAGTTCTTGAAAGTCAAAAGAGGGTAGATGGCAAGTATGGTTTGGGATATGAGAAAGGAGAAAGCTTCGGATCCGGTCAGAAGAATTTTGGATCAGAAAATCCAAGGAACAGGCTTAGAAGACCTCTGGTAAGGCAGCCTAATGCTCAAAGATATCCATCCTTCAATGCATACTACCACAACTGCAATAACTTTGGTTATAAAGCTAATCAGTGCAGAAAGAGAATGAATCAGACTAATTCATCCTTCTCTGGACAATGTTTCAACTGCAAAAGGTATGGTCACAAATCTCATGAGTGCAGAAATATGCAAATAAACAAATCATTCAATGGTAGATGCTATGCATGCAATAGAATAGGTCATATGGCTAATCAATGTAGATCAAGAGGATATTAATCAAATATGCAAAGAAATGTTGTTTGCCAAATTTGCAATAGATCTGGTCATATTGCAAAAATTCTGTAGAAGAAAGAATCAGGACAAAAGAGGTCTGGTACATCATAATCAGAATCAAGATAAGAGAAAATGAAAAGTGAATGTGGATGAAGTTCAAAGGGAGATGAACAAGATTTGGGTGAAGAAAAGTACAGAGAATGTAGGGGATGGGTCCGCACCAGACTCTGGTGTTGATATTCCTTCTGGAAATTAAAAAGTGAGCTCTAGCTTAGGGGGAGACACAAAGAAAACCTTGTTCCCCCAGCCAGTCAATTGGTGCCGGAACTAGCACAAGAAGAGTTGCGGATTAAAGGGTTCATAAGAGAAACATCCAAATAAACTATGGTTAAGATTTGGAAGATCTGCAAGATGTTTAAGATCAAGATTGATCTGGTTCTTCAAGTCATCCGAATAAGGCAAACCGGAATGACTTAGGTCGAGCATTTATTGCAACTTAACATTAGGGTTTGCGGAACAATATAAGGGTTTTCTCATTAAGCATTTGTTCATTCTACATTCAAGAAGAAATGAAAAGAGAGGCTCTGCAAAAAAATTCCTCAAGCTCATCAAAGATCATTTGCAGAAGTTAAGTCATCCAGAAATCGATCCGTCTAACTCCATTAAACTGAAAGATGCAAAAGGTATTTTCTATTCTTCTCTGCAAATCTTTTTGGAAAGATGTCTACTCTGAATATTGTGAAGATCACTGATAGGCCTCGCCCCAAATTCAAGAAACATCCCTACAAATCCTTGGAAGTAGATCCCCTAGGATCTTTTTCCAGTGTTCCGCATGGTGTCTTGCATACAGAAGATATTAGGGTTTACATTCACGCAAACATTGAAGAATTTGGAGAGTCCAAATTGAGGGATATCTACCACAAATAGTTAATAGATGATTCATTTGAGCTCAAACCCTAATACAAGGCCATCCGAGAGAAGCACTTTGCACAATGTATACATTTCCCCTACTTTGCTGAGGACAAATGGGTCTGGTATGTCTTGAGTAGAATACATGACAACTTTATGTGGTTGAATGGACCATTCAAGATCACAAAAGGTGCCATTAGGGCAGTTACCAGTTTGCACTCATCCGGTGGTATACCTTTTCTCAAATCTGTCAAGAATCAGACAGTAAGTGATGTAACCAGATCAAAATTTAACAAGAGAGCTATGACAATTGAAGATATCACTGATCCGGATGTCAAATTTGCATCCATGATAATTGATTACAAGATTTATCACTCCAGTAGGGAAACTTTAGTACTAGGAACTGCAGTTTATACAGCCTATCAAATGTTAAAAGAAAATGTTGACAAGGGAAGTGGTCCAGTAGAAGCCCCCACCCAGATAAGATTCTCTAAGAGGTCTGCTCCTACCATTGACAAGAGCTCAAAAACATCAAAACCAGAAGCAAAATCATCTGGTAAAGTAGAGAAGAGAACAAAGAAAAAGGCAACGAGGTCCTATGCAAGCCAAAAGGATGAAGAAGAAATTGAATCAAATGAGGAGATAAAGAAAATGAAGAAGCAGAAGAAGGAAGGATCTGGTGAACCCTCTACCAGTAAAGACAAGGAAGAGATGGCAGAAGAATTCATTGAAAGGCCTACTCTATCCTTAGATGATGTCATCAAATCAATCACTGTGGATGGAAATCTCCAATCGATGGCTGAACTCTATGATGATTATAATGAAGCTGACCAGAAGATCTTGCAGGAAGCTACAGTTAAGTACCTAAATATATATAATAAGGCTTTTATTGAAATCATATCTCTCATTCCCAAAAGCTTAGAGAAGGAATTAGAGATAAGAAAGAATAATGCTAGGGTAAAGGATCTTGAAATCTAGGAACAGATAGCCATTCAGCTATATCCTTCAATTGATTCAAAGTAAATGAATATGATCTTCAAAGACTATAAGAATGAATTCTAGAGCAAAGATGGAATGAATCAGCTCATGCTTGGTGAGATTGACAAGGTAGCCAAGGAAACAGAAGAGATCCTCCAAAGTGCCTTTAAAAAATTCAATATTCCTATCATAGAGGACTTGGGTGCTGATCCCTTGGCCACAAGTGTTGGAGAAGAATCAAATGAGAAAATGGCAGAAGAAGTCATGGACATCAGTGTAGAAAAGGATAAGGACTTGGAATCCTTTGTTCTAGAAGAGGAAGTTCATAAACAGACAAACATCTCTCCTCTGGTTTCCCCTACAATCTCCAGATCTAAAGGAGAAGAAAGAATAGAGGAGAAAGAAGAAGAAGCGAAAGGAAGAGAAGAAAGTCAAGCTAAGAAGAATATAAGTGATAGTGCAGAAGAGAAGAAATCTCTGTCTCCGGCAAGAGACACTGCAAAAACTGTCAAGGACTTCTTGACAAAAGAAATGTTGGAGATTGATGAACCGGAGTTACTTCAAGGTCCATTTTACTTTGACTCTCTCTCCCCGGTTCAAACAATGAAGATAGTTTCATTTGCCAATGCAAAGGCAAAAGAAAAACTCCTGAAGTCTCACACGGAAGATTGTGAGCTAATAGAAGCTGCATCTAGCATTTTAGAAAAGATCATGCCATCTTTTCAGAAGGATCACTCAGCCTCCTCATTAGGTAATCTTAAAGCTCTTGTTAGTTCAGTCAGCACCCATTTTGAGTCCTTAGAAAAATCAGTTGAGGAAAAGGTTTGAAAAGAGTTTTTGGATAAAAGATTCTCTGAAGTACTAAGTCTAATATCAAATGATAGAAAAAATATGGATATAGGGATAAAGAGCTTAGAAAATGCTCTTAAAGATGGCGGGGCAATATATAAATTTTGTCTATCATGGTCCAAAGCAACAATGGAGATTGAGAAGAAAATAAAAGAATAGGAGATCCAACTAACAAAACTTTCTCAAAACTTTGATCCATTTACCTCATCCATAGTAAATCAAGAATGTCAGACCATTACAGTCTTGGATGAAATTAAGAAGCTAGAGAAAGAAAAGAAAAATAGAATCGACAGGTTAACTGAGCGTAGAAGAATAATCAAACCACCGCCAAGACAAATGATCTGATAGATCTGAAGAAAGCTGAAGTTTTTGCATTCCCATTGAGTGGTCATATATCAATTTTGGATGGAATGAAGCAAAGTTGGGTAGTAGAATTCATCCAATTGAAGACAACTTTTACAGACATTCTTTAGTATATGTGAGTATGTTATATGCAGCTAAGTATAGTTAAATTTTTAAAAAATTTGATACGTGGTTCCCACCCTTTTCCATTGATGTCAAAGGGGGAGTGAAGAGCAGTGAAAAATGAGGAATCCAACTAAGGGGGAGCTCCAAAAAATGTATATAAAAACAGAGCATCAGCCAAGGGGGAGCATAGTGTAAACACTTAGTCATTTTTCACTAAGTGTTGCCATCAATGCCAAAGGGGGAGATTGTTGGCAAGAGACACTATATGGAATCATGAATGTTGTCATTGATGGCAACAAAGGTCAACCCACACATCCGCAGGACATGATGAGTCTCTACCGGAAGGCAGATTGCAGAGTGCTGTGATCTGGTAAGCAAGAACAGAGCATGTGGCGAGGTCTAACAGTCAAGTCCGGATCTCTCAGAGAAAGTATCTTGGTGAAGTACAGATTTGGGGAAGTCAAGAGGACTACCTTGAGTGATAGATTCCAAGGTTTTAGCCTCTGGTGATATATGAAGAAAAAGATATGAATACTTGAGTGTCAGGTTCCTGATTGGTAGTGTGGACAGAGGAAGAACTGACTGGAAGAACATCAAACATTATTCCAGATGTGTTACTGATGATGGTAAAGGTTCTTAAGGCATAAATTATGATTGGCCAACATGATTGATGACTTCTACAAGTATATCCTTGATCCACATTACTTGGTATGCAAGGATTCAGCTTACATATCAGAGTTTGTGAAAAAGATTGACTGTTCTGGATGCCAACTAGAAAGGTGATGAAATCACTTGTGCGGATATATATAAAAGATGGATTTAGTTGTGAGAGGTGTTGTGTTTTTGGTAATGTGTGAAGAAAAGTAGTAGAGTAGAGAAAAAGTAGTAAGGAAGGTCTAGTATGTGAAAGGAGAGCAGCACAAAAGAAGAGGAAAGATGAAGTGCAGCAGATTAGTGTATTGAGCCTAACCAGAACTGAACTCTAGCATATGTAGATGCTCCTTATCAGTTCAAGTATTGTATTACACTCTTTATAAATTGTAGATAGTGTGTCTCTTGTAGGCAGTGTGCCTCTTGTGAGCAGTGTGCTCGAGCAGTGAGCCCTAATTGGCAAGTGCCATTTTGTATTTCCATTCTTCTAACAGAGAATACAATCTTGGGTTAATCACCCTGTGGTTTTCTCCCTTAACAGGGTTTCCATGTCAAAAATATTGTGTCATGTGTATTTCCATTTCATGGTTATGTTTGCTTATTTGAATTAATGCTACATTGATTAATAAGAAAGTTCAGAAAGTAGAAATAATTAGGATAACTGATTCACCCCCCTCTCAGTTATCAACAAACACATGATATGAATTAATTAAACAAATGGGTACTAGGCCAAAATGATAAAACAAACAAGCACTTAAACAACATTTGAGTCCAATGTGATCCTCATCCCTCTTGGGAATGGATCAATTTCACAGGGAATAACATATGTGTGAATACTACCTCTAATTTCCTGTGGCCTAGGAATATAATCTTGCACATCGAGATCAACTGTGAATCATATCATGAATAATCATAGCCGAAGCAACTGGAATTAAATTCATGTCATTGAATACAACATTAATCACCTACAATATAATTCAAGATTAAACTATATTTTCTATCTAATGTCACATAATCATCATCACATAAAGAACTAGAAATCACATCAATAAACATCATCTAATATATCTCGCATGTCTAGTCTCAACATAGCATCAAAATATGATCAAATTGAATCACCATATGTCTAATCAATGTCAAATCAAAATCAGGAGATATAATCAAATCTGCATAATGGAACAAGTCTCTAAAAGTTTGATAATGTCATCAACTGAAATGTAAAATGATCAAAATAAGGAAGGAAAAATAATTGGCCTCACATCCTCCCCCCTAAGACTAAACTTCCTCCTGGATGTCATAAAAAAGGTGAGGATAGAGTTCCCTAAAACTAGCTGCATCCTCCCAAGTCATTGTGACCTCATCATAACAATCCCATTGGGTCCTAACATGTTCCAGCTCTCGACCTCAAAGGCCCAGTGTCTGATGAGCCAATATGCGAATTTGATCCAAAGCTAACTACCTATCCACCTCTACCTGTAGAGTACTCCTGTCCAATACATGAGATAAATCAGATATATATCACCTCAATACAAAAATATGAAAGACATCGTGGATACATGATAGGCTAGGTGGCAGTGCTAGACGATAGGCAATAGGTCCTATTTGTTCCAAGATCTCAAAAGGTCCTACAAACCATGGTGTAGGCTTAGAGCCTTTTCCATAATGGATTGAACTCTTGTGTGGCCGCACACTAAGGAATACTCTATCACGAATTGAGAAGCTCCAATCAGTTGTCTTAGCATCGACATACTTCTTCTATCTATCCTGAGCCTCCTGAAGTCTCTGCTTAATCAGTATGACCTGCTGCTCCATATCCTGAATGAACCCTGGACCAATGGCAACCCTTTCCTCTATCTAATCCCAACTTAATGGTGTCCTGCATGGTCTACCATATAAAGCTTGAATAGAAGGCATACCCAACAAGCTGTGATTCCCATTATTGTAGGTAAACTCAATTAGATATAGATACTCCTCCCATCTAGACTAATGGTCCATAACATACATACGAAGCATGTCCTCCAACACCTGATTCACCCGCTCTGTCTGTCCATCTATCTTAGGATGATAAGCGAAGCTAAAGTTGAGCTGTGTGCCCAACGCCTGCTGCAAAGCTCTCCAAAAGACTGAAGTGAACACTAAATCCCTATCAAAAATGATGCAGCGAGGTACCCCATGTAATCTCACAATATCATCTAAGAATACTCTCACCACTGTTGGTGCATTGTACATCATGCATACAGGTGAGAAATGCGCCACCTTGGTCAACTTGTCGACTATCACCATGATGGTATCATGGCGACACAAAGACATAGGAAGACCAACAATGAAATCCATCTAAATGATGTCCCATTTCCACTCAGGTATCTCATGAAGGTATAGAAGACCCACTAGATGTTTATGCTTGGCCTTGACCCTTTGGCACTCAAGGCATCGAGTACCAAACTCTGCAATATCCCATCTCATACCTGCCTAATGGTACAACTGTTGTAGGTCAACATGCATCTTCTTCACCCTCGAATGTGCTGCATATGGTGCACTATGAGTTTCTGATAACACTACAATACGTAGGTCACTTGTGTGGGGCACATAGATGCACTGTCGATGATGAAGTAACCCATCTACCTCAAGTGAATACCCTGCAAACTTCCCCACAAGAACCCTCTATGAATGGATCTCCTGCTGCACCTTGAGAAACCACTCATCCTTAGGCA
Organism: Cunninghamia lanceolata; assembly: GCA_027924645.1. NCBI lineage: Eukaryota > Viridiplantae > Streptophyta > Pinopsida > Cupressales > Cupressaceae > Cunninghamia > Cunninghamia lanceolata. The sequence continues at coordinate 4,817,739 of BSBN01000958.1, read as the reverse complement.
AATGCTAAATAATTTGTCCTCTCAAGTCCACACTCAGATTCAAGGTCAAGATCTTATTGAATCTTGGCTCAATGCATCAACAACCACGTTCTCCTTCCCTTTGATGTAGTGGACATCAAAATCATACTTGCAAAGAAACTCCATCCAATGCCACTGATGGTCATTCAAATTCAGCTGTGTAAATATATACTGAAGACTTTGGTGATCTAAATGAAGCTCAAAGCAATGACCCAATAAGAAATGTCTCTAACGAACTAGAGCATGAACTACTGCTGCTAACTCCAAATCGTGAGTGGGGTAGTTCAGCTCATGGGTCTTGATCTTTTGGGACTCATATGAGATTGCTCTACCTCCCTGCATAAGTATGGCTCCCAAACCCTCAAGTGATGCATCTGTGCAAACCATAAAATCTACTGCAAGATTAGGAACCACTAAAATGGGAGCACTGGTAAGATGCTCCTTAAGGACCCAAAAGACCCTCTCACACTACTCAATCCATAGACAACTCTTTCCTTTCTGTTGAAGGGAAGTGATGGGGTGCACTATCTGAGAAAAACCCTCAATAAATCTAAGGTAATAACCAGCTAACCCCATAAAACTCCTGACCTCTGTCACACTAATGGGTGCTGGCCAATCCCTAATAGCCTTGATCTTTGATGGATCTACTGAGATTCCATCTCTAGATAGGATATGCCCCAAATACTATACCTCTGTCCTAAAAAATGCACACTTTGCCAAGTTCCCATAAAGATTCTTCTCACTCAAACACTATAGAACCTGACGTAGGTACTCCTCATGCTCCTCCTCAGTCCGTGAATAGATCAAAATGTCATCAAGGAAAATAATCATGAACTGGTCCAAGTAGGTACAAAACACCCCATTCATGAGACTCATGAACACTGTAGGGACATTTGTCAAACCAAAGGGGACCATAGTGAACTCATAGTGGCCATATTGAGTCCGGAAGGTGGTCTTATGGATGTCCGCCTCTGTGATACACAACTGATGGTAACTGAACTTTAGGTCAATCTTAGAGAACACCCTAGCTCCCTGCATATGATCGAAGAGATTGTCAATCATGCACAGAGGATAACGATTCTTCACCGTCACCTTATTCAACTTCCTATAATCCATGCATAATCAAAGAGACCCATCCTTCTTCTTCACGAAGATGACAGGAGCACCCCAAGGTGAAACACTCAGTCAGATGTGTCCCTTCTTGAGCAAGTCCTCAAGCTATAACTTGAGCTCTGTGAGCTCATGAGTGGTCATCCTGAAGGGTGCACGAGACACTGGCTCGACACCCAGCACTAAGGCAATATGAAAGTCTACCTCATGATGGGGTGGCATCCCTTGTAACTCTGCTAGAAACACATTGGAAAACTCTCTTAGGATGGGATGATCATCTAAAGATGCCTTAGGCTCGTCATCTGATATGTCACTCACTGTGATAGAGAACATCTAGCATCCCTTCTACATGCAGCGCTTAAGCTACTGAGCGGATATCATACGCACTGCTGTGGGCTTCTGAATGCCTACTATCTCAATTGATGTACCATGATTGTCTAAGTAGCTAATCACCTTTCAGTGACAATCTAACTTGGCTCGATGAGCCACAAGCCAATCCATACCTAAAACCACATCATAGGATCCTAATGTCATAACTCTAAGGGCACAAACTGTGGCAAAGGGTCCCAAAGAAATCTCATAGTTGTGGACTAAGGAATCTACTATCATCTTGGCCCCAGAGGCCAACTCAACCACCCACCTATCACCCTGCCTAGAGGCCACCAACCTATAATGCTCTGCTAACGATGGAGATATGAAAGATTTAGTAGCACCAGAGTCAAAAAGAATAGAAATGGGGACACCCCCTATCATACCTAATGTCTCAATCACTGATGCCTAAAAATTAGCCTGGTGGTTATCAACTGCTGTGAACATATGGTGGGACCTACCCACATCTCCAACTGTCTGCTCTAATCCTCTTGTACGAGGCTGTCCCCTTGCTGTAAAGCCCTGTAGACACTCTCTAGCTAGATGTCTGGCTCCACTACACACATAACATGGGCCCCTAGCCTGTACCTATCCAGTCTAAGTCCTACTCATCTGTTGCTTTCCAGATCTACCTGTGGACCCCTGTGAACCCCTGTATGACTGCTACAACCTCGCAGGTCCCACAGGTGGCCCCTTCTACCTCTGATCTCTATGCAGGCCCTATTGTTTCCGACCTTGATTATGCCCCCCATGTACCCTCTGCTATGTCCTGGGTCTCTACTGCTACTGCAGCTATTGCTATGGGGGCCTAGGAGGTAAGGATACAGAACTAAATCCTCCTCTCTAAGGTAGCGGCGGTGGTTTACAGTAACTCTGCTGATGCTAATGCTGACCACAATCCTGAAACTAAGGGCATGAACTCTACCCTTGTCCCTATATCTCCTCAGCTATGTATGCCTTCTCAGAAGCATCACTCAATGTCTTGGGGTCTGCCATGTGTACAGGCCTTGCTATGCTATGGTTCAATCCTCTGATAAACTTATGAACTAGGAGTTTCTCATCATGGAGATACTCTGCATATCAAGACAACTTGGTAAATCTACCCTCATACTAAACAACGGTAAGTCCCCTCTACTGAAGGTCATGAAAATCATCTGTGACGCTATCTGTAGTGATCTGATAAGTATCGCATTAAAGTGCTCAATGAAAGTCTCCCATGTGAGTGTGTCTAATGATAGATGGCACTTGCACTCCTCAGTGCGCCACCAAGTAGTTGTTGCATCTCACAATAGGTGGACTACCACATGTGCCTTCGTGTTGCCCTCATAAGGATGCAACATGAAGCATCTATCTAAGCTGATGAGTGAGGCCTCTACCTCAGCTCCCTTTGTAGTCCCGGTGAATGTAGGAGATTCAGCCTGAACAAATCCCTGATGAGATCTCCTTAGTCTCTGTGCTCTCTGATAGGCTCATCCGCATAATAATCATAAGGCCTGTGAACAATATGCTCCACTCGCATTGCCTCCTCATGCCTAGCATGATGTGGAGGGCTCCTACTACCGGCCCTATTAGTTGATCCAACCTCCTCTACCATTATATCTAGTACCTCAACATATGGCTCCACACATGGTGCCTCTCACGGATCAATGCGGGGCTCCACATGTGAGTCTACTCATGGCTCCTCTCATGGATCATCACAGGGCTCAACATGTGGCTCTATGCGTGGCTCAACTACAACCAATGGAAGCGTATCTAACACTATCTATAGTGCCTGTAATATTTGTGGCCCAATATCTGGTATAGGTAGGGCCGGTGGTGCCTGTGGTGCCTGACCCTCAGCTGAAGAATCACTGTGCACCTCGGTGGATGTAGTGTGGTGGGACTACGCTTGCCGAACTAGTCAGGGAGGCATCCTACAAAAATGACATAACCACAAATTAATCAAAGTTGCAGAATAATAATGTGCCCTAAACAAGCCCAGTGTTTAAACTTGGGCTCTGATACCAAATGTCATGCCCACATTTCCCATGTGGTCACGACACACAACACATGTGTCATGTCCACATTTAACATGTGTTCATGACATGAATTACGAAAAACTTTTCTACCTATCCCTAGGAACCCCCTCGCACGCGTATGTGTGCTCAGTGGCAATACGCATGAGGCGTAAATATGTCAACATAATTTGGGGAAGTGTATTGTGCTATGCATTCCCCTGTGTGATGATAGTCATCTAAGGCATATGTGATGAGAAGTGTGTCACTTTTAGGGTTAGAACGATTTTAATCCAAACCCTACGTTTCCTAGGTGAGAAGACGATTTCGCCAAATTCGAAACCAACTCCTAAATCTAACACAAAGATGAAAATCAAATAAATAAAATATGAAAGTAAATGGCATGATGGATGCATGATAAGATGGAGTGAGAAAATTAAGTCGATAAAATGATGTAACAATAAAACCCTAAAATCTAGGAAAATTTTGACAACATAACGCATTTTCAATAATTGAATTTAAAATTTTAAAAATAAAAACTCCAACAAGAATTCAAAGTAAATTTAGAAATAATAATTAAACTTGAGGAAAAATTAAATATCTTGCCAGGGCCAAATAAATTGACCCTACAATTAAATATTAAAATTCAAAAAATTAAATTAAATAAAATTACTAAATAATTACCCCAATAATAATAAGAATCCACTAATGAATATAATTCTACAATTATATTTATTAAAAGTCAAAAGTGAAATTTCTCAAGAAATAATTTAAAACATCCTTATCCAACCCAATGAATTCAACTAACAAAATTAAATTACTAAACGAGATCTCCAATATAATCAATTTAAATTCCACTAGGAAAATAATAATACAAGGTCTAGAATTGAAAAAAAATCAAAAGGGATAGAAGAAACCCAATAAAATCCCTTATTACCATACCCTAAATTTTAAAAGGAACAAATACGTTAAAATCCCACAAGATAAGATAAAATTCCCAAGTAACAATAAAGTCAAATAAAAAAATGATTAATAAATAAATTTATTCACCCATGAAAAGGACTCAACTTAAAAATCACCCAAAGGAAATATAATAAAATTTCAAATGAGAAAGAGAGAGGGAAACCCAAAAGTCACCTGCATATGAAAGGAAGAAAATAAAATAATTTATTCTAATTTCCCACTCCATTTCTCAACCCTAGAACCTATCCATTATTTTATTAGTTTTCCTTTTGTTGCCTTAACCCTATCTCTTTCTTTTCTCTATTCTCTCGTCTCATCTATTTTCCTCCATTTTTATTTTGTTTTCTGTTTATTTGCAGGTTTGGACTCCATGGCAGCCATGAAAGATTACCATAGAGGTTCCATTCCACACCCTGGTATATACTCATTCTGTAATATACATAGGGGTTTCCTCTATTTTTTTTGCACATGTTTATATATATATGCATTATTTGTTGCAGATCTGAATATATAAATTGTCTTTGTTTGGAGAAAATATATATATATATATTGTATTTATTTTGCATATATAATAAATGATAGGTAGACTGAATAAAAGATTAGAGGTGATCAGAAGAGGGGAGGGTAGAGTGTAAGCTGAGCTGCCGTCGTGCAAGGGAGACACAGGTTTGAAACTGTAGAGAGGCAACAAGGTGTGGGGAGGAGGCTGAAGAGGGGAGGGTAGAGTGTAAGCTGAGCTGCCGTCGTGCAAGGGAGACACAGGTTTGAAACTGTAGAGAGGCAACAAGGTGTGGGGAGGAGTTCGGCCCCCTCCCCACACCCCCGCAGTCAAAGCAAGGTCTGTGGTGGGTGGCAGCTATGGCCGTTGTACACCACAGGCCTTAAGCTATTTTTTTTTTGAAATTTCAAACAATGTAACCCTAACCCTTGATGGCGTTCGGTCAATGGAATTCAATCTTTTTTTAATATATATTTTATTTTGATATATTTCAAATATGTAATGGCTATTCAGTGTATATATATATACACACAGTTTTAAACCAACAGTTTTCTCATCAAATCTAAATATAAATGCATTCTTTGTATATATATATATATATATATATATATATATATATATATATATATATATATATATATATATATATATATACCTATCAAACTAACTTTCTCAATAACACTAAGTTTAAATACTATAGAATGCTAATTTTCAGTTTTGCATCATACAAATAATCCAATAGCATTTTTTTTTCTTTTTGAAAAATTTAAACATACACAAATATCTTTTTTTTTTTAATGAAACCTATAAGGTAGAAATTACAATTTCATTTAAATTTTCAACAACTTATTTTCCTAAACAACAAACTAATAACATGAAATTTTAATGTAACATAACAGAAAATAATACATTTAATTTCTCTCCCTTTTTTTTTTGCATACACTAAAATTTATTGAGCAACACATTTATATTTTTTTTCTTGAAGAACAAATGACAATAAGTGTATTTTCTCTTGCATATCTCCTTTACTCATAATCTCAACAACAAAGAATAGTAAACAAACTTTTTTTTTTATAAACCATAAGATTGCTCACATTATATACTCACACAATAGCCAACATATTGGGTAGAAATAAACTTGTCAAAAATTACAATAGGGCCTCAAAGGTGATGGCTCAAATAGACAACAAAATAATATTACAATACTAAAATAGACTTCTCCAAAGCTCCATTTTTCCAATAAATACCTATAATAAGCAATACAACAAAAAAGGGGAACAGACCACTACGAAAATGCCCTCCTCCCTACCGTAGACCCGCAAGTGGGTCACCCTCGAGCTAGGGAGGTAGGAATCGCACAGTTGCAAACACACACACACACCACAACAATCAACATAGAAACAACTCAACAATAACCCATGGATTAACACAAAACAAAACTCATGAAAATGAGTTTGATGGGGGTAGGGAATGGACCCCTCTACTCAAAAAGCCACACCAAAATATCAAAACACCAATTCTCATGGCCTCAAGCCAAAACCTCCAAAACACATATCTCCAAATATCTCAAAAACAGTCATGGCACTCTTGCCATCAAAATGATCTCAACACCAAGAAAAAGCTCTCAAGGCTATAAGTAACACAAATATGGGGGTGACCTCAAGGAGGTTCACTCTCCCCTACCCCGAACAAGTTGAGCCTTACCTCCAAATGGAGGTGCTCTCACCAAACTCCCAACCCACATAAAAAGAAAGCAACAAACAACAAAAATCCACAAACACAACATAAATGAAAATGCAAGAGTAAATGGCCATAGCCATGGAGCTTACCTTCATAAGCCCTAAAAATGGAAGCACGTTTGGTGATGAGCTCCAAGCTTCTCCAAATCTTCCAATCTCCAAATGTTTTCTAACTCCCCAAAAGAACTCCAAGAATAGAAAGAAAATCTTTAAAATGCAAGAACCCCACACTCCTCAATAGGAGGAGGTAATATAGGCCTTCTAAATTAGACTTAAGGAATGAGAAGGTGACACTTGTCACCTTCTCCTTCCTCTTCCCATGCCACTTGTAAGGGAGAGGAAGTGTGAGGGTGACAAGTGTCACCCTCTAATTCCATCCCAATCCTCACCTTATCCACTTGTGCTCTCACACATGTGTGAGAGAACAAGTGGTGAGGTGACAATCCCCTTCAAGCCTCCATGAGGATAAGGGATGCCATATGGCATCCTCTTATTCTCCAAGAGAGCCATCTCCCTCCAAGATGCTCTCACACATTTGTGAGAGTTTTGGAGGGAGATTCCACACAATTGGGTGTCTTGGAGACCTCCCAAGTCTTTTTGGTGAAGGGATCCCCAACTTTTGGAAGGGAGATGAGTCTTTCCCAAAGCATGACTCATCTCCCACCCTTAGCCATTTCAAAATTCGTCACTTTGACTAAACCTTAGTTTAGAGTGACCAAAAGTGAGTTACCCCAAGGTTTAGTTAGTCAAAGTTGACCCTAGACCCATGGGTAACCACCGAGGGTAAGTTTGGGACACTAAGGTTCACCTAGGGAGTCATAAATCCACTTTAAATGGCCTCAAAAATAAAAACAATACCAAGTGGTATAAAATAATAAAAATTATATAACACATGATATAAATTAATTAAACAAAGGGGTACTAGGCCAAGATGATAAAACAAACAAGCACTTAAACAACATTTGAATCCAACATGATCCTCATCCCTCTTGGGAATGGATCGGTTTTAGAGGGAATAAAATATGTGTGAATACTACCTCCAATTTCTTGTGGCTTGGGAATATAATCCTACACATCTAGATCAAGTGTCAATCATATCGTGAATAATCATAGCCGAAGCAACTAGAATTAAATTCATGTCATTGAAAACAACATTAATCACCTACAACATAATTCAAGATTAAGCTGCATTTTCTATCTAATGTCACATAATCATCATCACATAAAGAACTAGAAATCACATCAATAAACATCATCTAATATATCTTGCATGTCTAGTCTCAACATAGCATCAAAATATGATCAAATCAAATCACCATATGTCTAATCAATGTCAAATCAAAATCAGGAGATATAATCAAATCTGCATAATGGAACAAGTCTCTAAAATTTTGATAATGTCATCAACCGAAATGTAAAATGATCAAAATAAGGAAGGAAAAATAATTGGCCTCACATAATATATTCCATTACCATCCATGCATAATATATGTTTATCTAAACATATATTTCATTACCATTCCATACATAATATATTTCATTACCATCCATGCATAATAATATATGTTCATTAATCTAAGCATATAATCCATGTCATAATCCAAATACATATCATAAATCAACATCATAACATACATACATATATCTATCATCATAAAACATCCATATCCATAATGCATGAACATCATCACAAATCTATCCATATAACAAAGATATCATACATAACAATGAACATCAAAACCACAAATATCCATAATCATCCATAACCACAAATGCATACCACATATTACCGCCAAAATATACATGGCTCAAAATAATACATGTCATTATAGAAAATGCCTCAAGGGCCAAAATACATCAAAAACCATAAATCATGAACCATGGGATAATAACCCCATAGCTGAGTTAGTAGGAGACCCAAGTGGATACTAAGGTGGTGGCCCCATAGGTGGCTACTGCTGAACTGTTGGCTGCTACTGATGTGGTGGATGCTGAACCAACTATTGAGATCTCCTCGATCTCTGTGACCCTGACATCCTAGATCTGCTCCTTTGATTGTAGCTAGGAAAATGCTAGCCATTAGGTGCACCATAGTACAATATGCACCATAATAGTACTTAGCCCTCTATCATTGATTAAAAGTTGATCTTGTAACTGCTAAATCCACTACTGAGAATCTGTCCACATCTAAGCAACACTAGTCCCAGTTATCATACCTTCTATGCATGTGATCTCATCCTGCAACCCCATGATATGGCCCTCATCTTGGTGTGCCCTAGCCTCATCACTCTGTAGCCTCACCTCAGCTATCTACTGCAATGATCTCTTTGTGTCCCTCTTAGTAGTAATATGAGTTGCATGCCCCTATAGTTGTGCCTGTAGGTGCCCTATCTGGGCCTGTAAAATGGGGATTTGAGGATCCCTGTCTCCACCGCTCACTCCATCCAATAGGGCCTAAACTCCCTATAGTCTTTGTAGCTCCTGCCTCTATCAAGCCATCTGATCCTCGAAGATAGGTACCTAGGGCCGTAGGGTATCCAAATCCTCCTCTCCAACCACCTGAGTCTGGTGACATCCAATATGAATACTAAGAAGAGGCCCAAGTCCTATCCTCGATGGTCTTACTCCTAAGATCCCAATACCTAAGGTCCCTACCTACTGAGGTACCTATTGCTATTGAGGAACTTAATGTGTCTACTAACGTGGTACTTGTAGTGGTAGCTGGACCTGTCCCTTCCCCCACGGCTGCGGTGCTCATGGAGGTGGCATCTATCCTTATCCCTACCCCTGTAGTTGTGGTGCTCACAGTGGTGGCATATGTCCTTGTCCCTTCCTCTTAGCTGACTGTGGAGGTACCTATTGAGGTGCCTGCTGCCCCTATGCTACCCTCTATCTCCATCCCTAGCCTCTCCTTGCCACCTACCCCACTATTGCTGCAGCCAACACCCCTATATCGTCATCATCATCAACTAGCACCTCCTCCATCACATTCTCAACTGTGATCTCTTCTCCCTTCTCTCCCGCCTCCTCCTCCTCATCCCCATAGTCATATCGGACTCTACCATTGAATCTGTCAGCCAGATCGACCTCCACACCTACCACCATCGATCATACGCTAGAGTAGTGCCAGCATCCACTATCTGACTCCTCTAGTTCCACTGTACTGGCTGTAGTCTAGCCCAACCCAAGAGTGCCACCTGAGTCTGTATTAGTGCTGGCCATCCTAGTACATCCTATGGAGTCCTTACAAAAATAGCCATGCCCTGGGGCAAGTCTTGCTCCTACCCCAAACTGCCTCATCACCTATGATGGGATATACCTATCTATGGTATGATCCCCCCACCCCCTCAAATAGCAAGGCTGGAATGTGTAGGGCATATGGATGCGATCATCAACCTAGGGCTCTACATCTATGTAAGGATGCCAGATAATAGAATCAAGGTCATTCAAAATCTACTGCTAGTACCACAACTACCCTATGTAGGAATATATAATAAGTGGCCTATACAAAAACACAAATGCCTCAAACTGAGCTTGATGATAAGCCGCCTGAGGTTGAGAAATCACTATATGCTCAAATGACCACACATGGAGTAGTTTAACACTAGCTAATAGAGCTCTATCCATATGATACACCACTGTATGCATCTCATGATACAGTTGTGCCAACATGCAAAGCCCCCATACATAACTAATCTCCTAAGTGACCATGCTCGCAATCACCACACCCCAACCAACCAAATAAGCTTATGATCATCGATCTAGCATCACAATCCCTCCAATCACTACACACATAAATAATGTGAACTGATCCACCCCAGCCACCTAAGTCCACCTGTAGCTCATCTATCACTGATCATCAGTATAGACTAGATGCCTACATGCAAATGCTCTATCTAGTGTTGCCACTCCTGAGGGTACATCGTATGTCACCCTTGCTCTAGCTATAGAGAGTCTCAAAATCCTCCACACATCCTTTAAGGTGATGGTGATCTCACCTGTGGGCAGAAAAAAAGAGCATGTTTACTCCACCTCTCCACTAGGGCTATCATGATAGCCCTATGTGCCCGTATCCAAGGCATCTCGGCAACTATATGTAGTCCCAACCTCCCTAATCTAAGTAGAGTAGCTTGATCGAACTGAGACCATAACCTCATCATTGAGGGAACTCATCGCTCCCATGACTGTAATATCCTACCTAAAATCTACATCCAAAATAAACCAAAACTTAGCTTTTTCTCCCAAAATAGTGCTATGGCACTAATCTATAACATTATGGTGCCAAAATAGAGCTTGGCATTAATTCTTGACCATATGGCATTGTAATGTCAAAAAATGTCCCCTTGGGGGATTTACCCTCAAAAGGTTTAGCTCCCGGGTCTCTAGTGTGCATTTAGGGACCCCTTGAACCTAACCCTACCCAAAATAGGGGGAGGACTTGGGTGCCCGTGCCCTAGTGCTCCCCTATTTTGGGTCAAGCCCAAATTTCTAGTATCAGTTTATGACCGTTATTTGGTCCCTAGGTTGACACGATAAGTTTCAGTTTATGAAATCTTGGCAAGAATATTTATTGTTGCATATAAAAGCATGTTTAGGTAATCATTTGTAAACTAGATTGTTATTGTGAACTTTATGCATCCTAAAGGTGATTTAAGGCTTTCATTGTGTTGCAAAAGCAGATTTGTGTTGTTTGTGTTTGTGTTTGCAAATTTGAGAATCCATCTCTTCATGGAATGAAGAGATTCTTCCTCCCATGAGATCTTCACTACAAGGTGAAATCTATTGAGATTATTGAGCATTTATCATTTGGTTTTTGCCTCTACCTCTGAAGGCATGCACTCTCTATCTGACAATGGTGTTTAGAAGACTTGAATGTCTCTTCGGGGCTTGACTAAGGCAAGCCTCTAAACACCACAACCCCCCCCAAAGTTTTCATGATTGCAGGTTACAGGTTGGAGTTGCAAACAAAGTGAAGTTGCAGTAGGGTACAATAGAGTGTTGGGATTGAAGATTAGTGAAAGAAACAGCTACTTGGACTTGGGTGCCCGCTCATTAGTCCTCAAAGTTCTGCAACGAGAAAATTTCTGATATAGTAGATACAGGTTGCAGACTGATTTTCTAGATCTTGACAAAAAGTAGAGCACTAGACTTGGGCACCCGCTCTTTAGTCCCTGACTTTTCCACCTCGGAACCTCAAAAATAGGTACACAATTATTTGATATTTTACATCTTTCTACAGAAGCATTTTTTGTAATTCATCTGTTTACTGTCGTATTTGTATAATTAGGGTTTTAAGGTATAATTGAGCCTAAGAGAAGGAAATTGTCAATCTAATCATAAAAATCCAAGTTTCCCTCCATCTCAATAGTGACCTAGTGTATGATAGTACATTGCAACTCAACCCTAGGTCCTTGAATGTAAGGGTGAAAGGAGGATATACACACAAATCAAACCAAAACCTAACATCCAAAAATCAACCATTACATTTTGGTGAATCCATGTTACTAGACTTGTTTGCATCTTGTTGAGTGTTTTGCATTAGATTTACAGTGATTTCATTCATTCATATAGTCATTCATCTTATTGAATTGGAAAATTTACAAAAAAAATTGAAAATTTGGAAAAATTGAAAAAAATTGCATGCTAGGGTTTTGCACGTTACATCAATTAATTTGAATTTCATAATTTTTTTTATTTTTACATTATATCTGATTTAAATTGCAGAAAATTACAAAAATTCATTAGTTTGCATTGCATTTTCATCATAAAATTGCTAGGGTTTTGTTGAAAATTATGAATTTTGCATATAACCTAGTAATTCCAAAATCTAGGGTTTGTAGGTAAAATCTTGTTTTAGAGTTTTCTACTGATTTTAGAGACTCATTCAAATTTTTATTTGGCTATAGTATTGCATTTTAGAACAAATTTGCATTTATATTTTATAAATTTGCATGTTTGCATAGAAAAAGTCAACAAAAACTAGCATTTTCATTAATTTTTCATTAGATTTGTACTTGCATTTTGCATGAGCTTGGAAATCATTTTCAGATATGAGAGCATGTAATTTGCATCATAGACTAGCTTCCAAAACATTCATATAGCATTTTGTGTCAAGATCTTAAACCTAGGGCTTCAAAAACCTTGATTTTCACTAAATTTGGCCTTATCGACTCTTTAAATTTGCACCATAGGCATGCTGTGAAGAATATTTTTGCATCAATTATCTATTATTAGGGTAATCATTTTATTCCCCTCTTAAAAATCTTCCAACACCTTTTTATCGGGCTCTTGTATTGAGAATTTGGTGAAAAACCATACATTTTTGCTATTTTTGCCCTAGGGTTCAGCCTGGTTTGCACTCCAAGTGTGTTGTAACAAATTTTATAGATTTAGGTGACTGATATCATCAATATTATTTGCTTCACCTCCTAAAATTCTTTACAACATCCCTTTTTTTGGGTCTTGGAATTGAAAAGCCGTGAAAAATTACCTATTTTTGCTATATTTTCACTAGGGGTTGACCTTGAGTGGCACTACAAGTGTGTTGTGACAGATATTTTGGAATTAAGAGGTTTTTATTATTGATATAATTTTATTTCCATCATCATTTCCCTCACAACACCCTTTGTCATGCTCTTTTGCATTGAGATTTGGCAAAAAATCATATTTTTTAGCATATTTTTACTATATTTTAACTTGTCATCATCCTAAATTTGCATGAGTCTAATAACTCGCTGCCCTAAGAAAAAAATTAATTTAATAAGAAGCATAAGACACATGGTATCTAGTGCTCTTGAAGAAGTTGGAACATTAAACACCTTCTTTACAAAAGGAGAGACACAAATGTTACAAGACATTACACATATCACAAGTACAATGGAAGAGAAAACTTTTCATGATGTTGATGATACTATTGAGATGACAGGATATGTATCTGATGAGAAAATAGATAAACTAGACAAAGACTTAGCTAAATTCCAAGACTATGTGCAAACTGAGAGGATAGCTGAAGAAGCTATACCTGTGATTCACCATGTAAGAGAATTGATAAAAGAGGGACAAGATGGTGTTAATGAAATCCGTGGTTTAGCACATATTGTACAAACCAATATCATGCCAGTAACTAAATGTGTAAAAGTGATAAATAACACTTTGTCACTGTCTCACACACAAGTATCAGCACCTATACTGACTACGGGAATATCCACTTTTACATCCACAATCTTAACAACTAATGTGAATGCTTGTAGTAATGCTACCATTGGTATTGGAGTATCTAATGGAACTAATTACAAAGTTGTGGAATTTAATTATCAAAGTTTGGTTTCTAAGGGGGCCTCTTCTATGCATAATTGTTCTCAAACACCTATCTATTCCACTCACTTCCAGCCACCTATTACCTACTCGCAACCATCTTCTACCTACCATTATGTACAACCACCGTTGACATTTCTCAGCCTTTGTCTATCATATCTCAAGCTCAATCACCTCCTCACTTTGGTTCCAACTCCTTGTAGAAAATTTCATCTCCCAATGATTCCATCCTAAACCAACTTTTACAGGGCATGAATGCTTTACAACAAAAGGTAACAAAATTGACAAATTCTTCACAGCCCAATATACCAACATATCATGTTCGTAATCCCCTTTCCTATGCAATCTTGAGAACTCCTATGCCTGAAAGGTTTAAGACTCCTTGCTTTGAAAAATATGGTGGAAAAGGTGATCCTAATACTCATGTGGCAGCATTCACAACTATGTGTAGTGATTTCTATTTTGAAGATGATTTGTTAGCAAAACTTTTCCCGTGATCTCTCAAAGATACTTCCTTAGAATGGTTTTGCTCTTTACCTCAGAATTCAATACACTCCTTTTCACAGTTGATTGATCAATTTCTACAACATTTTCAAGCAAACATCAAACCCCAAGTCTCCTTAATTGACTTGGTTCACTGTAAGCAAGGTCTGAAAGAGAAGTTAACTGAATTTATTAGTCGATATCAAGCTTTGTATACACAAATTCAATATCAGATGAAAGATGAGGATGTTCAAAAGGTGTTTATAACAAATTTACAACCTAATATGTGTGATAAGATCCTCTTAATGAAGTATAACTGTTTTCAACATTTGTGCATTGCCCTTCGTGATTACCAACTTTCATCTAGTCAATCTGAAAACCAAAACTCATCGGCTCAAGTTAGTCAATCCATAGGTGGATTGTCACAAAACAACTTTAAGAGGAATAATAATAATAGGAGTGTAGACACCTAAAAATGACCAAGTCGTCACATCACTTGCATTCTCATCTAATCTGTCGCATCACCTACACTCCAACGTTAATTAAATAATCTAATTATTTAATTAATTTCACTAAAATCACCCAATTCTTCTAAATCCCAAAATTGTGACATTAATTAAATAAATTCTCTTTATTTAATTAATTAAATTAAATTCCTCTATATTCTTCCATAATTAAATAAATTAATTATTTAATCAGTTCATCACAAATTCCCTCTTATCTACAATTAAATAATTTACATTATTTAATTAAATCAAAATTGTTCTTCCAAAATCATGCACAACAATTAAATAAATTTATTTATTTAATTTGATTTCAAATCTTCTAAATTAAATAATTCTAATTATTTAATTACTTCTAATAATATCTTCTCTAAATTTAAATAAATTATTTATTTATTTAAATTGCTTTTTTTTCTAAATTGAGTTATCTCTAAAATAACTCAAGCTTTCTTGCTCATGCAATTAAATATTTCTAATATTTAATAAAGTAAAATATCTTCTTATTCTCATGCAAATCTCTTCTTCTTGTCTTAAATCACTTAACTGATCATTACATTCTGTTAATTGCTTTAACTCATTCTTCTATTCTTGATAACTCCTCTCATGCAAAAGAAAGCAAGACACTTGGCTTCTTCTCATTTGTTGCACGTTCCTCAACTGTTCTCCTCCGTTGATTCTTCTAAATTATCTAGACCGTTGATCATTCTTCCTTGAAACCTATATAAACCCCCCTCATACACATTCCGGCACGCCCAGTGGGACCCACTAATCCCTATTTTTCTTTAAGAAATTGATTCTTTTGAAGTTACAGTATGGTATAGCACAAAAGACACAGAAAATCACTTCTGGTAGCATTCTAAAGCACTTCTGGAGATACAGCGTAGCACCCTCGAGCGATCCTGCAGCGCTTCAGGTAACATAGAGAAGCACCCTTGGTAACATAGAACAGCGCTCTTGGTAGCATCTTTAAGTGCTTTTGGTTAAATAGATTTTCTGACTTCAGTTGGTGTTTTGATAGGGTTTTTATTCTTTACATATCTTTTCATTTCTCTGACAAGCTGTTATATTTGTCTTTGAACCCTCTTTTGATACTTCCTAAGCTGACTTATTTAGGGATATCTTCAATATTTGAGTTAAACCTATTTATTACTACACCTTCTAGATTTTCTGCATTTCACGACATAGATCTCTCAGATACTACTTCTCAGAATAGTAGATCAATCATGGAATCCCATTTGGATCTAGTTATTTTGACCAAAGCTAACTTTTTTGTGATCTAAGACAGCACAGCACATTTGGCTATATAGTATCATGCATTCGGAAACACAGTACAGCGCTTCTGGATATTGTTCAGTGCTTCTGGTATTATTGTTTTACACTTTTGGTATGCATCACAGCGCTTTCGAAAACACAGTGCAACACTTCTGGATATTGTTCGATGCTTCTGGTATTATTGTTTTACGCTTCTGGTCTGCATCACAGCGCTGTTGAAAACACAGTTCAGCGCTTTTGGTAGCAGAGTGACGCGCTTCTGGTGAGACAGTAGCTCACTTTTTGTCATATTGATTTATTTTGGCTAACTTATGGGTTTTTGTGGAACTAAATGACTTGTTGCAGCCTCTTACTACTCACACAGACCAAATAGGTGTTTTTAACATGTTCATACAGGACGAGCGTTGAAGAAATATTGATCTATCTCACTAAGTCTTAGAAACACATTGCATTGTTAAAGGGATAATTGAACAAATCATTTTCTTTGCAATCTAAGTCTTAGGAACATACTGCTTTTCTTAAGGGACAATGGACATGTATGCAAAAACACTTCAATTTTCTAAGGGACAATGGACATGAATGCCAAACACTTCAAATTCATAAGGGACAATTGAACAACTACAAATGTGTGTGTGCCTAATTTAGTTGCACCTTACTTTTCTTATAACGGGACAATTGAACCTTTGTTTGACGTGCTTGCTCTTACATTTTCAGTATTTCCTTTAGAAGGGCCTACTTTTGGATTGCGCTTCATCCAAAAGGGATGACCCTAAGTGAAGTTTTCCTTTGAACTGCTAAATAAGAGGGATAAGGTGAAAGCCAAGTCCTAACCGACATCAGCCTTACCTTGTGGTGCCAAACTGAAAAGAGGTGTACTAGCTCTTTGTGGAAATAATTTTCACATTGAGCGAAGTGTTTGATACTCTTAGTAGGATTGGTTAAAGCTTTTAGTAGCTTGTCGCATTGCTCATAAGGCGTTGGTCCCTCAAAGTTACTAAGAACCATTCTAGATAGAGACTACCCAATCTACCTTCGAACATTGCCGTAATCATTAGTGCAAGGGGAATCGATTTAAGCCCTTAAGACACTCACCATTGGCTCCCTTGAGAAGAGATAGTATTCCCTTGGACATAAAGCTCTTGTGACCTACTTGAGCTTTCCAAGGGGAGGGTGAGATATCCCTACCTATTGTCTCTCGCAAAGATACAAAATATCTGACACCTTTATGGAATGATATTTTTATTGATGGAGTATTAAGCTGTGAGCTGATCTACTGCAATGAAACCTTGTCTCTAGGGATAAAAAGTGTTTGTTATTGTTTGCAATTATTTTATACCTATGGAAACATTGGGCTTGTTTTGAACCTTGAACATACACTATCTGTTGTGTCAGTCTTTGTTTTTGACTACTTGTTTGCTGTATTTTCTCTTGCCAAACAAATCCACTCAGAAACAGAACCAATCTATCAAAATTTTGCCTTTTAGAAGTATCAGACACTACTTTAGCGCCCCTGGTATTACAGCAGCTCGTCTTTGGTAGTACATTAGATCGCCTTTGGTATAGCAGTACCTCACCTCTGGCAAAACTCTACTTCAATGCCCTTGGTATATCAGTAGCTCGCTTTTGGTAACCTTAGCTCGCCTTTGGAATATCAGTACCTCACCTTTGGTAGTTCAGTCCATCACCTTTGGCATCACAGTAGCACACTTTTGATTGCACAGTCCTGCACCTCTGGTCAAATAGTATAGTGCCTTTGCTCCAGTACATTGTGCATCAAAGTTTATCTTTTTTAAAAGCATAAGTAGAAACCCAACATTGCCTTTCTTGTCCTAGTGTATTCCATGGTAACCACTAGGCTCCAGCAAACTATGAAGTCCAAGCAATTTGTCCTTAGGAAGCGCAAATCACCTCCTCACACACCACAATCCGGCCGTCTCAACATTACTCCCAAGGTTATTCCTAGAACACCTACGACAAAACCAATCAGCTCTTTGAACATGCCTCACGTCGACCAACCAAGCAATTCCCAAGAAGGTAGGGTCCCTTTGGTAAGTACACCCCAATACACCACCGATATGCCTCACGATTTTGTCCCACAAGGTTATACTATTGGTCAAGTACCATCTCAGGAGGAAAGGGTCCCTTTGGTAAGCATTCCTCACTATACTACAGGCATGCCTCAGGATTTTGTGCCACAAGGTTATACTGTAGATCTAGCCCCATCTCAAGAAGAGTGACACTTTGAAATAGGTCAATCCTCTCAAGAAGATGAGCAAGATCTTGATGAATTCATGCAAGATCCTTGGGCCATAGCTACCATTGACAAAATCCTTAGCGAGAACCAAGATCATTTCTTTCACTTGCTAGCAGAGCAAGGAGCTAAATTACCCAAAGATTTTGATCTATCCAATCTTATCGAGCCCAGCAACACCCAAGACACCATACAAGCGGTGCAAACCATGTCAACTGTGACCATGCCCTTACCTGAATAGAGCTTGCAGTATAGGAATCCCCTTTATCAAAACCCAATAGGAGAGAGGGCCATATCACCGCTTCTGACTCCTATGGAGATCTACAAAAACCAACAAAAAACTCTCGAACATCAAGCAGAGTTAGCTAAGCAAGCCACCTTAGCTCGATCGAATATGCAACCACCTCCTAAAGTGTCCACACCAATCACAAGTGGAATCTTGGTTACCCCATCACGAATAGGTTTCCCACCAACTTACAATCCAGGGAACAACTATGTAGCCATGCAACAAGGGTCTCAACAAATACCACCTCCTATATCATCCAACCTTCATGTCACTCAACCAATTAGAGTCATGCAATCCCAACCACAACATTCTTCTATGCTCATCATCAAGCCACCTCAACTATTGCAAATCACTTCTACCTATGTCCCTCCTCCACTACATTCGTCCTCGCTAAATTTCTTTCACACATTGCCTAGCCACTCTCAACATTTCCAACATCAAGTTTTTCAAAGCTATGTGCCGCCATCGCAACCTAATCAAACGCACTTTAGCTTTCCTCCACGCAATTCTTTTCTTCAACCATCACAAAGCCAACATTCTTACCTAGTGCCACCTCCACCTCTGCCAAATCAAAACCTCCAATTCCAACCCAATCTGAACCAAACGTATAATGCATACGACCCCAACCAATCTTACGACCCTTATAATACCAATGCTCATGGCTTACAATACAACCTTCCATATGGGCAACAACAGCCACTTCTAGGACAACAGGAGATGTTTCCAACCACGCCCACAGCGATGGAGATAAAGATCGTGGAGGTTCAACAATATCTATCTGATCTTACGTTTGGCCACACCAAGAAGACTTTCTCTTTGGAGGAAGTGTGTCCTTATCCTTTTGATCGGTCATTGCCAATGATCCCTTTTCCTCAAAATTTTACTATTCCTAAGTTTGATAAATACAAAGGAAAAGGTGACCCAAAAGACCATGTCAGGGAATTCTATCTTGCTTGCTTCAAGGTCTCACATAATGACATGTATCTTATGTGTCTCTTTACTCGCAGTCTTGGAGGTCAAGCTATAGAATGGTTCTCACACTTACCTATGGGTATCAAGTCTTTCAACGAGCTAGTAGGAAAATTTGACACCCATTTTTCTTACAATGCAGAGCATGAGATTTCCATGACTGATCTATGCAACAATAAAAAGAAAAATGGTGAAACTTTCATTTCTTTCCTCCAACGATGGAGACAAATGGCTAGCAAATTCCCTTTCAAGATTCCTAAGAAACAGCTTGTTAGCATATTTGTGCAAAACCTCAACCAAGAGTTAGGTTTCCATTTGCAAATTCTTAGTGCTACAACCTTTGACGAAATCACATACAAGGGTATCAACATTGAAAAGGCCCTCATTGCTAAGGGTGTGGTCAAAATTTTTAAAGAAATGAAATACAATGCTCCTCATCAACAATCGAATGATAAACCCAAGTTTTGGAACAAGAACAAAAACATGGTCAACGATGGGGTGGTTGATTCTAAACATGTCCAAACTTTGCAAACACCATTGCAACTCTCCAAACCAAGTCAAGCTCCATCTCAACAGCAGCAACAACAAAGGCAACCTTATTAACACCAGACACAATGACAACAGGAGTGACCTCCATAAGATTACCCACCGTGACTTCAATTCACTCCCTTGGGAGTGCCCATCGAATCGGTCTTACAACAAATTTTGTAGAAAGGGCTCATCACCTTACCTGATGCTCCCCCATATGGAGAACCTGTCTACAAAACTGCACATTATAGAGACAATGAATATTGTGAGTTCCATAGGAGCAAAGGGCATAGAACCGCATCGTGCATGAAACTCAAGCACCTAATCCAATATCTCATCGATGGCAACCAAATCACTTTTGAGAATGAACCACAAGCTCAACACACAAACAAAGATCTCGACATGTACAAGGAACCATTCCCTCATCATGGTCCACCTCCTCCTCAGGATAGAGGTAAAGGTATCAATCATGCTTCCACTTCCTTTGATTCCATTGTAGGTCATTTTGAAGAGAGTCAAGTGTCTACCCTCACAATTAAAGACAAATCTACGGATTGCGTTGTTACAACTCATTGTGGTCGTGTCACCATTCGTGGTCCTACACCCAGTCTTCCAGCTAAATTTGATTATAATCTTGTCAAACATTTAGGGAAAACACTAGCATAGATCTCTATTTTGGACCTCCTACGGTCATCACCTGCACATAGAGTAGTGCTAGAAAAAGCCCTCCAAGAGTCTTTGGTTCCCAACAACATAGCAGTCGCAGATTTCCAAGCTATAGTAGGTAACATTGCTTCACCCTACAATGTTGTCTTTTTAGAGAAGGACCTCCCATCCCATGATCCATGTCACAATGATGCCCTTCATATTGAAGTGCTCATCCATAAGCGCAAAATCAAATGCATCCTCATAGATGGTGGTGCTGGTCTCAACATCTGTTCTTTAAAGTTACTTAAGCAATTGGGATACTCTGAGGATCATGTCAACTCTAATCATAGTATTACAATCAAGGGGTATGATGATGCTGAACACCGTTCAGAAGGTGTTATCCACTTGCCTATACAACTCGGCCATGTCATGCTTGAAACCAGGTGTCAAGTCCTTGATATTGAACTACCTTACAACATTATCCTAGGCCGCCCATGGATCCATGCAATGAAGGCCGTTCCCTCCATGTACCATCAATCTCTAAAGTTCCCATACAATGGTACGGAGATAACTATCCCAGGAGACCCCAAACCTTTTGAATTCTATCGTGTCTTGCAAGGCAGTTATAAGAATTGCAACCAGGTGCCTAACAATGAAAAAGCCCTTGAATCCCCACTATATGTTGACCCTGCAACATTGACTCCAGCCTCTACAAGTAACCTTAATCCTCTGCCTGTAATCATAGCTCGCATCCGGGATATAGGCTTTGGCACTTATGATATCTCAAAGTCTTGTTGTGTAGGGCAGATGCCTTTATCTCCAAAATCTTACGGCAAACGACCCATTGCCAAAGTAACCAAAAAAGTAGTTATTCCTCCCCCAACATTCCTAACCCAATTCCAACATGGACGGTTATTGGAAGAGGAAACTATTGAGGACATTTCTTCTTGGCTCTATAAGGAGAAAGAACTAGTCACAATACCAATAAAGCAATATGGCAATGGCTTAAGGATAGTAAAAAATATGGGCTATAAAGGCAAAGGTGGCCTTGGGAAATAGAATCAAGGAACTATGGAACCCATGGTTGTGACAAAGAAGCTAGACAAGAAGGGATTAGGATTTGGTAAGAAGGTACCACACACCTTGGACATCGAGTATATCCTCGATGAGGTGGCTGACGCTTTTCCTGCCGATTCGACGTCTATAGAGGATATCATCGATGACTCTTCCCTCCACATGACCAACCTATTCGTAGAATCCTCCATTTTTACACTATCCTCCATGTCCTTAACCTCCACTACCAGCACCTAGAATGTAACACTTGTCTACCCTGAACTTATCAATTGGGACCAACAAGGATCCCCTGTAATAGATGTGTTTCAGAATGACAAAGCTCTAGCTGAGTTCATGGGACTTCGGGAAGGTATCCCTCTTGGTGATCATAAAGCAGGTTTTGTAATGGAACTAGAGCCAACGGCTTATTTTGGTGAGAATGCCAAATCCTCCAGTCTTAAAAGTAAAAATAATGAAGGATCTCTAGGTGAAAACCACACTGTGGCACCTCCTGATCACAAAATAGTAAAAACAAAGGACGTATCCAAAGGTGAAAACCCAACTGTGGCACCTAAGGATGGAGGATTTGACCTTCCCCTACCATCTAAGTATCAAGAGAAGTCAACTCTCCTAGTAGAAGATTCTACAGAGATAAACCTTGGCACAGAACAAAATCCAAAGACCACATTCCTAGCAGCATCATTATCAGAAACATAACACAGGAATCTTTACACATTCTTCTTACAGAGAACCATCAACTTTTCATGGACCTATGCTGATATGCCAGGGTTAGACCCCAAGCTAGTTGTTCACTATCTCATTGTTGATCCAAAGCTTAAACCAGTCAAGCAAAAGTTGAGGAAGATGCACCCACAAATAGTTCTCTTAGTAAAAGTGGAAATACAGAAGCTGTTAGATGCAAAGTTCATACGACCTAATGACTATTCAAATTGGGTCTCCAACATTGTACCTGTATCTAAACCCAATGGGCGCATCCACATGTGTAATGATTTCAGAGACCTTAATAAGGCATGTCCCAAAGATGACTTTCCATTACCAAACATTGACATTATAGTTGACTTGACAGCAGGTCACGAGATGCTTTCTCTCATGGATGGATTCTCTGGCTACAATTAGATAAGGATAGCAAAGGAAGATCAGCATAAAACAACCTTTACTTGTCCATGGGGCAATTATTGTTGGTGTGTCATGCCGTTTGGTCTGAAGAATGCAGGAGCAACCTATCAGAGAGCAATGATAGTGATATTCCATGATCTTTTTCATCACATCATGGAGGACTATGTGGATGACATACTAGCTAAATCTTCTAGGGCAGATCACATACAGGTTCTAGGACAAATCTTTGACAGGCTTGAAAAATACCAAGTACGCCTCAATCCAAAGAAGTGCATCTTCAGTGTAACATCAGGGAAGCTATTGGGTTACATTATTTCTCATCGAGGTATCGAAGTAGATCCAGCAAAAGTAAAGGCTATAATAGAGATGCCTCCACCAAAGAACCTTAAAGCATTAAGGAGCCTTCAAGGAAGGTTGTAATCCATTAGGCATTTCATCTCACAGCTAGCAGATAAATGTCAACCATTTCAACACTTACTCTGAAAGAATGTCTCATTTCAATGGAATTATAAGTGTCAGGCAGCATTTGATCAGCTCAAAGAGTATCTAGCTACACCTCCTATATTGGTTCCATCAGTTGCTGATAAACCTCTGATATTATACATCTCAACTACAACTTTGGCCCTAGGGGCCTTGCTAGCACAACATGATGAAACAGGAAAAGAGCATGCAATTTACTATATCAGTAGAACCTTGGTGGGATATGAACTCAATTATTCACCAATGGAAAGAGCTTGTTTAGCAGTAGTGTTCGCCTCCCAAAAGTTATGGCATTACATGTTGAACCAACACACAATTCTTATAGCTAAAATTGATCCCTTGAAGTATCTACTAGCAAAAGCAGCTCTTACAGGCAGACTAGCTAAATGGGTCATGATCCTTAGTGAGTTCGACATTGAATATGTGGATCGTAAAGTAATCAAAGGACAAGCTCTAGTAGATCAACTACCAGAAGCACCCATGCAAGATACACACCCTATGGTAGCAGACTTTCCGGATGAGAATCTATTCACTCTTTCCAACTCCATAATGTGGAAGTTATACTTTGATGGTTCCTACACACAACATGGATTAGGGGCCGGCATCTTGTTCATCAACACCTCAAAATGACTACATTCCAAAGTCATATCGGCTTGCATTCCCTTGCACCAACAACATCACCGAGTATGAAGCACTCCTCATAGGTCTCAATATAGCAGCTCAATGGGACATCACAGAATTACAAGTATATGGAGACTCACAATTAGTCATTCGCCAAGTCACAGATGAGTACCAAACAAAAGATGAAAAGTTGGTCCCCTACAAGCAACTAGTGGACACATATAAACCACACTTTTCTAGCATTACATTTGAGCAAATTCCTAGAGAACATAACAAAGCTACATATTCTATGGCTTCTGTCGGGTCACTGATTGACATGCCTGCAAATACACAAAAGTGTGAATTCTTGATCAAGCAATTGTTGATACCAACCATCGATGTTCCTGTTGCTGAAATCATCTGCGAACTTGTTGGTCCCAATTCCCCATGGTATGAAGATATCTATGAGTATCTCAAGAACAAAATGTTTCCCCCTGACCTATCATCCACCCAACGGAAAACCTTTATCCGTCGATCCTCCCGTTACATCATTCTGGTTGATACACTATATTGCCGGAGTCTTGATGGTATCCTCTTACGATGTCTTAACGCGGAAGAAGATGAGGCTACCTTACAAGACATACATGAAGGTGTCTGTGGCGCACATTCTACCAGTCCTAATCTTGCTAAAAAGATACTCAGAACAGGTTATTACTGGCCTACAATAGAGCAAGATGCTGCACAGTTTGCTAAGAAGTGTCTACAATGCCAGCAGCATGGAGATTTGATTCATGCACTAGCTCATGAATTACAACCTGTGACAACTCCATAGCCTTTTTCTTAATTGGGTCTCGACCTCGTAGGACAAATCCACCCTTCCTCCTCCAATGGCCACAAGTTTATCATTACCGCCATTGAGTATTTCACGAAGTGGGTGGAAGCCATTCCTATGACCTATATCACCGGTAAGCAAATAGCCAAGTTCATCCTTAACTACCTCATATGCCGGTATGGTATTCCCCAAGCCATTGTCACTGATAATGGGAGACCATTCAAGAATCAAGATGTCCGTGCCTTGTGCACACAATACAATATCCAACATCACTTTTCAACTTCCTACTATCCGCAGAGTAACGGCCAAGCTAAGGCTTCCAATAAAACCATTCTCAAAATCCTCAAGAAAATAGTCAATGAAGCTGGTCGTGATTGGTACTTGCAACTCAATCCTACCCTATGGGCCTACCGCACTAGTATCAGAACACCAATTGGTGCCACACCTTATGCCTTGGTCTATGGCTCTGAAGCCATCCTACCTATAGAGGTCAAGATCCCATCCCTCAGAGTATCCATGCAGGACTTGATCGGAGGAGACGAGTATCGCACTTCCATATTTGCTGAGCTTGAACTACTAGATGAGAGGTGCCTTGCCGCACTTAATTATCTCCATGTCTATCAAAACTGCCTCCGGCGTAATTACAACAAAAAGATCAAAGAAAGATGGTTTCAAGTTGGTGATCTTGTACTTAAGGAGAATCAGAGAAATCAAGCAGATCAAGAAAAGAAGGGCAAGTTTGAGCCTAACTGGTTAGGTCCCTTTATTGTGACAACAGCATATGGATCAGGAGCTTATACTTTAGCTACACCTGATGGCATTCCTCTAGATGAGCCACTTAACAGTGTCCACCTTAAGAAGTTCTATGCCTGATACTCAGAGTATTCAAAAAAAAAAAAAAAAAAAATCCAAAAAAATCCATCCTCTGGTGAAAACCTGGCAAACAAGCGCCTTGGATAAGTACCATAGTGAAAACTTGGCAAATAGGTGCTATGTGTAGAGTTAGCACCCATTGTCTATCAAGTCTTGTCCACTCCATGTCCAATTCACAGCGCACTTTCCACCCATCCATAATAAAACCATTGACCTTGTTTGCATTTCCATCTCCCTATCTAGTATAGCTTGGAAATTTGTCAATGTCCATCATCGTCTCCCCATGTCTTGGTCTGTGTCTACAGTTAACACTGTCTTGTCCTAGGTCAAAGCTTTCTGTGTCTTCTTCGGCAGTCACCCGTATAGTTTCCTCTACTAGAATGGGGGCAACTCTTTCCTTAACTTAGGTCTAGGATTGGTTCCTTGTTCGTGGTTCGCAACGCACACTTCAATCTCTTTCTCATTGTTCACAGGTAACACCCTTTAACGAATACATTGCTCCTATGATAAGGCTGTTATCTTCTCAACACTTTTCCTACATCATCACCCAACCAGAACTACATATTATCTCTTCTCAATCTTAAGGTACCTTGATCCCATGGATATGGGTATGTAGGCAGTCTGGAATACGAAGGAAGTTTCCAGTACTCAGGTACATAAGATCTCCCCCTTCCACCTTGACCCATTTCATCACTTTATCCAGAACTACATATTTATCATTTTCATCTTTCCTCGTAATGTGCCTTGATCTCGTGGATACAAGGTATGTAGGTAGTCTAGAATATGAAGGATGTATTAAGTACTCAGGCACATATGATTCATCATTCTCCACCTGTCTCAATCCATTAACATGTCATCTTTCTAGTCTTTTGTTTATCAAAATCTATTTCACCTTGACTTGACTAACTCAAGCAGCAAAACAACAAGCTAGCGCATCCTTTCAAAGAAAAAGTCCTTAACAAACCTGAAGCAAAGAAGCTTCCTTCCAGAGTCTTCTACTATCCTACATACCAATTGCCAACATCAGCTAAGTCCCGCTTAACCAAAGCCCTAGATCAACAAGCTTGCCTTTTGCGAAGTGTTCCATTGTCGAGACCAACACACGCGTCTCCTGCGACATGTGGCATTTCTTGCAGCAAGACATTGTCTTTTTAGGTAGATAGCCCCCTTTAACGGACACAAAGTTCCTATGATAATGCTGTTATCTTTCCTATCCAATCTATCTTGAGCAACCTCTTTGGCAAGAGAATATGTTGGCTGTATGTTTACTTTGTAAGTCAGTCAATTTACTTTATGGTTCATCTTTTGTTCCTTTTCCAATACCTACTCAAGGCTACCTTGATTTATCTATAATCTTGGTATGTTGCAATGCAGTATGTATTGGGGGCATAGTCATTGCTTTTTGTGTGCCATGTTTGAGGAATGATCTTTAGCATCTTTTTTAGCATTATATTTATCTTGTGTGTGTTACAGCCTAGCATCTTACATATTAATAATTCTTCTTGCATTTACATGTATTGAAGTTTGTTTTATGTTCAAGACTATGGCTCAGGCACATGTTCCAACAAGGTTATATAAGGTCTAAGGGATCTAAGTTCAAACTGCTTGCTTGCAGAGTCAACGTCCACGCACTCGGATATTACTGCACCTTGGTCTTTTATACCTTGGTGGCGAATTATCCACGTGCTATATCAAAATAAGGATTGCTCTTTATATACAAATGTGAAACCATTACAACAAGCTCATTCATCCATTCCCACAACCTTTATATCATTTTCATTGCCGTGATTGATCAACAGTCTCTGTCTCCCATCTCCTCCTGTTCTTCTCTGGGGCATATCTGCAAAACCCACATGTCAGATATCACTAGTCATCGTATCTATATCATCGTACATCTCTATCATCATACATCTATAAGCATCATATAAGCAACATATGTCATCACATGAATCCATAATCATACATACATTTCATAACATCCAGGACATCAAGGAATGCATGCACAAAAAACATGAACAACAGTGAGATGAATAGATCATCATATATATCATGTAATGGTCATCATAATACAAAATGTCGATGTCTACATCAATAATACAAAATGTGTATACATCTAAATCTACATCAATATAGTACATCAAGTCTATCAAGATCTCGCAAAATATACATCAAGATGCACACAGGCATCTATCCAAAATGATACAAATGGTACAAGGTACAAGTGTCCATCGTGATACAAGTATGGTACAAATATAATACAATATACAAATGTACATGTTCTAGTGGGTAGAGCTCCCCTCCTGCTGTGGTCCCTGTCCTCCCCTTGTGATCGGTGGGGGTCCCCTTGCTAGTCCTCCTCCTCCCCCTGGTGGAAAAAGTGGTCCTCTCACTAAGGACACTGACTGCCCTGTCCTATGGGATCCAGATGCCCCAGATCTGCTCCTATCTCTGTAACTCGGTGCTTGCTACACTGCTGGCACCGCACCCACATACAGACCCCTGTAATACTCTGCCTCCTTGCCAGCTGATACTAGCTCTCCTTGCACCTAGACGAGCTCACTATATAGGGTCCTCTGATCCGCACCCAGTGCACGGCATGCCTCATCTCTCTCCTACCTCACTCTAAACAGTGTGGCCTCTGCTATCAACCGCAGTTGTACCTCTGCATCTCTCTCCCTCCTCACCTAGGCTAGCTACCCGTCATCTACTATTGGTTCCACTGGTGGATGCATTTGCACTTGTGCTTGTGCCTATACCTGTGCCTACACCTGGGCCTGTACCTGTGCCTGCATGCCTGCCTATAGGTGTGCCAGGGTTGTCTGCACTGCTGCTGCCACTGTCTCTACACCTGTGCTATGGCCTCGGCCTGTCTCGCCTCCACCCTAGTTGCATCCCTATCCCTCCTCAATTGTACCATTCAGAGCTCTAATCAAGTCCTCCGGGCTATCTCCTCCTGTAGTAAACACTTAGCTCTCACCAAATCTGTCTCTACAGTTGGCTCCTCCTCCTCTGCTATCTCTACATCTGCCTGCTGGCTCCTGGCCTCTCCACTGCCTACTGTTTGGCCACTCTGGCATGGCGTCTGATCTTGGCCTCTGTACCTGGGACTAGTACCTCGCCCACTGCCCCTGCTATACCTGGTGTAGTCAATCTAATCGGCCTGTGTGTCTGCCAGTACCTATCATACACTGGCAGTGTACCTAGATCTGCCAGCCCTGTGTCCCAATCCCATCTCACGGGGACAAGTCCCCATACCTCTGCTAATGCTGTAGCCACGGGAATCTCTGCATCTCAGTCTCCAACCTCCCTCCGCACCCTAGCATGTGTTGCCTCCCCCACTGGTAGTCCCTATGGTAACCCAAACTGCCTGAGTACCTGCTCTGGTAGGTACCTCTCTATCGCACTGTCCATCTCTTGAACAGATACCGCGCTTGTCTGCAATACATAAGATGCTCGTGCTCACCCTCCCACTCCTTGCAAAGTAGCCAGGGCCTTCACACAAATAGGTCCATCTCGTCAATTTGCTGCCTCCAGTGGCTAACAGACCCCATCCTCCGGTGTGTAATCACTCCATCATATAGGAATGCATAGGGCTCACCTCTATTCTGATGGCGCTGTGCCATGGTTCGGATCACTGGAATATGCTCCCATACCCATACCTATAACAAGGTCACCCCTATTGAGAGGCTCCTCCCTCTCCTATACACGTAGTGGTGCATGTCGTGATACAACTGTCCCAACACACATGGGCCCCACGCATACTATCTGCCATGTGTGAACATCCTGGATAACACTGTGCCCCATCCAACCGATAATCCTCTGGATCTCCTATCAGGACACAAGAAGTCGCCAATCAGTGATGCCACTATCCATCTGATCTTGTCGCAGAGTCTCGGGACATCTGCCCATCGAATCTCCCCATCATCTATCCAAAGGTCATCTATGCAGAAGACCTCCACCAAGCCAACCTCGCCCCACGCTGGGTCAAAATCTACTATCTCTCCATCAATCCGGCATGCTCCAAGAATGCGTCCTCCTCCTAGGTCAGCTATACAACCTCCTGTGCTATCAAGTGGTGTCGCTCCCGCGACATCAGTGGTGGCATAATCCTCTGCATCCACAACAAATCGCTTGTCAGTTCTTCTATACCCGATCCCTCAAATACTATCTACACATCTGCTATGCTATGCAACCCCCAACCATCACTTTCTCCTTTTATAACCTAGGATAGGCATCCCTTTTTTCAATCCACAATTATAATTTTCTTCTACTTAACCAAAAGTGCTTTGTTCTATACAAAATTGTTGTACCTCCATGCCAAATGTGCCACACTGTTTGTCCAGACGCACTGTGTTTTCTCCACCAAGTGCGACTTGTTTACCACAAGTGCTGCACCCACCTACCAACCATGACCTATTTGTTTGTTGAACCTCCCACCTGTGCTACCCTATCCTACCAGACACGTTGCGCTGTGCTACCATATGCACTACGGCATCCTACCAAAAGTGCTGCAACACAAATCCCCTAAACCAAACGTGCTGCATTTTTTCCAATAGTGCTGCACCCACCTACCAATCGCACTGCGGCGTGCCAAAGGCACCTTGACCGACTACCAAGCGCGCTGAGCCACCCTAAAGCACTTTTGGCTGACTTGAAAACCCTCCCTAGACCTAGCCCTAATCTACCCTAAAATGACAAATTAAATTGTGGTTTTCAAGCACTTACCACTACCGAAGCTCCTGCTGGCCTCCTGTAGGTCCACACCAGCTCTGCCTGATGCCTGTGCACTGGAATCGGCATCTCTCCTCAATGTCTGCTCCTTCCACTCACCCTAGGTTTGGAGGCTCTACTCTCTCTATCTAGAAGCTCTTAGTGTGCAAATGAGGATTGTGGTCCCCATGGGACCTATTTATAGTTTCCCACCCTCAGTTTTTCTTCCCACCCCATTCTTCTCTTCCTCCTACCTTGTCGCGCACTCCTCTAGTCGAGTGTCAACCCAGTTCTTCTGTCACTTCCCTGTCTTCCCACTCGAGGGGGCATACGTCGGGGCAACTACTTACACTGGGGCATCAGTAAATTGTATCACATCTTCAA
This sequence comes from Cunninghamia lanceolata, assembly GCA_027924645.1. Taxonomy (NCBI): domain Eukaryota; kingdom Viridiplantae; phylum Streptophyta; class Pinopsida; order Cupressales; family Cupressaceae; genus Cunninghamia; species Cunninghamia lanceolata. The sequence continues at coordinate 4,786,724 of BSBN01000958.1, read as the reverse complement.
CAATTATTTCTTTGACGCAACGTTGTAGACTGCATTGCATCAAAGAGGGGCAAAATGTAGACACCCAAAAATGACCAAGTCGTCACATCACTTGCATTCTCATCTAATCTTTCACATCACCTACACTCCAACATTAATTAAATAATCTAATTATTTAATTAATTTCACCAAAATCACCCAATTCTTCTAAATCCCAAAATTGCGACATTAATTAAATAAATTCTCTTTATTTAATTAATTAAATTAAATTCCTCTATATTCTTCCACAATTAAATAAATTAATTATTTAATTAGTTCATCACAAATTTCCTCTTATCTACAATTAAATAATTTACATTATTTAATTAAATCAAAATTGTTCTTCCAAAATCATGCACAACAATTAAATAAATTTATTTATTTAATTTGATTTCAAATCTTCTAAATTAAATAATTCTAATTATTTAATTACTTCTTCCAATAATATCTTCTCTAAATTTAAATAAATAAATTATTTATTTAAATTACTTTTTCTTCTAAATTGAGTTATCTCTACAATAACTCAAGCTTTCTTGCTCATGCAATTAAATATTTCTAATATTTAATAAAGCAAAATATCTTCTTATTCTCATGCAAATCTCTTCTTCTTGTTTTAAATCACTTAACTAATCATTACATTCTGTTAATTGCTTTAACTCATTCTTCTATTCTTGATAACTCCTCTCATGCAAAAGAAAGCAAGACACTTGGCTTCTTCTCATTCGTTGCACATTCCTCAACTGTTCTCCTCCGTTGATTCTTCTGAATTATCTGGACTGTTGATCATTCTTCCTTGAAACCTATATAAACCCCCCTCATCTCCTTCATTAAGCCTCTCTCTCTTCGATTTTATTCTCAGGCATACTTGATAGCGCTTTGAGCATACAACGATTTGATTGAGCAACCGTACGATCTCTTAACATTGATCTTTGAGCACACTACTTGCTTGTTGCAGCTATGGTTTCGCAACTTCATTGAGCAATCTACACTTCTCCAAAAGGGAACAATACAGATTTTGGTAAGAGCTTTCATTTTGCTTTGATTTGATGATAATGGCTTTTACTTAGATTGGTTCACTTTATGTGATTGGTTTTTAGTTTTATTAGTTTAGATTTAATCAATTTTTCCTCATACACAAGGAGTTTCATCAAGATTAGTGGACTGAATACAAACAACTTTTCTAATGTGTCTGCTATCACAAATCCAAAGAAGACATCATATCAACCAAGAAAGTTTACTCCGATATCTGAGTCTTATCATTCTATCATGAATCAAGCTATGAGTAATAACATTCTGAAGCTTCCCTTGATTAAGCTTGTTGATCCTAGTAAAGCAAAAGGACCTTACTTTGATGCTAATGCCTTTTGTCGTTTTCATCAGGTAGAAGGACATGATACTGAACGATGTATGCATCTTAAACATGAGATACAAGACCTTATTGATTTGAATATCATCTAGGTATTAGGTGTGAATGATAACAAAACTAAATCAGTTGCTCCGCCGAATTAGAATTTACAAATCTTTACTAATCCATTCCGTAGACATACTGATACCAATATGATGGAATAAGGTTTAGTGGAAATAGATGATGATGATTATTTAGACTATGATAATATCATAGGTATTATTGAAGTGGATAAGAAGCAAGTGGATAATCCACCTCACCCACGAAGACAAGGAATTTATGTTGAGGTTCCTCCTCTGTTATCCTTATATGGATCGAGAGATAACTAAAATGCACCAAAAAAACAAGTAGAACAACTGATACAGACAAGTGAGAAGGTATAGGATAATTCCTGTTACTGTGTTAGAAAGATTCAACAACAAAAACTTGCTAAAAAATGCAAAAGAGTAAGACAACTGTTAGCAGTTGGAAATAACAGTGGTTCTCCTCCTCATAAGAAATAAAAAATCTCACTTCAACATGAAATCACAAAACAAGCATAATATGATAATAAAAAAGACTTTCATAAGAACCACTCAAATTTTGCACTCAACATGATTGAGTACCTCTCCAAGAGGTTTGAGTTCCAAAATCTAATATAAAGATGCTACCGGTAAGTATCTCTAACCCTTTATCTCTAATGATGTGCCTCCCTTGTGATGTGCTATGTGTTGTTTAGGCTTCCTAGGATATCCCTTGATTCTCTTATAAGGTCTAGGATACCAGGAGACTGCCTCTGTTGTGACCTTCTATTTGTATCATTATTCTTCTATATTGCCTCTCTCTCTGATTTCATTGTTGTGTGTTGTGTCTTGCGGACATAGCATTGCGGTTGGTGACCTAGGGGCACCCTCCTATGTGACTGTCCCTAAGACACTTGTTTCTCCTCTCTTATTTATTGTTTCCCTTCCTCTAGTGTTTCTATCTAGTGGGTGGATGATGAAAAACATTTATACTGATGCGGAGCTAGCATCCCTTTCACGACAAATAAAAAATTCGACTTAGTTCCTAATATGATGATGGGGTTGAATATTTTATTTGATGCTTGGCTAGTGGAAGCACTCTTGCTTTCCACATAGTGATTTTTATGGTGTTCTATCTCATTTACAAATCATAGAAATACTACTGCTCCATGCACTTTGTCTATCTTCAATCTTGCATGCCTTAGATTTCATATGCATTGATGTTGATTTTATGTGGACACTAACATGTTTCTTGCAAGGATGTATTTGTGGGAACATTTGGCAATGGTAAAGTACATGTCACTTTTGGGGGGCATGAGCTTTGCAAAAGTCTATGTTCCCTTTTGTGTTTTCTTCCTACCTTAACGTGCTTGATATCCATGCATGATATCAACCACCTTAAGATGGGGGCATATATAAGGTAACCTGTCTATTCTAGATGCTAGTAAAGTGTGTTTGAACAATCTTGAAATATTGAAATTTGTTTCTTATACCTCCTTTTCACCATAAGGCATCTCCGTGATGAGGGTGGGGTTGTATACTTTTGAGCTCATACCTCCTTTTCACTATAAGGCATCTCCGTGATGCGGGTGGGGTTATATGCCATGCTTCCTTTTCACTATAAGGTGTCTCTGTAATGCAGGTGGGGTTGCATTTTCAAAAGTCCTCTGCAAAGGCAGGGAGTGATTCTGTGACTAACTCAACCCTTAAGTGTGTCTTTGACAATTGTTGTGGCGAAGCCCAATCATTGGTGTGTGCCTATAATGTGCCTGCAATGGTGTTAAGCCTAGAAATAGGAACACTCCATCACTTTTCTGCTGTGTTTTCTTCATGTCTTCAAAGTGTGTGTGTTGGCATGCTTGCTTTGTTTGGCATGTTTGTTGCCCCATATGCAGTCTAAAGACCTGCACAATGAGTGCATCCTACATTTTGAGAGGTTTTGCATGTCTTGCGTATGTGTTGCCCAATATATACAATTTAAAGACCTGTGCGATGAGTGCATCCTGTATTATGGGAGGTTCATTTACTTTCCTGTACTTGCATCTACATTTCATATATATGAGAAAAAGAGAAGAAAAGAAATCATCTCTATCTTCCATGCATTAATGTGTCTTCCATGCATTTACCGTATTCTCTGTGTTTTGCATGACTGTAACTGTCTTCTTCGTGTTTTACATGCCTATCATTGTCTTCAATGAGCTTGGCGTGTCTTGTTTGTGCTTGGTGTGTTTGCTGTATTTTTTTTACCATACTTTAATGCATGTATTGGCCTCGTGTTTATACATACATTAAAGTGGGGGCTAAATGTAATGTTGGAAAATGTCCCCTTGAGGGCTTTTCCCTCAAAAGGTTTAGCTCCTAGGTCTCTAGTGTGCATTTAGGACATCTTACATCATAATTCAACATCACGATGGAATGAACCTTGGGTATCATTACAAATGGGGTCTAAGGGGACCCCTTGAACCTAACCCTACCCAAAAAATAGGGGGGGAGGACTTGGGTGCTCGTGCCCTAGTCCTGCCCTGTTTTGGATTAGGCCCAAATTTCTAGTGTCAGGTTATGACCATTATTTGGTCCCTAGGCTGACATGGTAAGTTTGAATTTATGAAACCTTGGCGGGAATATTTGTAGTTGCATATAAAAGCATGCTTAGGCATTCATTTGTAAACTAGATTGTTATTGTGAACATTATGCATCCTAAAGTTGATTCAAGGCTTTCATTGTGTTGCAAGAGTAGATTTGTGTTGTCTATGTGTTTGTGTTTGCAGATTTGAGCATCCATCTCCTCATGGAATGAAGAGATTCTTCCTCCCATGAGATTTTCACTACAAGGTGATATCTATTGTGATTATTGATCATTTATCATTTGGTTTTTGCCTCTACCTCCCAAGGCACACACTCTCTATCTGACAACGGTGTTTGAAAGACTTGAATGTCTCTCTAGGGCTTGACTGAGATAAGCCTCTAAACACCACAACCCCCTCCCAAAGTTTTCATGATTGCAGGTTACAAGTTGGAGTTGCAAACAAAGTGAAGTTACAGGAGGGTACAATAGAGTGTCGAGATTACAGATCAGTGAAGGAAACAACTACCTAGACTTGGGCACCTGCTCATTAGTCCTTCGAAGTTCCATAACAGGAAAATCTCTGATACAGTAGATACAAGTTGCCGACTATGTTTTCAGATCTCGACAAAAAGAAGGCCACTGGACTTGGACACACGCTCTTTAGTCCCTGACTTTTTTGCCTTGGAACCTCGAAAATAGGTACATAGTTATTTGATATTTTTTGTCCCTGACTTTTTTGCCTCGGAACCCCAAAAATAGGTACATAGTTATTTGATATTTTACATCTTTCTATAGAAGCATTTTATGTAATTCATCTGTTTACTATTGTATTTGCATAATTATGCTTTTAAGGTACAATTGAGCCTAAGAGAAGGAAATTGTCAGTCTAATCATAAAAATCCAAGTTTCCCTACATCTCAATAGTAACCTAGGGTATGATAGTACATTACAACTTGACCCTAGGTCCTTGAATGTAAGGGTGAAAGGAGGATATACACACAAATCAAACCAAAACCTAACATCCAAAAATCACCCATTACAGGTGCTATTCCACATGATGGCACTAATCCCTAAGCTTTTGGCACTAAAACAAAGTTTAGCACTAAAACTATCCTATATGGTGCTAAACCACCATTAACCCTAAATTTCTATGAAATCCCCATGTTAATGTAGAGCATGGCACTAAAATCCCTTAGTATGGTGCTAGTTGAGAGCTTAGCACTAAAGCACCACCATATGGTGCTAATCCAAAAAAAACTAAACCCTAGGCACTAATCGAGAGCTTGGTGCCAAAACTACTTAGGATGGTGCTAAACCATTAGAATGAGGATTTTTACCCCTGGCTCTAATCAAGAGCTTGGTGCCAAAATTTTACCATATGACACTAAAACTTCCCAAACCCCCATTTAACTTATGGCGCCAATCTAGAGCTTGGCGCTAAAACACCTAGTTTTGGTGCCACATGGCTGTGCAATGGCACCATTCTACCTAACTACCCATTTCCTGAGCCCAAAAGTTACCTGAAATGCAAAAATCACAAAGTCAAGGTTGATCGACATACCTGGGCACCTGCCAATGGTGACCTCATGTAGTCTTGTACTCTCTCAGATCAATGATCATAGCGTGGGAAGGGAGGTTGCACCATATCGTCTCCTTCTCTCCTCTCATCCAATAAGCTCAATGTGTGCAAACGTGGCACTCTAGGCCCACACTTTCTATTTATAGCCTCCCATGTCATACCCCCATATACCTTTTTCTCTCCCCAGGGTGCAAAATGTAACCTTTTTCACCCATTTTTCTTCCTGTCTACCTAATTTATCTTCCTCTATCCAATTCTCATCACCATTTCCTCCTTTTGAGAGTTCACCCAAAACAAATTAATTTTTTCACATGACCTCTTGAGAGGGCATCCCTCATCTATTTCATTCCTTCCTAGTAGCTGGGGCAAAATTCTTTGACTTGACACCATATCCCTACTAGGTCATGATGCCACATCAAAGAGGGGTAAATGTAGACACCTAAAAATGTCTCAACTCTTTGACCAACCTCCAACATCATCCATACCACAAATTTCTCATTTGATTAATTAATTATCCTATCCAATACTTGAACAATCCATTCATCCTTCATCAATTAATCCCTGAAATTTAATTAATTCAACATTCACACCTTACTAACATCATCCCAATTAATTAAATAATATGTAAAATATTTATTTGGTTAATTTGTCCACTTTCTTAAACCCAATTAATTAGGTAAATTATACTTATCTAATTAATCTACCCTACTAATTAGCCTACCCCTAACCTAGTTGATTAAATAGCCATTATTTAATTAGCTATCATAGCCTACATGACCCCTAAACCTGGATTAATTAAATAAATCATTATTAAATTAATCCTAAATCCTGATTACCCCACTCACTAATTTTTTCTAGCCACATTAGCTAAGTTACTCACCCTGATTAATTTAGTCAAATCATGCTTAACACCTTCTCCCACACCCACAAATTAAAAATTACAAAATATACATAACCCCTCCAACTCATTTTTGCCTTTTTCATGCTAAAACATCTTCCACATTTTTATCTTACAAATGTAAGGCCCTAAAAATGTGCATGTGTCACATGACCTTCGCATTCCCACATAAAATAGAATTTTTAATTCTACCTCCTCCCAAGGAAATTAATTTTTAATTTCCTCACACATCAAAATCACATTTAGTGCAAAGTCCTCCCCAAAATGAATAAAAGATTCATTTTTATTCTCCACCATCCAATTTTGATGATCAAATCCTAGCCCTCCATCTCACAATCAATCTCATCCATTGATCTCAACATCCAATCTCCACCATTGGATCAAAATATCCTCTATTTTGCCTATAAATACAAGCCTCCACAAGCCATTTCATCATCCAATTTTAGAGTAATCTTATTATGCTAAAATTTCTCTCAATTTCCTCCATCATAGCTTGGTTATAGTGAATTTTGCATTGAATATGGAGAGCATTTCACATTCCAAGCATTAGTTGGGTAAATAAAAGCTCAAGGGTACAAGTTCCTCAGCCCTATCAAGGAGTGAGGGGTTTTACGACATTTGAAGGTATAATAGTCATTTTACATTCATTTTCTTATGATTTATGCTTTGAAACTTAACCTCATCTTTAGTTTCCTTTTGATCCATGAGCCACCTAGTACAATGAAGTTGCCTAGCCCATGCACCTCATGTGACCTATCATGGTCACCTAGTAATTCAATAGTCCTTACTAGTGTGTGATCCATGAAGACACTTCTTTTCACATGACCCCTAGCGATAGGGAAAGATAGCATTAGAGTCATGTGCCTTGTGTGTTTGTTCCTATGTTTGTTTGTTCTATGAATTATGTTTGAACATGTGTTTTGTGTGTCTTCATCATGTTTTCCATGTGTTCTCTATGTATTCTTTGTGTTTTATGTGTATTCTTCATGTCAAGTGTGTATGCATTGTGTATGGTGTGTATTACCTTTGTGTTACATTTCTTCCACATGTATTCTTATGAATGCTCGTAGTACTCCATGTATGTGTGAGTTATGTTACAATATCTTGTGTGTTTGAAAATCACTTTTCTTATGTGTTTGTAACCTTAGAATCCTAAGCTTGGGGGCTACTATAGTCCACTTGGAAGAATTCTTTGGGCTTCTATGTTTGTGTGTTTGAAATCTTCCTTTAGTGTGCGTTAAAACATAAGTTCATACCCACACTAAAGTGGGGGATAAATGTTATAGATTAAAATGTGTACACTAGTATTTTACACCTGGTTAGACCTAAAATGTTACCTTTGCTAATTAGGACCTATTTTAACACCTTTTTGAGCATAAAATAATAAAATCTTGATCCTGATGAATAAACCTAAGAGAATAAACTTAGGACTAGCTTAATCCCACAACACTTGACACTCCCTAGAGTTTGTGGGGCTAAAGGAATAGGGTGTTAGAGTGTCCTAGGCCCAAATGGGTTCTTTAACCCCTCTCTTGTGGTGTTAGTTTAGAATACCTCCATAGTTTGTATATGTCAACTCCATTTGGTTTTATTCATCATTTGTAAGCAAGAATGCATATATAAAGGATTTTTACAATTGATTTTACTCTAAGATACCTAATATGAAATTAGAGTTTGCTCACATGTTTTGATCTTCTATGATAAAGTGTTCTTCATACTTGGATTGCTATCTACTTGTGGATTTTATGAAGTTTGTTTGTAGGTCTTGAAGGAAGTTTCAAGCCTTCTCCATCACTCTCCTTGTTGGTACATGATCTTGAGTTATCTCCATCAACTAGGGTTTTACAACTTGTGGTAAATCATCATCATTTTCATTCATATTTCTATCATTTATTGCAAATCTGACCTCTGGCCTCCTATGGTATGCACTCTTGGATCTAATCATTATTGTAGTGGAGGTGGAAACACCAACATAGGATTTGACTATGGCAATCCCTTATACACAACACAACCTTTTCCTCTTTCCTTGTGTGTAGGTCAGAGAAATAGATTTTTGAAGATAATTTCTAGGATGAAGACAGAGCTTACAGGTATAGGTTTGGTGATATCTTGAGATTCTGTTAAACCTTAATTAGGGTCTAGAGCACCCAAGTGCCCCAGTCTTTGGTGTTTCTGCTTCCAAATCTAGGTTCTAATCTAAACCTTGATCTTTGTTGTGCTTTTGGTTTTCTGATATTTATTTCTGACAATTAGTTATTAGAAGATCTTCATCATCTAGGGTTTAGTCATTTCCCTAGTTTGCTTGATTGATCTTGGTTGGATTTGGTTGACTCTTATCTATACAACAAAAGGGCAAAACCCCTGTAGTTTGACTCTCCTTCTTGGGTAGAAGCCAAGCTTGGTTTGTGTCCTAATGTTTATCAAAGAGGGTTTGACCTAGTTTAACCTCTTGGGTTGGATCACCTTTTTCCACTTAACAACAATAATGGTAGATAAAGAAGCAAAAGAAAATAGTTGAAAAGGCTTGGAATAATCAAGACTAGTCAATATTGGTGCCTTCTTAAGTGCATCCTTAATATCCATGAAGGATTCAATTTATTCCTTATCCCAGCCAACCATAGAGTTTGTCTTAGTCTTCTCAACAAAATTAGGAAAAAACCTCCTACCAAAATTAATTTTCCCAAAGGACTACACTACCTTAACTATTTTGGGTTGGGGAATGAGATCAATTGCTTTGACTCTTTCTAGATCAATCCTCACACCATCCTTGGACACAATATGCCCTAGAAGCTTACCTTCCTCAACATAAAGAAGTATCACTAGAAAATCAACTTCAATTATTTGCAATGGTCACCTCTATTCCTAGAATAGGTCATTAAATCCATTGCCCTTTGAAAGGTGGTTCCTATATTCTTGAGTCCAAAAGGCATCCTCACATATACAAATGTTTCCCAAGGGGTGGTGAAGGTTGTCTTGTACTGCTTAGACTATTTGACCATTACCTAATTATACACTAAGAAGCCATCCATCATTGACATTAACTCAAACCCAATCACATTCAGCAACAAATGGTCCATACTACACAATGGGTACTTGTCCTTGAGGGAATTAATATTCAAATACCTAAAGTCTACACAAAGCCTTATGTCCCCATTCTTCTTTCTCACTAGAACAAGGTTAGACACCCATTCTGAATGCCTAATTTCTTTAATTATACCACCCTACTTCAACTTCATCAATTCCTTTTCCATCTGAGGGGCCAGTGTATGATTAATAGGCCATTACTTTTGCCTAAATGGTTTTGCACCTAGTTCTAAAGGAAAAGTATGTTGAAACAAGTCTTCCCTATAAGCTTTCAATTCATCATATGACCATGCAAAACATTTCTTAAAATTATTCAATAAACTTGTTATGTTAGAAAAATGCACCCTTGGGGGCTTTTTCCTATTAAGGTTTAGCTCCCAGGTTTCTAGATTGCATTTAGAGCATCTTGCATGATAATTCAGACTCCTGATGAGCAAACACATGGGTATTGTGACAAATAGGACCTAGGGGGTGCTTATTTAATGATGCCAGAACAAAAATAGGGGATGGACAAGTGCGCTAACTCCCTAGTCTAGCCCTATTTTGGGTCTACCCTAAATTCAAATGTTAGGTTTGTGACTGTTATTTGGGTCCCGGCTGACATCATAAGTTTTAATTATGAAATTCTTGGAGGGAATCTTAGTAGTTGCATATATAAGCATGTTTAGGTTATCATTTGCAAACTAGATGGACATTGTGATTCATGAGTTTATGTTAAAGTGATCAAGGCATTCATTGTGTTGTAGAGCATAGCATTGTTATTGTTTTTTTTTGTAGGTTGGATTCCATCTTCTCCTCATGGCATTGAAGAGCACCTTCCTTCCATGAGAGATTCATCATCAAGGTGACATCTATTGTGTTTTATCATCATTATCATTTGAATTTTTGCCTTTGTCCCATAAGGATATGCACTCTCTCTCTAACAATGGTGTTTGAAAGACTTGAATGTCTCTCTGGGCATTGACTAAGGAAAGCCTCTAAACACCACAACCCCCTCACACACTCCTTGTGATTGTAGGTTACAGGTTGCAAAAGCAGAAGAAATGGAGTTGTAGGGAGCAGGAGGACACTGTGGAGATTTTAGATCCTGAAGGAGGAGCTTGCTTAGACTAGGGCACCATCGACCTTGTCTTTTGCATCTGAAGCTACAAAAATAGATTGGATAGTGATAATCAGGGTTTACATAGCTTTGGACATCCGGTGGAAGATCCCTCAGTGGACTAGGGTGCCATCAACATTGTCCTCCACATTTACATTGCTAGAAACTAAAGATATAGTAGAAATCAATGTTGGAAGGAGATCGGGATTCCATATAAAAAGAAACACATTAGACTTGGACGCCATCACCATTGTCCCTAATATTTCCATTCTCTGGTTTGCGAAAAAATGTGAGTTAAGGTTCTCTGTCCTTTGCCTAATTCTAGTAGCATTTGTCATAATTCACAGATTTACTTATTGTTTTTCTTAAATTAGGGTTTCAAGAGCATTAATTAGCAACATTGTGTGATAACTTCTAAATTTCCCAGCAAAACCAAGTGGCAACCCAATCTGATAGATGAATCTCCTCTCAATAGGAGAAGCACTCGGTTGAAAAGCCCTTGGAATGTTTAATGGAAAGGAGGATTCAAACTAAAACCCCCATGCAAACAACTCCAGAAACCTCTTTTCCATATTAAACATTTGGGTGAACCCATGTTGTTGAACTTTTTGGCATCTTGCTGAGTTTTGTTTCATAGATTTACATTCATTCTATTGCATTTGAAAAAGTACAAAAAATTGACAAAATTTGAAAAATTGGCATATCAGATTTGCATGTTTGTAAAATTTGAACTAATTGGCATCTAATTTAAATTAATTTCTATTATTTTGATTAGTTCTGATACAAAATACAGAAATTCATCATTTACAATTCATTTGTATTGCATTTGCATGCTTGATTTGTTAGAAATTGCTTGAAATTTTGCATTTTTCATGAAAACCTAGTTTTGCATGAGCTAGGGTTGTAGTCAAAATCTTGTTTCAGATTTTACTACCTTGTCAAAACACTCATTATGTCTGATTTCAAATTTTAGTGTTGCATCATAGTGGCCTCCTTATGAAGTTTCATGTCTAGGGTTTGAAAACTTGCATTTTTTCACTAGATTTGGCCCTATCGTCTTGTTAGACTTGCACTCCAAGCATGTTGTGAGGGATTTTATTTCACTAATTGGATGTTATTAGGGTTATTATCTTCTGTCCCTTCTCAATTTCCTTACAACACCCTTTTCTTTTGGGCTTTTACATTAAAATTTTGAAAAAATTTGCATATTTTTGATATCTTTGCACTAGGGTTTGATCTAGAGAGGCACTATAGGTGTGTTGTAACAGATTTTTTGGCATTAGGTGGATTTTATTACTATTATAATTTTCTTTCCTTCATCATTTTCCTTACAACACCCGTTTCCCTACTCTTTTACATTGAGATTTGGTGAAAAATTGCATATTTTGGCCTATTTTCACTAGGTTTTGACTTATCGACTCTCTAGAATTGCTTCAAAAGCATGTTGTGAAAGATATTTTTGCATTAGTGGACTGTTATTAGGCATATAATTTTATGTCCCTCTTGAAAATATTCACAACACCACATCTTTCATTTGTTTGCATTGAGAAAAGTTGAAAAAAAATCAAACATTTTAGGTCATTTTTACATATAGTTTTGTATTCATGGATTCTCCTAATGGCTCATCTTTAGAAGATTTATTTGAGTACATTATGAATCATGATAATTTTTGCAAATTCATTGATAAACATCCTCAATTCTTGCATCAAATAGCGTACATCTATGCCATTGACATGAACAAAAGTACTACCTGTGATATCCTTCGAACAATAGCCTATTTTGACAGCTTTCTTGCTACTGTGGATGTTTTCCCTTCAATCGTGGAGAATCTTACTAATTTTATGGTTGAAAACAATCATGGAGAAAGTATTAGTGAAAACATTGTTCCCTCTCTCCCCTTGTTTCATGATGACATAATGCAAATCCTTTCTGAGACTTATGAGAATGATATAGCAATGGGTGATTCATCGAACAAAGAGACTTGTCCCAACATAACCCCAATTAGTGAGGATATTTTGGCACAAGAAGAAGATATAATTGATACATTTATTCACACTACTCTACCATCCCTTCCCACTCTCCCTAACCAGGATGATGCTTTGGATGATGCAGATTCTCTTTGTGACCATTTGCTTCAACCTGCTGAAACTGAAAATTTACCACTTGATGTTCAATAACTTCTCAATTACATATTAAACAAAGAAATGGATCATGAATCGTCACTTGAACCTTTACATACCTTGGAAAACAATGAAATTTTACATGACATTGAAAAACAAAATATCCCTCAAACCCAAGGTATTCCAACACCCTATATATGGACTGACAAAAAAAATGGCAACATCCCCTCTCAACCATCATTAATGGAGACCTTTCCTACAAGGTTACCCTCACAGTCTCATGAACATATGGAAGAGAGAAGAAGTGAAAAATCCTTAACCATTAATATAAAGATCAAGATCTGTGATGACCGCTAGCCCAATTATCCCTACATGTAAGTATCTCTAACCCTTTATCTATTGTGTTGTGCTTCCCCCGTGATGTGCTATGTGTTGTTAGGCCTCCTAGCATGACCCTTGATTCTCTTGAAAGGTCAATGATACTAGGAGATTGCCTCTGTTGTGACCTTATTCTATTTGTATCATCATTCTTCTATTTTTCCTTTCCTCTGATTTCATTGTTGTGTGTTGTGTCTTACGGACATAGCATTGTGGTTGGTGACTTGGGGGCGCCCTCCTATGTGACTATCCCTAAGGCATTTGTTCTCCTCTCTAACTTATTGTTTACCTTCCTCTAGTGTTTCCACCTAGCTAGTGGATGATGAAAAACATATTATATTGATGTAGACCTAGTGTCCCTTTAGCAAGTAATAAAAAATGGACCTAGTCCATGCATGATGACGAGGATGTTACATATTATCCAACGCTTGGCTAGTGGAATCGCTCTGTGTGATTTCTCTTTCTTGATGTTGATGTTGATGTTATCTTATCTTGCTAACAACACTTTAACAATACTGTTGCTTCACGCACTTTGTTTATCATAGATTTCACCTTACATGGCTCTTTCATGTAGTTGATCATATGCATTAGTGTTTATCATGATTATTTGGACACTAACACCTTTCTTGTAGGGATGTGTTTGTGGGAACATTCGGTGATTGTAAAGTACATGTCACCACTGGGGGGCATGGACTTTGAGAGTACTCAAGTGTTCTCTTGTGTGTTTCCTTCCTACCTTAACATGCTTGATATTGATGTGTGATATAAACGACCTTAAGGTGGGGGCATATATAAGGTAAATTGTCTACTTTAGATCATAGTAAAGCATGTTTGAACAATCTGAAAGTTAATCACAATCATTTAAGCCCTCTGTAGAGGTGGGATATTGATCATATCATTTTATCTTAATCCCTCATTGCGAGGTGGGAATGGTGTATTTCTCATAGAGATTGCACTATCCTATCATTTTCAAAAGTCCTCATCACGAGGTAGGGAGCATTTCTTTGACTAACTCAACCCTTAAGCGTATTTTTGGAAGTTGTGGTGAAGCACAATTATTGGTGTGTGTCTATAATGTGCCTGAGATGGTGATGAACCTAGAAATAGTTTCACTCCATCACTTGTCTATCATGTTTTCTCCATGTCTTCCATGTGTGTGTGTATGGCATGTTTGTTCTCAAGAGTGCAAGACCGGTGGCAATGAGCTCCTCTACACTTTGGGATTTGTTTGGTGTGTTTATTCTCAAGGTGCAAGACCAATGGTGAATAGCTCCTCTACACCTTGGGATTTTGTTTGGCGTGTCTGTTCTCAAAAAGTGCAAGACCAGTGGTGAACAACTCCTCTACACTTTTTGGGATTTATTTGTTTACTTTCCTTGTACTTGCATTTGCATTTCATTTGGGAAAATTAAAAAAAGAAAATAATCACTACATTCATTATATTCTCTGTGCTCTGCGTGTCTTCAATGTTGTATTCTCCATGTTTTGTGTGACTGTAACTATCTTCTCTATGTTTTGTGTGCCCGTTATTGTCTTCAATGTGTTTAGCATGTCTTCTCCATGCTTGGCATGTTTATTGTGTTTGTTGACCTTACTTTATTGCATGTATTGGCCTTGCACTTATACATACATTAAAGTGGGGGCTAAATGTTGTCAAAAAAATGTACCCTTGGGGGCTTTTTCCTATTAAGGTTTAGCTCCCAGGTCTTTAGATTGCATTTAGAGCATCTTGCAAGATAATTCAGACTCCCGATGAGAAAACCCTTGGGTCTTGTGACAAATAGGACCTAGGGGGTGCTAATTTATTGATGCCAAAACAAAGACAAGGGGTGGACAAGGGCACTAGCGCCCTAGTCCAGACCTATTTTGGGTCTGCCCTAAACTCAAATGTTGGGTTTGTGACCGTTATTTGGGTCCCAAGTCGACATCATAAGTTTTAATTATGAAATTCTTGGCGGCAATCTTAGTAGTTGCATATATAAGCATGTTTAGGTTATCATTTGTAAACTAGATGGACATTATGATTCATGAGCTTATGTTAAAGTGATCAAGGCATTCATTGTGTTGCAGAGCATAACATTGTTATTGTGTTTGTTTCTATAGGTTGGATTCCATCTCCTCCTAATGGCATTGAAAAGCATCTTCCTTCCATGAGAGCTTCATCATCAAGGTGACATCTATTATGTTTTATCATCATTATCATTTGGATTTTTGCCTCTATCCCACAAGGATACACACTCTCTCTCTGACAATAGTGTTTGAAAGACTTGAATGTCTCTCTAGGGCTTGACTGAGGCAAGCCTCTAAAAAATACAACCCCCTCCCACACTCCTTGTGATTGTAGGTTATAGGTTGTGAAAGTAGAAGAAGTGGAGTTGCAGGAAGTAGGAGGACACTATGGAGATTTAAAATTTTGAAGGAGGAGCTTGCTTGGACTAGGGCTCCATCAACCTTGTCCTCCGCATCCAAAGATACATAAACAAATTGGATAGTGATAATCAAGGTTTGCATAGCTTTCGATATTTGGCAAAAGATCCCTCGGTGGACTAGGGTGCCATCAACATTGTCCTCTGCATTTACATTGCTGAAAACTAAAGATACAATAGAAATTAGTGTCAGAAGGAGATTGAGATTCCATAGAAAAAGCAATACATTGGACTTGGGTGCCATCAGCATTGTCCTTGACATTTCCGTTCTCTAGACTGCAAAAAATAGTAAGGTTCTCTGCCCTTTGCCTAATTCCAGTAGCATTTGTCGTAATTCATATATTTACTTACTGTTTTGATTAAATTAGGGTTTCAAAAGCATAAGAACATTATTTAGCAACATTGTGTGATAACTTTTAAATTTCCCAGCAAAACCAAGTGGCAACCCAATCTGATAGATGACTCTCCTCTTGATAGGAGAAGCACTCGATTGAAAAGCCCTTGGAATGTTTTGTGAAAAGGAGGATTCAAACTAAAACCCCCATACAAACAACCCAAAACCCTCTTTTCCATATTAAACAAAACTAATTATAAATTGCTTCTTTGTTTCTTCAACTTTTTCCCATCATAGATCATCTTTGGAGTTGATTCTATCCGTAGATTTACTCCTACATCATCCTCTTTGATTTGTTTTCTCCTTGTCATGTAGCAATGATTACTATCAAATATTCTTTTAAGAGCTACAAGACCCCTTGGAATGGTAGTGATCTTGAGTTAAATGACCTCATTTCCAAATAAAATCTCCTTCCCATCCTCTACCTCAATCATTGATTTCCAATCAATCTACTAGTTTTCAAATTCACTTATGCCATTCAAGAAATCATATATATGCTTGTCATCATTGAATACTTGCCATATATATACATTATTAGGAATACTAGGCCTGGTGAGGACCTCATCATTATAAGTACAATGAGGTGATAAAAAATATATATCAAATTTAGAGGCCATAACAACAAGTGCATCAGTTGTGACATTTTCATTCATATCTAGCCACTTGATACCAAAAGCATCAAATAGATCAATGATATCCCATAAAGAATTCATATACATTTTTAATCTTTTTTCTTTTTTTGTATATGATCCTCTAACCTAAGATACTATTAATTAGAATCACCAAATACATTGAGACATTTAATTCCATAAGTGGAAGCAATATTCAACATGAGCAAGAAAGCTTCATATTTTACTACATTATTGGTGCATCCAAAATTTAATTTGAAAGTGAACCTGTAAGATGTGTCATCTAGTGAGATCAAAAAATACCTACACCATTTTCCTCCTGTGAATAGGCACCATCAAAATACATTTTTCACACATCACTTCTTTCAAGACAAGAAGGCTTTGGGCATAAGATCAAGTCAACATAGTTGTTAACACTATCATCAAAGTTCTAGATTTTGTTTTTGAGGTCACTATCATCATAGTGGACCTCATCCTTAGCCTTTTATGGGTCCTCCATAATACGTAACCTTTTCTTTTCCCTATGCAATTGAACCTCTTTTCCATTGACTGGTATGGCGGCATAAGATAAGTCTATTTGTATGCTACCACTTATTAAAGCTGCCCATTTTCTTGAAAATAGCATACCCCACTTGGATGGACAATCAACAATAAATATGTCCATCAAGAAGCATCTACTGGGTTATGTAGTGAGTTGCACCTCTACATTATTGACAACTCCAATAACATTTAACTCCCTAGAATCCATTGCATAGAACTTTCCATAAGACCTCAAAACCTTCAAGCCTAGCAAGTTCATGACTTCTAAAGGCATTACATTACTTGATCCACCATAATAAAATATGCAATTATACACCAACCATCCCTTTATTAGCAATGAAGTATAAAAAGGATCAACCATGGTTTGATTACTTACCAATATTGTACCAAGGCAAAGCTTAGGTATCTCTTGAGTATTTGTTTTAGCAATTATATCTTCTATAAAAATCATCCAAAGGATTTTTTTGGTCTTCAAATATGGTTGGAGCATTGATATATTACAAAACCATGTCCTTATGTTCAAGAATTCCAAGCTTCTCTTGAACTGGTACCAAGACTTTCATTTGGCTCAAATTAAGAACCATGTCAATAGGGACATAATCAATCATAAGGGTGGACAAAGGAACAATTGTTGCATGAGTATCAGGAATGAAAGAATTACCTGACCATCTTTGTTATTTCCAACTTCTTTAGCTACAAATTGTCCCTCTTGAGGGCTTTTCTTCGCTTGACTTTGCTTGTTGCCAACTTCTACCACCTTTGGAATTTGAACCTTGTTTGGTAGTATACTTACATTTTTATTCTTTGGAACATATTTCTTCTGCATAGGGACATCAGGTATAGATGAGATTTTCTTTTATTGCTCAAATTCTTATCTACAATGTCATTTTTCCTAGCATTAGTGTCCACCTTCTATTTTCCTTTATTAGTAGATGTATTTGATACTTTTGGTGCTACTGCATTTTGACTATCACCTTGGGAATTTACATGCCTATTTCTAAATTGGTAGTCACTTTGAACTTGTATGACAATTGCATTAGTAAGGGCCTTAATATCCTCATTTGAGGGCCTTGCTCTTTTGTACCTTTGCTGCATGAGTCCTTTGAAATGTTGGAAATCATGGGACAAAATCATACAATACTTGATGGTCATTAAAGTTATATTGAAAGAATTTATCTTCCTCATCTTCATCAAATTGATCTACATCAACATCTTCATAATATTCAAGGGTCCCCTCTTCATTTGGGAACTCTTTATCCTTTAATATCCCAGTTGCAATAGCACAATTTGCTAGATCATGAGGTAAGAAGCATGTTTCACCCAGCAATGCATCATCTTGGACATTCACATGATCCTTCATTAAAGGATCAAGTGTATTATTGTCTTGGGGCCTTAGATTTCCTTGCCCTAAAAAAACCTATTTACAATTCTACCCTAGTCTCTTAGACCAATTAGTATTGTAGGGAATATTATGTAACCTCTACGCCTCTGTTGAATATAAGGATTATTGAGAGAGGGGTGAATCAGTATTCTGCAAAACCACTTCTTAACAAGTTTATTAATCCAATTTCCATAATCAATAACATGAAAGTAGAATAAGCATAAGAACAACAACCATAAAGACATAACACATGGACACTAGGATTTTTACGTGGAAAACCCAAAAAGGGAAAAACCATGGTGAGTGTTAGCTCACAATATATTATGATAGCACAATACTAAATTACAAGAAGGCTCACTGCCTTAGGGCTCACTACCCAGATCTCACTGCCCTATGAAGAAGTGCTCACTGCACAAAGGCTCACTGCCAAGAGAAAAGAAGACAGAAGAAGGATTGCCTCACTACCAGGAGATGACTGCTATAAATGTATCTATAGAATGCTAAGGTGTAGTACCAGTTAGTTCAATATATAGATTCAAAAGACTTCATACTATTTTCTCTACTTTTTATACTCTGCTCTACATAAGCTCTGATTTTCTGCACTTACTGTCTTCTTCTGGTCACAACTCTTCTTTGGATTGCACACACATTTAGTTCATACACATCACAATTTCCATTTCATCATTCAACACCAAAATCTAACCCATATAAATATCCACAACAAGATTCATCTTATAATCAGGTCGGCAAGCTAGACATGAAGTGCGTATACAATGTATTTTACCTTGTTAGCTTGATCATGTGTACAAACAGTAATGTGGACCCTGACAATCATTTAATAATCTTCATATAGGTCAGCACCAATCATTCAACCTATTATGTCAAAAAATGTCCCCTTGGGGGATTTTCCCTCTTAAGGTTTAGCTCCTGGGTCTTTAGGATGCATTTAGGACATCTTACATGATTTTGATGACTCCCGATGAGAAAACCCTGAAGTTTCATGGCAAATAGGACTCAAGGGATGTAGTTAACATAAATCTTGCCTGAAATAGGGGGAGGACTTGGATACCTGTGCCCTAGTCCTGCCCTATTTTAGGTTAGGACCAATTTCAAAGTGTTGGTTTATGACCGTTATTTAGGTCCTATGCCGACACAGTAAGTTTGAATTACGAAATTCTTAGCGAAAATGTTTGTAGTTGCATATATAAGCATGTTTAGGCATTTATTTGTAAACTAGATGGATATTGTGTACTTGTGGCTTATGTTAAGGTGATTCAAGTCACTCATTGTGTTGCAGAGAAGAATTTGTGTTGTTCTTGTGTTTGTATTTGTAGATTTGGCATCCATCTCCTCATGGCATGAAGAGCATATTCCTTCCAATGAGATCTTCACTACAAGGTGATATCAATTGTGTTTTCAATCATTTATCATTTGGATTTTTGCCTCTATCCCATAGGGATACGCATTCTTTATCTGACAATGGTGCTCGGAAGACTTGAATGTCTCTTCGGGGATTGACTAAGGTAAGCCTCTAAACACCACAACTCCCAACCCATTTTTCCATGATTGCAGGTTATAGGTTGCAAAAGTAGAAAAAGTGTTGAGTTGTAGGAGAGTAGTGTAGACTATCAAAATTGTAGATCAAAGAAGAAAATAGGGACCTGGACTTGGGCACCTGCTCATTAGTCCTCCAGATCCTGCAATAGGAAAATCTCTAAAACAACAAGAACGTGTTGCAGACAAGGTTTCCAGATCTCTACAAAAATTGTGGCACTGGACTAGGGCACCCACTCATTAGTCCTTGACTTTTCCACTTTCTAAACTTTGAAATCTGGTACGCATTTGGTTGTTATTGATATCTCTGTGTGCGATCATTTTCTGTAATTTGTCCATTTGTTCATGAATTCATGTAATTAGGGTTTTGAACATAATTGGGCTTAATTGAATAACAAAATCATACAATTCCAATCTTCCCCTATGTTCTAAGTGACAAAAATCCTATAGTAGACTTCCTACTCAGCTGAATGTCCTTGAATGTTTAGTGGTGAAAGGAGGATCAAGATAAACCATTGAAATCAAACCCTAAACACCTTACCTTCTTTTTCACATTAAAAATTTTGGTGAACCTATGTTTTTAATTAATTTTGCACCTTTTTGAGTGTTGTGTTTCATATTTACATTCATTTCATTGTTCATCTTATTGCATTTGAAAAATTACAAAAAAAATTGAAAATTTGGAAAAATTTAAAAAAATTGGCATTTTTAGCTTACATTTTCAAATAATTTGAATTATTTTACATTTAATTTCAATAAATTTATGTAATTATCATCATATCTGATTTAAAATACATAAATTTTTCATTCATCATTCATTTAGATTGCATTTTCATGCTTAAATTGATAAAAATTGCTTGAAATTGTGCATTTTTTCATATAACCTTGTTTTGCATTAGCTAGGGTTTGTAGTCAAAATCTTGTTTCATATTTTATGACCTTTTTAAAACACTCATTAGGATTTATTTCTAACTTTAGTGTTGCATCATAGTGGTTTTCTTGCAAAATTTCATGCCCAAGGTTTGAAAACCTCAATTTTTCAGTAGATTTGGTCTTATCGTCTCTCTAGATTTGCATCCTAGGTATGTTGTAAAGGATTTTTATGCACTAATTGGCTGTTATCAGGGTTATTATCTGATTCCCCTCTTAAAATTATTTACAACACCTTTTTATAGGGCCCTTGCATTAAAAATTTGGTGAAAATTTGCATATTTTGACTATATTCTCCCTAGGGTTTGATTCACACTCCAAGCATGTTGTGACAGATTTTATGGCTTTAGGTGAATGATATTACTAATATAATATTACGTACCTCCTAAAATTCTTTACAACACCCCTTTTATTGGGTCTTTGCATTGAAAATTTGTGAAAAATTACATATTTTAGTGTATTTTCACTAGGTTTTGACTTGTCATCATTCTAGGTTTGTATCAAAAGTGTGTTGTGAAGGATATTATTGATCTATTGGGCTGATATCAAACATATTACTTTCTTCACTTCATCAATATACTTACAACACCTTTTATTTCACTTATTTGCATTGAAAATTTTGAAAAACTTGAGCATTTTAGGTCATTTTCATACATAATGTTGCACTTGTCTTTTGCATAATTTTTGAAAACCCTTTGAAATATGATTGGTACTAATATTAAAACATGCACATGGCACCTTCATGTCATTTTTATATGTTATTTTTCATGCATTTGTCAAAGACCTTGATTTTGACCAATTTTTAACCCTCATGAGTGAACATCCTACGATATTAGAAAGCTTAACTAAGTTCTTCTCCATGAATAGCACTAAAAAAGATGATGGTGATAGAACTTCTCCCATGCATTCAATATTTTCTCCATGTGATGATGACATAAACTTTTCCTCTAGTCATTCTTTCAAAAATGATTCTTCCCATGAGGATATGCTAGTACAAAATGATGAAATCAATGACACTTTACCTACAATAGGAGAGAGACAACTTTTACAAGACATCATGCCTCCTACAAATACAATAGAAGAACACATATTTCATGATGTTGCAGATTCTATTGATGTGATAACATATGTAACTAATGAGGAAATTAACAAACTTGATAAAGAGCTAGCCGATTTTCAAGAATTTGTTGAAATTGAAAGGATAGGAGAAGAAGCTATACCTGTGATTCATAACATAAGAGAGTTGATTAAAGAAGGAAAAGATGGTGTTAATGTAATCTAAGGATTAGTGCATATAGTGTATCATAATTTTATGCCTCTATATGATATAGACAATTACACATCTCTCATGAACACATACCCTCAAGAAGTGGAAGATTTAACAAAATACATTGAGAATGATGAGTATGAAAACTCTTTTAATGAAACCTATGATGATGAAGATGACTATCTAAACTATGATGAAATAATTGGTTTAGTAGAAGTCGACAAGGAGGAAATTGAGAATTCACCTCATCCACAGGAAAATGACATTGATCTACTTGTCGACAATGGTTAGTTTGGTTATCCCTACAAGTAAGTATTTTTAACCCTTTCCCTCCATATTGTGTTTCCCTCAGGATGCGTTATGTGTTGCTTAGACCTCCTGGGATGACCCTTAATTCTCTTGTAAGGTCTAGGATACCAAGAGATCACCTCTGTTGTGACCCTTCTTCTATTTGTATCATCATTCTTCTATATGTCTTCTCCTCTATTTTTACTGTTGTGTGTTGTGTCTTACGGACATAGTGTTACGGTTGGTGACTTGGGGGAACCCTCCTACATGACTGTCCCTAAGGCACTTGTTTCTCCTCTCTCGATTTATTGTTTCCCTTCCTCTAGTGTTTCTATCTAGTAAGCAGATGACGAAAAACATATTATACTGATGCGGACCTAGTGTCCCTTTAGCAAGAAATAAAAAAATGGACCAAGTCCATACTGTAGACACCCTAAAATGACCATGTCTTCGTACCATTTGCATTTCATCAAATTTGTCGAATCACCTACATGTCAACATTAATTGAATAATCTAATTATTTAATTAATTTCATCAAATTCTTCCAAAATTCCAAAA
This sequence comes from Cunninghamia lanceolata, assembly GCA_027924645.1. Lineage (NCBI taxonomy): Eukaryota > Viridiplantae > Streptophyta > Pinopsida > Cupressales > Cupressaceae > Cunninghamia > Cunninghamia lanceolata. The sequence continues at coordinate 4,763,608 of BSBN01000958.1, read as the reverse complement.
TTCAGCATTAATTGAATAAATTATATTTATTTAATTAATTTTAGTAAATTTAACTTTATTCTTCCAAAATTAAATAATTTTAATTATTTAATTAAATCATTATCCTCTTTCAAATTTCAAGTCTCCATTAATTAAATAAATTCAATTATTTAATTCATCCAATTCTATCTTATCTATAATTAAATAATTCTACATTATTTAATTAAATCAATTATTCTTCTAAATTTAAATAAATCATGAAAATTTATTTAAATTACTCAATAACTCTAAAAATAAATAAAATCAAATATTTTATTTATAATCTTATGTTTCTCAATCATGCACAATCAATTAAATAAATTTATTTATTTAATTTTAGTTATCTTCCAATTCCTCTAAAGTTATCATGTTAAATCATGTGCACAGTTAGTCTTATTTTTAGAACTCTAAAAAAGGCAAAATTACAAGTTGAGTTATCTATTCAATCAATCTTGTTTTCATCATATTTTATTAAAAATATCCTTATGGATTGACACATGTCGTGTGCACATTCATCATGGTTATTTGAGTTATCTCCTCCGTTGATTCTTTTGAATTATCTGGACCGTTGATCGATCTCTATTTAAACCTATATAAACCCCCCTCATCTCCTTCACAAATCCTCTTCGATCACTTATTCTCAGGCATCCTTTAACAATGCTTTGAGCATACATTGCATCGATTGAGCAACTTCATGATCTTTTGACATTGATCTTTGAGCACTTTGAGCACTTTACTTGCTTGTTGCAAACATGGTTTCACAACACTATTGAGCAATCCACATTCATCCAAAGGGAACAATACAAATCTCAGTAAAAGCTTTCATATTTCATTGATTTATCGGTAATGGCTTTTATTTAGATTAGTTTCCTTTATGTTATGGGCTTTTGGTTTATTTAGTTTCTATTTAGTTGATTTTCCTCATACACACATACATGACGATGGGGTTGATATATATTATCGGACGCTTGGCTAGTAGAATCACTCCATGTGATCTTGATGTTGTCTTATTACACTTACAAACCATAACAATACTATTGCTCTGTGCACTTTTTTTGTCTTTGAATCTCACCTTGGGTACACTCAGCTTTGAGATTTTTGTGGTATAGCCCCACGATTATACTCGGTCTCTAAATTTGTAGTATAACCTTGGCTCTTTGTGTGAATGATCATATGCATTGTTGTTTATCATGATTATATGGACGCTAACACTTTTCTTGCAAGAATGTGTTTGTGGGAACATTTGGCAATCATAAAGTACATGTCACCTCCGGGGGGCATGGGCTTTGCGAGAGCTCATGTTCCCTTGTGTGTTTTCTACCTACCTTAACATGCTTGATATTGATACCTGATATCAACCACCTTAAGGTGGGGGCATATATAAGGTAAGCTGTCTGTTTTAGATGTTAGCAATGTGCTTGTTCTCAGGTGTAGTCTTAAAGACTAGTGGTGATGAGTCCCTCCTGCACTTTGAGATTTGTTTGAAATCTATTGCAATCATTTAAGCCCTCTATGGAGGTGGGATATCACATCCTTCTTCTTAAGCCATCTATAGAGGTAAGGATGGTGTATTTCTTGTGGAGAGTGCACATTTTGTCATTTTCAAAAAAATCCTCTATAGAGGCAGGCAGCGGTTCTATGACTAACTCAACCCTTAAGTGTGTCTTTAGCGATTGTTGTGGCGAAGACCAATCATTAGTGTGTGCCTATAATGTGCCTGAGATGGTGATGAACCTAGAAATAGGAACACTCCATCATTTGTCTTCCATATTTTATCTGTGTCTTCCAAGTGTGTGTGTATTGCGTGTTTGTTCCCAAGCATAGTTTAAAGACTGGTGGCGATGAGTCCCTCCTATGCTTTGGGATTTGTATGGCATGCTTGTTTTGTTTGTCATGTATTTCATGTATGTTGCCCCATATGTAGTCTTAAAGACTAGTGGTGATGAGTCCCTCGTGCATTATGGGTGGTGTGTTTCCTTTCCTTGTACTTGCACTACATTTCATATATGAAAATAAAAAAGAAAAGAAAAGAAAATCATCACTATCTTCACTACATTCACTGTATTCATTGTGTTTAGTGTGTCTTCAATGTTGTATTATCCATGTCTTGCATGACTGTAACTGTCTTCTCCATGTTTTGCTTGCCTGTTACTATCTTCTTTGTGATTGGTGTGCCTTCTCCATGCTTGGCGTGTTTGCTATGTTTGTTGACCGTACTTTAATGTATGTATTGGCCTTGTGTTTATACATACATTAAAGTGGGGGCTAAATGTTACATCAGAAAATGTCCCCTTGGGGGCTTTTGCCTCTTAAGGTTTAGCTCCTGAGTCTTTAGGATGCATTTAGGACATTTTGCATGATTTTTATTACTCCCGATGAGAAAACCCTAAATTTTCAGGGAAAATAGGACTTAGGGGATGGATGTACTTAACATAAATCCTTCTTGAAATAAGGGGGAGGACTTGGGCACCCGTGCCCTAGTCCCACCTTATTTTAGGTTAGGACCAATTTTAAAGTGTTGATTTATGACTATTATTTAGGTCCTATGCCGACACGGTAAGTTTGAATTATGAAATTCTTAGCGGGAATGTTTGTAGTTGCATATTTAAGCATGTTTAGGCATTCATTTGTAAACTAGATGGATATTGTGTACTTGTGGCTTATGTTAAGGTGATTCAAGTCATTCATTATGTTGCAGAGCAGAATTTGTGTTGTTCTTTTGTTTGTATTTGTAGATTTGGCATCCATCTCCTCATGGCATGAAGAGCATTTTCCTTTTAATGAGATCTTCACTACAAGGTGATATCAATTGTGTTTTCAATCATTTATCATTTGGATTTTTGCCTCTATCTTGTAGGGATACGTACTCTTTATTTGACAATAGTGTTTAGAAGACTTGAATGTCTCTCTGGGGCTTGACTAAGGCAAGCCTCTAAACACCACAACCCCCAACCCATTTTTTCATGATTGCAAGTTACAGGTTATGAAAGTAGAAAAAGTGGAGTTGCAAGAGAGCAATGCAGATTGTCAGAATTGTAGATCAAAGAAGAAAACAAGGACCTGGACTCAGACACCTACTAATTAGTCCTATACATCCCACAATAGGAAAATCTCTAGAATAGTAGTAACAGGTTGCAAACAAGGTTTCTAGATCTCAACAAAAACTATGGCACTGGACTAGGGCACCTGCTTATTAGTCCCTGACATTTCTGCTTTCTAAAATTTGAAATCTGGTATGCATTTGGTTGTTATTTGATATCTCTATGTGTGATCATTTTCTACAATTTTTCTATTTGTTCACTAATTCATGTAATTAGGGTTTTAAGCATAATTGGGCTTAATTGAATAAGAAAATTATACAATCCAATCTTCCCCTATGTTGTAGGCGACAAAAAGTCTATAGTAGACTTCCTACTTGGCTGAATCTCCTTAAATGTTTAGTGGTGAAAGAAGGATCAATATAAACCATTGAAATCAAATCTTAAACACCTTACCTTCTTTTTCACATTAAACACAACCACTTAGATTGATTGTTTAAACAATATATCTTCTCCGCATATGGATTTCACAAGCATGTTGGCCTGTCTCTTAAGAACATGTTTGGCTAATTCACTTGTCACATCAAAGCTCTCACTATGGTCCACAAGAGACTCAAAGATTCATAACCAATCATTCATTCTTGATCTCTTAGCATACCTTCAAAACTACAGGATGAAATATGCAACTGCGGAGGAATGTAGACCCTACTTGTCACATCAAAGCTCTCACTATGGTCCACAAGAGACTCAAAGATTCATAACCAATCATTCATTCTTGATCTCTTAGCATACCTTCAAAACTGCAGGATGAAATATGCAACTGCGGAGGAATGTAGACCCTTTTTCTCTAGCACTGTGCATTGTTCATGTCTTAGCTCCGTTCACCCAGACTTAGATATTTTGTAGTATGACTTCTAGAGGAAGTCAAGACTTGAGCACTAGAACATATCATCATCAAATAGCTATGAACATCATAACAAATATACATATACTGGTCTTCAACTGCGGAGGCATACTGACCCACTTTCTATCACTTGCTCTAAATATTGCCCATTCTTAGTCTTTTTAGCGTTCCAGACCAGAATACTTTTATACCTTGTATCCAAACCAAGTTGGTATTCTAGAGTAATGTCTCTTTGTCATGTCAATGGAATCCCTTTGCCTTGTTGCCATCAATGACAACATGCAATCCTTCATCAGAGTAGTGTCTCTTGCCAACAATCTCCCCCTTTGGCATTGATGGCAACACTTAGTAAAAAATGCTTGTGTCTGCTCCCCCTTACTCTTTATTTCTTCTCTCCTTTAGATGTTTTCCCATTTTTCACTGGTCTTCTTCTCTGCCTTTGATATCAATTGAAAAGGTATATGTACAAAAAGTCAAAATTGTGTCAAAACTACAAATCTATCATACTCTACCGCATATGTACACATACAAACTTCAACTCAATTAGTTGTAGGTGAAAGGATATCCTTGTACACAATCTTTAATTGTGTAATCTCTTCATCCCATCTTTTCTTATCTCTTTCCAAAATTTGAATGTGACCATTTATAAAAAAGACTAATTTTTCTACCTTTTGTACATTAGAAGGTGTGTCTATTTGTGAAGCTACCTGTGCTTCTGCTGCCATACTAATCATTGAATCTAACTTGGGACTAATTATTCCTCTCAACTAAGACATTTTATTTTTCATTTGATCCATCTTATTCACAAGATTACTTAACCCATCATGAATATTAATTACTTATATTTCTTTGTTGCTCACTGACTCAGTTGTTGGGTCAAATGATTTAGAAATATTTATCAACTACAATTTCATATCCTTTATCTTTTCTTCTAGCTCTTTTGTGTCTTGCATCCAAGATAAACAAAATTTGTACATGTCACTTGCTTCTTTGATAGCACTCTGTAGTCCTTTCATTCTATTATCTAGCAGAGCTTTGTCATTTGCTATCATAGTCTTCAACTCACTTAATCTTTTCTCATCAAACTCTTGTCTCACTTTTGTCTCAACAAATTTCCCAAAAGATTCAAAATGCCCACTTATAGAATTTATGAGTCCTTTTAGTTCACTTATTGAAGACAAAGAAGTGTCCTTCTGAAATGATGGCATCAATTTCTCCAAAATGATGGATGCCTCACCAATTAGTTCACTGTCCTGTATGTGTGACTTCAAAATTTCTTCCTGTACCTTTGCTTGCACAATTGATACCAATTTAAATTTATGTATAGGGGACATTGAATCTAGGTTTATTGGTCCCTACAAAAATTTAGGCTCTTTAGGACATGTTTCCCTTTCTCCAAAAATTCTTTGATCGACTCTGCAGTGTCTCTTGCTATACTAGAGACTTCTTCTTCTAGGTTGAGTTCCAAAGGATCTAAATCCATGACCTCATCATTCTTTTATTCCAAAAAGAAGTTTTCTTCAGCTTGTTCCTCTTTAAGATCTTCATCTTTGTTTAGTTCCTCACACTTCTCTTTGTCTGTTTGATCATCAATCTATTGTTACGGAGGAATACTTGTTTTGGGTTGATCCTTAACTGTAGTATCAGTGGTAGGAAATGGATCATCTTTCTCTTTTTTCTCTTCATCACTTTTGTCCAATCCTTGATCCATGTTTTCCTCAGGAATAGATGTACCAACCTCAACATTTGTTTCTTCTTTATCATATATAGTTGGGAGATGATGATCCCTCAACACTTTCAAGGTGATTTCCTCTATATCCTTTGCTACTTTCACAATGTCATCTGACATGAGAGTGTTCATCCTTTTCTTTGTTCTGAATTCCTTTTGCAACATTTTGGAGACTTTTTCTCTATCTTCCGATGTGATCTCCGGACATAAGTTTATCAGTGTATAATCTCGAAGCTCAACATCCTTAGCCATAGCATCTTCCTTTCTAGCAGACATTATACTACCCAAACTATCTAGAAGATCAGTAATGATCTCAATAAGGGCTTTGTTGTAGTTGTCTAAGTATTTGATGAAAGCAGTCTCAATGATACTCTTATCTGGATCATCATATTCATCATACAATTGGGCTATGGGATTTAAATTGCCATCAACAATTATAACTTTTGGGACATCCTCAAGATTTATAGTGGCTTCTCCTATCTGAGACTCATCTTGCCTTAGCCTTTTCTCAGCTTTACCCTTACCAGAAGATTTCTTCTTACTGTTCTCATAGGCTTTGGTGTCCTTAGTTTTCATTTTCTCCACTTCTTCATCTGACTCTATCTCTTCCTCATTTGCTCCTACACTGACATACATTTTACAACCTTTGGTCTTCTTCCTTTTCCCTGTTGGTGTTTCTACAGTGGCTGATGTTTCACCAGATGCTCTTGTTCTCCTTTTTGTTGCTGCATGCTCCTTTGATTTCTTCTTAGGTTCTTCTAGAGGCTTCATAGGTTCACTTTCCTTCAGTTTTTCAACTGTTCTTGCCCTTGTTTTAGCAATTTCTTCTTTTGTGACCCCTATGCTCTGGGCATATTCTTCCACCAATTTCCTCATTTTTTTCTGTGTTTTAGGCTTCCTCAATTCAACATGCATTTTTACAGACAATTCTTCATAAGTACCAAATCTTGGTTCCTTTGTGTCCTTGGGTTTGCCCAACATATGTTGTGCATAGTTGTCCAGTATTTTTCCATCAACTTCATATCCCATTGGTAAAATCCAAATAGTTTTGGGCTCCACAACATCCATCATACATTAATCCTTATTTACAATAAAGCATATATCATCTTTGTATTTCTCCATAATGGTCTTAGGTATCCTTTCTCTAGATTGCATTACCTTTTGGACATTCTTGAAATAGCCCCATAGGGCTGTAGTTTGTGCATCATGACTTCCAATACTATTTAAGTGATTTCTGATTTGCACTGCAACAGGTTTATCTACAGTCCAAAATATATTTTTCATGCTAGGTAACTCTTGCATAAAGTAGAAGAACAAACACATAATTAATGTACTGAATTTGAAGTGATATTTGTTTTCTATTGTCTTCTTCAGATTCTCCATTAACTGTTGATGGATCAATTCACATAGGTCATACTCTACATTTTCCTTAAGCATTTGATAAGCATTATACATGGTAGTACTGGAGATAGAGTTCTCCCAGTTTGTGAAGTAGACCTTATAGACGATTACCATGGATGCAAATCTAACTGCATGATCTTCAATGTCACTAATTGTCAATGCCCTTTTATCAAATTTTTCTCTAGTGGCTTTCATCACTATATCATTTTTCACAACCTTCAACACAGGCACTATACCAGTGTAGTTTAGTCCTATGACCACCCTTATGGCATCATTGGTGATCTTGAATGTAGAGTTGAGCCATATAAACTCGTCATGAATTCAGATTAAGACATACCAGACCCATTCATCTTCTACAAAGATTAGAAATTCTATATATTGAATAAATTTCTTCTTTTCCAATACCATATATTCTTCCTTCAAATCAAATCCATCTCCACTTAAATGTTTTATATATAGATCTGAGAACTGACTATCTCCATGTTCTTCTAGGGCAACATGAATAAAGGTCCTAATGTCTTTCACATGCATCACACTGAATGAAATCTCTGAAAATGCACTTTTTGTATCGACCTCTGTTGATTTGAATAGGTGCTTCTTGAATTTTTGCCGGGCTCTTTCGGTTATATCAATCACATGTGGTGTTGCCATTTTTTGCAAAGATTCAAATGAAATTCATAGTAGGGTTTCAACTATAAATACCTTTTTATGCTGAATTAGGGTTTTCTTTGCTTGAATCAATTTGAGTTATTTGTTGATGTTGCTTAGAATTTTGCTTTAGTCTCTCTTGAATACTTGGTAGTTTGAATGCAAAGTGAGTTAGTTGTCTTAGATGTCAAATGAGCTCCTTTTTATCCTCCACAAGGATGACCTAGTCATCTTAAATGCCTCTAATGAAAAAGTTGTCAAACACATCTTTGTAGAATATAGTCTATTAGGATTGCTCTGTAATGTTCCACACTTGAACCTTTTTCAATAGAATTTCTTTCAGAGGATCTGTCATATGCATCTTTTCAACATATCTTCATGTCGGATTTGAGAACTAACTTTCTAACTAGGGGTTTTAGATTTTCAACATAACTCTCCCTGAGCCAGAGCTCCCAATTCACTTCCCAGAGGAAGTATTTGCACCAAATGCTAGTGTAGATCCATCCTTGACTTCAATCACATCTTTCTTGATCTATATCTTGCCCATTTCTTTCTTAGTTTCAACTAGATCAACTTTTTATTTTCCCTTATCATTCCTCTTCTCTGTTTTCCTTTCTTCAACATACTAGTCTTTCTTCACATTCTTGCTTCTGCAAAATTTTGCCATATGACCAAGTTTGTTGCAATTATAGCACACAACACTTCCCTATCGTTTATTCCTTCCACTGAATGAATTCATCCTTGACCTGCATTGATTAGCCATGTGCCCAAATCTATTGCATGCAAAACACTGTTCATTGAATGATCGAATATTGTTAAATCCATTCCTTACCAAACCTTTTCATTCATTTGATCTATGACCAATTTTCTTGCAATTGAAACATTGACCCAAAAATGATGGAACATTCTAATTTATTCTACTCCTACATTGAGTAACTTTATGAACAAACTTATTGCAATTAAAATAATGGCCATTGAAAAATGGGTACCTTTGAGCATTTGGCTATCTGACCAGAGGTCTTCTAGGTCTTCTTCTTTGATTCCTGAACTGGTTGCCTTTGTTTTGCTTCAACACAGTGTTTTCTTGATCTGATTATGAACTTTCTCCTTTCTCAAATCCCAAACCTTGCTTGTTACTGGAACTCTTTTAACTAGTAATCATTTCATCAAGTTTTGTAGAACTTATTTTGAACTTCTCTTCATAGCTCTTATCTTTTTCCAAGTCTGATTTTAGACTCACAACTTCTTTTTCAAGTTTGGCATATTATTCTAACTTGCTTTTTATCATCAGATTTAGATCTTCTTCTACTTTAGCTCTTTCTATAACTTCCACTTTCAAATCATCTAGGGTTTCATTTGTTGATATCAATTGTTCGCTAATCTCTCTATATTTTTCTTTGGATTTCTTGACTTGTTCTTTCATCTTTAGAAATCATTCATCAGTGTCTTGTATGTTATCCTTTAGATCCTTGATTTCTACTTCAGACTTTTCAAGATCAATAAGAGTTGCTTCCAATTCAACATTGTATTCATATGAAAAATTTCCAAATCTTTTGTCTCCCATGAGTGAAATTTCCTAGATCTTCCTCAAGTTGTTAGGCTTCTTCCAAGGAACCTTTCTCTGATACCAATTGTTAAATATAAGGAATATTGAGGGGGGTGAATCAATATTCCACAAAACCACTTCTTAACAAGTTTATTAATCTAATTTCCAAAATCAATAACATGAAAGTAGAATAAGCATAAGAATAATAACCATAAAGAAATAACACATGGACACTAGGATTTTTACATGGAAAACCTAAAAAGGGAAAACCATGGTGAGTGTTAGCTCACAATATATTATGATAGAACAATACCGAATTACAAGAAGGCTCACTACCTTAGGGCTCACTACCCAAGGCTCACTGCCCTATGAAGAAGTGCTCACTACACAAAGGTTCACTGCTAAGAGAAAAGAAGATAGAAGAAGAATTGACTCACTGCCAGGAGATGACTGATATAAATGCATCTACAAAATGCTGAGGTGCAACACCAGTTAGTTCAATATATAGATTCAAAAGATTTCATACTATTTGCTCTACTTTTTCTGCTCTACTCTACATAAGCTTTGATTTTCTACCCTTACTATCTTCTTCTTCTAGTCACAACTCTGCTTGGGATTGCACACACATTTAGTTCATAAACATTACAATTTCCATCTCATTATTCAACACTGAAATCTAACCCATATAAATATCTGCAACAAGATTCATCTCATAATCAGGTCGGCAAGCTAGACATGAAGTGTGTATACAATGTATTTTACCTTGTCGACTTGATCATGTGTACAAAAAGTAATGCGGACCTAGACATTCATTTAATAATCTTCATATAGGTTAGCACCAATCATTAAACCACTTAGATTGATTATTTAAACAATATATCTTCTCCACATATGGATTTCACAATCCTGTCAGCCTATCTCTTAAGAACATGTTTGGCCAATTCACCTATCACATCAAAGCTCTCACTATAGTCCACAAGAGACTCAAAGATTCATAACCAATCATTTATTCTTGACCTCTTAGCATACCTTCAGAACTATAGGTTGAAATATACAACTGTAGAGGAATGTGGACCCTTTTTCTCTGGCACTTTGCACTATTCTTATCTTAGCTCCGTTCACTCGGACTTAGATATTTTGCAGTATGACTTCCAAAGGAAGTCAAGACTTGAGCACTGGAACATATCATCATCAAATAGATATGAACATCATACCAAAACAACATATATTGATCTTCAACTATGGAGGCATACTGACCCACTTTTTGTCACTTGCTCTAAATACTGCCCATGCTTAGTCTTTTTAGCCTTTCGGACTAGAATAATTTTATGCCTTGTAGCCAAACCAAGTTGGTCTTCTGGAGTAATGTCTCTTTGTCAAGTCAGTGGAATCCCTTTGCCTTGTTTCCATCAATGACAACATGCAATCCTTCATCAGATTAGTGTCTCTTGCCAACACCCTCATTGAAGTGAGTAGTAGAATTAGTAGAAGGAAAACCCTTCTCATTTCTTGCAACCTAGTATGACAAATATTTCATTTCCCCCATTAGTTTATCTAATTTTTTGTTAATTGTAAGAGGCTTGCTTGAAACTATTGCATCTAGTTTTAAAATCTTCATATCAACTCTTTTGACATGTTTCCTAGATTCCCTCATGTTACATTCTATATTGATTTCCATGGTATAAGCCTATGTTAAAGTTTGAGTATTTTTATCACAAAAGGAAATATCCTAATTTTGCATCAAATCCTCCACAATAAATAACCAAGAACATGGATTCAATTGATCTTAGATTAGGTGGCATCTTCCTTATTATCATGATAAACCTACTATTGAATTCTTCAACAATCTCATTTATCCCCTTTTTTATTTCTGTTAACTCATGGATTGCAAATTTATGATCAATTCTATCTCCATACTACAACCAAAAAAAAATCATGAACTCTTCCCATGCACTAGTAGAATTTTGGCAAATAAATGACTAAGTGACTAAAACTTGAAAGGAAGCTAGGTGTGTGGAAATCACTTCCTACACTAATCTAATGAGGGAAAGAGAGTGCAAATTCAATTTAAACCTTACAATTACAGATTATGTTAACCCACTAGCAAAGATATTGTAGCAAATACATACACAAGAATGTGAGATAGAAGAAGAGAGACACAAGATATACGTGGGGAAAAGCCTTACAGGTGAAAAACCCCACACTCCAAAACATAGCTCAAATGTATTCCATAAACAATGAAGGTTACAATACAGTCATAGAACCAATGCTCTTGCAAGAGTCTTCAACACTCATATCTAGAGATGATCTAGCAGCATAACAGTACCTATCAATCACATAATGCATCACCTCTCCAAAGCACCTATTTATAAAGAAAATACAAGATAAAAATGGCTCCACATTGAGATGGGCATCCAACATGGCCTCATGGCCCAAAAACCATGCCTATGGACACTTGTCCAACATTGTAGGATGCTTCTGACACTTGTCAAGACACCCCATCCAAAAGAGGTTGCCTATTTCCAAAATGGGCTATGATAGATGCTCTTACAACTCTTACAACCGTCATAGAATATGTCATAGTTGTCATAACTTACAACTATAAGAGAATCTATCATACATAGGCTATAAATAACATATTCTCTTACAACATGTCATATTCCACCTTGGAACACCCAAAGATGCCTTCCTCAAAGATGCTTCTCGACACATATCCTTACTTGTCATAGGATCTTATATTTCTGACTCTTACATGTCATAACTTTGTCATAGGAATCTGTCATGACCGTTTCAGTCAATATTTCCTTACACAAATTTTAAGATGCTGACACATGGAAAAATATTCCTACCACTAAGTGGTATGCCTATCTCCTTATGTGAGGACAAATTTACATGTGGTCATATACTATGTAGGATGACACATCACTGTGCCAACTCCCACAAGATGACAACATAGGATTTGCATCTTAATTATACAATAGGTAATAAATAAATAAATACAATGAAATAATACAAGGAATTACCAAGGTTGAGACACCTTAATTCCCAACATTCTCCCACTTGTCAAACACCTTGTAAGAGCCAATAGAAATAACAAGATTTAACTACTATAGGCCGAGAGACTGATAGACTCCGAACACCATTTGAACTTCTCTGTGCCCACTAGCTTCATCAATGCATCTACAACATTCTTCAAAGTATCTACCTTCTCCAAATTTACCTTCCTATCCTCTACCATGTCTCGCATGAAGTGAAACTGTACATCAATATGCTTTGTTTTGGCATGGAAAGTTTGATTCTTCACAAGGCAAATCACATTCTGACTGTCACAACAAATCGTAATCTATCTTGGATTAACACCAATATCTGAACACAATCTCTTAAGCCAAATGGCTTCCTTGCAAGCATGAGTTGCTTCCATATACTCAGCTTCTATCATGGACAAAGTAACCACAGGTTGTCGCTTACTCATCCAACTAATTGCACCACCAAACATAGTAAACACATAGGCATTGGTAGATCTCCTGCTATCAATGTCACTAATCAGAATCCACAAATCCATGAATACGAACTGAATGTGGAGGTCTTGTAACATCACCATGATAACATATGGAATACTCAGAAGTACCCCTCAAATATCTAAACACTCGCGTAATTGCATCCCAATGTACCTGTCCAGGATTAGCCATAAATCAACTAAGGACTCCCACTGCTTGGGCAATGTCTGGTCTTGTGCAGACCATAGCATACATCAAACTACCAACAAGACTAGCATAAGGTACTCTTCTCATGTCCTCCATCTCACTAGGAGATTTTGGACAATCATTAACAGACAACTTTGTCCACAAAGAAATAGGAACACACAATGGTCTACAATCTGTTATGCTGAACTTGTCCAACACGGTCTTCACATACTTTAGCTTAACCAAAGTTTTATGTTAGCTCTATCTCTTCTAATTTCCATTCCCAAAATGTACCTAGCTGCCCCAAAATTTTTCATCTCAAACTGTGCTGACAACTGAGACTTCAAATTAGAAATCATATTCTTACCATTCCCAATCAATAGCATATCGTCAACATATAATACAATAATGAGAATATGATCATTGTCAAATTTGTAATACACACAATGATCAGATTTTGATCTCAGATATCCAATTGACAACACAAAGGCATCCAAATTCAAGTACCACATCCTAGGTGACTACTTCAAACCATACAAAGACTTTCAACTTGCAAACCAAATTTTCTTTACCTTACTTTATGTAATGCTCTGGCTGTGACATGTAAATCTCTTCCTCCAAATCACCATGAAGGAATGTTGTCTTCACATCCATTTGTTCTACCTCTAAGTCATAAGTAGCTGCAAGAGATAACAAAAATTGAATGGATGTCATCTTTGCAATGGGAGAGAAAATTTCACCGTAATCAATTTCCTCCACTTGTGAATACCCCTTCACAACCAATCTAGCCTTGTACTTTTCAACACTGCCATCTGCACTAAATTTCTTCTTGAACACCCATTTGCATCCAACAGGTTTTTGTCCTTCAGGCAAAGGCACCAAGTCCCATGTTTTATTCTTCTCCAAAAAAGTCATCTCATCTTCCATGGCCTCCTTCCAGAAACTACATCTTTCATGCCCATAGCCTCTTTCACAGTTCTAGGCTCATCAGTGTTAGTAAGTAAAGAAAAAGAAAAACTAGAATCAAGTAATAAATAACCAAACCTATCAGGTTGCTTTCTTATTTGTGTAGACCTCCTCAATGGCTGAGGTTGAGGTTCTACTTCTTCTTCTAAGCTTTCAGAGCTGCTAGAGCTCTCCTCATCATTAGGTCTCACAGGGTATATATGTTCAGTCTTCTCAGGGGTAGAAGGAAACTAAACCGCATCCTCTTTCTTTTCTATCTTCTCTAGCTATAGAAAAATAGAAGAAGGTGTTAGCTCTCTGAAGATAACACTTCTTATATACAACACTTTTTCAGCCACAGGATCCCAAAGCTTGTATCCTTTCACACCAACACCATAGACAATGAAAATACACTTAACAACCTTGTTCTCCAATTTAGACCATTTCTCCCTAGGCACATGTACATATGCCTCATAACCAAAAACACAAAGATGTCTAACTAAAGGCTTCTTACTAGACCACACCTCCATGGGTGTCTTACCAACAAGAGCTGATGTAGGAGATTTGTTTACCAGATAGCAAGAAGTGGCTACAACTTCAGCCCAAAACTTTTGTTTGAGGCTTGCTCCACTAAGCATTGATGCAGAGTGAAACGCAACGGAAGCTAACTAACAGGAAGGAGGAGCCAAATATACAAACAGCATGATAAAAATCCCTATCGGCTCAGCATCATCATCATGTTTCCTAAAAATAACAACAGCATCATCATATTTCGGATGATCACAATTATCCTCCTGCTGACTACTGTTCACATCCTCCGCCTGTCGCCTATCATCATCATCATGATACTCAACGGGCGCAAACATCCTCCTGTTGCACTGTTCATCGGGCTCCAAACACTAGCGGCATCATCATGATATGCGACACCACCTTCGTCAGCAGGATATCAAATATCCGGTTGCTCCAAATATCCTGATGACGACCACTTCAGCACCTTCCCTTCGATGCTCCGCTAGCCGACAACACAAGCGACAGCATCATGATTTGACTTATCCGGTTCTCTCGAAACCTCCTGATGATGTTTCACAACTTTCTGCCGAGAGCCTACGCCGATACCTAACCACTTAGCGACAACAGGATCAACATGCATAGGGGGATATCTCAATATCCTGATGACGATGACATCATATGCGGATGACGATGACGTCACACAATATCCTGATGACCTCTTCAACACTTAGCCAAAAAATCGAACTTTCACTCCCGCATCTGTTAGTGATATGCGGCTGATGGGCACTCACAGAAGATGATCCTGACGGTGATATATACACTGAGTATATATCCAACTTAAAACATCCTGATGCACTTGCAACATGCAAACTTCAACAGTTTCATGACCCGATCCTGATGGCGATGCATTCGTAGATGACGATGCGGCTTGCTCCGGCTGGAAACGCACATGCAGACTCCTGTGTATCCGTCCACTGCATGTAAACACTCAGAACCGCACAATTACACAAAGACAATATGACGACCGGGCCGGATCACCTTCAAATCAAAATCTAACAGCTTATCTTTCTATACCTAGCACATGAGGATGCTAGGCTGATTCACAGCATGCTTCTAACTGATCTCTTGAACAATGCAATGCATAAACAGAAAACACAAATGCAAACTAAACTATGATACAGGACCATTCCACCGATTCGCAGGATCAACCGGTGGAAGGGTTGAAAGTACCCATCAACTTGCAAAACGGAAAGGAAATCAAAACAGATACAACTGATAAACTCAGATACTGCAAATGATGAGATCTTATTCAAATGAAATACAAAAGTTCTGAATACAGCTTCACAATGTCTGAACTGCTCTCCTGAATCTCAACTCAACACAACACCAATACATCTATCAATATCAATTTCTCAATCTATCAATATGCTAAACCCTAACAGATCGAAGGTATATATAACAAAGTCCTTCGAGTACTACCAACTCACTTCCCAGCGGCTGGGAGCTTCCAAGCGGCTGGGAGAGAGGACAGCTCAGACTACCTTATCCCGATCTCTAACTGCCTACACATACTCCTAGGCTGAACTAATACATAGCATCGGTCCAATGGACCTTATTACATGATGAAGTCAAACATACTAAAAATAGACTATCCTGTCATCATGCGAACAATTATCCTATATCCTGATCATGTGCGGGTGCTCCTGCACCATACTCCCCAAAAGAAAATAACTCATGTCCCATGAGTTAGGATATGGAAGTCCTCCACCTTTACACTTTGCCTGTGCAATGGTCTGCCCTGTTCCAGCTTTGTCTGCTGCTGTCTCTTGGCTGCTCCAAGACTTCTGAACTGTAACTTGCTTTCTAGCAAGTAAATCCTCATGCCTGTCAATGTAGGCTTTTCTCTCACATACCTTGTGTTTGTCAGGTTGCCTGACCAGAACCTCTTTCTGAACTACCTCTTGAACTTCTAAAATGTTCAACTCCATCTTCCTGTCAATCTTTATAGGACAAGCAATAGTCCCAACTATGACAACATCCCTGTCATTCCTCTCAACTGGTTGCTATTTACCATCCGGTTTCTGAACCTGTTGTTGACCCCTGTCAGTCACAACTGAAACTTTCTTCAGCTTGTTGTCTTTAACAACTCCTTTCCCTGCAGTGTCCTGAACTGCCTTTATGCCTGCTCCTCTAGGCATCTGCACAAATTCCTTCTTTCCCATTAAAATGACTTTGGCTGCCTTCTGTGCTGCAGCTGCTTCCTGTAATGGCATCAACTTAATAGTCTTTCCATCTTTCTGGATGGTGTAGGTATTAGCATACCCATCATACAGTACCCTCCTATCAAATTGCCATGGTCTACCCAACATTAGGTGACAACATTCCATGGGCAAAATATCACACAAAATTCTATCCTGATATGCTCCAATCTGGAAATCCACATATGCCTGTTCAGAGACAAAAAGTGAATGACTATCACTCACCCAAGATGCCTTGTAAGGGTGTGGATGTGGAATCCTTTCCAAATTCAGTTTATCCACCATCTCCTGAGATACCATGTTGTCTGTTGAACCAGTATCAATGACAACCTTACATACTTTACCTTTACTCTTGCATGTGGTCTTGAAAAGAGCTCTTCTTTGTGGGGATTCTTTGTCAGGTACCTTCATGGTAATCACTGTTTTTCTCATCAGCAGAGATTCTCCACTCTCTGGGTATCCACAATTATCAGCCTCCTTATCCTTTTGATAAGTGTTTGGACTCTGCACACTTTGCTCTACTGTCTCTTCTTGCACAAGTTGTATTCTCTTGTCATTAGTTCTATCATTTCTGGATGATGAACCTTTGTTTTCTGGACATTTGAAAGATGGATGACCAAACTCACCACAGGTGTAACATTTTCCTGAAAATGTAGTAGAACCTCTACCACTTCCAAATCTGCCTTTATTACCTTTCCATCCACCTCTGAAATCAGACTGTCCCTGTCCTTTACCAGTGTCTTCTTGACTCTCATTGGTTTGCCTTGTTCTATGGGCTGATCCTCTTCCTCTATTGTTTTGTTCTTGTTTTCTCTTTAACTTCTCTTCCACTTTCAATGCCAACTGGAAACATTTCTGGATTGTATCTAGATTATGCAGACTTAGATCATCCTGAATATTAAACCTCAATCCATTAAGGTATCTGGCTACCTTCTCTTCCTCACTTTCTTTTACCTTTGTCTTCATACAGAGTTTCATGAATTCTTCTGTATATGAGCTGACATCTAGCTCCTTCTGCTTCATGTTTTGCTTCCTCTTGTGTAATTGGATACTGTAATCCAATGGAATATAAGCTTCCTTTACTAATGCCATCATCTTCTTCCATGTGGCAACTCTACGTTTTCCTTCCTGTACTCTATCATCTTGAACAAAATTCCACCATGTCAAGGCAGCTTCTTTCATCTTTGACTGTGCTATCTTCACTCTCTGTTGTTCTGGTATCTCCTCTGTTACAAAGAAATTGTTCAAACAGTCTATCCACTCCATCACTGAATCAGGGTCCATCTTACCTGTAAACACTGGCAAATCCAGTTTCACATCCATGGTTCTCCTCTCCAAGGCCTTGAGGGCGTTCAACAGTGGTCTCTGGTCTGCAGGAACGACCTCCTCGCTCCAATTAGGGATCTCTTCTTCTTCCCTATCTTCTTCTCTACCAGAACCTACTCTGCTCCTCAACTTTGCTAACTCATCTTTCAACTCCTGATTCTGAGCCTTCACGGCCTTGCTTTCTGCAATCTGTTTCTTTACCAGAACTGCCAACTCAGCGTTGGTCATCCTTGCTGGAACCTCAGATGTTCCTTCTTCGTCTGACATCCTGCTTATCTTTTCCAGAAGATCCTAACCTTTGCTCTAATACCACTATGATGCAGAGTGAAACGCAACGGAAGCTAACTAACAGGAAGGAGGAGCCAAATATACAAACAGCATGATAAAAATCCCTATCGGCTCAGCATCATCATCATGTTTCCTAAAAACAACAACAGCATCATCATATTTTGGATGATCACAATTATCCTCCTGCCGACTACTATTCACATCCTCCGCCTGTCGCCTATCATCATCATCATGATACTCAACGGGCGCAAACATCCTCCTGTTGCACTGTTCATCAGGCTCCAAACACTAGCGGCATCATCATGATATGCGACACCACCTTCGTCAGCAGGATATCAAATATCTGGTTGCTCCAAATATCCTGATGACGACCACTTCAGCACCTTCCCTTCGATGCTCCGCTAGCCGACGACACAAGCGACAGCATCATGATTTGACTTATCCGGTTCTCTCGAAACCTCCTGATGATGTTTCACAACTTTCTGCCGAGAGCCTACGCCGATACCTAACCACTTAGCGACAACATGATCAACATGCATAGGGGGATATCTCAATATCCTGATGACGATGACGTCATATGCGGATGACGATGACGTCACACAATATCCTGATGACCTCTTCAACACTTAGCCAAAAAACTGAACTTTCACTCCCGCATCTGTTAGTGATATGCAGCTGATGGGCACTCACAAAAGATGATCCTGATGGTGATATATACACTGAGTATATATCCAACTTAAAACATCCTGATGCACTTGCAACATGTAAACTTCAACAGTTTCATGACCTGATCCTGATGGCGATGCATTCGCAGATGACGATGCGGCTTGCTCCGGCTGGAAACGCACATGCAGACTCCTGTGTATCCGTCCGCTGCATGTAAACACTCAGAACCGTACAATTACACAAAGACAATATGACGACCGGGCCGGATCACCTTCAAATCAAAATCTAACAGCTTATCTTTCTATACCTAGCACATGAGGATGCTACGCTGATTCACAGCATGCTTCTAACTGATCTCTTGAACAATGCAATGCATAAACAGAAAACACAAATGCAAACTAAACTATGATACAGGACCATTCCACCGATTCGCAGGATCAACTGGTGGAAGGGTTGAAAGTACCCATCAACTTGCAAAACGGAAAGGAAATCAAAACAGATACAACTGATAAACTCAGATACTGCAAATGATGAGATCTTATTCAAATGAAATACAAAAGTTCTGAATACAGCTTCACAATGTCTGAACTGCTCTCCTGAATCTCAACTCAACACAACACCAATACATCTATCAATATCAATTTCTCAATCTATCAATATGCTAAACCCTAACAGATCGAAGGTATATATAACAAAGTCCTTCGAGTACTACCAACTCACTTCCCAGCGGCTGGGAGCTTCCAAGCGGCTGGGAGAGAGGACAGCTCAGACTACCTTATCCCGATCTCTAACTGCCTACACATACTCCTAGGCTGAACTAATACATAGCATCGGTCCAATGGACCTTATTACATGATGAAGTCAAACATACTAAAAATAGACTATCCTGTCATCATGCGGACAATTATCCTATATCCTGATCATGTGCGGGTGCTCCTGCACCAAGCATACTCCTACCTTCTCCATCAATGTCCTATTCATCCTCTCTACAACTCCATTTTGTTGTGGGGTGTATGGAGTTGTCGTATATCTTTCAATCCCTTGCTCTTTACAGAACTTATTAAACTCTACCAAACAAAACTCACCACCATTGTCAGTTCTCAAACACTTAATCTTTTTACTAGTCTAATTTTTAGCAAAGGCTTTAAACTCTTTAAATTGACTAAAGACTTTAGTCTTGCTTCTGATAAAATAAACCCATGTCCTACTGTAATCATTTATGAAAGATACAAAATATACAGATTTGGAAATTGAAGGAACACTAACAGGACCGAACACATTAGAATGAATAAGATCCAATACACCAGAAGACTTGTGAGAACTAGAGTAAAATTGAACATGGTTTTGATTTCCATATACACAATGTTCTCAAAAGTCAAACTTGAGATTACAATAATTTAACCCCTCAACGACGTTTTTATTTTTCAGGGTTCTAAGACCCTTCTCACCAATGTGGCCATATCTCAAATGCCATAACATAGTCTTTCCAGTAGGAAGCTTAACTTCCAAAGCATGTGCACTACCATCAGAATGTGTTACAATAGATTTCTTCACTGCTCGTTCAGATGGTGGGGATGAAGTGACTGTAGCTCTTTTCTTCGAGTCAGAAGAACTATTGCACTATGAAGTGCATACCTCTAGCTGAAATAGAGTATCTCTCTAAGTACCCTTCACAAGCACCATAGATCCTCTAGTCATCTTGCATCCATCTTTCAAAAAGACAACCTGCACACCTACATCATTCAACATACTTATAGAAAGTAGGTTTTGTGCTAGGCCTAGGATGTGCATAACCCCCATGATCCCCTTCACTCATCCATCAAGGAATCAAATTGAGACTCTTCCATGACCAATAATCTTTAGATGAGAATCGTCACCTAGGTACACTCTTCCACCATCAAATTCTTCATACTTTGTGAACTAGCTTCGATGTGAGGTCATGTGGAATGATGCACCAGAATCAATCAACCACACATCATCAGATGCATGGGTGGCCAGGGCTGTGATGAAAGTGTCACCATCATCTTGTGACTTATCAGAATCTGAATCAGGGGCATTCTTATTTTTCTTTTTCTTTTCCTCTTTGCTTTCCTTTCAGAAATGCCCTATTTTCCCACAGTTCCAATAAAGAGCCTTGGACTTTCCAAGAGATTTGGATCTTCCATTGAATTTGGATCTACCCTTCTCAACTTTCTTGTCCTTCTTTTTCCCTTTCTCTTTGGGTCTTCCATGAACCACAAGAGCCTCTTTAGCTACCTCAGATACTTTCTTCGTATCTCTTTAGATAACAGTGAAGACACCACATCTTCCATCTTGAAGGTGGTAGTGGTGCTTCTAATAGCCATGACAAGATGATCCCACAAATCTAGAAAAGCACAAAGTAGGGTCATACACCGATCCTCCTCCATTTTCACACCCACAGATGTTAATTGTGCAATTATCATGTTGAAAACATTCATATGGTCCGCAACAGATCCTCCATCTTCCATCTTTAGAGAAAACTTCTTTTTCAAAAAAAGCTTGTTCACCAAGGACTTGGCCTAATAAACATCACCCAGCTTCTTCCAAAGGTCTTTTGTGCTCTTCTCCTCATGGACATTAAACATGATAGAGTCAGCTAGATAGAGTCTTATGAGACCCTTAGCCTTCTGATCCTTGAGGTCCCAATCATCTTGTGATATTGATATAGGTTTTACACTGGATACAGTTTCCCATAGGTCACGATCAATAAGTAGGTCTTCCATCTTGAGTTTCCACAACTTGAAATTAATGCCATTAAATTTCTCCACCTTTAATCTTTTGGATATGGTTTCCATCTCCTTCCTACAACAAGATATAGAATATTCTACACAAACTCCCACTCAACCTAAGATTAGCTCAAAAAACCCCTACCCAACAGCTAGAACCAAAACTAGCCAGGCTCTGATACCAACTGAAAGGAAGCTAGGTGTGCAGAAATCACTTCCTACACTAATCTAATGAGGGAAAGAGAGTGCAAATTCAATTTAATCCTTACAATTATATATTATGTTAACCCACTAATAGAGATATTGTAGAAAACACATACACAAGAATGTGAGATAGAAGAAGAGAGACACAAGATATACGTGGGGAAAACCCTTACGAGTGAAAAAACCCACACTCCAACACAGTTCAAATGTATTCCATAAACAATGAAGGTTACAATACAGTCACAGAGCCAATGCTCTTGTAGGAGTCTTCGACACTCATATTTTGAGATGATTTGGCAGCATAACAATGTCTGTCAATCACATAATGCATCACCTCTCCAAAACACCTGTTTATAAAGAAAATACAAGGCAAAAATAGCTCTACATTGAGATGGGCGTCCAACATGGCCTCATGGCCAAAACCCACACCTATGGACACTTGTCCAACACTATAGGATGCTCCTGACACTTGTCAAGACACCCCATCCCAAAGAGGTCACCTATCTCCAAAATGGGCTATGACAGATGCTCTTACGACTCTTACGACCATCATAAAATCTGTCATAGCAGTCATAACTTACAGTTGTATGAGAATCTATCATACATAGGATATAAATAGCATATTCTCTTACAACATGTCATATTCCACCTTGGGGCACCCAAAGATGCCTTCCTCAAAGATGCTTCTTGACACATGTCCTTACCTGTCATAGGATCTTCTATTTCTGACTCTTACATGTCATAACATTGTGATAGGAATTTGTCATGACTGTTTCGATCAATATTCCCTTACACAAATTTTAAGATGCTGACACATGGAAAAATATTCCTACCACTAAGTAGGATGCCTATCTCCTTATGTGAGGACAAATTTACATGTGGTCATATACCATGTAGGATGACACATCACCATGCCGACTCCCACAAGATGACAACATAGGACTTACATCCTAGTTATACAATAGGCAATAAATAAATAAATACAATGAAATAATACAAGGAATTACCAAGGTTGAGACACCTTAATTCCCAACAAAACTTTTAGTCACAACAACTAAAATGACTAAATTCTACTAATTTTTTGCAACTCAGCTATAAATGAGTAAATAAATGACTAATTTGGTCATTGACTAAAAAATTATTTAGTCACAAAAATAAAAATGACTAAATAGTTAGTCATTTATTTATCACAATCCATTTGAATAAATCATTTAAGGAATAAAAAATCAATAGCCCTCCAAAATACTCTAAAAATTTAATAAACATACTTTGAAACTTTCATCGAAATCTTATTTTTAGGTGTAACCTACCAAAATGGATTTTTCATTTTAATAAACATACTCTAAAACCTTCATCCAAAACTTATTTTCAAGTGTAGCCTACCAAAATGGAGAAGTGTTTTAGTAAAGAATGATAGAGAATGGTAAGGAGATGTACGTAATAGGAGGCATAGGATTCATTGCTTCTTATCTCATTCCTGCTCTACTCAACAAGGGTTACATTGTTCGCACTACTATTTGTAATCTAGGTATTTAATTGAGATATATTTGCATAATCTCAAATTCCTAATTCAGATGCTTTTGAAGTATCAATGTATGCTATATAGGGTTTAGAATGTATGCTATATAGGGTTTAGAATGATTTCTTTTAATTTAAAAAAAAAAATAAATGATGTATTTGCATGTGATTAGATTATGTGGAGATCCCCTAAATCTGCCCCAGCTCACTGTCCTCTTTGGCACTGTATTCATTACTCCAGCTTCTAGGGTTATGCATGTGACATATTTAATATCTTCATGATAGTGGCTTTTAAATAGATCTTAGTCTTTGCTTTAATCTTTATCATGGTAACCCTTGAGTTCCATAATCCACCTTCAATGTCTTGTAAGAACGTTGTCTTAAGCTAGACTACATGGTATGCAGATAAAGCAAGTCCTTCATACCTACCATTGTTCCAAACCATCACTCACTGCCTTGCTTAAAATGCTGCCTCCATAAGCACAATAGCATGTTTTAAAAACATGGTTTCTAGTGATTGACCATTAAGGTCACTAATTTCATCAAGATACAATGAGATTTTTGTCTTCAAACTCAAGGCAGTATGCAAGATAACATTATGGATTGTTTATTGTGTAGGGTTTGATTTTCTTTCATATTTATTGCTTTGCTAACTGCCTTTAAGACTGGATATTGCACCCTCAGCTACAATCTCAAACAACTCACTCGCTGTCACTTGAAGATTCCTTTCATGAGCACCCTTCTATAAAATCAAACCATGCCCTATAGACTACCTACTTACTTACTACAAGCGACTCATTGTTTCATGGTATTGTGGGTCTTAAGATACTTCAACCTTATTGTCACTACTTCATAGTCCATAAGGTATTATTCATTATTCTCCCATCTTTAATGAGTCAAAAAACTACTCAAACATGCAATCCACTACCTCCATTATACAATGGCTAAGAAGAAACATTAAACCTGTGATTACCACTATTACTTCTTTTGGACAGTCATTCCCTAATTGTATTTGCCTTGACTAACACTGTCAATAGCATTTGAAAAACCCTTAAGGTCAGCAAGGGGGTATGGAAACTCACTATTAAAATCCCCACTTTACTATGGAAGGTTTGAGATTTATTATCTTGTCACTACTCAGCCTCTTTTTGACTATCACGCCTCAAGTGACTGTCATTCTTCTTACCATAGATTACATTTACAAATGTCACTGAGCTACATAGTGTGCTTGTTATTGGCTACAATCTTTAGATTGCAAGATTTTGTTATTGCCTACAATGTCTCAATCTTTCTGGTATTGCAACCTCACTAATCAGCTTGAGTTATGGTTTATGTTTCTATGGAGGCCTAGGGTTTGTGCCCTAGTCATGCTCTTACCAATGCTTTTGTTGGTATTAAAAAACAACCTTAAACCTTGGGTCAGAAAATTACCTATCTTGACAAGATGTGGTATGATCTTGGATTGTATCCTAGAGTATGTGGGAAGCTTGTGTTTGATTGTTAAGGTATGTAAACCTGATCAGGGAAATGTATCATTTATAGCATGGCTCTTGCTTTAATACTTCTCATAATGGTTATTAGTAGATCACATTATTATAGTTTGCAGTAACCCAAGTTTGCATTCAAGTATGTAACAAACTTGGTCTATAGTTTAAGCTGTACACTTTTTGTTAGACTTAGGGCTCACAACTAAGAGGGGGTGTGAATTAGTTGTCCAAAACTTTCTCCCAATTACACACTTAAATTCTTTTAGTGATTAGCAGTATATTAATCATGAAACATAATGCACTTAAATCAAAAAGTAGAAACACATCTACACATAAGACACCAAGATTTTGACGTGGAAAACCCGATTAAGGGAAAAACCATGGGGTGATTAACCCAAGATTGTATTCTCTGTTAGAATATAGAAAGAACAAAATGACACATGCCAATTAGGGCTCACTACCCAAGCACATTGCTCACAAGAGGCTCACTACCTACAAGAGACACACTGTCTACAAAGAAATAAGTATCACATACATGAACTGGAGAATAGCATCTTCACCATGCTTGAATCAGTTCCATTTAAGCTCAATACTTCTACTCTTCCTTTCTCTCTCCTCCTTGCTACCACACACTCATCTCGACAAGGACAACTTTGAAATGACTTTGCAACCCCTTATTTATACAAGACATCAACTTAGGAATAATCATCTAAGTCGGCAAACATCTACCAGAGCATCCACAAGATGTGTAACTTATCCAGTCGGCCAGTCTCAGGAAGAACACCATCATCTAGAGGTTTTTCTTCAATAGCAAGCTCCAACTCCAATGTGAACCACTAACACATGCTGGACACAATACAAAGTCCTTCACAAGGTTGCCTGAATCACCAAGAACATCTGCACTTCATTTGCATACTGAAATCCTTCTCTCTTTCATCCGGAGCCTCAAGAACATAGTCTGTCACCACTATCACCAAAGAATGGATACTTTTAGACCTTCAATTCATGAACCAATTGAGTTGACAAATCACAAGGACATCCTCAACACTGTCTCAAATCTGCAAAGAAGGAAACTGTACTTCTGGATCTCACCAGACCTGTCTGTGTCACTCTATTACCTCTGAACACCTACCAGAACCAATTTTACTTGAGCAGCCACAACTTCTTCATATCTTCATGTGGTCCTCTGAAATCTCTACTGGATCACCTCAAGACACATATCTACAAACCCTTTAATCCACATCCTCTGATCCTCTTCCTATCTTGGACTTTTGCCTTATTGTCATCACTAATCTTCACTGTTCCTGATTGAGACTAATTTTTTCAATATCCTTAGCACACAACTCATCCATCCTTATCATTAATGCAATAGGAGTATGTTGACATCAATGACAACATAAGTTAGGCCCATACTTGCAACAATCTCCCCCTTTGTCATTGATGGCAACATATGATGTGAAAAACTATTTTGACCATCAAGACAAGAACTTCTCCTCACTGTCACAACTCCCCCTATCAGCAACAACCATTCACATGTCTTCTCTCCTTTTACTGCTCCCCCTTTGATCAAAAACCACTTGTTTTTCACATATCTTCTCTCCCCCTTTGACATCAATGGCAAAGGTCACATCCTTGCAATTCCAAAACTTTAGAATCATACCTAATGCTCCCCCTGAGTAGCATCTCCCTATCAATCCGGATCTCAAGATATGACTATGATATCTACCAGACTGATGCACCTCAGTGCACCTTAGTTCATCACTAGAGGGGCAATAACCCCTTACTTCTCCCTGAGATACTCAAAAGAGTCCTTAGGTAGAGGTTTAGTAAAGATGTCTGCAATCTAATCCTTGGAAGGTACAAACTCCAATCTGACTTCATTCTTGTTCACTTGCTCTCTCAAAAAATAAAACTTGATGGATATGTGTTTAGTCTTTGAATGCAACACCAGATTCTTAGATATATTTATAGCACTTGAATTATCACAAAAGATTGTGATAGGTTCCTCATACTCCACTTTGATATCTCTTAGCATCTGCTTCATCCATAAAACTTAAGTGCAACTATCTGCTGCTGCAATATATTCTGCTTCAGTTGTAGATAGAGCTATTTCCTCTTGTTTCTTGCTCAGCTAATAAACTAATCTCTTCCCCAAAAAGAATGCTCCACCACTGGTACTCTTCTAGTTATCTACATCTCTTGCCCAATCCGCATCAGTAAATGCATGAAGAGAGAAATCACGATCTCTAGGATACCACAGACCATACTCAACTGTCCCTTTTAGATATCTAAAAATCCTCTTGATTGCCATGACATGAGATTTTCTAGGATCATCCTGAAATCTAGCAACAAGACTATCAACCTACATAATGTCAGGTCTAGTTTGAGTAAGATACAACAGTCCTCCAATCATCAACCTGTACTTTGTCTGATCAACCTTAGGAGAATCATCATCTTTGCTCAATTTACATTCGGTTGTCATGGGAGTATTCATTGGTTTTGAGTCTTCCATCCCAAATTTCTTCAATAATTCTTTCACATATTTGGTGATGCAAAGTGGCACAAGGGAAGCAACAACACAATGTTTACTATTCTCCTTTGCCCACTCACCCACTCACCTAGCCTTCAACCAACCAACCAAAGGCACATTCAAGGGTATATAAAGGGTTTGATATCTTGGTGATGAATCAACCTTCAAGGCTTCTCCCACACCTTAAGACAGATCAATAAACACTTTCCATGCAGTTGGTTTGATCCCCAACTTCCCAAAACTTTCCAACCTCTACTTTGACTAGTAAGGCCACTAGCCCTCCAAACCTAGTTTTCTCAACACAACTTGACAAAATCCCAAATGACCAGGCAAGTAAATGATGGTTTTAGATACCCTTTAAGAGACCCTATCAAACTTCCAAGTCTCCTATTCCAACTCTACTCCAGCAACTCAGAACACTCACTAGGTCTCTATGCCTAATTGATCAGTTTAGGGCTAGATTACAAAGCAAGTGATCAATTTTGGGTGCACAGATCAGGGACAAGAATTTGGAACACTCCTACCGTGCCCAAACAACACAAAACCACCATCTATTCACTCACCCTAGCAGGATTTTGTCTTCTACAACAACAAATTGCATAAAATAGGCCAAATACATGGTAATACTTGACCTAGGGCATCACCTTAAAATTTGAAAATAGCCTTTCCCCACCAAATGCTTTTGGAATCCTATAGAGTACATCCCTAGCCTACATTTCACCAGTTTTCATGAATTTTCACCAATGGAAATGCATTCTAGGGCCGGATTTCTATGACAAACCCTAGAAAATAGGGTTTCTAGACCATTTTTGAAAGAAAATTCAATAACTTTTGACCCCAACCACTTCAAGACCTCAAACTAGTTGCATTCAAACCCTGACTTAGTCTAGTTTCAGGAATAGTACATTTGCCCACTTGGCCAATCCATACAGGCTGTACACAGCAAGAAAAATAGGGAAAAAGTGAATATTTTTATTGTTTGTATGCCCAAAACTCTGTACCAGACCTCCTTTGTCATACAGGAGTGAAATCACAATGTTATTCACCCATCCAAGTTGGTGTCCAACTTCTACAACAGCATTCAACCACCCAAAGTGGTTTTTGAACCGACCCAACACCTAACACCTTTGACAACTATGGTGTTTTACATTAACACAAGGAGGTTGATTTGTTTGGCTTGGCCAATGGAGTCCAAATGACCAACACACTCCTTCCAACATACTAAAACACTAAAAACAATCAAAAGACTCAAAAACCAATCCTTAGACCTTCTAGGCCTAATTGGCACAACAAGGGTCCAAATGGACTAAGAGTGTCTTGAGGTTTATATGATTACCCCAAGCCTCTTAACCATACAAAAGGACCTTACAATAATGGC
Organism: Cunninghamia lanceolata; assembly: GCA_027924645.1. Lineage (NCBI taxonomy): Eukaryota > Viridiplantae > Streptophyta > Pinopsida > Cupressales > Cupressaceae > Cunninghamia > Cunninghamia lanceolata. The sequence continues at coordinate 4,734,784 of BSBN01000958.1, read as the reverse complement.
TAAAAAGCCTTATTACCAAACATACATTGAACAAAACCAAAACTTATGAAAAATGCCTCCAAATGCTTGAGGTTGCAAACTGTTCCTAGGTGCCCTGCACCATTTGGTTTGAGAAATGAAGATTCCTTTCTTTGTTTGAGTGATTTGCAGACCCAAGAAGAAATTCATTTCACCAAGCATGGACATCTCAAATTCACTTTTCATTTGATTTGCAAAAGTTTTACACATACTATCTCTTCCTCCAAAAATGATATCCTCAACAAACGCTTCAACAATCAGGATGTTTTCATGATCAATTTTGAAATACAAATTACTATCAACAGTACCTTTGTTGAAACCAATCTTCAAAAGGTGCTTATCCAATCTTTCATACCAGGCTCTTGGGGCATGCTTCAGTCCATACAGTGCTTTCTTCAACTTGCAGACCATATCATCATGATTAGACAATTCAAATCCATCCAGTTGCTCAATGTATACTTCTTCTTCCAAGTCACCATTTAGGAAGGTAGACTTGACATCCATCTGATATACCTTGAAATCCTTGAAAGTAGCAAAAGCAAGAAACAATCTGACTGCTTCAATTCTTGCCACTGGAGAAAAAGTTTCTTCAAAATCAACTCCTTCTATTTGAGAGTAACCCTTGCAGACCAATCTAGCTTTATTTCTGATTACTTCACCAACTTCATTTAGTTTGTTCCGAAAGACCCATTTGGTTCCAATCACATTTTTGTTTCTAGGTCTAGGAACAAGATCCCAATTGTGATTTTTCTCAATTTTTATCAACTCTTCCTCCATTGCTTTAGTCTAGTTTTCATCATTGCAAGCTTCATTCATTGTCTTAGGTTCAATTTTTGAAATCAAACAATACTCATATGAGTTTTGAGCAATTTTCCTTCTTGTTTTGTACACCTTTTCTTTTATCACCTATGATTTGATCTTCAGAGTGATTTAGTCTTACATACCTAGGCACTTTGGGAGTTACTTGTATTTCTGCTTCTTGATCAAGCTCATTCAAACTTATCTCTTCTTCCTGATTTATCGGATCAATCTGGATTTGAATCTCAGAAGAGGCTTGGGCTCCTTGAGTCAGAACACCATTCTGATCATGTTCATCATATTCATAGAATCTTGAGAGTTTTTCAATTCCTTTATCAACCTTCACATTTGTACTTTCTATCATCTTTCTCAGTCTCTTGTTATAACACCGGTATGCTTTGCTTTGAGTAGAGTAACCCAAGAATATTCCTTCATCACTTCTAGCATCAAACTTCCCTAGATCTTCATCTCTTTTAATGTAACATTTGCTACCAAAAACTCCAAAATAACTTACAGTAGGAGTGATACCAAACCAAAGTTCATAAGGAGTCTTACCGGTATTGCTTCTGATTTGAACTCGATTGAGAGTATAGACTGCAGTGCTGATAGCTTCTCTCCAATAGATCTGAGGAACATTTGCTTCCATCATCATGGTCCTAGATGCTTCCTGGATGGTCTAGTTCTTTCTCTCCACTACTCCATTCTACTGTGGAGTCCTAGGAGCAGACAACTGTCTCTTTATTCCATGTTTCTCACAGAACTCTATGAACTCACCGGATGTGAATTCTGCACCTCTATCAGACCTCAAACACTTCAATTTTAATCTAGTTTCATTCTCTACCATAGCCTTGAATATTTTGAATTTTTCAAGAGCTTCTGATTTCTCTTTTAGAAAGGTTACCCACATCATCCAGGAATAGTCATCAATTAGTAGCATAAAGTATCTATCACCTTGAATACTCCTGATTCTTTCTGGACCACAAAGATCAGCATGAACTAAGTCTAATAATCCGGTAGAAGATAGTTCCTTACTTTTGAATGTGACTCTGCTTAGCTTACCCAACTAACATTCTTTGCACAAGTTGTTAGTAGGTTTCACCAATTTTGGAAGATCTCTTATAGCTTGAGTATTGCTTATCTTGATGATATTATCAAAATTCACATGACACATCCTCCTATGTCAAAACCAACTTTGATCAATTTGAACAAACAAACAACTTTTTCCAGTACTAACCAAGTGAAAGATATTACCTTTAGTTTGAGTACCAGATGCAATCTCTGTTCTAAAACTTTCAAAGATCTTGCATTTTCCATTCTTGAATCAGAGATCATAGCCTTTGTCCACCAACTATCCAAAACTGAGAAGATTGTGCTTCAAACCTTCAACATATAGTACATTACCAGTTTTGTTCCTTCCATCAAGAGAAATAGTTCCTCTACCTCTGATTCTACCAGCAGAATTATCACCAAACTTTACCACTCCTCTTCATACCTCTCCAAATCTATGAACTTATTTTTGTCACCTGTCATATGGTGAGAGCATCCACTGTCAATGACCCAATCATCCTTCTCTTCAACTTGGGAGGCCAGAGCTCTTTCCACAGTCTTATGATTGATAGATACAGAGGACATTGGATCTTCTTCCTTGATGGCAATGAACACCCATTCATTTTCGGATTTGTTTGCTATCTCAGATTCATCATCTGTTACTCCTTCATTATCATCATCTTCATGTATATATTAACAGTTCTTTTGGAACCTTGGCTTATTAGGAATTTGTCTTGAAAACCTTTCCAGACACCTTGAGGAAAAATGACCAATCTTATTCAGTTAAAACACTTAAAAGGTAATTTTCCTTCATACTTACCAGATCCTCTTGGTAGCCTCTTTGCAATAAGGGCTTCAAGTTGAGTAGTTTCTACTTCTTCTTTTTCCAGATCTTTTCTTTCTTTTTCATACCATGACAGCTTCCTTGATGAATTCTCTCCTGGATCAAACCTTTGTTTACCTTTAACAGAGGCACTAGCTTTGAATGCAGATTCAGTCTTGGGGGGATTATCTCCAAACTCTGTCATTTCAAATGCAGCCAATTTTCCAGCTAATTGATCTCTTGTGACAGTTGTATGGGCTCTGAATTCTTCAATGGCAGCAGCCTTGATTTTGTAAGAAGTAGGAAGGGATCTGAGAATTTTGTCAACAATCTCATCTTCATCCAAGACTCCACTAGCATTTCTAATTCCACAAACAAGCTCATTTACTCTTGGCATAAAAGTAGTGATGTTTTCATCTTCTCTCATCTTCAGATTTTTAAATTTTCCTTTTAGACTTTATAACCTTGCACATTTGACATACTTGTCTCCTTCATGTAGAAGCTCCAGTTTTTGCCAAATCTCAAAAGAAGTTGGTAGGTCAATAACATTTGAGAGCTTTGAATCAAACAATGTGCTTAGAAGAGCCTCTATAGTCTGCAGATTATTTTCAGCATCTGTGATTTCATTTTGGGTTTTTGGACCACCCTGTGGAGGTACATACTATGTTGTAGCCATGGTCCAGTATGCCATTCCCATACATCTCAAGTGACATTTCATGCGACCTTTCTAGAGATTAAAATTGGTTCCATCAAACTTTGGACTATCCTTCTTGTAAGATGACATCCTGGATCTCCTCAAGTGGTTAAGCTCCTTTTAGAGGAACTCGACTCTGATATTAATTGTTAGACTTAGGGCTCACAACTGAGAGGGGGGGTGAATCAGTTGTCCAAAACTTTCTCCCAATTACATACTTAAATCCTTTTAGTGATTAGAAGTATATTAATCATGAAACATAATGCACTTAAATCAAAAAGCATAAACACATCAACACATAAGACACCAAGATTTTGATGTCGAAAACCCGGTTAAGGGAAAAACCATGGGGTGATTAACCCAAGATTGTATTCTTTGTTAGAAGAATAGAAAGAACAAATGGCACATGCCAATTAGGGCTCACTACCTGAGCACACTGCTCACAAGGGGCTCACTGCCTACAAGAGACACACTGTCTACAAAGAAATAAGTATCACACACATGAACTAGAGAATAGCATCTTCACCATGCTTGAATCAGTTCCATTTAAGCTCAATACTTCTGCTCTTCCTTTTGCTCTCCTCCTTGCTACCAAACACTCATATCAACAAGGACAACTTTGAAATGACTTTGCAACCCCCTATTTATACAAGACATCAACTTAGGAATAATCATCTAAGTCAGCAAACATCTACCAGAGCATCCACAAGATGTGTAACTTATCCGGTCGGCTAGTCTCAGGAAGAACACACGTTGGACACAATCCAAAGTCCTTCACAAGGTTGCCTGAATCACCAAGAACATCCTCACTTCATCTGCATACTAAAATCCTTCTCTCTTTCATCTGGAGCCTCAAGAACATAGTTTGTCACCACTGTCACCAAAGAATGGATACTTCCAGACCTTCAATTCATCAACCAATCGAGTTGACACATCACAAGGACTTCCTCAACACTATCTCAAATCTGCAGAGAAGGAAACTATACTTCCGGCTCTCATCGGACCTGTCTATGTCACTCTGTTACCTCTAAACACCTACCAGAACTAATTTTACTTGAGCGGCCACAACTTCTTCATATCTTCATGTGGACCTCTAAAATCTCTACTGGATCACCTCAAGACACATATCTACAAATCCTTTAATCTACATCCTCTGATCCTCTTCCTATCTTATACTTTTGCCTTATTGTCATCACTGATCTTCACTGTTCCTGATTGAGACTAATTTTCTCAATATCCTCAGCACACAGCTCATCCAATCCTTATCATTAATGCAACAGGAGTATGTTGACATCAATGACATCACAAGTTAGGACCATACTTGCAACACTTTTAAGTAACATTCATAAGGTTTAGAAAATCTTGATCACTCTCTAGAATAGCCCATTAAACATGGGTTATGCTTGAATGCACTACACGATTGATATAACACAACCACTCTGCATATCAACCAGAGTTATAGGCTCTTTATTGCAGAAAGAGGTAATCACTCTTGGATTGTGCTATCATTACATTGTGACCTATTAAACTTGAGTCAACCTAAATGCACCCAATGATGATTGACACCTAATTGTGATGACAGCGATTAATTTGTATATGAATTGTGTTCATATGAGTGCCTCCATTTCTATCACAACATAGCCACATTAAACTTGGGTCACACATGAATGTACCATGTATTTTTAATAGTACAACTATGCCACATGACCAATAGAGTTATGGATCACATAATTACAATCACAAGAATTTGTTCCTCGATTGTGCTCTTATGGTGATTCCATTACCGTTACAACATAACCCTTTGGACTTATATTTCTCAAATCCTTACATTGCTTATTTTCTCTTTGGATGGATGGTAATTCAATGGTAGGGATTTGTATGTAGGTCATGCTCATATAAGTGCCTTCATCACCATTACATAATAGTACATTGGAATTTCCTTTCTTGAACCTTTATTTCATTTTTTATTGTTAGGGTTTCTTAGTGATTTTTCCATTTCCCCGTGGCATATTGATAAAAGAAACCATGAAAAAAATCATTTTATTTTTAGTTAACTCCTACTAACATACTTTTGAAATAAATGTTTGACTGCATTACTTCGAGTGTGAAGAATTTTGTTTTTTGCTTATAATATATTCATTGACAGTTGCAGTAGAAAGCTTCTTATGCTGAAAACCATCCTGTAAACTTGCTTTAAGATACATTTAGGAGGCTTCATGGATTTTTTGTGATTTATACAGTTTTTGTTTTGATAGTAAATCACATCGGATTCTTTCTAAAATTCAAATGATTTATTAATTATCGTTTTATGATGATCAAATGTTTTATTTAGAAGGGGTTAATATGTGGCATTTTTATGTGTAGGAAGAATAGATTGTGATACAACATTCAAGTATGGATGGTTTAGGAAAACTTGGATTGCTATCAGTGACATAACCAGGTTGGAGAGTACCTTGAGCTGGTCTAAAACACTTTCAGGTGTTTTCATTCAGAAGCAAAACATGAGTATAGGAATACAAACATTGATGAATAGAGAAAATCATAAATTTGCTAGTCCAATTTTGGATCCGATTTGAGGTCAAGAATATCGAACATAGAAATTTCCTACATTCTAAAGATAAAATCATAAATCTTCTAGTACAATTTGAGACCCAATTTGAGGTCATGAAGCTCCGTCAGAGAAAGTTCCTACATTCTAAAGATAAAATCATAAATCTGCTTGGTCCAATTTGAGGTCTAATTGTAAGGATTTGTCTTTTTAATTATACTTTCTGACATTTGTCTTGATACAAATTGTTACTTTAGAATTATGGTATTACTTATCTTCTAATGTTTTCAACCCTCATTTCAAGGAAGAGCTCCGAAGATGGTTCCTTCAGATGGCGACTACACTTTTCTGCTATAGGTTTCATCTAGAAACACCAGAAGCTCAGTTACTATCATACTCAAAACAAAAGTAGGAGTCATGCAATGACAATATACTCATTTTTAGAGCTTTGGTTAAGAACTTTAAATATTTGGCTATGTGCACAAAGAATGTTCATGGAGTGTGAACTTCCTTACAAAGCAGAGTTTGAGGTGAATTGCACCTGCTATTTTATGCTGATATGGATATGTTCTAACCTGTAGTTAATTGTTGTAGCATTATAGATAGGCTAAATAGTTGTTCATTTACCATTGTTTCTAATTCAAAATTGCTATATCTTATTCTAGGAGCAAACCACATGGGGAGTCTATACATAAGCCACCATTTTTTCAAATTCAAAATTGTTGGCTCTTTCACAATTGTTTGCTTCATTTATTTGATCTAAGACAACCTGCTGTATAGACGATGCTCTCAAAATCATAGTAAAATCCTTTATTCTGGGAAGATTTCAAAATCTTCCCATCATAACAATGAACACAAGCATAAGTCATTAACCTAAACTTTGCAAGAGTTTCATCAAATTCTACTTTTCCACTCTCTTTTCCATTCTGAACTTTATTCCCAATTTCATCCATGAAGAACTTCCTTAGCGTATAGATCTTGCTACTAGCCATAACTTTACCAGGTGTCAAGGATAGCTTTGAGTTTTTACCCAAGCAGCAATTGACAAAATTTGGCCATACCAGATACAATGTGTTGAAAAGCTCTTTGAAGTTATTCTAGAAAAGAGTTCCCGAGAGTATAATGCACAGATTTGAATTAACCTTTTTGCATGAATTCCATTGCATCTGGTAAGGCTGAATTTTGAAAAAAAAACAATAATTGACAAAATTTGGCCCTACTAGATACAATGGAATTCATGCAAAAAGGTTAATTCAAAACTACACATTATAATCTCAGGAACTCTTTTCTAGAATAACTTCAAAGATCTTTTCAACACATTGTATTTGGTAAGGCCGAAGTTTGTCAATTGCTGCTTGGGTAAAAACTTGAAGCTATCCTTGACACCTAGTAAAGTTATGGCTAACAACAGGATCTACAGGCCGAGGAAGTTCTTCATGGATGAAATTGGGAATAAAATTTAGAATGGAACACAGAGTGGAAAAGTAGAATTTGATGAAACCCTTGCAAAGTTCAGGTTAATGACTGATGCTTTTGTTTATTGTTATGATGGGAAGATTCTGAACAGTCTTCCTAGAATAAAGGATTTTATTGTGATTTTGAGAGCATCTTCTATACAACAAGTTGTCTTAGATCATATAAATGAAGCAAACAATTGTGAAAGAGCCATCAATTTTGAATTTGAAACAATGGTGTCTTATTTATAGACTCCTCCTGTGATTTGCTCCTAGAATAAGGTATAGCAATTTTCAATTAGAAACAATGGTATATGAACAACTATTTAGCCTATATGTTATGCTACAACAATTAACTACAGGTTAGAACATATTCATATCAACATAAAATAGCAGGTGCAATTCACCTCAAACTCTGTTGTGGTAATTACTTTGTAAGGAAGTTTGCACTCCTCCATGAACATTCTTTGTGCACATCAGTATGTTGGTTATTATCTTGATCTCCTTTGTGACCAAAAGAACGGTGAAGTTCATTGCATAACTCATGACCATTTTGCAGTGCTATGATCCAGTGCTCTTTTACTTCTTACTCACTGTGTTCTCAATCACCATGTACAAATGCCTTAGAGGACAGATCTTTGATTTCAATGGCCTTGCATAGCACTTGAAGAAATTTCCATTCATGCCTTAGCATTTAACAACCATATAGGGCATATGAAACATAGCTTATTGAAATCACTATTGACACAAACTCTTGAAGATCACCACCCTAGATTGCTAGACAACTTCCTCCATTCATGTTGCAATGCAAGGTCCCTGTAGGTTGAAAGTATTTCTGTTGAAAACATACCACTGTATTGATAATGTCTTGAGGATTGAAGGTCCCATTTGGAGATAAAGAATAATCTCATATGCATTCATTCTCAATTTCATATTTCAATTTGTTATATTTATGTGTAGCTTCTAATGAGCTTGGTGAATAGCATTGTGTAAAATGAGAAGCTCCTTTAGCCAATTGTGTTGTTTCCTAAAGTTGATGGCATGGAGGAATCTATAGCACTATCTTCCAACATTGAAATCACTGACCTTCAAAACAAAGATACTAGGACTATCCCGTCAACATTTGTGAAGTCACTACCTTAATCAAATTCGTCATTATCCTTTCATCATCTTTGTTTGGCATTTTACTGTACTATGACAGTCCTCTCACAATGACCACCATATCGTGATTGTGAAAATTCTAAACCCATCACTTGGACAGTCAAAACTTCCACCTCACAGCCATAAGAATAAGATACACTGAGAATGCACAGTCCGAAGTAATTATATCAGACTTAGTGATCCTTGTTTTTTGTCATATGTAGTAGTTACAAGTGACCCGCTAGACATACATGAAAATGTGGAAGCATAGACAAGGCAAGAGAACTATTTCAAAAAATGACTCAAAGAAATGTGATATCATGGATACTCGCTCTCTTGCAAGCACTTCAACTCATGCCTGCGATGATGCGGGGATTTCAAAAAAATGGCTTTACACAAATATATTATAGAAATTTGGCTTACTTCTTCATTTATCTTAGGAATTAGATACCCCCACATCACCCGCTCTCCCGCAAACACTTAAGTCATGCTTGCAGTGATGTGGGAAATCCCCGCATCACCGCAGGCATGACTTGAAGTGCTTGCGGGAGAGTGGGTTTCCATGATATCATAGGTAGGATGGTGAAACAGGTTGTTGAATTTGGATTTACACCTACTAATTGTATTTGCTTGAAATTTTCTAAAGCCTTTTCAAAAAATCCATTTTGTGCATGTCCTACAATCATTGCATTCCAAGAGATGACATCTCTTTGAGCCATTCCATCAAGGAGTTCATGTGCCTTATCTATACTTCCACATTTTGCATACATGTCTACCAAAGCATTTCCAACTATAATATCTGACAAAAATCCCCCTTCCATTATGTTATGATGGATGTCCATACCCTGTTCCAAAGCTCCCATTTTGGCACAGGCAGGGAGGATGCTGGAAAAGGTTGTCAAATTTGGCTTTACACCTGCTAATTGCATTTTCTTGAAAGTTTCTAAAGCTTTTTCAAAAAATCCATTTTTTTCATATCCCACAATCATTGCATTCCATGAGATGACATCTCTTTGAGGCATTCTGCCAAATAGTTCACATGCCTTGTCAATGCTTCCACATTTTGCATACATGTCTACTAGGGCAGTTGAAACTATAATATCTAACAAAATTCCTCTATTCATTACTTTTTGATGGATGTCCATACCTTGTTCCAATGCTCCCATTTGGCGTAGGCAGGAAGGATACTGGCAAAGGTTGTGGAATTTGGCTTTACACCTAGCAATTGCATTTGCTTGAATGTTTGTAAAGTCTTTCCAACAAATCCATTTTGTGCATATCCAACAATAATTGATCTCACCACATCCCCGTGCACACACAAAAGTTCCTTTGTGAGGATGCGGGGAGAGCCCGCCATCCCACACTCTCATGCCCTGCCTCCTTGCTAGGCTATGGGGGAGCCTGGACTACATAGAGATAAGTAGGTGAGGAAGCAATCACACCAAATGAAATATCCAATAGATGTTTTCCCTGAATTTCTAAGCAGGTTCATCCTACACGGCTACATTACTTACACCTCTCTTCATTCTTCTTTCCTACTTTATATTGCAGTCAATCAGGAAGCTAACAATATGAACACAATACCATTCATATCATTGTACATACCATGAAATTTTCATACCACCTTCTCAATCATATGACCTCTCTCTATGCAATCCATGAGACCACATTTTGGCTCTTCCCGCATCCCCACACACACACAAAAGTTCCTTCATGGGGATGCGGGGAGATCCCACCATCCTACACCCTCATGCCCTGGTCCTTGCAGGGCTGCAGGGGAGCCTAGACTACATAGAGATAAGTAGGTGAGGTAGCAATCATGTAAATGAGATACCCAATAGATGTCTTCCATGAATTTCTAAGTAGGTTCATCCTGCATAGTTGCATTACTTACACCTCTCTTCATTCTTTTTTCCTCCTTTATATTGCAGTCGATCAGGAGGCTAACAATATGAACACACTACCATTCAAATCATTATACCTACCATGAAAGTTTCATGCCACCTTCTAAATCATATGAGCTCTCTCTAAGCTCTCTCTATGCAATCCATGAGACCACATTTTTCTCTTCCTGTATCCCCACACACACACAAAAGTTCCTTCACGGGGATGCAGGGAGAGCCCGCCATCCCGTGCCCTCATGCCCTGGTCCTTGCGGGGCTGTGGGGGAGCCAATACAGTATAGAGATAAGTAGGTGAGATAGCAATCACGTGAAATGAAATACCCAATAGATGTCTTCCCTAAATTTCTAAGCAGGTTCATCTTGCATGGCTGCATTGCTGACACCTCTCTTCATTCTTCTTATCTCCTTTATATTTTAGTCGATCAGGAGGCTCCCTCTAAGCTCTCTCTATGTAGTCCATGAGACCACATTTTTTTTGAGGCATTCTATCAAATAGTTCTTGTGCCTTGTCCATGGTTCCACATTTTACATACATGTCTACCAGGGTGGTTGCAACTACAACATCTGAGAAAATTCCTCTATCCTTCATGCTTTGATGGATGTCCATACCCTATTCCAAATCTCCCACTTTGGCACAGGCAGGGAGGATGCTGGCAAAGGTTGTGGAGTTTAGCTTTACACCTGCCAATTGCATTTGCTTGAAAGTTTCTAAAGTCTTCTCAAAAAGTTCAATTTGTGCATATCCTGCAATCATTGTAGTCCATGAGACCACATTTCTTTGAGGCATTTTGTCAAACAGTTCATGTGCTTTGTCCATGTTTCCACATTTTGCATACATGTCTACCAGGGTAGTTTCCACTACAACATCTGACAAAATTTCTCTATCCTTTATGCTTTGATGGATTTCTATACCCTGTTGCAAAGCTCCCATTTTGTCACAAGCTGGGAGGATGTTGGCAAAGGTTGTAGAGTTTGGCTTTAGAACTGCCAATTGCATTTGTTTGAAAGTTTTGAAAGCCCTTTCAACAAATCCATTTTGTGAATATCCTAAAATTATTGCATTCCATGAGATTACATCTCTTTGAGGCATTCTGTCAAACAATTCACGAGTTTTTCTATGCTTCCACATTTTGCATACATGTCTACCAGAGTATTTCCAACTACAGTATTGAACAAAAATCCCCATTTCATTATGTTTTGATAGAGGTCCATACCATGTTCCAATATTCCCATTTTGACACAGGCAGGGAGGATGTTGGCAAAGGTTGTGGATTCTAGCTTTACACATGCTAGCAAAGGTTGTTAGTTTTTTATTGATAATGTTCTATAGATTTTTCATTATGGTCCAACTGGGAAAACTTTTTAAAAAATCATTGATCGAGTACTAAAAACTGTATTTTTGCTTTGTAGGTCCTCTCTTTGTTGCTTAAAAGGACAGTCTGTGAAAGCACTTCTAGCTATGCATGAAGAAAACCTAAAAGTGACTGTCAAGGGGCAGAGATTCATGCAAAATGCATTGATCATGCAAACATTAAAAGATAATCTTAGAGTCAATGAGAAGAACTATGCAAAGGTTACAATCTTGTCAATGTCTCAAGAGGCATTTAAAGGGGTAAGGAGACAACCTTCTAGTATGCATTTGACAATGCCAAATCTCATGATAGTCAAGAGTCTTCATGTTAGATGCATGAATACCTAGGACAGTACCATAGAGTTGGTACAAGTGAGTAGCAACAAGGTTGAGGATTATCATGAGCTATCTGCCAAGACACATATTTTGCAACAACAGTATCATAATGGGATGTTGATTTCTATATTAGATGTGATGAAATGATATGACAGTTGTTCATGATAGTGATGTGATAAGTGATAAGACCAATGATGGACTATGTGAACTTCAAATAGTCTGGTAGATGACGTAGAGTGCATACCTAGGTAATAGTAGTAGTGATGAACTATTTTCAAGGAATTTGGAAAAGATACAGTGATGTTAGAGGTAGTCAAGGCATTCAATAGAGGGGCAGTGTTCTATGTTGATGGAAGGCATAGTACAAGTGAAAGCATGCCAAAATAATGAGCTAGGCAGTGGCAGTCATGAGGCATTTCATTTTATAAAGGGAAAATACATTATAGTAGGTTGACAAGTGATTGGACAATGCATTTCAAGAAGTTACAAGTTTGATTAGGACAATGTATAGCCTAGTCATAAGGTAATATTGTTGAATAATAGTCCATGACAATTGAGGCATCCTACCAAAGATGACAGTCATCAGAGGCATAATCATTAGAGATAAGGATAGTTTATTGCTACAGGTAACAATTCACAGTGGTAGCTTATGAACTAGAGCAAGTTGGGTGCATGAGATAGGATCTCTACAGAGATGATAGTGTGATCTTGAACTAGGCTGACAGTGAGCTTCATGGGACAGTCATGGATTTGTAAAGAAGACATCTATGAATGTCTTTGTGCTTGTATGCTCAATGATACTCAAAAAACCAGTTTCTTGCTCATTCTTTGAGCTATGTTTTGTAACCATGAAGGTTTTTTTAGCAAAGAGAAAGCATTGTAACTTATTTTCATATTTGTATGTTGTTTGTAAGCATTTTTTTAAATAAAACAAGTTGTTTTTACCTTCTCAGAGTTGTTTCATTGTGCAAGCTTCAAAATGACTAAATATACTACTAATTGACGTCAATTAATAATTAAATTGACTAGATATACTACCAATTGACAGAAATTAGTGAACAGTGAATAAATATGACTAAATATATGATCAGTGTTAAATCAGTGAATAAAAATGACTAAATATACTACCAAATTGATCAAAATGATGATTAAAATTAATGACTAAATACACTACCAATGGACAAAAATCAATGAATAAAAATGACTAAATAAGTGACCAGTTAACAACAATCAATGACTAAATATATTAGTGAATAAAAATGACTAAATAAGTGACCAGATTACATCAATCAATGACTAAATCAACTACTAAATATACTACCAAATTGATCAATCAAAACAACCAATAAATGACTAAAAATGGTTTAGTCATCAATTTGGTCATGTTATAAATGACTAGCAATAAACTACTAATGGTCATGTGACCATGTTTGGTCATTTATAAGTAGTTTTTAGTAGCTTTTTTAGTAATATATTGCTCCTTTTGTACTAGTGATGAGTTAATGCTACTATCTGAAAGAATTTTGTACCACTCTTTACACTTTCTGTTGAAGCCACAAGACAATTGAGAGGGGGGTGAATCAGTTGTATCAAAAAAATTAACTCTTAAACAATATCACATTCACATTCACTAACTTTAACCTAGGTCATCCCACAATAATAGGTTACATTTTTTGGCCAAACTTAACCACGATGAGTGTTAGCTCAAAATATAATGTAGTAACAATATTGAATAACAAAAGAGGCTCACTACCAAAGGGCTAACTACACAAGGACTCACTGTCCAAAGAAATGATCAGTACAAATAGGGATCATTACCATGGGGTGGCTCACTACCGAGGGTTGGCTCACTGCCATGAACTGATATAATGGAATCTACAACATGCCTGAGTTTAGTTCCATTAAAGCACAATACAAATCTCCTTTGCTTCCCTTACAACACACACACTCTCATCTTTGCATCCCCACCTCAACACATGAATTCATTACATATATTTATACCAATCATCAATCTTCAAACATACATCAAGGTCAACAATACAATATACAACATTGGAACAATCTCCAAGGTTGAAAAACATACATAATTCAAGTTAGGTCTAGACCTAAACAAACTTGTGAATCAAATCAATGAAATAAGAACACTTTATGGCTTAGATCAGACCCAAATACATCTTTACATGCTTCTACAATCCATGAAACACATCAGCAAAGAGTGTTAACACCCCAGTCGACTAATCTTGTGCAAATACTAAGAATACTTAGACACACACTTCCAAGAACTTTATCATAGATTGCGGATCAAGAACAAGACTTTAACACAATCTAGAGGCATCCATTAACAACATAAAATCACTTGGGAATCAACAAATCTAGCCACAATAGATCTCACTTGAAGAAAACAAATATCACTTGAAGACAGATCATAGATTTCTCACAACAAACACTGTCAAACTCTGCTAAACAATAAATTTCTTTTCAGAATACCAAAACACAAATCATTTGGAATGAAGATAGTTAAGGACCTTATAATCATATGTCCAAAATTGTAAGACCAAAAACCAAACTGCAGAGAAATGCAGAGCAATATACTTTCTCCTTGTCACACTACAAATGTTGCCAGGCATAGTCTTCAAATTGGTGAGTATAACTTCTACTGTAGAACGATCCAGACCACCAAATTCTAGATTTAACATCTTCAAAAACTTCTTTGAAACATATTTAAATCTCACACTCTAGTATTCAACATAGAAGAAATGTGGAGCAAAAGCTCAGACAGTATCCTATAAGTCGGAATACATCTTCACAACTATGTCTTCATTATGAACCAAATTTTTCTCAAAAGTACTTGGATACTCAATATCATGAACATATTCTTATCATCTTCAACACTTATACAACACAATACAAAGAAACTAACTCATCATAATCAAGTAACAAAATAAGAGCATAGTTGACACTAATGACAACACAAACATGTTGACATCAATGACAACACCGAATAACACATACTTGCAACAATCTCCCCCTTTTTCATTGATGGAAACATATGATGTGAAAAAATAAACAACATGTTCCACCATCAAGACACAACTCTGCATCAGAACTCCCCTTTTCTCTTTACACATTTGAACTCTCTCTGATCACTGAATGCTTTCTTTTTCTCTAAGTTTTTCACATGAACTCTCTCCCCCTTTGACATCAATGGAAAAGGGCAACACATCTCTTTCCACTGCACATACTTGCACTTGTTCTTAACTGTCCTAAATTCTTCCTTCAATTTGCAACATTCTTTGGTATTACTGCCTGCTTCCCCTGAGAGGTAGACTCCATCATCACTCCAGAAAAGAATGACTCTTGAACTATACTGGACTGATGCACTTCCTTATGCATCTAGTTCAACAAAGGAGGGGAAATAACCCCTAACTTCTCCTAGAGATACACAAATGTATCCTTAGGAAGAGCTTTGGTGAATATAACAACAACTTGATCTTTTGTAGGCACATACTCAAGCTTCACTTCTTTCTCTGCAACCTTCTCTCTCAGAAAGTGATACCTAATAGAAATATGCTTTGTTTTTGAATGTATCACTGGGTTCTTTGAAATATTAATGGCACTAGTATTATCATAGAAAATAGGAATTGGATCCTTATACTCAACTTGAATGTCCTTCAGAGTTTGTCTCATCCACAACACTTGTGTACAATATGATGTTGTTGCAATGTACTCTACCTCTATAGTAGATAAGAATACTAAATCTTGCTTCTTGTTTTGCCAAGATACAACTCTGTCTCCAAGAAAGAACACTCCACCACTTGTACTTTTCTTGTCATCTACACATCTGACCCAATCTACATCTGTGTATGCACTTAGGTTGAAATCATTGCTCTTGGGATACCATAAACCATAATCAGAAGTGCCTTTCAAGTACCTAAAAATCCTCTTTATTGCCATAACATGTGACTCTTTAGGATCTACCTAATATCTAGCTACAAGACAAACTACATGATTGATATCAGGTCTGGTAGTAGTTAGGTATAGCAATCCTTCAATCATAGATCTATACTTGCTCTGATCAGCCTTAGGGGATTCATCAAGAGTACAAACTGGTTTGGATTCTTCCATTCCAAACTTATTTAACAACTCCGCATACTTAGATTGTGATATGAAAATGCCCTTATCTGTTTGATTAATTTGCAGTCCAAGAAATAAGTTCATCTCACCACACATTGACATCTCAAATTATTTATGCATCTCATCTGCAAAGTTCTTACACATACCTTCATTTCCACCAAATATTATTGTAGACACCCAAAAATGTCCTCATCATCAAATTGACTCCCGACCTCCCTAAACATACCTATTTCCCTTCTAAACAATTAATTAAATTTTTATTTAATTAATTATCCCTTTATCACCTAATTTTTCATCATTCTATCTCCAACAATTGGATTAATTTGATTAATTCAATAGTCCAACTTTAGCCTATTAATTAAATAAATATACAATATTTATTTGGTTAATTCCCCTTGTCCACTAAACCCAATTAATTAGTTAAATCATGTTTAACTAATTAATTCAGCCTATTAATCAACCTATCCCTACCCTAGTTAATTAAATATCTATTATTTAATTACCTAGCCTATCCTACATGACCCTGACCTAGGATTAATTAAATAAAACCTTATTTAATTAATCTAAACCTCTCAATAACCTATTCCCTAATTTTTTCCAGCCACATTAATTAGGCTAATCACCCCAATTAAAATGGTCAAACATTGATTAACACCCTTCCCCACATCCCACAAATAAAAAATTGATTTTCATGCCACATAAATCAATTTTTAATACACATCTGTCATAATCCTCATTTAATACCTCTTACACCCCTTGCACATGTCATAACTCATTAATATCCACTCTTCCCCAAATAAATTTTAAATTCATTTTACCCTTCCCCATGTGAATTTTTAATTCACAAATAATCCATTACACTCTATCTCATTTATGAACCCGTCTTCCCAAGATGAATTAAAAATTCATCTTTTATTCCCAGCCCTCCATTCTCCAAGATGAAATCTAGGCCCTCCACATCATCTTCATCCTCCACCATTGATCTCTCAAACCAATCTCAACCATTGAATCAAAATCTCTCCAAAATGTCTATAAATACAACATCTTCCAAGCTATTTTATCATCCAATTTCTAAGTAATGTTATCATGCCAAAAATTGTCTTGAGCTAGGTTGTGAGTTGCATTTAGATTGAGCATTTCACAAAGAATCTATTATCTAGGGTATATCTAGGAGTTCTTGGGTGCATGCTTCTACCACCCTATCTTGGATTGGTGAATCTTAGTGAGGTATAAGGCTTGTTTTATGCTTTTATTTTGTGTTTTTCATCTCATTTTATTTTTGCTAATCATATTTGGCACACCCCGTTGGACCCACAAGGTCTCAATCTAATCATTTGTGTGTGAGTTTTTGTTGTTTTGAGCTATGTTTACAGGTTTAGTACTATATCCCTGCGTAGTGGCACCATTTTGTCATATTTTAGCGCTATTTACTGACTATTGTAGTGATATTTGACACGACAGTTTTTTGTTGGCTCTCACTCACATCTTACTAGATTTTTGATCTTCCTAACAACTTTTTTAGGTTGTTTGCTCTCAGTTTTGCAAGTTTTTATGAGAAAACAAGGGGAGACCATGCCATAAAAATTTTAAATCATCTAACATATTCTCATATTTCATTTTGGTTTGGTTTGCTTTGGAAAGGTTGTCTTTTTTGGTTAATAACACTTCTAATCACTCAAAAAGACCTAACACACCTCTTTTGAGATAGAACAAACTCCATGCTTGGTTAAGAAAACTTTGTTTTGTAGGTTTGACTAGTTCAACCCCATATCAGTGCCTTTGACACCTAGAATAGTGCCATATTCCACAGTCAACCAGATAGTTCAAACTCATGCACAGTAGCACTATAATTAGTATGTATTAGCGTAATAATTAGTTTTAGCACATTTTGTATTATCCTATAGCACTATTTATGTATTTAGCGTAGTCTATACTCCATTTAAGTGTTATCCTGTAATTCAATGCTATCTGTATGTATTATTAGCGCTATTTTCTAGGGTGGTTAGACTCTGTCTGGGGTGCTAGCATTATCGCCATTTCAGGTCAAAGCAATGCCATATGTGATCTATTTTATCACTATTTTGTCTACTAACATTGGGTTCTGTGTAGGTCCTTCTATCTATTTTGTAGGTCATCATCGTCTATCCAAGACCACTATTATGAAACAACTAATAGTTTTTGCAAGGTTTTTCTTTAGATTAAACAAACACTTCAATTGCTGCTCATAAAAAGAACCCTTGCATGTTAGTATAAACAACATTTCAATTGGTGCACTAAAATTGATCAAACAAACAACAAACAAACACTTCAATTGGTGCTCATAAAAAGAACCCTTGCATGTTAGTATAAACAACATTTCAATTAGTGCACTAAAATTGATCAAACAAACAACAAACAAACACTTCAATTGGTGCTCATAAAAAGAACTCATGTGTGCCTTAGTGTGGAAAACATTTGATTTTGGTGCTCTAAAACTAACAAGTGCTTGCCAACAAATTTAGGAACATTTCAATTTTGGGCTTAAAAAGAACAACAACATGCATCATAACTCATTGGTTTAAAAGGAACCACAAATTGCATTTTCACTCATCTAAGAAAGAAAACAAGTAATTGTGTGTGAAGTGTTTTGTGATAGTGTTTGTGTGGTGAAAGTGTATGCTCTTCCCTTACACCATTGGTGATCTTGGGAATCAAAAACTTCTCACAACACTTGCATAAATCACCCCCAACATAATCCAAGAGCTAAAAATGAACCTTGTTTAGCGTGACCCAAGCCTAAAAATACATATACTCCCCCCTCACATCTTCGTATGAACTTGGGGATCAAAATTATTTTTGCACTTGTGTTGCTTTTGTTGAACCTTTAGAGGGCCTGCCACCCCACTTTGAAAGGTGAGAATGACCCAAGCGACAACAAGATAAGCCAAGGTCTTTTGAGCTGCTATATAAAATAATGTGTTTGTGATGAAAGTCACAAGAAACAGGTGTTGTTGTGTCATACCGACAACCAACCTCCCCCAAAACCCTTCAAGGCACAACCCTAGAAGGCTAGGAGACTCCATAATAGAGAATAGTGCTACCGCACGTATGGCCACCTGAACGAATGTACTTACTACGAACCTTTGTTTTAGTAGCCCAAATCCTTCTACTTGTTGGTGCAAAAGGTGGGACCTTTGAAGCCATCCTAATTCACATGGTTCTTAGTAGAGATAGCAAGGACAATCCTAAGGTTTGGTGGGGGTACAAGCCTTGGGAAACCCATATCTTGGTATGCATGAGAAGTGAGTGTCATGGAGGGGAGCCAGTGCTACCAAGATCCTGAAGCTATCCACTTTGAATAGGCATGGCCAGGGGACCTGACAAGTATTGTCCTATCCTCGCCTTAGGTTGTACAAAGTGCTTGTTTAAAAATATTTACATCTTTTCACAAACGAATCTTTGGTTATTGTGTGCTATTGTGCTTGAAGTGTTTTCAAAAACTTGCCAAGAAACAACAAAAATTCATTTGACCAAACTTCATACCCATAAGAATCCAAATTTGTCATCAAAATCCATCTTTTTTAGAGCCTCGACCAACATTGACCTGTTTTAGCACTCTCTGTATGTTTTGGCACCATTTTACTTATATTTTGGCGCTATTTACAGACTAACCTGCCTAAAACTTGGAATAATTGCCTTGTGATCTTTAGCACCTACCTAGCCATAATCCATAATCACCTTCCCAAAAATCCGTCAATACCCCATCCATTTTGATCTAAAATTTCCCAATCATACCTCCATTTTGACCTTAGAGAATTAATCATTATCATTATTGGAACCCTTGATATACCATAATCCACTCATTTCCATATCTTCTCATCCTCATTGATCTTTGCATGCTTTTTGGACCAAACAAACATCCTTTTTCAAAATCATTCCCAAAGTCCATTTCCTTCTTTTATCAAAAACATATCCAAAATCTCCTAAATCCAAACACCCATCAAAACCATCAACCAACATCCAAAAAAATCAATCTTGAGCTAAATCTATATGTAGATTTCATCTTTCACATCATATTTTGCTTGATAAGTCATTAGTCTACCTTTCAAGTAGAATAATTATCCCTCTTTGTGTAAGGTCATAAGTCTACCCCAAATAAAGAGAAACATCCATTTGTGCAACACAAAACTAGATCTCACTTTATGCTCATTTGTTGACGTCCAAATCCATTTTCATAAACATCATCCAAATCTCTCATACCAAACATCTAGTTCATCTAAGGTTTCATCCGCCTCCAAAATCAACATCAAAAAATCTCTCCCATCAAATCATCCTCCAACAAACCTCATTTTATCCTCCATCATTTTGGTCTAAATTTTTGTGAAAATCAATATCATCCAATCTTACCACCCTTAGGTTGACACTCTTTTGAGACTCATCTCTTAAAAGTGAAAATCTATCTAAACCACATCATACTTTCCTTCTACCTTTAGATTTGTAAGAAGCACACCATCTTATCTCTAAATCCCATCACATTTCATCACCACATCCTCTTTGGGTCCAACAAATCAATCCAAATTCTCTAAGGTCTCCACCTTTCATTCACCCCAAAATCAAAATCCATACACTTGCATGCCCATAACTAGATCACAACACAAGAAGAATCAAGCAATGGAAAACTTTGGACAACAAATGGGCATAGGGATTCCTCAAACCAACAACAACAACATACCAATCTACCAACAAACATACAACATACCCTCGGTCTTTCAAATCCCATCATGTAATCCCAATGAGAATCCCTTCCATTTCTTGCAACCACAACCACCACAAGCACCCATCCAAAACACCACCACCATTAGCCAAGATGATCAAGACATCTTGAACTTTACACAAGACCCCGACAACATGGACATGCTCAAAAAATTCCTAAGGTTGGATCCAAATAGATATCTTGATTATCTCCTCAAAATTGGTGCCCAACCACCCCATAACATGACATCATCTAAACCATCCACATCTAACAACAATCCTATGACATCCTCTCAACCATCTACATCAAACAACCAACCTACCATCTCTCAAACTTCAACCCCCACCATATCTACACCCCCACAAACTCTAATGTTACCACATCTACAATTCCAACTAACGTATCCATTGTGTCAAATGTCTCCAATCCTACCATCTCCCAACCAGTCGTCACAGACACTACCATAACCAATGTAAACTCTTATGTTCCCTAAATCACCTTGGGCATCTAAAGCAACCCCATGCATGCAAGTGCTTCCACAAGCATGCCTCAACTCAACCCTCAAACCATAGCCTACATGAGACAATTCTTTTCACAACCACCTCACAACATGACCAACCCATCCAACATCAACCCATCCAACGTCAACCCATCTAATCCCACATATCTACAAAATCTTGTAGCATCATCAACACAACATAATCCCAATCCTCAAATACCTCCTCATAGTCTCCAACAAATCCATGCTTACCAACAATATCTCACACAACTCAACTAAAACACCACCCCACAATATCAAAACACGATCCCCCAAAATCACAACCCTACATATCAAAACCTAAATCAAGCAAACCAACACCAAATCCCACCCAATTTCCAACATCTCATCAATCAACAAATCTACACCCCACAACCACCACCAACCCTGGACTGAACAAGCGTAGTACAAACCTTGATTCAAAAGGTAGATGATTTGTAAACTAGGGGCAAGTGCAAACATTATTCTTTTGAGGATATTTGTCCCTATCCATTTGATCGAACACTATACATGCCCCCTTTTCCCAAAAAGTTTGAAACACCCAAATTCAACAAGTATAAGGGAAAGGGAGACCCTAGGGATCACCTTAGAGAGTTCTACCTTGCTTGCCTCAAAGTCTCAAACAACAACACATATCTAATGAGACTTTTTCCTAGGAGCCTTGGCGGTCAAGCTACTAAATGGTTTGCACATCTTCCCTCGGGCATTAGGTCTTTCCTTGAGCTCACAGAGAAATTTTTCAGCCACTTCTCTTACAATTTCAAACATGAAATATCCATGATGGATCTTTGCAATACAAAACAAAAGAGTGGAGAATCCTTCTCTTCTTTCCTGCAAAGGTGGAGAGGCTTAGCAAGCAAACTCCCTTGGTTGATTCCTGAAAAGTAATTAGTCACCATGTTCGTGACTAATCTAAACCAAGAAATGGGGTTTCATCTACAAATCCTTTGCACGTCTACCTTTGAAGAAGTCATTGACAAAGGTACTACCATCAAAAGAGCCCTTATCACCAAGGGCTTGATCAAATTATATGACAACAAGCCCTATCGCAACAACAACAATAACAACAACAAGGTCAACATAAACTTCCCCAATACAAACAACAACAACACGCAATCAAGTGAAAAATCACACTTTTGGGGAAAGAACAAAAATACCCTCAACAATGGTGTCACCGATTGAAGGCCATCCAACATGTGCAAAATCAAGCACCCCCAAGTACATACACTGCCAATGTAAATATTCCAAAGGGTCAACCTAAACAAAACAAACCTCAGAGACAATTCACACCCCTAGTGGAGCCAATCAAAGATATCCTTGATAGATGTCTAAAGAATGGTTTGATAACTCTCCCACCCAATAAACCTCACCAAGAAAGTGAACTCAAAGCTGTGTGGTACAATGAAAATGACTATTGTGACTACCACCGTATTGTGGGCCATAAGACATTTGATTGTATGAAGTTAAAACATTGTGTACAAGACCTCATAGATCAGAAGAAAGTCAATCTTGAGCAAAGCACCCAACCATCACCCAATGCTAATTTTGGATCTTACAAGGATCTGTTGCCTAATCATAACAAAGCCTCATCTTCTAATCAAGCCTACAACATCACTCCACCTCCTGCATCCTATGATTCCATTGTAGGATGGATAGAACCATCATCCAACTACATCAACACAATCACCATTCAGGCTCAAGCACTTGATTGTGTTGTCACCACCTGTCATGGCCATGTATCCATCCCCACAGCCCCTACCACTAATCAAACACCTCCATCCATGTCAAACCCCCTACCTGATCATCCAGCTGCTCGCCCATCACCTGTAAAATAGTACAACCTCCTAGATCATCTAGGAAAGACCCCTACACAAATCTCCATTCTCGAGTTGCTTCGCACATCACCTATCCACAAAGAAGTCCTTGACAAGGCTCTCTTGGAAACCCAAGTTCCCACCAACCTGAATGTGGACCAATTCCAAGCCATGGTGGGCCATATCGCCTTGTCCCATCATCTCACCTTCTCTAAAAAGGATCTTCTTGCTTCCGAAAACTTACATAATGATGCCTTACCTATCGAAGTCTGCATCCATAAGCATATCATCAAAAGAGTCTTAATAGATGGTGGCTCTGGCCTAAACCTGTGCACTCTAAAATTATTAAAACACTTGTGATACTTAGATGTGGTTGTAGACAATAGTGAATGCATAACCATAAAGGGATATGATGACACTGAGAGATTGTCTGAGGGCACTATCAAACTCCCCATCCAAGTAGGGCAAAAGATAACGGAAACTAAATGTCAGGTTCTTGATCTTGACCTCCCTTACAACATTCTTCTCGGCCGATCATGGATCCATGCCATGCAAGTCATCCCCTCTACATTCCACCAATGTCTAAAGTTCCCTCACAATGGCATGGAAGTAACCATCTATGTCGACCCACGCCCCTTCCAATACTATTGTTTCTTGGAAGGAGACGACCACACCTTCTGCCCATACAACAAGGCTATCACAAAAACCATCTCACCAACTAACCCTACAACATCCACCTCTTATATCAAGCCTTCCAATATTGCTTCTACTTCATCCCTAGCGACCCCACCACCTGAGGTCAAGGTCAAGATCAGTGATATGGAATGTGGAGAATATGACCTACATGGTACCTTTTGTGTAGGGACATTACCCAATCCTAAGATGTCCAGTGCCTCGAAAGAGGGAGAAGTCTCCACAGTGGTTATCAAATGCAAGCCATCCCCAAACTTTGAGAAGAAGCACCTTCTTGACCAAGATGTGCTTGAAGACATATCATCATGGCTATATAAAGATGAAGAAATAGAGCAAGAAACCCCTACCATACCATCTGAAATCTATGGCAAAGGGTCAGAAATTGTCAAAAACATGGGCTACAAAGGACAAGGTGATATTAGTCTTCATGAACAAGGGATCATAGAACTGGTTCAAGCAATGAGGAATCCCTACACTCAAGGGTTAGGATATGGAAAAAGACAACGTATCCTCACTAGTGTGAATGTATCTTAGCCGAGGTCGCTACGGTTTCCCCTGAAGTTGATAACATCAATGAAGTAGGCCATCAAGACTCCTTTAGCGACTTCACCAAATTCTTCAAATCATCCATATGCACCATATACACAGTCACCATCTTAGCATCTTCATCTAATGACCTGCCCCTCATATACCCAGACCTCATAGACTGGGACCAACAGGGACCTCCCGTCTTAGACATAGCACAAAATGATGAAGCAATCGCTGAAATGATGGGGGTTAGAGATCACTTCCCCCTGGGAGATCATAGAGCTAGATACATTATGGAACTTGATATGGATGCCTATTTCAAGGAGACAACCCATGCTTCTAGTTGCAAAAATATAAAAATCAAACATGGGTCTGATGGTGAAAACCACTCCACGACAGTGTCAGATCTCAAAAAAGTAAAAATAAAGGATGTATCTCCTAGTGAAAACCTCCACAAGGTGCTAGGAGATGAAAGAATGGGCCTTCCCAAGATAGAGAAGGTAATCTTGATAGATCACCCATCCTTGTGGAACCAGCTCAAGAAATGAATCTTGGGACGGAAGAAGAGCCAAAAATCACCTTCAGGGTAGAATATCTCAATGCAATAGAGCAGGAAAACTTCTTAGCCTTCTTCAATGTAACTTTGCATGGACTTATGCAAATATGCCAAGGTTAGACCCTACCTTGGTCGTCCATCACCTTATAGTGTGGCCTGATGCAAAACCAGTGAAATAGAAGCTAAGAAAGATGAACCCTCAGGTTGCCCTCCTAGTCAAAGCTGAATTGAAGAAACTATTAGATGTAGGGTTCATCTGACCAATTGACTATCCTGAGTGGGTTTCCAACCTAGTGCCAGTAGCAAAACCTGATGGTCAAATCTGTTGCTGCACTAGTTTCTGAGACGTTAACAAAGCATGCCCGAAGGATGACTTCCCTCTACCAAATATTGACATGATAGTGGATCTTACGGCAGGACATGAGATGTTATCCCTGATGGATGGCTTTTTAGGGTATAATCAAATTAGGATCACAAAAGA
Organism: Cunninghamia lanceolata; assembly: GCA_027924645.1. Taxonomy (NCBI): domain Eukaryota; kingdom Viridiplantae; phylum Streptophyta; class Pinopsida; order Cupressales; family Cupressaceae; genus Cunninghamia; species Cunninghamia lanceolata. Next base: position 4,709,195 of record BSBN01000958.1, on the reverse strand, counting down.
GGATTAGCATAAGATGGCCTTTATATGCCCATGGGGGACAGACTATTGGGTGGTGATGCCATTTGGCCTAAAAAATGTCAGAGCTACTTATCAATGAGCTATGACTGTTATCTTCCATGATCTTTTCCACCACATCATGGAAGATTATTGGTGCAGGAGCACCTACCTAACAGCTGGCCTCCATGAGGCAGTTATTTTGTTATAGGTCTTGTTAATGTTTCCAAGAAGGTCTTATAAGACCAATGCATGTAATAAGGTCATGTTAACGAGACTTTACTATTTTTAGGTAGTTTGTTATGACAGCTGTTATGCTGTATGTCCGGTTGGATCCTCCCAGCCACTTGGAAGCTCCCAGCCGCTGGGAATCGAGTGGTAGTACTCGCAGGAGATCCTATTTATGCTTAGGATCGGTTGGTTTTAGGCAGTATTGTAGATCATCGATCAGACTTTGCAGAGAGGGAGATAGAGAGTGAGACTGAGTATTGTATTTGCATCTTTTGAAATCAATAAAGAGATCCTGTTTGTGTCCATTCTCTATTTTGAATTCCATTGTGTAATTGATTTGCTGTTTTGGTGGTTACATGGATTCGCTGATCCATTCCACCGGTTGATTCGTCGAATCGGTGGAATGGCCATGTATAATAGTTTAGGATTTAGTTTGCATTTTCTGTTTGTTCATGTGCATGTTTGCAGGATCGCAATCAAGAGGTGTTGAGAACCCTAGCATGGGTATGTGCTAGGTCTTGCTGGTTGTTAGAGTCTGGAAGATCGCCCTGAAAGCAGATCGGGTCACCCCAGGAGGTTCGGCGGATTGAAAATTCGCTAAGGTTGGAAAATCCATCGCAACGGCATCATTAGGATATTTCTGTGTATATCCTGCAGTTACTTCAGGCGTCATCCGAGTAGATGGAGGTGAGCATGATGCAATCGTTTGCATAAGGTGAATGCGTTTCAGGGTGATCATCATCAGGTGTTGCCAAGGAGGAGCATATCGGCATAAGGTAGAAGATCGGGTTGATAAAACCATCGCGGGCCGATAATGTTATGTTTGGCCGATAGTAGGATATTGGAGGAGCTGCATGTGACGTCATCATCATCAGGATAATCGTCATCAGGATATCGGGGTGATGTAAGCATCGAAGGAAGGGTGCATGAAGTTGTCGTCATCAGGATATATGGAGGGAACCAGATATTTTATATCCTGCTGATGAACATGATGTTGAACATCATGATGCTGCAGAAAGCGTTTGGTGGTAAGATGAACAGTGAACATCAGGAGGATGTTTGCGCTTGCCGAATGTGATGATGCTGCCGATAGCCGGATATGATGATGCTGCTGACAGGCGAAAGGTCGAAGGTTTGTCTGCAGGAGGATATCGGTCGCCAGAGAAAAAAAATGATGATGCTGACAGTGTTAAGGGAAATATGATGATGATGATGATGGGTTGTAGACATACATGCTGTATGTCAAGGTTTTAGTGTGGATGCCTCTGCATCATAGTGGTATCAGAGCTCAGCAAAAGGTCTGGGCTGTTGTGTGTTGATTCTGTCACCGAAAGGACAGAGGTAGAGGAGTGAGAGGTTGACAAAATGCCTCCGAAAGGTAATGGTACTGCAAGGGAATTGCAGGAGATGAAGGAAAAACATGCCAGAGAGATGAGGAAGATGAAGGAGCTTGCTGAAGCACTTCAAGCCAGGCTTGTAGCCCTAGAAAAGAACAAAAAGAGGGAAGTGGACGACAGTGAATCAGAAGAAGATGAAGATGCTGTTGAAGAGTATGAAGAGGTAGCTGAAGGTCTGGATGCTGAAGACCAGAGATTTGCAAAACTGTTAAAGGCAGTGCAGAGTGATAAACCTAAGGTAAAGGTTGATGTTTCCAAGTATAATGGAAGTTTGAATGAAGATGAGTTACTGGATTGGATTGCTGCACTTGATAATCACTTTGAATGTGAAGATGTTGCTGAGGATCAGAAGGTAAAGATTGCAAAGACCAAGTTAGGAGGTCATGCTTTGGTATGGTGGGATTATGTACAATCCAAGAGAAGGAAACAAGGAAGGTCAAAGATCACTTCATGGGATAAGATGGTAGCAAGGATAAAAGGTAAATTCTTGCCCAAGGATTATGAGATTCAGATGTTTAAGAAGCTGCAATTTTTAAGGCAGAAGGAAATGGATGTGAAGGCATATACTGAGGAGTTTTATAAGTTGAGTATGAGATCTGGTCATCATGAGAATGAGGTAGAAAAGGTATCTAGGTACTTGGCTGGTTTGAGATTGAACATACAGGATGAGTTAGTTTTAGCTAACCCTAAGAATGTGGAGGATTGTTACCAAATGGCAATCAGGATTGAAGAAAAGGTGAATAGAAGACAAGATAAGTCCATGAGAGGAAAAGGAAGCAATATGAGGGGAAGAGGATTAGCCCCTACAACAAGGCAAACCAATGAGGGTCAAGAAGACACTGGTAAAGGACAAGGACAGTCTGATTTCAGAGGTGGATGGAAAGGTAATAGAGGCAGATTTGGAAGTGGTAGAGGTTCTACTACATTTTCAGGAAAGTGTTACACCTGTGGTGAGTTTGGTCATCCATTTTTCAAATGTCCAGAAAGCAAAGGTTCATCATCCAGAGATGATAGAACGAATGACAAGAGAGTACAACTTGTGCAAGAAGAGAAAGTAGAGCAAAGTGTGCAAAGTTTAAACACTTATCAAGGAGATAGAGTTCCTGACGGTTATGGGTATCCTGAGGAGGGAGAAGCATTGATGCTTAGGAGAATTAGTTTGCAGACATCAAAGGATATGATGCAAAGAAGAGCTCTTTTCAAGACCACATGCAAGAGCAAAGGTAAAGTATGTAAGGTTGTCATTGATACTAGTTCAACAGACAACATGGTATCTTAGGAAATGGTGGATAAACTAAATTTAGAAAGGATTCCACACCAACACCCTTACAAGGCATCTTGGGTGAGTGATAGTTAATCACTTTTTGTCTATGAACAGGCATATGTGGATTTTCAGATTGGAGCATATCAGGATAGAGTTTTGTGTGACATTTTGCCCATGGAATGTTGTCACCTACTATTGGGTAGACCATGGCAATTTGATAGGAGGGTACTGTATGATGGGTATGCTAATACCTACACCATCAAGAAAGATGGGAAGACTATTATGGTGATGCCATTGCAGGAAGATGCTGCAGCACAGGGGGCAGCCAAAATCATTTTAGTGGGAAAGAAGGAGTTTGTGCAGATGCCTATAGGAGCAGGCATAAAGGCAGTTGAGGACACTACAGGGAAAGGAGTTGTTAAGGACAACGGTTTGAAGACAGTTTCAGTTTTGACTGACAGAGGTCAGCAGCGGGTTCAACAACAGGTTTGCAAACAGCAACCAGTTGAGAGGAATGACAAGGATGTTGTCATAGTTGGGACTATTGTTTGTCCTATAAGAGTTGAAAGGAAGATAGGGTTGAACATTACTGAAGTTCAAGAGGCAGTTCAGACAGAGGTTCTGGTCAGACAACCTGACAAACACAAGGTATGTGAGAGAAGGGCCTACATTGACAGGCATGAGGATTTACTTGCAAGAAAGCAAGTTACAGTTCAGAAGTCTTGGAGCAGCCGAGAGCCAGCAGAGGACAAAGCTGGAACAGGTCAAGACACTGCAAAGGCAAAGTGTAAAGGTGGAGGACTTCCACATCCAAACTCATGGGACATGAGTTCTTTTCTGTTGGGGAGTATGGTGCAGGAGCACCTACCTGACAGCTGGCCTCCATGAGGCAGTTAGTTTGTTATAGTTCTTGTTAATGTTTCCAAGAAGGTCTTATAAGACCAATGCATGTAATAAGGTCATGTTGACGAGACTTTACTATTTTTAGGTAGTTTGTTATGACAGCTGTTATGCTGTATGTCCAGTTGGATCCTCCCAGCCGCTTGGAAGCTCCCAGCTGCTGGGAATCGAGTGGTAGTACTCGCAGGAGATCCTATTTATGCTTAGGATCGGTTGGTTTTAGGCAGTATTGTAGATCATCGATCAAACTTTGCAGAGAGTGAGACAAAGAGTGAGACTGAGTATTGTATTTGCATCTTTTGAAATCAATAAAGAGATCCTGTTTGTGTCCATTCTCTGTTTTGAATTCCATTGTGTAATCGATTTGCTGTTTTGGTGGTTACATGGATTCGTTGATCCATTCCACCGGTTGATTCGTCGAATCGGTGGAATGGCCATGTATAATAGTTTAGGATTTAGTTTGCATTTTCTGTTTGTTCATGTGCATGTTTGCAGGATCGCAATCAAGAGGTGTTGAGAACCCTAGCATGGGTATGTGCTAGGTCGTGCTGGTTGTTAGAGTCTGGAAGATCACCCTAAAAGCAGATCGGGTCACCCCAGGAGGTTCGGCGGATTGAAAATTTGCTAAGGTTGGAAAATCCATCGCAACGGCATCATCAGGATATTTCTGTGTATATCCTGCAGTTACTTCGGGCGTCATCCGAGTAGATGGAGGTGAGCATGATGCAATCGTTTGCATAAGGTGAATGCGTTTCGGGGTGATCATCATCAGGTGTTGCCGAGGAGGAGCGTATCGGCATAAGGTAGAAGATCGGGTTGATAAAACCATCGCGGGCTGATAATGTTATGTTTGGCCGATAGTAGGATATTGGAGGAGCTGCATGTGACGTCATCGTCATCAGGATAATCGTCATCAGGATATCAGGGTGACGTAAGCATCGAAGGAAGGGTGCATGAAGTTGTCGTCATCAGGATATATGGAGGGAACCGGATATTTTATATCCTGCTGATGAACATGATGTTGAACATCATGATGCTGCAGAAAGCGTTTGGCGGTAAGATGAACAGTGAACATCAGGAGGATGTTTGCGCTTGCCGAATGTGATGATGCTACCGATAGCCGGATATGATGATGCTGCTGACAGGCGAAAGGTCAAAGGTTTGTCTGCAGGAGGATATCGGTCGGCAGAGAAAATATGATGATGCTGACAGTGTTAAGGGAAATATGATGATGATGATGATGGGTTGTAGACATACATGTTGTATGTCAAGGTTTTAGTGTGGATGCCTCTGCATCAATTATGTGGATGACTTGCTTGGAAAATCAAAGACAAGAGAGGAACACCTAGATGTGTTAGCAAAGATCTTCAACTGACTAGAGCAATATAATGTTCGCCTGAATCCAAAGAAATGTGTTTTTGGGGTTACCTCAGGAAAGCTTTTAGGATACATAGTCTCTAGAAGGGGAATTGAGGTAGATCCTGCAAAAGTCAAAGCCATTACTAAGATGCCTCCTCCAAAGACATTGAAATAGCTATGAAGTCTACAAGGGAAACTCCAGTCCATCCAATGGTTTATTGCTCAACTTGTTGATAAGTGTCAACCTTTTCAACACCTACTTAGAAAGGATACAACTTTTGTCTGGGGCAATCAGTATCAGGCTGCCTTCGACTAGTTAAAAGAGTATTTGGCTTATCCCCCTGTTCTCACTCCACCAAGGCAAGGAGAGCCTCTCCTTTTATACATCTCAACAACTAAAATTGAAATAGGGGCTATATTGGCACAACATGATGAACAAGGGAAGGAAAGAGCTATATATTATATTAGCCACACCTTGGTAACCTATGAGCTAAACTACACATCCATCAAATGAGCGTGCCTAGCCATGGTCTTTACTTCCCAAAAGTTAAGACACTACATGGTCAATCACAAAACTAAGCTCATCGCCAAGATCGATCCACTAAAATATTTGCTAAATAGAGATGCTCTTACTGAAAGAATGGCAAAATGGGTCATGATCCTCAGTGAATTTTACATTGAATACATAGAGAGAAAGGCTATCAAAGGATAGGTCATTGCTGATCAATTGGCTAAAGTACCTACTCCCACAAAACATGCCACACTCGCAGAGTTCCCTGATGAAGCCATCTTGACAATAGCACTAGCAACAAAAACATGGAAAATGTATTTTGATGGGTCATATACACACAGAGGCTCAGGGGCAGGCATCTTGTTTGTTACCCCTCAAGGTGACACCATCCTTAAGTCATTCAAAATTACATTTCTATGTACCAACAATGTGGTAGAGTACGAGGCCCTCATCACAAGTCTCTGAATGGCAATCAAATAGAAAATTAAGAAGTTGACATGGTATGGCGACTCCCAACTGGTCATCCGAGAAGTAAATAATGAGTACAAGACTAAGGATGATAAACTCCTGCCTTATAAAAAGATGGTTGATGACTTTAAAAACTATTTTGATGATATCCACTTTGAACAAATACCAAGGCTAAACAACAAAGCTGCAGACACCATGGCAACAATTGGATCCTTGGTCGATATGAAGAAAGATAGCAAGAAGTGTGAGTTCCTAATCGAAGAGCCCCCCATTCCAGTATATGATGTTCCCCAATCAGAGCTAGTGTGCAAAATTGTTGGTCCCTTATCCCCATGGTATCAAGAGGCTTATCTGTACCTCCATGATAACATCATCCCTCCTAACCTATCTGCCTCATAATGAGAAACTTTCATTCGCCGAGCCTCTTGCTTCACCATTGTAGGAGATACCCTATACAAAAGGAGTCTTGATGGCACACTTTTATGATGTTTAGACTCTAGGGAAGCTGAAGTGGCCTTGCAAGAGGTACATGAAAGCATCTATGGGGCACATTCAAGTGGACCTACTCTAGCTAAGAAGATCCTGAGGACCGGGTACTATTGGCCAACCATGGAGTGAGATGCCTACCAGTTTGTAAAGAAGTGCCTGCCATGTCAACAACATGGAGATCTCATTCATGCACTAGCACAAGAATTACAACCAATCACGATGTTGTGGCCTTTCTCATAGTGGGGACTCGACCTCGTAGGAAAAATCCATCCACCATCATCCAATGGCCATAAATTCATAATCACTACTACCGAATACTTCACTAAGTGGGTGGAAACAATACCACTCACCTTCACCACAGGAACACAGATATCCAAGTTCATACTCCATTACATCATATGTCACTATGGCATCCCCCATTCCATTATCACAGATAATGGAAAACCATTCAAGAACTAAGAAGTTTGTACCTTGTACGAGAAATTCCAAATCCAACACCACTTCTCCACTCCATATTACCCTCAAGGTAATGGTCAAGTAGAAGCTTCAAATAAAACCATCCTCCACATTCTAAAGAGGACGGTTAATGAAGTTGGACATGACGGGCACCTTTAAATCAATCCCACCCTATGGGCCTATCACACAAGCATCCATACACCCACAGGAGCCACTCCATATTCCCTTGTATTCAGATCCAAAGCCATCTTACCTATTGAGGTTGAGCTCCCATCCCTAAGAGTATCTCTACAAAATATAATCACCGATGAGGAGTATCGAGTCGCAAGGCTGCATGAGCTAGAATTACCAGATGAGAAATGTCTGGATACATTGAACCATCTGCAGGCCTACCAAAATTGCCTTAGAAGAATCTACCACAAGAAAATCAAGAACCAAAAATTTGAGGTAGGTGACCTTGTCCTTATGGAAAACTAGAAAAAATTGCAGGAGCACCCTAAAAAAGGAAAGTTTGAACCCAATTGGTTAGGGCCTTATGCCATCATAACTAGCTATAGATCAGGAGCATACCAACTAGCAACACCTAAGGGGTAGAATTTGGATGAGCCTGTGAACATTCTACATTTGAAGAAATTCCATGCATAACCCATCGAGTATCCTAAGCAAAAATACAAAAAAATCAAAAAGCAAAAAAAAAATCATAAAAAAAATCAAAAAATCAAGAAAAACCTGAGTGCAATAAAGACTTCCAATGGTGAAAATCACTTCGGTGATGCCTTGGATTAGTACCATGGTGAAACCCTATTTCAAGTACCATGTGTAGTGGCTGGTTCTACCATCTCATAAGTCCTCTTTCCATCACAAACACTCCACACCAAAATCACCTTCCATGGCTTAGAATTTCGAAACATCAATCACCCAACCCACATCTCCCCACCCAAGGTTATCATCATGGTATAAAGATCCTTGTAAGCTTCCTTTTGTATAGTGAAAATCAAAAAATTCAAAAACAATAGAAAATCAAAAAATCCAAAAACAAATCAAAAAATCCAAAAACATTAGAAAATAAAAAAATTACAAAAATTACTACTATGACACCATCATGGTTTAAAACATACTCACCCACAATCATCATCTCCTAATCAATATCCATCTTAAACCATTCGCACATCATTAATTCTTGCCAGAACTACATATTCATCTCACCTACATCTTGAAAGTACCTTGATCCCGTGGACACAGGATATGTAGATAGTCTAGAATATGAAGGAAGTATCCAATACTTAGATACATAAGATGCACCCATCCAACCCATTTGGATGGTCCCTATTTACTAAGCTTGCTAGACCCAACAAATAATACACATGCTAGGTATATTCTTGAAACATGGTGCCTAACACAAAAATCATCAATCAACATGCCAACTATAATCCAACACATAGCCTGACTATCCTTTTTCCCATCTTTTGAAAACTATCAAAAACATCCAACCGATTCACATCCTAGGATATATCATTCCTACAATGGACAAAAATATGTCATCTTATCAACACTTATCTTGGAAAGAGAACACAATGGCTGTCTGTATCTTTTTGTTGGTCTTTTTGATTATTGATTTTTAGTTTTTGTCTTACTCCTAGTCACTTCCAAAGCTACCTTGATCTCATTATATCATAGTACATGGTGGATAGCACTTGGAGTGGACATAGTCAATGTTTCTATATGTTGTGCTTGTGGGTTGGTTTCATTAACTCCAAGGATAGTATTCATATCTTGAATCCTGGGTTGGTTCTAGCATGGTGTGTCTCATTTACATATACAGGCAGCAATACCTTATATGTACTATGAGCATTGACGGCTATAAGTCCCCTTCCTTAGCTAGGCAAGGTTATACTACCCTGGATATCCATGACATTAACCTATTGTTTGTGGGTCTAGTCCATGCAATCATGGGATATATACATCAACACTTAGGTCATCTCATACCTTTGTGGAATGTATCCTATATTGCTATAATAAACTAAGAAATGCTCTCAATTAACTTTATACAACTACTATTACTAGCTCAAATCATCTTCCTATCACTCATCCAGCCATACCATATGGGCCTAGATCTTTTATCTTCCACCATCTAATTCAGCCCCCCCCCCAATCTTCTCACTAACCCCACCTATCCCACTTATTCCCACCTAACACATCCTGAACCAAAATAAATCCCCCCTCAATGACGTGGTGTCTCATGACCTAACAATTTCATCATCCCACATCCCACTCCCTCCCCAATCTAGCCAAAACCAATCCTACCCTTACCCAATCCATAAACCCTTATCCTCTCCCCACCTATTCCCCTACCACTAAGCCCCACCACCTAGGGTTGAACAAAAAACATCATGTGTATCATGACTTGATCATCACATATACCATTACATTTTCATAATCATTTAGTTGCATTATCATATCATTTAGTTGCATTACATTTTCATAATCATTTAGTTGCATTTCATTTTCATAATCATCTTTTAGTTGCATTAGCATATCATTTAGTTGCAATACATTTTCATAATCATTTAGTTACACATTTATATTTCCAGTGGCATACATAATATGTGTTTATTAAGATAAGCATATATGTTCATTTCATTACATTATTACATCCATAATAAATGTTTATTAATCTAAGCATTTATTTGCATCCACATCATAATCCATAATCACAAACATGCATATACTAACACAAATAAACCATCGTTGCATCTATCATATTACACCAATAAGTACATCCATAACATCAACATAATACATCATAAAATCATCACATCATAGGCATAATCCATAAAACATACTGCATCCATTAACATAAACATTATCATAATCATATAAAAGCATCACAAGCACAACATGTAGGCCATAAAAAATCATCATTTCATATATTATCATCGCAAAAAATGTACATCACTCATATACATCAAAAAAATATGTCATGATACAATGCCTCCAAGGACCAAAATGATACAACTGTCAATGCTGGATAGTAGAACCTCTACTTGACTTAGTAGGGGAGCCTAGTTGTGGTTGTGGTCCTGCCTATGGCTATGCCTGATGCTGTACCTGTGTAACCTATTGTGGTACATGTGATGGGGGACCCATCAGCTGCTGAACTGACTGAACCAATCTAGATCTGTGTGACCTAGGCATTAGTGATCGGCTGCACTGACTATAGCTCGGCATGCGCTACTCTGTAGGTACTGCCACTTGATATGCAACCTAATAATAATCAACCTGTCCTCTAGCCTCTAGTAGTTGTCCCTATACCTGAGATAACTGTGTCTGCATCAGTGTCAAAACTGGTCCCATACCAGCACCCGAGGCCACCCCCTATAAATTGGCCACCATATCCTCTGCCTATCGACCTCTCAAGAGTGTAGCATCGCGCTCACCTATCAGAGTGGCTATCTCACCATGTGCCTAGGATAACTACACCTACAGCATACCCACCTATACATCTACCCTATCCAATAGTGCAGCCATGCCCCACAACTGCACTATCTCAGCATCACGGCTCTGTAAAGCCTCCTATAGGTTGGCAACCTATCCCTACAAGGTCTTGATCTCCTCCCCCTCTCCACTCTGAGGCCACCAGTGAGATGAATGCTCTCGAGGCCCCAAAGCTCCACCTACCACTAAAGTACCTACCTCTGAACCAGGAACCTACTGTCCTGCTATAACAACCTGCCACTACTACTGCTATTGTGGCACCTGTGGTGGGGGCAGAAACTCCCTACCTGTCCTCTGCCATCCCCCACACTGCCAAGATGCCCTCTGTCTCAGTACCTCTCCTATCTAAACCTATTGTACAGGTACCTAATGCATAGGTACCTACTGTTGGGGAAACTATAGACCACCACTTGCCTGCCCCTCTCCTCCAAGCTTAACCTACCTAGCTTCTACTGCTGCCAACACATCCATCAGCTCTCCATCTCCTCCAATCTCCCTCTCCTCCCCATCTCCTCCAACCTTCACAAGGTAATCTGCAATAATCTCCTCCCCCTCCTCTAAGAAATCATCATCCCCATCAGAATCCTCATTCCCATCCTCCTCTGACTCCTCATCCCCTAATGTTGTCACCTCCTCTAGGAGCACTACCTCCTCTGCAAGATCTATGAACTGCGTAGGACGCCACATCTGCCACCAAGTATCATAGGTAGGAGTAGTCCCTACATCCCTAACCTCATTCCGCCAATCCCATATCAACAGCTCCAAAGCCATAAAATCCTCTAAAGCAACTCAGGGCTATATGGCCGAGGGCTATATGGCCGAGGGCCAACAATGTGCATCTTGATGGGTCCGTGCAAAAATTGCCATTGGCTATAGAAGATCCTGCCATAGCCCAAACTACCCCATAACTTGTGACGGTAGATACATATCAATAGTATGGTCACCCTGAACTATCAGGTAGCACTGCTGGAATGTGTAGGGAATATGAACATCATCATCTAGCCAGGGCTCCACTCAGATGTAGGGTCACCAGGTAACCCGAATCATGTCATCTAAAACTCATCTCCAATATCAAACTTGCTCGGTGTATGTATACTCTATATCATGATACAAAAAAACATAGGCCTTAAAATGATGACGATAGTACCCACATCTCAACCGATTGATCAGAATATGCTCCCAAATCCATACATGAAGCAAAGTAACTCTAGCTGATAGAGCTGAATCACAATGATAAACAACTATATGCATCTCATGATAAAGTTGCACTAACATCATCAGTCCCCAAGCATACACTGTCTCATGTTGGACCATCCGCTCAATGACCTCCCCCCATCTAACCAGAAATCCCCTGCCTCTCCTATCTGGCATCACTACACCCCTGATCAATGCACATAGGAATAAAGAAAGTGATCTGCACCCCCTCATAGCTCATCTCCCTCTTGTCCATTGATAAAACAATATGATCGTGACCAAATACTCTAATTAAGGCCCTCTATCCCCTCCTCATGTCATATGTCACCTACTGACCATGAATTGGTATCTTGAGGATGCGTAAACATCATTAAGAGTATGGTGATCTCACCAGTAGCAAGCAAAAATGAACAAGTCTCTGGGCGATATCGCTCTACGCTAATCATAATCAAAGCTCTATGAGCTTGCAGCACTGGCATAGATGCAGTTATCAAAAGCCCTAACCTCATTAGTCAAGCCCGGGTGGCATCATCGAAGTGATCAAATAACTCCATCACAACCGGCACGTGTTGCTTCCATGAGGACACTATAAATGACCTCGTATCCTGCATACACAAATTTCTTGTTAAAACCTACATATTCTTCCAAAATCCACCCTCTTCTTTTACTATTGAAAGCTAAAACACTTTTGGTGCCACAACAAGCAACCTTTTGCGCCAATCCTAAAATTGGTGCTACTCTTCCCTTGCATGTTGCTAATCTAAAAGATAGCGCCACTGCACCGCCTTTTTTGTGCTATGCCATAATATAGTGCCACAATACCATTTGGTGCCAATTTGTGAAATGGCACCACTATTCCAAAAAGTGTTGATCCAAAGGATCGTGCTAATACCCAACAAAGTGCCAATCCTAAGGATGGCATTGCTTAACAATATAGCACTAATCTATAAGTTAGCGCTATCCCTAGACCAATTTAGCGCCAATGCGTGAAATTTCTACCTAGTGCAACATTGCACTAAAATAGAGGATGGTGCTAAAATGATAAGCATTTGTCACCAATCTACCCCTTTTCCACCCTAACAAATAGCACCAAACCAGAGGATAGCGCTAATCCTCTCCCCTCTTTGCACTGCACAATCTTGTGATAGCACCAAAATCCCAATTCCTGAAATAAAAAATGCAATAAAATTAAAAAATGACAAAGCTAGGGTTAAGGCCTACCTAGGGTCTAGCCTCTGGTGCCCGGCCTTACACTTAAAAATGCTCAAAAATGTGTGTGTATCATGGGAACATGGGATTGCGGTCCGTCATCTTCTCTTCACTCCTTTTTCTCAGTGACTCAATGTGTGCAAATGTGGCACTCTTAGGGCCCACCATTCTAAATATAGTAGGCCATGTCATCCCTCCATGTAGTTTTTTCTCCCCTAGGGTGCAAATCACAACCGTTTTATCCCATTCTTCTTCCTATCAACCCAATTTCCTATCCATTATCCAAATTTCACTTTTGTTACGTCCTTTTGAGAGATCGCCTGAATTTTTTTTATTTTTCACTGACCTATTGAGGGGGCATCCCTCACTCATTCCACTCCTTCCCAGTAGCTAGGGCATATTTTTCTTTGACCTGACACCACTTCCCTGCGAGGTCCTCACGCCACGTCAAAGAGGGGCAAATGTAGACACCTAAAAATGTCCTCATCATCAAATCGACTCCCAACCTCCCTAAACATACCTATTTCCCTTCTAAACAATTAATTAAATTTTTATTTAATTAATTATCCCTTCATCACCTAATTTTTCATCATTCTATCTCCAACAATTGGATTAATTTGATTAATTCAAAAGTCCAACTTTAGCCTATTAATTAAATAAATATACAATATTTATTTGGTTAATTCCCCTTGTCCACTAAACCCAATTAATTAGTTAAATCATGTTTAACTAATTAATTCAGCCTATTAATCAACCTATCCCTACCCTAGTTAATTAAATATCTATTATTTAATTACCTAGCCTATCCTACATGACCCTAGACCTAGGATTAAGTAAATAAAACCTTATTTAATTAATCTAAACCTCCCATTAACCTATTCCCTAATTTTTTCCAGCCATATTAATTAGGCTAATCACCCCAATTAAAATGGCCAAACCTTGATTAACACCCTTCCCCACATCTCACAAATAAAAAATTGATTTTCATGCCACATAAATCAATTTTTAATACACATTTGTCATAATCCTGATTTAATACCTCTTACACCCCTTACACATGTCATAACTCATTAATATCCACTCTTCCCCAAATGAATTTTAAATTTATTTTACCCTTCCCCATGTGAATTTTTAATTCACAAATAATCCATTACACTCCACCTCATTTATGAACCCCTCTTCCCAAGATGAATTAAAAATTCATCTTTTATTCCTAGCCCTCCATTCTCCAAGATGAAATCTAGGACCTCCACATCATCTTCATCCTCCACCATTGATCTCTCAAACCAATCTCAACCATTGGATCAAAATCTCTCCAAAATGCCTATAAATACAACATCTTCCAAGCCATTTTATCATCCAATTTCTAAATAATGTTATCATACCAAAAATTCTCTTGAGCTAGTTTGTGAGTTGCATTTAGATTGAGCATTTCACATGGAATCTATTATCTAGGGTATATCTAGGAGCTCTTGGGTGCATGCTTCTACTACCCTATCTTGGATTGGTGAATTTTAGTGAGGTATAAGGCTTATTTTATACTTTTATTTTGTGTTTTTCATCTCATTTTGTTTTTACTAATCACAATTATATCATCTACATAAATGTCAATAAAAAGGATTTGATCTTTGCTTACCTTGATATACAAGTTACTATCACAGACTCTTTACTGAATCCCTGCTGCAACAAATACCTGTCCAATCTTGCATACCAAGCTCTAGGAGCTTTCTTCAGACCATACAATGCCTTCTTCAATCTATATACCATGTCTGGTTTGTCTAATAACTAAAATCCATCTAATTTCTCTATATATACTTCCTCTTCCAACTCACCATTTATAAAGACAGACTTCACATCCATTTGGTACACTTTGAAATCTTTGTGTGCTGGATAAGCTAGAAATAATCTGATAGCTTCTAGTCTTGCCACCAGAGAAAAAGTTTCTTCATAATCTATTCCTTCTACTTGTGAGTAGTCTTTGCATACAAGTCTAGCTTTGTTTCTTACAACTTCTCCAATCTCATTCAATTTATTCCTGAAAACCCACTTTGTTCCAATCACATTCTTATCTGCAGGCCTAAGAACAAGTTCCCAAGTCTTGTTCTTTTCAATTTGCATCAATTTTTCTTCCATTGTCTTCACCCAGTATTCATCTTTACATGCTTCAAAAACTGTCTTAGGTTCAACCTTTGAAATGAAGTAGAGATTTTCTTGTTCTTCTACAACACCTCTTCTTGTCAATATTCCTTTCCTATTGTCACTAATGATTTGATCTTTAGAATGACTTCTTTGCACATACTTGGGGGTTTTAGGAACTCTTTCCAAATCTTCTTGTTCTTCAAATTAAGCTTCTTCTTTTGGAACAGTTTGCACTTCAATTTGAACTTCCTTGTCCTTTTCTCCAACTTTCTCTGAATTAGCAGATCCATCTGACTTGTATCCATTCGGCTCTGAGACTTTTTGAATATCTTCATCTACCTTCACTTTTACACTTTCAATAATCTTCCTCAATCTTTTGTTATAGCACTAGTAAGATTTTCTTTAAGTAGAGTACCCAAGGAATATGTCTTCATCACATCTAGAATCAAACTTTCCTAATTCTTCATCTCATCTAATATAACATTTGCTTCTAAAAACTTTGAAATACTTGACAGTAGGAATTCTTCCATACCACAACTCATAAGGTGTCGTTTTTCCATTTTCTTTGACTTGTACTCTATTATGAATGTAGACACAGTATGAATAGCTTCTTTCCAATAAACTTCTAGAAGGTCAACTTCTTTGATCATTATTCTAGCAGCTTATTAAACTATTCTATTCTTTATTTCAACTACTCCATTTTGCTGAGTTTTGGGGGTAGATAATTGTCTCTTTATCCCATGTTCTTCACAAAAAGTATTGAATTCATTTGAAGTAAACTCACCACCTCTGTCATATCTCAGACACTTGATTCTCAAATCCATTTCATTTTCAACCATTGCTTTAAATGCCTTGAACTTGTCTAGGGCCTCTAATTTTTCTTTAAGGAATTTAACCCAAGTCATTCTTGAATAATCATCAATAAGAAGCATAAAATACATGTCACCTTGTAGAATTCTTATTCATGTAGGACCACATAGGTCTGTATGCACCAGCTCCAATAGATTAATAGAGGATTGTTCCTTGCTCTTGAAACTTATCTTTGTTTGCTTCCAAAACTGACATTCTTTACAGATGGCATTAGCAGGTTTCACAATCTTGGGTAGGTATCTTATAGCTTGAGATGAGCTTATTCTCACCACATTATAATATTTAATATGACACATTCTCCTATGCCATATCCAACATTCATTTATCTGAGCCAACAAAGAATAATTGTCAGTACCTTTCAAATGATAAACATTACCGTGAGTCTTCTTAACAACAACAATTAATGTTCTAGATCTTTTTCTTATCTCACATCCATTGTCTTTAAATATTAGATTATATCATTTGTCACACATCTGTCCCACACTTAGAAGATTATGCTTCAAGTCTTTGACATAAAGAACATCATCTATGTAATGCTTGCCATCAAAAGTAATTGACCCTTTTCCACAGATCTTACCAGCCACATCATCACCAAATCTAACTAGTCCTCCATCATACCTTTCCAATTTGGAAAACTTACTTTATCCCTAGTCATGTGATTTGAACATCTATTGTCAATGACCCATTCATCCTTTTCCTCTTTAGCATGAAATGTAGATATCTCATTTTCTTCTTCCAAACTTCCTTCCTTCACATAGCTTGCAAGATTAGCAAAAATAGGTTTTTATATTAGTGCAATAAACAAGCATTCACTACCATTACCATCTTTAGAATTAGGTTCATCATTAGTTATACCATCATCATCTCTGACATAGTAACTCTTTCTTTCCATCTTACCTTTTCTTTCATTATTTTTGATCTTCATAGTTCCGTCAGGACATCTTGAAGCATAGTGACCAATTTTACCACAATTGAAACATTTGAAAGGTAACTTACCTTTGAATTTTCCACTACCTCTCTTCATTCTTCTTGCAAATTTTGCCTCAAGTTCATCGAGGTCTTCTTCATCTAACTCCATAGCATATTTATCTGATCTAGCAGTCTTTTCTTCCTTGGCCTTAAAGGTACTCTCAATTTTCACAGGGCCATCAGTAGCACCAAATTATCTCATTTCAAAGATAGTCAGTTTACCAAGAACTTATCTTTTGAAATGTAACTTGTTATGTTCTCATCTTCAGACATTCGTATAGTTTCATATCTGGTCTTCAAGTTTTGTAGCTTGGCCTTCTTGATAGATGCATCACCTTCATAGATAATTTTCAACTTTTCCCAGATCTCATGAGTAGTTTCCAAATCCACAACTTTTTCCATTTCAGTGTTAGATAAAGCATTTAGTAGAGCCTTTTTAGCTTTGCCATTAATCTCATAGGCCCTGATCTCACTTGCAGTCCTCAGACCACCATTAGGCATTTTATATTCATCTTCAACTATTTTCTAGACACTAAAACCAATGGAAACAAGATAAATTTGCATTCATACCTTCCAGAAGCCATAGTTAGATCCATCAAACTAAGGAATGTCTTTGTATGCCATCCCAGATCTACCTTAAGCTGTTAGGATTTCTTCCAAGGAACCAAGCTCTGATACCAATTGTTGAAGGCACAAGACAACTGAGATGGGGGGTGAATCAGTTGTATCAAAAACTTTAACTCTTCTTGAACAATATCACATTCACATTCACTTACTTTAACCTCTTTATCTATTATGAAGATTAAACATGAAGTGTAAAAACAAAACTTAAACACATCAACACCATAAACACATGGACACCATATTTTTAAATGGAAAACCCTAAAAGGGAAAAACCACGGTGAGTGTTATCTCACAATATAATGTAGTAACAATACCAAATAAAAAAGAGGCTCACTGCCCAATGACTCACTATCCAAAGAAATGCTCACTACAAATAGGGCTCACTACCATGGGGTGGTTCACTGCCAAGTGTTGGCTCATTGCCGAGGGTTGGCTCACTCCTGAGGGTTGGCTCACTGCCGAGGGGTGGCTCACTACCATGAACTGATATAATGGCATCTACAACATGCCTGAGTTTAGTTCTATTGAAGCATAATACAAACTCCTTCCTTTCCCTTACAACACACACACTCTCTCATCTTTGCATCCCTACCTCGACACACAAATTCATTACATATATTTATACCAATCATCAACCTTGGAACACACATCAAGGTCAGAAATACAATATACAACCATTGGAACAATCTCCAAGGTTGGAAAACATACATAATTCAAATTAGGTTTGGACCTAAACAAACTTGTTAATCAAATGAATTAAATAAAAATACTTCATGGCTTAGCTTGGACCCAAATACATCTTTACACACTTCAAAATGCTTCTACAATCCACTAAACACATCCCCAAAGAGTGTTTGCATCAAAGTCAGCCAATCTTGTGCAAACACCAAGAATACTTAGACACATGCTTCCAAGAACTTCATCATATCTTGTAGATCAAGTACATGCCTTTAATAGAATCTGGAGACATCCACTAACAACATAAAATCACTTGGGAGATAACAAATCCAACTGCAACAGATCTCACTTGAAGACAACAAATATCACTTGAAGATAGATCACAGACTGCTCACAACAAACATCGTCGAACTCTGCTAAACAATAACTTGATTTCTAGAGCACCAAATCACAAAACCTTTGGAATGAAGATAGCTATGGACCTTATAATCATATGCCCAAAACCACAAGACCAAAATCCAAACTATGGAGAAATGCGGAGCAAAATACTTTCTCCCTATCACACTACAAATGCTACTAGGTACAGTCTTCAAACTGGTGAATAGAACTTCTACTGCACAATGATTTAGACCACCAAATTCTAGATTTAACATCTTCAAACACTTATTTGAAACATATCCAAAACTCACACTCTGGTCTTCAACACAGAAGAAATGCGGAGCAAAAGCTTAAACAATGTTCTATAAGTCAGAATACATCTTCACAACTTTGTCTTCATTATGAACCAAATTTTCTCAAAAGCATTTGGATACTCAATATTAGGAACATATTCTTATCATCTTCAGCACTTATACAACACAATACAAAGAAACTAACTCATCATAATCAAGTAACAAAACAAGAGCATAGTTGACACTAATGACAACAAAAACATGTTGACATCAATGACAATGCCGATTAGCACATACTTGCAACACTTTCCCCTAATGAATCCACAAACAACTTCATCCTAATATCCTCATCTTCAATTTCATACTTATCAGTCACATTGATGAATCTCCTCTAGTGTTCTTCACCAATGATAGTATTATTTCCTTAAAATTTAGGAACCTTACCCTGATCTCATTTGGCATTGGATTGGGGTAATATGAGATACCATAGAATTCCAACTATCTATATCATTCCATTCCCAAGGGATGCCTTGGTGGTGGGAATCTTCGAGCATGCCTCCTATTAGGAACTCCTATATTTTGTTGGTTATGTTGTTGATTTGTTGCATGATGATTAGGAACATTATGATGTTGAGGTTAGTTTTACTATTGAGCATTTTGTACAATCTAATCTTCTTGCAAATCAATTCAAGCTTGTAATTCCCTCTATCTCTTCCTAAGGTGATCAAGAAGATCCAAACTTTCATCAATTTCTCTTTCCCTACACCCATTTTCTAATTGTTTAGTAGCATTGGAATTATGGAAAGAAGCATCATGTTTAAGTTCAACCTCATGTGAAGAGGTAGGGGAATTAGGATGTGATCTGACTCTTGTAGATCTTATATTTGAGGCATTCAAATCTCCATAGTATGCCTCTTGGGATATGCTTATGTCCCCTCTAATCATGTTCATTGAATTCCTTGGCATATCATATTCATGTCTATGGTTTCTTCTACTAGATCTAATTGTTTTATCTCTACAATCATCTTAAGTATAGGGATATTGATCAAAATGCACATCATCTCTTTGAAAAGTGTATTTAGAAGACATACCTTTGTTAGACTTAGGGCACACAACTGAGAAGGGGGGGTGAATCAGTTGTGCGAAACTTTCTCAAATTAAACACTTAAATCTTCTTTAGTGATTAGAAGAATATTAATCATGAACCATAATGCATTCAAATCAAAAGCAAAAACATATCAACACATAAGACACCAAGATTTTGACGTGGAAAACCTAGTTAAGGGAAAAACCACGGGGTGATTAACCCAAGAATGTATTCTCTGTTAGAAGAATAGAAAGAACAAAATGGCACATCCCAATTATGGCTTACTGCCTGAGCACACTGCTCATAAGAGGTTCACTACCTGCAAGAGACACACTGTCTACAAAGAAATAAGTATCACCTTCATGAATTGGAGAATAGCATCTTCACCATGCTTGAATCAGTTCCATTTAAGCCCAATACTTCTGCTCTACCTTTCACACTTCTCTTCGCTACCACACACTCATCACTGCAAGACACATTTGAAAATGACTTCACAATCCCTTATTTATACAAGGCATCAACTTAGGAACAATCATCTAAGTCAGAAAACACCTACAAGAACATCCGTAAGACGTGTAATACATCTGGTCAGCCAGTCTCAAGAAGAACACCATTATCCGGTGGTTATTCTTCAAATGCAAACTCTAACTTCAATGCGGACCACCATCATGAACTGGACATGATCCAATGATCATCATAACCTTCACTAAATCACCAAGAACATCCGCACTTCATCATCCTACTGGAATTCTTCTCTCCTTCATCTAGAGCTTCAAGAACATAGTCTGTCATCACTGTCACAAATGAATAGGCTCTTCTGGACCTTCAAACCATGAACCAATCTATTTGATACTTCATAGGAACATCCTCAACACTCCCTCAAATCTGCAGAATGAGATAATGAAATTCCGGATCTCACCAGACCTATCTGTGGCACTCTATCACCTCTGAACACCTACTAGAACTGGTTCTACTTGAGCAACCATAACTTCTTTAGATCTTCATGCGGACCTCTAAAAAATTGACTGGAGCATCTCAAGACTTATATCTACAAACCCTTTAAACTGCATCCTCTGATCCTCAACCTATTGAGGACTTTTACCTTCTTGTCATCACTGTTCTTCATTGTTCCTGATTGAGACTAATTTTCTCAATATCCTTAGCACATAGCTCATCTAATCCTTCTCATTAATGCAACATGAGTATGTTGACATCAATGACAACACCAGTTAGGCCCATACTTGCAACAATCTCCCCCTTTGTCATTGATGGCAACATATGATGTGAAAAACCATCAAGACAAGAACTTCTCCTTGCTGTCACAACTCCCCCTAACAGCAACAACTATTCACATGTCTTCTCTTCCTTTATTGCTCCCCCTTTGATCAACAACCACTTATTTTTCACATGTCTTCTCTCCCCCTTTGACATCAATGGCAAAGGGCTCATACTTGCAACTCCATTACTTCATAACATTCCAGCTACTCCCCCTCAGTAGCAACTCTCTATCATTAATCCATATCACAAGATATGACTGTGATATCCACTGAATTGATGCACATCAGTGCATCCTAGTTCATCATCGGAAGGCCAATAACTGCTAACTTCTCCCTGAGATACTCAAAAGAGTCCTTGGGAAGAGGTTTAGTAAAGATATCTGCAATCTGATCCTTGGAGGGCACATACTCTAATCTAACTTCATCCTTGTTCACTTGCTCTCTCAAAAAGTGAAACTTGATAGATATATGCTTAGTCTTATTATGCAACACCGGATTCTTAGAAATATTTATTGCACTTGAATTATCACAAAAAATTGTGATAGGCTCCTCATATTCTACTTTAATATCTCTTAGCATCTGCTTCATCCACAAAACTTGAGTGCAACTACCTGCTGCTGCAATGTATTCTGCTTCAGTTGTAGACAGGGATATTGTCTCTTGTTTCTTGCTTAGCCAAGAAACCAATCTTTTTCCCAAAAAGAATGCTCCACCACTGGTACTCTTCCTATCATCCACATCTCCTACCCAATCTGCATCTGTATATGCATGAAGAGAAAAATTGTGATCTCTAGGATACCACAGACCATACTCAACTGTTCCTTTTAGGTACCTAAAAATTCTTTTGATTGCCATGACATGGGATTCTCTGGGATCAGCCTGGAATCTCGCAACAAGACCAACAGCCTGCATTATATCTGGTCTAGTTTGAGTGAGATACAATAATCCTCCAATCATTGATCTGTACTTTGTCTGATCTGCCTTAGGGGAGTCATCATCTTTGCTCAACTTACATCTAGTTGCCATGGGAATGTTCATTGGCTTTGAATCTTCCATTCCAAATTTCCTCAGCAATTCTTTCACATATTTGGTCTGAGAAATAAAGATTCCTTTCTTTGTCTAAGTAATTTGTAGACCCAAGAAGAAATTTATTTCACCGAGCATTGACATCTCAAACTCATTTTTCATTTGATTTGCAAAGGTTTTACACATACTATCTCTTCCTCCAAAGATGATATCATCAACAAATACTTCAACAATCAAGATGTTTTCATGGTCAATTTTGAAATATAAGTTACTGTCAATAGTACCTTTGTTGAAACCAATTTTTAAAAGATGTTTGTCCAATCTTTCATACCATGCTCTTGGGGCTTGCTTTAGTCCATACAGTGCCTTCTTTAATTTACAGACCATATCACCATGCTCAGATAATTGAAATCCATCCGGTTGTTCAATGTACACTTCTTCTTCTAAGTCACCATTCAAGAAGGCAGATTTGGCATCCATCTGATACACCTTGAAATCCTTGAAGGTAGCAAATGCAAGAAATAATCTGACTACTTCAATTCTTGCCACCAGAGCAAAGGTTTCTTCAAAATCAATTCCTTCTATTTGAGAGTAGCCTTTGCAGACCAATCTGGCTTTATTTCTGATTATTTCACCAACTTCATTTAGTTTGTTCTGGAAGACCCATTTGGTTCCAATCACATTCTTGTTTCTAGGTTTGGGAACAAGATCCCAAGTGTGATTTTTCTCAATTTGCATCAACTCTTCCTCCATTGCTTTGGTCTAGTTTTCATCATTGTAGGCTTCATTTATTGTCTTAGGTTCAATCTTTGAAATCAAACAATATTCATCTAAATTTTGAGCAATTTTCCTTCTAGTTTGCACACCTTTGCTTTTGTCACCTATGATCTGATCTTTACAGTGGTTCAGTCTTACATACCTTGGAACTTTGGGAGTTTCTTGCACTTTTGCTTCTTGATCAGGCTCATTCAGACCTATCTCTTCTTCCTGATTTACCGGATCAGTCTGAATTTGACTTTTAGAAGAGGATTGAGCTCCTTGAACCACAACACCATTGTGATCATCGTCATCATATTCATAAAACCTTGAGGGTTTCTCTATTCCCTCATCAACCTTTACATTTGTACTTTCTATCATCTTTCTTAGTCTCTTGTTATAACATCGGTATGCTTTTCTTTGAGTAGAGTAACCCAAGAATATTCCTTCATCACTTCTAGCATCAAACTTACCTAAATCTTCATCTCTTTTGTTGTAACATTTGCTACCAAAGACTCTGAAATATCTTATAGTAGGAGTAATGCCAAACCAGAGTTCATAAGGGGTCTTACCAATATTGCTTCTGATTTGAACTCGATTCAAAGTATAGACTACAATGCTGACAACTTCTCTCCAATAGATCTAAGGAACATTTGCTTCCATCATCATAGTTCTAGATGCTTCCTGGATGGTCCAGTTCTTTCTCTCCACTACATTTTGCTGTGGAGTCCTTGGAGCAGACAACTGTCTCTTAATTCCATGTTTCTCACAGAATTCTATGAACTCACCAGATGTTAATTCTCCACCTCTATCAGACCTCAGACATTTCAACTTTATTCCTATTTCATTCTCCACCATAGCCTTGAATATTTTGAATTTCTCAAGAGCTTCTGATTTCTCCTTTAGAAAGGTTACCCACATCATCTGGGAATAGTCATCTATTAGTAGCATGAAATATCTATCACCTTGAATACTTCTAGTTCTTGCCAGACCACAAAGATCAGTGTGAACTAACTCCAATAATCTAGTAGAGGACAGTTCCTTGCTTTTGAATGTGACTCTGCTCAGCTTACCCAACTGACATTCCTTGAACAAGCTGTTAGTAGGTTTCACCAATTTTGGAAGATCTCTTACAGCCTGAGTATTGCTTATCTTGATGATATTATCAAAATTCACATGACACATCCTTCTATGCCATAACCAACTCTGATCAACTTGAACAAATAAGCAACTTGTACTAGTACCAACCAAGTGGAAGATATTACCTTTAGTTTGAGCACCGGATGCAATCTCTATTCCAGATCTTTCAAAGATATTGCATTTTCCATCCTTGAATCGGAGATCATAGCCTTTGTCCACCAACTATCCAACATTGAGAAAATTGTGCTTCAAACCTTCAACATACAGTACATTACCAATTTTATTTCTTCCATCAAAAGAAATAGTTCCTCTTCCTCTGATTCTACCAGCAGAATTATCACCAAACTTCACCACTTCTCCTTCATACCTTTCCAAGTCTATGAACTTATTTTTGTCACCTATCATGTGGTGAGAGCAAACACAGTCAATGACCCAATCATTCTTTTCTTCAACTTGGGCAGCCAGAGCTCTTTCTACAACTTTATGATTGATAGATACAGAGGATATTGGTTCTTCTTCCTTGATGGAAATAAACACCCATTCAATTCTGAATTTGTTTCCTATCTCTGATTCATCATCTATTACTCCTTCATTATCATCTTCTTCATGAACATAGTAACAATTCTTTTGGAACCTTGATCTGTTAGGATTTGGCTTTGAAAATCTTTCCAGACATCTTGAGGAAAAATGACCAATCTTATTGTAGTTAAAACACTTAAAAGGTAATTTTCCTTCATACTTATCAGATCCTCTTGGCAGTCTCTTTGCAATGAGGGCTTCAAGTTGAGCAGTTTCCACTTCTTCTTCTTCCAGGTCTTTTCTTGCTTTTTCATACCATGACAGTTTCCTTGATGAGTTCTCTCCTGGATCAAATCCTTGTTTACCTTTCACAGAGGCACTGGCTTTGAATGCAGATTCAATTTGGGGGGATCATCTCCAAACTCGGTCATTTCAAAAGCAACCAATTTACCAGCCAATTGGTCTCTTGTGACTGTTGTATGGGCTCTGAATTGATCAATGGCAGCAACCTTGATTTTGTAAGAGGCAGGAAGGGATCTGAGAATTTTACCAACAATCTCATTTTCATCCAAGACTCCACTAGAATTTCTAATTCCACAAACCAACTCATTCACTCTTAGCATAAAAGTGGTAATATTTTCATCATCTCTCATCTTCAATTTTTCAAATTTCCCTTTTAGACTCTGTAACCTTGCACATTTAACATATTCATCTCCTTCATGCAAAAGTTCTAGTTTAATCTAGATCTCATAGGCAGTTGGTAGGTCAATAACATTTGAGATCTTTGAGTCAGTTAATGCACTTAGAAGAGCCTCTTTGGTCCGCAAATTGTTTTCAGCATCTGTGATTTCATTTAGGGTTGTCGGACCACCTTGTGGAGGTACATACGCTTTTGTGACCATGGACTAGTACGCCATTCCCATACACTGCAAGTGACATTTCATGCGACCTTTCCAAAGAGAAAAGTTGGTTCCATCAAACTTCAGACTATCCTTTATGTATGACAACATCCTGGATCTCCTCAAGCAGTTAAGCTCCTTTTAGAGGAACTTAGCTCTGATACCAATTGTTAGACTTAGGGCACACAACTGAGAGGGGGGGATGAATCAGTTGTGCGAAACTTTCTCAAATTAAACACTTAAATCTTCTTTAGTGATTAGCAGAATATTAATCATAAACCATAATGCATTCAAATCAAAAGAAGAAACATATCAACACATAAGACACCAAGATTTTGACTTGGAAAACCTAGTTAAGGGAAAAACCACATGGTGATTAACCCAAGAATGTATTCTCTGTTAGAAGAATAGAAAGAACAAAATGGTACATGCCAATTACGGCTCACTGCCCAAGCACACTGCTCACAAGAGGCTCACTGCTTGCAAGAGACACACTGTCTACAAAGAAATAAGTATCACCTTCATGAATTGGAGAATAGCATCTTCACCATGCTTGAATCAGTTCCATTTAAGCCCAATACTTCTACTTTGCCTTTCATACTTCTCCTCGCTACCACACACTCATCACCGCAAGACACATTTGAAAATGTCTTCACAATCCCTTATTTATACAAGGCATCGACTTAGGAACAATCATCTAAGTTAGAAAACACCTACAAGAACATCTGCAAGATGTGTAATACATCCGGTCAGCCAGTCTCAAGAAGAACACCAATATCCAGTGGTTATTCTTCAAATGCAAACTCTAACTTCAATGCAGACCACCATCATGAACTGGACATGATCCAATGATCATCATAACCTTCCCTGAATCACTAAGAACATCCTCACTTCATCATCCTACTAGAATTCTTCTCTCCTTCATCTAGAGCTTCAAGAACACAGTATGTCATCACTATCACAAATGAATAGGCTCTTTTGGACCTTCAAACCATGAACCAATCTATTTGATACTTCACAGGAACATCCTCAACACTCCCTCAAATCTGCAAAATGGGATAATGAAATTCTGAATCTCACTGGACCTATCTGTGGCACTCTGTCACCTCTGAACACCTACCGGAACCGGGTCTACTTGAGAAACCATAACTTCTTCAGATCTTCATGCAAACCTCTGAAAACTTGACTGGAGCATCTCAAGACTTATATCTACAAACCCTTTAAACCACATCCTCTAATCCTCGACCTATTGAGGACTTTTACCTTCTTGTCATCACTGTTCTTCACTGTTCCTGATTGAGACTAATTTTCTCAATATGCTCAGCACACAACTCATCTAATCCTTCTCATTAATGCAACATGAGTATGTTGACATCAATGACAACACTGGTTAGGCCCATACTTGCAACAACCTTTGCTTGTAGATTTTTAGGGATTATACATCCTTCCTAAGTGTGCTACCATATCATCAGATTGTTGTAAACTATTTTCAAATGTTTACCTCTTTCCATATTTGATTCTTACTTTGAATTTTTGTGGGTTCAGCTAAATATGGTAACTACTTTTCTCTTGGGAAGAGAAGTTTTTCTTTACCAATAGAGAATTTAAAATAACAATCAAGAACTCAATTCTTCCCTAGAGATGGCACTAGTTTTGTTGGTGCATAAAGTTGAGAATCCTCAAATCCCTAAAGCCAATGATTTCTTGAGTGCTAGGGGTGTCAAACTCAAGACAAAGATTACAAACTTATACATAGGATGAGGCAACTAAGACGGCATTGATAAGGTGGGTAAGACCTTCTTTTGGCTCTGCTAGACCAAGGGGGTATTCCCTAAGGTGTATGAGAGAAAGGAATGATAGAATATGAAACTAAACCTTGAGTCAAACCATACCCAATGTGCAAGAAACTCCAATTTTATGTCACTAAGTATCATGTATGCTAGTTTGAATAATTCAAGGTATTGCACCTTAACATAACATATTTACAACCATGTAGATAGTCTAAAATATTGCTTTTCTAGCCTCTAATGTAGTAGCACATCTGGACATGAATGTAGGTAGAATAAATGACACAGATAAGGTTAAAGATTTAGGTTTTTTATTATATTTGAGTGTGTTGAAGAAAAAAAAAGGTTGGCAGATAATAGATTGGTGCCTATATCCAATTATGGTAGAAGTCTTTGTATATTAAATCAAAGGGGACACTACTATAATTAGATTTTGTTACCTAATTAAGGTAGAAACAAAGACAATAACTAACAGTTTATTGCATAAGCTAGGATCTACACAGAGAAATAGGCAACTATAAGATTGTAGACATAATCACAAGCATTCTTCAATAACCCATAAATATCCCACAATTTTCATACATTGACATGAAAGGGCACCTTACAAAAGCATTGCAAATATGTGATATAATTTATAACAATTAACCAATCATGAACAATATTCAAATTAGCAAATGTGATTCGGATATATTGATAGAATACCAAAAAATCATAGTATGTTCATGGAGACAATTTAAATGAAGTTCAACCTACACATTAGGTTTATTCTTTGAATATTATAATGTGGACTCTCATAGCCCTTGATAGAGAATCCAAAAAATATTACAATACAATTTCTCTAAAACCATTAACTAGAAGAAACCCTAGGTTTCATACAAGTTCTTATGTCCTTTTCAATTTTTCTCTACAACCAAAATGTTTTCCATCATTTGTAAATGAATACAAAATCTCTAAAATACTTTGTTGAATCCACAAGGAGCCTTGGAAGAAGGGATTTGATGTCTAAATATAAAATAGGGTGACCATGTCTTCCTGCATCATGACCACATGGTTGTACCTGAAAAACCTACATATTTGGATTGTTTTCCCATAGTCTAGTACAAAAAAATTATTATGGAAGGGTCCATAGTAGTGTTGGGACATATGTAGCTCACCTACCATGTCGTCAAGCTTCAAAATGATCATTAATGGTGGCCCTAAGAGTCACTGGAGTGTCTCATCGCATCTTGAGAAATACAAAAGTTCTTAGTATTTGGGCCAGAAAATGAAATCCCAAAAGAACCAAGAACACTAGAACATTTTTAAAAAAGTGCAAATTCTAAAATCCTAGAAGGATCTAGAAATGAGGACTTGGGTGCCTAGCTTTAGGGAAATGGAAAACCTAGAAGAACTTGGAGCACAGGGACATTAGGAAATGTTCCAATATCCACAAGAATCTTGAAATCCCCATGGGGCACCCCATGGGAAATGAGAAACTTGGAAGAACTTGGAACATAGGGACTTTCAAAAATGTTCCAATGCCCATAGAAAACCTGAAATTCCCAAAGTGACCAAAACACCCAAACGATGGTTCCACATGATGGAAAAAAGACAAACATAGCCCATATCTTTGAGGTCATCTGAAAGTATTAAGTTTTGACCCCTCAAATTGAGCATGGAAAATAGGGGGAACAAAAGGAGAACAGGAAACCCAAAAATTTCAAATTGAGCAAAATGCCCAAACAAAAGGCCAAATAGATGGAAGGGGGTGCCAATAACCATAGCCTTCGATTTCATCTAAAAATTCTATGTTTTGACCCTCTAAATTGAGCAAGGGGGAATGAAGTTTGAAAGGACATTAGAACCAGGAATATTCTGATGTGCTCAAAAAATCCAAAATTCCTAAAGTGCCAAAGCTCTTGAACGAAAGGTCCATTTGATGTTGGATGACACAAATAGCCACCATCTCCAACATCATTTGAAAGTTACAATTTTTGACCATCCAAATTGAGCAAGGGGGAATGGGGTCCTAGAAGAACATTGGAAACAAGTTTGTTCTAGGTTCCAACATGATCTGGAACTAGGAATGTTCCATATTACAATAGGATTTGGAACTTGGAACCCTACAGCCAAAAGCTAGGAAAAGACATGGAAAGAATAAAACAAAGGAATTTTATGGGATTTTTGGTAAGGATGATGCATGGACATGGCATGGAGAAGACAAATAGTCAAAAGAACACAAATTTACACTGAGGTAGGCCCACTAAAGATTTCTTATTTCAGTTATCAATAATGGGTGAAAAACTTTCTAGATGATAATGAGGCATAAAACAAGGGATATTTTGAAAAACAAATTAGGTACATGCCAATAGAATCATTCAAATTCTCATTGAGATATGCTACTGATCTTCCTTCTTTGTTTAATATTACTCCAATTACATTCCCACCAACATCATAGTCAACCTAAAATACCTTATTGAAATATAATAAATCTAACATTGGTTGTTCTATCTTTAGCAACTCAAAACTTATGTCTACTCCTAATTTCACTTGAATTCTTTCCTATCTCCGCTCTTTTTCTAGTTAGTGGTGATCAAATACCATTATAATTTTAGAGGAAATTACTATAGAAATTTGCCAAACCATGAAAGATCTTACCTCTCCAATATTTTCTAATGTACACCACTCATCAAATTCTCTCACTTTCTCTAGATCTATCTTCAAACCTTCAATTGAGATTACAAATCCCTATTAGAGTGAATAATTTATCTATTCAGTATAGCTTAAGTGTATTTAGGTTGATGAGGTTAGATAAAATATTGTCTAACTGAATGTGCAACCTTTTAGACACTTAAAGGTTACCTATTTGTTTGGTAAACTTCATGTGCATACCTTTTGAGGTTGGAAGACTTTCCATGTCACCTCAAAAGGCACTTTGTAGTCATCCAACACTTGTCACACATGGTTGTTGATTTGTACATTCCAAGTGATCTAAAGGTTGACACTTATAGGACACTTGTCTACATGCATGTGCCACATCATGGTGTACTTGTCAATCCACATGCAAGGTGGATTGCCTCACTCATGCCTATATAATAAGGCATTATGGACATTTTTATTTAGCTTTTGTGAATATCAATATTGGCTTATATGTGCAATGTTGCTTTGTGGAAATATTCTCAATTTTACTACTTGATCTTGGTTATTATTTCAAACATGGTATCAGAGCAATACTGGTAAAATGATTCTCAATTTGAGTGAGTTCTACATTTATCCCTTACAAGAGTTCATTCTGGAGCCAAACGAATCACACCGTTGCGTTCAAAAGGCCCGAGATAGTCAAGGTGACCATTCGAATGACATTTTTTGGTAAAGTGATTTTTTTTTAAAATTTGGGTTTGTAAGGCCTCAAAATCATTTTTTTTGCCAAAAACACACACAAAAAAATTAGCAGAGGGCAAATTTTGCCCTTGCCACTAATCAAAATTTGTTTTTGCCCAAATATTGTAAAAAAATTGAATTTGTTTGATGAGGGAACTTTGGCTCCCTACAAATTTATCTATTTTCATGTTTTTGGGGTTGAGATTTTGGTTCGAGACCCTATCCTTGGCACTCAACAGGTCCTTGTCAGCCTCTATTCTATTTTCCATCCAAGAAAAGTAAAGCATCAGTGAACTCTCATTTCAGCACACGAAGATTGTGGTTTGAAGTCTCCTTTGTTGATTTGTTTGGTTGTTGGTTCCAAGGTTGCAGATCTTCAGCACCCTCGATAGACCAAGATCTACATTTGATAGAAGGCTGACTACATCTCTGGTCGATATCACATTGGTGTTGTTGTTGGGGTTCTCTTCTTCTGACTAGGTCTTCGTTGCATTGTGCATGGTTTTTCTTTTTTGGTCACCCTTCAAAGGCTTCCATTAAGTTTTCCATATCCACAAACTACCTACAATTTTTTACACTTTGGTCAACATTTTCATTGGCAGCAACCTCTTTGTGGAAGATAATTATGGCCCTTCTTTTGGCTTGTGTGGTATTCTAGCCCTGCTTGGATGCTTCTTCTCTTTGTGCATGCCCTTCTCTCTTTTGGTTCGGGCTCTTAATGCCATTTTCTTACAAATCGACATCTTTTCATCATTTTCTTGTAGATCAACGTCTTTTCATTATTTACTTGTGGGTTGACGGCTCTACATTATTTATTGATTGTCATCACAGGCTGCTGTTGTTTCATTGGCAACCCTCACTGACATCCAGGTCGATGTCTCCTTTTGGGTAAAATTCTTGTCTTTATCGACCTCTCTATGTGGCCTTTTATGGTTACAAAATATTAACATGTGTTTTTCAACACTTTGCATGCACTTTTAAACTGCCTTAACTCTAGAGGGTTTTCAAATATATTGTAAACTATTTAAACTTTCTTTGTAAACAATTACTTTTATTGTTACAAATTTTAGTTTAATATTTATTGCTACCTTTCCATGTTAAAGTTAATGTAACCTTTAATGTTACATTGTAGCAAAATTATATATTGTACACTGCTAGTGGTTAGCTAGCCCTTTTTTTGCAACCACTAGCACTATTTGTAAATGCAAAAGACATTTTTTTGCCAAAGAGATCCATCGGGCCCCTTTCAAAGTGCCTATAGTAGGTATTTTTTCAAATTATCATAACTTGCAAACCATTTAATGGTTTCTTGCAAATTTGTAGTCAACGGAAAGGTATTTCCATTTACTTCGTTTCGGTGAAGTCAAACTAATTTTTTTTTGCATTTTTTCATGTTTTCTAAACTTTGAAGCTAATTTAAGCAAACATTTCAATGAAGCATAATGTTTTCCCAAGACATCAAAATTTCACAATTAAATGTTTTTCAAATTGCTCAGAATTTTGCAAGGACTTCATTAGTGTAGGTAAAATTTAGATTTCGTTAGCCATTGTTTCAAAAATTTGTAAAAATCTCTGTGTGTTATAAACAGATGATTTGACTTCCAAACTTGCATAAATTGTAATTTTTCACTTGTATTTTTTCTAGGGGGGTTCTTGAAAATCAATATAATTTCAGGTGGGTTATCAAGTGTTTAAATTTACAACATGGATATAATTCTAATGCCATTCAACTTCCATGAATGGAAGTAGAAAATGGAGATAAAAATCAAACAATTAGGATTATATAGAGCCATATTGGGTTTAGAAACTAAACCCACATCTGCATCAGAAAAATGAAAGTAGTTTAATTGCATGGATGAAGCTTATGGAACACTATGTATTGTTATATCTCAGGATCTTCTCTTTCATCTTAATTCTGCAACAAAACCTAATGATGTATGGACAAAACTAGATAGTTTGTTCAAGAAATAGGATGTTATGTGGGGTCATCATATTGAAGAATCTACATGTTTTAAAAAGAGAGAAGATGAGTACAAGAGAATCATTAAACAAAAAGAACTTGAAAATTCACAACTCAAGGCTTGTCTTTCTTCTTCTCCATTAATGCTAGAATCATCAAAAGGAAAAGCACTATGTGCCTCTACAGTCTCTAAATCTCAGTGATGGGTTCTTGATTCTGGTGCATCACATCATATGGCATCTAATCCACTTTTATTTTCATCACTACACCAAACATCTACAATAAGGATATTGGTTGCAAACAATTCTTTAATGGAAGTTTGTGGGAAAGGCAATATTAAAATAGCATCTAGTTGTATTAAAGATGTTCTCTTTGTTCCAGAATTAAGATACAACCTACTTTCCATCTACCAAATCACCAACAGTGGATCAGGAAAAATAGTTGAATTCAATTTAGAATTAGTTATGATAGGAGAATTGTGCAGAGAACTTGTTGCAGTTGTGAAAGTTGACACCTTTTCACACTTTGCACCTGATGACGAAGACTCTACAGTTCACACTCTAGCTTTTAGTGTGGATACATCATCGAAGGATCAAATTGGTCAATTAAACCTCACAATTCTTCAACCAACTAAGTTACCCACTCCTCCTTCACCTGTTACTTCATAAGAGGCTTCTTCAGATTTACAGCAAGATATTGTCACTCCATCCCTTGAGTCTGTTCTTATTCCACCAGTGGTTTCACAATAGCTTTGAGAGATTTCATTGCAGTCATTGAATTATGTGCAGCATTCAGAAATCCCCTTTTTTCTTCTCCCTTGGGAAGATATCATGTACCTATCTACAGTTCTTCTCCTTCCATAGGGAAGGCATGTTGTTCAACTTTTAGGCATCACTTTTAGCATTTGTCTTCAAGCTTCAGTCAACACTTAAGGACCAATCATCTTATGAGGGGCTTTCTAGTCTCTATATTTCTCTCTTTTGGGGGAAACACTTCATGTGTATTTGTAGAAGTATTCCTTGGGGGTCATGCTAAATCCTTTTTCTACCTACTTGTATATATCTCTCTTTTTGGAGGAAAGTTTTTTCCCACTGGGTTTTCTGATGAAGGGGGTAAATCATAAAACACACAAAAATAGAAATTGTACACAGAAAATAGAATTTTCTTTATTGATTTGGACAACTTATTACATTACAAAAGCTCAAATACAATCAGAGGAATCAACCCTCCACAGGCTGCAACACATTGCAGCTTCCTATCACAAGACTCTAGAATCATCAGCCTTCTATAACCCCAAATCAGCTAGGGTTTTTATTTTCACACTTATTCTCGACTCTACACTTTCCCCCTTAACTCTACTACTGCCACAAGTTCCCAAAAATGTTTATTAATAGCCTTTTTGGTAGCCAACAACCTAATTTCAAAATTTGCATCTCCCTCCAAAAATAGGTCAACTTCTGTGAGCCATAACTTTTGATCCGGGTGTCCGATTGACAAACCGTTTTATGCGTTGGAAAGCTCGTAGAGTGCTCTACATGCTAAAAACTTGATCCATAGGTTCTAGCCATTTTTGAGCCTTTATGGGACCATTTAGTGCCTCAAACATGAGTTTGAATGATTTTTAGGCATTTTTCAAGAAACGGAAACTTAAATATCTTTTAGCTCACAAATGATCTTTACGTGATTCCTTCACCAAAGGTCTTATTTTTTAGTTATGAAGCTTCCTGTAAATTTTCACTTCAATCCATGCCCAAATGCAAACTTTCTAAAAATAACAGGTTGCTATTTTTAGCAGTTTGAAAAAACTGAAAGTTCTACATCATTATTCAAGCGATTATGGAACCAGAACCACAAATTTTGAAAAGAAATGGAAAGAACATAAAAAATTTTGAAACACATATTTTTTGGGTGATGCAAGATTTCCCTTACACCACTAGATGCTCCTACATCAGACACCCAGAGTAATTTAAGAAGTGACCCTGTCACATCTCAAGTGTTTGTGTGAGGAAAACCCAAATGGTTTGTTAGCACCTAGATTTCCACCCTTTGTTGCAGTTGTAAAACTTCAGCAATCTGGAATAACATGGGAATGATCTCGAAGTGTGGGACCTTGCGAATTGAGATTAGACCTCCGGGGAACACCGGCTTCCTCTTTCTAAGCCTACTGCTTAGAGATATGCATCTAAACCTAGTGCTAATGCTTGCTAGGAAAAGGGGTCAGAAGGAATGCTGAAATGAAATAAAAAGAAAGTGATACACCAAATTTAAATGTGTTTGGCTACAACTAAATCGACACAGTAATAATCTCACAGCTAGAAAGACTTACACAGACTCATATTAATCCTAACAGAGGTCAAGATAGAATAATGGAGGAATGAAAGGGACCATTATCCACAATACACAACCTACACTAATCTAAAGAGTAGACATAGTGCTAAAAATAATAGAAAAGAGGCAAAAATTACCAGTTTCTATTGATTATAGAAGCCAAGTAGCCATTACAAAAATAGCCCAGAAGAACAACCAACAACAATACATTTGTTTTACATGTATATATAACATTTCATTTGACCTCAGTCGGTTACAAAACAAATCATTCTATGGACATAGTCAGGAAAATATCTCTGCTAAAGGGATGTCCATCTGCCTGAAGTTATGGCATAAAAGATCTAAAAATAGAGCAGATGAAAGATATTTTTCATCTTTAATGTGGTATGTAGAGTCATCAATTTGTAACAATGAATGCAACAAATATCTTCAGTTGTATATGTAACTATCACTACTGAAACATCATGTTGGCCAAGCATGCAATGCCAAATCTAAAATTTGAAAGTGAAAATATCCTACTCAAAGTCTGCCAGATGAAAGAGGAGGCAAAAACAAGCACTTTTTCCTTTTGTAGCATGTCAAAATTTGCCAGAATGGAGGAGATATGGGCAGTCAAAGCTGTGGTCAACTGTGTGTATATATCACTTTGCATCTACACTTGTATCGGCCTCTGAACTTTCCTTTGAATCTACCTTTACATATGCAAAGTACCTTGTATGTATCGGGTTGTCAGGGAAAGTTCCAGGTTAGCTGCCGATATGCAAAGTTTCACCGATGTGTCTTTGCATGTGACCCCTTGTATGTTGGATTGTATATGCAATCATACAATTGCATATACATTCATCTTTGCATCTATGGGCCACACCCTTTGTATCTTGACTTTGTAACTAGCCTTTGTATGTAGAAACATACAAGCGAACATACAAACAAAGAAACATACCATCGCTTGTGCCTTTAGTGGACCCCACCAATTGTATATGACCCTTATATGTGTAAACATAAATGCATCTTTGACTTGTATATGAGATACAAGTGCCTTTGTATGTTGCCTTGCATATTATCCTTGTATCTTTCCTTTTGCATGTGCGAACCCCATATCACCTTTGTATATTTGAACATACAATGGCGAATGTACAAACCGCAGACTTAACGCTGAATGTGCCAACTTTGATTTCTGGGTTAGGTCTGGCTTGCATATTCCCTTTGTATATTTGCCTTGTATATTGCATATACAATCGCAATATACAAGCCAAACATACATGCAATTACATCTCATATACAATTGTTGCTTTTGAGCTTTGCTTATGACATTTGTATGTATGACTTGTATATTACTAACATACAATTGCAGACATACAAACAAGAATGTATACAAGGTATCGGCCTTTATAGACTAGATTGTATACTCTTTCAGTTCTGGGCTTTGTATCTCAGGAATGCATGTTCACTTTGTACATGCGATTGTATGTGCAAAGATACAATGGCATATACAAACATTAGGTGGGCCCCACCCTTTGAATCTTTCCTTGCATGTTTACTTTGCATGTTTCCCTTGTATATTGCACACATACAATATACAAATAGAACCGCATACAAACCTTTGTGCCTAATCCCTTGTATGTCACCTTTGCACATGTGATTGTATATACAAAGATACAATCGCATCTACAAGCCACTGTTGCATCTTGCCAATGCACATTTGACTTTGTATCTCTGACTTGTATGTCACCGATGTATCCTTGTATCCTTTTTCTTGCATGTGGTCTTTGTATATTTGATTGTATGTATGTCGGCCATCAAAAAGAGTTAGGACTTAGCTGTCAATGAACATCCTCATGCCGATGAACCCTTTATACATTGACCATCGCATGTCGCCGATATACATTCTCTCTTGCATGCATCCTGCCTTGTATGTCACCAATATGCAAAATCCTTTGTATGTCACCAATGTATCTTTGAAACTCCCTTCCTTTGTATGTCCTCCTTTGTACATTCTACTTGTATCTCAACCTACATATTTTCTTTGCATCTTCTGATTGTATCGTTTCCTTTGTATGTGTGATTGTATATTTGAACATAGAATGCGAACATACATTCATCCCTGCATTTCACCCCTTGCATATCCCCTTTGTATATTTTGCTTGTATCTTGCTGATGTACATTTCCTTTGTATATGTGAACATACAAAGGTGAATGTACATGTGAACATACATTCAAAAATGCATGTACAAAATACCAAGTATAAAATTGAGATTTATCTACGATGGAAAGCACTTGAAGACAAAGGGTTTATGGGTTTTTTTGGGTTTTCAACAAAGATCTCAAAGTGAGATTTTCTGGGATTTTTGACAAGGAATAGCATAAATATTTGAAGGATTTAAGCCTTGTAGGGTCATTTCTAAAGGATTTTCAAGGAAAATACAAGTTGCACTATTTAACTCTGCACAAAGGAAAATAGGTCAACAATTTGGTGACTTCTACAGGATGTTTGCCTACTAAACAATTAGATTAGTAGCCTTGTACGTTCATTGGGCAAAGAGTCAAGAGACTATAACACTGGGCAAGCTACCAAGCAAAAACAAAAACAACAAGCAAGCATGTATCTCCTAATGAGAATACAACAAAGTGCAAGGGCACTTATTGAAAGGAAAACTAAAACTGAAATAAAATCTATTCTAATCCTAAACTAACCAGTCAGAGGTGACTTTAAACAAAGCCATTAGCCAGTTCTTGAAAGTAACTACCCTTAACAACTTACAATGTTTATCATGTGTGTGGGCAGTCAAAAAGAGGTGAGGGGGGAATGGGCATATAACAAATTGATAAAACACCCCCCATAAAATGGAGATAAACTCACCTATCCACCTGGACTAATTGCTGGTTCTGCTAACTTGTGGTGAATAAATAGGCTGATCCCATTCATCTTGATGTTCAACTTCATGCTTATAAGTAAGCATGACAAGTGGTGACTTCTCTTGATGTGTCTCCAGCTGGGCTAGATGTCTAATTGGGCATCCCCTTGAAGTGACATGTAAAACAACATGTTTTCTCTCATGTCTCTACTCTGATTTTTTCTCTTCTTGCTCTTCATTTGGTATGATGGTGACCTCCATTTGACTCTCATGTTGCTCTTGTGTGTGAAACAACTAACTTGGGGTTTCATGGTTTGTCCTTCTTCCTTCAAAGAAACCAAGAATATTGATATAATGTCATCATGGCTGCATTCTTCCTCTTCTTGCTGGTCTGAATACTCTAACTCCCGTGATTTTACTAAAAATATGGCTGCCTCCACCTTATGAACAACATGCTCATGATTTTTTAATTTAGGCTCAGAAAATGAGCCGTGCACATGCTCAAAAGAGAAAACTTCCCCACCAAGAAGCTGATATCCTTGCTAGATAATAAAGAACAAATCAACAATTTTCTCTTGTCCATGCTTAGTCTTATCATTATTTTCAATAAAACATGGAATCTCTCCAAGCATATCAGCATAATCATCCTTTGGATAGTCTAGCATAGAGCAACATGCCTGGCCTTCTCTATGGTTTGGAACCTCACTATCATGCTCAGCCTCAACCTGCAACAATTTGTTATCATTTTTAGTGTTCTCTAGCTGCTGCATATTCACAACCAGCTACACATATTCTTCATCTTCAACATAATCAGGTAGCTCATGAAGTAGGGTAGCATCATTCATTTCGAAAGTGATCTTAACAGTACTCACAGATGCAATAGGTTCAAACAATTCTATCTCTGTGAGTGTAGGAACAAACTGCTCCTCATTAGTTTTATCTTCTTCCACCTCGCCTTTTGGCTCATATTTCCAATTATCTTGGTAGACAATAGGTCCACCCTTGAGGATTGAAATATCATCAGGGAAAGAGGCCTAAAAAATTTCTTGAATTTCTTGAAGGGGAGAGGGTTCTAGACAAATTTGTTCTTGGGAGTGATAATGTAAGTTTGCATAGGAACATGGACTTGTGAAGGGATATAGGCATTGAAGCCTGGAAACTTGTGGAGTCTAGGTTGCTCTATAGGCTGAAGGCCTCTAAAACTTGGGATTTTAGCACTGGGAAGCGGTTTTAGAGGCACAGATGGATTATCCTACCTAAAGCTTGGAATCTTAAATTTTGGGGCTTCTTCAGTAGCAGGCTGAGTATGTGTGAAAGGGAGAGGATGTTTGAAACTAGGAATGGAGGGGATTGCTTGGGTTTCACACCCTTTTTGGCAGTGATATTCTGAGTGAGCTCAACTATTTTGCACCTAAGCAGACAAAAGCTTCATTTGTTCCTTTTTAGCAGCTATAGATCCCTTAAGACCTCTTTCAAACTATATTCTTTTTGTCACCCTCTCCTGATTATAAATAATGGATTGCTTAGACAACTCTCGCCGTTGCCAGGTAATCTCTTTTTCCTTTTCAATTTCCACCAACATCCAGGACATGCATGAGAACTCCTTCCTAATCTCACTGATCTTCATAAGTTCAATATTTTGGCTCAAATCCCTCAAGAAATAGTCAAGCTTGTGGATCTGATCCAAAACATTCTAGTAAGGGTGTTTTTTAGGCCGACTGTGTGAATCATCATGCTGTTTGGCGTCAAAAATGCCCTCTTGGGGTTGGGAATAAGCATCATGAGGATGTTGATATTCAGCGACAAGACTGTATGGCATAAATTTAGAGGCATTTAGGGCCTAGTATTACTAATATGGCAGCAATAGCCTGTATTTGGATTAGGGGTAGGGGAATAACCATGATTCCTGTAAAATTTTGGTATCTATAGCATCTAAATACTGGATAATCATAAAAATATCAGAATGAGAGCAAAATAGGTCTGCAACCAAAGAAAAACTAGATACAGACCAGGGAAGGAGTCGCCAGATGATTGAAACACTTTTGGAAGCTGAATAGATCAGGAAAATCACCAAAATCCTGACCTTTGATAAAATTTTAGGTATTTGGGCTATTGAAACCAGCTAATTCATTCAGTAGAGTCACCATGGTGTTGTTTGTATTACCTCTAAAGGCTGGTAATACTAGGAGAAACACCAAATCTCTCAGTATCTTGATGAGAAGTTCATTGAACTGGTCCCACCGAGCTTGCCAAAAACTGTTATCACCCAGATATGCACCTTTTACTGCAATTGTAAAACTTCAGCAATCTAGAATAACATGGGAATGATCTCAAAGTGTGGGACCTTACGAATTGAGATCAGACCTCTGGAGAAGGTCAGCTTCCTCTTTCTAAGCCTACTACTTAAAGATATGCATCTAAACCTAGTGTTAATGCTTATTGGGAAAAGGGGTTAGAAGGAATGTTGAAATGAAATAAAAAGAAAGTGATACACCAGATTTAAATGTGTTTGGCTGCAACTGAATCAACACAGTAATAATCTCACAGTTGGAAAGACTTACACAGACTCATATTAATCCTAACAGAGGTCAAGACAGAATAATGGAGGAATGAAAGAGACCATTATCCACAATACACAACTTACACTAATCCAAAGAGTAGACACAATGCTAAAAATAATAGAAAAGAGGCAAAAATTACCAATTTCTATTGATTATAGAGGCCAAGTAGCCATTACAAAAATAGCCCAGAAGAACAACCAACAACAATACATCTATTTTACACGTATATATATCATTTCATTTGACCTCAGTCAGTTACAAAACAAATCGTTCCATGGACGCAGTCGAGAAAATATCTCCACTGAAGGGACGTCCATCTGCTTGAAGTTATGGCGTAAAAGATCTAAAAATAGAGCAGATGAAAGATATTTTTCATCTTTAATGTGGTCTGTAGAGTCATCAATTTGTAGCAATGAATGCAACAAATATCTTCAGCTATATATGCAGTTGTCATTGCTGAAACATCACGTTGGCCAAGCATGCAACACCAAATCTAAAATTTGAAAGTGAAAATATCTTGCTCAAAGTCCGCCAGATGAAAGAGGAGGCAAAAATAAGCACTTTTGCCTTTTGTAGCATGTTGAAATTCACTAGAATAGAGGAGATATGGGCAGTCAAAGTTGTGGTCAACTGTGCGTATATATCGCTTTACATCTATGCTTGTATCAGCCTCTGAACTTTCCTTTGAATCTTCCTTTGCATATGCAAAGCGCCTTGTATGTATCAGGCTACCAGGGAAAGTTCCAGCTTAGCTGCCGATATGCAAAGTTTCACCGATGTGTCTTTGTATGTGACCCCTTGTATGTTGGATTGTATATGCAATCATACAATCGCATATACATTCATCTTTGCATCTGTGGGCCCCACCCTTTGTATCTTGACTTTGTAACTAGCCTTTGTATGTAGAAACATACAAGCGAACATACATACAAAGAAACATGCTATCGCTTGTACCTTTGGTGGACCCCACTAATTGTATATGACCCTTGTATGTGTAAACATAGATGCATCTTCGACTTGTATATGAGATACAAGTGCCTTTGTATGTTGCCTTGCATATTATCCTTGTATCTTTCCTTTTGTATGTGCGGACCCCATATCGCCTTTGTATATTTGAACATACAACGACAAACTTACAAACCGCGAACTTAACGTTGAATGTGCCAACTTTGATTTCTAGGTTGGGTCCGGCTTGCATATTCCCTTTGTATATTTGCCTTGTATATCGCATATACAATCGCAATATACAAGCCAAACATACATGCAATTACATCTCATATACAACTGTTGCTTTTGAGCTTTTCTTATGACTTTTGTATGTATGACTACTAACATACAATCGCAGACATACAAACAAGGATGTATACAAGGTATCTACCTTTATAGACTAGATTGTATACTCTTTCTGTTTTGGGCTTTGTATCTCGAGAATGCATGTTTGCTTTGTACATGCGATTGTATGTGCAAAGATACAATCACATATACAAACATTAGGTGGGCTCCACCCTTTGAATCTTTCCTTGCATGTTTACTTTGCATGTTTTCCTTGTATATTGCACACATACAATATACAAACAGAACCACATACAAACCTTCATGCCTGATCCCTTGTATGTCGCCTTTGCACATGCGATTGTATATACAAAGATACAATCGCATATACAAGCCACTGTTGCATCCTACCAATGTACATTTGACTTTGTATCTCTGACTTGTATGTCACCGATGTATCCTTGTATCCTTTTTCTTGCATGTGGTCTTTATATATTTGATTGTATGTATGTCGGCCATCAAAAAGAGTTAGGACTTAGCTGCCAATGAACATCCTCACACCGATGAACCCTTTATACATTGACCCTCGCATGTCACCGATATACATTCTCTCTTGCATGCATCCTACCTTGTATGTTGCCGATATGCAAAAACCTTTGTATGTCACTGATGTATCTTTGAAACTCCCTTCCTTTGTATGTCCTCCTTTGTACATTCTGCTTGTATCTCAGCCTACATATTTTCTTTGCATCTTCCAATTGTATCTTTTCCTTTGTATGTACGATTGTACATTTGAACATACAATACGAACATACATGCATCCCTGCATTCCACCCCTTGCATATCCCCTTTGTATATTTTGCTTGTATCTCACCGATGTACATTTCCTTTGCATATGTGAACATACAAAGGCGAATGTACATGTGAACATAGATTCAAAAATGCATGTACAAAATACCAAGTATAAAATTAAGATTTATCTATGATGGAAAGCACTTGAAGACAAAGGGTTTTTGGGTTTTTCTGGGTTTTTAGCAAAGATCTCAAGGTGAGATTTTCTAAGATTTTTGACAAGGCATAGCATAGATATTTGAAAGATTTAAGCCTTGTAGGGTCATTTCTAAAGGATTTTCAAGGAAAATACAAGGTGAACTATTTAACTCTGCACAGAGGAAAATAGGTCAACATGGTCAACCTTTGATTTAGACAACCAAGAAGAATCTTCAACAGGCATTCCTTTCCATTTCACTAGATATTCTTCATATTGCTTATTCTGAGTACTTCTTCCCACATGGCTATCCAAGATCTCTTCTATCTCCTCTGTTGAAGTAGATGCTAGAATCCTCCACTGTTCTTTTGTTGGTCTATCCTCTGTTCCACCTTCATGATATTCTGATAAATCAGCAATGTTGAAAATAGGGGAAATGTTGATCCCACTCGGCAGCTCTACCTCATATGCATTTTTTGAATCATGTTTCTTCAAAATTCTGCATGGTCCAAATTTCTTCATTTTTAGCTTATTATATGTTCCAATTGGGAACCTTTATTTTCTCAAGTGAACCATGACTTCATCTCCTACCTGGAACTCCTTATATCTCCTCTTCTAATCTGCCTTAGCCTTGTACTGAATATTCATCTTATTAATGTGCTTTCTCACCTCTTCATGCAAATTCTTTAGGTGTTCTGCAAAGTCTTCAGCTTCAACACTTGTCTTTTCTCCTTTGTCTAGGTTCCTTAACTCAGAAGCATTTCTTGGGCTATTGCCATATATAATCTGGAATGGTGATTTACCAATACTCCTATTGACAGAATTGTTGTAAGCAAATTCTACCTGTGGTAAAATCAAATCCCATCCCTTGGGCTTATCTACTACTAAGCATCGTAGCAGGTTACCCAAACTCCTATTCACCACTTCAGTCTGTCCATTAGTCTGTGGATGGTGTGTAGAACTGAACTTCAAATCTGTCTTCAACTTCTTCCACAATGTCCTTCAGAAATAACCAACAAACTTGGTATCTCGATCTAAAACTATGCTCTTTGGTAGACCATGTAATCTCACCACCTCCTTGAAAAATAATTTATCAATATGAACAACATCATTAGTCTTCTTGCAAGGAATAAAATGTACCATCTTCAAGCATCTGTCCACCACCACAAAAATAGAATCATGTCCTCTTTGTGTCCTTCGTAAACCAAGAACAAAATCCATACTAATATCATCCCGTGGCTTCTATGATACAGGTAGTAGTTGATATAGACCTATATTTTGACTTGCTCCTTTTTCCATTTGAGATACTCTGCAACTCTGTACAAATTTCCTAACATCCTGCTGCAACTGTGGCCAATAATAATTTTCACCAACAATAGCAATGGTCTTATCTCAACCAAAGTGTCCAGCCAATCCTCCACTATGCTTCTCTTTAATCAGGTTCTCTCTCATGGAACTTCTCATAATGTACAACTAACTTCCTCTAAACAACATGCCATCTTGGAATATGAAATCCAACCATTTTGTCCCGTCCAAAGTAACAGGTTCCAAACAAGCTTTCCAGGCCTTTGCAAAATCTGGATCTTCAGGATACAAACTTTTGAGCTCATCGAACCCAACAACCTCTATCTTCATTTCTGTCAACAAATTTTTCCTTCTACTCAAGGCATCTGCAACTCTGTTGGACTTCCCACTCCTATGCTTCAAAATGAAAGTATAACTCTGCAAAAACTTAACCCATTTTAAGTGCCTCTAGTTCAACTTTCCTTGACTATTAAGATACTACAAAGCTTGATGATCAGTATATAAAACAAACTCTTTTGGGAACAAATAATGTCTCCATTTCTTCAAATCCTGAACTATTGCATAAAACTCCTGATCATAAACAAAATGCTTTTTC
This sequence comes from Cunninghamia lanceolata, assembly GCA_027924645.1. Taxonomy (NCBI): domain Eukaryota; kingdom Viridiplantae; phylum Streptophyta; class Pinopsida; order Cupressales; family Cupressaceae; genus Cunninghamia; species Cunninghamia lanceolata. The sequence continues at coordinate 4,664,565 of BSBN01000958.1, read as the reverse complement.
TTGGCATCATTAAGCTTCTCACTAAAATAGGCAATGGGCTTACCTTCTTGACTCAAAACAACTCCTATAGCACTGCCACTAGCATCACAATCTACCTGAAATACCTTATTGAAATCTAGAAGTGCCAAAACAAGTTGCTCTGTGACTTTCATCTTCAATGTATCAAAGCTTTTATTTGCTCCTTTAGTCCATCTAAACTCTTTTCTATCCCCTCTCATTGTCTCAGTTAGGGGTGCATAAATGCTACTAAAATTCCTGATAAACTTTCTGTAAAAACTTGCCAAACCGTGAAAAGATCGTACCTCTGTGGCACTCCTTGGCATAGGCCATTCAAGGATAGCTCTCACCTTCTCTGGGTTCATCTTAAGACCTTCCTTTGAGACAACAAATCCCAGGTATACCAACTCCTTTGCAAAACTACATTTCTTCAAATTAATCAACAACTTCTCCTCCCTCATCTTCTCTAGAACTCTTCTGATATGCATCAGATGCTCATCCCAAGTCTTATTGAAAATCAATATATCATCCAAATAAACAATAACAAAACTTCCCAAAAATTCTTTCAGTACCTCATTCATGAGCCACATGAATGTTCTCGATGCGTTGGTTAGCCCAAATGGCATGACTAACCACTCATACAAACCCTCCTTTGTCTTGAAGGCTGTCTTCTATTCATCTCCTTCTCTGATACAGATCTGGTGATACCCACTCTTCAGTTTAGTCTTCGTGAAGTACTTGGCTCCACTCAAACAATCCATGATATCATCCATTCTTGGTAATGGAAATCTATACTTGATCATTATCTTATTGATGGCTCAAGAGTCTGTACACATTCTCCACTCTCCATCTTTCTTTGGTGCTAGTACTACAAGTACAACACATGGACTTAGACTCTCCCTTATCAATCCCTTCCTTAACAACTCTTGAACTTGCCTATTCAGCTCTTCACTCTCTGCAGGAGTCATTCTATGGGCTACCTTATTTGGCAAACTAGCTTTTGGTATCAAATCCATTAGGTGACTTATCTTCCTCACTGGTGGTAAACCTTCTGGTACATTATCAGAGATAATATCCTAAAATTCTTCCAACATATTTGAGATTTCTGCTGGTACATCTTCACATTTCTCTTGACTAATCTTAGGAATCAATGTAAAGCAATGATGCTCATGCTTCATACCTGTTAGGTCTCAAAAACATGGGTCATTAACCCTAAGAGGTTGCCAGGCTCTCTTGACATTTTTGGCTAACTGACACAAGGTAGATATGGCTAAACCCCCTTCACTTCAGGCTCTGCCAGACCTAGGCGGGTAAACTTCTAATTAATAAAGCAGATAAAGAGATGATCACTACTTTGATCATAATTAATCTAACTATTGATAATGGCACAAATTATAAAATAGATGAAAAGACAACAAGTTAATTCTAAATGATCTAAATTGTAATGCTAAAACAATGATGCAATCTAATTAAGTAAATCTAAAGTGAATTTGTATAAGTGATAATGAAAACACTAGACTAGTGCCTTATTGAATATAGAGTCAGTATGATCATGAAATAAATGACTGTTTGTTTGGTAAAAACTTGAACTATCTGGCATGAAAGAATAAGTATGTAACTTGTACAACTCTGCAAGGAAATAGTTAATATCCCATACTTATATATATCCAATTGATAAAATCAAATTACCTGCATTCATCTAAAAGGATTTAATCCCTCTTTGAAGGAACCTATCAGAATAATACTGCAATTGTAACAAATTTATCAAAAACTGGAGATAGAATACAAACCCTAACTATATGACTCTTCTTACAGATCCATGACAATGTCTTCATAGTTACTATGACAGATTTAAAGGATTTAATTCTGAAAGCAGAAACCAGTTAATCTTATCACACTATAACAACAAATGTGTATAGACAACTTGAAGATATACTTGATAACTCAAATTGAATAATAGAGAAAAATTTGAAAGGAGACAGTCATATAATTGAATGAATTAAACAGATAGTTGATACCGAAATCTGTAGTTACTGTTTCATGTTCATAGACTTGACTTCATCAGAGAATGCTTGTACATGGTCTACCAGAAATAAAATATATTAAAAGTGAACTAGCATTGCTGTTCAAATCTAATCTATAGTATCCCCTATTCTATTCTGTAATCTCTCCCTATTCTCACCCTATTCTTGTCTTGGTCATCTCTTATAAAGAGAGGCATACAAGCTTCAGACCAGTTACAATAGTTGTGACGGTTGATAATCGAACAACAGTATTTGTTCTAATAAAATAGATTCAGGAAATTTAATTCTCTCCATTAATCATCAAATGGATGACCATTTCAAGGTCAAAACAAAGATCTTTAACTATAGTTCTGCTTAATATCCTTTGAGGGTTTCTTTATTATTCCTAAAAAGAACCAGATAAAACACAAATTAGTCTTTGATCAAATGATCAAAACAAATTTATTTAAACATATGTATTTACTCAAATAACTACTTCCCTTATCGATGATTTATTAGTTTCTCAAGATCCTTTCGTGGGTGTTTATATAACTTGATCCCCGCTGTGTATATCCTGCAAAAAACCCATATTTCAACTATCAAAAGAATATCTTAACCATTCAAATTTTAATGTCATTTTAGGGTTTCTATGTTTTGTATCAGAAAAGGTCTTGTTAATGAGCATAGTCATCATCGCCATCAGAGTGAAACACACCATCAGGATAACTTATTATACATTGCCCGATGATGATTGTTTCGCCTATACATGTTTCTCATTCTTTATCAGAATGATTTTCACAACATGCCCCCGACCTCATTGTGACTGTCGTGTCGGTGAGACTTGTAGGCTTTGTTCTGACTTATTTAGCTTCGCCGATACAAAGACTTTTCTATATTGAACTCCTTTTCACATCCAGCTTGTATCGTTAGAATGTATCTTTGCTTGTATATTGGCTTGTATATCAAAGATATACATTGTTATTATACAAGCCCAATGTGCAAGCGGCGGGACCCACTACTTATATCCAACCTTCATATTTAATGCCCGATACAAACAAATTCAATTGTATCTTCCTTTCAGACTTCTTATTTTATAAATTGCAATATGTAGCCCCTTTTGATTCCGACTTGTATATGCATCCTCCAATATACTTTAAGTCCTGATGCATCCTTTTAACCAAATTTCAATCTTTCCTAGATTCCGCATTGTACATATATCACAATGCATGTTTCCAAAACATACATACAAAGCATGAAATATACAACAATTATATCTTATTTCATAATCCTTTTGGTTCCACGATGTATATTATTGTGTATCGGCATGAGTTTTGTATCATTTTGCCAAATGTACATTGCATACATATATCACAAAAGCATATCGAGAATGTATCTTTTGTCAGATGTAAAGGGTGATTGGTAGAAATGGTAAAGAGAGCTAGTGATAACAAGTCATGTCTTGTATATACAATCATTTGGCACATCGGTAAGAGATGTGGATCAGTGGAAGAGTTTTAAGTTACGCTGACAAAAGAAGTCACAGCGAAGGAGGTATCAGGGACACATCAGTATAAGATAGGTCTACGATAAGACTTGGGAAAGTCTTTTTGACATCAGTTGTCTTACCGATAATGCATAATATATATGTTTCGATGTTGTTTAGACCTAGAGAGTGGATTTTTAAGTTGATTAAGGATTAATCTATCTGAACTGTGGGATAGAAGCCCATTGTTGTGAAGTATGGTATCAATTGTTTGACTTCCACTGTGTGCTCTACATCACTTAATATTTGCCAAAAAGTAGCCTGGGAATTTCAGTCCCAACAATGGCTCTTTCTGGGGATTTATGCCCCTTGTGGGCATAGCAAGATCCCAGATTTCTGGAGGAGCAGACCAGTGCCTACCCCATTGGGCAATAAATTCCAAATGTCACCTTTTGCCCTAAAATGATATGGTTTGAAAAAACCATAGCATAACTAATGGCTCAAGGCCATCAGAAAAAAAAAATCCTCTTTTTGCCTCTATCATATATCTTATTCTGATCTGACTCCATCAGACTTTTCTTGAAAACATCCGTATGATTTATCCTGCTATATCCACTGCCATTGGAAACTTTCAACACAATTTTATATTCAGCTTCGCCCTTATCTCTTTTTAGCTATTCACATTTAGACATTATCTGAAACTTTCCATCATCATGTGATACATTCTTGTCACATAGGATGTATTCACGTTCAATGCAACATTTTTTATTATTCTTCTCACTATCATATATTGTAAAATACTCCCTTGGCTGACATGAAAACTAAGAATACTCATGTTCAACATATAGTTGAAATCATTCAATCTTTTCTCATCATAAGACTACATAAAAAATCTGAAAGCATCATAGGGCAATTGATGCAACCTAGGGAAACAATTATCAACAAGGCACTTATTTACGTTGTTCACTCTGCCATCTAAATGCTTCTCTGTATGGGTTTGAGAAATTTGCCATACCAACATATTTTGAGATAGCTTCATCTAAGATGTTTTCAGCATCCTCCATATCATCAATTGGCAGTGACATCAACTTCTTATCAATACATTCATCATTATGTATGTTTGGGCTAACTAATGTGGAGCATGTATTATCCATGACATATGAATTGATGCCATTCTCAAAGGTCCCCAATCTTGATTTATATATCTCCTCTTGAATAGGGACAGACATAGAATCTTGGTCTACTTCAAGAGTTTTTCCATCATCATTACATAAAATGCCTTCACTATCAAAACAAATGTATGCTTGACATGAAGCTTTCAAATCATTCCCATGTGTATATCTCTGATATTCTATTGTTAGCAGTTCTAAAATTTGTTCACTGTTGAGTGAACTTGTTTCCTCATTTATCTCCTTGTTGACATTTTCCTTATCATTTTGATCATCACCACGATACTTAAGATCAATAAAATCAAGTATGCCCATTTTATCAGCACAATTATTTCTCTCAGAAGTTGACATATCATCCTGATTATCTACTTCATCCTCCTCATAACATGGATTTGTAAGCACATGAAATTCTTGTTCCAACATACCATTTTCCATTGCTTCATCCTCTTGATCATGAGTTTGAAAATAATCATCTTCTTCCCCCCCAAACTGTTGATTCATATATTGCAGTGGGTGGGTTGGGATAAAACTTGTCTGATATGGAGGCTGATAGTAAACATTTTGTTGTGGCAATATTGCTAATATTGTGAGGTACACTGCTATTGAGGTGGTGGATAGTATTGGGAAATGTTACCTACATTTATAGGCTGGGGCCTTTGTGGTGACATAATATACTGGGCAGGGTTGCTGCATCCATTATGAGATACTTTTGAAGTTCCTGGAGCATATGTATTCCGAGAGGGCTCATGTGAATTGATATTACCACCTTGTGGAGGGACATATTTTGGTGGTTTTGATGCATGTATGTTCGATTGTGCCAATCTATCTTGTCTTTCTTGTATCATCTGTTGTATCCTCCTAAGCTGCTGTTCTTTCCATTCTAAATACACTTCTAATTCCTGATTAGTCATGCTATCAAGATCAACAATAGCTTGATCAACAAACCTCTCCTGTTCTTGATAAGAACTGTGAGAATCACTTAATTGCAAATCCACATGATTGTCATCAAAATCTAGATTTTCAATGGATTCTTCATAACATTTACAGTCACAATCTGTTATGTAGGATAGACCTTCTCTATCTTCATCCTCATCATGTGGGTTGTTATAGTCATTATTTTCACTTGCATACCCATCCTTTAATGGCTGTATTTTTTTATCATCATCTTGATATTCATTATCATTGGATTCAATATTGATAGCATCCTCATACCTTTTCCTTTCTATGATAGGAATCAATTTACCCACTTGGTCTAGAGTAATTGGTTTTAGTGATTCAGGCCAATAAATTGACATAGGCTCATAAGCAAGCATGAACATTTTAATGCATAAGGCTTCATTATGTTTGAGATGAAAAGGTATCTGTATATAGATGTCCACCAACCTATGGAACAAATCATACCCAGATTCTCCTTCATGTCTCCTTAGTTCAAAGAATGCATCTAAAGGGGGTATGTTATATTTTTTCATGTTTCATCAATTTTATTTTCAGAGTCCCCACCCCTTGTGCGAAGAGGAAAATTTCATCTTTCTAGGTTCTTGCCAACAGAGTTTACCAATCTGTATTTGAATTTTGTGTAGAGTCGCCACCTCTATTTAGAGGACTAATCAATCTTCTGGGTTTTTCCTTCCACCAGCAAAGTTATAACTTTTAATTCTCTGATTCTAATAACATGGTCTACTACTAGGTTTCTCTATGTGTTGTCTCTAGTAGAGTTGCCAATTCTGTTAGGTCTCAAAAACACGAGTCGTTAACCCTAAGAGGTTGCCAGGCTCTCTTGACATTTTTGGCTAACTGACACAGTGTAGATATGGCTAAACCCCCTTCACTTCAGGCTCTGCCAAACCTAGGCGGGTAAACCTCTAATTAATAAAGCAGATAAGGAGATAATCACTACTTTGATCAGAATTAATCTAACTATTGATAATGGCACAAATTATAAAATAGATGAAAAGATAGCAAGTTAATTCTAAATGATCTAAATTGTAAAGCTAAAACAATGATGCTTGATCTAATTAAGTAAATCTAAAGTGAATTTGTATAAGTGATAATGAAAACACTAGACCAATGCCTTATTGAATATAGAGCCAGTATGATCATGAAATAAATGATTGTTTGTTTGGTAAAAGCTTGAACTATCTGGCATGAAAGAATAGGTATGTAACTTGTACAACCTTGCAAGGAAATAGTTAATATCCCATACTTATATATATTCAATTGATAAAATAAAATTACCTGCATTCCTCTAAAAGGATTTAATCCCTCTTTGAAGGAACCTATCAGGATAATACTACAATTGTAATAGATTTATCAAAAATTGGAGACATAATACAAACCCTAACTATATGACTCTTCTTACAGATCCATGACAATGTCTTCACAGTTACTATGACAGATTTAAAGGATTTAATTCTGAAAGCAGAAACCAGTTAATCTTATCACACTATAACAACAAATGTGTATAGACAACTTGAAGATATACTTGATAACTCAAATTAAATAATAGAGAAAACTTTGAAAGGAGACAGTCATATAATTGAATAAATTAAACAGATAGTTGATACCAAAATCTGCAGTTACTGCTTCATGTTCACAAACTTGACTTCATTAGAGAATGCTTGTACATAGTTTACCAGAAATAAAATACATTAAAAGTGAACTAGCATTGTTGTTCAAATCTAATCTATAGTATCCCCTGTTCTATTCTGTAATCTCTCCCTATTCTCACCCTATTCTTGTCTTGGTCATCTCTTATAAAGAGAGGCATACAAGCTTCAGACCAGTTACAATAGTTGTGATGGTTGAAATCGAACAACAGTATTTGTTCTAATAAAACAGATTTAGGAAATTTAATACTCGCCATTAACCATCAAATGGATGACCATTTTAGGGTCAAAACAAAGATCTTTAACTATAGTTCTGATTAATATCCTTTGAGGGTTTCTTTATTATTCCTAAAAAGAGCCAGATAAAACACAAATTAGTCTCTGATCAAATGATCAAAACAAAGTTATTTAAACATATGTATTTACTCAAATAACTACTTCCCTTATCGATGATTTATCAGTTGCTCAAGATCCTTTTGTGGGTGTTTATATAACTTGATCCCTACTGTGTATATCTTGCAAAAAACCCATATTTCAACTATCAGAAGAATATCTTAACCATTCAAATTTTAATGTCGTTTTAGGGTTTTTGTGTTTTGTATCAGCAAAGGTCTCGTCGATGAGCATAGTCAACATCGCCATCGGAGTGAAACACGCCATCAGGATAACTTATTATACATTACCCAATGATGATTGTTTCGCTGATACATGTTTCTCATTCTTTATCAGAATGATTTTCACAACATGTCCGCGACATCGTTCTGACTATTGTGTCAGCGAGACTCACATGCTTTGTTCTGACTTATTCAGCTTCACCAATACAAAGACTTTTCTATATTGAACTCCTTTTTACATCCCTCTTGTATCTTTAGAATGTATCTTCGCTTGTATATTGGCTTGTATATCAAAGATATACATTGTTATTATACAAGCCCAATTTGCAAGCGGCGGGACCCACTACTTGTATCCAACCTTCATATATAATGCCTAATACATACAAATTCAATTGTATCTTCCTTTCATACTTCTTATTTTATAAATCACAATATGTAGCCCCTTTCAATTCTGACTTGTATATGCATCCTCTGATATACTTTAAGTCTTGATGCATCCTTTTAACCAAATTTCAATCTTTCTTGAATTCTACATTGTACGTATATCGCAATGCATGTTTCCAAAACATACATACAAAGCATGAAATATACAATGATTATATCTTATTTCATAATCCTTTTGGTTCCGCGATGTATTTTATTGTGTATCGGCATGAGTTTTGTATCGTTTCGCCGAATGTACATTACATACATATATCACAAAAGCATATCGAGAATTTATCTTTTAGACTGTATCTTTCGTCAGATGTAAAGGGTGGCTGGTAGAAATGGTAAAGAGAACTGGTGATAACAGGTCATGTCTTGTATATACAATCATTTGGCACATCAGTAAGAGATGTAGATAGGTGGAAGAGTTTTAAGTTACGCTGACGGAAGAAGTCACAGTGAAGGAGGTGTCGGGGACACATTGGTATAAGATAGGTCTACGGTAAGACTTGGGAAAGTCTTTCCGACATCAGTTATCTTAATGATAGTGTAGAATATATATGTTTCAGTGTTGTTTGGACCTAGAGAGTGGATTTTTAAAGCTGATTAAGGATTAATCTATCTGAACTGTGGGATAGAAGCCCATTGTTGTGAAGTATGGTATCAATTATTTGACTTCCACTATGTGCTCTACATCACTTAATATTTGCCAAAAAGTAGCCTGGGAATTTTAGTCCCAAAAGTACCCTCCAAAAATTTCTTACCATCTACCAAGCAAATTCTAGCAGTACTACATACCTTTTCTTCCACCTCCTTCAAGGGCTTCAACTTATGACGAACTCCATCCTTTGTTAGGGAATATGTGTTTGCGTAGACATCATGGACAACACTCCTATCATCCTGCCATGGCCTCCCCAATAGCATATGACTTGCATCCATCGGTATGATATCACATAGCACCTCATCATGGTAGTCCCCAATCTTGAACTTCACTAAACACTGCTCATTGACCAAAGCTCTATGGTCCTTCTATAACCATGCAATCTGATATGGATGTGGATTCTTTCTTCTTGTCAACTTTAACTTGTCAACCATCTCCTCTAAAACATGATTGTTAGTACTTCCACTGTCAATAATAATATCACAACACTTACCTTCACATTTGCACCTTGTGCAGAATAAACTCTTCCTCTTATTGGGTTCTTTCTCCTCATTCAACAAAGTTCTTCTGACAACTATGGTTTCTCCCCTTTCAACATCTTCAGAGCGCTCAGATTGCGTATCTTCATCGACATGTGCAACTCGTACATTACCTTTAGGTCTTGTATCTGTCCTTCCTTGATGTTGCGGACACTCGTATGCTTGATGTCCTTCTTCTCCACATTGGAAACTAGTTCCTTTGAAACCTCCTCTTCTAGGTCCTTGCCCAGGTTGGCCTCTTCCTCTTCCTCTTTGCTCTCCATTGTTTTGGTCACGAAGGCGGTAGGTATTATCTCCTCTCTTTTCGACTAGTGCTAGCTTCTTCACTTTTCTTTTGATCTTCATTACAGCCTCCATAGGGTCTTCCACTAGTCCTTCCGCCTTGACCTCTTCCCCTTTGCTTGCTATCGAATCTTTTATTTAGCTTCTCTTTCACCTTCAGGGAAAATTGGTATGCATCTTCTATGGTGGTCATTCTGACCAGGCTCATCTCCTCTTGAATACTTGGCCTCAATGCATTAATGTAAAAGGCTACCTTCTCCTTGTTGGGCTCTACATGGCCTATCCTGATAGTAATTTTATAAAACTCTTCTTTATACTCCTTAACAGACTTGTTACCTTGCTTCAGTCCTTGCAGCTTCTACAACAACTCCATCTCATAGTCCACATGAATGAACCACTTCTTCAATTTCTCCACCATCCAATCCCATCTGGTGATCTTTCCTTTCCTCTTCTATTCCTCTCTAACTAGACCTCCTTCCCCAAAATACTGGCATGGCCCTTCAACTTTGTTTTTGCAAACTTGACCCATTTGGGTCCTCCACATCTTCATACTTAAAATACTCCTCCATGTCATTGATCCAATCAATAAGTTGTTTTGGATTCAAATCTCTAGAATATGTAGAAACTTCGATCCTAGGCCTCTTTCTGATCTTTGAAATGGCCCTCAACAACCTAACTTCTGTAGGATCTCCTGCAGCTTCTTGTTCTTCCTCAAATAGCTCTTCTTCAGCTTCATCTTTGCTTTCTTCTCTTGTTCTTAGTTCAAACCCTCTTCTGTCAAAGCATTCCTCCCAATATGATTTCTTCATGGAGGCATCTTGATCGCCACAACAAACCCACAACCTTAGGTCCTAGTGCGAACTGCCTCATGGTCGGCAATTTGTCTACACGCTCAAGAACCCTTACTCTGATACCACTTGATGAAGGGGGTAAATCATAAAACACACAACAACATAAATTGCACATAGAAAATAGAATTTTCTTTATTGATTTGGACAACTTATTATATTACAGAAGATCAAATACAATCAGAGGAATCAACCCTCCATAGGCTACAACACATTACAGCTTCCTATCACAAGACTCTAGAATCATCAGCCTTCTATAACCCCAAATCAGCTAGGGTTTTTGTTTTCATGCCTATTCTTGACTCTACACTTTCCCCCTTAACTCTACTACCGCTTCGGGTTCCCAAAATAGTTATTAATAGCCTTTTTGGCAGTCGACAACATAATTTTAAAATTTGCATCTCCCTCCAAAAATAGGTCAACTTCTAGGAGCCATAACTTTTGATCTGGGTGTCTGATTGATGAACTGTTTTATGTGTTAGAAATCTCACAGAGTGCTCTACATGCTAAGAACCCACTTTGCCAGTTCTGACCATTTTCAGGCCTGTATAAGACCATTTAGTGCCTCAAACATGAGTTTGAATAATTTTTAGGCATTTTTCAAGAAACAGAAACTTTAATATCTTTCAGCTCGGAAATGATCTTTGCATGATTCCTTCACCAAAAGTCTTATTTTTTAGTTATGAAGCTTCTTGTAAATTTTCACTTCAATCCATGCCGAAATGCAAACTTTCTAAAAATAGCAGGTTGCTATTTTTAGCAGTTTGGAAAAACTGAAAGTTCTACATCATTATTCAAGACATTATGGAATCAGAACCACAAATTTTTAAAATAAATGGAAAGAACATCAACAATTTTGAAACATATCTTTTTTGGGTGATGCAAGATTTCCCTTACACCACTGGATGCTCCTGCATCATTTTCTTTCTTTCTCCGCTTTGAGATATTTCTTTGTACATGGGTACCTAAAATGGCCTAGTAGCTGGGACCCATATTTATGTATCTATTGCACTTTTGTAATCTCCTCAAGTATCACTTAAGGGAGGGTATTAAAGTGAATAACTTATCTATTCACTATAGCTTAAGTGTACTTAGGTTGATGAGGCTAGATAAAATCTTGTCTAACTGAACATGCAACCTTTTAGACACTTAGAGGTTACCTATTTGTTTGGTACACCTCATGTTCATACCTTTTGAGGTTGGAAGACTTTCCATCTCACCTCAAAAGTCACTTTGTAGTCATCCAACACTTGTCACACGAGGTTGTTGGTTTGCACATTCCAAGTGATCCAAAGGTTGACGCCTATAAGACACTGGTCTAAATGCATGTGCCACATCATGGGGCACTTGTCAATCCACATTCAAAGTGGATTGCCTCAATCATGCCTATATAATAAGGCATTATGTACATATTTTATTTAGCTTTTGTGGATATCAATATTTGCTTATATGTGCAATCTTTCTTTGTGGAAGTATTCTCATTTTTACTAGTTGATCTTGGTTGTTATTTCTAACAATCCCAAGTATATCAACTCTTTCTTCATGAAGGTACATTTCTTCAAATTGATCAACAAATTCACCTTTTCCTAATCTCTACAATACTAATCTTGTAGTGCCCCTCTATTTTTACTTTGGATGTGTCAGGTATGTTTGGCATTTGGTTATTTGGTTTGGATTGTTTATTTGATGCTTTGGTTAATCATGGCGTTAAATAATATTATTAATCATAAAGATATTTTTGATAATTAAATAAATATAAATGCCTTTATGTAAATTTAATTTATTCAATATGTATACATATTATATTAGTAGTTAAGTTAATAAATAAATATATTATTATTATTAAATGTTGTGTTGAATGACAAGTAAAATAGGTAGCATTTATGTGTTGTCATAAAATCTATTTTTAGCAAATACTAAAATAAATTAAGTTAGTGGGAGTTATTGGAGAAGTGGTAGATTTTATTTAATATTCTTCCATCTTGGAAGGGAGGAGGGGATTTTGAGTGAGGTGAAGTTATGGGAATTAAATACCTTCACTAATTTATTTCGAAGCATGTGTTTGAGATGAGGCTTTAGAGATATAATTAGGGGATTGTCAAATGCAAAAGGAAAAACAAAAGATATTGTTTTCACTTGTTCCAACATTATTCTTGGAGGATATTCATTTAGATCTAGAAGAATTGTGGATGAGGAAGCTTGATGGGAGGAGATTTTTGTTCTAGGTTTGGAGAATTAATTTATGATACAAGTTTGAAGGATTTATAGATTTGGGGCCGCTAAGAATTAATTATCTCCATGCAAATTTTATCACGGGTATGTTTTACTGGATTTCATAGAATGTCTTTTTCTTGATAAATGATGAATGCCTTAAAGTTGTACAATTAATAAATTGATCATTGCTGCACGATTGAGGAATTAGTCTTGTAATCACTATACTAAATTTCAATATAATTCTTGAATGATTGATTCCACATTAAAATTGGATTTCATTGTATTTCCTTTGTAAAAATTGTTCCTTCGTCTTATTTTGAAATCTATTAATTTATCCCTTGTCTTTAAATTAATAATTGAGGAATTAGATGATCTCAGGAAGAACCATTATGTTGAAACCCTCTATTTAATTCTTTTGCATTGTTGTTGTGTGGAAATTGTATTCTATAATTGGTTGTTATTCATTCATCTAGGTGCTCCTAAGTCATATAAATGATTTAATCTGCACATTTGATGGTTTTAATTGATTAGTAGATAGAGTATGTATGTTTGTATCTGCTTAAACTTTCCAATTCCCTAGGCATCAAAATTATTAAAGGATCTAATTCAAATGATCCTGTATTAATCTAGGGACATCTGGTTTCTTTAAAGTTTTGTATGATTTAATTTTCATCTGACTTCATTAAAAGTTATATGAGTTTCTTTTATTTATTTAGTCAAATACATTATCTGCATATCCTACAATCATTACATTTCTTGAGCTGAGGTCTGTGTATGAGGAAAATTGACTATGATAAACTAAACAAATAAAAAAACAATAACATAAAGAGCACCGATCTAAATAAAAGTCATTACTAATAAATCAATAAAACATGAAAGCTTTTACCGAGATTTGTATTGTTCCCTTTGGATGAATGCATATTGCTCAATAGTATTGCAAAACCATGGTTGCAACAAGCAACTAGTGTGCTTAAAGATCAATGTCAAAAGATCGTGAAGTTGCTCAATCAATGTGATGTATGCTCAAAGCACTGTTAAGTATGCCTAAGAATAAGTGATTGAAGAGGATGTGTGAAGGAGATGAGGGGGGTTTATATAGGTTTCAACAAAGATCGATCAATGGTCCAGATAATTCAAAAGAATCAACAGAAGAGAACAGTTGAGGAACGTGCAACAAATAAGAAGAAGACATGTGTCACACAAAAGTTGTTTTATTTGAGTTAAACACTTTCTTTTCTAAAGATAAGACATGCTTTTCATAAATTAGAAAGTTTTTTTCTAATTTAAGAGAAATTAATAAAAACAAGGTTGAGTGAATAGATAACTCAACTTAAGATTTTCTTTTGCATGATTTGAGGGAAATTAAATAATAAATTATTTAATTGTGTGTGCATGGAGAAGAAGACTTATTTTTAGAAGATTTGAAAGATATTTGTAGATAAGAAAGCAAATTAAATAAACAAATTTATTTAATTGTTGTGCATGATTTGGAAGAATAAATAAAATATTTGATTTATTTTATTTTTGGAGAATGGGAGAATTTAAATAAATTTGATTTGATTTATTTAAATTTGGAAGAATGAATTTGATTTAATTAAATAATTAGGAATTATTTAATTGTTTGGATAAGAGGGAATTTGTGATAAATTAATTAAATAATGGGATTTATTTAATTAATGGAGACTTGAGATTTGGAAAGAAGATAATGATCTAATTAAATAATATAAATTATTTAATGGAGACTTGAAATTTGAAAGAGGATAATTATTTAATTAAATAATATAAATTAGTTAATTAATGGAGACTTGAAATTTAGAAAGAAGATAATTATCTAATTAAATAATTAAAATTATTTAATTGTGGAAGAATAGTAGAAGAATTTGATTTAATTAATTAAATAAAGAGAATTTATTTAATTAATGTCGAAAGTATGTGATTTAGAAGAATTTGGTGAAATTAATTAAATAATTAGATTATTCAATTAATGCTAAATGCAGGTGATGGTCTAGATTAGATGAAATGCAAGTAGTGCGATGACTTGGTCATTTTAGGGTGTCTACATTTTGCCCCTCTTTGATGCGATGCAGTTTACAGCGTTGCGTCAAAGAAAATGATTGTTGAAGACATGATATAATTTTTTGATGCCCCAGTGTAGGTAGTTGCCCCTGCATAGCTGGCGTAGGGTGCCCCCTCGAGAGGAAAGATAGGGAAGTGACAAAAGAATTGTGTTGACACTCGGCTAGAAGATTTTGTTGGAGACAAATGAGGTTGGGTTGATGATAGATAGAAGAAAGGAGATAGGAGAGAACATGAGAGAAAGACGGTTGATCGATCTTTGCTTGAAAAACTATATAAGGCCATGGAAAAATGGATGGTGTAAATGGATGAGCTTGTTGCAATGGTTTCACAAATGTTTATAAAGAGCAATCCTTATTTTTGATATAGCACGTGGATAGTTTGCCACCAAGGTATAAAAGACCAAGGTGTAGTAATATTTGAGTGCGTGGACGTTGACTCTACAAGCAAGCGATTTGAACTTAGATCCCTTAGACATAATATAACCTTGTTGGTATATGTGAATGAGCCATAGTCTTGAACATAAAATAAACTTCAATACATGTAAGTGCAAGAAGAATTATTAAATATGTAAGATGTTAGGTCGTAACACACACAAGATAAATATGATGTTAAGAAAGATACCAAAGATCATTCCTCAAACACAGCACACAAAAGCAATGACTATGCCCACAATCCATACTGTATTGCAACATACCAAGATTATAGATAAATCAAGGTAGTCTTGAATAGCTAATGGAAAAGGAACAAAAGATAAACCAAAAAGTACATTGACTGACTTACAAAGTAAACATACAGCCAACATATTCTCTTGCCAAAGAGGTTGCTTAGGATAGACTGGATAGGAAAGATAACAGCCTTATCGTAGGAATTCTATGTCCATTAAAGGGTGCTATCTACCGAAAACGACAATGTCTTACTACAGGAAATGCCACATGTTGTAGGAGACGCGTGTGTTGGTCTTGACAATGAAACACTGCATAGAAGACAAGCTTGTTGATCTAGGGGTTTGGTTAAGTGGTACTTAGCTAATGTTGGCAATCTATATGCAGGATAGTAGATGACTCTGGAAAGAAGCTGCTTTGCTTCAGGTTTGTTAAGGACCTTTTCTTTGAAAGGATGTGCTAGCTTGCTTCTTGAGTTAGTCAAGTTGAGGTGAATGGATTTTGAAAAATGGAAGACTAGAAAGGTGACAGTGTTTGATGGATTGAAATGGGTGGAGAATGATGAATCGTATGTGCCTAAGTATTGGATACATCCTTCGTATTCCAGACTATCTACATACCCTGTATCCACGAGATCAAGGCACATTACAAGGAAAGATGAAAGAAGATAATATGTAGTTCTGGATAGAGTGATGAATGGGTCAAGGTGAAAGGAGGAGATCTTATGTACCTGAGTATTGGATACTTCCTTCGTATTCCAAACTGCCTACATACCCATATCCATGGGATCAAGGTACCTTAAGATGGAAATGAGATAATATGTAGTTTTGGTTGTGTGATGATGTAGGAAAAGTATTGAGAAGATAATAGCCTTATCGTAGGAGTGATGTGTCCATTAAAGGATGCTATCAGTGGAAAAGAGAAAAGATTGAAGAGCGCGTTGTGAACCACGAACAAGGAACCAATCCTAGACCCAAGTTAAGGAAAGAGTTGCCCCCATTCCGGTAGAGGAATTTGTATGGATGACTAACGAAGAAGACCTAGAAAGTTGTGACCTAGGACTAGATAGTGCAAACTATTGACACAGATCAAGATGTGGGATGACGATCAGGGACATTGACATATTTCCAAGCTATACTAGATAGGGAGATGAAAATGCAAACAAGGTCAATGGTTTTATTATGGATGGATGGATGAAACTTGTTGCGAAATGGACAAGACTTGATAGATGATGGATGCTGACTCTACACATAGCGCCTGTTTGCCAAGTTTTCACTATGGTACTTATTCAAGGCGCTTGTTTGCTAGGTTTTCACCAGAGGACAGATTTTTTTAAATTTTTTTTTCTGTATTTTTTTTGGAATACTCTGAGGATTAGGCATAGAACTTCTTGAGATGGACACTGTTAAGTGGCTCATCTAGAGGAATGCCGTCAGGTGTAGCTAAAGTATAAGCTCTTGATCCATATGCTACTGTGACAATAAAGGGACCTAACCAATTAGGCTCAAACTTACCCTTCTTTTCTCGATCTACTTGATTTCTCTGATTCTCTTTGAGTACAAGATCACCAACTTGAAACCATCTTTCTTTGATCTTTTTGTTGTAATTACACCAGAGGTAGTTTTGATAGACATGGAGATGATTAAGTGTGGCAAGGCACCTCTCATCTAGTAGTTCAAGCTCAGCTACTCTAGAAGTGCAATACTCCTCTCCGCTGATCAGGTCCTACATGGATACTCTGAGGGATGGGATCTCGACCTGTATAGTTAGGATGGCTTCAGAGCCATAGACCAAGGCATAGGATGTGGCACCAGTTGGTGTTATGATACTAGTGCGGTAGGCCCATAGGGCGGGATTGAGTTGCAAGTGCCAATCACGACCAGCTTCATTGACTATTTTCTTGAGGATTTTGAGAATGGTTTTATTGGAAGCCTTAGCTTGGCCGTTACTCTGCGGATAGTAGGGAGTTGAAAAGTGATGTTGGATATTGTATTGTGTGCATAAGGTATGGACATCTTGATTCTTGAATGGTCTCCCATTATCAGTGACAATGGCTTGGGGGATACCATACTGGCATATGAGGTAGTTAAAGATAAACTTGGCTATTTGCTTACCGGTGATATAGGTCATGGGAATGGCTTCAACCTAATTCGTGAAATACTCTGTGGTAGTAATGATAAACTTGTGGCCATTGGATGAGGATGGGTGGATTTGTCCTATGAGGTCGAGATCCCATTGAGAAAAAGGCCAAGGAGTTGTCATAGGTTGTAATTCATGGGTTGCCGCGTGAATCAAATCTCCATGCTGTTGGCATTGTAGACACTTCTTAGCAAACTGTGCAGCATCTTGCTCTATTGTAGGCCAATAGTAACCTGTTTTGAGTATCTTCTTAGCAAGATTAGGACCAGTAGAATGTGCGCCACAAACACCTTCGTGTATGTCTCATAAGGTAGCTTCAGCTTCTTCCATGTTAAGACATCATAAGAGGATACCATCGAGACTCTGGTGATATAGTGTATCACCCAGAATGATGTAACAGGAGGATTGACAGATAAAGGTTTTGCGTTGGGTGGATGATAGGTTAGAGGGCAAGGTGTTGTGTTTAAGGTATTCATAGATATCTTCGTACCATGGGGAATTGGGACCAACAAGGTCGCAGATGATTTCAGTAACTGGGACATTGACGGCTGGTATCAACAATTGCTCGATCAAGAATTCACATTTCTGTGTATTAGCAGGCATGTGAATCAGTGACCCTACAGAAGCCATAGAATCTGTAGCTTTGTTATGCTCTCTTGGAATTTTCTCAAATGTGGTTTGTAGGCATCCACTGGTTGCTTGTAGGGGACCAACTTTTCATCTTTTGTTTGGTACTCATCTGTGACTTGGTGAATGACTAGTTGTGAGTCTCCATATACTTGTAATTATGTGATGTCCCATTGAACTACTATATTGAGACCTATGAGGAGTGCTTCATACTCGGCTATGTTGTTGGTGCAAAGGAATGCAAGCCGATATGACTTAGGAATATAGTCATTTTGAGGTGTGATGAATAAGATGCCAGCCCCTGATCCATGTTGTGTGTAGGAACCATCATAGTACAACTTCCACATTATTGAGTTAGAAAGAGTGAATAGATTCTCATCCGGAAAGTCTGCTACCATAGGATGTGTATTGGTCATGGGTGCTTCTGCTAGTTGATCTGCAAGGGCTTGTCCTTTGATTACTTTATGATCTGTATACTCAAGGTCGAACTCACTAAGGATCATGACCCATTTAGCGAGTCTACCTGTAAGAGCTGCCTTTGCTAGTAGATACTTCAAGGGATCAATTTTGGCTATAAGTTATGTGTGTTGGTTCAACATGTAATGCCGCAGCTTTTGGGAAGCGAACACTACTACTAAACAAGCCCTTTCCATTAGTGAATAATTGAGTTCGTATCCCACCAAGGTTCTACTGATATAATAGATTGTATGCTCTTTTCCTGTTTCATCATGTTGTGCTAGCAAGGCCCCTAGGGCCGAAGTTGTAGTTGAGATGTATAATATCAAAGGTTTGTCAGCCACTGGTGGTACCAATATCGGAGGTGTAGCTACATACTCTTTAAGTTGATCAAAAGCTGCTTGACACTTATCATCCCATCGAAATGAGACATCCTTTCGGAGTAAGTGTTGAAATGGTTGACATTTATCTGCTAGCTGTGAGATGAAACACCTAATGGATTGCAACCTTCCCTGAAGGCTCCTTAATGCTTTGAGGTTCTTTGGTGGAGGCATCTCCACTATAGCCTTTACTTTTGTGGGGTCTACCACGATGCCTCTACAAGATACAATGTATCACAATAGTTTCCCTGATGTTACCCTAAAGACACACTTCTTTGGATTGAGTCTTACTTGGTATTTCTTGAGCCTATCAAAGATCTGCCCTAGAACTTGTATGTGATCTACCCTAGAAGATTTAGCTAGTATGTCATCAACATAGTCCTCCATGATATGATGAAAGAGGTCATGGAATATCATTGTCATTGCTCTCTGATAGGTTGCTCCTACATTCTTTAGACCAAACGACATGATGCACCAACAATAATTACCCCAAGGAAAAGTAAAAGTTGTTTTATGATCTTCTTCTGCTATCCTTATCTGATTGTAGCCAGAGAATCCATCCATGAGAGAAAGCATTGGATTTTGCTCTGTGCCAAGGTTTATCTCTGTAGAATCTTCCACTAGGAGAGTTGACTTCTCTTGATACTTAGATGGTAGGGGAAGGTCAAATCCTCCATCCTCAGGTGCCAGAGTTGGGTTTTCACCTTTGGATACATCCTTTGTTTTTACTATTTTGTAATCAGGAGGTGCCACAATGTGGTTTTCACCTAGAGATCTGCCTTTATTTTTATTTTTGTGACTGGAGGATTTGGCATTCTCACCAAAATAAGCTGTTGGCTCTAGTTCCATTACAAAACCTGCTTTATGATCACCAAGAGGGATACCTTCCTGAAGTCCCATGAACTCAGCTAAAACTTTGTCATTCTAAAATACATCTATTACAAGGGACCCTTGTTGGTCCCAATCGATAAGTTTAGGGTAGACAAGTGTGACATTCTGGGTGTTTGTGGTGGAGGTTAAGGATACGGAGGATAGCATAAAAATGGAGGATTCTACGAATAGGTTGGTCATATGGAGGGAAGAATCATCAATGATATCCTTAGTAGACGTTGAATCAGCGGGAAAAGTTTTAGCCACCTCGTCGAGGATATACTCGATGTCCAAGGCGCGTGGTACCTTTCTACCAAATCCTAGCCCCTTCTTGTCTAGTTTCTTCATCACAATGATGGGTTCCATAGTGTCTTGATTCTGTTTCCCAAGGCCACCTTTGCCTTTATAGCCCATGTGTTTGACTATCCTTAAGCCATTGCCATATTGCTTGACTGGTATTGTGACTAGTTCTTTCTCCTTATAAAGCCAAGAAGAAATGTCCTCAATAGTTTCCTCCTCCAATAACCGTCCCTATTGGAATTGGGTTAGAAATGCTGGGGGAGGAATAGCTACTTTTTTGGTTACTTTGGCAATGGGTGGTTGGCCGTAAGATTTTGGAGATAAAGGCATCTGCCCTACACAACAAGATTTTGAGATATCATAAGTGCCAAAGCCTATATCACGGATGTACGCTTTGATTTCAGGAATAGGATTAGGTTCACTTGTAGAGGCTAGAGTCAGAGTTGCAAGGTCAACATATAGTGGGGATTCAAGGGCTTTTGTGTTGTTAGGCACTTGGTTGCAATTCTTATAACTGCCTTGCAAGATACGACAAAATTCAAAAGGATTGGGGTCTCCTGGGATAGTGATCTCTGTACCATTGAATGGGAACTTTAGAGACCGATGGTACGTGGAGGTAACAGCTTTCATTGCATGGATCCATGGGCGGCCTAGGAAAATGTTGTAAGGTAGCTCAATATCAAGGACTTAACATTTAGTTTCAAGCATGACAGTATCCCTTGATTGTAATACTTTGATCAGTATTGACATGATCCTTAGAGTATCTCAGTTGCTTAAGTAACTTTAAAGAACAGATGTTGAGATAGCACCACCATCTATGAGTATACGTTTGATTTTGCGCTTATGGATGAGAACCTCAATATTAAGGGCATCATTGTGACACGGGTCATGGGATGGGAGGTCCTTTTCAAAGAAGACCACATTATAGGGCGAAGCCATATTACCTACTATAGCTTGGAAATCCACGACTGCTATGTTGTTAGGAACTGAAGACTCTTGGAGGGCTTTTTCTAGCACTACTCTATGTGCAGGTGATGACCGTAGAAGGTCCAAGATAGAGATCCATGCTGGTGTTTTCCCTAGATGTTCGACAAGATTATAATCAGATTGAAATGGAAGACTGGGTGTAGGACCATGAATGGTGACATGACCATGACAAGTTGTAACAGCGCAATCCGTAGATTTGCCTTTGATTGTGAGTGTAGACACTCGACTCTCTTCAAAATGACCTACAATGGAATCAAAGGAAGCGGAAGCATGATTGATACTTTTACCTCTATCCTGAGGAGGAGGTGGACCATGATGAGGGAATGGTTCCCTGTACATGTCGAGGTCTTTATTCATGTGCTGAGCTGGTTGATCTTCTTGTAGAGATATTTGATTGCCTTCGATGAGATTTTGGATTAGGTGCTTGAGTTTCATGCACGATGTGGTTCGATGCCCTTTTCTCCTATGGAATTCATAGTATTCATTTTCTCTATACCACATAGTTTTGTAAACAGGTTCACCATACGGGGGAGCATCAGGTAGGGTGATGAGTCCTTTCTGTAAAATCTTTTGTAAGACTATCTCTATGGGCTCTCCCAAGGGAGTCAATTGACACCGTGGAGGGTAATCTTGTTGGGCCACTCTTGTTGTCATTGCTGTTGGTTTTGATAAGGTTTCCGCTGTTGTTGATGCGGAGCTTGACTTGGTTTGGAAAGCTGCAGAGGCGTTTGCAACATTTAGACATGTTTAGTATCAACCACACCATTGTTGATCACATTTTTGTTTTTGTTCCAATATTTGGGTTTATCACTCAATTGTTGATGAGGAGTACTGTCTTTCATTTCCTTGAAGATTTTGACCACACCCCTAGCAATGAGGGCCTTCTAAATGTTGATTCCCTTGTATGTGATTTCATCGAAGGTGGTAGCACTAAGAATTTGCAAATGGAAACCTAACTCTTGGTTGAGGTTCTGCACAAATATGCTAACTAGCTATTTCTCAGGAATCTTGAAAGGGAATTTGCTAGCCATTTGTCTCTATCGTTGAAGGAAAGAAATGAAAGTTTCACCATTTTTCTGTTTATTGTTGCATAGATCAGTCATGGAGATCTCATGCTCTGTGTTGTAAGAAAAATGGGTGGCAAATTTCTCTACTAGCTCATTAAAAGACTTGATACCCATGGGTAATTGTGAGAACCATTCTATAGCTTGACCTCCAAGACTACAAGGAAAGAGATGCATAAGGTATGTGTCATTATGTGAAACCTTGAAGCAAGCAAGATAGAATTCCCTGAGATGGTCTTTTGGGTCACCTTTTCCTTTGTATTTATCGAACTTAGGAATAGTAAAACTTTGAGGAAAAGGGATCATAGGTAATAACTAATCAAAAGAATAAGGACACACTTCCTCCAAAGAGAAAGTCTTCTTGGTGTGGCCAAACGCAAGCTCATATAGCTGTTGTTGAACTTCCACTATCTTTAGCTCCATCACTCTGGGAGGGGTTGGAAACATCTCCTGTTGTCCCAGAAGTGGCTGTTGTTGCCCATACGGAAGATTGATTTGTGAGCCATGAGCATTGGTATTATAAGGGTCGTAAGATTGGTTGGGGTCATATGCATTGTACGCTGGGTTTAGATTGGGTTGGAATTGGATGTTTTGATTTGGAAGAGGTGGAGGCGGCGCTAGGTAAGAATGTTGGCTTTGTGATGGTTGAAGAAAATAATTAGGCAGAGGAAAGCTAAAGTGCATTTGATTAGGTTGAGATGGTGGCACATAGCTTTGGAAAACTTGATATTGGGAATGTTGAGGGTGGCTAGGTAATGTGTGAAAGAAATTTAGCGAGGATGAATGTAGCAGAGGAGGGAAATAGGTAGAAGTGATTTGCGATGGCTGATTGGGGATAAGCGTAGAAGAATTTTGTGGGGGGGATTGCATGACTCTAATTGGTTGAGAGACATGGAGGTTTGATGATATGGGAGGTGGTATGTGTTGAGACCCTTGTTGCATGGCTACATAGTTGTTCCCTGGATTGTAATTTGGTGGGAAACCTATTCGTGAAGGAGTAACCAAAATTCCACTTGCGATTGGTGTGGACATTTTAGGAGTTTGTTGTATATTTGATTGAGATAAGGGGGCTTGCTTAGCTAGCTCTGCTTGACATTGTAGAGTCTCCTGTTGGTGTTTGTAGATTTCCATAGGAGTCAGAAGTAGTGAAACGGCCCTCTTTCCTATTAGGTTTTGAAAAAGGGGATTCTTATATTGTACCATTATTTTCCCTTGTGAGCCTTGTTCGGGTAAAGGCGTGGTCACAGTTGACATGGTTTGGACCACCTGTATGGCACTTAGGGTGTTGTTTGTCTCCTTGAGAGTGGATAAATCAAAATCTTGAGGTAACTTGGCTCTTTGCTCTGCTAGCAAGCGAAAGAAATGATCTTGGTTCTCGCTAAGGATTTTGTCAAAGGCAGCTACAACTCTAGGATCTTGTATGAATTCATCAAGATCTTGCCCATCTTCTTGAGAGGATTGACCCATTTCAAAGTGTCGCTCTTCTTGAGATGGGGCTAGATCTGTAGTATAACCTTGTGGGACAAAATCTAGAGGCATGCCAGTGGTATAGTGAGGTGTACTTACCAAAAGGACTCTACCCTCTTGAGGAGTGCTAGGGTGGTCAAGGTGCGGCACGTTGGGAGAATTGGTAGATCTTTCCGTGGGTGTTCTAGGAGGAACCTTGGGAGTAATGTTGAGATGACTTGATTGCGATGTGTGAGGAGGTGATTTGCGCTTCCTAGGGACAACTTGCTTGGACTTCATAGTTTGTTGGAGCCTACTGGTTACCATGGAATACACTAGGACAAAAGGTAATGCTGGTATTCTGCTTGTGTTTTTGAGAAAAGACAAAATCTGATGCACAAGTAACTGGACCAAAGGCGCTATACTATTTGACCAGAGGCACAGGACTGTGCAACCAAAAGCGTGCTACTATAATACCAAAGGCGATGGACTGAGCTACCAAAGGCGAGGTACTGCTATACCAAAGGTGAGCTACGGTGACCAAAAGTGAGCTACTATACCACCAAGGGCGAGCTGCTGTAATGCCAGGGGTGCTGAAGTAGTGTCTGATG
The DNA here is from genome assembly GCA_027924645.1 of Cunninghamia lanceolata. Lineage (NCBI taxonomy): Eukaryota > Viridiplantae > Streptophyta > Pinopsida > Cupressales > Cupressaceae > Cunninghamia > Cunninghamia lanceolata. Next base: position 4,640,102 of record BSBN01000958.1, on the reverse strand, counting down.
TTTTTTAAAGGCAATTTTGATAGATTTGTTTATGGTTCTGATTAGATTTGTCTTTGGCAAGAGAAAACACAACAAACAAGTGGTAAAAAAGGACTGACACAATAGATAGTGTATGTTTGAGGCTCACGAAAAAGCCCAATGTTTCCATAGGTATAAGACAATTGCAATCAATAACAAGCACTCTTTATCTCTAGAGACAAGGTTTCATTACAGTAGATCAGCTCACAACTTAATACTCCGTCGAAAAAAATATCATTCCATAAAGGTGTCAGATATTTTGTATCTTTGTGAGAGACGATAGGTAGGGATATCTCACCCTCCCCTTGGAAAGCTCAAGTAGGTCACAAGAGCTTTATGGCCAAGGGAATACTATCTCTTCTCAAGGGAGCCAATGGTGAGTATTTTAAGGGCTTCAATCGATTCCCCTTGCACTGATGATTACCGTAATGTTCGAAGGTAGATTGGGTAGTCTCTATCTAGAATGGTTCTTAGTAACTTTGAGGGACCAACACCTTACGAGCAATGTGACAAGCTACTAAAAGCTTTAACCAATCCTACTAAGAGTATCAAACACTTCGCTCAATGTAAAAATTATTTCCACAAAGAGCTAGTACACCTCTTTTCAGTTTGGCACCACAAGGTAAGGTTGACGTCGGTTAGGACTTGGCTTTCACCTTATCCCTCTTATATAGTGGTTCAAAGGGAAACTCCACTTAGGGTCATCCTTTTTGGATGAAATGCAATCTAAAAATAGGTCTTTCTAAAGGAAGTATTGAAATGTAAGAGCAAGCACATCAAACAAAGGTTCAATTGTCCTGTTATAAGAAAAATAAGGTGCAACTAAATTAGGCACACACACGTTTGTAGTTGTCAATTGCCCCTTATGAAATTGAAGTATTTGGCATTCATGTCCATTGTCCCTTAGAAAATTGAGATATTTTCGCATACATGTTCATTGTCCCTTAAGAAAAGCAGTATGTTCCTAAGACTTAGATTGCCGAAATAATTTGTTCAATTATCCCTTAAGAAGGCAATATGTTTATAAGACTTAGTGAGATAAATCAATATTTCTTCAATGTTTCTCCTACATGAACATATTAGAAAAACCTATTTGCTCTGTGTGAGTGATAAGAAGCTGCAACAAGTTAAATAGTTCCAAAAAAACTCACAAGTTAGCCAAAAATAAATCATATTGACCAAAAGTGCCTAACTTGTTAGGTGAAGAAATGAGCAATATGAAAAAATCTAATAATAATGATTAGGTATAGCAGATTGAATATTATGATCAGATTCTATATGAAATTCTATGCAATTTCAAAAAATAGTTTGTGAAAATTGAGTAAATTTTGCACAAGTTATGATCGTTTTAAGTTTGCAAAGAAGGGTTGACTTTGACTGAGTGTACCTGATAAATTTGATAAAATTACCTCAAAATTATTTCACCACAGAAAAGTTGGGAGAACTATCTTTCCAATGCCACTAGTTTCATGAAAATCTAACTCTGTATCCAAAAGATATGCTCGATTTCGTGAAACTGCTAAAAATAGGTCCCAAAAAAAAGCATGGGCTAAAAATAGGGATACAAATTAGGATCTATTTTTCTCAAAATCCGTGCACTTCCTACAAAAAATAAGAGATACCTAGATAGAATTTTGATGTTTTTGACAAAACCCAGAAATCTTTTGAGCTAAAGTTACACAGATATTCCTGATTTCATGAAATTTCTAAAAATAGGCCAAAAAAAGCAAAAAAAAAAGCATAGGCTAAAAATAAGGACATGGATTAAGTTCTATTTGTCTTGAAATTCGTACACTACCTGCAAAATATAAGAGATACCCAAATAGGATTTTAATATTTTTGACAAAACCCAGAAATCTTTTAAGCTAAAGTTACCCCATTTAAATGCTCAACGCCTATTCTCTCAAACTAGTGAACAAGAATCTTCAAATCTTCTACATTGTGATTGCACTTTTGCGTACCTAGCTTCAAAGAAATTAACTTTTTTTTTTAAAAAGCAAGGTTAGTGGGTCCCACCGAGCGTGCTAGAATGTGTATGAGGAAAATTGACTATGATAAACTTAAACAAATCAAAAACTAATAACATAAAAAGAACCGATCTAAATAAAAGTCATTACTAATAAATCAATAAAACATGAAAGTTTTTACTGAGATTTGTATTGTTCCCTTTGGATGAATATAGATTGCTCAATAGTATTGCAAAACCATGGTTGCAACAAACAAGTAGTGTGCTCAAAGTGCTCAAAAGATCAATGTTAAAAGATCGTGAAGTTGCTCAATCGATACGATGTATGCTCAAAGTGCTGTTAAGTATGCCTGAGAATAAGTGATCGAAGAGGATTTGTGAAGGAGATGAGGGGGGTTTATATAGGTTTCAAGAAAGATCGATCAATGGTCTAGATAATTCAGAAGAATCAACAGAGGAGAACAGTTGAGGAACGTGCAACAAATAAAAAGCAGATATGTGTCACACAAAAACTGTTTTATTTGAGTTAAACACTTTCTTTTCTAAAGATAAGACATGCTTTTCATAAATTAGAAAGTTTTTTTCTAATTTAAGAGAAATTGATAAAAACAAGGTTGAGTGAATAGATAACTCAACTTAAGATTTTCTTTTGCATGATTTGAGGGAAATTAAATAATAAATTATTTAATTGTGTGTGCATGGAGAAGAAGACTTATTTTTAGAAGATTTGAAAGATATTTGTAGATAAGAAAGCAAATTAAATAAACAAATTTATTTAATTGTTGTGCATGATTTGGAAGAATAAATAAAATATTTGATTTATTTTATTTTTGGAGAATGAGAGAATTTAAATAAATTTGATTTGATTTATTTAAATTTGGAAGAATGAATTTGATTTAATTAAATAATTAGGAATTATTTAATTGTTTGGATAAGAGGGAATTTGTGATGAATTAATTAAATAATGGGATTTATTTAATTAATGGAGACTTGAGATTTGGAAAGAAGATAATGATCTAATTAAATAATATAAATTATTTAATGGAGACTTGAAATTTGAAAGAGGATAATTATTTAATTAAATAATATAAATTATATAATTAATGGAGACTTGAAATTTAGAAAGAAGATAATTATCTAATTAAATAATTAAAATTATTTAATTGTGGAAGAATAGTAGAAGAATTTGATTTAATTAATTAAATAAAGAGAATTTATTTAATTAATGTCGAAAGTATGTGATTTAGAAGAATTTGGTGAAATTAATTAAATAATTAGATTATTCAATTAATGTTGAATGCAGGTGATGCTCTAGATTAGACGAAATGCAAGTAGTGCGACGACTTGGTCATTTTAGGGTGTCTACAAGGTCTCTCAATGGTATTTATTTTATTTCTATCCTGTAGCTTGAATCATTTTATCATTGCACCATGTTTATTAAATCTCTTTATTAATTCATTGGTGTAATTGAATATTATGTCTAAGTTGATGATTATACTTAAGTTTTGCAGAGAAGTAGAATTTATATTTTGTTTGTGGGTTAAATCTAGATTGATAAAAAAAAGGTAGATTGCAGAAAAAATTGCTCATACCTCATAAACAATTTTCTTAATTGCTTTCTGGGTTTTGTTGCCTCATTTGTTATCTTTCTGAGACATTTTGAATTTTAAAATTTTGTTTAGAATCAAGAATGTTATCGTAGATTTACTACTGTCTAGTTTTTTGTGGTAGGACAACTTATTTATTTATTTTGTTATTTTATTTTGTTCTTATTTCTTTTGATAATTTAATTCATTAAATTAAAATTGAGATTAAATATGCCACAACTAAATTGTATGAATATACTTCCTTTTGAATGCATTATAATTTCATAAATTGTGTCTATATTTATTTTGTGGGAGTGGCACTATAAATTGGTTTATTTATAAAAGAGAGATTATTTTGTATTAAATATAAAAGGAATATTATCTTGAGTTTTACATATATGAAATTGTCTTGGCTATTTAAAAGAAATTAAAGAAAGTTATTTTGTTTTAGACAGAAATTCTCTTATTTAAATAGAAGATTCTATTTTCCTTCATTAGAAGGATTTTGAGATGATGTAGTTAAATATGAGTTTATCCAATTTATATAAAAAGAATTTATCTCCTGTATTATCATGTTTATTTGATTTGGTATTTAATTTTGGTATCGATATAATTATGTTCTTATTTAAATTTAAATTTAATAAAGATATTTAGTTTGACAAGTATACTTTGGTTAGAGTACTTTCTTAGTGTTCTTTTTAGTAAACTAACTATGGTTTATTGCATGCCATCTTGGTGTTTCCACATTATGTTTGTGACTGGACTAATAATTTCAAGTCTTTTGATAAGGATCATATAGGTACCTTACTTAAATCATTAATTGATTTATGTCCTTATGGGCGATGCAAAATATATCATTGCATTTAGAAGATGAAATATCTTTGAGTGAATTAGGTATTTTTGATATGATTGCCATGTTGATGATTGAATGAAAGTAAATTAATTGGTTAAGTAATATTTAAGTAAATGGATTGTTAGGAAGAATAATTTTTATTAGATTAATAATTTTCTTTTCTTATATGGTAGTTGTAAAGAATGAAATATTACTTTCTAATATTTTCTTACTTGTACGTTCAGACTTATACAATGTTCGATTACTAAATTAGTTCAGAAAAAAAATAGTATTGTTTACATTGAAAAGAGGATCTATTGTTAATCTTGCATGATTAGTATAGTGGTAACTTGTTTACTAGCTTGAAAAAGATCATTTATGTGTAGAAAATTTTTATGAGATTATTATTAGATAGGTAAACCCCAATCTTCTTCTATCAGCATGTATGGTTCAAAATACGAATGTGTATCTAAGTTTGAGAAGGTGTCGATGTCATATGAATAAAATTGTAGAAGTTGTGAGTTGTATAATACTATCATGTGGTTATAAGTTCAAGTCCCAAACTATGAAGTCTCTGCACTATGCATACATAGGCAAGGTCATCATAAATGAGCCCACGAGACATTAGGTTAGCCCCTTAGGGCCTAAGGTTGTCACTTCATGAAATTGATTTTTGTGTAACTAATAATCATGCAGGACTAATGTTTCTTTAGATATGCAATATGAGACCTTTAGCCATGCAGGACTCAGAAGCTAAGAAATCACCTTTCCAATTAGCGTATGGATGATCATCTAGCACCATGGTAAATGGGTATACATATGTATAATTTAAATTTGAAATCTTTGTATCTAACATGTCAATTATGATGAATGCGATAGACTCTATTATGTAATCTGAGCTTTACTAAGTTAATATTTGTAAATTGTTTCTATCACGCAATTAATTTCGTTATTGTTATCTGTCAATATTTTTAGAGATAAGCATTACAAAGAGGTGTGTGTGTGTGTGTGTGTTCAATTGATGCATTTAGACTTAGAACAAACCATGGTTATTTAGATTGTGTTCGTATGTAGTAATGAGTTTTGTTTATGGTTGAATGTTTCTTAATTTCAATAATGCACTCATGTTATCCCTAGAGATGTTAGTTAACTTGTTGAAACAGATTATGTTATATTTTGTTACCATTACTTCTATAAAAAAAATAATTAAAAAAATTAAAATATTCTGCATTTTTTCCTATTGTGGTTGACTTATCTCTGGGGTTGCATGGGGGGCATTACAAATCTCATATTTTCTAGATGGTTTTGCTTATTTTTATTGAAAAATCAAAATATCATCCAAGTAAACTATCATAAACTTACCCCAAAATTATTCAATACCACATTCATCAATATCATAAATATACTCAGTGCATTATTTAACCCAAAAGGCATATCCAACCACTCATAACCCTTCATTAGTCTTAAATGTTGTCTTCCATTCACCCCCTTCTTTAATTCTAATCTAGCACTAACCACTCTACAAATCAATCTTTTTCAAGTACTTCACTCTACTTAAATAGTCCATTATGTTATACATCCTTGGTAATGGGAATCTATATCTCATAGTTATCTTATTTATTTCCATAGAATTAGTACACATCCTACACTCTTCATTCTTCTTGGGTTCTAGTACTATGAATACAACACATGGGCTTAAACTTTCTCTAATCAGACCCTTCTTTAATATCTCTTGCACTTGCTAGTTTAATTCTTTATTCTTTGTTGGTTTCATCCTATGTGGCTCTCTATTTGGAAAACTTTCTCCTATAATTAGATTCATGTGATGACTAATACTTCTTGCTAGTGGTAATCCATTTGGAATATTGTCTAATATGATGTCCTTATATTGTGTCAAGAATTCTAATATTTCTTGTAATATCTACTCAACATTTGTGATGACGTTCTTTGAACTTGTAGTGCCCCATATCTTAGGAATCATTGCAATATAAACATTCACATGTATCACACCCTCTAATAATCTTATCTCATCTACCAAACAAATTCTAGCATTACTACAAACTTGACCTTGTTTATCTTTCAACATAAAAAACCTATGCCTCTTACCATTCTCTGTTATAGTGTAAGTATTTACTCTACCATAATGTATAGGAATCCTATCAAATTTCTATGGTCTCTGTAACAACAAATGGCATACATCCATCAACATCATATCACACAAGACTTCATCATGATATGTTCCTATCTTAAATCTCACCAAGCATTATTCATTTACCAACATCTTATTGTTATGAAAAATAAGTTTTCTTAGATTAATAATTTTCTTTTCTTATATGGTAGTTGTAAAGTGTTGAGTTGTTTGTAGCTTCGATTAGATAATGCATGAATATAAACTATGTTAAATATAGCATGATCGAATGATTTAAACAATGATTAGCAATAGCTAAATGACGATTCACACCTGTGATAGATGTGACTCCTTGAGGAGTCACGTCTATCACAGATGTGACTCCTACCATTGCTAATATATATATATATATATATCAACGTTTTGCCCTGCAATGACATAGATCAACACAGAAATTGGAAGTGTATGAGAAGTGGAAATTGCATCTGCTAAACAAAAGAAAGTAATAAATTAAATCTGCAATACAAATATCCAACATTCAGAAGATATCCAAGTCTAAGATTATAAGTTTGATTTGATTTTACATGGTATCAGAGCCAAGTTAAGCAGAATCCAGGCAGAAAATTGAACTTGAGAAATTCAGATTTAATACATCTCATTTCTCAAATGGTAGCAGTAATCCGATTCGAAGACAAATTGGAAGGAGGAAATAACTTCTCATCATGGAAATTCAGAATTATGATGATACTAAAAGAAAATAAAGTTGATTCATTTGTGAGAGAAAATAAAATGGAACCAGAGAATGATCCTGATAAAATGACATGGATTGAAGGAAATGACAAAGCCATGAAAATCATAGTTGATGGAGTTAGAGATCATATCGTGCCAATTCTGACAAAACATGAGACTGCATATCATATGTTTAAGTCACTTGAAAGCAATTATGAAATTAATAACTCTAGCAGAACCTTAGCCCTAAAGAGAGAAATAAATCATATAAGTATGAACAAAGGAGAATCTATCAATGCATACTTTATGAGAATATCTACACTAAGGGATCAACTATCAACACTTGGGTACCAAATTGAAAGCAATGAACTAACACTTATTGCCCTAGATGGTCTCCCAAATTCCTGGGAGACATTTGTTCAAGGCATTAGTGCAAGGTCTAAATTTTCAAAATTTGACCGCCTAAGATTAGATTGTCTTCAAGAAGAATCTAGACAGACAAAGAAAGGGTCAAAACAGAAAAATATAGATGAAGATCTTCATGTTCTAAATACAAACTCTCACAAGAAAGAGAAGAAGAAACACTTCAAGAAGAGGAAATATCATCACGGGAAAGGTTCATTCAAGAAAGATATTTCTCACATCCAATGTTTCAAATGCGACCAATATGGACACAATGTAGTTAGATGTCCTGACAGAACCAAGCAACAAGCATCTTATGCCAAAATAAAGGAGCATGAATTCGAGAAATATGTATTCTACTCTGCACTTTCAAACCAAGTAACAAATAAATCCAACACTTGGGTTATAGACAGTGGTTCATCAAGGCACATCACAGGGTTTAGGGAGCTACTAGACACCATGGTAGTAGAGACTAACGAAGAAGTAACAATTGGAGATAACTCTATACATCCAGTCAAGGGTGTTGGCACATGTACCCTCAAATTAAAGACTAGCATCTCTATCCAACTTACTGGAGTATTGTTTGTCCCAGGCATCAAAAGAAATCTAGTCTCCATATCTGCACTTGAAGATAATGGATATAGGGTGACCTTTATGGATAGCAAAGTATTGGCATGGCCAAAGAATTCTACTATTAAGAAAGCCAAAACCATAGGTCATAGACAAGGGTATTGTACGAGTTATGTACGGAACCAAATCTAGCCCTAATTCATGAAACTATAGACTCTAATGAAATATGGCATAGAAGACTAGGACACCTAAATTTTTGTGCCCTATCTTCCATGGAAAGACTAGTTACAGGGTTACCCAAACTCAAACAATGCAATTTAGGGGTATGCAAGGGGTGTGCCTTAGGGAAAAATACAAAGGGGTCCTTTCAAAATAGTTCTAGAAAAAAAAAAATGTATTAGAACTAGTCCACTCAGATTTATGTGGACCCATGTTTGTACCCTCCTTAGGTGGGTTTCTATACTATGTAATCTTCATTGATGACTTCTCCAGAAAGACATGGATCTATTTTCTTCAATGTAAAGAATCACAAGAAATCCTTAAAAGATTTAAGGAATTCAAATCCATTACTGAAAACTCTTCTGGGAGAAAAATCAAAACCTTAAGAACAGATAATGGGAGTGAATACACTTTAGACATTTTTAAAGACTTTTGTAAAACCACTGGGATTAAGAGGGAGTTCACTGTACCTTATAATCCTCAACAAAATGGAGTTGCAGAGAGAAAAAATAGAACCATTGTAGAAGCTGCTAGGGCTATGTTACTTGATCAGAATATAGACACTTCACTTTGGGCAGAAGCATCTAGTATTACTGTCTATATATAGAACAGATGTCCTCACTCTCATATTGATGACAAAACTCCTGAAGAAGCCTTCGCTGGCACAAAACCAAACATTAGTCATTTAAGGATATTTGGTTGTCTTGTTTACATTCATGTGCCCAAAGAGAAAAGAACTAAGCTAGAACCTTCTGGAAAAAAAGGAATCTTTGTAGGCTATAGTCAAACATCAAAAGCTTATAGAATATATATACCTGGTCAAAGACAGATTGAACTAAGCAGAGATGTGATTTTTGAGGAAGACAGCTTTCAAAAGAGCCAGAAATTATATCAAGACAGAAATTCAAACTTCCAACTCAGGCATAGAAGAGGATCCTACACCTGAGTTCCAGAGGGAGTATACTAAGGAAGATGTAAACCATGAACAAATCACATCACTAGAAAATCCCAAGAAAAGACCACTCTGGGCCACTAAAACAATGGAAGAAGCTAAAAATTATGCCGCCCCATCAGGGACTTTTAGGGAAAGCACAAGACCTAAGAGATTCTCTAGTTATGTAGCTTTAATGAGTGAATTCATTAAATCAGAACCTTCTGGTGCTATAGAAGCTCTTAAGCACCAAGCATGGAAGGATGCCATGACAGAGGAGTATCAATCCATCCTAAAGAATGATGTGTGGGATATAGTACCTAGACCAAAAGGGAAATCTGTTGTTTCTTCAAAATGGCTATTTAAAATCAAACATGCTGCAGATGGCAGTATAGGGAAATACAAAGCAAGATTTGTAGCCAGAGGATTTTCACAAAAAGGAAGGAATTGATTACGATGAAACCTTCGCTCCTGTTGCTCGATATACATCAGTTAGGGCAGTTCTAGCTATTGCAGCAGCCAAAGGGTGGAAAGTCCATCAAATGGACGTAAAAACTGCTTTCTTAAATGGAACCATTGAAGAAGAGGTTTACTTAGAGCAACCTGAAGGATTTGAGATTCACAATGCAGGATCCCATGTATGTAAATTAAAGAAAGCTCTATATGGACTTAAACAGGCCCCAGAGCCTGGTACGAAAGAATTGACAGTTACCTCTTGAGATTAGGCTTCTCAAAGAATGATGCAGATCCAAATCTCTACTTCAAACAAAGCAAACGTGATATGTTAATATTGATATTATATGTTGATGATCAATTGATTACAGGAGAAGATCACCTTATTGATCAGTGTAAGAAAGGTCTAGCTTCAGAATTTGACATGAAGGACTTAGGTCTATTACACTACTTCCTTGGACTAGAAGTATGGCAGAAATCAGACTGTATTATTCTAAACCAAGGGAAGTACACAATTGATATATTAAAAAGGTTTGGTATGATGGAATGTAGACCTATGTCTACCCCCATGGAAACAAATCTTCATAAATTGAAGGAAGTAGCAGCAGATTCTCCATTGGCAGATCCCAGTCTTTACAAATAGATAATTGGATCCTTGATGTATTTGGTTAATACTAGACCTGATATTTGCTATGCTGTAAATGCCTTAAGTCAGTTTATGTGTGAACCCAAGGAGATACATCTTGTGGCTGTGAAGCATATAATGAGATACCTTCAAGGTACTCTAAATTATGGCTTAAAATATGAAAAGGTTGACTTAGATCTACATGGATTCACAGATTCAGATTGGTCTGGAAGTGTAACTGACCGGAAGAGCACCTCCGGATGTTGTTTTAGTTTAGGGTCAGCAATGATATCGTGGATCAGCAGAAAACAGTCTTCAGTTGCTCAGAGTTCTGCAGAAGCCAAATACATTGCAGCTGCTATGGCTGCTAGAGAGGCAGTATGGCTTAGAAAAAAATTGCTTGTGGGATTATTTGGTAAACCTCTGAAACCAACTATCATCCACTGCGACAATCAAAGCTGTATTAAGCTATCCATGAATCCAGTATTCCATGATAGATCTAAACATATTAATATTCCTCATCACTATGTGCGTGATATGGTGGAAAGGAATGTGATTCAATTGGAGTATATTAGTACAGGAGATCAAACTGTAGATATTCTTACCAAACCACTCCTCAAGGTAAAAGTTGAATACTTCAGGAAAAATCTTGGTATGATTGAAATGTAAAATTCTAATTGATTTGTTCTAATATATTAAAGATGTTTAATGTGTAAACATCTTGTGTCATATGTGTGACTCTATGACATTATGGGCCTACCCATTCTATGTTTATTTCTAAAAGGTGATGATCTTTTGGACAATCTACACTTGTACATAACATTATAAGGTGACGATCTTATAATGTTCATTAGACTGATATCATGTGACTTGATATTGGTATGAATCATGGAGTTATCATGATTAAGTTATGGTAGACATTATGTGACTTAATGTCAGTGCACATACCATAACTGGGATATATAAGGAGAATGTAATATTCTCGAGTATAGTATATCCGTTAGTATAAAGAGGTAGGTGATGCTACGTATCACGAGGTAGGTGATACTATATATCATGAGTTATGTGATATTAAATTACTTTGAGTAATTCATTACAGATCAGATAATTGATATTCACAAAGATTATTGTGATATTGTTATCTTCCCGAGCTAAGAGGGAGTGTTGAGTTGTTTGTAGCTTCGATCAGATAATGCATGAATATAAACTATGTTAAATATAGCATGATCGAATGATTTAAATAATGATTAGCAATAGCTAAATGACGATTCACACCTGTGATAGACGTGACTCCTTGAGGAGTCATGTCTATCACAGATGTGACTCCTACCATTGCTAATATATATATATATCAATGTTTTGCCCTGCAATGACATAGATCAACATAGATATCGGAAGTGTATGAGAAGTGGAAATTGCATCTGCTAAACAAAAGAAAGTAATAAATTAAATCTGCAATACAAATATCCAACATTCAGAAGATATCCAAGTCTAAGATTATAAGTTCGATTTGATTTTACATAAAGAATGAAATATCACTTTCTAATATTTTCTTACTTGTACGTTAAAACTTATACTATGTTCGATTACTAAATTAGTTCAGAAAAAAAATAGTATTGTTTACATTGAAAAGAGGATCTATTGTTAATCTTGCATGATTAGTATAGTGGTAACTTGTTTACTAGCTTCACGAAGATCATTTATGTGTAATTTTTTTTTATTATATTATTATTAGATAGGTAAACCCCAATCTTCTTCTATCTGCATGTATGGTTCAAAATGCGAATGTGTATCTAAGTTTGAGAAGGTGTCGATATCATATGAATAAAATTCTAGAAGTTGTGAGTTGTATAATACTATCATGTGGTTATAAGTTCAAGTCCCAAACTACGAAGTCTCTGCACTATGCATACATAGGCAAGGTCATCATGAATGAGCCCCTGAGACATTAGGTTAGCCCCTTAGGGCCTTAGGTTGTCACTTCATGAAACTAATTTTTGTGTAACTAATAATCTTGCAGGACTAATATTTCTTTAGATATGCACTATGAGACCTTTAGCCATGCAGGACTCAGAAGCTAAGAAATCACCTTTCCAATTAGCGTATGGATGATCATCGAGCACCATGGTAAATGGGTATACATATGTATAATTTAAATTTGAAATCTTTGTATCTAACATTTCAATTATGATGAATGTGATAGACTCTGTTATGTAATCTGAGCTTTACTAAGTTAATATTTGTAAATTGTTTCTATCATGCAATTAATTTCATTATTGTTATGTGTCAATATTTTTAGAGATAAGAATTACAAAAAGGTGTGTGTGTGTGTGTATGTGATCAATTGATGCATTTAGACTTAGAACAAACCATGGTTATTTAGATCGTGTTCGTATATAGTAATGAGTTTTGTTTATAGTTGAATGTTGCTTAATTTCAATAATGCACTCATGTTATCCCTAGAGATGTTAGTTAACTTGTTGAACCAGATTATGTTATATTTTGTTACCATTACTTCTATAAAAAAAATAATTAAAAAAATAAAAATATTCTTCTTTTTTTCATGTTGTGGTTGACTTATCTCTGGGGTTGCATGGGGGGCATTACAAATCTCATATTTTATAGATGTTTTTGTTTAGTTTTATTGAAAAATCAAAATATCATCCAAGTAAAGAATCATAAACTTACCCCAAAATTATTGAATACCACATTTATCAATATCATAAATATACTCAGTGCATTATTTAACCCAAAAGGCATATCCAACCACTCATAACCCTTCATTAGTCTTAAATGTTATCTTCCATTCGCCCCCTTCTTTAATTCTAATATAGCGCTAACCACTCTACAAATCAATCTTTGTCAAGTACTTCACTCTACTTAAATAGTCCATTATGTTATACATTCTTGGTAATGGGAATCTATATCTCATAGTTATCTTATTTATTTCCATAGAATTAGTACACATCCTACACTCTTAATTCTTCTTGGGTTCTAGTACTGTGAATACAACAAATGGGCTTAAACTTTCTCTAATCGGCCCCTTCTTTAATATCTCTTGCACTTGCTAGTTTGATTCTTTATTCTTTGTTTGTTTCATCCTATGTGGCTCTCTATTTAGAAAACTTTCTCCTATTATTAGATTCATGTGATGACTAATACTTCCTGCTAGTGGTAATCCATTTGGAATATTGTCTAATATGATGTCCTTATATTGTGTCAAGAATTCTAATATTTCTTGTAGTATCTACTAAACATTTGTGATGGCATTCTTTGAACTTGTAGTGCCACATATCTTAGGAATCACTACAATATAAACATTCACATGTATCACGCCCTCTAATAATCTTATCCCATCTAACAAACAAATTCTAGCATTACTACAAACTTGACCTTGTTTATCTTTCAACATAAAAAACCTATGCCTCTTACCATTCTCTGTTATAGTGTAAGTATTTACTCTTCCATAATGTATAGGACTCCTATCAAATTTCTATGGTCTCTATAACAACAAATGGCATACATCCATCAACATGATATCACATAAGACTTCATCATGATATGTTCCTATCTTAAATCTCACCAAACATTATTCATTTACCAACATCTTATTGCTAGGAGGAATAAGTTTTCTTAGATTAATAATTTTCTTTTCTTATATGCTAGTTGTAAAGAATGAAATATCACTTTCTAATATTTTCTTACTTGTACGTTTAAACTTATACTATGTTTGATTACTAAATTAGTTCGGAAATAAAAATAGTATTGTTTACATTGAAAAGAGGATCTATTGTTAATCTTGCATGATTAGTATAGTGGTAACTTGTTTACTAGCTTGAAGAAGATCATTTATGTGTAGAAAATTTTTATGAGATTATTATTAGATAGGTAAACCCCAATCTTCTTCTATCCACATGTACAGTTCAAAATGCGAATGTGTATCTATGTTTGAGAAGGTGTCGATGTCATATGAATAAAATTGTAGAAGTTGTGAGTTGTATAATACTATCATGTGGTTATAAGTTCAAGTCCCAAACTACGAAGTCTCTGCACTATGCATACATAGGCAAGGTCATCATGAATGAGCCCCCAAGACATTAGGTTAGCCCCTTAGGGCCTTAGGTTGTCACTTCATGAAATTGATTTTTGTGTAACTAATAATCATGCAGGACTAATGTTTCTTTAGATATGCAGTATGAGACCTTTAGCCATGCAGGACTCAGAAGCTAAGAAATCACCTTTCCAATTAGCGTATGGATGATCATCTAGCACCATGGTAAATGGGTATACATATGTATAATTTAAATTTGAAATCTTTGTATCTAACATTTCAATTATGATGAATGTGATAGACTCTGTTATGTAATCTGAGCTTTACTAAGTTAATATTTGTAAATTGTTTCTATCATGCAATTAATTTCATTATTGTTATCTGTTAATATTTTTAGAGATAAGCATTACAAAAAGGTATGTGTGTGTGTGTATGTGTTCAATTGATGCATTTAGACTTAGAACAAACCATGGTTATTTAGATCGTGTTCCTATGTAGTAATGAGTTTTGTTTATGGTTGAATGTTGCTTAATTTCAATAATGCACTCATGTTATCCCTAGAGATGTTAGTTAACTTGTTGAACCAGATTATGTTATATTTTGTTACCATTACTTCTATAAAAAAAATAATTAAAAAAATAAAAATATTCTACTTTGTTTCCTGTTGTGGTTGACTTATCTCTGGGGTTGCATGGGGAGCATTACAAATCTCATATTTTCTAGATGTTTTTGCTTAGTTTTATTGAAAAATCAAAATATCATCCAAGTAAACAATCATAAACTTACCCCAAAATTATTGAATACCACATTCATCAATATCATAAATATACTCAGTGCATTATTTAACCCAAAAGGCATATCCAACCACTCATAACCCTTCATTAGTCTTAAATGTTGTCTTCCATTCACCCCCTTCTTTAATTCTAATCTAGTGCTAACCAGTCTACAAATCAATCTTTGTCAAGTACTTCACTCTACTTAAATAGTCCATTATGTTATACATCGTTGGTAATGGGAATCTATATCTCATAGTTATCTTATTTATTTCCATAGAATTAGTACACATCCTACACTCTTCATTCTTCTTGGGTTCTAGTACTGTGAATACAACACATGGGTTTAAACTTTCTCTAATCAGCCCCTTCTTTAATATCTCTTGCACTTGCTTGTTTAATTCTTTATTCTTTGTTCATTTCATCCTATGTGGCTCTCTATTTAGAAAACTTTCTCCTATTATTAGATTCATGTGATGACTAATACTTCTTGCTAGTGGTAATCCATTTGGAATATTGTCTAATATGATGTCCTTATATTGTGTCAAGAATTCTAATATTTCTTGTAGTATCTACTCAACATTTGTGATGGCGTTCTTTGAACTTACAGTGCCACATATCTTAGGAATCATTGCAATATAAACATTTACATGTATCATGCCCTCTAATAATCTTATCCCATCTACCAAATGAATTCTAGCATTACTACAAACTTGACCTTGTTTATCTTTCAACATAAAAAACCTATGCCTCTTACCATTCTCTGTTATAGTGTAAGTATTTACTCTCCCATAATGTATAGGACTCCTATCAAATTTCTATGGTCTCTATAACAACAAATGGCATACATCCATCAACATGATATCACACAATACTTCATCATGATATGTTCCTATCTTAAATCTCACCAAACATTATTCATTTACCAACATCTTATTGTTAGGAAGAATACGTTTTCTTAGATTAATAATTTTCTTTTCTTATATGCTAGTTGTAAAGAATGAAATGTCACTTTCTAATATTTTCTTACTTGTACATTCAAACTTATACTATGTTCAATTACTAAATTAGTTCGGAAAAAAAAATAGTATTGTTTACATTGAAAAGAGGATCTATTGTTAATCTTGCATGATTAGTGTAGACACCCAAATTTGTCCATGTCTAGCAACACCATGTTAAATCATTATCCATTAAGCCAATTAATTAAATAAATTTTATTTATTTAATTAAAATCCCATCCTCATCCTACTTAGCCAATTAATTAAATAAATTTTATTTATTTAATTAATTCCACATCATATCCCAATCATATCCTATCCTCATCCCGATTAATTAAATAAATTTTATTTATTTAATTAATTTCCACATCATATCTTATCCCATTTTATTCATTTATCCTATTAATTAAATAAATTTTAGTTATTTAATTAATATCCAACTCATATCCCAACTAATTCAAATATTTTATTTGAATTAAACACTCATCTTTTATCATATTCCAACACTTGTCCAATCAATCATGTGTTGTTATGCAACTTTCATTCATATCCTTCACATGCACAACTAATGGAACCTAAATTTAGTATCTTTCAATCCTAGCCATTCACATAGCCTCTGAATCTCCACCGTCGATTGATCTTGGCTGAGCCCTATATAAACACCCTCTCATTCCATATGAGAGGGGGGGCGATCTAGCAATCATTTAGCACCTACATTATCATCCCAAGCATTTGATTATCCAATTGAGCTTTCATCTTCCATCATGGCAGCTTTCAGCATTACAATTGTTCATTGTTGAAGAAGCAGTCCACATCTCTCAAACAAGGAATCGCACGGTCTAGGTGATGTTATGCTTGATTTGCATTATGCTTTGATTTCATTTAGATTAGATTCCTTGATGATGGTAGGGTTAGGGTTTCATGACTATGTCTGATCTTCTAAACCTGACTTTTCACCTATCACATTTTGGCACGCCCGGTGGGACTCACGTCCTTGATGAACCTCTCTTGTTTGAGTTGTTTTTATGAAGTTTAGATCTCTTGGAGCGCCAATCTTTCATTTTTGTAAGCTTTTGTAGCAAAAATTTGTATTTTTCTAACCCTAGTTTGCAAAGATTTGGCTAAAAATGTATGTAGATGATCTCTTAGCCCAAATCTAACCTCACCATTGCGTCCAGGAGGCCGTTTCCATAAATTTGATGAAAAATGGAGCGTTTGGTGAAGAAAACAACAACCGGACTGCAACAATGTGCTTCTGGTAATTCAGGTCGCTTCTGATCAAACAGCAGTCGCCTGGGCTAAATCAGCTCACCTTTGGGCAAACAGCAGTCACTTATGGTCAAATTTGGTCCGTTTTTAAACAAACAGTGCTCGCTTTTGAACAAAAACTGAGAGCATACGGTAAACTTGGTCGCTTATGGTTAACATTTGCATTCTGTCTCCTGAAACTCTCCAGATCGCTTTTGGGCTATTATGTGTCACTTTTGGCATTTTGTTAGTCGCATATAAGCCATTACTTGTCGCTTCCATCTATTTTTTGCATCGCTTATGACCAAAAAACCACCGCTTTCTGCATATTCGTGTCGCTTCTGCACTTAAATCAGCCGCCTATAATGCTTTTGTGGATCACTTTTATCCGAATAGACATCGCCTTTGGCATGAATTGTATCGCTTTTATCTTGAAAGTACCTGCTTTTGGTATAAATGAATCACTTTCAGTCTAACAGTGATCGCGTTTTGCAGAGTTAGGGTTTCTATAGCGTATTGTTATTTTGCAGATACAGGTCGCTTATAGGCCCAAATCGGTCGCTTTTGGCTTTTCTTCATCGCTTATAAGCCTACAGGAACCACATCTAGTATTTTTCATGGTGCATTTGATCTGCAAGATCCCACCTGTCACAAATACAGATCACCTCTGATCAACAGTATGTCGCATCTAGCAACTGTAACTTGCTTCTGCTTGCTGTCATTGTGCATCTTGGTATTTCTATCATAACTTTCACATACGGAGGCCAAATCGCACAAACAAGGACTCATTGGAAAGCTGGGAGGACAAGCTTCACAACTGTACCACTTTTATTAGGTGATTGTACTATTTTTTAGGCTTTTTTTTATCAGTCACAGTTTAGGTTCATTGCAAACTTCATTTGAGCATAACTTGAGCAATTTTGATCGTTTTTCAACGAAACTTTTTTTGAAATTGCTTAGAATCTCCTGAAATTTCTGTTTATGCAATCTATTTTTCTATATCAGATCATTTTCATCAGAATTTTTAGATTTCATCTTTTTCATGTAATCATCTTCTTTGCAAGTTTACTTGTTTCTTTTTGGATATGGTGACTTGTAAGGGCATCTAAGGAGCTAGAGCAGCATTGGCATCAACATCTATAGCAAATTGGAAAGTGATTGTATCAGGTGCACTCATTCTAATCTTTCATCTCTTTTATCTTCTAAATCATTGTTTGCAAACACATTTGGATTTTGGGCATAAAACGAACAATTGTTTGCAAATTCACATCAAAACATTGGGCTAAAACAAACCATTGTCTTTCATCACATTTGGATTTGGGTTTTAAAACAAACAAGTGCTTGCATTGTCTTCCACACATAGAATTTCTAAGGTTAATGAACCCCATGCGAGTGTGACCAAGTAAATGTGTATGCTCTCTCCTCGCATCCCAACACGAACTTGGAGATCAAAAACATTTACTTGTGTTGCTTTTGTTTAGCCTTAGAGAGGCCTGCCTTGGTATCCACCCCAAGGGAACGACCTCAAGCGGTACTTTCATCCGGTCCGCTATAAAAATTAGAGGATAAGGCGAAAGCCAAGTCTAACCGGTATTAGCACTCACCATACAGTGCTAACTCAAAAGGAGGTGTACCTTTGTGTATATTAAAACTCCTAGTAGAGTTAGTTAAAGTCTTAAGTGGCTTGCTGGATGCTCGTGGGGTGCCGGTCCCCCAGATTTTCACTAGAACCTCCTTGTGATAGTGGCCTTGCCTTAACTAGGACTTGTTGAAGTGTTTTCATGTGCTTGCTTAACCATCATCACATTCTTTCAAACTAACAACTTGCTTATGTGTCTTGCGTGAGTGATTCATGTGTGTAGATGCATAATCATTTGTTTGAGCATTGCCAAATCAAGCTATAAACACCAAACGCATAAACAAATCAATCTAAACACATCATCCAAACAATCCACATCATCAAAATCCCTAAACAAGCACTTGCTAAAAGGACTTAAGACAAACACTTGGTGACAACATGTCTACGCTAGAAGACCCAACAATCAAATTCCAAAGATTCTTCCAAAATCTTTATCAAGGATCACAACCCCTCAACCAAGATGCCATTGAAATATTACAATTCTTCCTCCAAAGAGCTCAACCCCACGCAAGCCAATCACCTCAACTACAACACTCCATAGCCCAAGTCCAACACCTTTTAGCCACTAGTCAAGCTCGACAAGTACAACACTCCTTAGCCACTCCATACCAACCTAATCCACCTCATAGCCACATGTCATATCCATCCACTTCATATCAACTTAATCCACCTATCCACCAAGTCAATACCACATCAACTTATGAACATCCACCTCAAGCTTATCCAATCCCTCATACCACCATTCCAATGCACTACCAAGCCTATCCACAAAGCCATCAAGTGATATTACAAGAACAACATCCAAGTCCCAATGGCTCTTTGTACATAAATCAAGTAAGTCCAAATACACCTTTTCAACAAGACCACCAAGCACCATTGATAGATCTAAATCCACCTTTCCAACAAGAATCATATCCAAATCCCAATGGCCCCTTGTACATAAATCAAACAAGCCCAAGTTATCCTATGCAAGATCTAATAACCTTTGACAAGGGAGATACCAATCTAGAGTGGCCACCACCATCCAATCACATGCCATCACATGAACCAACAAGTCCTATCTCAACACCACCATGTGATCCCAATCATAGTCCATTGATCCCTTTACCCTCCAAACCACCAAGCCCTTCATTACCTTCCTCACCATGTCATTCTAATCGTTCACCAAAGGATGCGGCTGAGAGAGTTTTACAAAGGATGCTTGAAGCAAAACTCATTGAACTTCCTAAAGTCAAACCATGTGAGGAAAGTCCATATGATGAACATGATTATTGTGCATACCATAGGACCAAAGGCCATAATACAAATCAATGCCCAATATTTGTCTCAATTGTTTACAAGGTGTACCCACCTATAATGGGAAATCGTGCCACATCATCCCCATCCTATGCTTCACCCCCATCTAGTCCAAATCCTAATCCACCCAATCTAATTAGCTCTCAACCTAATCCTCATCCTAATCCTAATCCAATGCCATCTACCATTATCATCCATCCATTATATTTCCCATCCACTCATACACTTGCAAAGGATGTGATCCATTGGCTACTAGCAAGGAATAAACTACCCCCATGTCAAACACCAATTCATGAGCCTACCAAAAAACTTCCAAAGGTCATGTCCAATCCTATAATTTCATCATGTGGTTCACATATCCTTGAGCCTCTTCAAGAGCCTTCCATTAACATACCTAGCCCTTTAAACCCATCATGTGACCTACAAGCCAACAAGTCTATTCAAGAGTCTCCAACCACAAGCCTAAGTCAAGAGCCATCATGCCTTCATGTTGATAACTATCAAGAGCCTATCAAATCCACTCAAGAACCTTCCACTTCCATCCAATGTCAAGAGGTATGTCAAGAGCATAATCTTAAACATGTGGAAATATTGAACCTTAATCTTAATCAAGATCAAAGCACCTCTAAGTTCCACCTATCCATGACCTACTTATGGGTTGCCCTCAAGCTATTAGCCATCACCATGACCTCATTCATGAGCAAATTTATCCCTTTTATAGCCCACTTAATCCTATTTTCGCTCATAGTTATGATCAAGGTTCTAGCTAAGATCATGAAAACCATGATGATCCATTTAGCAAAACTTTATCTATCTCATGATCAAGATGATATCTATGATGAAGAACCTATTAAAAAGTACCTTGATCCTATCCATAATCCCATAACCATCCATGAGCGAGATATCCAAATTGCTCCTAATCATCTGCCATCTAGCCCTATCCATAATGAGCAAACATCCACTTGTCATAATGAGACATGTGCCTCTCAAGAACACATAAGCATAGAAGATCAAACAAATAACTTGGATCTTAGTGAACACAATGCTAATGATCCTCCCTCCACATCTACCATCGATCCCATTTCAAGTCCACCATCATGTCCTAGTGGTCTTATCACCTTCCTCCATGAATGTTCTTCCTTAGGACAACAACAACCATTGTCCTCATTTCATCTTCTCCATCTAATAAAGAACTCAAATCTAGTTCCCAAAACACATCTAGTCCCATAGTCAATCGCATCCTCCAAAACATGAACTACCAAGGTAAAGGTCTAGGCCTTTATGAACAAGTTATTTTGGAGCCAAACCATGTCAAAATCCCTCCATGCTCATATGGCCTTGGATACACACCCCAAGGTAAACAAGGCCAAGATGTTGGTAATACTTTCATGCATCCTAAACCTACCACTTTCCATCACACCCCCCATCATATACTCAAAACATATGTAGCCATTCCATCTCCATCATCCTATAAATGTCAAAAGCATGTGACCATACACCTTCCGCCATCCACCTTGCCTCCACTTTTACCAACTCCAAATATCCCTCCATCCACCTTGCCACCATTGCTTCCAACACCTAACATACATATCATTCATAAGTATCCTTACATCCCTAATCCTAACCAACAAAAGTACACATCGTTTAAACATAAAGCTTCCATTCATTCCACCAACCCCACTTCCATCAAACCCATGGGATTCCAAAATAAGCATTTGGATGCCTTTACTTATAAGGCCAAAAATCCAACTAAAACTCCTAAGGACTCTCATACCTTAGGATATCAATGTGAAAAGTCTCTAAATCATCCATCTTCTAAGCAAAGTACATTCACAAATCTATCCAAGCCCATACCTCCAAAAGCAAAGCCCAAAAGCAAAATGGTTTGGGTTCCTAAACAAAAAACTAGCAAAGCAAATGAGGCATCCTCATCCACATCACAAGAATCCCAACCACCTATCTCCATCCAAGACCTACTTCCATCCCAAACTTCCATTCCCTTCACAAATCCCACAAGAAAAGAAAAAGCACTAAAAATACTAAATCTATGTGGGTTCCTAAATCACTTCGTCAACCATCCCCTAAGCAAACATCTCCATTGCTTCCTACACCACCATCTCACCAAAAGCTTCAATGTTTATCACGGTGTGTGCAACCGTTGGTCATGGTTCCCTTCTACTTCACAGCAACTCCACATAACTACATCTCCCCATCTTCCATCCATTATCCTACAAATCTTCCCCATCACCTTCCTATGGTCCATGCTTTTGCATAAGCCTTCCATCCATTCATCCTTGCATGACCCTTTCATAAATACACACCATAAGCCACTAGCCTACCCTACCATAATTCCACATCATAATCCATTATCTACCTAATCCATCTCCCATCCATGCAATCCCTTATCAACATCAATGAGCATAATGACATGGTCCATGTGGTGACATCCATCTCTAATGGGACCACCAACATCCATCGCACTAGCCACTTGAGTCCCTCCTATCCATTACCATGGTGAAAAACTGGCAAACAGGCGCCATGTGTAATTGTCAACACATCTAAAAGCAAAAAAGAAAAAAAAAAGAAGAAAAAATCAAAATAGTAAAAAGAAAGCCCTTCATCCAATGGTGAAAACCTGGTAAACAGGCGCCTTGGATAAGTACCATGATGAAAACCTGGCAAACAGGCGTCATGTGTAGGTTGATCTTCTATGTCACTTACACCTGGGGGCACATTGTCTCATCCAACCTATCCATTTCCCAACTATCTGTCCCATTATATCATACCAACCTATCTTATCCTATCTTGTCATCTTGCCATCCTTATCCATTACATAAATATGCCTATCCTATTGAACCCATTTATCCATCCTCCTTTTGATCTTGATGAAGACATAGGGGAAAAATGTTGAATCATGTTTGGATATTTCTTGACATACCTTCTTTCCAAACCAAGTCCTATCCATTGACCATTTATCCATCCCATTCAAACCAATCCATCATGTCATCCCTTTGTCATGAGCCTTGCAATATAAAATCAATCATGTGTCATGCAAAAAATCCTAAGCATTACCACCTAGAATGGGGCAAGTTCTTCCTATGCAACATAGCCTTTGGAGATCACATCCTAGCTCCCTTATGATCCATCCACTATGGTGTATCCTTATCATGAGCTTTCCATCTTATAGCTTATCCCCATTTGTTTATCATGAGCTTTCTACTATAGCCTACCTATCTGTTTATCATGAGGCAAGCATCCATCCCTTATATGGCCTATCCTCTTATGTATCCATCCAATCCCATTCATCCCTCCTTTGCACCTAGACTTGGTTTTCTCCCTTGTCATTGGTATCTAGCACAAAGGCTACCCAAATTGTAAATCCATTGACATTCCAAAACATCCAAAAACACAAAAAAATCAAAATATGTTAAAAATCCAAAAAAATCAACTATCCAATGAAAAATCCAAGCAATAAAACCAATCATATCATCCAAAACAATCCACTCCATCAACATCAATCAAAATCAAAATCATCATCATCAATTCTTCTTATCAATAATATTCATTCATCTATTTCAATCACTTCTTCCAATCATATCAATCAATCAATCTAAGCAATGATCTTAAATCCAAGTCACATTAATCCATATCAAGCAAGCTAATCAATCAAGGAACATTATCCAATCAAATCAACAAGTTTTTGATCCTAATCTTGTCATGAGCCCAATCAATCATCATCAATCATCATCAATGGGATATATCGTTCCCACATCCTTATGTTGATCTAGGGATATAGCTTTCCCCACAATGACAACACTATCCTCATCAATGAAACAATCAACCATTGGTTTATGACTTGACAAGGGCAACACCTTGTTTGTTTTACATCCTTTGAGCACATTGAGAACAATTGCTTATGCTTAGATTGAATCGACACTCTAATCATCACAGCATCACTATCATCATTCAAAACAATCCAATCATCGAAACAATCGACCCAGCAATAGCAAACATCAAAACCAAAGCACATCAATCCAACCATTAAAACAAATCCAATCACTTTAGCACATCAAAAGTAGCTCAATCCACCACAAATCATCCATCCTTCATCAAATCAATCTAATCGACATTTCATCATCTTCCAACCATTCCAAGCAATGATCTAAATGCAAGCCCATCCTTAAATCCATACCAATCACGTTAAGTAATCGAGCCAAGTTATCCAATCGCAATCAATGGTATTGATCCTAGCCTTGTTGTAAGCCAAATCAATCAGCCAATCAACAAACCAACTCAGCAAACAACCTTGTGTTGATCTAGGGATATAGCTTTCCCCACAATGATAACACCCTCAACTATCATCAACAAAACAATCAGCAATTAATCATTGGTTTACAGCTTGACAGGGGCAATACCTTGTTTGTTTTTGAATCATTTGTGCATGCTTGCTTGCTTGTGTGTGTTATCATTTTATCTTGCATTTGTGGGATGATCTTATTCTCTTCCTATGCGTATTGGTATCTTGTACGTGTTGGGATTAGCATCTTACATACCAATATCTCTAGCATCTGAGAAGCTAAACAGTCTCTTATGCATTTGAGACTTTTCTATGTTAAGACTAACTCCATACATATAACCAGCAAGCTATCATTATGTGTCGTGGAGATAAGCTCACACCATTGCTTGTAGCGTCAAAGTCCAACACTAGCTGTTATTCATATCTTGTGCATGTTGGCTCAACATCTTGACCTCATGCATTCAGACAAGCTTGTAACACGCTAGTTACGCATTGGATATCTCGACACCTTGGTCTCTTATACCCTGGTGCATAACATCCATATGCTATATCAAACATAAGGACTGCATTTCTTTTCATTCTGAGCAATTATTTGAAAGCTGCCCATCATCATCCTATCATACTCAGCCAAGATCACTCATTTCCATTTTCTTCATGTCTGCCTTCTTTTTAGCCTTTTTTTTCTATCAAGAGCCAACCCAGCCTTTCCTAGTTAGCCTGGCTTACCTCTCGAGGGGGCATCACCTACCAGTTACACTGGGGCATAACTTGTTTATCAAACGCATATAGTATCTTCTTTGACACAATGCTCTATCGAACATTGTATCAAAGAGGGGCAAAATGTAGACACCCAAATTTGTCCATGTCTAGCAACACCATGTTAAATCATTATCCATTAAGCCAATTAATTAAATAAATTTTATTTATTTAATTAAAATCCCATCCTCATCCTACTTAGCCAATTAATTAAATAAATTTTATTTATTTAATTAATTCCACATCATATCCCAATCATATCCTATCCTCATCCCGATTAATTAAATAAATTTTATTTATTTAATTAATTTCCACATCATATCTTATCCCATTTTATTCATTTATCCTATTAATTAAATAAATTTTATTTATTTAATTAATATCCAACTCATATCCCAACTAATTCAAATATTTTATTTGAATTAAACACTCATCTTTTATCATATTCCAACACTTGTCCAGTCAATCATGTGTTGTTATGCAACTTTCATTCATATCCTTCACATGCACAACTAATGGAACCTAAATTTAGTATCTTTCAATCCTAGCCATTCACATAGCCTCTGAATCTCCACCGTCGATTGATCTTGGCTGAGCCCTATATAAACACCCTCTCATTCCATATGAGAGGGGGGGTGGATCTAGCAATCATTTAGCACCTACATTATTATCCCGAGCATTTGATTATCCAATTGAGCTTTCATCTTCCATCATGGTAGCTTTCAGCATTGCAATTGTTCATTGTTGAAGAAGGAGTCCACATCTCTCAAACAAGGAATCACACGGTCTAGGTGATGTTATGCTTGATTTGCATTATGCTTTGATTTCATTTAGATTAGATTCCTTGATGATGGTAGGGTTAGGGTTTCATGACTATGTCTGGTCTTCTAAACCTGACTTTTCACCTATCACAATTAGTATAGTGGTAACTTGTTTACTAGCTTGAAGAAGATCATTTATGTGTAGAAAATTTTTATGAGATTATTATTAGATAGGTAAACCTCAATCTTCTTCTCTTCACATGTATGGTTCAAAATGCGAATGTGTATCTAAGTTTGAGAAGGTGTCGATGTCATATGAATAAAATTGTAGAAGTTGTGAGTTGTATAATACTATCATGTGGTTATAAGTTCAAGTCCCAAACTACGAAGTCTTTGCACTATGCATACATAGGCAAGGTCATCATGAATGAGCCCCTAAGACATTAGGTTAGCCCCTTAGGGCCTTAGGGTGTCACTTCATGAAATTGATTTTTGTGTAACTAATAATCATGCAGGACTAATGTTTCTTTAGATATGCAGTATGAGACCTTTAGCCATGCAGGACTCAGAAGCTAAGAAATCACCTTTCCAATTAGCGTATAGATGATCATCTAGCACCATGGTAAATGGGTATACATATGTATAATTTAAATTTGAAATCTTTGTATCTAGCATTTCAATTATGATCAATCTGATAGACTCTGTTATGTAATCTGAGCTTTACTAAGTTAATATTTGTAAATTGTTTCTATCACGCAATTAATTTCATTATTGTTATTTGTCAATATTTTTAGAGATAAGCATTACAAAAAGGTGTGTGTGTGTGTGTGTGTGTATGTGTTCAATTGATGCATTTAGACTTAGAACAAACCATGGTTATTTAGATCATGTTCGTATGTAGTAATGACTTTTGTTTATGGTTGAATGTTGCTTAATTTCAATAATGCACTCATGCTATCCCTAGAGATGTTAGGTAACTTGTTGAACCAGATTATGTTATATTTTGTTACCATTACTTCTATAAAAAAATAATTAAAAAAAAAAAATATTCTACTTTTTTTCCTGTTGTGGTTGACTTATCTTTGGGGTTGCATGGGGGCATTACAAATCTCATATTTTCTAGATGTTTTTGCTTAGTTTTATTGAAAAATCAAAATATCATCCAAGTAAAGAATCATAAACTTACCCCAAAATTATTGAATACCACATTCATCAATATCATAAATATACTCCGTGCATTATTTAACCCAAAAGGCATATCCAACCACTCATAACCTTCATTAGTCTTAAATGTTGTCTTCCATTCACCCCCTTCTTTAATTCTAATCTAGTGCTAACCACTCTACAAATCAATCTTTGTCAAGTACTTCACTCTACTTAAATAGTCCATTATGTTATACATCTTTGGTAATGGGAATCTATATCTCATAGTTATCTTATTTATTTCCATAGAATTAGTACACATCCTACACTCTTCATTCTTCTTAGGTTCTAGTACTGTGAATACAACACATGGGCTTAAACTTTCTCTATTCAGCCCCTTCTTTAATATCTCTTGCACTTGCTACTTTAATTCTTTATTCTTTGTTGGTTTCATCCTATGTGGCTCTCTATTTATAAAACTTTCTCCTATTATTAGATTCATGTGATGACTAATACTTCTTGCTAGTGGTAATCCATTTGGAATATTGTCTAATATGATGTCCTTATATTGTGTCAAGAATTCTAATATTTCTTGTAGTATCTACTCAACATTTGTGATGGTGTTCTTTGAACTTGTAGTGCCACATATCTTAGGAATCATTGCAATATAAACATTCACACGTATCATGCCCTCTAATAATCTTATCCCATCTACCAAACGAATTCTAGCATTACTACAAACTTGACCTTGTTTATCTTTCAACATAAAAAACCTATGCCTCTTACCATTCTCTGTTATAGTGTAAGTATTTACTCTCCCATAATGTATAGGACTCCTATCAAATTTCTATGGTCTCTGTAACAACAAATGGCATACATCCATCAACATGATATCACACAAGACTTCATCATGATATGTTCCTATCTTAAATCTCACCAAACATTATTCAATTACCAACATCTTATTGTTAGGAAGAATAAGTTTTCTTAGATTAATAATTTTCTTTTCTTATATGCTAGTTGTAAAGAATGAAATATCACTTTCTAATATTTTCTTACTTGTACGTTCAAACTTATACTATGTTCGATTACTAAATTAGTTCGGAAAAAAAAATAGTATTGTTTACATTGAAAAGAGGATCTATTGTTAATCTTGCATGATTAGTATAGTGGTAACTTGTTTACTAGCTTGAAGAAGATCATTTATGTGTAGAAAATTTTTATGAGATTATTATTAGATAGGTAAACCCCAATCTTCTTCTATCCGCATGTATGGTTCAAAATGCAAATGTGTATCTAAGTTTGAGAAGGTGTCGATTTCATATGAATAAAATTCTAGAAGTTGTGAGTTGTATAATACTATCATGTGGTTATAAGTTCAAGTCCCAAACTACGAAGGCTCTGCACTATGCATAGATAGGCAAGGTCGTCATGAATGAGCCCCCAAGACATTAGGTTAGCCCCTTAGGGCCTTAGGTTGTCACTTCATGAAATTGATTTTTGTGTAACTCATAATCATGCAGGACTCAAAAGCTATGAAATCACCTTTCCAATTAGCGTATGGATGATCATCTAGCACCATGGTAAATTGGTATACATATGTATAATTTAAATTTGAAATCTTTGTATCTAACATTTCAATTATGATGAATGTGATAGACTCTGTTATGTAATCTGAGCTTTACTAAGTTAATATTTGTAAATTGTTTCTATCACGCAAATAATTTCATTATTGTTATTTGTCAATATTTTTAGAGATAAGCATTACAAAAAGGTGTGTGTGTGTGTGTATGTGTTCAATTGATGCATTTAGACTTAGAACAAACCATGGTTATTTAGATCGTGTTCATATGTAGTAATGAGTTTTGTTTATGGTTGAATGTTGCTTTATTTCAATAATGCACTCATGTTATCCCTAGAGATGTTAGTTAACTTGTTGAAACAGATTATTTAATATTTTGTTACCATTACTTCTATAAAAAAAATAATTAAAAAAATAAAAATATTCTGCTTTTTTCCTGTTGTGGTTGACTTATCTCTGGGGTTGCATGGGGGGCATTACAAATCTCATATTCTCTAGATGTTTTTGCTTAGTTTTATTGAAAAATCAAAATATCATCCAAGTAAACAATCATAAACTTACCCCAAAATTATTCAATACCACATTCATCAATATCATATATATACTCAATGCATTATTTAACCCAAAAGGCATATCCAACCACTCATAACCCTTCATTAGTCTTAAATGTTGTCTTCCATTCACCCCCTTCTTTAATTCTAATCTAGCGCTAACCACTCTACAAATCAATCTTTGTCAAGTACTTCACTCTACTTAAATAGTCCATTATGTTATACATCCTTGGTAATGGGAATCTATATCTCATAGTTATCTTATTTATTTCCATAGAATTAGTACACATCCTACACTCTTCATTCATCTTAGGTTCTAGTACTGTGAATACAACACATGGGCTTAAACTTTCTCTATTCAGCCCCTTCTTTAATATCTCTTGCACTTGCTACTTTAATTCTTTATTCTTTGTGGGTTTCATCCTATGTGGCTCTCTATTTAGAAAACTTTCTCCTATAATTAGATTCATGTGATGACTAATACTTCTTTCTAGTGGTAATCCATTTGGAATATTGTCTAATATGATGTCCTTATATTGTGTCAAGAATTCTAATATTTCTTGTAGTATCTACTCAACATTTGTGATGGCGTTCTTTGAACTTGTAGTGCCACATATCTTAGGAATCATTGCAATATAAACATTCACATGTATCACGCCCTCTAATAATCTTATCCCATCTACCAAACAAATTCTAGCATTACTACAAACTTGACCTTGTTTATCTTTCATCATAAAAAACCTATGCCTCTTACCATTCTCTGTTATAGTGTAAGTATTTACTCTCCCATAATGTATAGGACTCCTATCAAATTTCTATGGTCTCTGTAACAACAAATGGCATACATCCATCAACATGATATCGCACAATACTTCATCATGATATGTTCCTATCTTAAATCTCACCAAACATTATTCATTTACCAACATCTTATTGTTAGGAAGAATAAGTTTTCTTAGATTAATAATTTTCTTTTCTTATATGCTAGTTGTAAAGAATGAAATATCACTTTCTAATATTTTCTTACTTGTACATTCAAACTTATACTATGTTCGATTACTAAATTAGTTCAGAAAAAAAATAGTATTGTTTACATTGAAAAGAGGATCTATTGTTAATCTTGCATGATTAGTATAGTGGTAACTTGTTTACTAGCTTGAAGAAGATCATTTATGTGTAGAAAATTTTTATGAGACTATTATTAGATAGGTAAACCCCAATCTTCTTCTATCCGCATGTATGGTTCAAAATGCTAATGTGTATCTATGTTTGAGAAGGTGTCGTTGTCATATGAATAAAATTCTAGAAGTTGTGAGTTGTATAATACTATCATGTGGTTATAAGTTCAAGTCCCAAACTACGAAGTCTCTGCACTATGCATACATAGGCAAAGTCATCATGAATGAGCCCCTGAGACATTAGGTTAGCCCCTTAGGGCCTTAGGTTGTCACTTCATGAAATTGATTTTTGTGTAACTAATAATCATGCAGGACTAATGTTTCTTTAGATATGCAATATGAGACCTTTAGCCATGCAGGACTCAGAAGCTAAGAAATCACCTTTCCAATTAGCGTATGGATGATCATCTAGCACCATGGTAAATGGTTATACATATGTATAATTTAAATTTGAAATCTTTGTATCTAACATTTCAATTATGATGAATGTGATAGACTCTGTTATGTAATCTGAGCTTTACTAAGTTAATATTTGTAAATTGTTTCTATCACGTAATTAATTTCATTATTGTTATTTGTCAATATTTTTAGAGATAAGCATTTCAAAAAGGTGTGTGTGTGTGTGTGTGTATGTGTTCAATTGATGCTTTTAGACTTAGAACAAACCATGGTTATTTAGATCGTGTTCGTATATAGTAATGAGTTTTGTTTATGGTTGAATGTTGCTTAATTTCAATAATGCACTCATGTTATCCCTAGAGATTTTAGTTAACTTGTTGAACCGGATTATGTTATATTTTGTTACCATTACTTCTATAAAAAAAATAAATAAAAAAATAAAAATATTCTGCTTTTTTCCTGTTGTGGTTGACTTATCTCTGGGGTTGCATGGGGGGCATTACAAATCTCATATTTTCTAGATGTTTTTGCTTAGTTTTATTGAAAAATCAAAATATCATCCATGTACAGAATCATAAACTTACCCCAAAATTATTGAATACCACATTCATCAATATCATAAATATACTTAGTGCATTATTTAACCCAAAAGGCATATCCAACCACTCATAACCCTTCATTAGTCTTAAATGTTGTCTTCCATTCACCCCCTTCTTTAATTCTAATCTGGCGTTAACCACTCTACAAATCAATCTTTGTCAAGTACTTCACTCTACTTAAATAGTCCATTATGTTATACATCCTTGGTAATGGGAATCTATATCTCATAGTTATCTTATTTATTTCCATAGAATTAGTACACATCCTACACTCTTCATTCTTCTTGGGTTCTAGTACTGTGAATACAACACATGGGCTTAAACTTTCTCTGATCGGCCCCTTCTTTAATATCTCTTGCACTTGCTAGTTTAATTCTTTATTCTTTGTTGGTTTCATCCTATGTGGCTCTCTATTTGGAAAACTTTCTCCTATAATTAGATTCATGTGATGACTAATACTTCTTGCTAGTGGTAATCCATTTGGAATATTGTCTAATATGATGTCCTTATATTGTGTCAAGAATTCTAATATTTCTTGTAGTATCTACTCAGCGTTTGTGATGGCGTTCTTTGAACTTGTAGTGCCACATATCTTAGGAATCATTGCAATATAAACATTCACATGTATCACGCCCTCTAATAATCTTATCCCATCTACCAAATGAATTCTAGCATTACTACAAACTTGACCTTGTTTATCTTTCAACATAAAAAACCTATGCCTCTTACCATTCTCTATTATAGTGTAAGTATTTACTCTCCCATAATGTATAGGACTCCTATCAAATTTCTATGGTCTCTGTAACAACAAATGGCATACATCCATCAACATGATATCACACAAGACTTCATCATGATATGTTCCTATCTTAAATCTCACCAAACATTATTCATTTACCAACATCTTATGATCCTTTTGTAGCCAAGAAATCTTCACCATCATGCTTCAACAAATCTCTCATCATGACAAGTGATTCTCCATTTTCCAATTCATCATTTGAGATAGGTAATGTCTTGGGTTCTTCATCTACAAATGTAATTCTTGGACTACCTTCTACTCTCTTATTCATGTTTCCTTAATTTTAATAACACTCAAATGCTCTATGTCCTCCAAACTTGAAATATTTACCTCTAAAATATCTTTCACAACCTATTTGATATCCATATGTTCTAATATTTAAGTATGAATTACTGCCTTCTCTATTGCTTCAATAAGAATTATCATCATCCATATCTTTATACTAGGTATTACTACTTCCTCCTTCACAATAGTGAGTAGTGTCATCATTGTAGTATGTACTATCTATCCTCCTTACTTCTACACATGATTTTCTATCTCTGAATTGTAACCTTTCTCTCTGGAATATTCCTTCTTTTCCTCTCTATTAGTTTTATTTTCTCTTGAATATTTTATACAACTTCTCTTCCACCTTGATTGTAAATTGATATTATTCTTCTATGGTTATCAACCTTACAAAACTTAGTTCTTTCTGAATGAAAGGAAGAAAGGTATGTATAAATTCTTCTTACACTAATATTTAGAGGTGATTATTATGCAAATTGTTCAATATTTACAATTATAGAAATTAGAAACACATAAACATAAAATAAATAATATTCCATAACACAAGGTGTATGTGGGGAAAACCCTTTCAAGATAAAAACCCCACACTCCAAATTAGCCCAATGTATTTTTTAGTAAACAATATGGTTACAATACACTTGTAGAGAAAGCCTATATAGGAGTATCACCAACATTCAAATCTATAGTGATTTTAGCAAGATTTCAGTACCTACAAATTAAATCGTACAAACTACTACTCTAAGCACCATTAAATAGGTGAAGCACAAATTGGAAACTACTAAAGGTTTAAGAAAACCATTACCTAATACAAGAGAGGTATAGAACCTAAAGTCAAAGCCCATATTCTAGTGCCTTTCTTTCATCTTGGTCATCTTGGCTATTTTTAGCATATTCTTTTAATGTCATATGTGACCACACAAACATGGGTGCCCAATTTGTCTTCACCCAATGCATATAGATGCTCCATGAAAAGTGTCCACACCTATCATAATGATAGTCAAGATTCCAACATAAACCCCCTCTTACATGCTCTTACACATCATAAAAATTTGTCATAAGTAACTCCTATCATAATGATCTTACAACTCCACAAGATGCTAACACATGACCAAATAATGAAACCTTAAATTGGGATGCCTACCTCCTCATGTGAGGACAAAATCTACTAAAGACAAGATCCCTATCCCCTTCAAATGGGATGCCAAATCTCCCACAAGAAGATAAAATACACAAAAGATGAAATAGTGAATGAATACAAAAAGTATTAAAATATGAATGAATACAAAAAGTATTAAAATGAACATTAGGAATGTAAGGTTGAGACACCTTTTCCCAACATTCTTCCACTTATATAACACTTTGAAAGAGAAAAGGGAAGTATATCAATACTAAAAACTAACTATTACGGGTCATGAGACCCATAGACTCATTGCACCATCTAAACTTACTTGTGGTCATGAGATTTGTAAATGAATTTGCATCATTTATCAAAATATCAACCTTATCCAACATCACCTTCCCATCCTCTACGATGTCATGAACAAAATTGTATTGGACATCAATGTGCTTTAT
Source organism: Cunninghamia lanceolata (assembly GCA_027924645.1). Classification (NCBI taxonomy): domain Eukaryota; kingdom Viridiplantae; phylum Streptophyta; class Pinopsida; order Cupressales; family Cupressaceae; genus Cunninghamia; species Cunninghamia lanceolata. The sequence continues at coordinate 4,605,716 of BSBN01000958.1, read as the reverse complement.
CCTTGCATGGAAAGTTTGGTTCTTTCCTAGACATATGGAACTCTAGCTATCACATAGAACTATAATAGCTCTTGCATCTAGCCCAACATCAAAACACAATTTCTTAAGCCAAATTGATTCCTTACAAGCATGAGTAGATACCATGTAGTCTCTTTTGTAGTAGACAAAGAAACTACATCCTATTTCTTACTCATCCAACTAATAACACCACTAAACATAGTGAAAACATATCCACTGGTGGATCTCCTTATATCAACATCTCCAACCTAATCTAAATCCATAAACCCATAAATACACACTAAATTTCAAGCCCTTGTAGGATAACCACTATATCCCAATGTACTCATCCAAGCATAAATTGGATAAGGACTCCAAATGTTTGGGCAATGGCTAGTATTGTACAAACCATAGCATACATCAAACTCCCAATAGCACTAGCATAAAGCACTATACTCATATCCCCCATCTCACTAGGAGAATTAGGACACTACTCAACTAATAACTTTGTCCCCATTGTAACAAGAACACACAATGACCCACAAGCTAACATGTTGAATCTCTCCAACACTGAGTTGACATACTTACTTTGGCCGAACCAAAGTTTCTTGTTATCTCTATCTCTTTTGATCTCTATACCTAATATGTATCTAGCTATCCCTAAGTCTATTTCAAATTGTTTTGAAAGTTGAGACTTCAATTCACAAATCAAACCCTTCCCATTATTGAAAAGAAACATTTCAACAAAATATAATGTGATAAAGAAAATGATCACCATCCATCTTGTAATAGATGCAATGATCTTATTCAATCTTAGAAATCCCAAACCTAACACAAATGAATCAAACTTTTTGTATCGCATCCTAGGAGATTTCTTAAAACCATACAAATATTTCTTCAACTTACAAACCAAATGCTCTTTACCTTTTTCAATGTAGTTCTCTAGCTACGACATATAAATCTCTTCCACAAAATCACCATGAAGGAAATTTATCTTCACACCCTTCTATTTAACCTCAAGATCATATGTTGCAATAATAGAAAAAAAACTAAATGGATGTTAGCTTATAAACTAGGGAGAAAATCTCACCATAATCAATTCCCTCAACCTGGGAACATCCCTTCATAACTAATCTCACATTTTACTTCTCAACATTGCCATCTAAACCATTTTTCTTCTTAAACACCCATTTGCATCCAATGGGTTTACATCCATCAATCGAAGGTACCAAATCCCATGCATCATTTTTCTTTAACACAACCATCTCTTCATCCATCACCACCTTCTAGGATTCTACATCATTCATTCCCTTAGCCTCTTTATAGTCCTAGGATCATCAATGTTAGTAATGAAAGAAAAAATACATCGCTAATCAAAAGGAGTATTCTTATCTGGCTACCATCTTTACTGAGTGGACCTCCTCAAAGGCTAAGGTGGAAGTTCTATCTCTTCATCTGAACTCTTTGAACTATCTAAGATCTTCTCTTCTTTAGGCCCTTTATGGGATTTAGGTTCAGATTTATTAGTCTTTGAGGGTAGTTGAACCACATCTTTCTTTTCATTCTTTTCTAGCTAAAATATAGTGGAAAACGGCTTAACTTCTCCAAAGATAATACTTATGCTATACAAAAATCTCTTAGCCACAAGATCCCAAAGCCTATACCCCTTCACACTAATACCATAACTGATGAATATGCATTTAACATGCTTTTTATCCAACTTTGACCTCTTCTAACTAGGCACATGTGCATATGACTCACAACCAAAGACTCTAAGATGTCTCCATAAGGGATTTTTCTTCACCATACCTCCATAGGTGCATTCTCAACAAAAGATAATGTAGGAGACTTGTTAACTAGGTAAAACATCATAGCAACCACTTTTTCTTAGATCTTTTGTTCCAAGATGACCCTACTAAGAATACTCCTACCCCTCTCCATCAATGTCCTATTCATTCTTTCTTCAATTCTATTCTACTAAGGGGTGTATGGAGTTATCTTATGTCTTTCTATATCATGATCTTTCTAGAACCTGTTGAAGTCTACAAAACAAAAATCATTATTAGTCCTCAAAATTTTAATCTTTTTACTAGTCTAATTTTCAACAAGAGCCTTAAACTCTTTAAAATGACTAAAGGCTTCAAATTTACTCCTAAGGAAATATAACCATATTCTTCTACTATAGTAATCAATGAAATATACATAATAAATAGATTTTTAAATCAAAGGAACATTAATAAGACCAAAAGCATCAAAATATATCAAGTCCAATACACCTGAAGATTTATAAGAACTAGAATATAAAATAACATAGTTTTGTTTTCCATAAATGTAATGTTCATAAAAATTAAACTCAAGGTTACAATTATTCAGCCCCTCAACAATGTTTTTATTTTTCATGGTCCATAGACCTATTGTGCTTCAAACACAGCCTCATTTTCAAAAAATGAAGAACCCATTTCTTTTCTTTTATCCCTTTTGCTTTGTTGTTTTTTTATTTAGTTTGGGTTCTTTTCTTTGTATTTTTATTGTTGACTGTCTGGTTAGAGCATCAAGATTTGTAAGTTTATCATGATAGTAGAATCTTCCTTGAGACTTCAAAATTTTCCTTTTTTAGGTTTCACTTGTTTTCTTGTTGAAAAAGTGGGGTTTTAATTTTAGTATGATAGTATAATCATCCCCAAAATAGTGACATGTTCCCTGTGTGTGTTTACATGGTTAGTTACTAGCCTGTCAGGGTTTGTCTGTTAGTTTTAGGACAGACAACTTAGAGGGGGGTAAATCAGTTGTCCCAAAACTTCTTTTATTTAAATACTTAAATCCTTCTTGTAATTCAACATCATAATAATAAATCAATCATGGAAGCACAATGCAATAATTTAAGAGTAGAAACACATTAACACATATGACACCAAGATTTTAACGTGGAAAACCCAGTTAAGGGAAAAACCACAGGGTGACTAACCCAAGATTGTATTCTCTATTAAAAGAATAAGAAGAACAAAATGGCACATGCCAATTAAGGCTCACTACCTGAGCACACTGCTCACAAGAGGCCCACTACTATAGGAAACACACTATCTATAGAATAATAAATATTACATACTTGAACTAAAGATTAGCATCTTCACCATGCTTGAGTTAGTTCCATTTAAGCTCAACACTTCTACTCTGCTTTTCACTTTTCACCTCTCTACCACTTCCTCATCTTCACTTGGATACTTTGAAATGACTTCACAACTCTTATTTATACAAGACATTGACTTTGGGATAATCATCAAAGTTGGCACAATACATACTTTATTTTATTACAGAGCAAATACACAAATACATCTTGACTTATTACAAAAGACTTCATGCGAATCACCACACTATTGGCCACATAGATCTGGGACTTCAATATTCTTTGAGGAACATGCCATGCTTCATAGAACATCTCCAAGATCATCCGCAAGATGTGTAAAACATTCGGTCGGCCATGATTAGGAAGAACATCATCACCTAGAAGTAAATCTTCATTTATGAGCTCAATCTTCAATGCAGACCACCAACACGAACTAGACACAATCTAGAGACCTCCATAAGCTTGACTGAATCACCATGAACATCCACACCACTTTTGCTTACTGAAATCATTCTCATCTTCATTCAGAACCTCAAGAACATAGTCTGTCATCACTGTGACATTAGAATAAATGCTTGCGGACCTCTAGACCACAAACCAATTGAGTTGTCAATTCAAATTTTGCTTCCTAAACAATCCACCAAATCTGTAAAATAAGATATTACATTTCTGGATCTCACCAGACCTATTTGTGTCACTCTGTCACCTCTGAACAACTGCCAGAATAGGTTTTGCTCATATGGCCATAACTTCTCCAAATCTTCATGCGGACCTCTCAAATCTTGACTGGATCATCTTTAGACATATATACACAAACTTTTTGATGTGCATCCTCTGATCTTCATCTTAGCTGGGATCTTCACTTCATAGAGCTTCACTTGTCTTCACTATTCTTCTTTATTTCTAATAGGACTAATTTTATCAATATCCTTAGCACACAGCTCATCCAATCCTTGACATCAATGCAACAGGAGTATGTTGACATCAATGACAACACCGGTTAGGCCCATACTTGCAACAATCTCTCCCTTTTTCATTGATGGCAACATATGATGTGAAAAATTGTTTTAACCATAAAGACAAGAACTTCTCCTCACTAAATGACATAGCTCCCCCTATCAACAACATTCATTCATATGTCTTCTCTTTCTTTACTACTCCCCCTTTGATCAACAACCACTTTTGTTTTTCACATGTCTTCTCTCCCCTTTTGACATCAATGGCAAAAGGCACATACTTGCATCAATCAGAATCATACAGACTGCTCCCCCTAAGTAGCAGCTTCTTATCATCAATCCAGACCACAAGATATGGCTGTGAGATCCACCAGACTAATGCACATCAGTACATCTTAATTTAGAACTAGAGGGGTAATAACCCCTAACGTCTCCCTGAGATACTCAAAAGAGTCCTTAGGTAGAGGTTTAGTAAAAATGTCTACAATCTGATCCTTGGAGGGCACAAACTCCAATCTAACTTTATTCTTGTTCACCTACTCTCTCAAAAAGTGAAACTTGATGAATATATGTTTTGTCTTTGAATGCAACACTAGATTTTTTGATACATTTATTGCACTTAAATTATCATAGAAGACTGTGATAGGTTCCTCATACTTCGGTTTGATGTCTCTTAGCATTTGCTTCATCCACAATACTTGAGTGCAACTACCTTCTATTGCAATATATTCTGCTTCTACAGTTGATAGAGATGTTGCCTCTTGTTTCTTGCTCAACCAAGAAACTAATTTTTCCCCAAAAAGAATGCACCACCACTGGTACTCTTCCTGTCATCCACATCTCCTGCCCAATCCACATCTATATATGCATGAAGAGACAAATCATGATCTTTAGGATACCATAAACCATACTTAATTGTTCCTTTTAGATATCTAAGAATCCTTTTGATTGCCATGACATGAGATTCTCTAGGATCAGCTTGGAATCTGGCAACAAGACCAACAACATTCATAATGTCAGGTCTAGTTTGAGTAAGATACAATAGTCCTCCAATCATTGACCTGTACTTTTTTTGATCATCCGTAGGAGAGCCATCATCTTTGTTCAGTTTACATCCAGTTGCCATGGGAGTATTCATTGGTTTTGAGTCTTCCATCCCAAATTTCTTCAACAATTCTTTCACATATTTGGTCTATGAAATGAAGATTCCTTTCCTTGTTTGAGTGATTTGCAGACCCAAGAAGAAATTCATTTCCCCAAACATGGACATCTCAAATTCACTTTTCATTTGATTTGCAAAAGTTTTAAACATACTATCTCTTCCTCCAAAAATGATATCATCAATAAATACTTCAACAATCAAAATATTTTCATCATCAATCTTGAAGTACAAGTTACTATCACCAATACCTTTGTTGAAACCAATATTCAAAAGATGTTTATCCAATCTTTCATACCAGGCTCTTGGGGCTTGTTTGAGTCCATATAGTGCTTTCTTTAACTTGCAGACCATATTGCCATGATCAGACAATTGAAATCCATCCAGTTTCTCAATGTATACTTCTTCTTCCAAGTCACCATTTAGGAAGGTAGACTTGACATCCATCTGATATACTTTGAAATCCTTGAAGGCAGTAAAGGCAAGAAATAATCTGACTACTTCAATTCTTGCCACTGGAGCAAAAGTTTCTTTAAAATCAACTCCTTCTACTTGAGAATAACCCTTGCAGACCAATCTAGCTTTGTTTCTGACTACTTCACCATCTTCATTCAATTTATTCCGAAAGACCCATTTGGTTCCAATCACATTTTTGTTTCTAGGTCTAGGAACAAGATCCCAAGTGTTATTTTTCTCAATCTGCATCAACTCTTCCTAAATTTCTTTAGTCCAACTTTCATCATTGCATGCTTCATGTAGACACCCTAAAATGACCAAGTTGTCACATCGCTTGCCTTTTGTCATTTCTGTCTAATCACCTGCATTTCAAACATTAATTAAATAATCTAATTATTTAATTAATTTCACCAAATTCTTCTAAATCACATACTTTCGACATTAATTAAATAAATTCTCTTTATTTAATTAATTAAATTAAATTCCTCTGTTATTCTTCCAAAATTAAATAATTTTAATTATTTAATCAAATCATTATCTTTTTTCAAAATTCATGTCTCCATTAATTAAATAAATCCCATTATTTAATTAATTCAACAAATTATATCTTATCTACAATTAAATAATTTACATTATTTAATTAAATCAAAATTATTCTTCCAAAATCATGCACAACAATTAAATAAATTTATTTATTTAATTTTCTTTCCAAATCTTCTAAATTAAATAATACCAATTATTTAATTATTTCTTCCAATAATATCTTCTCTAAATTTAAATAAATCAAATATTTATTTAAGTTGTTTTTTCTTCTAAATTTGAGTTATCTCTAATATAACTCAAGCTTTTTATATTTAATAAAGCAAAATATCTTCTAATTCTCATGCAAATCCCTTCTTCTTGTTTTAAATCACTTAACTGATCATTACATTCTGTTAATTGCTTTAACTCATTCTTCTATTCTTGATAACTCCTCTCAGGTAAAAGAAAGCAAGACACTTGTCTTCTTCTCATTTGTTGCACGTTCCTCAACTATTCTCCTCCATTGATTCTTCTGAATTATCTGGACCATTGATCGATCTTCATTGAAATCTATATAAACCCCCCTCATCTCCTTCATTGAGTCCCTCTCTCTTCGATCATATTCTCAGGCATACTTAACAGAGCTTTGAGCATACAAAACGCATCGATTGAGCAACTTTACGATCTCTTAACATTGATCTTTGAACACATTGAGCACACTACTTGCTTGTTGCAACTATGGTTTCGCAACTTGATTGAGCAATCCACACTTCTCCAAAAGGGAACAATATAGGTTTTGGTAAGAGCTTTCATTTGTCTTTGATTTTATGATAATGGCTTCACCATAGATTGGTTCACTTTATGTGATTGGTTTTTGATTTCATTAGTTTAGATTAAATCAATTTTTCCTCATACACATTCTGGCACGCCCGGTGGGACCCACTAATCCCTCTTTTTCTTTGAGAAATTGATTTTTTTGAAGTACAGTACGGAATAGCACATCTTGACACAGAAAAGCACCATTGGCAGAACAGTACAGTGCTTTCGAGCAATCCCACAGCACCTTTGGTAGCACAGAATCGCGCTTTTGGTAATACAGTGAAGCGCACTTGAGAAAAATAGTAAAGCACTATTGGTATAATAGTAAAGCGCTCTTGGTAATCCTAAAGCGCTATTGGTATAATAGTGAAGTGCTTTTGGTGAAAGTAAAGCGCTATTGGTATGACAGTAAAGTGCTTTTGGTTGACATAACATGCTTGCAAACTTCAAAACCCCATAACTTTTTCAAAACTTAACGAAATTCGATATTTTTTTTTTAAATTACATAGAAAATCATAAGGAATCCATTGGTGATATTTAATCTCTTGTATCTCATCATATTTGTTACCAATTTATGGATTTCACTTTGGTTTTCTAGGGTTTCTCCCTTATTGTTAGGGTTTTGACCTGATTTCTGACATCTTGTTCTTTTCTTTGGAGCTAATATCACTTGGTGCGGTGTCTTATCACTTATCAACATCCTAGATCATCACTCAATCATTCAATCATCCTTTGATCTAGCATTTTTGACAAAAATATTGTTTTTTGTAGGCCTGTTATTACACCGTGCGTTTGGTAGTATAGTGTCGCGCATTTGGTAGTACAGTAGCTCACTTTTGGTAGCAAAGTAGCTCGCTTTTGGTCAAAGTAGCTCAGTTTTGGTGGCACAGTACCACGCTTCTGGTAGAACAATGCATCACTTCTGGTAAGATAGTAAGTCACTTCTGGTCTGCAACACATCGCTTCTGGTAGCACAGTGAAGCACTTTTGGTTCACAATAAGTCACTTTCGGTAAGATAGTGGCTCGCTTTTGGTCAAATTGATTTGTTTTTTGGCTAACTTATTGGTTTTTGTGGAACTAAACTGACTTGTTGTAGCCTCTTAAGTTACTCACACAGAGAAAATAGGTTTTTTCTAACATGTTCATGTAGGACGAGCGTCAAATAAATCTTGATCTATCTCACTAAGTCTTAGAAACACATTGCATTGTTAAAGGGATAATTGAACAAATCATTTTCTTTGCAATTTAAGTCTTAGGAACATACTGCTTTTCTTAAGGGACAATGGACATGTATGAGAAAACACCTCAATTTTCTAAGGGACAATGGACATGAATGCCAAACACTTCATTTTCATAAGGGACAATTGACAACTACAACCGTGTGTGTGCCTAATTTAGTTGCACCTTATTTTTCTTATAACGGGACAATTGAACCTTTGTTTGACATGCTTGCTCTTACATTTCTGTACTTCCTTTAGAAGGACCTGCTTTTGGATTGCGCTTCATCCAAAAGGGATGACCCTAAGCGGAGTTTTCCTTTGAACCGCTATATAAGAGGGATAAGGCGAAAGCTAAGTCCTAACCGACGTCAGCCTTACCTTGTGGTGCCAAACTGAAAAGAGGTGTACTAGCTCTTTGTGGAAACAATTTTCACATGGAGCGAAGTGTTTGATACTCTTAGTAGGATTGGTTAAATCTTTTAGTAGCTTGTCGCATTGCTCATAAGGCGTTGGTCCCTCAAAGTCACTAATAACCATTCTAGATAGAGACTACCCGACCTACCTCCGAACATTGCGATAATCATCAGTGAAAGGGGAATTGATTTAAGCCCTTAAGATACTCACCATTGGCTCCCTTGAGAAGAGATAGTATTCCCTTGGACATAAAGCTCTTGTGACCTACTTGAACTTTCCAAGGGGAGGGTGAGATATCCCTACCTATCATCTCTCGCAAAGATACTAAATATCTGACATCTTTATGGAATGATATTTTTATCGATGGCGTATTAAGCTGTGAGCTGATCTACTGTAATGAAACCTTGTCTCTAGGGATAAAAAGTGCTTGTTATTGATTGCAATTGTCTTATACCTGTGGAAACATTAGGCTTGTTTGGAGCCTCGAACATACACTATCTGTTGTGTCAATCCTTGTGCTTTTTGACCACTTGTTTGTTGTGTTTTCTCTTGCCAAAACAAATCCAATCAGAAACAGAAACAATCCATCAAAATTTTGCCTTTTAGAAACATTAGACACTACTTCAGTGCCCCTGGTATTACAGCATCTCACCTTTGGTAGTACATTAGATCGCCTTTGGTATAGCAGTACCTCACCTCTGGCAAAACTCTACTTCAGCGCCCTTGGTATAACAGTAGCTCGCTTTTGGTCACTGTAGCTCACCTTTGGCATAGCAGTAACTCGCTTCTGGTAGCTCGGTCCATCGCCTTTGGCATCACAGTAGCACGCTTTTGGTTGCACAGTCCTGCACCTCTGGTCAAACAGTATAGTGCTTTTGGTCCAGTACTTTGTGCATCAGAGTTTGTCTGTTTCTCAAAGCATCTCACAGAAACCCAGCATTACCGTTCTTGTCCTAGGGTATTCCATGGTAACCACTAGGCTCTAGCAAACTATGAAATCCAAGCAAGTTGTCCCTAAGAAGTACAAGTCACCTCCTCACACACCACAATCAGGTCGTCTCAACATTAATCCCAAGGTCACTCCTAGTACACCAGCGGCAAAACCAATCAGCTCTCCAAACATGCCGCATATTGATGAACCAAGCAATCCTCAAGAGGGTAGGGTCCCTTTGGTAAGAACACCTCAATATACCACCGGCTTGCCTCCAGATTTTGTGCCACAAGGATATACTATTGAGCAAAACCCACCTCAAGAATGTAGGGTTCCTTTGGAAAGCATTTCCCAATACACCACTAGCTTGCCTCAGGATTTTGTCCCTCAAGGTTATACTGTATATTTAGTCAGATCTCAAGAAGAGCGACACTTTGAAATAGGTCAATCCTCTCAAGTAGATGGGCAAGATCTTGATGAAATCATACAAAAGCCTAGAGTCGTGGCTGCCTTTGACAAAATCCTTAGTGAGAACCAAGATCATTTCTTTCGCTTGCTTGCAGAGCAAGGTGCCAAGTTACCTTAAGATTTTGATTTATCCACTCTCAAGGAGAACAACAACAATGCCCAAGATACCATACAAGTGGTGCAAACCATGTCAACAGTGACTATGCCCTTACCTACACAAGGCTCGCAATATAGGAATCCCCTTTTTCAAAATCCAACAGGGGAGAGACCCATATCACCACTTTTGACACCAATGGAGATCTATAAAAACCAACAAGAAACTCTCCAACGTCAAGCAGAGTTAGCTAAGCAAGCCACCTTAGCTCGATCGAATATGCAACCACCTCCTAAAGTGTCCACACCAATCGCAAGTGGAATCTTAGTTACCCCATCACGAATAGGTTTCCCACCCAATTACAATCGAGGGAACATTTATGTAGCCATGCAACAAGGGTCTCAACAAATTCCACCTCCTATATCATCACACCTTCATGTCTCTCAACCAATTAGAGTCATGCAACCCCAACCACAATATTCTTCTACTCTCGTCCTTAAGCAACCCCAACCACAACATTCTTCTACTCTCATCCTCAATCAACCCCAACTGTCACAAATCACGTCTACCTATGTCCCTCCACAATGTTCATCCATGCTAAATTTCTTTCACACATTGCCTAGCCACCCTCAACATTTCCAACATCAAGTTTCCCAAAGCTATGTGCCGCCATCGCAACCTAATCAAATGCACTTTAGCTTTCCTCCACCCAATTCTTTTCTTCAACCATCACAAAGCCAACATTCTTACCTAATGCTACCTCCACCTCTGTCAAATCAAAACCTCCAATTCCAACCCAATCTGAACCAAACGTACAACCCATATGATCCCAATCAATCTTACGACCCTTATAACACTAGTGTGCATGGCTCACATTATAATCTTTCGTATGGGCAACACCAACCACTTTTTGGACAACAGGAGATGTTACCAACCCCTCCCATGACTATGGAGCTAAAGATCGCAGAAGTTCAACAGTAGCTATCTGATCTTACATTTGGCCACACCAAGAAGACCTTCTCTTTAGAGGAAGTGTGTCCTTACCCTTTTGATCGGTCATTACCAATGATCCCTTTTCCTCAAAATTTCACTATTCCCAAGTTCAATAAATACAAAGGAAAAGGTGACCCAAAAGACCATCTTAGGGAATTCTATCTTGCTTTCTTCGAGGTCTCACATAATGACACATATCTTATGCATCTCTTTCCTCGCAGTCTTGGAGGTCAAGCAATAGAATGGTTCTCACACTTACCCACGGGTATCAAGTCTTTCAACAAGCTAGCAAAGAAGTTTGCCACCCACTTTTCTTACAACATAGAGCATGAGATTTCCATGACTGATCTATGCAACAATAAACAGAAAAATGGTGAAACTTTCATTTCTTTCCTTCAACGATGGAGACAAATGGCTAGCAAATTCCCTTTCAAGATTCTGGAGAAACGGCTTGTTAGCATATTTGTGCAGAACCTCAACCAAGAGTTAGGTTTCCATTTGCAAATTCTTAGTGCTACAACCTTCGACGAAATCACATACAAGGGAATCAATATTGAGAAGGCCCTCATTGCTAAGGGTGTGGTCAAAATCTTTAAGGAAACGAAAGATAGCGCCCCTCATCAACAATCGAATGATAAACCCAAATATTGGAACAAAAACAAAAATGTGGTCAACGATGGGGTGGTCGATACTAAACATGTCCAAATGTTGCAAACACCACTGCAGCTCTCCAAACCAAGTCAAGCTGCACCTCAACAATAGCAGCAACAAAGGAAGCCTTATCACAACCAACAGCAATGACAACAAGAGCGGCCTCAACAAGATTACCCTCCGCAACGTCAATTCACTCCCTTGGGAGTGCCCATTGAATCAGTCTTACAGCAAGCTTTGCAGAAAAGGCTCATCACCTTCCCCCATATGGCGAGCCTATTTTCAAAACTGCACGTTACAGAGACAATGAATATTGTGAGTTCCATAGGAGTAAAGGGCATCAAACTGCATCTTACATGAAACTTAAGCACCTCATTCAAAACCTCATCGACGGTAATCAAATCACTTTTGAGAATGAATCACCAGTTCAACACATGAACAAAGATCTCGATATGTACAAGGAACCATTCCCTCATCATGGTCCACCTCCTCCTCAGGATAGAGGTAAAGGTATCAATCATGCTTCCACGTCCTTCGATTCCATTGTAGGTCGTTTTGAAGAGAGTCGAGTGTCTACCCTCACAATCAAAGGCAAATCTACGAAATGTGCTGTTACTACTCGTCGTGGTCATTTCACCATTCGTGGTCCTACACCTAGGCTTCCGGTTCCAGTTCAATCTGATTATAATCTTGTCGAACATCTAGGGAAAACACCAACACAGATCTCTATTTTGGACCTTCTACGGTCATCACCTGCACATAGAGTGGTGCTAGAAAAAGCCCTCCAAGAGTCTTCCGTTCCTAACAACATAGTGGTCGCAGATTTCCAAGCTATAGTAGGTACCATTGCTTCACCCTACAATGTGGTCTTCTCTAAGAAAGACCTCCCCTCCCATGATCCATGTCACAATGATGCCCTGCATATTGAAGTTCTCATCCATAAGCACAAAATCAAACGTATACTCATAGACGGTGGTGCTAGTCTCAACATATGTTCTTTAAAGTTACTAAAGCAATTGGGATACTCTGAGGATCACATCAACACTGATCATAGTATTACAATCAAGGGGTATGATGATGCAGAACATCGTTCAGAAGGTGTTATTCACTTGCCTATGCAACTGGGCCCTGTCATGCTTGAAACTAGGTGTCAAGTCCTTGATATTGAGCTGCCATACAACATTATCCTAGGCCGCCCATGGATCCATGCAATGAAGGCTGTTCCCTCCACGTACTATCAGTCTCTAAAGTTCCCATACAATGGTACAGAGATCACTATCCCAGGAGACCCCAATCCTTTAGAATTTTGCCGTGTCTTGCAAGGAAGCTATAAGAATTGCAACCAAGTGCCTAAAAATGAAAAAGCCCTTGAATCCCCACTATATGTTGATCCTGAAACTTTGACGCAAGCCTCTATAAGTGAACCTAAACCCCTCCCCAAAATCACAGCTCGCATCCGAGATATAGGCTTTGGCACTTACGATATCTCAGAATCTTGTTGTGTAGGGCAGATGCCTTTATCTCCAAAATCTTACGGCCAACCACCCATTGCCAAAGTAACCAAAAAAGCAGCTATTCCTCCCCCAACATTCCTAACCCAATTTCAACATGGACGGTTATTGGAAGAGGAAACTATTGAGGACATTTCTTCTTGGCTCTATAAGGAGAAAGAACCAGTCACAATACCAGTCAAGCAATATGGCAATGGCTTAAGGATAGTGAAAAACATGGGCTATAAAGGCAAAGGTGGCCTTGGGAAACAAAATCAAGGAACTATGGAACCCATTGTTGTGACAAAGAAGCTAGACAAGAAAGGATTAGGATTTGGTAAGAAGGTACCATGCACTTTAGACATCGAGTATATCCTCGATGAGGTAGCTGACACTTTTCCTGCCGATTTGATGTCTACAGAGGATATCATCGATGACTCGTCCCTCCATATGACCAACCTATTCACAGAATCCTCTATTTTTACACTATCCTCTGTATCCTTAACCTCCACCACCAGCACCCAGAATGTCACACTTGTCTACCCTAAACTTATCGATTAGGACCAACAAGGGTCCCCCGTTATAGATGTATTTCAGAATGACAAAGCTTTAGCTAAGTTCATGGGACTTCGGGAAGGTATCCCTCTTGGTGATCATAAAGCAGGTTTTGTAATGGAACTAGAGCCAACAACTTATTTTGGTGAGAATGCCAAATCCTCCAGTCACAAAAGTGCAAATAAAGAAAGCTCTCTAGGTGAAAACCACACTGTGGCACCTCCTGATCACAAAATAGTAAAAACAAAGGACGTATCCAAAGGTGAAAACCAAACTAAAGCACCTGAGGATGGAGGATTTGACCTTCCCCTACCATCTAAGTATCAAGAGAAATCATCTCTCCTAGTGGAAGATTCTATAGAGATAAACCTGGGAACAAAACAAAATCCAAAGACCACATTCCTAGCGGCATCATTATCTGAAATAGAGCACAGAAATCTTAACAACTTCTTCTTGCAATGAACCATCAACTTTGCATGGACCTATGCAGATATGCCAGGGTTAGACCCTAAGCTAGTAGTTCATTATCTCACAGTTGATCCCAAGGTGAAACCAGTCAAGCAAAAGTTGAGAAAGATGCACCCACAGATTGCTCTCTTGGTAAAAGTGGAAATACAGAAATTATTAGATGCAAAGTTCATACGACCCATTGACTATTCAGATTGGGTCTCAAACATTATACCTATGTCTAAACCTAATGGGCGCATCCGCATGTGTAATGATTTCAGAGATCTTAACAAAGCATGTCCTAAAGATGACTTTCGACTACCAAACATTGACATTATAGAGGACTTGACAGTAGGTCACGAGATGCTTTCTCTCATGGACGGATTCTCTGGCTACAATCAGATAAGGATAGCAGAAGAAGACCAACATAAAACAACCTTTACTTGTCCTTGGGGCAATTATTCTTGGTGTGTCATGCCGTTTGGTCTGAAAAATACAGGAGCAACCTATCAGAGCAATGACGGTAGTCTTCCACGATCTGTTTCATCACATCATGGAAGACTATGTTGATGACATATTGGCTAAATCTTCTAGGGCGGATCACATATAGGTTCTAGGACAGATCTTCGACAGGCTTGAAAAATACCAAGTAAGACTCAATCCAAAGAAGTGTGTATTCGGTGTAACATCAGGAAAGCTGTTGGGATACATAGTATCTCGTAGAGGCATCGAGGTTGATCCCGCAAAAGTAAAGGCTATAGTGGAGATGCCTCCACCCAAGAACCTTAAAGCACTAAGGAGCCTTCAGGGAAGGTTGCAGTCCATTCGGCGTTTCATATCACAACTAGCAGATAAATGTAAACCCTTTCAACACTTGCTTCGAAAGGATGTCTCATTTCGATGGGACAACAAGTGTCAAGCAGCGTTTGATCAACTTAAAGAGTATTTGGCTACACCTCCTGTATTGGTTCCACCAGTTGCAGACAAACCATTGATATTATACATCTTTACTACAAACTCGGCCTTGGGGGCCCTACTAGCACAGAATGATGACACAGGAAAGGAGCATACAATTTATTACATTAGTAGAACCTTGATGGGATATGAGCTCAATTATTCACCAATGGAAAGGGCTTGTTTAGTAGTAGTGTTCGCATCCCAAAAGTTGTAGCATTACATGCTAAACCAACACACAAATCTGATAGCCAAGATTGATCCCTTGAAGTATCTACTAGCAAAAGCAGCTCTCACAAGCAGACTAGCTAAATGGGTCATGATCCTTAGTGAGTTTGACATTGAGTACATGGATCGGAAAGCAATCAAAGGACAAGCCCTCGCTGATCAACTAGCAGAAGCACCTATGAAAGATACACATCCTATGGTAGCTGACTTTCCTGATGAAAATCTCTTCACTCTTGCTAACTCCATAATGTGGAAGTTATACTTTGATGGTTCTTACACACAACATGGATCAGGAGCCGGCATCTTATTTGTTACACCTCAGAATGACTATATTCCAAAGTCATATCGGCTTGCATTCCCCTGCACCAACAATATAGCCGAGTATGAAGCACTCCTCATAGGTCTCAATACAGTAGTTCAATGGGACATCACAGAATTACAAGTATATGGAGACTCACAGCTAGTCATTCGCCAAGTCATGGATGAGTACCAAACAAAGGATGAAAAGTTGGTCCCATACAAGCAACTAGTGGATGCCTACAAACCACACTTCTCTTGCATCAGATTTGAGCAAATTCCAAGAGAGCATAACAAAGCTGTGGATTCTATGGCTTCTGTAGGGTCATTGATTAACATGCTTGCAAATACATAGAAATGTGAATTCTTGATCGAGCAATTGTTGATACCAGCTGTTGATGTTCCTATTACTGAAATCATCTGCGAACTTGTTGGTCCCAATTCCCCATGGTACGAAGATATCTATGAATACCTCAAACACAATACCTTTCCCCCTGGCCTATCATCCACCCAACACAAAACCTTTATCCGTCGATCCTCTCGTTACATCATTCTGGGTGATACACTATATCACCAGAGTCTCGATGGTATCCTCTTACGATGTCTTAATGTGGAAGAAGCCGAAGTTACCTTACGAGACATACATGAAGGTGTCTATGGCACACATTCTACTGGTCCTAATCTTGCTAAGAAGATACTCAGAACAGGTTATTACTAGCCTACAATAGAGCAAGATGTTGCACAGTTTGCTAAGAATGTCTACAATGCCAGCAGCATGGAGATTTGATTCATGTACCAGCTCATGAATTACAACCTGTGACAACTCCATGGCCTTTTTCTCAATGGGGTCTTGACCTCGTAGGACAAATCCACCCTTCCTCCTCAAATGGCCACAAGTTTATCATTACCACCACTGAGTATTTCAGGAAGTGGTTGGAAGCCATTCCTATGACCTATATCACCGGTAAGCAAATAGCCAAGTTTATCCTAAACTACCTCATATGCCGGTATGGTATCCTCCAAGCCATTGTCACTGATAATGGGAGACCATTCAAGAACCAAGATGTTCGTGCCTTGTGCACACAATACAATATCCAACATCGCTTTTCCACTCCCTACTATCCGCAGAGTAACAGCCAAGCTGAGGCTTCCAATAAAACCATTCTCAAAATCCTCAAGAAAATAGTCAATGAAGCTGGTTATGATTGGCACTTGCAACTCAATCCCGCCCTATGGGCCTACCGCACTACTATCAGAACACCAACTGGTGCCACACCATATGCCTTGGTCTTTCGCTCTGAAGCCATCCTACCTATAGAGGTCAAGATCCCATCCCTCAGAGTATCCATGCAGGACCTGATCGGTGGAGACGAGTATCGCACTTCTAGATTAGCTGAGCTTGAACTCTTAGATGAGAGGTGCCTTGCCACACTTAATCATCTCCATGTCTATCAAAATCGCCTAACATAATTACAACAAAAAGATCAAAGAGAGATGGTTTCAAGTTGGTGATCTTGTACTTAAGGAGAATCAGAGAAATCAAGCAGATCGAGAAAAGAAGGGCAAGTTTGAGCCTAACTGGTTAGGTCCCTTCATTGTCACCGCAGTATATGGATCAGGAGCTTATACTTTAGCTACACTTGACGGCATTCCTCTGGATGAGCCACTTAACAGTGTCCATCTCAAGAAGTTCTATGCTTGATCCTCAGAGTATTAAAAAAAAAAAAACAAACAAAAACAAAAAAAACAAAAAAATCCATCCTCTGGCAAAAACCTGGCAAACAGGCACCTTGGATATGTACCATAGTGAAAACCTGGTAAACAGGCGCTATGTATAGAGTCAGCATCCGTCATCTATCGAGTCCTATCCACTCCTTATCCAGTTCACAGTGCACTTTCCATTCATCCATAATAAAACCATTGACCTTGTTTGCATTTCCATCTCCCTATCTAGTATAGCTTGGAAATTTGTCAGTATCTGTCATCATCTCCCCATGACTTGGTCTGTGTCTGCAGTTAACACTATCTTGTCCTAGGTCATAAGCTTTCTGTGTCTTCTTTGGTAGTCACCCATACAGTTTTCCTCTACCAGAAGGGGGGCAACTCTTTCCTTAACTTAGGTCTAGGATTGGTTCCTTATTCGTGGTTCGCAACGCATACTTCAATCTCTTTCTCCTTTCTATAGGTAACACCCTTTAATGGACAAATCGCTTCTATGATAAGGATGTTATCTTCTCAACACTTTTTCCCACATCATCACATCAACCAGAACTACATATTATCATCATTTCAATCTTAAGGTACCTTGATCCCATGGATATGGGTATGTAGGCAGTCTGGAATACGAAGGAAGTTTTCAGTACTCAGGTACATAAGATCCCCTCTTTTCACCTTGATCCATCTAATCACTCTATCCAGAACTACATATTTATCATTTCTCATCTTTCATCATCGTGTGCCTTGATCCCGTGGACACAGGGTATGTAGGTAGTCTGGAATACGAAGGATGTATCTAGTACTCAGGCACACACAATCCATCATTCTCCACCCACCCCAATCCATTAACATTGTCACCTTTCTATTCTTCCATTTTTCAAAATCCATTCACCTCGACTTGACTAACTCAAGCAGCAAGCTAGCACATCCTTTCAAAGCAAAAGTCCTTAACAAACCTGAAGCAAAGAAGCTTCCTTCCAGAGTCTTCTACTGTCCTGCATACCAATTGCCAACATCAGCTAAGCCCCACTTAACCAAAGCCCTAGGTCAACAGGCTTGTCTTCTGCGAAGTGTTCCATGATCGAGACCAACACATGCGTCTCCTGTGACATGTGGCGTTTCCTGCAGTAAGACATTGTCTTTTTTAGGTAGATAGCACCCTTTAACGGACACAGAGTTCCTACGATAAGGCTATTATCTTTCCTATCCAATCTATCCTGAGCAACCTCTTTGGCAAGAGAATATGTTGGTTGTATGTTTACATTGTAAGTTAGTTAATTTGTGTTATGGTTTATCTTTTGTTCCTTTATCCATTACCTATTCAAGATTACCTTGATTTCTCTATAATCTTGGTACGTTGCGATGCAGTACGGATTGGGGGCATAGTCATTGCTTTCTGTGTGCCGTGTTTGAGGAATGATCTTTAGCATCTTTCTTAGCATTATATTTATCTTGTGTGTGTTATGACCTAGCATCTTACATATTTAATACTCTTCTTGCATTTGCATGTATTGAAGCTTATTTTATGTTCAAGACTATGGCTTATTCACATGTTCCAACAAGGTCATATTATGTCTAAAGGGATCTAAGTTCAAACCCCTTGCTTGCAGAGTCAACGTCCACACACTCAGATATTGCTGCACCTTGGTCTCTTATACCTTGGTGGTGAACTATCCACATGCTATATCAAAACTAAGGATTGCTCTTTATATACAACTATGAAACTGTTGCAACAAGCTCATTTACCCATCCATTTACCCATGGCCTTATATAGTTTTCCAATAATGATCGATCAACAGTCTTTTCTATCATGTTCTCTCCTATCTCCTTTCTTCTATCTATCATCAACCCAACCTCGCCTATCTCCAACAAAATCTTCTAGTCAAGCGTCAACACAGTTCTTCTATCACTTCCCTGTCTTTCCTCTCGAGGGGGCATACACTGGGGCAACTACCTACACTGGGGCATCAAAATTGTATCATGTCTTCAACAATCATTTTCTTTGATGCAACGCTATAAATTGCATCGCATCAAAGAGGGGCAAAATGTAGACACCCTAAAATGACCAAGTTGTCACATCGCTTGCATTTCGTCATTTCTGTCTAATCACCTGCATTTCAAACATTAATTAAATAATCTAATTATTTAATTAATTTCACCAAATTCTTCTAAATCACATACTTTCGACATTAATTAAATAAATTCTCTTTATTTAATTAATTAAATTAAATTCCTCTGTTATTCTTTCAAAATTAAATAATTTTAATTATTTAATCAAATCATTATCCTTTTTCAAAATTCATGTCTCCATTAATTAAATAAATCCCATTATTTAATTAATTCAACAAATTATATCTTATCTACAATTAAATAATTTACATTATTTAATTAAATCAAAATTATTCTTCCAAAATCATGCACAACAATTAAATAAATTTATTTATTTAATTTGCTTTCCAAATCTTCTAAATTAAATAATACCAATTATTTAATTATTTCTTCCAATAATATCTTCTCTAAATTTAAATAAATCAAATATTTATTTAAGTTGCTTTTTCTTCTAAATTTGAGTTATCTCTAATATAACTCAAGCTTTTTATATTTAATAAAGCAAAATATCTTCTAATTCTCATGCAAATCCCTTCTTGTTTTAAATCACTTAACTGATCATTACATTCTGTTAATTGCTTTAACTCATTCTTCTATTCTTGATAACTCCTCTCAGGCAAAACAAAGCAAGACACTTGTCTTCTTCTCATTTGTTGCACGTTCCTCAACTATTCTCCTCCGTTGATTCTTCTGAATTATCTGGACCGTTGATCGATCTTCATTGAAATCTATATAAACCCCCCTCATCTCCTTCATTGAGTCCCTCTCTCTTCGATCGTATTCTCAGGCATACTTAACAGAGCTTTGAGCATACAAAACGCGTTGATTGAGCAACTTTACAATCTCTTAACATTGATCTTTGAACACATTGAGCACACTACTTGCTTGTTGCAGCTATGGTTTCGCAACTTGATTGAGCAATCCACACTTCTCCAAAAGGTAAGAGCTTTCATTTGTCTTTGATTTTATGATAATGGCTTTTACTTAGATTGGTTCACTTTATCTGATTAGTTTTTGGTTTCATTAGCTTAGATTAAATCAATTTTTCCTCATACACATTCTTAAGTCATATTTGTCACACCTCAAAATGACTATATTCCTAAGTCATATTGGCTTGCATTCCCTTGCACCAACAACATTGCCGAGTATGAAGCACTCCTTATAGGTCTCAATACAACAGTTCAATGGGACATCAAAGAATTACAAGTATATGGAGACTCACAGCTAGTCATTCGCCAAGTCACAGATGACTACCAAACAAAGGACAAAAAGTTGGTCCCCTACAAGCAACTAGTGGATGCCTACAAACCACACTTTTCTAGCATCACATTTGAGCAAATTCCAAGAGAGCATAACAAAGCTGCAGATTCTATGGCTTCTGTAGGGTCACTGATTAACATGCTTGCAAATACACAGAAGTATGAATTCTTGATCGAGCAATTGTTGATACTAGCCGTCGATGTTCCCATTACTGAAATCATCTGTGAACTTGTTGGTCCCAATTCCCCATGGTACAAAGATATCTATGAATACCTCAAGAACAAAACCTTTCCCCCTAACCTATCATCCACCCAACGCAAAACCTTTATCTGTTGCTCCTCCCGTTACATCGTTCTAGGTGATACACTATATCGCCGGAGTCTCGATGGTATCCTCTTACGATGTCTTAACGTGGAAGAAGCTGAAGCTACCTTACGAGACATACATGAAGGTGTCTGTGGCGTGCATTCTACCGGTCCTAATCTTGCTAAGAAGATACTCAGAACGGGTTATTACTGGCCTACAATAGAGCAAGATACTGTACAGTTTGCTAAGAAGTGTCTACAATGCCAGTAGCATAGAGATTTGATTCACGCACCAGCTCATGAATTACAACCTGTGACAACTCCATGGCCTTTTGCTCAATGGGGTCTCGACCTCATAGGACAAATCCACCCTTCCTCCTCAAATGGCCACAAGTTTATCATTACTGCCACTGAGTATTTCACGAAGTGGGTGGAAGCCATTCCTATGACCTATATCACCGGTAAGCAAATAGCCAAGTTTATCCTAAACTACCTCATATGCCGGTATGGTATTCCCCAAGCCATTGTCACTGATAATGGGAGACCATTCAAGAACCAAGATGTTCGTGCCTTGTGCATACAATACAATATCCAACATCACTTTTCCACTCCCTACTATCCGCAGAGTAATGGCCAAGCTAAGGCTTCCAATAAAACCATTCTCAAAATCCTCAAGAAAATAGTCAATGAAGCTGGTCGTGATTGGCACTTGCAACTCAATCCCGCCCTATGGGCCTACCGCACTAGTATAAGAACACCAACTGGTGCCACACCATATGCCTTAGTCTTTTGCTCTGAAGCCATCCTACCTATAGAGGTCGAGATCCCATCCCTCAGAGTATCCATGCAGGACCTGATCGGTGGAGATGAGTATCGCACTTCTAGATTAGCTAAGCTTGAACTCTTAGATGAGAGGCACCTTGCCGCACTTAATCATCTCCATGTCTACCAAAACTGCCTCCGGCGTAATTACAACAAAAATATCAAAGAAAGACGGTTTCAAGTTGGTGATCTTGTACTTAAGGAGAATCAGAGAAATCAAGCAGATCGAGAAAAGAAGGGCAAGTTTGAGCCTAACTGGTTAGGCCCCTTTATTGTGACAGCAGCATATGGATCAGGAGCTTATACTTTAGATACACTTGACGACATTCCTCTAGATGATCCACTTAACAGTGTCCATCTCAAGAAGTTCTATGCCTGATCCTCAGAGTATTCCCAAAAAAAAATAAAAAATAAAAAAATCCAAAAAAAATCTGTCCTCTGGTGAAAACCTAGCAAACAGGTGCCTTGGATAAGTACCATAGTGAAAACCTGGCAAACAGGCGCTATGTGTAGAGTCATCATCCGTCGTCTATCGAGTCCTGTCCACTCCTTGTCTAGTTCACAGCGCACTTTCCATTCATCCATAATAAAAACCATTGACCTTGTTTGCATTTCCATCTCCCTATCTAGTATAGCTTGGAAATTTGTCAATGTCCCTCGTCGTCATCCCATGTCTTGATATGTGTCTACAGTTAACACTGTCTTGTCCTAGGTCATAAGCTTTCTATGTCTTCTTTGGTAGTCACCCATACAGTTTTCCTCTACCATAATGGGGGCAACTCTTTCCTTAACTTAGGTCTAGGATTGGTTCCTTGTTCGTGGTTCGCAATGCATACTTCAATCTCTTTCTCCTTTCTACAGGTAACACCCTTTAACGGACAAATCGCTCCTACGATAAGGATGTTATCTTCTCAACACTTTTTCCCACATCATCACATCAACTAGAACTACATATTATCATCTTTTCAATCTTAAGGTACCTTGATCCCGTGGATATAGGTATGTAGGCAGTCTGGAATACGAAGGAAGTTTCTAGTACTCAGGTACATAAGATCTCCCCCTTTCACCTTGACCCATTTCATCACTCTATCCAAAACTACATATTTATCACATTTCATCTTTCATCGTAATGTGCCTTGATCCCGTGGATACAGGGTATGTAGGTAGTCTGGAATACGAAGGATGTATCCAGTACTTAGGCAGACACGATACATCATTCTCCACCCACCCCAATCCATTAACATTGTCACCTTTCTAGTCTTCCATTTTTCAAAATCCATTCACCTCGACTTGACTAACTCAAGTAGCAAGCTAGCACATCCTTTCAAAGCAAAAGTCCTTAACAAACCTAAAGCAAAGAAGCTTCCTTCAAGAGTCTTGTACTGTCCTGCATACCGATTGCCAACATCAGCTAAGGCCTGCTTAACCAAAGCCCTAGATCAACAAGCTTGTCTTCTGCAAAGTGTTCCATTGTCGAGACCAACACACGCATCTCCTGCGACATGTGGCATTTTCCGCAGCGAGACATTGTCTTTTTTAGGTAGATAGCACCCTTTAATGGACACAGAGTTCCTATGATAAGGCTATTATCTTTCCTATCTAATCTATCCTGAGCAACCTCTTTGGCAAGAGAATATGTTGGCTCTATGTTTACTTTGTAAGTCAGTCAATTTGTGCTATGGTTTATCTTTTGTTCCTTTATCCATTACCTATTCAAGACTACCTTGATTTCTCTATAATCTTGGTACCTTGCAATGCAGTACGGATTGGGGGCATAGTCATTGCTTTCTGTGTGTCGTGTTTGAGGAATGATCTTTAGCATCTTTCTTAGCATTATATTTATCTTGTGTGTGTTATGACCTAGCATCTTACATATTTAATACTCTTCTTGCATTTGCATGTATTGAAGCTTATTTTATGTTCAAGACTATGGCTTATTCACATGTTCCAACAAGGTCATATTATGTCTAAAGGGATCTAAGTTCAAATCGCTTGCTTGCAGAGTCAATGTCCACGCACTCGGATATTGCTGCACCTTGGTCTCTTATACCTTGGTGGCGAACTATCCACGTGCTATATCAAAACTAAGGATTGCTCTTTATATACAACTATGAAACCATTGCAACAAGCTCATTTACCCATCCATTTACCCATGGCCCTATATAGTTTTCCAATAATGATCGATCAACAGTCTTTTCTATCATGTTCTCTCCTATCTCCTTTCTTCTATCTATCATCAACCCAACCTCACCTATCTCCAACAAAATCTTCTAGTCAAGCGTCAACACAGTTCTTCTATCACTTCCCTATCTTTCCTCTCAAGGGGGCATACACTGGGGCAACTACCTACACTGGGGCATCAAAATTGTATCATGTCTTCAACAATCATTTTCTTTGACGCAACACTATAAACTGCATCGCATCAAAGAGGGGCAAAATGTAGACACCCTAAAATGACCAAGTTGTCACATCGCTTGCATTTCAAACATTATATAAATAATTTAATTATTTAATTAATTTCACCAGATTCTTCTAAATCACATACTTTCGACATTAATTAAATAAATTCTCTTTATTTAATTAATTAAATTAAATTTCTCTGTTATTCTTCCAAAATTAAATAATTTTAATTATTTAATCAAATCATTATCCTTTTTCAAAATTCATGTCTCCATTAAATAAATAAATCCCATTATTTAATTAATTCAACAAATTATATCTTATCTACAATTAAATAATTTACATTATTTAATTAAATCAAAATTATTCTTCCAAAATCATGCACAACAATTAAATAAATTTATTTATTTAATTTGCTTTCCAAATCTTCTAAATTAAATAATACCAATTATTTAATTATTTCTTCCAATAATATCTTTTCTAAATTTAAATAAATCAAATATTTATTTAAGTTGCTTTTTCTTCTAAATTTGAGTTATCTCTAATATAACTCAAGCTTTTTATATTTAATAAAGCAAAATATCTTCTAATTCTCATGCAAATCTCTTCTTCTTGTTTTAAATCACTTAACTGATCATTACATTCTATTAATTGCTTTAACTCATTCTTCTATTCTTGATAACTCCTCTCATGCAAAACAAAGCAAGACACTTGTCTTCTTCTCATTTGTTGCACGTTGCTCAACTATTCTCCTCCATTGATTCTTCTGAATTATCTGGACTGTTGATCGATCTTCATTGAAATCTATATAAACCCCCCTCATCTCCTTCATTGAGTCCCTCTCTCTTCGATCGTATTCTCAGGCATACTTAATAGAGCTTTGAGCATACAAAATGCGTCCATTGAGCAAATTTATGATCTCTTAACATTGATCTTTGAACACATTGAGCACACTACTTGCTTGTTGCAGCTATGGTTTCACAACTTGATTGAGCAATGCACACTTCTCCAAAAGGGAACTATATAGGTTTTGGTAAGAGCTTTCATTTGTCTTTGATTTTATGATAATGGCTTTTACTTAGATTGGTTCACTTTATGTGATTGGTTTTTGGTTTCATTAATTTAGATTAAATTGATTTTTCCTCATACACATTCCTAAGTCATATTTGTCACACCTCAAAATGACTATATTCCTAAGTCATATTGGCTTGCATTCCCTTGCACCAACAACATTGCCGAGTATGAAGCACTCCTTATAGGTCTCAATACAACAGTTCAATGGGACATCACAGAATTACAAGTATATGGAGACTCATAGCTAGTCATTCGCCAAGTCACAGATGAATAACAAACAAAGGACAAAAAGTTGGTCCCCTACAAGCAACTAGTGGATGCCTACAAACCACACTTTTCTAGCATCACATTTGAGAAAATTCCAAGAGAGCATAACAAAGCTGCAGATTCTATGGCTTCTGTAGGGTGACTGATTGACATGCCTCCAAATACACAGAAGTGTGAATTCTTGATCGAGCAATTGTTGATACTAGCCGTCGATGTTCCCATTACTGAAATCATCTGCGAACTTGTTGGTCCCAATTCCCCATGGTACAAAGATATCTATGAATACCTCAAGAACAAAACCTTTCCCCCTAACCTATCATCCACCCAACACAAAACCTTTATCCGTCGATCCTCCAGTTACATCATTCTAGGTGATACACTATATCACCGGAGTCTCGATGGTATCCTCTTACGATGTCTTAACACAGAAGAAGCTGAAGCTAGCTTACGAGACATACACGAAGGTGTTTGTGGTGCACATTCTACTGGTCCTAATCTTGCTAAGAAGATACTCAGAACAGGTTTTTACTAGCCTACAATAGAGAAAGATGCTGCACAGTTTGCTAAGAAGTGTCTACAATGCTAGCAGCATGGAGATTTGATTCACGCACCAGCTCATGAATTACAACCTGTGACAACTCCATGGCCTTTTTCTCAATGGGGTCTCGACCTCGTAGGACAAATCCACCCTTCCTCCTCAAATGGCCACAAGTTTATCATTACCACCACTGAGTATTTCACGAAAGGGGTGGAAGCCATTCCTATGACCTATATCATCGGTAAGCAAATAGCCAAGTTTATCCTAAACTACCTCATATGCCGATATGGTCTTCCCCAAGCCATTGTCACTGATAATGGGAGACCATTCAAGAACCAAGATGTTCATGCCTTGTGCACACAATACAATATCCAACATCACTTTTCCACTCCCTACTATTCGCAGAGTAATGGCCAAGCTGAGGCTTCCAATAAAACTATTCTCAAAATCCTCAAGAAAACAGTTAATGAAGCTGGTCATGATTGGCACTTGCAACTCAATCCCGCCCTATGGGCCTACCGCACTAGTATCAGAACACCAACTGGTGCCACACCATATGCCTTGGTCTTTGGCTCTGAAGCCATCCTACCTATAGAGGTCGAGATCCCATCACTCAGAGTATCCATGTAGGACCTGATCGGTGGAGATGAGTATCGCACTTCTAGATTAGCTGAGTTTGAACTCTTAGATGAGAGGCGCCTTGCCGCACTTAATCATCTCCATGTCTACCAAAACCGCCTCCGGCGTAATTACAACAAAAAGATCAAAGAAAGACGGTTTCAAGTTGGTGATCTTGTACTTAAAGAGAATTAGAGAAATCAAGCAGATCGAGAAAAGAAGGGCAAGTTTGAGCCTAACTGGTTAGGCCCCTTTATTGTGACAGCAACATATGGATCAGGAGCTTATACTTTAGCTACACCTGACGGCATTCCTCTAGATGAGCCACTTAATAGTGTCCATCTCAAGAAGTTCTATGCCTGATCCTCAGAGTATTCCAAAAAAAATAAATAAATAAAAAATAAAAAATAAAAAAATCCAAAAAAAATCTGTCCTCTGGTGAAAACCTAGCAAACAGGCACCTTGGATAAGTACCATCGTGAAAACCTGGCAAACAGGCGCTATGTGTAGAGTCAACATCTGTCGTCTATCAAGTCCTGTCCACTCCTTGTCCAATTCGCAGTGCACTTTCCATTCATCTATAATAAAAACCATTGACCTTGTTTGCATTTCCATCTCCCTATCTAGTATAGCTTGGAAATTTGTCAATGTCCCTCGTCATCATCCTATGTCTTGATCTGTGTCTACAGTTAACACTGTCTTGTCCTAGGTCATAAGCTTTATGTGTCTTCTTCGATAGTCACCCATACAGTTTTCCTGTACCAGAATGGGGGCAACTCTTTCCTTAACTTAGATCTAGGATTGGTTCCTTGTTCGTGGTTCACAACGCATACTTCAATCTCTTTCTCCTTTCTATAGGTAACACCCTTTAACGGACAAATCGCTCCTACGATAAGGATGTTATCTTCTCAACACTTTTTCCCACATCATCACATCAACTAGAACTATATATTATCATCTTTTCAATCTTAAGGTACCTTGATCCCATGGATATGGGTATGTAGGTAGTCTGGAATACGAAGGAAGTTTCTAGTACTCAGGTACATAAGATCTCCCCCTTTCACCTTGACCCATTTCATCACTCTATCCAGAACTACATATTTATCACTTTTCATCTTTCATCATAATGTGCCTTGATCCTGTGGATACAGGGTATGTAGGCAGTCTGGAATACGAAGGATGTATCTAGTACTCAGGCACACACGATCCATCATTCTCCACCCACCCCAATCCATTAACATTGTCACCTTTCTAGTCTTTCATTTTTCAAAATCCATTCACCTCGACTTGACTAACTCAAGCAGCAAGCTAGCGTATCCTTTCAAAGCAAAAGTCCTTAACAAACCTGAAGCAAAGAAGCTTCCTTCCAGAGTCTTGTACTGTCCTGCATACCGATTGCCAGCATCAGCTAAGTCCCGCTTAACCAAAGCCCTAGATCAACAAGCTTGTCTTCTGTAAAGTGTTCTATTGTGGAGACCAACACACGCGTCTCCTGGGACATGTGGCATTTCCTACAGCGAGACATTGTCTTTTTTAGGTAGATAGCACCCTTTAACGGACACAGAGTTCCTACGATAAGGCTGTTATCTTTCCTATCCAATCTATCCTGAGCAACCTCTTTGGCAAGAGTATATGTTGGCTGTATGTTTGTTTTGTAAGTCAGTCAATTTGTGCTATGGTTTATCTTTTGTTCCTTTATCCATTACCTATTCAAGACTACCTTGATTTCTCTATAATCTTGGTACGTTGCGATGCAGTATGGATTGGGGGCATAGTCATTGCTTTCTGTGTGCTGTGTTTGAGGAATGATCTTTAGCATCTTTCTTAGCATTATATTTATCTTGTGTGTGTTATGACCTAGCATCTTACATATTTAATACTCTTCTTGCATTTGCATGTATTCAAGCTTATTTTATGTTCAAGACTATGGCTTATTCACATGTTTCAACAAGGTCATATTATGTCTAAAGGGATCTAAGTTCAAACCGCTTGCTTGCAGAGTCAACGTCCACGCACTCGGATATTGCTACGCCTTGGTCTCTTATACCTTGGTGGCGAACTATCCACTTGCTATATCAAAACTAAGGATTGCTCTTTATATACAACTGTGAAACCGTTGCAACAAGCTCATTTACCCATCCATTTACCCATGGCCTTATATAGTTTTCCAATAATGATCGATCAACACTCTTTTCTATCATGTTCTCTCCTATCTCCTTTCTTCTATCTATCATCAACCCAACCTCGCCTATCTCCAACAAAATCTTCTAGTCAAGCGTCAACACAGTTCTTCTATCACTTCCCTGTCTTTCCTCTCGAGGGGGCATACACTGGGGCATCAAAATTGTATCATGTCTTCAACAATCATTTTCTTTGACGCAACGCTATAAACTACATTGCATCAAAGAGGGGCAAAATGTAGACACCCTAAAATGACCAAGTTTTCACATCGCTTGCATTTCGTCATTTCTATCTAATCACCTGCATTTCAAACATTAATTAAATAATCTAATTATTTAATTAATTTCACCAAATTCTTCTAAATCACATACTTTCGACATTAATTAAATAAATTCTTTTTATTTAATTAATTAAATTAAATTCCTTTGTTATTCTTCCAAAATTAAATAATTTTAATTATTTAATCAAATCATTATCCTTTTTCAAAAGTCATGTCTCCATTAATTAAATAAATCCCATTATTTAATTAATCAACAAATTATATCTTATCTACAATTAAATAATTTACATTATTTAATTAAATCAAAATTATTCTTCCAAAATCATGCACAACAATTAAATAAATTTATTTATTTAATTTGCTTTCCAAATCTTCTAAATTAAATAATACCAATTATTTAATTATTTCTTCCAATAATATCTTCTCTAAATTTAAATAAATCAAATATTTATTTAAGTTGCTTTTTCTTCTAAATTTGAGTTATCTCTAATATAACTCAAGATTTTTATATTTAATAAAGCAAAATATCTTCTAATTCTCATGCAAATCCCTTCTTCTTGTTTTAAATCACTTAACTGATCATTACATTCTGTTAATTGCTTTAACTCATTCTTCTATTCTTGATAACTTCTCTTAGGCAAAAGAAAGCAAGACACTTGTCTTCTTCTCATTTGTTGCACGTTCCTCAACTATTCTCCTCCATTGATTCTTCTGAATTATCTGGACCGTTGATCAATCTTCTTTGAAATCTATATAAACCCCCCTCATCTCCTTCATTGAGTTCCTCTCTCTTCAATCGTATTTCAGGCATACTTAACAGAGCTTTGAGCATACAAAACGCGTCGATTGAGCAACTTTACGATCTCTTAACATTGATCTTTGAACACATTGAGCACACTACTTGCTTGTTGCAGCTATGGTTTCGCAACTTGATTGAGCAATCCACACTTCTCCAAAAGGGAACAATACAAGTTTTGGTAAGAGCTTTCATTTGTCTTTGATTTTATGATAATGGCTTTTACTTAGATTGGTTCACTTTATGTGATTGGTTTTTGGTTTTATTAGTTTAGATTTAATCAGTTTTTCCTCATACACACTTCACTTACTATCTTTGGTTCAATCTTTGAAATCAGACAATACTTTTCTGAGTCTTGAGCAATCTTTCTTCTTGTTTGAACACCTTTGCTTTTATCACCTATGATCTGATCTTTAGAATGATTCAGTCTTACATATCTGGGAGTTTTTGGAATTTCTTGCACTTCTATTTCTTGGATAGGTTCATTCAAACTTATCTCTTCTTCCTGTATATCAGGATTCTCTAGATTAGTCTGGATCTAAATTTTAGAAGGGGCTTGAACCAAGACATCATTCTGATCATCTTCTTCATATTCATAGAACCTTGAGGGTTTTTCAATGCCTTCATCAACCTTCACATTTGTACTTTCTATAATCTTTCTCAATCTCTTGTTATAACACTGACATGCTTTGCTTTGAGTAGAATAACTCAAGAATATTCCTTCATCACTTCTAGCATCAAATTTGCCAAGGTCTTCAACTCTTTTAATGTAAAATTTACTACCAAAGACTCTAAAATACTTTACAGTGGGAGTGATGCCAAACCAGAGTTCATAAGGGGTCTTACCAGTATTGCTTTTGATTTGTACTTAATTAAGAGTATAGACAAAAGTGCTTACAGCTTCTCTCCAGTAGATTTGAGGAATATTTGCTTCCATCATCATGGTACTAGATGCTTCCTGGATGGTCTGGTTCTTTCTCTCTACTCCATTCTACTATGGAGTCCTTGGAGCAGATAACTATCTTTTTATCCCATGTTTCTCACAAAATTTTATGAACTCTCTGGATGTGAATTCTCCACCTCTATCAGACCTAAGACACTTTATGTTTAACCCAGTTTCATTCTCTACCATTGCCTTGAATATTTTGAATTTCTCAAGAGCCTCAGATTTCTCTTTCAAGAAAGTCACCCACATCATCTGGGAATAGTCATCAATTAATAACATGAAATATCTATCACCTTGCAAACTCTTGATTCTTACTAGTCCACATAGATCAGTAAGTATTAAGTCTAACAATTCAGTAGAAGATTGTTCCTTACTTTTGAATGTGACTCTGCTCTGCTTACCCAATTGACATTCTTTGCACAAACTATTAGAAGGTTTACCAGTCTTAGAAGATCTCTTACAGCCTGAGTGTTGCTTATCTTGATAATATTATCAAAATTCACATGACACATTCTCCTATGCCACAACCAACTTTGATCAATTTGAACAAATAAACAACTTTTACCAGTACCAACCAAGTGAAAGATGTCACCTTTTGTTTGAGTACCAAATGCAATCTCTGTTCCAGAACTTTCAAAGATTTTACATTTTCCATTTTTGAATCGGAGATCATAGCCTTTGTCCACCAACTGTCCAACACTGAGAAGATTGTGCTTCAGACCTTCAACATATAGTACATCACTAGTTTTGTTCTTTCCATCAAAAGAAATAGTTCCTCTGCCTCTAATTCTGCCAGCAGAATTATCACCAAATTTTACAACTCCTCCTTCATATCTTTCCAAATTTATGAACTTATTTTTGTCACCAGTCATATGGTGGGAGCATCCACTGTCAATGACCCAATCATCCTTTTCTTCAATTTGGGCAACCATGGCTCTTTCTATCATTTTATGATTGACAGATTCAGAGGGCATTGGATATTCTTCCTTGATGGAAATAAAAACCCAGTCACTTCCAGATTTGTTTCTTGTCTCTAATTCATCATCCGTTACTCCATCCACATCATCTTCATGAACATAGTAACATTTCTTTTGGAATCTTGATCTGTTTGGATTTGTCCTTGAAAATCTTTCCAGACATCTTGAGGCAAAATGTCCAATCTTGTTGCAGTTGAAACATTTGAAGGGCAATTTTCCTTCATACTTACCAGATCCTCTTGGCAGTCTTTTTGCAATAAGGGCTTCAAGTTGAGAAGCTTTTGCTTCATCTTCTTCCATATCTTTTCTTTCTTTTTCATACCATGATAGTTTATTTGAGGAGTTCTCTCCTAGATCATACCTTTGTTTACCTTTTATAGAAGCACTAGCTTTGAATGCAGATTCAGTCTTGGGATTGTATCTCTAAACTTAGCCAATTCAAATACAACTAATTTTCCAACCAATTGATCTCTTGTGATATTTGATAAAGATCTGAATTCTTCAATAGCAGCAACCTTGCATTTGTAAGCAGGAGGTAGGGATCTGAAAACTTTGGCAATAATCTCATCTTCATCTAAGATTCCACCAGCACACCTAATGCCACAAACAAGCTCATTTACTTTTGGCATAAATGTAGTGATATTCTCATCTTCATTCATCTTCAGGTTTTCAAATTTACCTTTCAAACTCTATAGCATAACACATTTAACATATTTGTCTCCTTCATGTAAAAGTTCCAGTTTTTCCCAAATCTTATATGTTGTTTTTAAATCTATAACATTTGTCAGCTCTAAATCAGATAAGGCACTTAGTAAAGCTTCTTTAGCCTGAAGATTATCTTCAGCATCTTTGATTTCATCTACAGTTGTCAGACCATTCTTTGGAGGAACATACTTCTTTGAGGTTATGGTCCAATATTGCATTCCCGTACTTTGTAAGTGACATTCCATGTGGCTTTTCCAAAGAGTGTAATTAGTTCCATCAAACCTTGGACTATCCTTCTTGAAAGAATACATCCCGGATCTCCTCAAGTGGTTAAGCTCTTTTAGAAGAACTTAGCTCTGATACCAATTGTTAGTTTTAGGATAGACAATTGAGAGGGGGGGTTGAATCAATTGTCCCAAAACTTTCTTTTATTTAAACACTTAAATCCTTCTTGTAATTCAACAACATAATAATAAATCAATCATGGAAGCACAATGCAATAATTCAAGAGAAGAAACACATTAACACATATGACACCAAGATTTTAACATGGAAAACTTGGTTAAGGAAAAAACCACGGGGTGACTAACCCAAGATTGTATTCTGTATTAAAAGAATAAGAAGAACAAAATGGCACATGCCAATTAGGGCTCACTGTCTGAGCACACTGCTCACAAGAGGCCCACTACCTACAGGAGACACACTATCTATACAATAATAAATATTACATACTTGAACTAAAGATTAGCATCTTTGCCATGCTTGACTCAGTTCCATTTAAGCTCAACACTTCTACTCTTCTACTTTTCACCTCTCTACCACTTCCTCATCTTCACTTGGATACTTTGAAATGACTTCACAACTCTTATTTATACAAGACATCGACTTTGGGATAATCATCAAAGTTGGCACAATACATACTTTATTTTATTACATAGCAAATACACAAATACATCTTGACTTATTACAAAAGACTTCATGCGAATCACCACACTGTCTACCACATAGATCTAGGACTTCAATCTTCTTTGAGGAACATGCCATGCTTCGCAAAACATCTCCAAGATCATTTGCAAGATGTGTAAAACATCCAGTCGGCCATGATTAGGAAGAACATCATCACCTGGAAGTAAATCTTCAATTACAAGATCAATCTTCAATGTGAACCACCAACATGAACTGGACACAATCTAGAGACCTCCATAAGCTTCCCTAAATTACCATGAACATCCACACCACTTCTGCTTACTGAAATCATTCTCATCTTCATCCGGAACCTCAAGAACACAATCTATCATCACTGTTACATTAGAATAAATGCTTGTGGGCCTCCATACCATGAACCAATTGAGTTGTCAATTCACATTTGATTCCTAAACAATCCAGCAAATCCACAAAACAAGACATTACATTTCTGGATCTCACCAGACCTATTTGTGTCACTCTATCACCTCTAAACATCTGTCAGAACCAATTTTTCTCATATGGCCATAACTTCTCCAAATCTTCATGCGGACCACTCAAATCTTGACTGGATCATCTTTAGACACATATACACAAACCCTTTGATGGGCATCCTCTAATCTTCATCTTAGCTAGGATCTTCACTTCATAAAGCTTCACTTGTCTTCATTGTTCTTCTTTGTTTCTGATAGGACTAATTTTCTCAATATCCTTAGCACACAACTCATCCAATCCTTGACATCAATGCAACAGGAGTATGTTGACATCAATGACAACACTGGTTAGGCCCATACTTACAACATTGTCATCTTGGCATAATAGTAGAAGTTTTCTTGACATCCTAATGTCCAAGGTCTAGTGGTGGTTTTGTGTGTCACCCTTGTCAAACTTTTGGAGTCTTCCATTTTGGCATGCCTAAGGAGGAATCTCTAACATTCTGATGGGCAAGCGCTATGACCTAACTCTAAGCTACCCTCAGCTCTACATTTATTGTAGTTTTCCCGCACACATGCAAAAATGGTTTTTATCACCATTTTTCATATTTTGTTTTTAATTTTGCATTTTGGTAATTTCACCCTTAAAGATCTAATGATTTGATCTTGCTACAAACCTTGGTGCAAGATTGAGGTTGCTGGTGTGTTTGAGGATGAGTGATCTTGGTGTGCCTGTTGTTTGTGATTGTTGTGCATCTTTTGGGGTATTATTCTCCATAGTTTTTCTTCAAGTAAGGTTTCATAAAAAAAATTAATGGAATTTTACTTGTGTGCCAATGTTTTTTTTTTGTTTGCCTTACCTTTGTTTGTTTGCTTTAGTTTCCTTTCATGCATTTTACCATTTGTGTTTGGTCAATTTTGGGTTTTCATTTATTTTCATGTTTCTTCTTTCTTTTTCTTCATTTTATGTTGTTTGAATTCATTATGGCCTTCACACACCTTCAAGGCTATTTTGGTGAAGTCACATTTTTATTTCAGGGTGTTAGAATTTTTTTTTTCCTTCATTATTTGGCTTATGCTATGAGATCACCTTAATCCCTGACACTGCATACTTACTAAGTCCTTCAGAATCACAATTTTGGCCTCCTTTTGATTTCATGGATTTTTAGACATATGATAAGAGATCACCTCGATCCCCAATCCCTGATCCTCGATATTGCATACTTATTAAGTCCTTTGGGATCATGGTATCAGGATTTTTCATTTTCCTTTTCTTTTCGAGCATGAGTTTGATGGTCTACCCAATCCTTGATTTCTAACATTTTAAGCTATCAAGTTGGTTAGAATCACAATTTCAACCTATACTAGTTTTCATTAACTTTTTAAAATATGATGCAAGACTCTCCTCATCCCCAATACTTGAAGTTTCATGCCTCAAATCCCTCAGGATCGTAGTATTGGTCTTCTCTATTTTAGATGACCTTTTGAGCACAAGTTTGAGCTTATCTCCTATAGTTGATCCCTAATACATCAATTTGATAATTTTATTGGGATTGGCGAGTTGGAATTCTTTGATTTTTCTTAGCATTTTGGCAATGATTCGATTGTATCCCTAACCCTCAATCTCTGGCAAGGATAACTTCAGTGAATCTTTTGGAGTTGACATGTTGGGATCTTTCATTTTTGTTTTCTATTTTGGTATGTACTTGGTCATGGCTCTGAATCTTGACAACCGTTCATATTCTTTGTAGGCTTAGTGAGTTGGAGTGATTAGTTTTTGTTTTTCCCATTTAGTATGAGTTCTATGGTATCCCTTGTTATAGAGTGTCATGCCCACATTTCCCATGCGGTCACAACACACATCACATGTGTCATGTCCACATTTGTCATGAGGTTGTTATCCTTTTTCCTCTACTCAGAGAAAAATGGCCAACCTAGTATTTTCCTTGAAAATCCTTTGAAAAGGTCCCTATAAAGCAAAAGTGCCAAATTTCCTAAGAAACCTTGCCTAAAAAACCTTACCATTGTAAAGAGATTGAAAAAATGGGCAGGTTTGCTTTTTACATCACCCTAAAATTTGGCCAAATGAAGAAGTTATCCATGGTCAAAGTTTGGTCAAACATACAGTTCAAATGTACATTTGGCAGGCTTGCAAATCTATATCGGCCTTAGAAAATATTGAGAAAAGTGATTTTTATACATTTTTTGAATGTATATCCAACCAAGGAAATGCATATACAAAGGGGAAATCTTTCACAGATTCCCAGAATATTCCCGGTTTGTATATCGGGTTGCATGAAAATATACAAAGTGGAATGTATTTTTGGCTTGTAAATTTGCACATAGAAGTGAAATATACAATGAGAAAATGTATGAGGCCGGTGGACATACATGTGCTACAGTGGAATGTATATCGGCGCATATATAAAAGAGAATGTATATTTCGCTTGTATGTTTGCACATACAAGCAAAACATACAAGATAAATATACAAGGCCAATCTATATGCATCAACTATAGTGGAATGTATATTTGAAAGGTGCTATAGTGGTTTGTATATGCGGTTGTATATTTGCATATACAACCAAATATACAAGAGTTACATACAACCCGGACCCGATTTGCATTTTTCAATGGTTTCATAAAGAGTTTCAAGTCCGCGGCTTGTATATTGGTGTTGTATGTGCCGATATACAAGCAGAAGATACAAAAGGAAAGACAAGAGGTGGGGCCCATGCAGATGCAAGGAAGTTTGTATGTCTTCAACATACAAGTGGGCACGAATAGTTGCTTGTACATTTGGTTGTATGTTCACACATATAAGACCAATATACAAAGGAACATGCATCTGCTACAGTGGATGTACATTGGCTCGAAGATACAAAGGAGAATGTATATTTTGCATTGTATGTCTTCCACATACAATTGAATATACAAGGAAATTTACAAAGCAGATATACAATGGCGACATGCAAGCCGGGTTTCAAGGTTTTTTCAGGCTATTTCATAAAGTTTGAAATCCGCAGCTTGCATATACAATTGTGTTTGTATATTGCGATATACAAAGGGGAAGATATAGTTTTTAGTGCCACTCCTTAGACCAACCCAACGGCAAATTAGAAGGCACCACGTGGCAATGGCAAATGCATATACAAGGCATTTTCAAATGCATTTTCTGAGAGCGATTGCAGAGGCCTTTTGGCGCCAATAAAGCAGAGAGACATACAAAGTTTTCAAGCATGTAAAGACAGGATCAGAGGTATTTTTAGAGGCTAATATATACATAGATGCAGAAGCGATATATATAGGTAGTTGACCAAAGCTTTGACCACCTGTATCTTCCCCATTTCAGTGAATTTTGACATGCTATAAGAGGCAAAAGTGCATGTTTTTGCCTCCTCTTTCATTTGAACAGGTTTTTTGGGGGGATTTTCCAGTTTCCATTTTTTGGATCTAGCTTTGCATATTTTGGCTGATTCGACGTTTCAGCGACTGTCTTGAAGTTTTGAGGGGTCTTTTCTCCTCACAGTGTCTCAGGTTGGTGAGGTTCTGCAGGTGCATTCATGGCGTATGGGCTCTTTGTCTTGCAGGACCAACTTTGATGCAGAGGACGATGACTTTGGAGGTTGCTTCTCCATCCCCTATCCTATCTCACATCCTGGCTGCCATCTTTCGTGTTTTCTCCTGGCGATAGCATGGTCCACATCCCTTCACCATGCCTTTGCCCATGCTTTCCTGCTCCTAACATTTATGACCTCAGTTTTGTGATTCAGAGACTCCACACCCTTCTGGCAAGAGCCTAGCTTATAAAAGACAATGTAAAACTCTTTTGAAAGGAGGATGGTATTTCTAGGGCTATTATGTTGCCAATTTTTGTCGTCAGTCCACTTAGTGTAATTGCAAGGGTATGGGAATGTGACTCACTATGCCAGAATTTGGCCTCTATTGTCTTCCTTTTATCCACGAATGAATGTAATTAGCTATGTTGGTATACCCCTGCTATGAAATATCTCTGTATTGTAACAGTTTTTCTGGACCTTCATGATTAATAGATGCTAACTTCTCACCTCTTTTGTGTCTGAATTTTTGTGCTTTAATTGGAGTTGTAGTCTGTTCTATGGGTAAAATGGCCCCTCTGCATGGGTAACTCTAATATCGAAGCCTTGAACCAATCTCAAAACTATGTGAACCTCCCCTCAGAAGCAAAGGAATCATTGTTGTGTCCATACCTTGAACACCATTGCTCACTAAATCTGGTGTATCACCTCTTTTCCCCTTCAGCTCTCCTTCTAACTCTTTCCTCTGTGAGTTCTAGCACTAGGTTTAGCAGGAACCAGCCTTCTCTAGAGGTCTGATCTCAAATTGCAATGTCCCACACCTCGAGATCATTCCAATGTTACCCCAGGTTGCTAAGGTTTCATAACTGCAGCAAAGGGTGCAAATCTGGGTGATAATAGTTTCTGGCATGCCCAGTGGGACAAGAATTAAGAATAGAAGTAAAACATTCGATTACTGGTTCTAATGTGCAACCAGTAATATCCAGACCTGTGAGAGGTTGGAAATTGCACATCTGGCGACTCCAAGCTTTGGTTTAGTAGATTCAATGTATTTCTGCTTATGAGAAGAATACGTACCAGAAGTAGCTCTTCACCTTTCAAGTATCTACAATTATCCCCACCCAGGAGAGGAGGGGTAGCAGTTGAGAAGCATAAGAGGACTCATGTCCAGTCTAGGAGGGCCAATTCGACTCCCCCTACAGTTGGAGCTCATACTACCTCAGGGACCTCAGTCACCATGATTCCTATGGCTAGAAATCAGCCCTTTGTCGCTTTCAACCAGGGTAGCCCGTTGAATCTAGCTTGGCATGATGATATCCCTGTCACCACCCTGAGGAGTTTACAATTCTTTCATGGTGAAGATCAGACCAGTCCAGCTGAGCATATCAAGGACATTGCAAACTTGTGTGCTGTCCATCATGCGATAGAAGAAAATGTAGCAATTAGACTATTGGCAGCTTCACTGAAAGGGAAGGCTCTACAGTGGTTCAGAAGTCTGCCGGTGAATTCCATAGACTCCTGGGATCGCTTGGGAGAAGAATTGTGCAGTTTCTTTGAGGACAAATCAGACCATCTATCACTAGTGGAGCAGCTGTCTACAATCAAAAGAGCCCCCCACAAAGTAATGTCAGACTTCAACCACCGTTTCCAAAAGACATGGGACAGAATCCCACCAACGGTAAGGCCTACAGCCGACCATGCATTCTTATATTTTTTGAGAGCATTAAATAGTGACATCTTTGTCATGATTCAATCCATGGGAGGGATTTCCTTACCATAGGCTTATACCATAGCCATTAGGGCTGAAAACAACCTCATTTAGGTTGGCAAAATTGCTCCTAGACCTCCTTTACCAATTTTTCCTACAATTCAGCCATCATTCCCTACATATGTACCTCCCATATCTATTATACCTACCGCACCTGTGTTACTAGCGGCTAACGTGTAGCCAAATAGGTCAAAAGGTATTGCTCAAAATCAGTCGTCTGAGTTATAAGAGATCAAGGGATTATTACAATCTTTCGGTAATGAGTTGACTAATATGAAAAAGCAGCAGTTCCAGAATAGACAGCCCTATCAGCCATATAACCAAGGATAAAGCCAGTCTTATCAGGGATAGAACCAACCCTACCAAGCTAATAGGCCACCTTATCAGAACAATTATCAAGGGGTTAGGCAAAACATGAACCAGAGACCTTTCCAGCCTTACAATCCTGCATCCACTAGTGCCGTTAGTGACATCGTCCCCATCCAGAACAACCTAGCATCTAAGAATGAATGGTTCTCTCCAGGCAATCAGTGCATAGTCAAGCAGCATGTCCAAATGGAACAATAAATCAAGCCCTAACAGTACAAAGCATTGCAGCTTCACAGCCAAGCACATCTAATGAGGGGACTGTGCAGCAAACAGAGTAGCCTTAGCATGATACTGCCTTCATGAATTGGCAAGAAAATGAGTTTTGTGGCATGAACAGAGATGACATTCCAGTTGTAGCAAACACAAGAGCCAAAAGGAGAAGTTATGAGATAGATCAGGAAATAAGTAAAGAAAAG
Source organism: Cunninghamia lanceolata (assembly GCA_027924645.1). NCBI lineage: Eukaryota > Viridiplantae > Streptophyta > Pinopsida > Cupressales > Cupressaceae > Cunninghamia > Cunninghamia lanceolata. Next base: position 4,565,440 of record BSBN01000958.1, on the reverse strand, counting down.
GAACCTGCTGATCCATCTACCTCCCAATTTCATCATGTGCAACAAAGAAATGCTTAGGCAACTACCAAGGAGCAACCTCAGTTGTAGGCTGATATTGCCGCCACCAAGCCACATCAAAAGATAAATGTTGCTCCCCCTTTTAATATTATTGAGAATATGAAGAAGGCAAATGTGACAATGTCTATGTGGGATTCCTTGGCAATCCCGGGTCAAAAGGACATATTGCAGTCCGCCTTATCTGATTTGAAAGTATACAAAGATACAACTATTGACCCAAATAGAGCTGTCCTTACCAATTCACCCTGGGACAATAGCAAACAACCAAGCAAGACTGTCAAACCACTTCCATTCTATGTGTCATTAATAATAGGAGATAAGCTTGTGCACAGTTGCATGGTGGATAGTGGTGCCAGTAGTTCTGTGATGCCTAAACAAATTGCAGACCAATTAGGGCTCAAATACTAGCCTCTTGAGAAGGGTGTACTCCAATTAGATGGCACGGCTATTAATACTATGGGTGTAATAAAAGACTTAGGTCTTACTCTACATACATGTCCCAATGTTTCTGTCTTCCAAGAGGTCTTCATCATAGACCTACCTCCTCATTTTGCCATGTGCCTATCAAGAGAATTCACAGCCAAAATAGGAGGATATCTATCCTCTAACTAGTCCCACATGTTTTTTAGGACTAGGTATGGCACTAAAGTGACCCTGAGGTCTAAATTACTTTCAAACCACCATATAGAGCTCTACACACCTAGTGTTGTTAATGCCAATTGCATTATTTCTGATGATCCTGAAATTGTGGTTGCCCAAGAGCTACAAAATGAAAGTATACCAAAGGTGTTATTAAAGGAATGGGCCTCAAAAAATGTTGTAGATGACCCTGAGGCATATATTCAAGAAACTGGTATGGGGATTTACGTACTACATGAGCTTGAGACAGCCATTCCAAGTCTGGTAAAAGATACAGAGCCACAGATAGAAGAGAAAGATCAAGTATGGAAAATGTACTTTGATGGCTCTAGAAGTAGGAATGGGTCTAGTGGTGGTGCAATGCTGGTGTCTCCTCTTGGTGTTAGGTATTATTCTACCTTCCATTTTGCCTTTTCATGCACCAACAACACTGCCAAATATGAAGGGTTAATTCAGGGTTTGTAGTGGGCAAGAAAAAGGAAGATTGGTTGTTTATAGGTGTTTGGGGATAGTGAACTCATTGTAAACTAGGTGAGAGGATTGCATGCTACAAAAAATGATACTTTGAAATACTATAAGCATAGGTATGGGACATGATTGAAGAGTTTGATGCTTTCAATCTGATATCTATCCCAAGAAATCAGAATTACCATGCTGATAGGTTGGACACTATTGGGGCTCAGTTTGACATCCCCAGTGATATTCAACAAGAAAAGGTGTAGCCTCATGTCAAAATAATTGATAGACCCTCTATCCCTGATAACAATATTCATTGGTAAGTCTTTGAGAGTGATGAGCAGATCCTGCATTTTTTGTTAGAAGAGGATGAATTCTCAGTGGTAAACCAAGATAAGCTCAGACAATAGTATGGCAATGATGAAATCATTCAGTTAAGAACAAACAAGCTACCCAAAGGACTGGTAACACTGGAGTCTATCTTTGGCACTGATGATTAGATGAAGAGGACCAAAACTAGCATGCAAATAAAGGAGGAGCACTACAAAAAGCTAGAAATCGTCTAGGGTAAGCTTCTCAAGATTGGAAAAATTTGTTTTCCTGAGGATAGAAAGGCTTTTATCACTCTGTGCCATGATTTTGAAGATGTGTTTGCCTAGGATTATTCAGACCTAAAAGGATTTGACCCTCACATTGCCCATCATACCATAGAATTAGAACCAGGGGATAAACCTATAAGGTAGAAGCAAAGGCCCTTAAACCCAAAGCTTGAGCCCCTGATGATTAAAGAATTGACCAAGTTGATCAAAGGAAAGATCATTTTCCTGATCAAACATACTTCTTGGGTCTCTAACCTTGTCCCTGTTAGAAAAAAGAATGGGGAGATCAGACTGTGTGTTGATTTCAGAGATCTAAACAGAACCTCCCTAAAGGACCACTTCCCATTGCCCTCAATGGAGCAAATCCTATAGATAGTGGCTGGCTTAGAGAGATTCTCCTTGCTTGACAGATTTTCTGGCTACAATCAAGTGTGGGTCAAGGAGGAGGATCGGTGTAAGACTGCTTTTACTACCAAATGGGGCACCATGGCCTACAAAAGAATACCTTTTGGTCTATCAAATGTTGGCTCAACTTTTCAGCGAGCCATGGATATGGCATTCAAGGGTTTGCTATAAAAATTGGTGCTGGTGTACCTAGATGACATCATGGTCTTTTCCAAGAATGCATCTGAGCATCTATTTCATCTAAGGCTAGTATTTGAAAGATGCAAGGAATTTGGGATATCTCTTAATCCCAAGAAGTGCATATTCGCCATACACGAAGGTAGGCTATTAGGGCACATTGTGTTAAAGGAGGGCATCACCATTGATGCTGAATGGGTGAGAGCCGTTCTGGAGTTGCCTTTACCCAGTCACAAGAAGGGACTTCAAAGTTTCATTGGTAGAATTGATTTTCTGTGAAGATTTATACCAGACATTGCAAATCTTTTGAAGTCCTTGATGTCCATGTTAAAAAAGAATGCAGTCTTCAACTAGACGAAGGAGGCCAAGCTAGGCTTTGAGTCCATAAAAGAAGTGCTGTCAACTGTGCCAACCCTGATAAATCTAGACTTCTCCAAGGATTTTATTTTGTACGCATATGGCAGTCTGGATACTGTTTCTGCAATTCTAGTGCAGCAACAGAGCGAAGGGTTTGAACAACCAATTGCTTTTTTCAGCCAGGGCTTAGAAGAATATGAATAGAAGTATAGCTTCATTGAGAAGCACGTCCTTGTAATAGTAAGGAGCCTCAATAAATTTAATGGCCACTCACCCTGGCATGAAGGAGTTCTTATTGAGCAAAGACATCAATGAGAAAAGAGTTGGTTGGATTACCAGGGTTATGGAGTATGATGTTGACATCAAAATAACCAAGCTTGTCTGAGGAAGGGGACTCAATGAACAGCTTGCTGTTAGTCCTGAGAGTAAAGCAAGCAAGGAAGAGGTGGCATTTCTGGCCATAGAAGATGAACACCAGATGGGCACAGCAGTAGCGGGCACCAGTTGGGTTCATAATATGATCTATTTTTTGCAGACTGGTGAATGTCTAGCAGGGTTAGACAGAGCCAAGAGAAGATACTTTAGATTACAGTCTATCCCATACATCTTAATCAATGGCATCCTTTTCTAGAAAGATTTTAATGGCGTATTATTAAGATGCATTGACGAAGCTCAGACTGACAAAGTGCTGCGGGAGTTCCACGATGGAACAGCAGGGGCTCATTTTGCCCCAAGGACTACTGCTTGGAAGATAATGAGAGCTGGTTATTACTAGCCCAGCTTATTCAGAGATGCCCATACATGGGCTAGAAAATGTGTGAAGTGTGCCATGTTTGCAGGCAAGTCAAGGCTGCCAGCTATGCCCTTGCAGCCAATTCAGGTTGAGCAACCCTTCATGAGGTGGGGTATCGATTTCATAGGCCCCATTAATCCACCGTCTAGTGCTGGCCATAGGTGGGTGCTTACTACAACTGACTACTTCACAAGATGGACTAAGGCAGTGGTCCTAAAGGAATCCAATGAAAGTGCTGTGTTGAACTTTTATAGTGACCTGGTAGCTAGATTTGGGGTACCTAATTCAATCATCTTAGATAATACATCAGTTTTTGTTGGATTAAAGATAGCTGGCTGGGCCATGAAGAATGGGATCTACTTGGGTACTTCATCAAATTATTACCCTCAGGGTAATGGCCTGGCTGAGTCCACAAATAAAAACCTCATAAGGATCATCAAGAGAACCATGGAGGACAACCAAAGGACCTGGCATACTAATTTGAAATCTACTTTATGGGCAGATAGGATAACTCCTAAGAGGTCCATTGGGAACTCTCCATATATGCTGGTTTATGGAAAAGAGGCAAGATTGCCTATATCTACGGAGCTACCCACCCTTGACATCATGAATCAAATAGAAATGTTTGAGGAGGAAGATCCCATGGTGGTCAGATATGCTCAACTCATAGAGCTTGAAGAAGTAACAGATAGAGCTAAGAAGACTATGGAGTATCATCAGCTTTAGATCAAGGGAGTTTTTGATAAGAAGACCACCCCTAGGAGCTTCAGGGAAGGTGATATGGTGCTCAAATGGGATGAGCTAAAGGGTAGGCCAGGGAAGCACTCCAAATTTGATTGCATGTGGAGTGGCCCTTTTCTCATTACTGAATGCAAGGAGCACAATGCATTTCAGTTGTCAAGTATGAAAGGACAAAATTTGCCTATCCCAGTCAATGGGATACACTTGAAGAGGTGTTTTGAGGTATGAGTACTTTGTAAATTAGTAGATTAGGTCTCTATGCTTTCAATAAGTGTTGTTGCACAGTAGTTTAGATGTCTTTTGCTTTCCCTAAGTGCTGTCTAGCACAGTTTGTGGGTTGCTGTCAACTTTTTGTTTGGCCCCTTGTTCTTCCTATGTCCTTTATTGCTGTCATGCTGGGTCTCTGAGGTCAAGATGTTGGTCAAGGATTTTCCAGTTTCTTTTGACTCCATGCCCAATGAATTTAATGCCACTGATCTTCGTTTAGCAGGCAAACACCCCATAGAGGTTGCCAAAAATGTTATCCTTTTTCCTCTACTCAGAGAAATATGGCCAACCTGGTATTTTACTTGAAAATCCTTTAAAAAGGTCCCTATAAAGCAAAAGTGCCAAATTTCCTAAGAAACTTTTCCTAAAAAAAACCTTACCATTGTAAAGAGATTGAAAAAATGGGCAGGTTTGCTTTTTACATCACCCTAAAATTTGGCCAAATGAAGAAGTTATCCATGGTCAAAGATTGGTCAAACATATAGTTCAAATGTACATTTGGTGGGCTTGCAAATCTATATCGGCCTTAGAAAATATTGAGAAAAGTGATTTTTATACATTTTTTGAATGTATATTGAGCCAAGGAAATGCATATAGAAAGGGGGAATCTTTCACAGATTCCCAGAATATTCTCGGTTTGTATATCAGGTTGCATGAAAATATACAAAGTGGAATGTATTTTTGGCTTGTATATTTGCACATAGAAGTGAAATATACAATGAGAAAATGTACAAGGCCGGCGGACATACATGTGCTATAGTGGAATGTATGTCGGCACATATACAAAAGAGAATGTATATTTCACTTGTATGTTTGCACATACAAGACAAATATACAAGGCCGATCTATATGCATCAGCTACAGTGGTTTGTATATGCGGTTGTATATTTGCATATACAACCAAATATACAAGAGTTACATACAACCTGGACCTAATTTGTATTTTTCAATGGTTTCATAAAGAGTTTCAAGTCTGCGGCTTGTATATCGGTGTTGTATGTGCCGATATACAAGCAGAAGATACAAAGGAAAGACAAGAGGTGGGGCTTGCGCAAATGCAAGGAAGTTTGTATGTCTTCGACATACAAGTGGGTATGAACAATTGCTTGTACATTTGGTTGTATGTTCACAGATACAAGACCAATATACAAAGAAACATGCATTTGCTACAGTGGATGTACATCGGCTCGAAGATACAAAGGAGAATGTATATTTTGCATTGTATGTCTTCCACATACAATCGAATATACAAGGAAATATACAAAGCAAATATACAATGGCGACATGCAAGCTAGTTTTTAAGGCTTTTTTAGGCTATTTCATAAAGTTTGAAGTTCACAGCTTGCATATACAATTGTGTTTGTATATTGCGATATACAAAGGGGAAGATGCAGTTTTCAGCGCCACTCCTCAGACCAACCCAACAGCAAATCAGAAGGCACCACGTGGTAGTTACAAATGCATATACAAGGACTCTTGCATATACAAGGCATTTTCAAATGCATTTTCTAAGAGCGATTGCAGAGGCCTTTTGCCGCCAAAAAAGCAGAGAGACATACAAAGTTTTCAAGCATTCAAAGATAGGATTAGAGGTATTTTCAGAGGCTGATATATACACAAATGCACAAGTGATATATACAAGTAGTTGACCAGAGCTTTGACCACCTGTATCTTGCCCATTTCAATGAATTTTGACATGCTGTAAGAGGTAAAAGTGCATGTTTTTGCCTCCTCTTTCATTTGAACAGGTTTTTTTGGGGGGATTTTCTAGTTTCCATTTTTTGGATCTGGCTTTGCATATTTTGGCTGATTGGATGTTTCAGCAGTTGTCTTGAAGTTTTGAGGGGTTTTTTCTCCTCACAGTGGCTCGGGTTGGTGACATTCTGCAGGTGCATTCATGGCGTATGGGCTCTTTGTCTTGCAGGACCAACTTCTATGCAGAGGATGTTGACTTTGGAGGTTGTTTCTCCATCCCCTATCCTATCTCGCATCCTGGCTGCCTTCTTCCACGTTTTCTCCTGGTGACAACATGGTCCACATCCCTTTGCCATGCCTTTGCCCATGCTTTCCTGCTCCTGACATTTATGACCTCAGTTTTGTGATTCAGAGACTCCATGCCCTTCTGGCAGGAGGCTAGCTTATAAAAGATAATTTAAAACTCTTTTGAAAGGAGGATGGTATTTCTGGAGCTGTTATGCTACCAATTTTTGTAGTCAGTCCACTTAGTGTAATTGCAAGGGTATGGGAATGTGACTCACTGTGCCAAAATTTGGCCTCTGTTGTCTTCCTTTTATCCACCAATGAATGTAATTAGCTATGTTGGTATACCCCTGCTATGAAATATCTCTGTATTGTAACAATTTTTTTAGACCTTCATGATTAATAGATGCTGACTTCTCACCTCTTTTGTGTCTGAATTTCTATGCTTTAATTAGAGTTGTAGTCTATTCTATAGGTAAAACGGCCCCTCTGCATGTGTAACTCTAATATCGAAGCCTTGAACCAGTCTCAAAATTGTGTGAACCTCCCCTCAGCAACAAAGTAATCATTGTTGTGTCCATACCTTGAACACCATCACTCACTAAATCTAGTGTATCACCTCTTTTCCCCCTCAGCTCTCCTTCTAACTCTTTCCTCTGCAAGTTCTAGCACTAGGTTTAGTAGGAACCAGCCTTCTCTGGAGGTCTGATCTCAAATCGCAAGGTCCCACACCTCGAGATCATTCCAATATTACCCTAGGTTGCTAAGGTTTCATAATTGCAGCAAAGGGTGCAAATTTGGGTGATAACAGTTGTCATGACATGAAATATGAAAAGACTTTTCCACATATCCCTAGAAACCCCCTCGCATGCATCAGTATGTTTGGTGGCAATACGCATAAGGCGTAAACATGTCAATCAAAGGGTGGGTATTGCGAGTATCTATTGCAATCCCTACACAATGGTAGCCTACTAAAGGGGTTTATGTGTTGCAAGGAGTGTCGCCATGAGGGTTAGAATCAATTTAATTTGAACCCTAAGTTTCCTAGATGAGTGGTGTAATTTTGACGTGTCGAAATCAAAACCCTAATGCTAAAGCTTAAAAGATTAATTTACAAGCTCAACAACTCATAATTATTTGGCGAAAAAACATTAAAGCACTAATCAACATATAGATTAAATCATTTAAATAACTAATCCAGATTCCAAGAAAAATCTAGTAGCATAATGCCTCTTGGATGTACATGGGAAAAATTCTTAAAATAAAATAAATAAAATAGTTACCTGCTTCAACCCTTTTAAAAATTAATAAAATCAACGCTTAAATAAACTCACCTACTTAATCTTTTCCCATAACATTATACTAAATTAATTAAATCAACCATATTAATTAAATATTGAATTAATAGATTAAAATTACATTGCCAAAATAATTCCCCAATACCATTATTAAAATTCACTAAAGTTTCCTATAATTATTTAAACATCATCCCTTTAATCCCACAATGAAATTTATTCCCTTAGACAAATAAGGGAAAGATTAAAATAGTCCATTGCACATATTAAAATAATTCTATTTTCCTATAGTCAAATTAATTAAGTTTGAAAAAAAAAACTCCCACCCAAAGATTTCCCAATTAACTCTAGGGTTAAATTAATTTCCTAAAACTAAGATTTCCCATGACTAAAGAAAGTTCTAAAAACGTCAATACTAAGAGGGATGGATGGAGGACAAAACTTCACATGCATCTATTATTTCTAAAAAATTTAAATTTCATTTCCCCAACCCTAGTTTTTCTTTTCCCATTAAAATACTCTCACCCAAGCCCTAACCCTAAAATCATTTATCTTTTTCCTATTCTACTCTCTCTCATTTTCTCCTCTTCTACATTCTAACCCTAAATCTTATTTTCTTTCCTCCTCCATTCTCTTCTATTTTTTTTGGTTATATTTTGATGCAAGTTGAACACAAAGGCAGCCATGGACATGGGGGAAAAAATAGTGAACAAGCCTATTGGTATACCCTCTTTTTGTGAGGTATATATATATTTTTGTTAAAATACAGATCACAAAATGAATATATTTTCTTTGTTGTATGCAGTAGCCGGGGTATGAGCCTGATATATATAGAGGCTTAATAAGTAACATCCAAGATGCAAAATCTATAGGGAAGGGTCGAGAGATGGTGGCCAAGTGCAGAGTTCGGCGGCCATGAGGGGTCCCCGGTAGAGGTCAACTGTGAGAAGCATACAACACCATCAAATACAAGTAGAGGGTGTTAGGGGGTGATGGTCAGGGGTCTGCGTACCCCCGCCATCGGCAGTGATCAAAACGGTGGAGGTGGGGGAGTGTAAACCCCCCTGAAAGTGTCTAAAAGATTTCAGTGGCGGCCCCTGTTCACTTGCCACCACATCCCTAACAGCTAGGGTTTATCAAACCCTAAGATGATGCATGAATAATTTATGTTATGTTTTTTTATAATAAACTCCCAGCATTGTGTAATAGCTTTAACATATTTATAATTCATAACTCTAATTTATATAAATATGTAACTATATATATATATATATATATATATATATGCTTACAATATTTCTACAATATGAATAAAAGATTATATACATTTATATATATGCACACACACATATATATGTATGTATGTATATACATGTGTATATATACTTACATATAAAATTTCTTTCATAAAAACATTACTTGACAAAATTAACTTGCAGCCCCAACATTAACAGTATATATATATTTTCTATTCAGAAGTATATTTCTAATAGAAACTATATGAATTCACTATATTCTTCTCTTAAAACTGTAGACACCTAAAAATGTCTCGACCACCAAACTGACTCCCGACATCCCTAAACTTACCAATTCCCTTTCCAACCAATTAATTAAATTTTTATTTAATTAATCACCCCTTTCACTTTCTAAATCCACACCATTTTATCCCCAAAATTGAATTAATTTTATTAATTCAATAGTCCAAACCTTAGCCAATTGATTTAATAAATATGCAAAATTTATTAAATCAATTCCCCCATTTTCTCTAAATCTAATTAATTAGTTAAAACCATGTTAACTAATTAATCCAGCCTACTAATTAGCCTATCCCTACCCTAGACAATTAAATAGCTATTATTTAATTGCCTACTCTAGCCTATCTCATCCTAGCCTTAGGATTAATTAATTAAATCACTAATTAATTAATCTTATCCCCCCTCTAATCCCTCTACTAATTTATTCCAGCCACATTAATTAGGATAATCACCCTAATTAAGTAAGTCAAACCCTCATTAGCACCTCTCTCCACATTCCCCAAATTTAAAATTCAAATAAATCACACATCACATTTACTCCTCTTACACATGTAATAACTCTCTTCCCCAAATGAATTTTTAATTCATTTTACCCTTCCCTATGTGAATTTTTAATTCACAAATAATCCATCTCACCCAACCTCATTTATTCACCCCTTTCCCAAAAATGAATAAAAGATTTACTTTTATTCCTAGCCCTCCATCTTCCAAGATCAAATCTAGGCCCTCCACATCACTTTCATCCTCCACCATTGATCTCTCTATTTAATCTCCACCCTTGGATCAAAATCCTCTCAAAAAGTCTATAAATACAACCTCTCACAAGTCATTTTCATCATCCAATTCCATGCAAAGTTACCATGCCAAAATCATCTTTGAGTAGATAGTGAGTTGCACAATTTGAGAGCACTTCACATTTGAATCCATAGTCTAGGGATAATCTTGGTCTTGGGAGCTTTTTTTGGGTGCAAAGGCTCCTTCTTCCCTTGATGGGATTAGGTGGTGTTTTGTAAGGTATAATCTTGTGTTTACTTGCATTTGATTTAGCTTTTTGCCTTATTGCATTATCTAATCTACATTGGCACGCCCGGTGGGACTCACAAGGTCCAATCTAATCCTTGTTTGTGAGTTGTTGTGTTAGTATTCGGCCTTTTTACAGGTTCAGCGCTATTCGACCGTCGCAGCAGTGCCATCACTGCCATATTTTAGCACTATTCCTCTTTTAGCACTATTTCTGTGCATTTATTTTTAATACTAACCCTACTCACGCGTTGTGTTTTTTTGGTTTTCCTGTTCTTGGCTGTGTTATTTACTCTCTGTTTTGCAGGAAAATCAGGAATTACAGGGGGAGGTTATGGTGAATTTTTGAAAGAAAAGACAAAACAGCTTCAAACCCCCATTTTGGTGCCATCCTTCAGATTAGCGCCATCTGTGTTCTCCCCAGATTCAGAAACACTGCGCAGTGGCACCTTCACTACCGTAAATCATCGCTATCATCTGCATCAGCGCCTAACTTAGGAAATATTAGCGCTATCGTTTGTATCAACGCCATTAATTTCATTAGCACTATCTTTGATTTTCATTAGCGCCATTTTATATAAGTCAGGTTGTTCTGCCCGCAGTGGCGCCTGTATATGTCTATTTTAGCGCTATTTTGCCTTTCTATTTGTTGCAGGTACTACGGATACTAACGAAATCTTTTTGCAGGATGGTTTGTTAATTAGTTAGCAAACATTTCAATTTGGAAGCTAAAAAGAACCCTTGTTTGTTTTGTTATGTCTTGAACAAACATTTCAATTTGGTGTTTTAAAATTAACCCAAACAACTCCTTGATTGAAGTGTGTGATCATAACATGTATTTTTGGTGCTCTAAAATATACTTTGTGTGCCAACAAACAAACAATCAAAACACTTCGATTTGGGCTATAAAAAGAACAACAGATTGCATACTTCATTGGGTAAAAAGAATAACAAACTTGCATTTACACGCATTTAATCAAGACAATCTAATACTTGTGTGATGTGTCAAGTAGAGTGAGAAGTGTATGCTCTTCCCTCGCACCTTTTGGTGATCTTGGGAATCACAAACTCCTCACAAAACTTTGTATTAATCACCCCCCATCTAATCCAAAGATCTAAAATTGAACCATGTTGAGTGTGATATAATCATAGGGAACACGTATGCTCTCCCCTCGCATCTTTGTATGAACTTGGGGATCAATAGTGTTTTCATGATTGTATCGCTTTTATAATCTTTAGAGGGCCTGCCACCCTGCTTCGAAAGGTGGGAACGACCCAAGCGGCATCAAGCTAAAGCCAAGCTCTTCCAAGCCGCTATATAAAATAAGGTGTTTGGGATGAAAGTCTCAAGCGACAGGTGTTGTTTTGTTATACCGACAGCCAACCTCCCCATAAACCCTCCAAGGCGCAACCCTTGGAGGCTAGGAGACTCCATAATGGAGAGTAGTGTTGTCGCACGTATAACCACCTAAACGGATGCCCTTACTAAGAGCCATTGTTGTAGTAAGCCAAAATCCTTCTATTTGTTGACGCAGAGGGCAAAACCCTTGAAGCGGCCCTGATTCATGTGGTTCTTAGCCGAGGTAGCAGGGACAATCTAAAGGTTTGGAGAGGGTCAAGCCTTATAAGAAACCCAGATCTTGGTATGCATGAGAAGTGTGTGCAATTGTAAGGAGGAGCCGGTGCTACCAAGATCCTGGAGCTACCCGCTTTGAATAGGCACAGCTAGGGGATTCAACAAATATTGTCACAATCTCGCCTTAGGTTGTAAAAGTGTGCTTGTTCTAAACAAAATCATGTCATTTCACAAACAAAAATCATTGCTTGTTTTGTGTTCAAATGTGTGTTAAAGTGCTTTGATTTTTTCACAAACAACTTGCCAAGAGACAAAACAAATCAGAAATCTGTCAAACCTATTTTAGCGCCATATCTGTCTTATTGTAGTGCCTTTTCACCTGTGGATTGGTGCTATTTTGAAATTGACGTGCCTGAGATAGAACAAATCAGTTAGTCACATCCCCAACAGACAAATCCAAAATTTTGCCGTCAGAAATCCAAAAGTTTGCCATCAGAAATTTGTCAAACTCTATTTTAGCGCCATATTTGTCTTATTGTAGCGCCTTTTCACCTGTGGATTGGTTCTATTTTGAGATTGACATGCCTAAGACAGAACAAATCAGTTAGTCACATCCCCAACAGACAAATCCAAAATTCTGCCATCAGAAATCTGTCAAACTCTGTTTCAGCGCCATATCTGTCTTATTGTAGCACCTTTTCACCTGTGGATTGGCGCTATTTTGAGATTGACGTGCCTGAGACAAAACAAATCAGTTAGTCACATCCCCAATAGACAAATCCAAAATTCTGTCGTCAGAAATCCAAAAGTTTGCCATCAGAAATCTGTCAAACTCTGTTTCAGCGCCATATCTGTCTTATTGTAGCTCCTTTTCACCCGTGGATTAGCGCTATTTTGAGATTGACGTGCCTGAGACAGAACAAATCAGTTAGTCACATCCCAAACAGACAAATCTAAAATTTTGCCTTCAGAAATCCCAAAATTTTGCCATCATAAATCTATGAAACCTGTTTCAGCGCCATATCTGTCTGATTGTAGTGCCTTTTCACCCGTGGATTGGCGCTATTTTGAGATTGACTTGCCTAAAGCAATGACCCATTTTGTTGTAATCTACACCTTCTGTTCTGCCATAATCCATATCCATCTCACAGAAATCCGCCAACAGTCCACCCATTTTTCTTCAAAAAATTTCCCAAAATTACACCTTCTTGACCTTAGAGAATTAATCACCACCATTGTTGGACCCCATTATCAGCACAAATACATATCTATCCATCCCCATTCAGTCCTTTTCCATATCTCCTTGGACCAATATAAAATCATTTCAAAAATCCACATCCAAATCAAAACCCAATCAACAATCAAATCTTGTCACCTTTTTGAGCCAAAGTTAGATCTAGATCTTATCATTAACACCACATTTTCCTTGAAAAGTCATTAGTCTACATTTCAAAAAAAAAAAAACAAATCACCTCTCTTTGTGTAAGGTCATTAGTCTACCCCAAACAAAGAAAATCATCATCCTTTGTGTGCCAAATCAAAATCTAGATCTTATCCAAAAGCTCAATTCGAGAAACATCAACAACATCATCCTCACCATCCTAAATCAATCAAAAAAATCAAAAACATCAAATCCCTTTCTTATCATCCATCTTTGGTCCAAAATTTGTGCAAAAACATCAATTCATATCACCCTTAGGATAAAACCTTTGGAAAGACATATCGATCTTCATCATACCCTCCTACTCCATCTCACTACCACATCCATCTTTGGGTCCAACAAAATCAATTCGATTCTCTAAGGTCTCCATCTCATCCCACGTCTAGAAAATCAAATCCATACGCGTATGCCCATCACAAGATCACAATACAAAAAGAATCAAGAAATGGCAGAACAATGGTCCTTTGGCATGCCTAACACCAACAATAGCAACATACCCATTTATCAAACATACAATCCACCTACATATTCCTTCATCCCCCCATTTAGCGCCAACGACCCTTTTCACTTCTTACCACAAGCACCAACACCACCCCCACCACCACCACAAAATGTCCCCACCATATCCCAAGATGACCAAGATGTCTTGAGCTTCATGCAAGATGCCGATAATATGGACCTACTGGATAAAGTCCTAAGATCGGACCCAAAGAGATATCTTGACCATCTTCTCAAGCTTGGTGCTCAACTTCCCCCCATTACGGCATCGTCACAACCATCCACTTCTACAATTGTCCCCAACACATCAAATATCCAAACATCTACATCACATACCCAACCCACCATCTCTCAAATGTCAACACCTAACGTATCTACCATATCCACAACCTCAACCGCTACCACATCTACTACTTCCACATCCACTGCTAACATCTCCCAACCTGTCATCACCTCCACTACCACGACTACCGTCAATCCTTCCGCTTCAAACACAACGGGCATACAAGGCAACATCACACAAGCAAGTACCTCCACAAGTGTGCCCCCACCAAACCCTCACACCCTTGCATACCTACGACAACTATTCTCACAACAAACTCACAACGCATCTAACCAATCCAACATACACGTACCCAACGTCAATCCCATAAGTCAACATAATCCCAATCCCCAAATACCCCCACATATTCTCCAACAACTCTACGTGCACCAACAATCCCACGACACATCTAACCCATCCAACGTCCACATACCCAATGTCAATCTCACAGGTCAACATAATCCCAATCCCCAAATACCACCACATGTCCTCCAACAACTATACGCCCACCAACAACAATAGCCACCAATCAATCCAAACCCCAACCCGCAATACCAACATCTCAACCAAACCAATCCCCAATATCAAATCCCGCCTCATCTCGCATATCTCACTAACCAACAACCCTACACATTCCAACCGCAACAACCACAAGATCTCAACACCGTCCTACAAGGCTTAATTCAAAAGGTGGATGACCTACAAACTGGGGGCAATTGCAAATACTATTCCTTCGAGGATATTTACCCCTACCCATTTGATCACACCTTATACATGCCCCCTTTCCCTAAAAACTTTGAAACGCCAAAATTTGACAAATACAAGGGAAAGGGAGACCCTAGGGACCACCTTAGAGAATTCTACATTGCTTGCCTCGAAGTCTCTCACAACGATACATATCTTATGAGACTCTTCCCAAGAAGTCTTGGTGGCCAAGCCGCTGAATGGTTTGCCCATCTTCCACCTGGAATTTGAACATTTCCCGAGCTCGCGGAGAAGTTTGTCAACCACTTCTCCTACAACTTTGAACATGAGATGTCTATGACTGACCTTTGTAACACCAAACAAAAGAACGGCGAAGCTTTCGCTTCTTTGCTACAAAGGTGGAGGGGCCTAGCAAGCAAGCTCCCATGGCCTATTCCTAAAAAACAACTTGTCACCATGTTCGTGGCCAATCTCAATCAGGAATTACGTTTTCACTTATAGATTCTTTGCATATCTACCTTTGAAGAGGTCATTGACAAAGGCACTACTGTTGAACGAGCCCTCATTCCAAGGGTTCCATCAAACTTTACGATCCCAAATCCAACAACAACAACAACAACAATAACAACAACCACAAACCCAATCATAACACCCCCAATACCAACAACAATACCAACACGCAATCTAATGATAAATCACATTATAGGGGGAAGAACAAGAATAATCTGAACGACGGCGTCATCGATGTAAAGGCCGTCCAACACATCCAAAATCACACACTGGCACACACGTATGCAGCAAACATCAATAACCAAAGAGGACCAAATAAACCATGCAAACCTCGCCGAAATTTCACGCCGTTAGCAGAACCTATTGAGGACATCCTCGATAGATGCCTCAAGCAAGGAGAAATCACACTCCCACCTGTCAGACCATGCCAAGACAATGACCTCAGCAGCATGGTATAATGAAAATGATTATTGCGAATACCACCGTGTGGCAGGTCATAAAACAGCGGACTGCATGCAATTAAAACATTGTATCCAAGACCTAATAGATCAAAATCTTGTCAACCTTGAGCACAGTACATAGCCATCACCAAATGCCAATCTTGGAGCTTACAAGGATCCCTTACCCAACCATAACAAAGCTTCATCATCCAATCAAGCATACAATGTCACTCCACCACCCACACACTACGACTCCATTGTCAGCCGCATCGAACCCTCATCCCACTCTGTCAACATAATCACCATTCAGGCACGAGCACCCGATTGCACTGTCACAACCCATCGAGGCCGTGTCTCAATCCGCACTGCCTCTCCCACTGAACCAACACCCCCATCCACATCTGATCCCCTTCCCCCTCATCTAAACGCCCGTCCATCACCCACCACTCGATACAACCTCCTAGACCATCTAGGAAAGACACCCGCGCAAATCTCCATCCTTGAGCTACTTCGCACATCACCCCGCCATAAGGACATTCTCGACAAGGCCATTTTGGAAACACAAGTCCCCGCAAAATTGGATGTTAATCAATTTCAAGCCATGGTCGGCCACATTGCTACACCACACCATATCACGTTTTTTGAAAAAGATCTCCCTGCTTCTGAACACCTACATAATGATGCACTACATATCAAGGTCCGCATTCACAAACACACCATTAAAAGGGTTCTAATAGATGGTGGTTCTGGCCTAAATATATGCACTCTAAAATTGCTAAAACACTTGGGGTACTCAGATGTGGTTGTGGATGCTAGCGAGTGCATAACAATCAAAGGATATGATGACACCGAGAGGCTATCCGAGGGTACCATAAAGCTCCCTATTCAAGTGGGACAGAAAATCCTTGAAACCAAATGTTAGGTTCTTGATCTTGACCTTCCCTATAACATTATTCTTGGCCACCCATGGATCCATGCCATGCAGGCCGTCCCCTCCACTTTCCATCAATGTCTCAAATTCCCCCACAATGGCACCGAAGTCACTATTTATGCCGATCCCCGTCCCTTCCAATACTGCAGTTTTCTGGAAGGACACAACCAAACATTCTGTCCATACAATAAAGCCACCACCCAAATCACTCCAACAGCTTCCACTTCATACATAAACCCCACCAACATCGCCACCACTTCATCGCAAACACCTTCACCTCTTGAGGTCAAGATCAAGATCAGCGACCAAGGCTGTGGGGAATACAACCTTCACGGCACCTTTTGCGTGGGATTATTACCCACTCCTAAGACATTTGGCACTCTTAACACAGAGGCAGCTGACACCGTCATCATCAAATGCAAACCCTCACCCATCTTTGAGAAGAAACACCATCTGGATCAGGACATACTTGAAGATATTTCATCCTGGCTTTACAAGGACGAGGAAATAGAACAAGACATCCCCACCATCCCAACAAACAATTACGGCAAAGGTTCTGAGATAGTCAAAAGCATGGGTTACAAAGGACAAGGCAGCATTGGCCTTCATGAATAGGGCATTGTGGAACCACTACAAGCAACAACGAACCCCTATACTCAAGGATTAGGGTATGGTCAACCACAACGCATCCTTAATACCGGCGAATGTATCTTAGCTGAGTTTGCTCCAGTTTCTCTAGATGTCGACAATATTAACGAAATGGACCTACAAGACTCCTTTAGTGACTTTGCCGATTTCTTTGCCTCCTCCATTTGCACCATCTACTCCGTCACTACTCTTACCTTGTCATCTAATGACCTACCATTAGTATACCCTGACCTCATTGACTGGGACCAACGAGGACCTCCTATTTTTGATATCGCACCTAATGACGAAGCCATTGCTGAAATGATGGGAGTAAGAGACAACTTCCCCTTGGGAGATCACAGGGCTGGATACATCATGGAACTCAATCCAGCTACCTATTTTGGGGAGACAACCCCCGCTTCTAGTCGCAAAAATACAGAAACAAAAAATGGATCTGATGGTGAAAACTGTTCCACGGTAGTATCAGATCCTAAAAAAGTGAAAATAAAGGACGTATCTCCTGGTGAAAACCTCCATGAGGTGCCAGGGGATGGAAGCATGGGCCTCCCCAAAATAGATAAAGTATATCCTGACAAATCACCCATCTTGGTTGAACCAGCATAGGAAATGAATCTAGGGACAGAGGAAGAGCCGAAAATCACTTATCGAGCAGAATCCCTCAGCCTGTTCGAACAAGAAGACTTCTTGGCATTCTTCACACGCAGAAATCACAACTTTGCATGGACCTACGCAGACATGCCAGGGCTAGATCCTGCCTTAGTCATTCATCACCTTGCAGTGCGTCCTGATGCCAAACCAGTCAAACAGAAGCTCTGAAAGATGAACCCTCAGGTGGCCCTTCTTGTCAAAGTAGAGCTCAAAAAGTTATTAGATGTCGGGTTCATACGTCCAATTGATTATCCTGAATGGGTTTCGAACTAGTACCTGTTGCTAAACCAGATGGTAGAATCCGCTGTTGTACTGACTTCAGAGACCTCAACAAAGCCTGCCCAAAAGATGACTTCCCGCTTCCCAACATTGACATGATCATGGATCTTACCGTAGGGCATGAGATGCTATCCCTCATGGATGGCTTTCAGGATACAATCAAATCAAAATTGCCGAAGAAGATCAGCACAAGACATCTTTTATATGCCCATGGGGGACATACTGTTGGGTAGTAATGCCATTTAGCCTAAAGAATGCAGGAGCTACTTATCAACGAGCAATGACTGTCATCTTCCATGACCTCTTTCACCACATCATGGAGGACTACGTTGATGACTTACTTGGCAAATCCAAAACCAGAGAAGAACACTTAGACATGCTAGCCAAGATCTTTGATAGGCTAGAGCAATATAATGTTCGTCTAAATCCAAAAAAGTGTGTCTTTGGCGTCACTTCAGGCAAATTGTTGGGATACATAGTCTCCAAATGAGGAATCGAGGTGGACCCAGCAAAAGTCAAAGCTATTACTGAAATGCCACCTCCTAAAACCTTGAAACAACTGAGAAGCCTATAGGGTAAACTACAGTCTATCTGCCGATTCATCGCTCAACTTGCTGACAAATGCCAACCATTCTAGCATCTCGTCAGGAAAGATACGGCTTTCACCTAGACTACTCAGTGTCAGGAGGCCTTTGACCAACTAAAAGCATATCTGGCTAATCCCCCTATTTTATCTCCACCAAGACAAGGAGAGCCCCTCCTCTTGTATATTTCTGCGACCGACACAGCAATTGGGGCTTTGTTAGCACAACATGATGAGCAGGGGAAGGAAAGAGCCATATACTACATCAGTCGCACCTTAATTTCCTATGAGCTTAACTACACACAGATTGAACAAGCATGTCTTGCCTTGGTTTTCACATCACAAAAGTTAAGACATTATATGCTCAATCACAAGACTAAGCTCATTGCTAAGATCGACCCACTCAAATATTTGCTAAACAGAGCAGCTCTCACTAGAAGAATGGCAAAATGGGTCATGATTCTCATCGAATTTGACATAGAATACATAGAGAGAAAGGTAATCAAAGGGCAAGTCATAGCAGATCAGCTGGCTGAGGCACCTATTCAGGCAGAACATCCTACAATAGCAAAATTTCCAGACGAGGCCATCTTGACAATCACACCAGCTGTAGATACATGGAAGATGTATTTTGATGGATCCTACACTCACAGAGGCTCGGGGGCAGGCGTCCTGTTTGTTACCCCTCAAGGTGACACGATCCCTAAGTCATTCAAAATCACATTTCCATGCACCAATAATGTAGCAGAATATGAGGCCCTCATCACAGGTCTCCGAATGGCCATCCAATGGAAAATAGACAAACTAACTGTGTATGGCGACTCTCAACTAGTCATCAGGCAAGTCAATAATGAATATAAAACCAAGGACGATAAGCTTCTTCCCTATAAGAAGATGGTCGATGACTTTAAAGATTATTTCAGTGACATCCACTTTGAGCAGATCCTAAGGTTAAAAAACAAAGCGGCAGATGCCATGGCCACCATTGGATCTCTGGTTGACATGAAGCAAGGCAGCAAGAAATGCGAATTCCTGATCGAAGAACTCCCCATCCCAGCATATGACATTCCCCAATCTGAACTAGTGTGCGAAATCATTGGTCCCTTATCCCCCTGGTATCAGGAAACTTACCTCTACCTTCACGATAACATCCTCCCCAACAACCTATCTCCATCACAAAAAAAATCCTTCATCCACCGAGCCTCCCGTTTCATCCTTGTAGGTGACACCCTCTACAAAAGGAGTCTTGATGGTACGCTTCTACGATGTTTAGACTCTAGGGAAGTCGAGGCAGCTTTGGAAGAGGTACACGCAGGTATTTGTGGGGCACATTCGAGTGGACCAACTCTTTCTAAGAAGATCCTGAGGACTGGCTATTATTGGCCCACCATGGACAAAGATGCACATCAGTTTATCAGAAAATGCCTCCCATGTCAACAGCATGGCGATCTCATCCATGCCCCAGCACAGGAACTGTAACCAATCACAACACCATGGCCTTTCTCACAGTGGGGACTCGACCTCGTAGGGAAAATCCATCCTCCATCTTCCAACGGCCATAAATTCATAATAACCGCTACCGAATACTTCACAAAGTGGGTGGAAGCAATACCACTCACCTTCACCACAGGCATCCAAATCTCCAAGTTCATTCTCCACTACATCATCTGCCACTACGGTATCCCCCATTCCATTGTCACTGATAATGGGAAGCCATTCAAGAACCAAGAAGTTCGCACTTTGTGCGAAAAGTTCGACATCAAACACCACTTCTCCATGCCATATTACCCCCAAGGAAATGGTCAAGCAGAGGCTTCTAACAAAACCATCCTCTGCATCTTAAAGAAGACAATCAATGAAGCTGGCCGCGACTGGCACCTCCAACTTAACCCCGCCCTATGGGCTTACCGCACCAACATCCGCACTCCTACTGGAGCCACTCCATACTCACTAGTATTCGAATCAGAAGCCATTTTACCTATAGAGGTCGAGCTCCCGTCCCTCCGAGTATCATTGCAAAATATTATCTCTGATGAAGACTATCACGTCGCAAGGCTGCATCAACTTGAATTGTTGGATGAGAAACACCTGAATGCATTAAATCACTTACAGGCATACCAAAACCACCTCAGAAGAAGCTACAACAAAAAGATCAGAACCAGAAAGTTTGAGGTAGGTGACCTAGTCCTAATGGAAAATCAAAAGAACCTGCAAGAGCATCTGAAGCAAGGAAAATTTGAACCTAATTGGCTAGGACCTTATGTCGTCACTACCGACTATGGGTCAGGAGCTTATCAGCTTGCAACACCCGAGGGGCAGCCTCTAGATGAGCCAACGAACATCTTGCATCTCAAGCGATTCTATGCATAACCCATCTGATACCACAAGTCAAAAAAAAATACAAAAAACAAAAACACCAAAAAAATCAAAAAATCAAGAAAAATCAGAGTGCAATAAAAACTTCCAATGGTGAAAATCACCTCAGTGACGCCTTGGATAAGTACCATGGTGAAAACCTGTTTCAGGCGCCATGCGTAGTGGCTGGTTCTACCATCTAATAAGTCCTCTTTCCATCATAACACTCCATACCCACATATCCCATGGCTTGAAATTTGGAAACATCAAGTTTGTTCACCCATTCTACACTACCTCACCCACCCACAACCCCATCCATGGACCAAGGATCCTTGTAAGCTCTCCTTTGTACAGTTCATAAAATTTGAAAAATCCAAAAACATCATAAAATCTAAAAAATCCAAAAACATCATAAAAATAGAAAATACAAAAACAATCACCCCATGTATCAATCTCGCATCCCATCACGATCATCTAAACACACATCAACCCTTGTCACATTCCATCCCAAACCATTCCCATATCATCAAGTCTTGCCAGAACTACATAATCATTTCACCAGCATCTTAAAAGTACCTTGATCACGTGGACATAGGGTATGTAGGCAGTCTGGAATACGAAGGATGTTTCCAGTACTTAGGTATCTAAGATGCACCCATCCCACCCATTGGGATGGTTCCCACTCACTGAGCTTTCTAGATCTATGAAACGATACACATGCTACACATACAATTGAAACATGGTCCCTCGCGCAAAAAATCATCAAGCAATATACCAACTATAATCTTCCATTTGGCTCGAATGTTCTTATGCCCATCTTCCACAAACTCTCCAATCAAAACAGATCTGCGTCCTAGGTTATGTCTTTCCTACAATGGACAAAAATCTATCATTCTATCATCATGTCTCTTGGCATGAGCACACAAAGGTTATTTGTATCTTTCATTGGTCTTTTTGCTTATTGATTTTTATCTTTTTGTCTTGCTCCAAGTAATCTCCAAAGCTACCTTGATCTCATTATATCATGGTACGTAGCGGATAGCCCTTGGAGTAGACATAGTCATTGTTTTGGTATGCTGTGCTTGTGGGTTGCTTTCACTAATCCAAGACTAGTATTCATATCTTGAAGTCCAGGTCAGTTCTAGCATGATGTGTCCTATTTCGCATATATAGGTATCAACACCTTATATGCATTATTCACACTCACTGCTATGAGTCCCCTTCCTTCACTAGGCAAGATTATACTACCTTGGGCATGCATGAAATCAACCTATTGTTTGTGGGTCTAGTCCATGCAATTGTCAGATATACATCATCACCTAGGTCATTTCATACCTTTGTGAACTATATCCTACATTGCTACATTAAACTAAGAAATGCTCTCAATTAATTTTGTGCAACTACTGTTACTAGCTCATCATCATCTTCCTAATCACCCAGTCACCTATCTCATATTGGCCTAGATTTGATAATCACTTCCCTCCCCCCCAATCTAACTCCCGCACTAACCCCATCTTCCCACCCTATCTCCACTTAACACATCGTGAACTAAACCAAAACCCCCCCCTCAATGACGTGGTATCTTATGACCTAACCATCCTCCAATCCCCCCATCGCCATCCCCTAGACACTCTCACCCCTATCATCCCCAACACCTAACACGCTCTCCCACAGTCTCACCATTCAGGGTCAACACAAGGAACATCATGTGTATCAGGACTAGGCTACCTCACCTATCACCTAGTATGCATACCACCTAGCACCTAAACTGCATTTGCATTTCAATCCATTTGCATCTCATTTTAGGTTAATTTTAATCCATTTGCATCACATATTAGGTTCATTTTAAATCCATTTTAGGTTAATTTTAATCCATTTGCATCACATATTAGCTTCATTTTAAATCCATTTGCATCTCATTTTTAGGTTAATCCATTTGCATCACATATTAGGTTAATTTCAATCCATTTGCATCTCATTTTAGGTTCACTTTAATCCATTTAAGTTTGCATAAAACACAAGTAGATTCATTTTAGCTGCATATCATTACACATCATATCATAGGTGCATATTAAAAATAGCATCATCACATTGCATTCCATACATATCAACATCTCATAAACAATTAGTTGCATTACAACATCATTAGCATCACCATTGAAACAACTAGTGGCATATACATAATCTCATACATTTTCATACATAATAAATGATCATTAGTCTGCATATTCAGTTACATCATATAGTCCATAAAATCACAACACCATGCATATATCACAAAAACATCCATGCAACCACCAAATCACACACATCATTTGAAACAACATCATACATCCACAACATATAAAATATAACATCGCATCCATCATACAAGCATCATCACAATAGAACATCATAAACCATCAGAAGTATCGCATCATATATAATCACCGCAAAAAAATGTACATCGCTCACATCATCAAAAAATAAAGTGTCCTGATACAATGCCTCTAAGGGCTATCATCATATAACTATCACATCGAGGATCCTCTCTCTGAGGGGGTAGGAGATGATGACCCTGGTTGAGCCTGTGATCCTGGCGGCGGCTGTGGCTGTGGTGCTACTAGTACCTGAGGATCCTGCTAGGGCACATATGTGGGAGGGGGCATCGTCTGCTGAACTGACTGAATAGATCTCGATCGATGTGATCTCGATGCCCCTGATCTACTAACCTGGCTGTAACTCGGTGCTCGCTGCACTGCGGGTACGGCTGCATAGTATAACCCCTTATAATACTCCGTCTGTGCTCTGGCCTCTGCTAGCTCTCCCCATACCTGAGCTACCTATCCCTGTACCTGAGCTACCTGTCCCTGTGCCTGGCTCAACTGCCCCTACATCTGATGCGCATGTGTCTGCACCTGAGCCAGCTGAGTCTGCATCCCTGCCAAAATCGGGGCAAGGCCCCCACCCACAGCCTGTGCACTGCTCAATGCAGTCCCTACCTGATGTGCTCTCACGAGCGCTGCATCCCGCTCTAGCCTCAAATCCTCCATGTCCTCTCAAGCCTAAGCCAGCTGAGCCTCTAACACTGCCACCTGCCCATCCACTCCCTGCAGCTATCCCAACTCAGCCTCTCGGTGCCCCAACGCCTCCTCTAAATTGGCCACTTGAGCATGTAGTGTCTCTACCTCCTCCATCTCCTCCGGTGACCGTCACCGAGGTGCTAGCCTCTCAACCTTTGCCTCCATCCCTGCCGCTGAACTCCCTGCCCTGGCATCATGACTGCCGACTCACAGCTGCTCCACCCGTGATGGGGATAGATCACCCTGCTTTGTCCTCGGCTATCCACCGCACCGTCGTGGTGCTCTACCCTATCGTCCGCCCCTAGCCTGGGCCTGCTGTGCTGGAACCTGCTGTGCTGGAGCCCCCTGCCCCACTGGTCCCTATCCCGCTGCCACTGCAGCCACCTCATCCACAAGCTGACCATCTCTAGCGATCACCCTCTCTAACCCATCATCCATCACCTCCACGATGTAGTCCTCCACAATGACCTCATCATCTCCCTCTCCCTCATCCTTTGATATCTCCCCCGTCAGATCTGTCAGTCACATGGGCCGATGCGTCTACCACCATGCCTCATAAGTAGGTGTAGTACCTGCATCCATCACTGTGCTCCTCCAATCCCACTAAACTGGCTGAAGTGCTGCCTAATCATTCAGCGCAACCTATGACTGTAATGGTGCGGGCCAGTGAGCTGTATCCTGCGGCGTCCGCGCATATATCGCCATCTGCTAAGGCATATCCTGTATCAGTCCAAACTGACGCATAACCTGCGAGGGTAGGTACATCTCTATGGTATGGTCTCCACGACCCATAAGAAATCTCTGCTGAAATGTGTATGGGAGATGGGTCACATCATCAGGCCACTCCTCACAATCAATATATGGACGATAGACCATGCTAATCATGTCATCCAGTATCCTCCGCCAGTGGCGGACCTGTCCAGTATAGGTATACACTGCATCCCACTACAAGAACACAAATGCCTCAAACGGCCGCCAATAATAACAGCAGGTCGGCTGAGTCACAGGGATGTGCTCCCAAAGCCATACGTGTAATAGCGTAACCCTAGCAGATAAGGCCCTGTCATGAAGATAAGTGACCGTGTGCATCTCATGTAGCAGTTGTGCTAGCATCACTGGCCCCCATGCGTAGACAATACCATGACTCACCATCCCCTCTATCATCCCACCCCAGCCCACAGGAAAACCTCTGCCTCACCTATCTGGCAACACCACACCTCCAATCAATGCACATAGAAATAAGGTAAAGGGATCTGCACCCACCGCCAGCATCCTGTCATAGTCCATCTCCCTACCATCTGCCAAAAACACCACGTGCTCTGCTCTGAACACTCTGGTCAATGCAACCCGCCCCCTCCTCGTGTCATACCTCACGCATCGACCAAAGATCGGTAGCTTGAGGATGCGATAAACATCCTCAAGTGTGATGGTCATCTTGCCTGTCGGTAGTAGAAAGCTGGCAGTCTCGCTACGATATCGCTCCACTGCGGCCGTCATCAGAGCTCTATGAGCTCGCAGCACTGGCATCGCTACCACCGTCCAAAGCCCCAACCTCGCCAGTCGAGGCCGCCACTCCTCATCGAAGAGTGCCACCATGGATCGCACTCGTCGCTCCCACGACTGCAATATAAACCGCTCTGTATCCTGCAGCCACCACTTCTTCGTTAGATACTAACTTATTTTCCCCCCACACCTTTTTCTTTTGAATGTCTCATAGGCCCAAATCATGTGGCCCCACACAGACAGTCCCTAAGTGCTATTTTAAAAATAGTGCTACTTTCCCCTACCTATCGCGCCAATACAGACAATGGTGCCACTGCGCTCCCTGTATCACGCCAATGCAGACATTGGCACTACTGTGCGCCCTATATCGCACCAATCCAGATGATGGCACAGCACTCCATTTTCGCATCAATTCAACTTTTAGCGCTAAAACTCACGATAGCGCTATTCCCCAGTATGGTGCTATTTTAGACGATAGCGACGATATAACCATAATATGGCACCAAAAGGCCATATGTTTTTCTTTCTAGCTTTTGGCGCCAATCCAGACGATGGTGCCAATATTTCTACCAAATGGCAACAAAATCACCTTACCCTACCCTAGCGGATAGCGCTAATCCATAGGATTGCGCTAATCCGCCTTGTCTATGGTGCCACGCGCTCCTAACCCATATCCCAAAACCCAAAAACATGTGCATAAAATAAAAAATCACAAAGTTTGGGTTTGGCCCTACTTGGGGTCCAGCCTCGGGTGACCGCCTGACCTCTCGAAATCGCTCCGAGATGTGATGAAGCCGTGGGAACTGTGGGTTGCGCTCAGCCATCTCTCCTTTGTCTTTTCTTCTAGAAGGTCAAAGTGTGCCAATGTGGCACTCTTTAGGCCCACTTTTCCTAATATAGTGGGCCATGTCATTCCTCCATCCCTTTCTTTTCCCTCCAGGGTGCAGATCTCAGCCTTTTTCCTCTGTTTTTCCTCCTACCATCTTCTTTTTCCATCACCTCTCCCACTGTCACTTCTGTCGCATCCTTTCAAGAGCTTACCTGCAAAATTTTCATATTCCCGCTAACCTCTCAAGGGGGCATCCCCTAACCATCTCATTCCTTCCCGGCAGCTGGGGCATATTTTTCTTCGACCTAACGCTACTTCCCTCCTAGGTCCTGATGCCATGTCAAAGAGGGGCAAATGTAGACACCTAAAAATGTCTCGACCACCAAACTGACTCCCGACATCCCTAAACTTACCAATTCCCTTTCCAACCAATTAATTAAATTTTTATTTAATTAATCACCCCTTTCACTTTCTAAATCCACACCATTTTATCCCCAAAATTGAATTAATTTTATTAATTCAATAGTCCAAACCTTAGCCAATTGATTTAATAAATATGCAAAATTTATTAAATCAATTCCCCCATTTTCCCTAAATCTAATTAATTAGTTAAAACCATGTTAACTAATTAATCCAGCCTACTAATTAGCCTATTCCTACCCTAGACAATTAAATAGCTATTATTTAATTGCCTACTCTAGCCTATCTCATCCTAGCCTTAGGATTAATTAATTAAATCACTAATTAATTAATCTTATCCCCCCTCTAATCCCTCTACTAATTTATTCCAGCCACATTAATTAGGATAATCACCCTAATTAAGTAAGTCAAACCATCATTAGCACCTCTCTCCACATTCCCCAAATTTAAAATTCAAATAAATCACACATCACATTTACTCCTCTTACACATGTCATAACTCTCTTCCCCAAATGAATTTTTAATTCATTTTACCCTTCCCCATGTGAATTTTTAATTCACAAATAATCCATCTCACCCAACCTCATTTATTCACCCCTTTCCCAAAAATGAATAAAAGATTTACTTTTATTCCTAGTCCTCCATCTTCCAAGATCAAATCTAGGCCCTCCACATCACTTTCATCCTCCACCATTGATCTCTCCATTTAATCTCCACCCTTGGATCAAAATCCTCTCAAAAAGTCTATAAATACAACCTCTCACAAGTCATTTTCATCATCCAATTCCATGCAAAGTTACCATGCCAAAATCATCTTTGAGTAGATAGTGAGTTGCACAATTTGAGAGCACTTCACATTTGAATCCATAGTCTAGGGATAATCTTGGTCTTGGGAGCTTCTTTTGGGTGGAAAGGCTCCTTCTTCCCTTGATGGGATTAGGTGGTGTTTTGTAAGGTATAATCTTGTGTTTACTTGCATTTGATTGAGCTTTTTGCCTTATTGCATTATCTAATCTACAAAAACCACTTACAACAACTATGATGTTTAGTGTAGAAAATGATAGTCTTGTTTACTAGATCAAATACTAACCTTTCTCACCACTAAGCATTGGGGATGACAAAGAGTTAGTTTGAGATAGGCTTCTAATCACTCTGCCTCCCCTTTATGCTCACGTGGTTATGAAACCTAAGGCCCTAATCAAGATTTCACCAAGTGTTTTCCTTAACCAAGTAAAGCCCTAATTATGCCTCGTATCAAGAATATACTGAAACTGATGAAACAACTGGAAAGACTGATCACAAAGGTGTTGAGGAGAGGTTCTAGAGACACAGTACCCATATTTTGAGGGCTACCTAGACTAGGGCACCCACTCCAATGTCCTACAAACTTCCAAACAGCAAAACCTTCTAAACAGGGTGTCTGAGACTGTAAAATAGCTTCCAGATCCTAGAGGAAACACCTAGTTGGACTAGGGTGCCCACTCCAATGTCCCACAAGTCTCAGATTCCAAAAATATGAAAGTCTGTTGTGACTATACCCATAATATCCTTCTTCCTATAGCTTCTTTTTGCCAAAACCTGTGAAACACGATCTGTACTTACAAAAGAAGGGAATTGTTGCGGCTATATAGGAGCTTGCCTCAGTCAAGCCCTATCTTTGGTATTTCTACTTCAACAATAGCCAAAGGAAAAAGATTTGCAGAAGTGTGTGCAAACCTAACAATGTGTGTATGCATAAAATCAAACCCTAGATGTCTCAATCAAGGGAAGATCAACAACTTTCTTTGCAACAATAAATCCATACAACTTCACCTCAAGGAGATGAAACAAATGAAGACTGACATGAACAAGAAGGTGAATCAGCAATGTCCATGGAAGATCTCCAAGCTTGTTGTTGGAGGCTTCAACCCTTCTCTCAATCGTGCAAAAGGTGTACAAACCCTAGGAAGAGCAAGATAGACTCAAGATCTTGATTCCTAACCTTCATCCATTGTCTCCAAGATAGAAAATAAAGAATACTTCGAATAGCTTCAACAAGTCACTGATCTTCAATGGCAATTGCAGTAGAGTTTTGGCATCAAGCTTGCATAAGAATTGTGTGTGATAAAATGAATTGCAAATGTCTTTTTATATCAAGCTTTAGGGAATTCAAATTTTGAAGTAATGTCTCGATATTGCATGAATACTGAGAATTTGAAAACGGAATCCTGAAGCACTCGGCGGGGACCGACACCCCACCAAAATTCAAAATCCTGTGAAACCGAGGAGGACTAGGGCGCAGGCACCTAAGTCCAAGCCCCTAATTTCAGCTTAGATCTACATTTTTGGGGGTCCCAGGGACCCTATTCTCAAATCTCTTTCTGAGTTTTATCAATCAGTTACCTCAAAAAGTGAATAGATTGCTCCTACACTAAGTTAATCAAGGTTTTGGGAAGGCTGAAAAAGAAAAGGTTGAGAGACCACCAAGAGTGAGGAGCTAAACTGAGGGAAATTGTACCATTCCATACAAGAGGACAATTTCTGATGTTACATTTAGCCCCCACTTTAGTGGCCATATGACACTACGTACATATGTAACTAAAGAAAAGTAAATACATCAATCATAAAAAGGATACCCAAAAGGATACTGTAGAGGAAGTCAAAGCATTGTTGATGAACAGGAAGAAACCCCCAGTTCTGCAATCCTACAAGACCACAAAGTTAGGAACTGCATCCTATAAAGGAACACTTGTCAGAAAAATCAAAATCAAATCAACCTGCGACCACCACTAATGAGTCAGTGTCAAAAATGCTAAGGGGGTTGAGTGATGGAACATGGTGAGGGAGGAAATCGAGGGAGATATATGCCCCCCTTGTTTCTTCTTGCTTAGTCCGAAAGTAGAAACAAGGAGATATCCACACATCAATTTCAAGGAAAATGTGTTATAGAGGTCATTTGAAGGACGACGCTTGACCATAACACATTGGGTAAGAATGAGAGCAGAACCAAGATTCCAATGTGACAAATAGTATTGAAATCAGGGTTTGACAACTTGAGAAAAGGGCTCAAGAGAAAAGAGCACACTTTTGCACCTAGTTAGGGATAGGATTTCTCACTTATTTACTTTATGTTAAAAGGGAGTTGTCACTTATCACTTAACTCATTCTTGTTTCTTGTTATTGCGGAGAGAGAGAGAGGAGAATAGG
The DNA here is from genome assembly GCA_027924645.1 of Cunninghamia lanceolata. Classification (NCBI taxonomy): domain Eukaryota; kingdom Viridiplantae; phylum Streptophyta; class Pinopsida; order Cupressales; family Cupressaceae; genus Cunninghamia; species Cunninghamia lanceolata. The sequence continues at coordinate 4,535,183 of BSBN01000958.1, read as the reverse complement.
AGAACGACCATGCCGAGCCAACGTCCATACCATCCACCACGACTGGAGATGCTTCAAGCCCGAGTGGTGGAGAGACACTTCAAGGCTGAGGTAGGGTACTAATTCTATCCTTCCATCATCTTTCATCATATTTTTATTTCATGTTTATTGATGTCTGTGCCAAGAGGGCAAGGTGGACAGGGTTCCCATATAGGGACGCCTGGGTCCACCTAGGGTGCTAGAGTCTCTTTGGGGCATTCTAGTCCCACAAGAGCGCCAATGTCCCCATGGGGTGCCCTAGTCTTCCTAGGGTACCTTGGTCCTCAGAGGACATAGGTCCTATTCATAGGCATTCTATTAAGTCTTTGATAGCTTATTTTGGTTTCTAGTGGGGATTCTGATACTCTTGCCTTCTTTACGATCTATAGGATGTCCCTGAGATGTAGGAGCACATAGGTGGTCATCTGATGACACTTCTACAAGAGCGCACTAGCGCTTTGATGGCCGCAGAGAGAGAGAGAGCACTTACAAATAGTGGGCCTGTGGTGGATGTTTGAGATGACCACGATCAGATTCCACTGTGTGATGCTTATGGCACTGATGGAGAGATGGGATGTAGATACATCCACATTCTATCTACTGACTGGCGAGATGACCATCACACTGGAGGATGTATTTAGGATCCTTCAACTACCGATCTGAGAAGAGACCATGAGGGTTGTTGGACATCACTCAAAGGAGTATACTCAGGTGAGTCAGTTATATTGTTTGGGTCACACCATGTCATAGGTAGAGCGAGGACACATTCAGCTCCATTTTCTAGAGCAATAATGCAGAGACATTCCCTTACTACAGAGGATCATGATTGTCTTAGTCATACTAGCCATTGCACTAGATGGATGAGGCACTCACCTTCATGGGGGTCTTGTTCATAATATTAGAGCGATGGAGACACATCAGACTATCTATGCATGGGGGAACAGTACCCTTGCACACCTATATCGTGACTTAGGGTGATATGTCCACTACGAGATGCAGAGTCTGATGGTTTGCACATTGTTATAGGTTTGGGCCTTTGAGCACATTAGGTACACATGAACAATGGGTTATCCCATAGATGCACCATTCACCTATCCACGCGTCTATGCCTACCCACTAGTCAGGTGTTGGAGGCACAACAATCTATTATACTAGAGAGTGGTATTTGACAGATTGTAGCTTGGTGACATTATCTGGAGACCGTATCATGGCTTCATCAGATGGCCTGGTGAGCAGAGGTAGTTAGCTCAAATGTAGAGGGATCAGATGATGGCCGGTCACCTTGATCATGTTGTATCTTGGTTTTATTATGATAGGGTGGTATGATAGTTCAAATAGGTACATGGTGTTCCTGTAGTTTGTTTGAGCTATGCACGTGTAGCTCAGAGTGCAGTTAGAGCCAATACTATCCAACAGATGACTATAGTAGACATACCACTTAGAGATGACAAGGGTCCTAAGGATGTAGAGCTAATATTGAGTGTAGATGATGTCAAGTGTACCCAAGCATATTCGACCTGGTGGCACATGGCACACCCTGCACCTGTCTTTCCACCCAGGCATCGTACAGGAGATGCCCGACCTTAGGCCAGTCACACTAGTGACATAGGAGTGGAGGACAACATCAGTGACTTTGTGGGATACTACGATCTCGAGGAGGGTATAGAGGAGGACAAGGATGAGTCTGAGGAGGTCCCATCATAGTATGTCTTCAAAGCGATAGAGTCAACAGGAGGTGGACACTGACGAGGAGACCGAGTCGAGGCCTTGGTCCAAGGCTCATGGTCCTACTCTTATAGACAATGTGAGGCTCAGTCAGATAGAGCGAGGGGAGAGTAGTAGGCCTATGCCCCCAGCTACAGATCAGATGGCATAGCTCATCACACCATCAGTGATCGATGATCCACCCTGGCAAGATGGAGATCTAGGTAAGGTTTGATTTATTATTTTATGTTTTGGTATAGTTTATTATTTATGATTTTTATATGGGAGTCTAACATCTATCTCACTCTCTATCTTGTAGTTGGAACATACACATGGTAGGACTTTGTGAGTCATGTCATAGGAGACATATTACCAATAGATGCCTTAGAGTAGTGGGTGTAGGTAGATCATTTGCCACGATCATCCGCTGGGTGGCATGCTAAGATTTTTATACCTGCCATCAAATACAGGACTGCTATAGAGGCCATGCTAGAGCAGTTTGCATGAGAGAGAGAGGAGTTGTGACAGAGAGCTGAGTGCGTTGAGGCTGAGTTCAGGGCACAGTGAGATCAGATGGTAGCTGTTCCTACATCAGGGGGAGAGCCAGTTGTCAGTGAGTTCTTTCTGTGGGAGGTCCAGCAGGTAAGAGCTGATAGAGATAGTGCTCGGGCTAAGAGAGACCAGTACTAGAGGATGTACCAGGAGGCATATGAGTAGATGATAGAGATGAGAGGTGAGATCAAGGGGTTACGATCACAAAGTGTCTCTAGGAGTCATTCACAATTTGTAGCCACTCATGGTTGAGCTTCTATCACTCACACACCACGAGGGCCTGAAGGTACTGGCGATCAAGGTTCTGCTATGTGATTCCTAGACATTAGGCATTACAACATCCCTTTTTTTTTTTGAGGGGTAGTTGATTCTGATGTATAAATGAAACTGAGATATATATGATTATTTCTTTTGGTTTATGTGTAATGGCTTTTGATCTATCACATGTGATTATTGTAAAATGCAACTAGTGATGATGTCTAAATGCTATAACTAATGCTATTGTGATATACTAACAATTCTAAAAAGAACAAGTAGTAACAAAGCACAATGATTAATTATTTTACACATAACGTTAATTTCTATGCTATCTTCAGTTAATACAAAAGTGATCTAAGCAATTACTACTTAAACATGATACAACAATGATCAACTAAACAAAGAAATAATGCTAAATGAATTAATACAAAATAATAATAGCTTGTCAAAATTGAAGCTAATCCATGTACTAAATTAGCTTATAAACATCTAACATTAAATCTTTAAGCATAAAATTTTTTGAGGTGCGCCATGTTGATAGGTTCTTTGAACAACGTACCTTGCTCATCAGCTAATTTATATGCTCTAGAACCAAAGGTTTCAGTGATTATATATGGTCCAAGCCAATTAGGACTGAACTTACCTTTTTCACTAGGCGGTGCATTTACATTGCATTGATTTTCATATAAAACCAAGTCTCCAACGTTAAATGAATGTTGTATGACTTGTGCATTATAGGCCCGTTGTATTCCTTTTTGATAGGCCTTGGTATGTTCAAGAGCGTTAATGCATCTTTCATCAAGCATCACAAGTTCTTGTAACCTTTTCTCTCATTCTATGTCATCATCCATAATGTCTCTTAGGGAAATTCACAAGGAAGGAATTTCTAACTCCAAGGGCATTATTGCATCTGCGCCATAGACAAGATTATATAGTGTGTTACCTGTAGCTATTTGAATACTTATTCTGTAAGCCCATACTACATAGGATAATTGTGTATGCCAATCTTTTTTATGTTTATTAATAGTTTTCCTTAGAATCTGTCCAATAACTTTGTTTGAAGCTTCTGCTTGGCCGTTTGATTGAGGATAATAAGGCGTATAGAAGTAATGTTGTATATGATATTTTTTGAGGAACTTTCCCACATCCTTATTCTTGAATGGTGTACCATTGTCTGACACTAAAGAGGAAGGTATTCCAAATTGAGAAATTATGTTATCTTGTATGAATCATTAGATTACATCGACGGTCATGGATAGCAATGGGACCACTTCGACCCATTTTGTAAAATAATCAGTAGCAGTAATTATGAACGTATGTCCTTAAGAGGAGGGCAGGGAAATTTTTCCAATCAGATCCAAGCCCTAGATAGAAAATGGCCAAGGTGACACCTGGACACGAAGCTCTTGAGCAGGAGCGTGGATTAGGTGTTTATGTTGTTGACATTGTGGGCATCTCTTGATGTAAGCGAAGGAATCTTGTTCCATATGCTGCCAATAATAGCCCATACGTAATAATTTTTGCACCAACAATTTTCTACCAAAATGCCCTCCACAGGCACCAGAGTGAGCTTCTTCTAAAGCTATCAGAATCTCTGTATACTTAAACATCAGAGTAAAACACCATTATAACTTAATCGATAGAAAACATTTAATAATATGATGTATTGCATTTCTAGTTTGCGTAAACGGATTTAGGCATTCTTAGATGTCAAGTCTGAAATGGTTTCATCATGTAAATAGTTGAATATATAGAAGAACCATTCATCAATGTATGTATTACCACAGAGTTCTGAATGCGCCACTATAGGGTTTTCACTTACCGGTGTCTTAAGATTATGAATGACGAAGGTAGATTCCCTAGGAGAACCATCAGGGGATATAATGGAAGCTTTGTTTTCCATTGCATCCACATGCTAGTTATCTTTCCTAGGAATGGTATCAATCATATATGATTCAAATTCTCTTAAGAGAGATAATGCAAACTCTAGATACTGAGATAGCTTATCATGCTTAGTCTGATATGATCCTATTATTTTCTCAACAATTAACTGAGAATCTTCGTATATTGTAATATTCTTGATACTAAGGGCCAAGGCTGCATGAAGTCTAGCTCTAAGAGCTTCGTATTTGACTATGTTGTTTGTGTATAAGAAATCTAAATGGTAAGATAAGGGAATTGGCTTTCCCACGGGAGGTATTAATATAACACCTACTCTGGAGCCAGTTTGACATTTTGATCCATCGAAGTATAACTCCCATTTCTCTTCCATAGAGATTGTTAGAATCTGTTCATTAGGAAAAGCATCAACATTTTGTATAGAAAAGGGCGAGGGAGCTTCAGCTAACTAGTCAGCTATTACTTGCCCTTTAATTGCTTTTTGTGAGATAAATTTAAGATCAAATTCTGTTAAAAGGATAACCCATTTAGCAAGATGACCTAGTAAATCTGTTCTTGCAAAGAGATATTTCAAGGGGTCAAATTTTACCATAACATGCACTTCAACATTTAAGAGGCAATGCCTAAGCTTTTGAGTGGCAAACACTAAAGCTAGACAATGTTTCTCTATGACTGTGTATCACACCTCATAATCAAGCAAAGTATGACTAATGTAGTAGACAACACATTCTTTGCCTTTAATATTATGCTATGCTAACAAGGTTGCTAGGGCATTGTTAGATGTTGAAATGTATAACAAAAATGGTTTATCAGAAACAATGGGTTGCAAAATAGGCAGATTAGCTAAGTAATCCTTTAGATCATCAAAATCTTTTTGACAATTGGAATTCCATTGGAAATGAGAATCTTTCTTCAGTAGTTGCGTGAAGGGGTGAGTCCTATCTGCGAGTTGTGAAACAAATCGGTGAATGGCCTGTATCTTTCCCTATAAACTATGAAGTTGAGATATATTCTTAGGTATTGGCATGTTGACAATTGCATCTATCTTTTTCATGTCAACTTCTATACCTCAATCTAAAATGATAAATCCAAGTAACTTTCCACTATCCACGCCAAAAACACACTTATGGGGATTCAATCACATATTATATTTTTGTATGCGCTCAAATATCTATCAAAGATTTGTAACATGATCCTTATGATGGATAGACTTCGCTAGGATGTCATCAACATAATCTTCTAAAATATTGTGCATATAGTCATGAAATATAAGAGTCATTGTACGTTGGTAAGAAGCTCTTGCATTCTTAAGTCCAAACGGCATGACTACCCAACAAAATGTACCCCAAGGTGTTATGAAGGCTATTTTGCATTGATCGAAAGGATTTATAAGGATTTGATTATATCCTGAAAATCCATCCATGAAAGATAACAACTTATGTCTGGCTATGGAATCAACAATCATATTGATATTAGGAAGTGGAAAATCATCTTTTAAAAATGCTAAATTTAAATCTTGGAAATCTTTGCACATTCTTATACGACCATCCGGTTTTGCAATGGTGACAATATTTGAGACCCATGGAGAGTAATCAATAGGTCGAATAAAGCCATCTTGTAGGAGTTTTTCTATTTCAGCTTTAACAAGAAAAGCAATCTTAGGATTCATCTTGCGAATCTTTTGTTTGAAAGGTTTAACATCTGGCTTCAACACAATGTTATGCATTACAATCTGAGGATCTATACCAGGCATGTCTGAGTAATTCCAAGCAAACAATTTTGAGAATTCATTCAACAATTTAGTCATTTCTTCTTTTTCTTCCATATCTAAACAATCACCAATAGGGATAACTCTTTCAGGATTATCCTTATCCATAGCAATATCAATAGTCTTTCCATTAAGGAGACTACTATGGTCAGGGGGATTGTAAGACTGTAATTGTTCTTTCAGTTCTTCGCTATGTTCTACTATAGTAGTTATTGTGCTAGTAGTCTTTCCAAAGTATGCATCAGTGTTCAAACAATAAGGTAGGCCATGTTTATGGTGATAACAAGGAATACCATCATAGGCAACTAAGAATTCCATTATCACTTCATCCGCCGTAAACATATCTAAAAGAAGTGATCCTGGAGGACAATTGGCATCAATCATCTTAGGGTATATCAAACTAAGTGTTGATATTGTATTCACATTTAGAGTAGGGCATTTGCGGGTTTTAGATTCCTTGAAAGGATTATATCCAATGCCACTGGAGTAATTTTGTGAAGCAGATTCTATAGGGATTTTGATTCCTTGTTGATTTATGCCACAACCCTTACCTACATAGTCACAATTTTTGTAAAGGATTCAGAATCCTCTGCCGTACAGAGAGACCATTTCTTTAGCGGAAGGTGGAGCTTCATAAGTCTCATAATCAGTAGTATAACTAAGAGTATTATCCTTATTTCTCAACAAAGAGATCTTGTGCTTATCTTTCAAAACATGTGATGTGATCGATGCAATATTTGATGTTTCAGGGACGGGTTTTTTAAGTTTATACTCTCCTGTGGAAGAGGATGCAAAATCCAATGAACCCTAGTCATCACCAACAAATGTATTTGATTGTTTGGACTCTTGCCTAACATTTTTAGAGACAAGAGGAGCTGACAACTCTGATTTCAAATTGTTTAAAATCTTAGGATCAACAACATGCTTATGTACTTCCATTTGCAAACAATTATTAGGTTCAGGATCTGAATGGATAGTATGCAATTTTCCTTTAAATATAAACTTAATTGAACAATGTAAAGTAGAAGAGACTACTCCTAATGTATGTATCCAAGGTCTACCCAAAATCATGTTATAAGATAGAGAACAAGGCATTACATGAATCAGGGTAGGCACCATCACAGCTCCAACTTGTATAGGTAGTGTTATAGTGCCCATAGATTGTCATTCAACATTATCAAAGCCACGGATACTTAATGATTTTGGTTTGATAGTAGATATATCAACTTTAACCTTATGCAATAAATCAATACCACAAACATTAAGGGCTGACCCATTATCAATCATAACTCTTTTAACCAATGTTTTGTTGATCATAATAAAGATAACCAAAGGATCATATTGCTTTTGAACCTCAAGAGATGATAACTCATGTTGTTGAAATAAAATATCTGTTTTCATTGCATGCATACAGTCTAGTAAAGTGGCAACATCATTTGGTTTAATAGTCAGAGGAACTATCACCTTTTGTAAAGCTTCTTGTAGCATTCCATGTAGGTAGGTGAAGTTTGTATAAGTTCCCAAAGGGATATTTTTGTAGGGGTAGCACGGAGCTGTTCTACAAGATCATAGTCTTTACCACCTTTATATGTTAAACAATGTGCTTGATGAAGCATAGGTTGAGAAGCTGGTAAAGATATCAAAACATTCATTTGTTGTGTACTCTATTTATTATTCTGAGTGTTATACACATGAGCAACCACATTATGATTAGTTTGTGAGTCTTGGTTCACTATTTGTTTTGCATAATCATAAATGTGATCAGGAGATTGAGAAGAGGATGAAAGACCTTTAACAACAAGCATAGGTTTTGAAGGTGATTGAACCACATTTGCACATAGAGTGACCACAATTTTTGATTTTTCAATCTCTTCTTTAGATTTAGGAACATAAATCACATTTATAAATATTTGAAATAGTGATGGCTTTGAGGCCGTAGTAGAATGTTCAATCGAGATAAAGTCCTCAAGGGATTCATCTAACATATCAAAGTCATCACGACTAAATGGCTCATCATAAGCATGAAAATCTTGCAAAAAGTAATCTGACATTCTAACATGCTCTATTTAAACAAAGATTTAAATGCACAATGATGGCCTTTTTAAAATGAAATAAAATTTCCAACAATAAATGATAATTTCCAACTCTTTTAGTGAAAAGATAAAGAATGCAATCTACTATTTAACATATGCAATTTCACTAAAGAGGTTTTCCAGTCCAATTATGCTTTAGAACAACAAATGGTTTCAGATCTAAAGTTTAAAAGGATGCAAATTCTTTAAATCTTGGGTTCACCAAAATGTTTAGTGTGAAAAATGATATCCTTGTTTACTAGATCAAATGCTACCCTTTCTCACCACTAAGCATTGGGGATGACAAAGAGTTAGTTTGAGATAGGCTTCTAATCACTTTGCCTCCCCTTTATGCTCGTGTGGTTATGAAACTTAAGGCCCCAATCAAGATTTCACCAAGTGTTTTCCTTTTAACCAAGTAAAGCCCTAATTATGCCTCATATCAAGAATATACAGAAACTGATGAAACAACTGGCAAGATTGGTCATAGAGGTGCAGAGGAGAGGTTCCAAAGACATAGTACCCAGATTTTGAGGGCTACCTAGACTAGGGCACCCACTCCAATGTCCTACAAGCTTCTAAACAGCAAAACCTTCTGAACAAGGTTTTTGAGACTATAAAATAGCTTCCAAATCCTGGAGGAAACACCTAGTTAGACTAGGGCACCTGCTCCAATGTCCTTCAAGTCTCAAAATCTAAAAATCTGAAAGTTTGTCGCGATTGTACCCACAATATCCTTCTTCCTGTAGCTTATTTTTACCGGAACCTATGAAACATGATCTGCACATACCAAAGAAGGAAATTGTTGTGGCTATATAGGAGCTTGCCTCAGTCAAGCCCCGTCTTCAGTATTTCTACCTCAACAATAGCCAAAGGAAAAAGATTTGCAGAAGTGTGTGCAAACCTAATAATGTGTGTATGCATAAAATCAAACCCTAGATGCCTCAATCAAGGGAAGATCAACAACTTGCTTTGCAACAATAAATACATACAACTTCACCTCAAGGATATGAAACAAATGAAGACTTGCACGAACAAGAAGGTGAATCAGCAATGTCTGTGGAGGATCTCCAAGCTTGCTGTTGGAGGCTTCAACCCTTCTCCTGATCATGCAAAAGGTGTACAAACCCAAGGAAGAGCAAGATAGACTCAAGATCTTAATTCCTAACCTTCATCCACTGTCTCTAAGATAGTAAATAAAGAATACTTTGAATAGCTTCAACAAGTCACTGATCTTCAATGGTAATTGCAGTAGAGTTTTGGCATCAAGATTGCATAAGAATTGTGTGTGATAAAATGAATTGCAAATGTCTTTTTATATCAAGCTTTAGGGAATTCAAATTTTGAAGTAATGTCTTGATATCATGTGAAACTGAGAATTTGAAAATGGAATCCTGAAGCACTCAGCGGGAACTAACACCCTGCCAAAATTCAAAATCCCATGAAACCGAGGAGGACTAGGGCACGGGCACCCAAGTCCAAGCCCCTAATTTCAGCTTAGATCTACATTTTTGGGGGTCCCAGGGACCCTATTCTCAAATCTCTTTCCTAGTTTTATTAATCAGTTATCTCAAAAAGTGAATAGATTGCTCCTAGACTAAGTTAATCATGGTTCGGGAAGGCCAAAAAAGAAAAGGTTGAGAGACCACCAAGAGTGAGGAGCTAAATCGAGGGAAATTGTACCATTACATACAGGAGGACAATTTCTGACATTACAGATGTTAAATGCATTTTTGAACATAACCATAGAACATTACAGACAAGAGATTTCCAATAGCAACTATATTTGTTTTTCCATATGAAGTTCATTTCCATATATATATGGTACATAAATCATTATTTCATAGCAACTATACAAATTTCTTTTTCTGAATTAAAACTATAGAAAGTCATTTCTACAACAACATAATTTATTTTTCCTTTCTTTCATAAACATGTTTTCTTCACATTCACATATATCTATTTTTTTTTAAAACCACATTTAAAAACCAACAATATATATATTTTCTATTTGTAAACTTTCTCACATGAAATAAATACAACACACATTGCATTTTTGAAATCACAAGAAGATGGAATATAACATTAAAGTTCATTTAAACAAATACACATTAAGAGAGTATTTTCTCTCTTTTCTTTTTATCCAACTACAAATAGGCCATTCTTGGCCATGGCTCTCAAGTAACCAAAATAACAATAACAACAACAAAAGAGGACTTCTCCCAAGCTCCAAAGGTCACCAAACAACCTGCAAGAAACTAAAACAATGGAGGGACATCCAAGCCACCAAAAACGCTCTCTTCCCTACCATAGACCCGCAAGTGGGTCACCCCCAAGCTTGGAGGTCAATCTTCACACGGGTCTCAAACCACAACACAACAATAAGCAAATCACACAAATCAAGAAGAACACCCATAAGGTTTACACAACACAAAATCCATAAAAATAGATTTGAGGGGGTAGGAGAGTGGACTCTCTCTACCCAAGAGGTCACTCCTACATCCAAAATCTCATGATACCAAAACAAGACCTCAATCCTAAAAATGCTCCAAACAAGGCCTCAAGCCTAAAATACTCAATGATAATAATAATACACCAAGGCACTCATGCCAAAAATATGATCATCAAAAATCTTTTTCCAAATGCCCTCAAGGCCACAAATATACCAATGCAAAGAGGGTGACCTCAAGGAGGTTCACTCCTCTCCCATCCCTCACATGAATGGACACACCAAGAATGGTAGTCTCATTCAATACACCCAAAAACCCAACACAACAAATAATGTAAAACACAACAAAACCATACACACAAGAAGTAAAAATGCATAGGGAAGGCTCAATGCCTTGAGCCTTACCTTCAAAAAGCCCAATAATGGAAGAGGGTTGTAGAAGAGCTATCCACTTGCTCCTTCAAGCCACTTTCCAAGAACTCTAATTCTCCCAAAAATCCTCCAAAGATAGCCAAAATCCAAAATGAAAGAACCCCTTTCCTCTCACAATGAGGAAATAATATAGGCTTCAATTCCAAGCCAAGCTTCTCCTTCCTCTTCCCATCCCACTTGCAAGGGAAATGGAATGTGAGGGTGACATGTGTCACCCTCCCATCCATTCAAACCTCACCCTCTCCACATGTACTCTCACACATGTGTGAGAGAAAAGGTGGAGAGGTGGCATCTCTCCATATGGGCTCCAAGAGGATAAGGGATGACACATGTCATCACCTTATTCTCTAAAGGGAGCCCCTTCACTCCAAGATGCTCTCACACATGTGTGAGAGCATTGGAGGAAGGTTCCACACACTGGGGGTCTTGAAGACTCCCCAAGTCTTCAAGGTGATGGGATTACATGCCTTGGAAAGGGAAATGGGTCTTGTTTCAAGGCATGACTCATCTCCCACTCTAATTCAAATTTGAATTTTCTTCACTTTACTTTAAACTAAAGTTAAGGTGACTAGATAGAGGTAACCCTAGGGTTTGGCATTCTCAAATGGGCCCTAGACCCTAGGGGTACCACCTAGGATTAATTTTATCCCATAATAAACACTTTAGGAGGTAGTAAATCACATAAAATGGCCACTAAAAATAAAAGACACCAAGTGGTGTAAATTAAATCACATAATTTCACAACACTTCAATTAAATAATATAAAAGGGTGAAATCTAAGCCAAATAATAAAATACAGACATTTACTAAAGCATCATAAAATTTCACACATGATCTTGGTCCCCCTGGGACTAGATCGGTCTAACACGGGAAACACATTAGGTGTGAGATCGATCTCTGATTTTCCATGGTCTGGAAAATCACCTGCGCACTTGAACAAATAGATTAATCCAACATATACATATCATAGCCAAAGCAAGGAAATGCCTACACTCACGCCATCACATAATCATTTAAAACATTATAAAAATCACATCATAAATAAGATTCATAATTGCATTTCTATATACTATCTCAAGATCAAAATTGCATAGCAAATCCATATAATGATTTCACAACTAACATCTCTAATATCATCAAAATACATATCACATGTCTAGTCATCATCAGTGAATCAAAGTCAGGATATAGTCACATCACAACATACTAACATAGCTAACCAAAATAAGGGAATATAGTCTAGAGAATATGTATGTCAGGATCAACAGTCCCCAAATATCAAAATGTCATCAACTGTAAATATGAAATAAGAAAAATAAGGGAGTGAAATAAATAGGCCTCACATAGAGTAAAATGTGTGCACTAGTATTTTACACTTAGTTTAGCACCTGTTTGGACCTATTTTGTTGCCTTTGTTAGTCATGACCTATTTTAACACCCTTTTTGAGCATAAAATGATGAAATATCGGTCCCAATAAATAAACCCAATGGAATCAACTTAGGACTAGACTAAGCCCACTATATTTGGCACTACCTAGAGTTTATTAGCTAAAGGACTAGGGTGCACAAGCGCCCTGGTCCCAGTTGGGATTTTTAGCCCCACTTTGTAGTGTTGTCTTAGGACACTTCCTTAGTTTGTATTTTTTAGCCTAATAAAGTTTTACTTGTCGTAGGTGGGTGGGAATGCATATTTAAATGAGTGTTGTAGTTCATTTTACACCTAGATGACACCTAGAGGATTTATGTGAAGTTTTCTCTCATATTGTGTTCAGTGTTATTCATGCTTAGAGTGTTATCTACTTGTGGATGCTATTGAAGTTTGTTTGCAGGATTGGAAGGAGGTTTGAAGCCCTCTTCATCACTCTCCTTTGTTGGTGTGAGATATTGAGTCATCTTCATCAACTAAGGGCATATCTCTTGTGGTTATCATCATCATTATCATTCTTAATTTATCATATTATTATAGATCTGGCCTCTAGCCTCCTAGGGCATACACTCTTAGATCTAATCATCACTATAATGGAGGTGGGAACACCAACATGGGGTTTGACTGAGGTAAGCCCTTATACATAGCACAACCTTTTCCTCTTTCCTTGTGTGTAGGTCAGAGAAATAGGTTTTTGGAGCTAATTTCCAGGAAGATGGCAGAGCAAACAAGTATAGGTCTAATGATATCTAAGATGCTACTAAACTCTATAAAAGGCCCAAGGTACCCAAGCACCCTGGTCTTGGGTATTTATACTATAAAATATAGGTTATGAATCATTCTCTAATCTCTATTGTACTTCTAATTCCTGAGATTCACTTCTGATAGTTAATTATAGTTTGATCTTTGTCTTCTAGGGCTTGATCATTTGTCTTAGCTTGCTTGCTTGACCTTGGTTTAACTTGGTTGATCCATCTATATACAATAAAAGGGTAAAACCCTCCTAGTTTTTCTCTCCTTGGATAGAAGCCAAGCTTAGTTTGTCTCCTAATGTTTTGTAGAAGAGGGTTTTGACCTAGTTTAACTCCTTAGGCTAGATCACACTTTTCTACATAACATTTTGGTGAAACCCTCATTTCTTGCACTTTTGGCATCCTTATTCTTTCAGATATGAGTTGTTTCTCACTCTATATCTGATTGGGATTGGTTTCATTAATCATTTTTCATTCATACATAGTTAAATTTTGCATAGTTTCAAAACTAGGGTTTGTGGAAACCTTGCATTATTAGAAAATCTTGCTAGTTTTGAACCTAGGGTTTTTAGACTTGTGAGTTGTTTTAGATCATGTTGCATTGATTTTTTTTTCAAAGTATTTTCATTTTCTATACCTTTTCAATCTTGTTTTTCAAAACATTCTTGCATCTTTGCAATTAAATTTTGAAAAAGAAAAGCTTCATTTTAGAATTTGAAGCAAGCATAGTTATCACTTTGTTTGCATTTGAAAAGGTTAGATCATTATAGCATAATCTTATTTTATGATTCTTCTTTTGCATCAGATCTGATTATAATTTCAGTAATTTATCATTTCCTATTGTTGTATTGTGCATTTGAATCTTGTGCATTTTTCTGAAACCTTGTTAATGTTGCATTCTAGGGTTTATGAAAGATAGTTTAATTTTATATTTTGCTAGTATCATTTGTATTCCAAATCTGATTTTAAATTGTTCTACAACAATCCATTTGTCATCTTGCATTGAAAAATGAAGATAGTAACCCTTTTTTTTATAGAATAGACATGGATTCTTTAAATCAAGCCCTTATTGCCTTTATGGAGTCTTGGTATTTTATTGCTTATGGAATACTCTGTGTAGTCAACCTAAACATTGTACCTCTAATAATTTTTGTAAATAAATTATTAACCTATACCATTGAATGGGTTTTTAATATGGATTATTTTCACAATTGATAAATTCCATTTAAGATTACACTATCCTTTGTGGATTTGTGATATTTTAAGAAAAACAAGGATTGATTATTTTTAAATATGTCTATTAATTTTATGCTACATGAACATGTAAATCCCAATTTATCTCTCTCTCTCTCTCTAAAAAATGGTTACATTAGGATTAGATTAGAATTTGGTTTGTAAGTATAAGCATTGAAATAAAATAAAAGATTTGATGGGTGAAAGTATGTTTTCGTTGTTATAATTTCAACTCTTAATCATAATAGCAATTTTGTTTTTGGGTTAAATTTGTATCAGATTTTAAGTTACTAAACCCTTACCTAGAAAACAAGTTCTAGAAATTTTTTAAGTTTTGTAGACCCCTTAATTTAAACAACATTACAATGACTAGCTATGTTAGCCTGCAAGGCCAAGGCCTAATTATAAAGATTTGGGGTAATTGATATTCATTTAGATGGTTGATTCCTTTCAAGAGAGGTGGGATACTTAGTATTTCATCTAAGTTTATAAAAGTGTCAAAACACCCATCAACACATCCCTAAACACCTTAGAAAGTCTAAAATGCTAATTCCATAGGGTCACTAGTGCCCCCAATGTTATTGCCTTAGGCATAAGGAGCCACTAACACTAGTGACCTTGTTTAAATTTTATAAAAAATTAGTTTCTCATTATTCTCTCCCTAAAAGTTAGTACATTTTCAATATTTACACCTTTTCAAACCTATTAGGGGTCATATTTAAACTCATTCTTTCCCTCCTTTGACAATTGTATACAAAATTAGAAAAATAATTAGACTATTTAGGTTAGAATATTATAGATCAAAATCTTGTGAGTTTTGTATCATATTCAGTATCCTTTCACCATGGATCCCTTTTAGGTTCTCTACTTTTCCCATCTTCTCCTATTTGCATCCTTTTCTCTTTCATTATAAAACCATAGGACCCCATTTTCTTTCTCTAATATCTACGAACCCTTGCCATATCTCCTTACATTAGATATATAACTTCATCCTTTATTTGTATCCTCAATGTGATCATCTGCATACCTCATTTGTCTCTCATCAATTCAACACACCACTTGTGGTAGAGTCCCTTTTAGGTGTTGTAGTTTTATAAGCAACATGATCTTTCTATAGGAGGAGAAGATCCAAGAGATAGACATGAAACATTGTGGAAAGTTGCTTGTTCATTGGATCATTAGTGTCCTTTAAGGGAACCAATGCCTTACCTAAGGTTTTGTAGTTCCCTATTCCAAAATTTTGCTTGGAGAGCTTCCAAATTCTGTATGCAGTCATCTCCAAACCCTCTTAGCTCATTACCAGCATCATTTTAATCATTTTCTAGGTGCAATATTTCTATTTTAACATTTTTATTGTACTTCCTAGTTCCTATTTTTAAATTCCTAACTCATTGTACTAGTTACATATATATTAGACCTATTGCTCATTTCATTTAGTAATCTAGTTTAGGCTTGTTTATCTGATTTGTATGTTAATTAGTACAAAGAAAGAATTTAGTAGCTCCTAGGTCAGTTACACACTTAGGAGGTTCCCAAATCATATATTTCACTATCTTTCCCATAGTTTGTATCTTCTAATGGTACATTTATATAAATTCTATACCTTTCACAATCTCAAAAATCTTATTTACATGTATTATAACATTTTATCCATATTATGTACACTGATTGATATTTTCTCAAGCAACGTTAGAAACCTCCAAAATACTTTTATTATCTTCTATGCTTGTAGAGATTACTCTTGATTTGACCATTGATTCATATCACTAATCTCATATAATTTAGCTTCAATGTTCTAGAGTTATGTTGATGGGAGTATAAAATGATAACTAGTGTAGACACCCAAAAATGACCATTACATTATCACCTTTTATACATCATTCTTCATACATTCTATTCTTCTAATTCACCTCATTCAAACATTAATTAAATGATTTCAATTATTTGATTAATTTCATCATTTCATCACATTTATTATTCTATTTTTCCATTAATTAAATAAATCAATTATTTAATTAATTCACCACTTTAATTCCTCTTATTCACAAATAATTAAATAATTTTAATTATTTAATTGGCTAATTATTCTTCCAAAATTAAATAAATTATTCAAATTTATTTAATTGGACCTTTCCAATCTTTTAAATAAATAAATTCATTATTAATTTATTTTATTCTATCATGCACAATAAATTAAATAAATTTATTTATTTAATTTCTAATTTATCTTCTCATCTTCCAAATTTATCCTGTTCTTCTAAATATCTTCCATGCACACAAATTAAATACTTTATTATTTAATTTTATCTATTGCATGTCAAAAAGCAAATCAAAAGTTGAGTTCAACTGGCTTTTGATCTTTATTTTTTCAATCAATTCATAAAATAGAAAAAAGCATTCTATTTTTATGAAAATCAATCCTATCTTTAGTCAATGGTGCAGTCACGGTAGGAGAGTTCACAGAATGAACTATCTAGGCTATGTAGCAAGATTAAACACAATGGAAACAACTCAAAGATATAAAACAAACATAGATTTAGTCATTTAGTATATAATAGAATTCAAATATAGATTGGCGGGCAACATGCGGGCTTACAATTTGGGCTCAAAGGCCTGATTACAAAATATTAGAATATGCACAGGATATAGCTTTGAAGTTCTTTCGCACCAAATATAAACTAAGAATTATGAATCAATTGCTAATTGCATACCTAGGGATCTATTACATCCTTATATATCATCTCCAGTACAAAAGATTCCTTCGCGTCGACCAAGGAAGGTCACAAACTCTAATGAAGAGCTATAACGTGTGTACACAGATAGGTCAGATCTAATCATGTAGAACACCTTTGCAAATTAAAGGAATGATGTGTGGATCTTGGGGAAGGTCAACCATGAACCAAAGATCATTGAATGATGTGTCATTTGGCTCCACAAATCGAGGAATGCTATGGAAGTCTTCTCCTTTAGCTAATTGTCAAAGACTGTCAGGATGCTCTGTTCTAAGAAAATAGTCAATCTTTTGATAGTGATATCTTTGCAGTACTTAATCTAAATGCTCTAAATTTTGGATATGATGTATATGAATGAATCTAGATGTTAAGTCTATCTTTGCAAGATGTGAAATGCAATTGTAGTAGAATGTGGACCAAAATACAAAAATTGCTACTGACTAAACTACCTGAACTAAACTGGAAAGTGAAAGTAAACAAACTAAACTGCAAACAAACTGAAATGCAAATGTTTTTGGTTGATACAAGATTGCTCTTGAACCAGGGATGCTCCTGCATCAGACATCCAGGGTTATTGAAAAAGTGAGTCCCTCACTTTGCTGGGGCTAGAGGAGAACCAAGATGGTCTGCCTCAGCCTGAGAAATCCATGATGAATCTTCTTCTGGTCTGCCTTTCCACTTCACAAGATATTCTTTGTATTGTCTTCCTCTAGTGCCACATCCAACTCTGCTATCTAAAATGTCTTCAATCTACTCTGGTGCTTGTTGTGGTAACCTCTTCTTCAAGTCTTCTTCCATGTTGTCACTGAACTCTGCTTCATGATACTGATACAGGTCTGCAATGTTGAAAATAGGTGATATACCCAATGTCTCTAGTAACTCAACTTCATATGTATTTCCTGAATCAAATTTTTTGAGTATCTTACAAGGTCCAAACTTCTTCATCTTCAACTTGTTATATGTCCCAACTAGAAATCTCTCTTTTCTCAAGTATACCATTACTTCATCTCCCACTTCAAATTCCTTGTCTTCTCTTCTCATCTGGCATTTCCTTATACTTACTAGTCATATCCTCCAAATACTTATACACTTGATTATGCACTATCTTCATGTGATTTGCAAATTCCTCTGCTTCTACACTTCACTTTTCTTCCATACCAATGTCCCTCAATTCTGCAACTCCTCTAGGATTTATTCTAGTAACAATCTCAAATGGTGTTCTTCCAATATTCCAGTACTCCTATTTACTAAATTATTATATACAAACTCTACTTGTGAAAGAACCAAATCCCAACTTCTTGTCTTCTCTCTAACCAAACATCTCAACAAGTTTCCCAAACTCCTATTCACTACCTCTATCTGTCCATCAGCCTATGGATGAAAAGTTGAACTAAACTTCAAATCTATCTTTATCTTCTTCCAAAGTGTCTTCCAAAAGTATCCAAAAAATTTTGTGTCTCTATCTAAAACTATTCTCTTAGGTAATCCATGTAATCTCATGATCTCCTTAAAAAATAGGTCTGCTACATGCACTGCATCAGTTGTCTTCTTACAAGGTATGAAATGAGCCATCTTTGAAAATCTATCAACCACTACAAATATTGAATCATGTCCTCTCTGTGTCTTTGGCAATCCCATTATAAAATCCATCCTTATGTCTTCCCAAGGTCTCTCCGGTACTGTCAAAGGTCTATACAATCTAGTATTCTGACTACACCCTTTTGCAACTTGACAAACTCTACAACTCTGTACAAATTTCCTAACATCCTTATGTATCTGAGGCCAAAAGTAGTTTTCACTTACCAAAGCCACTATCTTATCAATGCCAAAATGTCCTACCAATCCACCACTTTGTTTCTCCTTGATCAAATTATTTGTCATTGAACTCTTAGGTATACATAACTAATTTCCTCTAAACAACATATCTTCTTGAATGAAATAATCCAACCACTTACTCATATCTGTCACAACAGGTTCCTTACATGCTTTCCAAGGTTTTGTAAAATTAGTGTCTCCCTCATACATGTTCTTCAATTCATCGAAACCCAACACTTCCACTCTCATCTTTGTCAGCAAGTTTCTTCTTCTACTCAATGCATTAGCAACTTTGTTGATTTTCCACTCCTATGCTTCAACACAAAAGTGTAACTCTACATGAACTCTACCCATCTCATAGTCTTTGATTCAACTTACCTTGACTATTCAAATACTACAAAGCTTGATGATCTATATATAGTATGAACTCCTTAGGCAACAAGTATTGTCTCCACTTCTTCAAGGCTTGAATTATGCAATAGAACTCTTAGTCATAAGATGAATATCTTCTCCTTGCATCATTCAACTTCTCACTCAAATATGCTACAAGTCTACCTTCTTGACTTAATACTACTCCAATTACATTTCTACTTGCATCACAATCAACTTTAAATACCTTATTGAAATCTGATAATGCCAAAACAGGTTGCTCTGTCACTTTCTACTTCAACAATTCAAAACTTTTATCTACTCTAGATGTCCACTTAAAGTCTTTCATGTCACCTCTCATTGTCTCTGTCATAGGGTTACATACTGAACTGAAATTTCTAATGAACTTCTGGTAGAAACTAGCCAATCCATGAAATGATCTAACCTCTCCAATGCTCTTCGGTGTAGGCCATTCAACAATTTCTTTCACTTTCTCAGGGTCATGTTGATGATGATTGTTAGTCATAACAACATGCATAAAAATTTGCACAACAAACCTTTATTATCTTGTAAAGTATGATCAGCTTAGGATAAGTTGATGACTCCAAGTCTTTGTTGATCAGCTCATGATCATCTGACGTTACTCAGAGGTTGATGTGACATTTTTTCCATTTCAAGGGGTCTTACATTTGTCTTGATGATTAGTATTGTTCTATTTCCTATAAATTTACTCCACAGAGAGGTTATTTCTACTCTATTTCCAAAGATAGCTGATATATTTGCAAGTTTGATCAATTCTTCTAGTTATTGATCATCATGAACTTGTTCTCTCTTCTACACTATATATTTATTCAAATGTTGTGTCTATAAGTGTATATTTCCAGGTATTTCATGGATATTTGTATGAATTTGCATAATATTTGTCAATTTCACATGCTTTTACTCTAAATATGCTCTGTATTTCCAATTATCTACGGGATATCAGCATATTTCATGTTATTTTCTATTAATTCTTTGTTATTCACAATTACGGTGATGATCTATTATGAAATTCAAAAAAATTTAAAAGAATGCTTCTAATTTTAGTGAATCTTTAGTCATTAGATCACATACATACAAGATACATTCATGAGGAGAAGAAATCAAACCATATGTCACCAGGATGTTCCACAGCTAGATATGGATGATGCTAACTTCAAATGATAAGGAATGAAAACAACACATGTAGACTGACAAGCACTCCAAGGGATGTAGTTGATCAATGCATGTATCTATATTTCAAACATAGATTACTCAAAATTTATGATGATTTGTAATCAAAATGTCTTCTCTTTCATTCAGTATGCATAACATGTATATTTACAACTTTGAAATGAGTCCTGATATTTTAGCAATCAAATTTCAATTAAGTTTCGAATGTTCAAAATATTGCACCCCTGCACCTTTTATAGAATAAGGTGAGGAGGTAGTTACAAAATGACCTATGATTAGGATTTGTCAATTAAGATCAATGGTTGATAATTACCCTTTGACTTAGTGATGACTCATTATCTTATGAGTGCCTTATGCATATGTCTTCTTGGTGATGCATCTTCATCATTATTCGGGGTCCTCCTCTTCATTTTCTTCTTCTTCATCATGATCATCATCTTCATTACTTTTGGTATCGATGTCACCCTAATGTACATCCTCCTGCATGTGGACCTTCATCATTGTCCCGACATGCTCATATGCCTGCACTATTTTATTCACCTCTCCCCCATCTTGGATTCTAGCTTTTGTTACGGCATGCTTATGAGACTGGAATTTAGCTCTGAGTGCCTCCAGCTTACCTTTTTTTCTATTCAAAGTCTCGTTATAAGTTTCTACCCTCACCTTTATCATCATGATCTTATTCATCACTTCTTCCGTTAGGTGGGTGAGGGGGTTATCTACTACTGGCTGGAAATTATCATGCAGAGCTTTGATAACAAAGTATGCATCCTAATTTTCAATCTTTCCCTCTACTTTTCCTTCTAAAGTCTCAAGGATCTCTTCTTCATAAGCCATCATGCTGTGCAACTTTATACTTATATCCCTGAGCTTGCCACTACATTTCTTCAAGATATCACATTCAAACCTGATATCTTCATACCATATGTCTATCAGCAGGGCAGTATTATTATTCAACACTTGATTATTCATTAGGATTTGAGGATCAATCCTCTTCATTTCACTTAAAGCAGTAAGGTCTTTTTCCAATTGGAATGACCATTTCCCTATTTCATTTTCCATCTTGTCTACCTTTCTCTTTAAACTGCTTAAAGAATTCCACCTATGTAGGCAGGTTCTCAAAACATCCTCAGCTCCTGTGAGGGCTGATAGCATCCATTTCTCCATGATCATGGCTTCATGCTTCATGAGGTCCAACTTGGTGACCTCCTCCTAGGATATGACAGTCAATGGGATTGCCGGATCAACTGGTGTATTATCAGAGTTAATCAACCCCTTTATATATAAATGTAGCTGAGCAATGTGCTCCTTATTCTTTTTATTTTTCTCTTTCTCCTTCTTTACCCTTTGGGTCAAAGAATCAATTATGTCCTTCCCTTCCTGACCCTCCTGGTCCTCATTAGCAAAACCCAAATCAACAGTTGTGATTTGGAATTCCTCTAGGGTGATCTGGCCCTTCTCCTTTTCTACTATAGGAAGTGCTACCTGTGCAGTCCTTTTGCCTGTAGTAGGATCTCTCTTTATGGATGATGTCAATCTGGCCTTCCTCTTTGTCTTCATGATTGTCTCTGCAAACAAGGTGGAAACATCAAATTATTGAATCTTAGACCCTTGTTCCATACCTATTTCTTTCTCTAGCCATTGAGGCACTTCATCTCCAGATCCCTGATGTCCTTTATCAACATCATGTCTGTCTTGTTCTCTAGTATATGTTTCTATTCTTGGTGGAAAAAGTGATTTCTTAGTTTCTTCCTCATGGAGTTCTTCATGAGGGGGATCTTGTTGCATTTCTTCTTGCTAAGGGGCTTCTTTCTGTGGAGGAGGCTCTTGTGGCTTCTCCACATTATGGTCTTGCGCCTGATCCTATACTTCCTCTTTCTGACTTTCATTTTCTTTATTACTTTCCTCATCCTGAGGCATATTGACATCTATGGATGTCTGCGTGTGTTGGCCTTGTGTATCACCCTGATCGAGGGCCACTTCTTGTTTTGCACCTGATGCACCAACATCCTGTGGCTTGGGTTCCTCATGACCTGATGTATATTTAGTTCCTGAGGCATCCCCCAGATCTCCCTAAGTTTAGGTAGCAACATCACCTAATATATCCTTATCACCTCGCCTTTCTGTTAGACTTCTACTATTTTTGGCTCGGTGAGTATCTCATGTTGTTGCTGACCCATATCAGGAGTAGTGCTTTCCTTTTCTATTTGCTCCGCCACTTCAATATTTTCTATCTCATTAGGTGCACCTATTTTATCCTTTTGGCTTACATCACCCCTGTATGTTAAATCTATAATTGCAGGGCTAGTCACTTGATCAACCAACTTATCAAGCCCATTCTGTTGGGCTGCCCTCTCTGGGCTACTTTCTTTTACTTCTTCCTCTATTTGTTTCACCTCCTCCAATATCACCATCTATGCTAATGGGGTTCCATGTGGAGTCATGCAGGTACTGGAGATGAAAGTCTCCATTCTTTGAGAGGATACATTCTGTACTACCTCATCATCTGATAAGTTTACGGTGTCCTCCAAAGAGAAAGGACCACCCTAACCTGCTTTGAAAGCTTCTTTTGTCTGTTCCTTTGCCTTCTTAGTCTTGAACTTTATTATGGTGGGAAAAGGAACATCATGGTGCAATTCCTTCTTGAATTCTTCACCACCAGCTTCTCTCAATACAATGGGGTTAACCTCGATATCACCCTGCATGGATGTTCTTTGCTTCTTGGGTAGTGACGTTAGTAGTGTTGCCCTCCTCTTCATACTGACCATCATTGGGTCATCACCTGCAGGTTCGTTGTTTACCTGCACTTCCTCAAATGGGATGTCTTCTTCCACTTCATGCTATGAGGCTTAACCCCCCTCTTGCACTTCTGTAGTTTCCATAGCTGACCTCAAGATCCTCTTAGTTTTTGGTTTATCAATTAGAGGCTATGCAGATGATGCGGATGCCTGACCTGATGTTGATACACCTACAACTGGTGTGGCAACCCTTTCAATTATCACCCCCTTAGGTTCATCTTTAGTTTTCTTACATCTAGGGGGACCTTTCCTCTGTTTTTGTGTGGGTAACCTTTCTCCATTAGATTTTTTCTTCTCATTGAGGAAGTCATCATACTCCTCATTAGATAGTTCTTGCCTTTTCTTTTTGGCATCAACTATAAGGGCCACACCCCTTTTCTTTAATCTATTTATCTCTTCATCCACCCAAGCTTGGGTCAACTATATCACCCCACCTGTAAACTGATCCAGGGATATATCCTCTAGCTATGTTAGATCAGGGGCTGATATGGTGTCATTGTACACCTTCTTGTCTTCATATTCATTAGACATAATTTTTCCATCATCCTTCCTCAGCTGTGCTAGCACCGGGATGAAATCAAATGTCTTTATTTGGCTCAAGGTGAGTCTTTGGTACTTCCTTCTCCTCACCTTAGCTTCATCCTCACAATCGGTCCAGAAATCTTCCAGATGCTTCTGATGAATAGGTTTTCCCACTATTTTCTGCATCCTGCCATAGGGGTCATAAGATTTGGCCAAGGGAAATGGCTACAAATACATCAGTTTTAGACCTCCCATGACATGTTTTATGTTCTCTAAGTCTGAGCACATATACCAACCCATAGATATAGAAATAATACCAAAGGTATCTTATTTTGTTCCTTGTATACTACAACTATGGTAGACACTTGTCTGAGAAACTCCATCAGGACAACCCCATCAGTAGGGTATCTTGGTAGCATAAGGGATTGTCCTTCAAATCCCTCTATTCTTATGTATGAAAAAGTGGCAAATTGGATAGACTAGGCCCCATATCTATAAACAACTTCTTGATCTTCCATACTCAGTCCCTTGGTTTTGTCTTCCTCCATGGTTCTGACTAGATGCATAGAGAATGCATCATTAACTAATTTGTAGTCTAGGAGGTAATTATTTCTCTGTAGCTGAGGATAGTGATCCCATATGTGGGCATCATCTACATCACCTCCAGCCTTACCCACTATAGTCAAGGCATCAAAGGTTCCCTTGTAAGCGCATGAGTACACCACATATGAGGTCATATGAAACATGCATGCCTGGCCTCCCAGGTTCATTATCTCTTCATCTAGTGCATCGCTAATGACCTTGGCCCATAATGGTTTGTTATCTATGTATAGGACCATCTGGATGATTCCAAACATCCAATTCTAAAAATTTCCTACATGAAGCTTACCTGTCATCTTGCTTAGCAGGGCAATCATGTACCTGTACTCATCATCAAAATCAAATTTGTATAAGTGTACAGGCAATTCAGCTGAGGTAGTGTAGGTACTGTTCTTGGACCTCCACTAATACATTCTCTTCCTTGCACTCTTCTTATTGTTGTTGTATTTTGTGTCCAACTTACGTAGATCCACACTGACCACCTTCTTTCCAACTGGCAGATTGAAAGTAGAGGTGATGCCCTTAATTAAAAAGTTAGCATATGCTCTTCCATGCTTCTCCAGCTGCCTGGTCTCAGGGTTATAGTTCTTGGCACATTCCACTACTACCTCCGGGGTGTCCATGGCATACAGAAAACTGGCTACATGCCACATTCCTGAAACATATATTACATCCAGAAGGGTATTGTCCTTATCATGATCTATTCTTGTTGACCATGTAGACACCCTAAAAATGACCAGGTCGTCGCATCACTTGCATTTCATCATTTCTTCCTAATCACTTGCATTTAAACGTTAATTAAATAATCTAATTATTTAATTAATTTCATCAAATTCTTCTAAATCATATACTTTCAACATTAATTAAATAAATTCTCTTTATTTAATTAATTAAATTAAATTCCTCTATATTCTTCCACAATTAAATAATTTTAATTATTTAATTAGATCATTATCCTCTCTCCAAAAATTCAAATCCACATTAATTAAATAAACCTAACTATTTAATTAATTCAACAAATTCCCTCTTATCTAAAATTAAATTAAATCAAAATTATTTTTCAAAATCATGCACAACAATTAAATAAATTTATTTATTTAATTTGCTTTCAAAATCTTCTAAATTAAATAATTCCAATTATTTAATTACTTCTTCCAAAATATCTTCTCTAAATTTAAATAAATCAATTATTATTTAAATTGTTTGTTCTTCTAATTTGAGTTATCTCTAAAATAACTCAAGTTTTCTATATTTAATAAAGCAAAATATCTTCTTTTCTCATGCAAATCTCTTCTTCTTGTTTTAAATCACTTAACTGATTGCTTTATTCTTTTAATTGATTTATCTCTTCAGTTAACTCATTCTTCTATTCTTGATAACTCCTCTCATGCAAAAGAAAGCAGGACACATGTCTTTTTCTCATTCATTGCACATTCCTCAACTATTCTCCTCTGTTGATTCTTCTGAATTATCTGGACTGTTGATCGATCTTCATTGAAAACTATATAAACCCCCCTCATCTCCTTCATTACCTCTCTCTTCGATCGTATTCTCAGGCATACTTAACAGAGCTTTGAGCATACAAAACGCGTTGATTGAGCA
Source organism: Cunninghamia lanceolata (assembly GCA_027924645.1). NCBI lineage: Eukaryota > Viridiplantae > Streptophyta > Pinopsida > Cupressales > Cupressaceae > Cunninghamia > Cunninghamia lanceolata. Next base: position 4,508,970 of record BSBN01000958.1, on the reverse strand, counting down.
CTCTTACGATCTCTTAACATTGATCTTTGAGCACACTTATGATCTTTTGACATTGATCTCTTGAGCACACTATTTGCTTGTTGCAGCTATGGCTTCGCAACTTCATTGAGCAATCCACATTCAATCCAAAGGAAACAATACAGATTTCAGTAAAAGTCTTTATTTCATTGATTATTTGTCATGGCTTTCATTTAAATTCGTTTTCTTTATGTTATTGGGTTTTTGGTTTTATTAGTTTAGATTTAATCAATTTTTCCTCATACACATTCTGGCACACCCGGTGGGACCCACTAATCCCTTTGTTTCTTTGAGAAATTGTGTTTTTTGAAGTCACAGTATGGCACAGCGCAAACGACACCGCATAGTGCTTCTGGTAGGATCTTTGAGCACTTCTGGAGGTATAGTTAGGTGCTCTTGGGGGCACTACGGCGCTTCTGGCAGTGCAGCACAGCGCTTTTGGCATAACAGAATGGCACTTCCGGCAGTATTATACAGCGCTTTTGGCTAAATTAGGTTTTTAACTTTGTTCACTATCTTGCAGGATTTTCACGCCATCTATCTTATTAAATTGTATGACAAGCTGTTGTATTTGTCAGACAAACTTATTTTTTTGGACATCCTAAGCTGATTTATTTAGGAGTACCTTCAATTTTTGTGTTAATCCTTGGTGTTGTTACAGCTTCTAAGTTTTTTAGATTGCAGAACATAGATCTCTCAACTACCACTTCTCAGAACAGTCAATCAATCATGGAATTTTACTTTAGATCTGATTATTTTGAAAAAGTTCCCCTTTTTATGATCTGAGATAGCACAGTGCTTTTGGTTATATTTTATCACGCTTTTGGTAACATAGCTCCACGCTTCCGGTTATTTGTCAGCGCGCCTGGTAATATTCTGCATCACTTTTGGTCTGCATCACAGTGCCTTCGAAAACACAGTGAAGTGCGTCTGGTTATTTTGCTGCGCATTTGGTAATATTCTGCAATGCTTCTGGTCTGCGATACAGCGCACTCAGAATACAGTAAGTCACGTATGTTAAGAAAGTACAGCACTTTTGGTCCAAGTTGATTTGTTTTGTGCTAACTTGTGAATTTTTGGTGGAACTAACTCACTTGTTGCAGCTTTTGTTACTCACATAGAGCCAATAGGTGTTTTCTTAACATGTTCATGTAGGACGAGCATTGAAGACCTCTTGATTTATCTCACTAAGTCTTAGAAACACATTGCATGCTTAAAAGGATAATTGAACAAATCTTTTCTTTCAATCTAAGTCTTAGGAACATACTAGTTTTCTTAAGGGACAATGGACGTGTATGAACAAACACCTCAATTTTCTAAAGGACAATGGACATGAATGCCAAACACTTCATTTCATAAGGGACAATTTACAACTACAAACGTGTGTGTGCCTAGCTTAGTTGCACCTTATTTTTCTTATAACGGGACAATTAAACCTTTGTTTGACGTGCTTGCTCTTACTTTTTTTGTACTTCCTTTAGAAGGGCCTACTTTTGGATTGCGCTTCATCCAAAAGGGATAAGGTGAAAGCCAAGTCCTAACTGACGTCAGCCTTACCTTGTGGTGCCAAACTGAAAAGAGGTGTACTAGCTCTTTGTGGAAATGATTTTCACATTGAGCGAAGTGTTTGAAACTCTTAGTAGGATTGGTTAAAGCTTTTAGTAGCTTGTCGCATTGCTCATAAGGCGTTGGTCCCTCAAAGTCACTAAGAACCATTTTAGATAGAGACTACCTGACCTACCTCCGAACATTGCAGTAATCATCAGTGCAAGGGAAATCGATTTAAACCCTTAAGATACTCACCATTGGCTCCCTTGAGAAGAGATAGTATTCCCTTGGACATAAAGCTCTTGTGACCTACTTGAGCTTTCCAAGGGGAGGGTGAGATATCCCTACCTATCGTCTCTCGCAAAGATACTAAATATCCGACACCTTTATGGAATGATATTTTTATCGACAGAGTATTAAGTTGTGAGTTGATCTACTGCAATGAAACCTTGTCTCTAGGGATAAAAAGTGCTTGTTATTGATTGCAATTGTCTTAGACCTGTGGAAACATTGGGCTTGTTTGGAGCCTTGAACATACACTATCTGTTGTGTCAGTCCTTGTGCTTTTTTGACCACTTGTTTGCTGTGTTTTCTCTTGCCAAACCAATCCAATTAGAAACAGAAAAATTTTACCTTTGAGAAACATTAGACACTACTTCAGCACCCCTGGTATTACAGTAGCTCGCCTTTGGTAGTACAATAGATCACCTTTGGTACAGCAGTAACCCGCCTCTGGCAAAACTCTACTTCAGCGCCCATGGTATAACAGTAGCTCACTTTTGGTCACTGTAGCTCACCTTTGGCATAGCAGTAACTCGCTATTGGTAGCTCAGTCCGTCACCTTTGGTCCACAATAGCATGCTTTTGGTGGCACAGTCCTGCGCCTCTGATCAAACAGTATAGCGCCTTTGGTCCAGTACTTTATGCATCAGAAGTTTTGTCTGTTTCTTAAAGCATCTCACAAATTCCCAGCATTACATTTTGTCCTAGTGTATCCCATGGTAACCACTAGGCTATAGCAAACTATGAAATCCAAGCAAGTTGTCCCTAAAAAGCGCAAGTCACCTCCTCGCACACCACAATCAGGTCATCTCAACATTACTCCCAAGGTGACTCCTAGTACACCCACGGAAAAGCCAATCAGCTCTCTGAACATGCCGCACATTGAACAACCAAGCAATCCTCAGGAGGATAGAACCCCTTTGATAAATGTGCCTCAGTATACCACAGGCTTGCCTCCAGATTTTGTCCCACAAGGTTATATCATAGATCAAACCCCATCTCAAGAAGAGCGACACTTTTAAATAGGTCAATCCTCTCAAGAAGATGGGCAAGATCTTGATGAATTCATACAGGATCCTAGAGCTATAGCTGCCTTTGATAAAATCCTTAGTGAGAACCAGGATCATTTCTTTTGCTTGCTTGCAAAGCAAGGCGCCAAGTTACCTCAAGATTTTGATGTGTCCACTCTCAAGGAGAGCAACAATGCTCAAGATGCCATACAAGCGGTGCAAACCATGTCCACGGTGACTACGCCCTTACCTACTCAAGGCTCGCAGTATAGGAACCCCCTTTTTCAAAACCCAATAGGGGAGAGGCCCATATCACTACTTTTGACTCCTATGGAGATCTATCAAAACCAACAAGAAACTCTCCAACATCAAGTAGAGTTAGTTAAGCAAGCCACCTTAGCTTGATCGAATGTGCAACCATCTCCTAAAGTGTCCACCCCAATCGCAAGTGGAATCTTGGTTACCCCATCACGTGTAGGTTTCCCACCCAATTGCAATCCGGGGAACAATTATGTAGCCATGCAACAAGGGTCTTAACAAATGCCACCTCCTATATCATCACACCTGCATGTCTCTCAACCAATTAGAGTCACACAGCCCCAACCACAACATTCTTCTACTCTCGTCCTCAAACAGCCCCAACCACAACATTCTTCTACTCTCATCCTCAATCAACCCCAACCATCGCAAATCACTTCTACCTATATCCCTCCTCCACAATGTTCATCCTCACTCAACTTCTTTCACACATTGCCTAGCCACTCCCAACATTCCCAACATCAGGTTTCCCAAAGCTATGTGCCGCCACCACAACCTAATCAAACACACTTTAGCTTTCCTCCAGCCAATTCTTTTCTTCAACCATCACAAAGCCAACATTCTTACCTAGCGCCACCTCCACCTCTGCCAAATAAAAACCCCCAATTCCAACCCAATCTAAACCAATCATACAACCTGTATGTTCCCAATCAATCTTACGACCCTTATAACACCAGTGTGCATGGCCTACCTTATAATCTTCCATACGGGCAACACCAACCACTTTTTGGACAACAGGAGATGTTACCAACCCCTCCCACGACTATGGAGCTAAAGATTGCGGAGGTGCAACAACAACTATCTGATCTTACATTTGGCCACACCAAAAAGACCTTCTCTTTAGAGGAAGTGTGTCCTTATCCTTTTGATCGGTCCTTACCAATGATCCCTTTTCCTCAAAATTTCACTATTCCCAAGTTCGATAAATACAAAGGAAAAGGTGACCCAAAAGACCATCTTAGGGAATTCTATCTTGCTTGCTTCAAGGTCTCTCATAACGACACATATCTTATGCATCTCTTTCCTCGCAGTCTTGGGGGTCAAGCAATAGAATGGTTCTCGCACTTACCCACGGGTATCAAGTCTTTCAACGAGCTAGCAGAGAAGTTTGCCACCCATTTTTCTTACAACGTAGAGCATGAGATTTCCATGATGGACCTATGCAACAATAAATAGAAAAATGGGGAAACCTTCATTTCTTTCCTCCAATGATGGAGACAAATGGCTAGTAAATTCCCTTTCAAGATTCCAGAGAAATAGCTTGTTAGCATATTTGTGCAGAACCTCAACCAAGAGTTAGGTTTCCATTTGCAAATTCTTAGTGCTACAACCTTCGATGAAATCACATACAAGGGTATCAACATTGAGAAGGCCCTCATTGCTAAGGGGGTGGTCAAAATCTTTAAGGAGACGAAAGATAGCACTTCTCATCAACAATCGAACAATAAACCCAAGTATTGGAACAAAAACAAGAATGTGGTCAACGATGGGGTGGTCGATACTAAGCATGTCCAAACGTTGCAAACACCGCTGCAACTCTCCAAACCAAGTCAAGCTCCACCTCAACAACAGCAACAACAAAGGCAGCCTTATCCAAACCAACAACAACGACAACAAGAGTGGCCCCAACAAGATTACCCTCCGCGACGGCAATTCACTCCTTTGGGAGTGCCCATCGAATCAGTCTTATAGCAAGCTTTGCAGAAAGGGCTCATCACCTTACTGGATGCTCCCCCATATGGAGAACCTGTCTACAAAATGGCACGTTATAGAGACAATAAGTATTGTGAGTTCCATAGGAGCAAAGGGCATAGAACTGCATCTTGCATGAAGCTTAAACACCTCATCCAAAACCTTATCGACGGTAATCAAATCACTTTTGAGGATGAATCACCAGCGCAACACACGAACAAGGATCTAGATATGTACAAGGAACTATTCCCTCATCATGGTCCACCTCCTCCTCAGGATAGAGGTAAAGGTATCAATCATGCGTCCACGTCCTTCAATTCCATTGTAGGTCATTTTGAAGAGAGTCGAGTGTCTACCCTCACAATCAAAGGCAAATCTACGGATTGTGTTGTTACTACTCGTCGAGGTCATGTCACCATCCATGTACCTACACCTAGGCTTTCGGTTCAGTCTGATTATAATCTTGTCAAACATCTAGGGAGAACACCAGCACAGATCTCTATTTTGGACCTTCTACGGTCATCACCTGCACATAGAGTGGTGCTAGAAAAAGCCCTCCAAGAGTCTTCCATTCCTAACAACATAGCAGTCACAGATTTCCAAGCTATAGTGGGTAACATTGCTTCGCCTTACAACGTGGTCTTCTCTGAGAAAGACCTCCCCTCCCATGATCCTTGTCACAACGATGCCCTTCATATTGAAGTTCTCATCCATAAGTGCAAAATCAAATGTATACTCATAGATGGTGGTGTTGGTCTCAACATCTATTCTTTAAAGTTACTAAAGCAATTGGGATACTCTAAGGATCACGTCAACACTGATCATAGTATTACAATCAAGGGGTATGATGATGCAGAACGCCGTTCAGAAGGTGTTATTCACTTGCCTATACAACTGGGCCCTATCATGCTTGAAACTAGGTGCCAAGTCCTTGATGTTGAGTAGCCTTACAACATTATCTTAGGCTGCCCATGGATCCATGCAATGAAAGTTGTTCCCTCCATGTACCATCAGTCCCTAAAGTTCCCATACAATGGTATGGAGATCACCATCCTAGGAGATCCTAATCCTTTTGAATTTTGCTGTGTCTTGCAAGGAAGCTATAAGAATTGCAACCAAGTGCCTAAAAATGACAAAGCCCTTGAATCCTCTCTCTATGTTGACCTAAAACTCTCACGCAAGCCTCTACAAGTGAATCTACACCCCTCCCCAAAATCACAGCTCGCGTCCGAGATATAGGCTTTGGCACTTATGATATCTCAGAATCTTGTTGTGTAGGGCGGATGCCCTTATCTCCAAAATCTTACGGCAAACCACCCATTGCCAAAGTAACCAAAAAAGAAGCTATTCCTCTGCCAGGATTCCTAACCCAATTCCAACATGGATGGTTATTGGAAGAAGAAACTATTGAGGACATCTCTTCTTGGCTCTATAAGGAGAAAGAACCAATCACCATACCAGTCAAGCAATATGGCAATGGCTTAAGAATAGTAAAAAACATGGGCTATAAAGGCAAAAGTGGCCTTGGGAAACATAATCAAGGAACTATGGAGCCCATTGTGGTAACAAAGAAGCTAGACAAGAAAGGGTTAGGGTTTGGTAAGAAGGTACCATGCGCCTTGGACATTGAGTATATCCTCGACGAGGTAGCTGACACTTTTCCCGCCGGTTTGACATCTACAGAGGATATCATCGATGACTCTTCCCTCCACATGACCAATCTATTTGTAGAATCCTCCATTTTTACACTATCCTCCGTATCCTTAACTTCCACCACCAGCACCCAGAATGTCACACTTGTCTACCCTAAACTTATCGATTGGGACCAACAAGGGTCCCCCGTTATAGATGTATTTCAGAATGACGAAGCTTTAGCTGAATTCATGGGACTTCGGGAAGGTATCCCTCTTGGCGATCACAAAGCAAGTTTTGTAATGGAACTAGAGCCCACAGCTTATTTTGGTGAGAATGCCAAATCCTCCAGTCGCAAAAGTACAAACAAAGAAAGATCTCTATGTGAAAACCACACTATGGCACCTCCTGATCATAAAATAGTAAAAATAAAGGACGTATCCAAAGGTGAAAACCCAACTGTGGCACTTGAGGATGGAGGATTTGACCTTCCCTTACCATCTAAGTATCAAGAGAAATCAGCTCTCCTAGTGGAAGATTCTACAGAGATCAACCTAGGCACAGAACAAAATCCAAAGACAACATTCCTAGCAGCATCATTATCTGACACAGAGCACAGAAATCTTAACGACTTCTTTTTGTAACGAACCATCAACTTTGCATGGACCTATGCAGATATGCCAGGGCTAGACCCTAAGCTGGTAGTTCATTATCTCACAATTGATCCCAAGGTGAAACTAGTCAAGCAGAAGTTGAGAAATATGCACCCACAGATAGCTCTCTTGGTGAAGGTGGAAATACAAAAGTTGTTAGACACAAAGTTCATACGACCAATTGACTATTTAGATTGGGTCTCAAACATTGTACCTGTGTCTAAACCTAATGGGCGCATCCACATGTGTAATGATTTTAGAGATCTCAATAAGGCATGTCCTAAAGATGACTTTCCACTTCCAAACATTGACATTATAGTGGACTTGACAGCAGGTCACGAGATGCTTTCTCTCATGGACGGATTCTTGGGTTATAATCAGATAAGGATAGCTGAAGAAGACCAACATAAAACAACCTTTACTTGTCCTTGGGGCAATTATTGTTGGTGTGTCATGCCGTTTGGTCTGAAGAATGCAGGAACAACCTATCAGAGAGCAATGCCAGTGATATTTTATGACCTCTTTCATCACATGATGGAAGACTATGTTGATGATATATTGGCTAAATCTTCTAGAGCGGATCACATACAGGTCTTAGGACAGATCTTCGACAGGCTTGAAAAATACCAAGTAAGACTCAATCCAAAGAAGTGTGTATTCTGTGTAACATCAGGGAAGCTATTGGGATACATTGTATCTCGTAGAAGCATCGAAGTAGATCCAGCGAAAGTAAAGGCTATAGTGGAGATGCCTCCACCCAAGAACCTTAAAGCACTAAGGAGCCTTTAGGGAAGGTTGCAGTCCATTCGGCGCTTCATATCACAGCTAGCAGATAAATGTCAACCCTTTCAGCACTTACTCTGAAAGGATGTCTCATTTCGATGGGACAACAAGTGTCAGGCAGCGTTTGATCAACTTAAAGAGTATCTAGCTACACCTCCTATATTGGTTCCACCAGTTGTGGATAGACCATTGATCCTATACATCTCCACTACAAATTCAGCCCTAGGGGCCCTGCTAGCATAGAATGATGACATAGGAAAGGAGCATGCAATTTATTACATCAGTAGAACCTTGGTGGGATACGAGCTCAATTATTCACCAATGGAAAGGGCTTGTTTAGCAGTAGTGTTTGCCTCCCAAAAATTGAGGCATTATATGTTGAACCAACATACAAATCTGATAGCCAAGATTGATCCCTTGAAGTATCTACTAGCAAAAGCAGCTCTCACAGGCAGGCTAGCTAAATGGGTTATGATCCTTAGTGAGTTCGATATTGAGTACACGGATCATAAAGCAATCAAAGGACAAGCCCTCGCGGATCAACTAGCAGAAGCACCTATGAAAGATACACATCCTATGGTAGCAGACTTTCCTGATGAGAATATCTTCACTCTTGCTAACTCCATAATGTGGAAGTTATACTTTGACGGTTCTTACACACAGCATGGATCAGGAGCCGACATCTTATTTGTTACACCTCAAAATGACTATATTCTAAAATCATATCGGCTTGCATTCCCTTGCACCAACAATATAGCTGAGTATGAAGCACTCCTTATAGGTCTCAATACAGCAGTTCAATGGGACATCACAGAATTACAAGTATATGGAGACTCACAGCTAGTCATTTGCCAAGTCATGGATGAATACCAAACAAAGGATGAAAAGTTGGTCCCCTACAAGCAACTAGTGGATGCATACAAACCACATTTTTCTAGCATCACATTTGAGCAAATTCCAAGAGAGCATAATAAAGCTGCGGATTCTATGGCTTCTGTAGGGTTACTGATTGATATGCCTGCTAACACATAGAAATGTGAATTCTTGATCGAGCAATTGTTGATACCAGTCGTCGATGTTCCTGTTACTAAAATCATCTGCGAACTTGTTGGTCCCAATTCCCCATGGTACGAAGATATCTATGAATACCTCAAATACAATACCTTTCCCCTTGACCTATCATCCACCCAATGCAAAACCTTTATCCGTTGATCCTCTCGTTACATCATTCTGGGTGATACACTATATCACCAGAGTCTCGATGGTATCCTCTTAAGATGTCTTAACGCAGAAGAAGCTGAAGCTACCTTACGAGACATACACAAAGGTGTCTATGGCACACATTCTACCGATCCTAATCTTGCTAAGAAGATACTCAGAATAGGTTCTTATTGGCCTACAATAGAGCAAGATGCTGCACAGTTTGCTAAGAAGTGTCTACAATGTCAGCAACATGGAGATCTGATTCACGCACCAACTCATGAATTACAACCTGTGACAACTCCATGGCCTTTTTCTCAGTGGGGTCTCGACCTTGTAGGACAAATCCACCCTTCCTCCTCTAATGGCCACAAGTTTATCATTACCGCCACTGAGTATTTCACGAAGTGGGTGGAAGCCATTCCTATGACCTATATCACCGGTAAGCAAATAGCCAAGTTTATGCCGGTATGGTATTCCCCAAGCCATTGTCACTGATAATGGGAGACCATTCAAGAATCAAGATGTCCGTGCCTTGTGTACACAATACAATATCCAACATCGCTTTTCAACTCCCTACTATCCACAGAGTAACGGCCAAGCTGAAGCTTCCAATAAGACCATTCTCAAGATCCTCAAGAAAATAGTCAATGAATCTGGTCGTGATTGGCACTTGCAACTCAATCCCGCCCTATGGGCCTACCGCACTAGTATCAAAACACCAACTGGTGCCACACCATATGCCTTGGTCTTTGGCTCTGAAGCCATCCTACCTATAGAGGTCGAGATCCCATCCCTCAGAGTATCCATGCAGGACCTGATCGGCAGAGATGAGTATCGCACTTCCAGATTAGCTGAGCTTGAACTACTAGATGAGAGGCACCTTGCCGCACTTAATCATCTCCATGTCTATCAAAACCGCCTCTGGCATAATTACAATAAAAAGATCAAAGAAAGACAGTTTCAAGTTGGTGATCTTGTACTTAAGGAGAATCAGAGAAATCAAGTAGATCGAGAGAAGAAGGGTAAGTTTGAGCCTAACTGGTTAGGTCCCTTCATTGTCACAGCAGCATATGGATCAGGAGCTTATACTTTAGCTACACCTGACGGCATTCCTCTAGATGAGCCACTTAACAGTCCATCTCAAGAAGTTCTATGCCTGATCCTGAGAGTATTCCAAAAAAAACAAAAAAACAAAAAAACAAAAAAAACAAAAAATCCAAAAAAAAAAAAAAATCCATCCTCTGGTGAACACGTGGAAAATAGGTGCCTTGGATAAGTACCATAGTAAAAACCTGGCAAATAGGCACTATGTGTAGAGTTAGCATCCATCGTCTATTGAGTCCTGTCCACTCCTTGTCCAGTTCGCAACAACACGCTTCATCCATCCATCCATAATAAAACCATTGACTTTGTTTGCATTTCCATCTCCCTATCTAGTATAGCTTGGAAATTTTTCAATGTCCCTCGTCATCATCCCACGTCTTGATCTATGTCTACAGTTAACACTGTCTTGTCCTAGGTCAAGTCTTTCTGTGTCTACTTCGGCAGTCACCCCTACAGTTTCCTCTACCAGAATGGGGGCAACCTTTTCCTTAACTTAGGTCTAGGATTGGTTCCTTGTTCGTGGTTCGCAACGCATACTTCGATCTTTTCTCATTTTCACAGGTAACACCCTTTAACGGACACATCATTCCTACGATAAGGCTGTTATCTTCTCAATGCTTTTTCCCCCATCATCACATCAACTAGAACTACATATTATCTCTTCTCAGTCTTAAGGTACCTTGATCCCATGGATATGGGTATGTAGGCAGTCTGGAATACGAAGGAAGTTTCCAGTACTCAGGTACATAAGATCCCCTCTTCTCAGCCCTTTTCCCACATCATCACACTAACCAGAACTACATATGATCTCATTTCAATCTTAAGGTACCTTGATCCCATGGATATGGGTATGTAGGCAGTCTGGAATACGAAGGAAGTTTCCAGTACTCAGGTACATAAGATCCCCCCCTTTTCACCTTGACCCATTTCATCACTCTATCCAGAACTACATATTTATCACGTTCCTCTTCCATCATAAGTGTGCCTTGATCCCGTGGATACAGGGTATGTAGGCAGTCTGGAATACGAAGGATGTATCTAGTACTCAGGCACACACGGTCCATTATTCTTCGCCCGTCTCAATCCAGTTGCATTGTCATCCTTCTAGTCTTCCATTTATCAAAATCCATTCACCTCGACTTGACTAACTCAAGTAGCAAGCTAGCGCATCCTTTCTAAACAAAAGTCCTTAACAAACCTAAAGCAAAGCAGCTTCCTTCCAGAGTCATCTATTGTCCTGCATACTGATTGCCAGCATCAGCTAAGTACCGCTTACCCAAGCCCTAGATCCACAAGCTTGTCTTCTGTGAAGTGTTCCATTGTTGAGACCAACACGCGTGTCTCCTACGACATGTGGCATTTCCTGCAGCAAGACATTATCTTTTTAGGTAGATAGCACCCTTTAACGGACACAAAGTTCCTACGATAAGGCTGTTATCCTTCCTATCCAATCTATCCTGAGCAACCTCTTTGGCAAGAGAATATGTTGGCTGTATGTTTACTTTGTAAGTCAGTCAATTTGTGTTATGGTTTATCTTTTGTTCCTTTATCCATTACCTACTCAAGACTACCTTGATTTATCTATAATCTTGGTATGTTGCGATGCAGTACGGATTGGGGGCATAATCATTTGCTTTCTGTGTGCCGTGTTTGAGGAATGATCTTTAGCATCTTTCTTAACATTATATTTATCTTGTGTGTGTTACAACCTAAGCATCTTACGTATTAATATTCTTCTTGCATTTACATGTATTGAAGTTTATTTTATGTTCAAGACTATGGCTTATTCACATGTTCCAACAAGGTTATATTATGTCTAAAGGATCTAAGTTCAAACCACTTGCTTGCAGAGTCAACGTCCACGCACTTGGATATTACTGCACCTTGGTCTTTTATACCTTGGTGGTGAACTATCCACATGCTATATCAAAAATAAGGATTGCTCTTTATAAACAAATGTGAAACCATTGCAACAAGCTCATTCATTACACCATCCATTTTTCCATGGCCTTATATAGTTTTCCAGCAATGATCGATCAACAATCTTTCTCTCATGTTCTCTCCTATCTCCTTTCTTCTATCTATCATCAACCCAACCTCGCCTATCTCCAAAAAATCTTCTAGTCGAGCTTCAACACAGTTCTTCTGTTGCTTCCCTATCTTTCCTCTCGAGGGGGCATACGCTGGGGCATCAAAAATTGTATCATGTCTTCAACAATTGTTTTCTTTGACGCAACGCTGTAAACTGCATTGCATCAAAGAGGGGCAAAATGTAGACACCCTAAAAATGACCAGGTCGTCGCATCACTTGCATTTCGTCATTTCTTCCTAATCACCTGCATTTCAACGTTAATTAAATAATCTAATTATTTAATTAATTTCATCAAATTCTTCTAAATCATATACTTTCAACATTAATTAAATAAATTCTCTTTATTTAATTAATTAAATTAAATTCCTCTATATTCTTCCACAATTAAATAATTTTAATTATTTAATTAGATCATTATCCTCTCTCCAAAAACTCAAATCCACATTAATTAAATAAACCTAATTATTTAATTAATTCAACAAATTCCCTCTTATATAAAATTAAATTAAATCAAAATCATTTTTCCAAAATCATGCACAACAATTAAATAAATTTATTTATTTAATTTGCTTTCAAAATCTTGTAAATTAAATAATTCCAATTATTTAATTACTTCTTCCAAAATATCTTCTCTAAATTTAAATAAATCAATTATTATTTAAATTGCTTGTTCTTCTAATTTGAGTTATCTCTAAAATAACTCAAGTTTTCTATATTTAATAAAGCAAAATATCTTCTTTTCTCATGCAAATCTCTTCTTCTTGTTTTAAATCACTTAACTGGTTGCTTTATTCTTTTAATTGATTTATCTCTTCAGTTAACTCATTCTTCTATTCTTGATAACTCCTCTCATGCAAAAGAAAGTAGGACACATGTCTTTTTCTCATTCGTTGCACATTCCTCAACTATTCTCCTCCATTGATTCTTCTGAATTATCTAGACTGTTGATCGATCTTCATTGAAAACTATATAAACCCCCCTCATCTCCTTAATTACCTCTCTCTTCGATCGTATTCTCAGGCATACTTAACAAAGCTTTGAGCATACAAAACGCGTCGATTGTGCACTCTTACGATCTCTTAACATTGATCTTTGAGCACACTTACGATCTTTTGACATTGATCTCTTGAGCACACTATTGGCTTGTTGCAGCTATGGCTTCGCAACTTCATTGAGCAATCCACATTCAATCCAAAGGAAACAATACAGATTTCGGTAAAAGTCTTTATTTCATTGATTATTTGTCATGGCTTTCATTTAAATTCATTTTCTTTATGTTATTGGGTTTTTGGTTTTATTAGTTTAGATTTAATCGATTTTTCCTCATACACAGACGATACTACCAGGTCCATATCTCCTTGGTGAGTGTCACCAATGATGCCATACTTAAACTGTACCCCTTCGAGCTGAACAAACATAGGCTTAAGAAACTCTAAATCAGACCTATTCCTTATAAGATCTGCTATGGACTCCTCCCATAAACATGATTTGTCTTACCTTACAATATCCATATGCATTTATACAACACTATGTATCTCTACAACATCATGCATACTATATCCATCATCTTATACTTCATCATGATATGCATATTTACAAAGTCAAATCCCAAGAAAGAATAAACTCTACCTAAACATGTAGAAAATGACAACAGGAGGGTTTTCTGTTACTTACCTGACAGTTCTTTCCTCCTGGGTTAGATGGGTGATTATGGAAAAGGGCTGCAAATGTTGAAGATCACCCATTCCATTACGCTGAAAGATCTAGTCCATTAATAGGTAGTTGTATGAGGGTTTGACCTCTCTGATCTGTAATTTCTTGTTTTTTCGCAAGGTAAATGAAAATAACCCTAGAAAACTACCTTTAAACATATCCGTAGGGCAAATTAGGGTAAAACTAAGTTGGGATGGATTAAATCCATTGATCTTTTGTAGAGAATCCATGGATGATGCCAAGTGTTTGATTTGTATTCGCAATTGGCGGGAATCTATCTACCACATTTAAGTGCATTTAATATTAGGAAATAGGGAAAGGGGGTGATCTTTGAAAGATTGGGTGATATTCAAGATATGACCCCCTCTGGATAAAATGACCCCCTGCCCTTGAGTGGCAAAACTAAGCAAAAGAATCGGGTGATGTGGTCAACGTTGACCACATGTATATCAGGTCATGAATTTAAGATCAAGGGATGTTCAAAATATGACCCCACAAATAAAATGACCCCCTTTGGGAAAAGATCAGGATGATGTTAGCTTGTTGATGACTTTTTTTAAGCATTGTGTTTTAATGACATCACCGTCATGTTATTGAATGTGGTGGGCATCAGATATATACCTCTGTGAGCTAGAATGGAATGATGACATCATCATAAGGGTGACTTCCTTCATTCGTTGGATTTAGATGATGTCATCATCATATCGGCATAGGGTGATATTTTTGTGACAAGGGTGATATTCATAAGATGACAGATATTAAAAATATGACCCCTCGCAAGAAAACTTAAGTCGTTTGACAAGTAGATATTAGCTACTATGTAAAATTGACATCCGCACTTCACGGACCAAGTGATTATTAGGTGATAATAGAGTATCAGAATGATCTTATCTAATATGAATGATGTTTGAAATATGACCCCCCTATTTGGATATCAGGTTTGACCAAACTTTGACTTAACATAACTTTCTTCCCTTAGAGAATTTTGAGGTGATCCAAAAGCAAACCTACTTGGACTTCAACATACTTTCCAACCATGAGGTTAATAATGTGAAACACTTACTTTGGAAACTGACCTCATCATGGTGGAAAATCCACCCTCTTCATGAGTTTCATGCATGACTTAATTTTACTAGACCGCCCAAAGTAGAAAAAAAACAAGCCAAAGCAGTAAGAAAAAGTTGGGTCCCTGTTTTGTCAAGGAAAAATGGGGCGTGTTGTGTAACCACACAACAACTTGCCACCAAAGAACATAACCAAATTCCAATGATTCAAGTGATGTGATCACATTCTAACATAGTATTTTAACTCTTTCTAAGTATAAGTATTATAGTCTTTCTGAATAATAAGGTTTTCATCATGGCAACAATGCTACCAAAGGATCAGGCGTGTGCAAATGATTAATTATCCTCATCTTGAAAGTAAGTTGAAAACATGAGTAATTGATGTTAAGCTACATAGTTTGAGAGCATCCCTCATAGCCAACCTGGATAGAGCCTTGCTGCCAGTAGGCATCTATAGCCCTGTCAAGGTTATCTATACAATCCCCCTAAGTAGAGCCCCACTACCAGCAAGCGTCTATAGCCTCGGTAGATTTACTTAGATGGCCTAATCTTTATTTCTTTTGGATTTTTAATATTTATTCTCTCTATTCATATGATGGCATCATGTAAGATTAATGTGCAAGGTGTGGTCACTTGCTGATTTAGGTTGGAGATTTCATTGGTAGCAAGGGAGTTCCTTCAGATTTTTCACTTAACACCTATACTTGTGTGTTCCACAAACCCAAGGCTGTTAGGTGAGTCATTGTGAAAAAATCACTTTGGTCAAGAATAGGCACCCTGATGAAAAGGATATCACAGACCTAATCACTAATACTTCTCAAAATGAATCATAACCTATATATGAATTTGTTCTCATTACTTGAATATTAACAATTTGGTTGTGTTCTTAGGGTGATGAGTTGTATCATCTGGCCTAACCAAAACAAAACTCAACAAACAAATAAACAAAACAAAACCAAACTATACAAACAACTATACAAATATGTACACTATGATATACATGACTTACATGACACTATTTCAGGCTTGAAAATAATGCTTGAGAAACTATCCATTAACTGGTAATGGGACATCCTCACTGGTTAAAGTCTTAAGCATATAGGTGTTGTCTCATAAGATTTATGAAAATTGAAAGGGACCTATCCAAAGTTTATCAAATTTACCATGATCTCCTTTCCTTTCATGTGTTTTGTCCCACATAAGGACTAAATCTAAAATTCTAAAAGCCCTAACTCTAGCTCTTTTGTCAAACCAACGCTTGACAGTAGCCTGATGTTTAGCAAATTGATCAATTGTTTTATTCCTTTTTTCTTCTAGGTGCATCAACTGAAGCAACATGACTTCTTGTTTGTTATCTATGCCTAGATATTCTTGTGCAAACTACAGTGTGGGAATCTTTAGAATAATAGAGAGGATGGGATCCACCCCATATACTAGGTGAAAAGGAGAATTTCCTGATGCAGCCTTCATCCTAGTTCTTTCTACCCATAATGTATACTTTAATAGAGTATTCCACTCTCTTGGGTTCTTTTCTATCAATTTCTTTATGATGTTCAATAAATTCTTGTTTGTGGATTCTGCTAATCCATTCCCTTGGGGATAGTAATTTGAGGAAAATTTCAAGATAATTCCATGGTCAAAAGCCCAACTTGATAATCTTATTGCAGCAAAGGCAGACCCATTGTCACATAATAAAGCATAAGGGACTCCATACCTAGTTACTATGTTGCTTTCCAAAAACTTGATTACATCCTCAGGATTGCATGTCTTACTGCTGATAGCTTCAATCCACCTGGTACAATAATCAATGATAGTCAATACATATCTGTGGCCTGAAGATGATGGAGGGTTGATAGGTCCTATGAAATCCATCCCCCATTGAGCAAATGGGCGCATCTCCATCACTGGTTGCAAGGGCTGAGAAGCATATCTTTCTCTATTTGCAGCAAGCTAACACATATGACAACATTTGATGTGCTTAGCAGTATCTTTAAAAATAGTGGGCCAATAATACCCTGCTCTGAGAATAGCATGAGTGGTAGCTAAGTATGATCCATGTGTAGTTCCAAACTTGTCATGTAATTCTGTCAGCACTTTGTCTGCTTCTTGCCTTTCTAGACATCTAAGGTATATTCCTTCATAATTCTTCTTGAAAAGGACTCCTCCTTTTATCATGTATTTTGTGATCTTATTTTTAAGGCTCTCCTCTGTGAGGCCTACAATCTTGAAGGACATCTTCCAGTAATCAAGATGTGCCTGATGTCTTAATACCATTCTCCATCTTCTCTTGTATTTATGACATATTGCTAACTCATGATATTAGGATTAATTTTAGATATCATCTAACTCAAGGCCTGTCCTCTCACTAATTTCATGGGTGTTATGTCCATATCATACTCTTGGAGGACAGTTATCCATTTGGCTCTCTTTTCACCTGGTTCACTTTGCATTAAAAGAATCTTTACTATTGCATCTGGTACTACAGTGATCACTTTACTTCTTAAGATGTAATGTCTGAACTTCTTGATAGCTCAAACTAGAATAAGTGCTTGTCTTTCAACATCCATGTATCTGAGTTCTGCATCCCTGAAAGGACAACTCATGAAGGCTATGGGCTTTTCTTCTTTAGCCTCATTTCTCTATGTTAATACTGCTACAGATGTATGCTCTGAAGCAAATGAGTAAATGTAAAAATCCTTGGTATAATCTGGACTGATTAGAACAGGAGCATTAGATATGGATTTCTTGATATCTTCAAAAGTTGCTTAAGCTTCTAGTGTCCACTCAATTTTGGTGTCCTTCTTGAGCATGGCATTCAATGGTCTGACAATCTCTGCAAAACCAATGATGAACTTTCTAACAAAATTAATCTTACCAAAGTAAGATTTGAGCTCCTTCTTACTTCCAGGAAGCTGTATCTTCATGATTGATTCTACCCTCTCAGGGTCAATGATGATCCCATTATCTGTTATCAGGTGACCCAATAACTTCCCTGTGGTTACCCCAAATATGCATTTCTTAGGGTTTAGGGATATTCCATAATGTTCACATTTCTTTATTACTTTCCTGAGGTCTTCCACATGATTCCCTCTCTCTTTAGAGAAAACTGTCAAGTCATCCATGTCTATGACTATGCATTTACCAATCAGCCCTCTGAAGGCTATAAACATTGCTCACTGAAATGTGGCTCCAACATTTATCAATCCAAAAGGCATGCACCTGTAGGTAAATATTCCCCACTTAGTGGTGAATATAGTCTTTAATCTATCTATCTTGGCTACAATCACTTGGTTGTAACCTAAAAAACCATCCAAGAATGACATCATTCTTTGCACCATTTACAATTTGCAAGATCTCATCCAGAGAAGGAAAAGGATAGTTTTCATTTTTAGAAGCTCTATTTAAATTTCTGAAGTCTACACACAACCTAATGTCACCATTCTTCTTCCTTACTGGGACCAAGTTTGCCAGCCATGTGGAATGTCTCACAGGAAATATGATCTTGGCATTAAGTAATTTCTTAACTTCTTAAAAAATGATGGGCTCTAGCAAAGCATTAACAGTTCTCTATTTCTATCTAAAAGGCTTGACATCTGGCTTTAAAGGTATAGTATGAGTGATGATTGATGTATCATAAGTTTTCAACTCATCATATGTCCAGGCAATAACATGGATATAATCTATAAGTGCTTGGGTTATTCCTTCCAGTTCTTCTTCTGTACACACTTTTCCTATCAAGACATTCCTTTTTTCATCATCATGTCCAATGTTAACTTGTGAATACTCCCCTCCATCTACTTTAGGAGATCTTTCTATTTTAGCATGTTGTCTAAATCAAATGCTCTTTCCAACTCTATCATTCCTTTAGGAATCTTGTTACTAGGCAACTCTAGGATCTCTTCTTCTTCCCAGATATGATCTTCCACATTTCTTTCATCTATGATCTGTGCATCAAAGGCATCTCTATTGGAGATGAAGTCTAAAATGTGTTGATCATCATCAAACACTTGAAGGTTGACCACATTGTCTAGCATAGAGGGTACTAACACTAATTCGACTAAAAATCTCTTCAAACCATATATAGACAATGGTTCCAAAGTACTTGCGGCTTGGGCCAAGGCATCTGCCCTGTGATTTTGTTCTTTGGGTACATGGGTGATGTTAAATGCATCAAAATCTTCTATCAGATCCCATACCCTATGTCTATAATTAGATAGCTTCTTGTAATTACAAGAATATATACCTCTTACTTGTCTTACTACCAATTCTGAGTCTCCATAGACATGCAAAATCTTTACTTTCTTTCTGAGTGCAAACAATATCCCATGAATCAAGGCTTCATACTCTGTCACATTATTTCTGCATGGGAATTGTAATCTATATGTTGCTAAGTAGGATTTACCAGCTGGATCAATAAGATCTATTCCTACTCCAGCTCCTTGTTTTGATTTGGATCCATCAAACCTGAGGATCCATGGCTTATCTTCAATTAAAGGCTTGTTTGGGCCTTCTCTTTTCTTTTTAGCTCTGGTAGCTGCACCATTTGATATCCATTTCAATGTTGGTTCTTTAATTTTCTCAAACTTCACCTTATCTGGCAGATGTGAAGCTGATATTTCTTCTTCTTCCTTACCATCAGAAGGAGGATCCTCTAGACAAGGCAACATCTGCCTTTTCAGAATATGCAAACATAATGAACAAGTAGTTTTTGAATGTGGTGCTTTGTACAACCTGTACCATCCTTCAATTA
Source organism: Cunninghamia lanceolata (assembly GCA_027924645.1). NCBI lineage: Eukaryota > Viridiplantae > Streptophyta > Pinopsida > Cupressales > Cupressaceae > Cunninghamia > Cunninghamia lanceolata. Next base: position 4,489,108 of record BSBN01000958.1, on the reverse strand, counting down.
GGACATCCTATGGGGATCTTTGCTGCTGTATCATCTTTTGAATCTGCTTTGATAAAAATTCTTCAAACTTAGACAGATTACTGCCTCTATCTTCATCAGATATTTCATAATCAGACTCTACCAAGCAATCACTTCCTAGGGTGATTTTCTTGTTACTTTTAGAACTACCCTTGCTACATACCAGTATTTATTCCATCATCTGGATATGACTTTCATCATGATATGCGCTCTCTTATGTTCCTGTAGATGACAAACAAAAAATAGTATCACTATCACTATCTGTAGAACTTATCGCAGATGATGATGATGATGCCTCACTGAATGCTTGTTCCAGTTCAATCATGTCTAAGCAAGCATCACAAGTCTTTTTAGAATGTGCCTCATCATGTAACGTGCACCATCCCTCAATTAGGACATCCTGAACATTCACTTTTAACAATTGGCAACATTGCACTTCTTTGGACAAGTGCATCTCAAAATTATTAAAGTGCTCTACCTCTATCTCATTTTCAGAGTTACAATCAAACTCTAAATTTATTCTGTCATCTTGAAGATTATCATCATGAACATGAACATCATACATGAGGATCTCTTCTATCTTGACTATCTGGGGTCTGATGGAGTAAACTCTGGGTTCAACATCTACATACATGATCTCATTGGTTTTATTGTATTTAGTGATCATATGTTTCATGTGAGGCTCAACATCTATCCTTATTTGATTAGGTATTCATTTCCAAGGTAACCACATATGACTGAAATCAGTGGACATGTATCCATTGAGTGTTTTTGACCAATCCTTGCTGAGTAGCATCCCATAGGTATCAGGTATATCTACCACCTAAATATCAATATAGTATTGGATTCTTGGATCTGATGCTAACTATATATGGATGTGAGTTAGTTCTCCTACTACACTCACCTCTATTTTATCTAACTGTGTTACTTTCTTCAGTGACTTAGCAAGATGCAACCCTAAGGCATTGCATATGGACATGGGCATTACATTGGTAGATGATCCTTAATCTACTAAGTAATTATGCATATTCTTGCTGAACATCCTTATGGTAAGGAGAAAAGGAGGTGACTCAGTTTTATCTATGTAAAGAGTCATGTGTGAAGTTTCTGTAGCTTGAACAGTGGCTGGAGCTTTGTGTTTAACAACATGATCTTTATTTCAAGTCTGACCTGAGACATGACTATCCTCTTTTGGAGCAGGATCATCTAAGGATTTCATGAAGGCTCTTTTGATAGTTAAGGTTTCGAGTAGTTCTAACAATGCCAAGCTAATTTTGATCTTTTTCATTTCATGTGCTAAATATGTAACCAATTTATCAGACTCAAGAGGCAGATTACCAGTCTTTGGTGCTATATTTTGTGGTGCTAAGTACTAAGCATTAACTTTAGGAAATCTAGGGTTATTGCTTGCCTTAGGATCAGGAGGAGTATTGAAATTATTTAGAGGCAAAGATGTGGTCAAAGGACCAGCAGGTCAGTTGGAGTTATTCCTTAGGTTGTAATTATGCCTACCTTGATACTGCTATTGATAAGCATGTACTTCTTCATGTTCAATTGATGGCTTATTTTCATCTTCAAATGGAAAAACATAATTGGTTTCAAAAGCCATGGTTGACTCTTCACATGCTAAGGTGTAATTCTGATGAGGTGACATTGCCTGCTGATGAGGATAATTGATGAAACTTTCTAGTACTAGAGCAGAATCATATCCACAGGGGACAATTTCATTTCCTTCAACACAAGGTGGATTACCTAAAGTATTAGATACTTTAGTTTGGAGTATATTAGTGGCTATCTTGAACTGAGGATAGTCCAGCTCTGCATGAGCATTGGTATTATGTATCCTACACCAATTTGTAAGGGCTGCCTCTGCAAGGTTCATTCTAGTGGTCTGCTTAGGTTCACCAAGAGGCAGATTGTCTAAGGGTGATGGCAAAGAACCATTGTTTGGCCTAGTGTTCCACACTCTAGGCTGTCTAGGGGGATTATTGTTACCATTGTTGTTATTGTAATTGTTATTATATCCCCTATCAGGATAATTAGGTCTATCATTAGCATATCCTCTATTCTGATTTGGTTGAGAATAGAAATTTTGACTCCTCAAATGAGTGATCTTAGTGGTGAGTATCCTCAACTATGCTGATATCTCTTTAATTTCTTCCTTTTCTTCCTGAACTTTGGCTACTACATTCTCTGTTTGAGGTTTGAAGAAGGAAGATCCATTGTTATTGTTACTAGACTGTTCCACAACCTGAGGTACCTGTGTATGTCCTAGTGATGAGGGTCATTACAGTCCTCATCATTTAATTTTAATAAATATCAATCCAAGGTGGTGTCCATGGCTGTATGCAAAAGGGAGAAGGAATAATTTGCATGGCAGTCCTTTCTACAAAAGGGAATTGACAACAATTGCATGAAACAAATTAGGTTTAAAATCTGCTAAAAAAGACAACCTAATTTAAGGAAAGAAATAACTTGAACAACTAATCTAATTCTGGAATAAAAAAATTGGAATAGCTAAAGGAATTTTGAATAAAGGAATTACATAACAACAAAGCAACTAAACAAACTAAGAAATGTAGTCTCTGCCCTTCGGTTGGAGTGGGCCCTTGCTCCTTCCTCTGGAGAGACTAATCAATTCCAACAATCAACAAATGGGTAGAACAACTTTCTTTAATTAAAAATCTTCAAGATCCAAATTACATGCTATTGTAAAAAAATAGAGTTCTTCTTTCCTTCAAAATAATTCTTTTACAACTTCCTCTCCTCTATTCTATGCCATAGTTCTCTATATATAACTATAGTTATTAAATTCTAATTGAGAGTCTCTCTAGAGTAGAGAACTTATTCATGTAGCTAACTAAACTTATTTATCTAGTTAACTAAACTTATTCATTTAGTTGACTAATTAAATAATTGTTGATTACAAGGAAGACATGCAATATATTTTAGAAAGACATGCAACACTAAATGTGTATTCTTTGCATAGAATAATTACTCTTAACTAGATCCATTAATTTAGGAGTAGTTATAGTCAATCTATCCTTAGAAAAACTCAGAGTGTGTGTTGGTAGATTGGAAAAATTTGCAGCAATTTGATAAAGTATTTCTGGAACATCTCCAGAGCTTACAGAATAGTCAACTTCTATCATAAACTATTCATTCATTTTATTAGATCTCCTCAAATTATTTATGGGTTTTGTTCCTCTAACTTCTATCTTTCCAGATCATTTTGAATTTCTAAATTTCATTAAGAAATGAGAGGGATATCATAGTTTTATTGAAACTAGTTTTCTTGACTTTTCTATTCTGCATCTTCGTGCTCTGTAATAGTCAACTTATATCATTAAATGTTTATTCATTTTAATGAATCTCTTTAGAATGCCTTCATAGATTTGTTTCTCTCTCTTTAATCTTTCTGGATCATTTTGAAATTATAATTTTCATTAAGAAATGAGTGAGATATTGCAGTTTTACTAAAACTACCTTTTTGACTTCTGCATCTCCGGCGCTTTGTGAATCTCTGGGGCTTTGTGCATCTCTAGAGCTCTATCCATCTCTGGTGCTTTGTGCATCTCCAGAGCTCTATCCATCTCCGGTGCTCTGTGCATCTCTGGAGCTCTGCAACTCTGAAACTCTGCAACTTGACATAAAATAGACTTTCTCTGCACTTTATTGATAAAATAATTATTCTCGAAGTGAACATGTAATATCAAGATAAACTCATCCATGGCATTGATCATTGCATTTAGACAAGCTTATTTGATATTTAGCTAAAAATCATATTCAAGTCCACTTCAAAAATTGATTTAATGAAGAGAAAATATATGTTTTTATTTGACTAAAGATGAGACACTTTATGGTCTCATCATCTTCCCCACACTTAAGAGGTTGTAGGTCCTCCTATACTTCATAATCATCTTTTTGAGCTAACCTCTTTGCTTTTATTGTAGTTGCTCCAGAGATGCCTTATAGTTGCTATTCTGGTGTTTTTTGGAGTAGTTCTAATGATCTTTAGATTTTCCATTCTGATAATATCTGGAGCTTATACCCTATTGATCCCTAGAGTTGGTGTGCTGGTAATCTTTAGAGCTAATACTCTACTGATCTCTGGTACTGATACTTGTTGTTCATCTCTGGAGCTAATACTCTACTGATCTTTGAAGCTAATACTATGTTGATCTCCAGAGCTATTGTTCTGCTGATCTCCATAGATGATACCTTACTATCCATTTTAGTCTTCCATGTGACCATCATGCACCAGTTAGTTCTCCATCTTTTTAGCCCATGTTTTGCATGATGCATGCAAAGAGGTCCTCAACTCCTTCAAATGCCAAAATATCTGCAAGAGTTTTTGGAAGTAGTAAATTTTATAGAAAAAGCATGTGCAAAGCACTTATTTGCAGAAAAGAAACCTACCCTAACCTACTCTACTTAGTGATGTAGAGATAGGTTACACAAAAGCATTAACTAGTTGGGGAAAATAACTTCCTTTTCTCAAAATATGGATCCATGCATGTAACTTTCTAAAAGAAAAGGAAAACCATGAGAAGAAGATGACTAAAAATTTGAACTTTGATGCTTCGCCTTCCTTTGAAATAACAACCTCCTCCATAATTTTTGACTCTAGTACATGCATGGGCTAATTGGAGAGATCTTAAAACCCTTCCTTACATTCTAGTGCATGCATGATTAGAGACAGCTCCTTTCTATTCATGGGCTGATTGGAGAGAACTTGAAACCCTTCCTCATATTCTAGTACATGCATGATTAGAGGCAGCTCCTTGTTGTTCTTCAAATATCTGATCGGGCAACCCTCCTTGGACTTTGAAGGCATCCAAATAATACTCTGTCATACAAGCTCCTCTAGTGGAGACAAGATTTCTTCATTATACTCATTATTTATTGCAAGTAATAAGGCATCAATGTCTCCTTCTAAAATGCATTTATCCTTGCTAGACATTGGAGTCATGGTCATCCAGTTGAAGAGGCTGCACAAGAGCTGAAATTACAAAATAATAAGATTTTTCACCTTCTTTGCATGCAAGAACCTTAACATTTGGATCTACTATTTGGGGAGGTATTTGGCATATAGATCTCTTTTGAGGAACTTCTTTTATCTACCTAGACTTCAAAAGAATAAACCTAAAAAGACTACCAAACCAATTTTTCCCTCTTTTTGACCTGCTGTCACCAAATCAACAGCAACTCCCTAATGACACCTATCCCTGGCAATGACGCCAAAAATGATGAGGGTCATTACAGTCATCATCATTTAATTTTAATAAATATCAATCCAAGGTGATGTCCATGGCTGTATGCAAAAGGGAGAAGGAATAACTTGCATGGCAGTCCTTTCTATAAAAGGGAATTGACAACAATTGCATGAAACAAATTGGGTTTGAAATCTGCTGAAAAAGACAACCTAATTTAAGGAAAGCAATAACTTGAACAACTAATCTAATTCTGGAATTAAAAACTGGAACAACTAAAAGAATGTTGAATAAAGGAATTGCATAATAGCAAAGCAACTAAACAAACTAAGAAATATAGTCTCTGCCCTTTGGTTGGAGTGGGCCCTTGCTCCTTCCTCCAGAGAGACTAATCAATTCTAGTAATCAACAAATGGGTAGAATAAATTTCTTTAATAAAAAATCTTCAAGATCCAAATTACATGCTACTGTAAAAAAATAGAGTTCTTTCCTTCAAAATAATTCTAATTAAGAGTCTCTCTAGAGTAGAGAACTTATTCATGCAGCTAACTAAACTTATTTATCTAGTTAACTAAACTTATTCATTTAGTTAACTGATTATACAATTGTTGATTACAAGGCAAAACATGCAGTCTTTTAGAAAGACATGCAATGATACTAAGATTGTATTCTTTGCATGGAATAATTAATCATAATTAGATCCATTAATTTAGGAGTAATTATAGTCAATCTATCCTTCAGAAAATCTTGGAGTGTGTGTTGGTAGATTGAAAGAATCTGCAGCAACTTCATAAATTATTTCTAGAACATCTCCAAAGCTTGTATAACAGTCAACTTCTGTCATAAACTACTCATTTATTTTACTAGATCTCCTCAAATGATTTCTATTTTTTGTTCCCCTAACTTTCAGCTTTCTAGACCATTTTGAATTTCTAAATTTCATTAAGAAATGAGATAGATATCACAGTTTTAGTGAAACTAGTTTTCTTGACTTTTTTCTATTCTGCATCTTCGCGCTCTGTAACAGTCAACTTATATCATTAACCATTTATTCATTTTAATGAATCTCTTCAAAATGCCTTCATATATTTGTTCCTCTCTCTTTAAGCTTTCTGGATCATTTTGAAATTCTGATTTTTGTTAAGAAATGAGTGAGATATTGTAGTTTTACTGAAACTACTTTTTTTGACTTCTACATCTCTGATGCTCTGTGCATCTCTGACGGTCTGTGTATCTCTGACGCTCTATGCATCTCTGGAGCTCTATGTATCTCTGGCACTCTATGTATCTTCAGAGCTCTATGTATCTCTGGTGCTCTATGCATCTCTAGAGCTTTGTGCATCTCCAGAGCTCTGTGCATCTCCAGAGCTCTGTGCATCTCCGGCGCTCTATACATCTCTGGAGTTCTGTGCATCTTTGGCACTTTGTGCATCTCTAGAGCTCTATGCATCTTTGGCACTCTGTGCATCTCTGGAGCTATGTGCATCTCCAGATCTCTACAACTTTGAAACTCTATAACTTGACATAAAATAGACTTTCTCTTCACTTTATTGATAAAATAATTGCTAATCTCGAGGTGAACATGTAATATCAAGATAAACTCATGCATGGCATTGATCATTGCATTTAGACAAGTTTATTTGATATTTAACTAAAAATCTTCAAACCCATACTCAAGTCCACTTCGAAAACTGATTTAATGAAGAGAAAATATATGCTTTTATTTGACTAAAGATGAGACACTTTATGGTCTCATCACCTGGATATTGTAACATTTGACCATTTCCATTTGGAGGTGGCATGATACTAAGTGGGGGTATATGTAAAGGACTTGGCATTACAACTAGAGGTATCATGGCTCCATTAGTTTGTTGTTGAGAAGGATATGTAGGATAACCAGGGAGTGTAGGAAATGCAATATTAGGTATTGGAGCAAGAATCAATTATTGGTTGACTTTGATAGCTTCTTCAAAAGCTCCTATCAAGGTTTTGACACTAGGATGTGCTCTCTTGATAAACATAGAAGTCAAGGGATCTAAGGTTGAGTAGTATATGCTCCTAGTAGCTTCATCTATTACAATATAGGGAGCAACTAGCTTAGAGAGCATCTTTTGGAATCTTGCATTGAAATTAGCAATAGGTTCTCCTTCAAATCTCTTGATTGTGGCAAACAAATGATAATTCATTGAAGGATCTATAGGTATTTTGAATCTATACTTAAATGATTTCTCCAAGGTAGCCCATGAACCGACTGAAATTTGACCAAGACTGATATACCAGTTATATGCCTCTCCCCTAAGGAAAATGGAAATAACTTGCATACCACATCTTGATGTTCAATTCTAGCCCTACAACAGGCTTCCTTGAATGTTATAATGTGATCATCAGCATCCTGATATGGATGATATTTAGGACAAATCTTGTCAGGATTTTTAGGTAAAGGATGATATGTAGTGAAAGTTAGAGGTGATTCTGTAGTAAAGAATCACATTGTGACTGTTGGAGGTTGGACTTGAGATGTAACAGGTGGTCCTATATGTGTTTGTAACTCGATAGGAGTTACAGGAGTACATTTTGGTGAAGCTCTTGATGCACTAGAACCAGGAGAATGATGAATATCTACTGTCCTAGGTCTAAATCCTCAGATAGGCAATTTTTCAAAGAGTCCACTGGATCTAGACCTGGTATTTGGCCTGAGAGCCAAGATTTCTTGAATTTAAGGAAAATTTAGCTTGTTTACTATAAAGATCAGTTAAAACACCCTAGCAAAAGCTGTATTTATGATCAAAGACTGAAAGTGACTGGATATTTATGCAATATTTGCAGAAATGAGGCAAATATGAGGTGATATGAGGCTTTGGAACACAAGCAACTGGATATTAGGTTTCTAAAGCAAATTACCTCAAAGCTTTAGCAAAAAGACTTGAAATATAGCCTATCTTTGAAACAACATGGTGATTAACCACAAAGCTTGAAATATTTATACTCAATTTTGAAAACTTTGCAAAGGACAAGCATGCATGGACTTAAAATAGTAAATCTTTGCATATGACTTGAAATACAGAGCTGCATGAGTATTACCTTTCTGTCTGCATCATTAAATCAGACAAATCTACTGGTGAAAGGTGCCCTCCTTCTAGTGCCAATTTATGTTGATGATAGTTGTTAGTCATAACAACATGCATAAAAATTTGCACAACAAACCTTTATTATCTTGTAAAGTACGATCATCTTAGGATAAGTTAATGACTCCAAGTCTCCGTTGATCAGGTCATGATTGTCTAACCTTACTCAGAGGTTGATGTTACATGTTTTCCATTTCAAGGGGTCTTACATTTGACTTGATGATTAGTATTGTTCTGTTTCCTATAAATTTACTCCATAGAGAGGTTATTTCTACTCTATTTCTAAAGATAGCTGATATATTTGCAAGTTTGATCAATTCTTCTGGTTATTGATCATCATGAACTTGTTCTCTCTTCTACACTATATATTTATTCAAATGCTATGTCTATTAGTGTATATTTGCATGTATTTCATGGATATTTGTATGAATTTGCATGATATTTGTCAATTTGACATGCTTTTACTCTAAATATGCTCTGTATTTCCAATTATCTACGGGATATCAGCATACTTCATGTTATTTGCTTTTAATTCTTTGTTATTTGTAATTATGGTGATGATCTATTATGAAATTCAAAGAAATTTAAAAGAATGCTTCTAATTTTAGTGAATCTTTAGTCATTGGATCACATACATACAAGATACATTCATGAGGAGAAGAAATCAAACCATATGTCACCAGGATGTTCCACAGCTAGATATGGATGATGCTAACTTCAAAGGATAAGGAATGAAAATAACACATGCAGACTGACAAGCACTCCAAGGGACGTAGCTGATCAATGCATGTATCCATATTTCAAACATAGATTACTCAAGATTTATGATGATTTGTAATCAAAATGTCTTCTCTTTTATTCAGTATGCATAACATGTATATTTACAACTTTGAAATGAGTCCTGATATTTTAGCAATCAAATTTCAATTAAGTTTCAAATGTTCAAATTATTGCACCCCTGCACCTTTTATAGAATAAGGTGAGGAGGTAATTACAAAATGACCTATGGTCAGGATTTGTCAATTAAGATCAATGGTTGATAATTACCCTTTGACTCAGTCAACTCTTCCTCCTACCACAGGTTGCCAGCTGGCAACCATCTGGATGACTCATTATCTTATGAGTGCCTTATGCATATGTCTTCTTGGTGATGCATCTTAATTCATTCTTCAGCTTCCTCCTCTTCATTTTCTTCTTCTTCATCATGATCATCATCTTCATTACTTTCAGTATCATTGTCACCCTGATGTACATCCTCCTGCATGTGGACCTTCATCGCTATCCTAATGTGCTCATATGCCTGCACTATTTTACTCACCTCTACCCCATCTTGGATTCTAGCTTTTGCTACGGCATGCTTATGAGACTAGAATTTAGCTTTGAGCACCTCCAGCTTACCTTTTTTGCTGTTTAAAGTCTCATTATAAGTTTCCACCCTAACCTTTAACAAATGATCTTATTCATCACTTCTTTCGTTAGGTGGGTGAGGGGGTCATCTACTACTGGCTAGAAATTATCATGCAAAGCTTTGATAGCAAAGTCTGCATCCTGATTTTCAATCTTTCCCTCTACTTTTCCTTCTAAAGCCTCAAGGATCTCTACTTCATAAGCCATCATACTGTGTAGCTTTATACTTATATCCCTGAGCTTGTCACTACATTTCTTCAAGATATCACATTCGAACTTGATATCTTCATACCATATGTCTATCAGCAGGGAAGTATTATTATTCATCACTTGATTATTCATTAGGATTTGAGGATCAATCCTCTTCATTTCACTTAAAGCAATGAGGTCCTTTTCTAATTGGAATGATTGTTTCCCTGTTTCATTTTGCATTTTGTCTACCTTTCTCTTTAAACTGCTTAAAGAATTCCACCTCTACAAGGAGGTTCTCAAAACATCCTCAGCTCCTGTGAGGGCTAACAACATCCATTTCTCCATGATCATGGCTTCATGCTTCATGAGGTCCAACTTGGTGATCTCCTCCTAGGATATGATAGTCAATGGGACTATCGGATCAACTAGTGTATTATCAGGGTTAATCAACCCCTTTATATATAAATGCAGCTGAGCAATGTGCTCCTTATGCTTTTTATTTTTCTCTTTCTCCTTCTTTACACTTTGGGTCAAAGAATCAATGATGTCCTTCCCTTCCTGACCCACCTGGTCCTCATTAGCAAAACCCAAATCAATAGTTGTGATTTGGAATTCCTCTAGGGTGATCTTGCCCTTCTCCTTTTCTACTATAGGAAGTGCTACTTGTGTAGTCCTTCTACCTGTAGTAGGATCTCTCTTTATGGCTGATGTCAATCTGGCCTTCCTCTTTGGCTTCATTATTGTCTCTGCAAACAAGGTGGAAACATCAAATTCTTGAATCTCAGACCCTTGTTCCATACCTATTTCTTTATCCAGCCATTGAGGCACTTCATCTCCAGATCCCTGATGTCCTTTATCAACATCATGTCCATCCTATTCTCTAGTATCTATTTCTATTCTTGGTGGAGAAAGCGATTTCTTAGTTTCTTCCTCATGGAGTTCTTCATGAGGGGGATCTTGTTGCATTTCTTCTTGGTGAGGCGCTTCTTTCTATGGAGGACGATCCTGTGGCTTGTCCACATTATGGTCTTGCACCTAATCCTATACTCCCTCTTTTTGACTTTCATTTTCTTTATTGCTTTCCTCATCCTGAGGCATATTGACATCTGTGGATGTCTGTGTGTGTTGGCCTTGTGCATCACCCTGATCGAGGGTCACTTCTTGTTTTGCACCTAATGCACCAACATCCTGTGGCTTGGGTTCTTCATGACTTGATGTATATTTAGTTCCTAAGGTGTCCCTCGGATCTCCCTAAGTCTAGGTAGTAGCATCACCTGATATATCCTTATCACGCCTTTCTGTTGGACTTCTACTATTTTTGGCTTAGCAGGTATCTCATGCTGTTGTTGACCCATATTAGGAGTAGTGCTTTCCTTTTCTATTTGCTTCGCCACTTCAATCTTTTTTGTCTCATTAGGTGCACCTGCTTTATCCTTGGGGTTTACATCACCCCTGTATGTTAAATCTATAACTGCAGGGCTGGTCACCTAATCAACCAACTTATCAAGCCCAATCTATTGGGCTGCCCTCTCTGGGCTACTTTCTTTTACTTCTTCCTCTATTTGTTTCAACTCCTCCAATACCACCATCTATGATAATGGGGTCCCATGTGGAGTCATGTGGGTACTAGAGGCGAGAGGCTACATTTTGTACTACCTCATCATCTGATAAGTCTATGGTGTCCTCCAAAGAGAAAGGACCACCTTGACCTACTTTGAAAGCTTCTTTTGTCTATTCCTCTACCTTCTTACTCTTAAAGTTTATTATAGTGGGAAGCAGAACATCATGATGCAGTTCCTTCTTGAATGCTTCACCACCGGCTCCTCTCAATACAATGGGGTCAGCCCTGATATCACCCCGCATGGATGTTCTTTGCTTCCTGGATAGTGACGTTAGTGGCGTCACCCGCCTCTTCCTACTGACCATCATTGGGTCATCACCTACAGTTTCCTTGTTTACCTGTGATGAGTGCCAAGTTGTACCCATGAAATACATCTTTTTTACCTCTCTTTTTCTCCTTCCTGAGTCCATCTTTCCTAATGTCTACACCCAAATAAGCTAGCAAGATCATTCCAGTTAATGATTAATTGAGATAGATTACTTAAGATCATAATTTCTGATTAAGAGACTAATGTGCATGGAATTGATGAAAAAAATGTAGAAACTTCTCTCTTTTTGAATCAATAGGTGTAGATGCTAGGAATAACAATTTTGTGCATCTCCAGAGATAGTCTTCAATGATCTCTGGAGACAATACTAGAAGTTTTGAAGGAAAGAGAAAACCTCTCCGGAGCTACAGACATCTCCAGAGCTATAGACATATCTCTGGAGCTGCAGACAAGGATAGATATCTCTGGCATGTCCTGAGAGTAGGGCATATTTCCAGCATAAGTTGCTGACCAGGCACTCTCAGTAGTGATCATAATACCCCTCATTTCACTCAAATCATCACCTGAGTGGTGAAGGGTCATCTTTAGTTAAACTATTGGAGTTTTTATCTTTTTAAAGTTTTTGCATGAGTTACAAATAGAACTGATCCAATATCCCTATTTTCAGGGCCTCGCTGCCCAAATGTATTAAGACTCAAACTTAGAATTCTGAGTGGACTTCTGTTCCACTCAATCTACTTTTATTGCATGATTATTTTCCATAGTTAGACAACTAGTGTAATAAAGAGATGGATGCCATCTCATAGAAGAATTGGTAGATAAGATAAGTGATATGTCATCACTCATTTTCATATATACTAATAGAAATAGCAGAAGAAATATACAATGATTGATTTATTCTGATTCTGAATAATCTTAGTTGGGTGATATCAATAGCTTTCATGAATGCAAAGCGAATGGAATTAGGTTGAATTTAGTTGTGATCTTCTTTTGTGTTGATTCCCTACTATAGCCTTTAGCCCCAAGGGTGCGGAGCAAGGGCCCACTCTCACCACCAAGGCAAAAGGCTAGTACCACTATTTTATTACTTAGATTTTGATATGAAAAGTATTTACTGAGTTTGATAGATAGATGCATGTTACTATTTAAGAGTATTTACTAATTTTTATAGATAGATGCATGTTACTGTTTTTAAGATTGCCATGAGTAAACTTCCTATTTAATTCTATTTTCAGCATTCCTTAAATTCATTTAGCAAGTAGACAGATTAATCTCTTCAAATTAGTAGAAGATTTTAGGATTAGCTAGATAAACTGGTAACTGTAGAATCCCTAATTGCAGATAGCCAAGGACACAACCCCTAGATTTTGACATTTGAAAATAGATTAAATGATGAGGTACAACAACACCTTATCATTTTTGGTGCCGCTATCGAGGATATCTTGTGTTAATTAGGGAAACTTAGTTAAAATAGTTTTTAGGATAGATCTATATGGTTAGAGCTAGAGATTTAAAAGGAAAATATATAAAGCAGACACCCCAACAACAAGCCATAGGGAAAAGCAGTGGGGTGGCACAAGATCTTGTTGAAGAGAGAAACCTAGAACCTACTTTGGAAGCTGCACCTCAAAACAATAATCCCTTAGATCCTCCAAATCTTCCACTTACTGATTATATCCAGGAATTACAACAAAAGTTTTAGGCAGATCCTTTCATAGAAACTAATTTCCTAGAACCGCAGGGAGAAGAACCAGTACTAAACATGGATAGTGATAATCATGAAGAAGAAGAAAATCAGGCTCCAAGAACCTTCTCATATCCTATTGTTTTGGCTACTGGAGACAATGCTCCTATGAAGAATATCTCACCAACACACTTGCCAAATTTTTGAGGACTTTCTTCTAAGGATCCAGATCAATTTTTGTTTGAATTAAAAGTAGTTTGCTAAACTTATGATTATGGATCAAATAAACAAAAACTCAAACTATTCCCTTCAACTCTGAAAGATTCTGCGATGAGATGGTTTATGGGTTTACCCCAGAATTCTATCCATTCTTGGGATCAGATGGAAACAGAGTTTTTGAAAAAATACCAAGATTACTATAGATCCAGTAATAAAAATGAAGAATTGTTTAAAATTAGGTAGGGGGAGGAAGAGACCTTAGAGGACTATGTGGATAGGTTTAATTTTGCCTTGAGAAGGTATGGCAACCTAGTAGATCACTCCTTGGCCAGAACCCTGTTTGTAAAAGGATTAGATAAAGAATCAAAATAGGCATTGGATCTAATGAGAAAAGGCAATATCAACAAAATGGATATACCTGCTATAGAAGAACTCTACAGGAACTATTCTAGAACCCAAAATGGAGTGAGGTCATCCAAAAATTTTAAAGGGAAAAATGAAATAGGACAGTTAATGGAAGAGATTGCAAATCTAAAAACAGACATTTTGGTCCAATTAAATACCATATTGGATGGGATTCAAGCAAAAACTAGAATAGATGATTAAAATAGAACAACTGAACCACTCTCCATCTATTGTCCTAGGTGTAGAAATAAGCATCTATTGAGAGAATGCCCTTTAGACAAATCAGAGATTTGTTAGATCTATGATAGGGAACATCCTACCAATCAATGTAGTTAACTTCCAACCTTGAAAAGATTGAGTAAGAAGAATGTTCTAATAGAAGAGGAATTGAACTATGTGGGACAAAAACAAACTGGAAACTTCCCTTATAATCAGTATCCACAATAGTGGCCACCACAGTTTGGATCACAAAACATGCAACCTTAATGGGGTTCTCAACAGGGATATAATCAACAATACCAAGGACAACCTAGACATTTCCAACCTCAACAACAAGCTTTACTAACTGGACCCTCCAACACACAAGGTCAATCACAAAATGAACCAGTTAGCCAACCAACTTTACTAGCTCAGCCTATACCAAACCCACGGAATAAATAGGGAGCAATTGTTTACATGACAGAGCAAGAAAATCTAGTTGGAATTAATGCTATATATTCAAATAATCTCCAGCTACGTTTTGGGAAAGCATTCCCAAGACCATCTCCTCCAACTATAGTTGAAGTAACCAATGATGAAGAACCTAAAAATTTGTCCACTCAACCCCTAGAGGAGATTACTAACGAAAAAGTGCTAGAAGAATCATCCTTGGACAACTCTAGAGTTTCCCCTAAAAGATTGACTCCGAAGAACATTCCTAAACACAATTTTGACAAGAGCTCTGGAGATGGAAAAACTAGCACCATATCTAGAATAGCTTAAATAGTATGTTCCCCAGAAAAATATCTTACAAAAACAAGTCCAAACCAACCTGGAATTAGAACTTTTACAAGAAATCAAGCAACTAAACATTGAAATTCCTCTTCTCCAAGCAATCAGAGATGTACTAGAACTAAATCAGTTCATTAAACAGTATTGTATCAAAACGCAGGGCAGGAAGAAAAACTTTCCCTCCACAATACAGGTAGAAGGAAAAGTAGTAGATCTATTGATGGGAGAAATTCTCCTCCCAAAATATGGAGACCTTGGAAATCCTGTCATAACTGTTTTCATCTCAGGGGTAGAAATTTCAAATGTTCTAGTTGATCTAGGAACAATAATTAATGTGATGACAGTTCACACAATGAACAAATTAGCCCTATTAGGTATCCAATCCACAACTACAATTCTTCAACTTGTTGACCAATCAGTAGCTGTTCCAAAAGGAGTGATCGCTGATGTACCAGTTGTGATAGATTCATGGGAATTTTTGGTGGACTTCCTGATATTAGAACCTAGAAACTAGAGAAATGCTTATCCACTGATTTTAGGAAGACCATGGCTGGCTACAGCAACAGTATCTATTGATTGTCGACCTGGGGATATGGTCATTTCTAATGGGATAGATTTAAAGAAAATATCTTTGTATCCTCCAGCTAAACCATCAATACATTATACAGGAAGAGTATGGGTGGATGAACCAGAGAACAATGACAACAGTGCCTCAGTAGCTATGGTAACCATCAAGGAACATCTAGGAGAGTTAGAAGAAGAAATATACTATGATACAATAGAAGACATCACTCACATCCTAATCAATAAGGATGTGATGGAACTTGCCCAAGATTCTAGGAGAGAAATTCTTACTTCTTCTCATTGTACCCTTGCCAACATCATTCCTTGTGGGGAAACCTTTTACAGAGACTTAGCCACTTTCCATATGTTACTTCCACATTCTTGTCCTCTCAATGCCATGACTCCAATGTATGGATTAACTACATCTATGGATCAAATCACAAAACAAGTCATGATTTTACCAGGGAAAACACTTAATATCAATACTTAGTTAACAACAAATTAGGAAGAAAAACTTATCCAACTTTTGATTTCCCATTTAGCATCTTTTTCTTGGGAATACCAAGATATGAAAGGCATACCTCTTGAGATCTGTACCCATCATATATACACTGAGGATATTAAACATGTCAGACAGCCCCAGAGAAGATTGAATCCTTCTTTAAAGGACATTGTCAAAACTGAAATAGAAAAATTACTTCAAGTAGGATTTATATATCCAATCTTAGACAGTCAATGGGTCTCACCCCTTGTCATAGTGCCTAAGAAAAATAGGAAATAGAGGGTGTGTATTGATTATAGAGAACTAAACAAGGCCACAAAAAATGGACTCCTTTCCCTTACCATTCATTGACCAAGTACTAGACAATGTTGCTGGGAGAAAGTATTTTTCTTTTCTAGATGGATTCAATGGGTATAATCAAATTCAAGTAGCACTTGAAGACCAAGATAAAACCATCTTCACATGCTCTTGGGGAACTTTTGCTTATAAAGTTCTTCCCTTTGGACTATGCAATGCCCCAGCTACATTTCAAAGACTTGTTTTAGCTATTTTTGCTAAACTAGCTAATGAATGCATGGAGGTCTATATGGATGACTTTACTATGTATGGGGATAATTTTGAAGAAGCTCTCACAAACCTTGAGAAAGTATTGAAATGCTATGAGAAAAACCAATTGTCCCTTAGCCATGAAAAGTGCTTTATGATGGTGGAGGAAGGAATTGTTTTGGGACACCACATTTCAGAAAAGGGGATCAAAGTGGATCAAAACAAGATAGAAGTGATCACACAATTGCCTTCACCCAAAAATCAGACAGATGTTAGAAGTTTTCTGGGTCATACAGGCTACTATAGGAGATTCATAGAAAATTTCAGCAGAATAGTTGCCCCCCTGTTTACCCTGCTTAATAAAGACACAAAATTTCTATGGATAGAAGAATGTCAATCAGCATTTGAAACCTTGAAAGAAAAGCTTACTATCACACCAATTCTAAGAGGACCTAATTGGACTTTACCATTTCACATATAGACTAATGCTTCAAATGAGTCTATTGGGGCAGTTTTAGGACAAAAGGAGGAAGGAGAAAGTATGCACACCACTTATTACATCAGCAAAAACCTTACCTCTGCAGAAAGAAATTACACCACAACTAAAAAAGAATTATTGGTAGTCATCTATGCTATAAACAAATTCAGGCATTATATCACTGGATATAAGATATTTGTACACACTGATCATGCATCCATCAAGTACCTAATGAATAAACTAGTAGTGGGTGCAAGGATCATCAGGTGGTTATTGCTATTGCAGGAATTTGATATTACCATAGTTGATAATCTAGGAAAGTTTAATTTGGTTACTGATTTTTTGTCAAGATTGCATACAGGAGGAGAAAACCAACCAGTGGAGGACAAGTTCCCAGATGAACATCTTTTGTCTATCTCCTCTATTGCACCTTGGTTTGCTGACATAGCTAATCTTTTAGCTACAGGCTTGTATCCATCCCATTTTACCTCAAAACAAAAAAAATGTTTAGTTAAAGAAAGTTTATCTTACAAATGGTTGAATGGTCTACTATTTAAATGTGGTCCTGATTTCATTCTATGGAATTGTCTAAAAGATGATGAAATTTTTGATGTGTTGAGAGCATGTCATGATGAACCATCTGGTGGCCATTACTCCTTCCACAGGACAGTCCACAAGATCCTCAGAGCTGGTTACTACTGGCCCTCTCTTCATAAAGATACAAAGAAGTATGTGCAGCACTGTGACTAGTGCCAAAGGGACAACCAACCTTTACCTAGGAGATGCTACTACATCCTCAAGTCATGATGGAACCATTTGAGTAGTGGGGTTTAGACTTTGTGGGACCAATTTCCCCACCATCATCAAGCAAGGAGTACATTCTAGTATGCACAGACTATGTTACAAAATGCGCTGAGGTTTAAGCATTACAATTTGCAAGAGAAGAAAAAGTTGTTGATTTCCTTTATAATAAGATTTTCTTAAGGTTTGGATCCCCAAGATCAATAGTTTCAGACAGAGGACCTCAGTTTACTTCACAGGTAATCAAAGCATTCACAGATTTATATCAAGTCAAACACAGAAAATCTTCACCTTACCATCCTCAAGCGAATGGGCAAGTAGAAGTAACTAATAGGGAACTTGAAAATATTCTGACAAGGATAGTAGCAATGAACATAAAAGATTGGGCTAGTAGATTACCTGAAGCAGTTTGGGCTTACAATACCACTTGGAAGTCCACAACAAAGTTCTCACCATATGAATTAGTTTATGGGAAAAAACCTATTTTATCTATAGAATTTGAACTCTAGACACTTAAAACTATATTGGATATTGGTCTACCATTGTCTATAGCTCAACAGAACAGAATTCTTCAGCTCAATGAGTTGGATGAAATTTAGATAGAGGCCATTCAGTAAATAGAACTAGTTCAGTATCAGAGGAAGCAATGGCATGACCAACACATCAAAAGGAGGACATTGGGTTCTTCTTTATGATTCTAAAATCAAAGAGTTCAAAGGAAAATTACAAACTCACTGGATGGGTCCTTATCAAATAAAGGAAGTTTTTGAAAATGGAACAGTATTATTGGAACCTATTGATGGAAGCATAGACACATTCTTAGTAAATGGTCACCGAATCAGACTCTATAAAAGACCATCTACTAAAGAAGAGTTTCTTAGTGATTTGTGTTTTGATACAGGGGATACCTCCTCTGTCACAATGTTGGATTGAAAAATAAAAAAAGGTTGAAAACCAGCAAATGGCGGCATTCTAAAAAAGGGGGGGGGAAGGTTGAAAACCAGCAAATGGTGGCCTTCTAAAAAAAATAGAGAAAGATGGAAAACTAGTAAATGGTTGTCTTTCTCAACCAAGGGAGTTAAAAACTAGCAAATGGTGGTTCCCTTCTTCAGGATAGTTGAAAACAACCAAGCTATCGAGGTGATTAGGTGCTAGGAGTTAGTCAAATACACCTTTGGCACTTCCCAAACTAGGAGCACCTTTGGTGCTTCCCAAACTAGGAGCACCTCCAACGCTCTGTCAATAAAGAAGTCAATTTCAATAATAAGGGAGGGGACCCACCTCTCCAGGCAATAAAGTAGACACATCACATGATGAGGTCATCATGACTCATCCTCTACTTTATCATAGGAATAAAATAAAATCAGCACGTATTTCATTTACAAGGGTATTCACAAAGATGGCACTAACATCACCCAAAGAACATGGATTCTTGAACCACTCAATGCAATGATTACAAGTCGCATACCAATGGAGTAGTGGGCGTCATCTCAAGCCACCAAAAGCTGCTCATGTGCCGCGACGCATACAGTCTCATAAAATGATGCAACATCTCTACCATGTACATCACCCTCATCATTAAAAATGATCCAGGTAATTCCATCTTTAATTAACCATTAATAACAACTGTCTTGTCTTTCTATTTTTGGGTGCCGCCACTATGACACGTCCTCCTACCATCATTTCCTTTTCCAAATTCATGCATGCCGTCATCTGTACTGTACTACCACCTTGCCTCCAGAGTGTCCTGTCACTCTGTCACATTTATGACTACCTAGGTACTCTAACTAATCTGCAAATCTTCCTTAAGCCTAAACTGAGAAACAACACAATCCTCATTCAAAGCTCTGAAGTACCCTGAAGAACGAAGAAAATTGAACAGTCCTCTAGAGCCTACAGAGTTAAAAGGAAAGGATAAACTATAGATTGAGGAGAGTGAGGAATTAAGCACAAAAGGTGGAACCAATTTGGCAATGGGGGTAAAGAAGAAGTCTGAACTAGAGAGTACTGTGGGTCTTCTGCAAGATGAAGCTGCAACAAACATTCTAAGACCTGCAGGATGGCTCAACTTTCTAGAAAAAATTAAAGGGTTTCAGGAAGATGTCGTGGATGAATTTCTCACAAATCTAAGGGACAATCAGACAGTTGTCAGAGGAGTTCGAATCAATCTCTCCTCAGCCACTATCAGTCACATTTCTAGACTTCTTGAACAAGGTGAGAGCTTTTATCACTTGAAAACCTTATAAACTAATTTAATTAAGAATTTCTCTATTCGAGGTGAACCTGCAATTCAACTGCATTCAAATAAAAATGAAGTAAAAGGAATTCTTAGGTCCACCCTTCCAAACCCTTGGCAATCTGTTGCCACCTGGTTGATGAAATATTTTACTTGTGATGGTCAATTCTCTCTAGTTTTAGGACCAATCATGAAAATGTTGATTTTTCTAAGGCATGGGAATGCACACCTTGAGTTTAGCATAAACATTCCCAATTTCCTGTATTCTGCCATCAAGGCAACTGCAGAAAAATATCAGCAAAACAAGGGTCCCATGAAACATCATGGCCTCATTTTTCTAGTAGTCAAACACCACTTCCTATCTCAGGCCAATGGAGAGGAATTATGGAAAAACTTTCTTGAATAGAATTCCCAGGACAAAGGACTAGAGATGGCACAACTAGGAGGTGAGAGTTCTCCTACTCACCAAGAAGAAGGAACTGGGCCTTCAGCCTCATCCATAGCTGTTCAAAGAGGAAAGAAGTCCTCACAGGAGGCAACTTCATTTGCAGCCCCTTTCCTGATAAAAAAAGGAAAGACAAAGAAATTACAGAGTCTGCTCCTAAACAAACCCTATATATGACTCAATTAGTTTAGAGAAAGATGACTCTAACTGAGGAATCTTTCCCTAAGAAATTGACAGAGGAGAGGTCGGGACAAAGAACAGAGAGATTTTGGGCTAAAGAACCATCTCATGATTCAGATGAGATCCCTCTAGTCAGGAAGAGGAAACAAAGAGAAGTTTCCCTAGTACCATCTGTTCATCTGGGGACAAGTCCAATTTTAGAACCATCATGTGCTCTGGAGACAGAACACAGACAAACTCTTACTATTTCCTCAAATTCTGAGGATGAGAGACCTGCTCCGGAGGCACCTGCCCCACCTCTGCTATGGAGAAGCAAAAGGAAGAGATAGTTCTCATAGCCAAGAAAGATATTTCTCTCCTAGCTAAGGTACTCCTGGGTTTTAGAACATATGAGGATAAGGCTGGGACTTCATTGGTGCCAGCAGAAGTAGAGGAACCCCAAGAGGACCCTCAAGACAGGCAATCGGTAGAAAAAGATGAAACAAAGCAAATGGGTACAGTTGGCAGTATAGGGTAGATGGCCATGGAAAACCCTGATGATCAGTGGTGCAGGTGCACCTAACCCACAGTGGCCTCCATGAGGTATTAATTGTTTAAAGTTCATTTTACTATTTTCAATAAGGTCCTAAGTTGACCATTCATTGTAATAAGGTATGTTTGACCAATGCATGTTGATTTAGTTTGTATCTAGGTTCAATTGTAAGTCCCAAGGACATTTGCTAATCTATAGGTTGTTAGACAGTTAGGAAGTTGTTAGATCGGTTGGAGGTTGTTAGATCTCCTAGCTACTTGGAGAACAATTCTATACTATTGAGGGTAGTATATAAATACCCGAGGACAACTCGTATTGGGGATAGTTCAGTTGTAGTTGAGTTCAGTTGTGAAATTGTAAACAGAGCATCTGTATATATTTCTAGAAGGCATAAATAAATTCCTATTTGTGCTTATACATCTCCCTGTCATCTAATTTCTCTGTATAAACCGATTTGCTACCCTGAGGCCAAGATGGATTTCCTAATCCATTCCACTAGTTGATTTCTGTGAAATCGGTGGAATGGCTGTGTACATATCGATTTGTGTTTTTGGCTTTGTTTTTCTGTTTGTTTGTGTTCATGCTTACAAGATTGGGAACAAAATGCTTTGACAGATCCTAGCGCTATCATGTGCTAGGTTGGAAGAGGTTGAAATCTGTGTGGTTGATTGAGAATCGTATCTGAGAAGTTTAGGGTTTTGTAGAAATTCAAACAGCAAAAATTTGAGTAGTTTTCCTGAAGATACATTTTGTGTATATATTGCAATTGTATGTCAGATATACATTCTGTGTGTATATTGCTATTGTCTGTTGAGGCTTGTATGTCGTAGAACATATCAGATTCATTGAGGTGTTGTATGTCAAGATTGTAAACATACATTGCGAATATACATTTTGTGCATATATCGTTAATGTATGTCAGATGCATTTCCTATGTATCCCACAGTTGTATGGTTGTGAGTATCCCGCAGATGCATATTGCGGATTGTATGTGATGAATGTACATCGGTTGGTACAAAGAAGTCAACATTGGTCAACTTTCCTTGAAGGCATATTCTGAAGGCATTTTGGCTAGTGCATGCTTCAAGTTATGTGATTTTGAATGTATATTGAAATATACATTCCACAGATACATCAGGTTAAGATGCAGAAAGCTACTGGCAGCAAAGGTAAAGGAAACAGGCAGTAGGAGGTTGTCATTTGTATGTCTCGATTGCATATAACACTTGTATGTTGAAACATACATTTTCTGTGATACAAATATTGACCGGTAGGAGTAGTAGGAGGAACCGACATGGCAAGTAAAAGGGTGTATGTATAGATTTGGAATGCATCGGGGTGACAAAGAACCATCGGAATGCAATATATGTTGGTAGGTGGTGACTGATCAAGAAAGTACTGTACACTAGCCATGTATCCTCACCGGGGTTCGGGGCCAGGCTGGGCCCCGAGCAGGGGTTTGGGGACGGTAGCCCCTGAGAAGCAAATTTTTTTTAGAGCTGACATAAAAAAAATCCTATTTTTTGTGACCGACATAAGAAAACCCTATTTTTTGTAACTGACAAAAAGGCTTGATAAAAAGTGGCTAAGGGTTAGGGTTTTGATATTGTATTATAGCATTTGCAATGGTATTGAGTTGCAGGGATTGCTGGTTGTAATCAGTTTGATTTATTGGATAATACTATTGGACTCTCTATTTGGTGGATGCTCAAGTTTGGGTGAACCACGTTAAAACTTGTCTCTCACTGTTATTAATTTTGTGTATTTCCATTTCTCTATTTAATCTTTATTTGCATTTAATTGATATCTTCTGCCAGCTAACCCTAACAATATATTGGAGGATCCAATATCTTATGTGTTGCTAATAGAAGTGTCGGAGACACATCGATGTGAGATAGGACTTCGGTGTGAAAGGGCTTTGGTTGGCCGATAGTGTATGGTCTTGCTGAGGGGCAAGTAAAGTGAAACAGACAAAGGGTAATGCAAGCTAGGTGTTTTGGCTCTGCATCAATCAGTAAACAACAAAAGCAGAAGCAGAAGAAGAAACCTTCTCTCATCCCTCTGATCAAGAGGATGTTGAAATTTCAAAAGAACGACAATTGTTAGAAGAAATTGAAAACCTAAAGAGACTACTCTGGGGGAAGAATCTGATTATTACTAACCTCAAGAAGGTTAGAATAGAGGTAGAAATGGAACAAAAACAAGTCATTGAAAATCTACAAACATAACTCCAAAGCAAAAACAAGATCATCCAGAAGAAAGAAGCAGAATTAGAGGCCCAGAAAATAGAGAAAGAAGCATAATTGGAGGCCCAAAAAATTGAGGCAGTCAAACTATTGGAAGAAAAAGAGAAAGAAGTAGCACAGAGTGTTTCTGAGCTCACCATGGCTAGGGACAATAACCTCACAATAATGGTAGCATTGACTGAGAAAATAGATAGCTAGGATAGACAGTTAACTTGGGCCAACAACAAACTAGATGACCAGGAGGAATATATTCAAGAGTTAGCAAGACCAAGGGCAATCAATGAACAGGAAATCCAAATAGATGCATATGTGGGTCCAATCCCCATTGACATCTAAATCCCTATTCTATTGGGAGAAGAAGTGTAGAGAATATGAGGCTTCCAAGCCTATGTTGCAATTACAAAGGGCAGTCACTGCCAAAAGAAAAAGAATAGCAACTCTGGAAGGCAAAATCATTGAAATGACCTCCCTTTCTTCAGAAATTCTATTCTGTAGGCCTCCAAGTGCCAGCTATTCTATGTTCTTACAAGAAAGAGTACTGTAGAGGAAATTCTCTTTAGTCCTGTCTGACCCGGTTGAGGATATAGAGATAGCAGAAGGATTCATGACAGCATATACAAGGAGTAATGATGAGGACAAGCATTTCCTATGTGAGTTATACCTGCATGGTTTCTGTGTTAATGATATAACTTTCATTCTTAATCATTTTGTGGGGGAATGCCAGCTTAAAGCATTTATGTCCCTAATGAGAAATCATCAGATCTGGAATGAATGGATGGAAAATCATCTCAAGAAAGATTTAGAAACAAATCTCTTCATCAGGAAGGAATATCCCAATCCCAATGCTTTTAAAATCTAATTCAGGTCCCTTATCTATCACCCTAAGAGAAAGAACAAAAATTTGCCATTATACCTAAAAAGTTTGCAAGAGTGCTCCATCGATTTTGGTCTTTTCATGATCAGTTTAGCAAATCCAGTACTTGCCATAGCAAAGAAAAGATGGAATATTTTAACCTCGGAGCAGAAAATGAGAGAGGTGGTCACCCCTACAAACTTAAGATTATTTATGAGAAAAGCAAAGTTGATATCCAAACTGATGGATAACCATAAGCAGGAATGGATAGGTGGACGGTTTAGGCCCCTTCTCATAATTGAGCCACTTCCTGTCTGGGTTGAGCAGATAGAAGATGAGAAATTGTAGGACTGGTTGAAACAAGTTGATCAATACAGAGGCAATGGTAATACCAACCACACAACTTGGACCACCTATGCATAGGATTATAGCTTGACTAACAAGCTACTTCACCAAAATAAATCCAAATTGTGAGAAGCAGGAGGACTTGCCAAACCTTAGGTATGGGGGGACGATGAGTGCCAAGTTGCACCCATGAAATACATCTTTTTTACCTCTCTTTTTCTCCTTCTTGATTCCATCTTTCCTAATGTTTGCACCCAAATAAGCTAGCAAGATCATTCTAGTTAATGATTAATTGAGATAGATTACTTAAGATCATAATTTTTGATTGAGAGACTAATGTGCATGGAATTGATGAAAAAAATGCAGAACTTCTATCTTTTTGAATCAATAGGTGTAGATGCCAGGAACAACAATTTTGTGCATCTCCAGAGATAGTCTTCAATGATCTCTAGAGACAATACCAGAAGTTTTGAAGGAAAGAGAAAACCTCTCTGGAGCTACAGACATCTCTGGAGCTACAGACATATCTCCAGAGCTGTAGACAGGGATAGATATCTCCGACACCTCCTGAGAGCAGGGCATATTTCCAGCATAAGCTACCAACCAAGCACTCTTAGGAGTGATCATAATACCCCTCATTTCACTCAAATCATCACCTGAGTGGTGAAGGGTCATCTTTAGTTAAAATGTTGGAGTTTTTATCTTTTTAAAGTTTTTTGCATGAGTTACGAATAGAACTGATTCAATATCCCTATTTTCAGGGCCTCGCTGCCCAAATGTATTAAGACTCAAACTTAGAATTCTAAGTGGACTTTTGTTCCACTTAGTCTACTTTTAATGCATGATTATTTTCCATAGTTAGACAGCTAGTGTAATAAAGAGATGGATGTCATCTCATAGAAGAATTGGTAGATAAGATTAGTGATATGTCATCACTCATTTTCATATATACTGATAGAAACAGCAGAAGAAATATACAATGATTGATTTATTCTGATTCTAAATAATCTTAGTTGGGTGATATCAATATCTTTCATGAATGTAAAGTGAATGGAATTAGGTTGAATTTAGTTGTGATCTTCTTTTGTGCTAATTCCCTACTATAGCCTTCAGCCCCAAGGGTGTGGAGCAAGGGCCCACTCTCACCACCAACGTAGAAGGCTAGTACCACTGTTTTATTACTTCAGATTTTGATATGAAAAGTATTTACTAATTTTAATAGATAGATACATGTTACTGTTTAAGAGTATTTACTGATTTTGATAGATAGATGCGTGTTACTATTTAAGAGTATTTACTAATTTTGATAGATAGATGCATGTTACTATTTTTAAGATTGCCTTGAGTAAACTTCCTGTTTAATTCTATTTTCAGCATTCCTTAAATTCATTTAGCAAGTAGATAGATTAATCTCTTCAAATTAGTAGAAGATTTTAGGATTAGCTAGAGAAACTGGTAACTGTAGAATCCCTAATTGCAGACAGTCGAGGACACAGCCCCTAGATTTTGACATCTGAAAATAGATTAAATGATGAGGTACAAAAACACCTTGTCAACTAGCACTTCCTCAAAAGAGATGTCTTCTTCCACTTAATGTTGTGAGGCTTGACCCTCCTCCTGCACTTCTATAGTTTCCATAGTTGGCCTCAAGATCCTCTTAGTTTTTGGTTTATCAATTAGAGGTTGTGTAGATGATGCAGATGCTTGACCTGATGTTGATGCACCTACAGCTGGTGTGGTAACCCTTTCATATATCACCCCCTTAGGTTCATCTTCAATTTTCTTACCTCTAGGGGGACCTTTCCTCTGTTTCTATGTGGGCAACCTTTCTCCATTGGATTTTCTCTTCTCATTGAGGAAGTCATCATACTCCTCATCCAATAGTTCTTGCCTTTTCTTTTTGGCATCAACTGTAAGGGCCACACCCCTTTTCTTTAATCTATTTTTCTCTTTATCCACCCAAGCTTGGGTCAACTGTATCACCCCACCTGTAAACTGATCCAGGGATACATCCTCCGGCTATGTTAGATCAAGGGCTGATATGGTGTCATTGTACACCTTCTTGTCTTCATATTCATTGGACATAGTTTTTCCATCATCCTTCCTCAGTTGTACTGGCACTGGGATGCAATCAAATGTCTTTATTTGGCTCAAGGTGAGTCTTTGGTACTTCCTTCTCCTCACCTCAGCTTCATCCTCACAATTAGTCCAGAAATCTTCTAGATGCTTCTAATGAATAGGTTTTTGCACTATTTTCTGCATCCTGCCATAGGGGTCATAAGATCTGGCCAAGGGAAATGGCTGCAGATACATCAGTTTAAGACCTCCCATGACATGCTTTATGCTCTCTAAGTCTGAGCACATATACTAGCCCATAGACACTGGAAATAATACCAGAGGTATCTTCTTTTGTTCCTTGTATGCTGCAACTATGGTAGACACTTGTCTGAGAAACTCCATCAAGACAACCCCATCAGTAGGGTATCTTGGTAGCATAAGGGGTTGTCCTTCAAATCCTTCTATTCTTATATATGAAAAGGTGGCAAACTGAATAAACCAGGCCCCATGTCTGTAAACAACTTCTTGAGATTCCATGCTCAGTCTCTTGGTTCTGTCTTCCTCCATGGTTCTAACTAGATGCATAGAGAATGTATCATTTACTAATTTGTAGTCTAGGAGGTAATTCTTTCTCTGTAGCTAAGGATAGTGATCCCATATGTGGGCATCATCTACATCACCGCCAGCCTTACCCACTGTAGTCAAGGCATCAAAGGTTCCCTTGTAAGTGCATGAGTACACCACATATGAGGTCATATGAAACATGCATGTCTAGCCTCCCAGGTTCCTTGTCCCTTCATCTAGTGCATCACTAATGACCTTGGCCCATAATGGTTTTTTTCTGTGTATAGGACCATTTGGATGATTCCAAACATCTAATTCTCAAAATTTCTTGCATGAAGCTTACATGTCATCCTGCTTAGCAAGGTAATCATGTACTGGTACTCATCATCAAAACCAAATTTGTATAAGTGTATAGACAATTTAGCTGAGGCAGTATAGGTGCTACTCTTGGACCTCCACTGATACATCCTCTTCCTTGCACTCTTCTTATTGTTGTTGTATTCTATGTCCAACTTACATAGATCCACACTGACCACCTTCTTTCCAACTGGTAGATTGAAAGTAGAGGTGATGCCCTTAATTGAAAAGTTGGCATATGCTCTTCCATGCTTCTCCACCTGCCTGGTCTCAGGGTTATAGTTCCTAGTACATTCCTCTACCAGCTCTGGGATGTCCATGGCATATGGAAAACTGGTTGCATGCCACATTCCTGAAACATATATTGCATCTAGAAGGGTATTGTCCTTATCATGATCTATTCTTGTTGACCATACTATCAAGTCCATATCTCCTTGGTGAGTGTCACCAATGATGCCATACTTAGACTGTACCCGTTTGGGCTAAACAAACATAGGGTTAAGAAAATCTGAATTGGACCTATTCCTTCTAAGATTTGCCATGGACTCCTGCAATAAACATGATTTTTCTTACCTTACAATATCCATATGCGTTTATACAACACTATGTATCTATACAACATCATGCATACTATATCCATCATCTTATACTTCATCATGATGTCAAACCCCAAGAAAGAATAAACTCTACCTAAACATGCAGAAAATGACAACAGGAGGGTTTTCTATTACTTACCTGACAGTGCTTTCCTCTTGGGTTAGATGGGTAATTACGGAAAGGGGCTGCAAATGCTGAAGATCACATGTTCCATTATGCTGAAAGATCTAGTCCGTTAATAGGTAGCTGTATGAGGGTTTGACCTCTCTGCTCTATAATTTCTCATTTTTCGCAAGGTAAATAAAAATAACCCTGGAAAACTACCTTTAAAAGTATTCGTAGGGAAAATTAGGATAAAAATGAGTTGGGATGGATTAAATCTGTTGATCTTTTGTAGAGAATCCATAGATTATGCCAAGTCTTTGATTTGTATTTGCAATCAGCAGGAATCTATCTGCCGCATTTAAGTGAATTTAATATTAGGAATTAGGGAAAGGGGGTGATCTTTGAAAGATCAAGTGATATTCAAAATATGACCCCCTCTACATAAAATGACCCCTTGCCCTTGAGCAGCAAAACTAATGCAAAAGAATCAAGTGATGTGGTCAACGTTGACCACGTGTATATCATGTCATGAATTTAAGATCAGGGGATGTTCAAAATATGACCCTGCAAATAAAATGACCCCCTTTGGGAAAAGATCAGGATGATGTCAGCATGTTGATGACTTTGTTTAAGCGTTGTGTTTTAATGACGTCACCGTCATGTTATTGAATGTGGTGGGCATCGGATATATACCTCTGCGAGGTAGAATGGAATGATGACATCATCATTAGGGTGACATCCTTCGTTCATTGGATTTAGATGACGTCATTGTCATATTGGCATAGGGTGATATTTTTGCAACAAGGGTGATATTCGTAAGATGACAGATATTAAAAATATGACCTCTTGCAAGAAATCTTAAGTCGTTTGATGGGTAGATATTAGTTACTATGTAAAATTAACGTCTGCACTTCGCAGACCAAGTGATTATTAGGTGATAATAGAGTATCGAGGTGATCTTATCTAGTATGACTGATGTTTTAAATATGAGCCACCTATTTGGATATCAAGTTTGACCAAACTTTGACTTAACATAACTTTCTTCCCTTAGATAATTTTGGGGTGATCCAAAAAGAAAACCTGCTTGGACTTCAGCGTACTTTCCAACCATGAGGTTAATAATGTGAAACACTGACTTTGGCAACCAACCTCATCATGGTGGCAAATCCACCCTCTTCATGAGCTACATGCATGACTTAATTTTACTAGACCGCCCAAAGAAGAAAAATAACAAGCCAAAGTAGCAAGAAAAAGTTGGGCCCCTATTTTGTCAAGGCAAAATGGGGTGTGTTGTGTAACCACACAACAAGTCCATCTTCAATCCTCCCACAAAAATCACAAATCCCACATATATCAACTCTTCCTTCATGAAACTACACTTCTTGATGTTTATTAGCAATTTATCTTCTCTCAACCTCTGCAAAACTTGTATAATATGTCACAAATGTTCCTCTTTTGTCTTACTGAAAATCAAAATATCATCTAAGTATACAATCACAAACTTACCCAAGAATTTCTTCAAGACTTCATTCATCCATCTCATGAAAGTACTTGGTGCATTTGTCAATCCAAAAGGCATCACTAACCACTCATGCAATCCTTCATTTGTCTTAAAAGTGGTCTTCCATTCATCTCCTTCTCTGATTCTGATCTGATGGTATCCAGTCTTCAATTCTATCTTTGTGAAATATCTTGCTCCACTCAAACAATCTATGATATCATCCATCCTAGGTAAAGGATATCTATACTTAACTGTGATCTTGTTGATTGTTGTCGAGTTAGTACACATTCACCATTCTCCATCCTTCTTAGGTGCTAATACTATAGGTACTGCACAAGGACTCAAACTTTCTCTGATCAAACCTTTCCTTAGCAACTCCTATATCTATCTATTCAATTCTTCATTTTTTGTTGGTGTCATTCTGTGTGCTACTTTTTTAGGCAAACTTACTCCCTGTATAAGATCCATGTGATGACTAATACTTCTAATAGGTGGTAATCCTTCAAGTACATTATCTGATATGATGTCTTCATACTATGTCAACAACTTTTTTATCTCCTCTAGTTGTTCTCCTCCAGTCTCTTTCTTCAATGTTTTAGGTTTCTTAGGAATCAAAGCATAACACATATTCTCATCTCTCAAACCATCAAGAAATTTTCTTCCATCTACCAAATAGATTCTAGCATTTCCACATACTTCATTCTTACGATCATCTTCTAAAGGAATCAACATAATTCTCTTTCCATTTGTTGTTATAGTTTATTTATTCTTTCTCCCATCATGTATAGCTTTTCTATCATAATACCAAGGTCTACCCAAGAAAATATGACATACATCCATAGGCATAATATCACATAAGACTTCATCATGATAAGATCCAATATGAAATTTCACCAAACATTGTTCACTCACCAGTACCTTATGATCATCCTAAATCCATGCTATCTGATAGGGCTTAGGGTGTTTCAATCTTTCCAACTTCAACTTAGTCACCATCTCCTCTTGAACTAGGTTATCTAAATTACCACTATCAATCACAACTTTACAACACTTACCTCCTGATTTGCATCTTGTCTTGAACAAACTTTTCCTCTGTGGTGGTTCCTCATTTGCTTCAACTTGAAATAGTGCTCTCCTCATCACCAATGATTCTCCTTTCTTCAGCTTACCAACTGAACTGGGTGATCCAATAGGTTCTTCTTCAACATAGGTCGCTCTTCCATTGTTCTTTGTCTTCTTACTTGTACTACCCTTATTACATTCAAATGCTCTATGTCCTTCACCTCCACACTTGAAACAAGTACCTCTAAATGTTCTCTTATCAAATCCTCTTCCCTCTCTTCTATATCCTTCATTCTAGTATGCACTAGGGTTTCCTCTCTGGTAAAAATTTCTATCATCTCTCTGGTAAGCATTATTAACTTTGTCCTCCTTCCTGAATGTGTTGTCAAACTTGTTCTGCTCTGAATGTGATCTATCTCCTCCAAAAAATATTCTACCTCTCTTATATTTACCTCCTCTACCTTTTTGTCTTAGATCATGTCTTTTATTCATCTTCTCTTCAACTTCTATGGCAAACTATTATGCTTCTTCCAAAGATGTCATCCTTACCAAGCTTAGTTCTTCTTGAATGTTCAATCTTAGTCCATTGATGTATCTATCCACTTTCTCCTTACTTGCTTCACTATGTCCTATCCTTATAATCATCTTATGAAATCCTTTAGTGTACTCCTTCACAGATTTCTCCTTTTGTCTCAGGTTTTGCAATCTTTTCAACAGCTCCAACTATAGTTAGTAGGTATGAATTGATTCTTCAATTTTGTCACCATCCTATCCCACTTCATAATCTTTTCTTTTCCTCTTCTATTTCTTTCCAACTAAACTTATTTCCACCATATAGTAGCATGTCCTTTCAATTTTGTCTTTGTAAATTTCATCTTCTCCAGATCTTCAATCTCTTCATACTCAAAGTATTCTTCCATGTCATTTATCCAGTCAATCAATTCTTCAGGGTTCAAATTACCAGTATAATTCAGCACATCATCTCTAAGTCTTTTTCCAATCTTCAAAATAACTCACAACATCTTTACTTGATCTGATTCTTCTTCTTCATCACCTCCTAGGGTTTTGCCGATTTGATCAACAGATTGAAATTCTTCTTCATCATCACTTTCAACATTAGGTCTCGATGTCAATCCTCTTCGCCTATCTTCTTCAACAACATCCAATCAAACTCACATTATTTTCATCATCTCTATCATCTCATCCATTCTACTAGCCATTGTTCCAATAGAAACAACTCTCCATGGCGGCATTCTTCCTAGGATCAATTACAAACTACCTCAAGTTCAGCTATCAGGCTACAAGGTGACAACTACCTCACAATCAGTGATTGGTTGTGATACAAGTAACCTGCCTCAATTTGGTGATCTATCCATAGCAAGATCTTATAGAATTCCCTTGCCAACTTCACTCAACTCGCTCCCAAAGATTCAAACTTTTGCTCTGATACCACTCGGTACAGTCATGATAGGAGGGTTTATAGAATGAACTGTCCAGGGCATGCAGTAAGAGTAAACACAATGGAAACAACTCAAAGATGTGAAACAAAAATAGATTCAATCATTTAGTATATAATAGAATTCAAATACAGATTGGTCAGCAACATGCGGGCTGACAATTTGGGCTCAAAGGCCTAATTATAGAATATTAGAATATGTGCAGGATATAGCTTTGAAGTTCCTTCACACCAAATCTAAACTAAGGATTATGAATAAATTGCTAACTACTTGCCTAGGGATCTATTACATCCTTATATATCATCTCTAGTACAAAAGATTCCTCCACATTGACCAAGGAAGGTCACAAACTCCAATGAAGAGATATAACATGTGTACATGGATAGGTCAGACCTAATCACGTAGAACACCTCCACGAATGAAAGGAATGATGTACAGATCCCGGGAAAGGTCAGCCATGAACCAAAGATCATTGAATGATGTGTCGTTTGGCTCCACAAGTCTTCTCCTTTAGCTGATTATCAGAGACTATCAAGATGCTCTATTATGAGAAAACAATCGATCTTCTGATAGTGATATCTTTGCAGTACTTAATCCAAATGTTTTGAATTCTGGATATGATGTAGATGAATGAATCTAGATGTTAAGTCTAGCTCCGCAAGATGTGAAATGCAACTACAGCAAAATGCAGACCAAAATACAGAAACTGCTACTGACTAAACTCGAAAGTGAAAGGAAACAAATTGAACTACAAACAAACTAAAATGCAAATATTTTTGGTTGATGCAAGATTGCTCTTGAACTAGGGTTGCTCCTGCATTAGTCAACAAAGTGATTAACTCAACAAATTAGCTTTTTGTATGTACACATTCATTCATGATTCCTCAATTTATCTCCTTCATTAATTTCATCTAATTTCCTTAACCGTTGATCGATCTTCTTTGAAAGCTATAAATACACCCATTTAGCTCTTCACAAACCCTTCACAATTTTGAGAAATTGGCATCCATATCTCTTAGCACTTTTGAGCATTTGTTGAACCAATCTTGTTATCATTCATCCATCTCACTACTAAGGTTATGCTTTTAGTATTTTGAGCAATCCACATTCACAAATACAAGGAATTACATTCAATGGGTAACATTTAGAGTTTTCATGCTTGTTTTTTTTTTTGCTGTGTAATAGAGTTTTTGTATATGAAAAGATATAATCAAAAAACAAGAAGCAAACCCTTGAGAAAGGGGAGCATAAGCAATAAACTGAAGCCCCATTACAACACTCCAATAATTCTTAGAAGAAGCAAAGCCATCACTACCTAACGGAAGCTACAGAGGAAAAAGTTCCAAGAAACATATCTAGAATGGAGAGAGATTGAGTCCAACCAACCCAAACCAAGCTAAGACTTAGCATTTTTTTGGGAAACGAGAGCCTCCATGGTCCATTGAGTGCCCTCCTCCACAACCTCTTTTCCTTCAATGCAAATTTTCTCAGCCTTAGACTTCCTTCCTTTTTTCTAAATTGAATCACCATAGTCAGGTTTTGTCTTTTTGGATTCCGTCTGATGGAGACTCAATTTCCCTAAAGGAACCACTGGAAAGTCTTGAATGAAAAAATCAGTGATGGGGTCATCCAAACCATCCATAAAAGAGAAAGTGCCATCCAACTCTAAATTCTCCACATCATCCACATCATCCGTAATAAGAACAATATCCAAAATAGGGGTAGGAGAATGATTAAGAGGATCTGAGGGAACCATCGACTCAGACCTCGAAGTAGAAAAGGGAGCAAAAAACTGACCATGATTGCACCAGACAAAATCTATATATGGGGATCTTAATTTTCTACTCCACTTCTTAAGGTTGTAACATCTAGAACCAGGAGGTCTTGGCACAGAGCAGTGCCCTATCTTGTGATCCAGCTCATTGCAGTGGAAGCATCTAAAGGGAAAACCCTCAAAGTTTAAAAATTGCACCCATGAGCCATGAGAGGAAAGGATCTAAATCGAACCAGGAAGGGGTTTTGATATGTCCACGAGGGCACAAACCCTTGTGTATCTATGTGATACCTTCCCCTCATTGTCTATCTTCACAAAAGACCCAACCTGACTGTTCATCTATCCAATGAGAGAAGGGTCCCACATCACTAAGGGAAGGTTATATAGCCTGATCCAAATTAGGATCTCTAAAATTATAGTAGTGGCAGGGTCGAAGAATGGAGTCCAGGGGGTGAGGAACAAACCAGAATTCCCCATAAACCAGGGACCATTTTGTGTAACAAATTTGCAATCCTTAGAAGAAACAAAGATTACCAAAAAGAAGCTAAAATCTAGGGAATGAACTACTAGAGGAGCCAAATTATGCCAAACAAATGAAATCCAATCCTGGAGATCCTCCAATGATGGATGCTTCCCCATGCAACAGAGAATAAGAGAACGACTCCCCACATCAGTGGAAAAAGCCTTTAGGTTGTCATCTGAAATATGAAAAATGACAGGATCATCCACAAAGGCAACCTTTACATCACCGAAGACCAAACTAGAACTCCCAAGAGAATGAGTCTCCTTCAAATTGGGGTCTAGATCAGGTGGCTTGGGAGGTGGTAAATTAGGGTTTGACTTTCGTATCTAATCTAAACAAAATTTGTTGTAGACATGGAAGGGGTTTGAGTTGTTTTTGCAGGCCTCATAACAATTTGAAGCGGGCTCAACCAGTGCAGGATGAGGTGAGCCATGTGTGGATGAGAGAGGAGGAGGCTTAGATCCACTAGGAGCCCAGTCCCCACAAAAAACTGACCTCAGCTAATATCTCTATTGCCCATTACCACCAGCCTTTGCCTCAGAAGATCGTCCTCTTCTGCTCCCTTGATTTCAAACCTTCTTGCCTTCACCATCATTGCCTTCACCAACATCGTTGATTGCCCCTACCCTATCCTTAATACCTCTGTAGGTCCTCACTCCTTCACCCTCACACATAGTCACTTATATTATAATAACTTGAATTATTAGTTCTTAGTATAATGAGAATTTTTCATGCTTTTTATATTATCTATGCTATGCTATTGATGATTTCTTGATATTATGATGGATTTTAATGTTGAATCATTGTTGTTTTGATCCCTTTAAGAATTACAAATTTCCCCGTATACATTTTGGCATGCCCGATGGGACCCATTCCCCATATTTAACACATATTTGCTTGAGAAATTTTGTTTTTTAAGCTATAGGTATGGAGTTGCACTTTTAGCTGACAAAGTTGTGCTTCTAGTCTATAGAGTTGCACTTTTGGTCAATAAAGTTGTGCATTTGGTCTAAGTGCATATGCTTCTGGTCGATAGTGTTACACTTCTAGTCTATAGAGTTATGGTTCTGGTTTTTTTAATCTTTTGATTTCTAACTTTTGCATGGTTTTTAGGAACTTGATTTATCTTTTGCATGCAAGATGATGTATTTGCAGTCATTTATTCTAATTTGTTTCACAAGCTGATGTATTTGTGGACATGTTTAGTAGCCTTTTGACCTAATTAATCCATTCTTTCACTTTTTATTTTCTTATTTGTGTAGTCTTGACAAAGTTGCACTTCTAAACAATCTCCTGGCCCATCCAAAGCATAATTATTCACTTTAAACAACATGATTGATCTTTTGACTGTTTATGTTCTTAGCTTGTAGGATTAAGATAGAATTGTGCTTTTAAGAAATAGAGTTACGTATCTAGTCAAATTCATTGTGCTTTTGGTATAAATCTCTACATTTTTGGTCAATTCTATTGTACTTTTGGTTAGCAGTGCATACACTTTTGGTTTAAACTAAGTCGCTATTGGTCACTATATTGATGCTTTTAATTATGAAAATTCTGATTTGAGTTTTTCATTTAACAAGTGGCTTTTCAAAATCTAATATCATTTGTGCAACCTCTTATCACTTTTCAAGGAAGCAAGAAAGTGAAACTACTAATTATTTTGGTTCAATACACTTGACAAAGATTTCATTTTTATCACTAATCTAGTAGAACACTTCAATTTCATTAAGGGAATATACAATTGTTTGTTATGTCTCGAATATCTATGTATGTATGCTCTCTCCTCACACCAAAAGGTGATCTTGGAGATCAAAAGTACTAGATTATTCACTATTATTTCTTTATTTTCTTTATTCTTGAGGACTTGAGAATCATATGTATGCTCTTCACTCGCATTGCAAGATGATCTTGAGAATCAAAAGCACTTGGTATCCTCTATAGAAGGCCTGTTAAAGGATGTCATCGCCCTTAAGGATGACCTTAACCATGTGTTTTGGTGTGGGATATAAATGTTATGAGAATAGAAAGACTCATTTCAAAGGAAGGGCCCCTTCTTGCTTGGCAAAAAACCCAAGATCCTTGGTCCGTCGAGACTTGATTTGGTTGGCACTCAGTCTAAAGTTTGGGACACCCCCATTCAAAGACTTGAACCCCACCATACCTCATGTATATTTGGGGGCACCCTAGACTAGTGATAACTTTAAGAAACCCCCTTTGAAAAAAGATATAAATTCTTGGCTAATCTTTTCTTTTTAAAAAAAAATATATTAATTTTATTGGCAATTTTTTTTACATCACTAGAAATTTGTAGAAAATCTTGGTGAATCTTGATGAAAAATAGGCAAATGCATTAATTACTATGGTGAATCCTTCTTTTAAAAAATAAATTCCTATGTAAAAGTAAGAGCCTGAGGATGACAGTGATTGACTAGTTTATGGTGTAGTACTCGTGTTTATAATTCCTTAATATTTTAAATCAAACATTGAATATTTTAAATCAGCTATAAATTCTTTTACAACACCATTGATTTTATTTATAATCTAATAGTTTGGGTTCTATTCCACATGCCAAAATGTACATGTGGAGCTCCAATGACCATGGAGACTAAAATTGTATTTGGTCCATTGACCTAAATAAATTTTAGGCCTCATGGACATTAGAGCTACACGGGTACATTTTGGCCCATGAAATTTAACCCTAGCTGTTAGATTATAAATTGAGATCAAGGACCTAAATATAATTTCAAGATTGATGGGCATTGGAGCTCCATGGGTACTTTTTAACCCATGGAATACAACCCCTACCATTATATTATAAATAAAATCAACGATAGTGATTGAAAATTGGTGATATGGCCCTAAAGTAACTAATGATTATATAATATTATTGGTGAATTAATTTCATTTTCTTATATAACTTATAAAATTTAGGCAAATCTTATCTAATCAAGTATCAAATATTGTGGTAAATTTTTTAGTTTAAAAGTTTAATAAAATAAATGTTCTGGCGATTTAACCAAGACTAAAATAAAATTTTGTAAAAATGTGGTGATTTAGGTCTCCTTATAGCTTGTACTGTTACCCAAATTTTGAATCCCCAATTTAAACTATTAGCCAATTGGCGAATATTAGCCACTAAAAAAATCACTGCCCTAGACACCTTGTTAACCTAGATAAGACCTGCAACCATCATATCCTGCAGTGCATCACTGCAGTAGGGGGAGAAGAGTTCATGCTATTACCACCATTGTTTGAGTTGGAATACACTTTGGGCAAGACTTTAGTCTCCAAATTAAAGGGTTTAAGGTGGTACATGACCTTGTATTCCTTACCCATCCAAGCAATGGTAGATGGTATCAAGGGGATGGAAGTCACCATTATCTAATAGTGGGGGTTGAAGCTACACTTGAGTGAGTCCACGGGATATGACACACCTTGATTGAATAAATATCAGGCTTGTACATGAGTGTTTGGTGTGTTTTCTTGTGATATACCTGTAGACACCTAAAAATGAACCTTCACATTACATCACTTGCATACATCATTTCTTCCTAAATCACTTGCATCCAACGTTAATTAAATAATCTAATTATTTAATTAATCTCATCAATTTCCTCTAAATCACCTGATTCCAACATTAATTAAATAAAACCTCTTTATTTAATTAATTTCATTAAATTCCCTTTATTCTTCCAAATTAAATATTTTAATTATTTAATTAAATAATTATCCCTTTCAAATTCCTCAAATCCACATTAATTAAATATATAAATTATTTAATTAAATCATCATTCAATTCCTCTTATCCATAATTAAATAATTTTTAATTATTTAATTAATCAATTATTCCTCCTAATTTAAATAAATTATTCAAATTTATTTAAGTTGACTTTTATCTTCTAAAAATAAATAAAATCAATATTTTATTTATATCTTATCTACTCCTCCATCATGCAAAATAAATTAAAAAAATTTATTTGTTTAATTTATTCTCTATAAATAATCGTATTCTTCCATGCACAATTAATTAAATAAATTTATTTGTTTAATTCTCAATTATCTTCCAATTCTTTTTAAAAATATCATTTTCTTCTATGTGCACAATTCTTATTTTTAGAACTTCAAAAAGAAAATCTAAAGTTGAGTTAATTAGCTATAAATCATTATTATTTTTTATCATCAACTCATAAATTAGAAAAAGAAAAACATTCTAATTTTATGAAATCAAATCCTATCTTTATCAAAGAAATCAATCAACTCAACAAAGCAACTTTAAAATATTCTTTAAAACATGACACATGTTGTGTGCATGTTCATCATGTATTCTCAACTCATCTTGATCATTTATTTCATTGATTTATCTCCACCGTTGATCAACCTTTATTGAAACCTATATATACCCCCTTCATCTCTTCACAAATCCTCTTCGATCATTTATTCTTAGGCATTCCTATAGTGCATTGAGCATTCATCGTATCGTTGAGCACATATCGTATCTTTGAGCACTTATCTACATCCGCTTGTTGCAACCATGGGTACACGCCATATTGAGCAATCCACATAAATCCAAGAGATAAATACAATCTAGGTGATAGCCTCATTGTTCTTAATTAGCATGTTCATTAATTTGGTTATCATTTAGATTGATCTTTTGAAGGTTATAAGATTGAGTTATTGTTCATTATTTGATCTTTTATAATCTCAATTTTACCTATACACATTCTGGCACACTCGGTGGGACCCACTAACCTTGCTTTGTTTAGAAAAATCTAGATTTTTTGAAGCACAAGTATGGAAAAGCGCAAATAGAACATAGAAAAACACATCTAAGCAACAATGAAGTGCCTTTGGTCTATACTAAAGCACCTCTAGTTTGTTTTGAGAAAAAAAAGCACATCTACATAGTATTAAAGCACATCTGGTAACAAAAACGTGCATCTACACTGATTTGAAGTGCCTCTAGTCTATTTTGAATATAAAAGTGCATATGCACAATAGTTAAGTCATTTGGTCAGTACTGAAGTGCCTTTGGTCAGTATTGAAGCACTTTTAGCTATGATGGCAGACCTGCAAACTTCAAAACCTCATAACTTTCTCAAAACTTAACAAAATTTAATGATTTTTTTTTAAATTGCATAGAAAATCATAAGGAATCTATTGGTGATATTCAATCTTTTGTATCTCATCATAATTATAAAAAAAAATAGATTTGACCTCTTTGTTTTTTCTAACTACTTGGTT
This sequence comes from Cunninghamia lanceolata, assembly GCA_027924645.1. Taxonomy (NCBI): domain Eukaryota; kingdom Viridiplantae; phylum Streptophyta; class Pinopsida; order Cupressales; family Cupressaceae; genus Cunninghamia; species Cunninghamia lanceolata. Next base: position 4,448,999 of record BSBN01000958.1, on the reverse strand, counting down.
TGTGTGGAACTAATATCACTTGTTGCAGCATCTTATCACAGATCAAAGAAGGTTTCTAACATATTCTTGTAGGATGATTGTCGAAGATATAAATCTTTTTCATACTAAGTCTTCAAAACACTTCAATTTCTTAAAGGAATTAATTTGTGTGATTAGCCTAGTTGCACTTAGATTAATCTAGGGGTGAATGAATAAGTATTTTTTGTGCTTCTGAGGTGATAGGTGTATGCTCTCCCCTTGTGTAAAAACTTGGGTGACCAAAAACCAGACCTATCTCTTTTCATTTTTGTTTATCCCTTAGAAGGGCATGCTTTTGGATTGCGTTTCATCCAAGAGGGATGACCCTCAGAAGATTTTTCCTTTAGACCGCTATACAAATTGGTCAAGGCAAAAGCCAAGTCCTAACCAGGGTTAGCCTTTTCCATACGGTGCCAATTTGAAAGGAGGTGCACCAACACTTTCATGTTAGGTATATTACACTCCTAGTAAAGTCGGTTAAAGCTTTTAGTAGCTTTTTGGATGCTCGCAAGGTGTTGGTCCCTTAAAGCAACTAAAACCACATAGCTAGTGACTATCTAATCTACCTCTGAACATTGTGATAATTTTTAGTGCAAGGGTACAACATCCCCAAGATTACTTATCTTAAGGTTCCCTTGAGATGAGACAAAAATCCCTAGATTAGCATAAGCTACTTATAGCTTTCTGGGGAAAGGGTGATTGGGTCATCCTTCCAGTCCTGGAGGTCCCTATCTATCCTCTCTTGCAAAGACAAAATAGTGTACACACCCACATTAAGTGTGATAACACTTGAGTCGATGGAGATTCCAAGTTGTGGGCTGATTTTATAGCAGTGAAGTTTTTGTCCTTAGGTATAAAAAAAGTGCTTGATTTGTCTTCAGTTGTGTTATGCCTATGGAAATTTGGGCTTTTTATGAGCCTTAAACATACAATTATTGTCATCCTTAGCCATCTTATTACTGTGTTTTTGTTCTTTTGCCAAGAAATCATCTAAAATCTATCAAATCTTGCCTTGAAACATCATTGTTACAAAAAAGTGCTTTGCATAGTTCTAAAGTGCCTTTGCAGCATAGTAAGGCACCTTTGGTTCATATCTAGGCACTTTTGGTCAGAACTATCATGCTTTTTGTTAGCTCCTGAGTTTTTGACTTTCCTATTGTCATCTTCATCCCAATTCATCCAAATTTCCCTCCTCATCCTCTTTCTATCCATATCATAGCCATTTTCATCCTAATTTTGTCAAAAAAAACACACTACATCCATCAAACCTCCTCTGTAAACATCCCCAAACCACTTGCATTCAAACCCTAACCACATCCAATCATCCTCCAATCACTTAACCTCATCCCTAATCATCCCCAAATTACTTGACATCATCCCTAAATCATTCCAAATCATCTTTAAACCATCTCTAAACCATTCTAAGCCATTCCTAAATTGCCCTAAATCATTCCAAATCATCTTTAAACCATCTCTAAACCATTCTAAGCCATTCCTAAATTGCCCTAAACCATTCCAAATCAACCCTAAACTATCTTAAAACATTCCAATCCTTTCCTAAAAACCACTTCATTCCATTCCAAATCCAATCCACTTTAACTTTCTCTCTCATCGTCCAAATTAATCTATCAAAATCCAAGAGTGAAATTCTACCTTCACACTATCCGAACACCTAGAAAATACCAAAAGCACCTTATTGTACTCTAGAAGTGCCTGAAAACACCAAAAGTGCCTTGTTGCACTCTAGAAGCACCTGAAAACACCAAAAGTGCCATAGTGTGCTCCAAAGGTGCCTATTTACACCAAAGGCGCCATACTATGCTCCAAAGGTGCGTTTTTACACCAAAGGTGCCATACTATGTTCTAAAGGCACCTATTTATACCAAAGGCACCATTTTGTGCCCCAGAAGTGCCCAAACACTACCCGAAGTAACAACCTATGTTTCGTAAGCAACATTCTGTGTAGTTTGATCATCACTAGTTCTCTAATCAGTCACAACTATCTTTGTGTATCAAAAGAGTCAAACTTCTATCACATCATCACAAATCCTCATCAAAATGGTCCTGATCATCAACAAACCTAGGTCAAATTCAAAATCCAAATTCATACTTCGAGGAGGCTTTCCTTCTAGCACCAATGATCATGAGAACCTTGTAGATTATGAGGCATATCTTGAGGAACAAGCTAAAATACGAAGACTTCAACACATTTGTAACTCCATGCCAACAATAGAGAACAAGACCATAGTACCAAAACTACAAGGCATCATCCAAACACTTCACTAAATGCCACAACCCCTAGACCAACAAACCATACAAAGACTACAAACCATCATCCAACCACTTCAACAACACCGATCATCTCGAATACAACAACTCCTTGTTGAACTCCAACAACTCATAGCCACTCAACAATCCCAACCACAATACCAATAATTCCAACCTAACCCATCTACATATCAACACATTCCACAACAACAATATCACATTCCACAACAACAAGCATTCCAACCACAATACCAATAATTCCACCCACAACAACAATAATATCACATTCCACAACAACAAGAATTCCAACCACAACCTTAACAAATTACATCGCAATCCCATGTGTCACCTCCATCATCATACCAACCTAGCCTACCCAGATATCATGTCAATTCTACATCAACCTATCCCTTTGAAACCCTACAACATCCACCCCACAATCATCCAAATCCTTATTCCAACATTTCAACTCATCATCAAACCCATTTACAAGACTATCGAGGTCCTTTACAACAAGAACATGCAAGTCTTCCTTTATACCAAAATAAAATGTCCTTAAGTCCTTATGGTACCTTTGACAAGGGGAACACCACTCTAGCTTATGCATCCTATGGGTATCCCATGCGTCATCCACTCATATAATCATACAAGAGCCTACTAGTCCTATCCCCACACCACCATGTAGTCCCTATCATAGTCCATTAACCCCTTTCATCCCTCCACCATGGGATATTTCCAATCCTCATTCTAATCCATCCAATCACATTATCCCTCCACCTAATCCTAATCCTAAATCTACAACACCATCCACCATTATCATCCACCCATTATATTGCCCATCCACCCATAGCCTTATGAAGGATGTGATCCAATGGCTATTAGAAAGGAATCAACCATATTTGTGTCATCAAACACCTATCCAAGAGCCTCTTAAAGAACCTTCAAACAACATGTCTAGTCCTCCAAATACATCATATAGTTCACAACCCATCAAGCCTATTGAAGAGTCTCCTACCATGAGTCCAAGTCTAGATCCATTGTACCTTCACATTGTTGATCATCAAGAACCTATCAAGCCTATTTAAGAGTCTCCCACTTCCACTTCCATTCAAGAAAATAAAGAGCTATGTCAAGAGTATAATCTAAAGCATGTGGAAACATCAACCCTTTATCTAAATCAAGATCAAAGCACCTCCATCCAACCCATCCATAACCTATATCTTTTCTATGATCAATATATTATCTTTGATGAAGAACCTATACATGAGAAAATTGATCCCATCCATAGCACACTTAATCCTATCTATGATCAAGATCCCATCTATGATCAAGATCCTATCTATGATCAAGAGAACAATGATGATCCTCTAAGTCTACTTTATGCATTCCATGGTCAAGAGATTATCACCCTACCTATCCATAATCCCACAACTATCCATGAACAAGCTATCTACACTACTCCTATACATTATCCATCTAGCCCTATCCATAATCCAACAACATCTATTTCCCTTGATGAGACACTTGGTCCCCAAGAAAACATAGATAATCAAAAAGATAACTTGGATCCTATTCTTCACCTCCTACTGAGCATAATGTTAGTCAAGATCTAAGAATCCCATGTCATCTATTGCATGATCCCACATTGTCTCTTGTGGATCCTCCATTATCTCATGTTAATCCTCCACCATCCACCACTGATCCCATTCAAAATCCATTATCCTATCCTCTTGGTCTTACCACCTTCATCCATGAATGTTCTTCCTTAGGAGAACAACAACCACTATCCACCACTTCACTATCTCCATCAAATAATGGACTCACATCTTGTTTCCAAAACAAACATCCCATTACATATCGTATGTTCCAAAACATGAACTATCAAGGCAAAGGTTTAGGCCTTCATGAACAAGGTGTCTTAGAGCCCATCCATGTTATAATCCATCCTCGAGCACATGGTCTTGGTTTTTCATCCCAAGATAAACAATCCAATGATCTTGGTACCACCTCCATGCCTCCTCCACTACTTCCAACTCCTAACATCCCTATCCTCCAATCCACTCTTCCTCCACTCCTCCCAACTCCTAATATGCCCATCCTTCCATACCCTAATCTCTTCACCCATCAATATAATAATTCCTCCATCCACACATCTCGTCCCCTTATATCCCCTATCATTCCTAATCATGGACAACGAATGCACACATCAACCCCATATGAAGCTATTCCTAATCCCATGAGATTCAAAAATAAAAATTTGGATGCTCCCACACATATAGCAGAATATCCACAAAAGCCTCAATAATATCATGTCATAGGGCATCAATACACAAAGGCAAAGCCAAATCCATCTCAAAAGCTTCATACACCCACACACCTCAAAGGAAAAATGAAAATGGTGTCAATCCCTAAGCAATAAGAAATTACCAAAAAAGGAAGCATCCATATATCAATCTATCCCAAAATTCCAAAATTCTTGTTCCCCATTAACAAATCCTACACTGCATATGCCCACACACCTCAAAGGAAAAATGAAAATAGTGTGGGTCCCCAAGCAACAAGCTATTAAGTCAAAGGAAGCATCCACATCTTAATCTATCCCCTAATTCCAAAAATCCCATTCCTCATTAAAAAATCTTGCAAATCCTAAGTCTGTTTGGGTTCCAAAAATCCTAAATCGACGATTCCCAAATCCCCTATCCTGATTCCCATTACTCCCCACTTCCCATCCTAGTCAAAGTCTTCCAAATCTATCATGATGTATGCACCCATTGGTCTTGGTTCCTTGTAACTCCATACCATTTCCACATACTTCCATCCCTCCATCTTATAGCCATTAAGCTCCATATTTCCCCCATCATACCTCTATGGTCAATGCTTTTTCTCCACCACCCATTTATCCTTCCATCTCCATCCATCATCCACATCATAGCCCACCATCCTTTCCATTTCCATATTCCCACATCTACCAACATCAATGCGTGTAATGCTACCTAATATAGTCCATGTGCAAACATGCATTAAAGTGCTAACATACTACCTTGCTATTGGAAACAGACACTTGAGTCCTTATCCTCCATCCCATCCAAAAAAGTAAAAAAAAATTTAAAAAGTAAAGAGAAATCCCTTCATCCAATGGTGAAAACTTGGAAAACAGGCACATCAGATAAGTACCATGATAAAAACCTAGCAAAAAAGTGTTAGGTGTAATTTGATTGTCTATGCACCTTACACTTGGGGGCATGGTATCTCATCTACCCATCCTATCATTCCTTCTACCTATCCTTCCTATCATATCTTCCTTATCCATTATATCTGCATAATTATCCCCTTGATCCACTTTATCCTCTTTTTTCCTCCTTTTTAATCTTGATAAAGATAGCGGCAAAATGTTGAAAAATGCTTTGAGAAATCTCTTGATATACCCCATCATTTCCAACCAATCCAACCACTCCTATCACCATAACTTTTCATGTAAAATCATACACATTATACCTAGAATGGGGCATGTTATTCCTATGCAACATAGTCTTTGGCAATCAAATCCTAAATTCTTCCATCTATTATGAGTCTTCCATCCCATTTTCTATCATACATCCTTTTATTCACTTATCTATTCCCCTCTTTCTCCTTGCATCTAGAACTAGTTTTCCCTTGTAATCGGGTCATGATTGTGTTGGACTTACTTAAGGTTCAATGTGAAGTTGTTTGTTCAAGGGGCCTTATGTGATTTAAATGTGTATTACTGGCTATTGTTACTTATTCTTTGCAAATAACTTCAAATACATCTATAGATAACCATCCTTTGCAAATGTTTACAACTTTAAAGTCAATCTTTGCATGAATTCCAAAGAAACATGTTATGTTCTTCAGATTTATGAAAATCATCAAAAGATCTTTAGCATTTCCATGTATTTTCTAGAATCTTTAACAATTTCCTTTGGATGACTGCGTTTCAGCTATTTATTTAAACTACTGATAAAATAAAGATAAAAGATAAGTTTAGAGACATGATCTAAACAAATATGATGCTCTGCTACTCACGTGGACAAATTTTGATTACATTGGACAATTCGGAAACAAATAAACTCTTATATGTTAATCCAGATCATTTCACGAATTCACATATAGAATTACAATCTTAAAGGAAATATATCAACAAAACACATAAATCTAATAACACTCTGGAATAGATGCAAAAATTCAATGTTTGTATTTACTGATATATGTTAGCCATTTCACATTTACAATATTTCATGACTTCAATTTTCTGAATACATCAACAATATCATCAAAACTTATAGACATTTTTACAGATATAGCAAGGAAATAGGATGTTCCACATATTCCTTCCTATAGACATAGGCAAATTATTGCTCAACCCACTATGCTCAAAGTATTTGTCCCAATCACTTCTCTTATAGACTCTCTGATAGTTTTTCTATGTCTGCCCTGTGTGTTAAAATATGTATCTCAAAGATATTTATATAGAATAAGATCCCCTGCTATGGTCATAAAACCATCAATGGTCTAAATTAAAACTATAACATCAATGGTAGGTAAGGACTGGCTCATGATGCCAGTTTTTGTTCCAAAAATATCTTAGAAGAATATTCTTATAAGCGCAAAGATGCCTCTTAGAATCTTTTGAAATATTTGACTTACTTTGACCACTCCACTAGTACAAATCATAACAGAATACAACATGAAACAAATAGTGAACAAGTATTCTAATCACTATCCCAGGTGTCCTCTACCTGCATATCCCCATTCTTTTTTCTCATGTAATGTGTATATCTTTTAGCCATGGTGGATATAGATGCATGACTTGTTCTTTGAGAAGCATCCTAGGTATACTGTTGCATTTCCACACTTGTCTTCAATACTTGTGCTTTGCTTTCTCTACCCTCCCTTCTTTTATGATACTTTTTAATCTTTTCACTTAGCTCCATTATCCTTTCCATTAAATCCTCATCTAATTTGTTCATAGGGTCATCAATACATGACTGGAAGTTGTCCTTAAACTCCTTTATGGTTGTATCCACATCATATACTTGTGCTTGGGGGCACAGATGCTTAACCAAATGCTCCACTATCTTTACATGTCTTTTTAACAAATCTTGAGTAGTCCTTTCTAACTCTTGCACATTGATACGACAAGATCTAATTATACCCTCTTCAAACTTCAGCTCCATCTTCCATCTAGGTATTTGTAAAACAACCTGCAAAGTTATAACACCTTCATTAACCAATGACTGTGTATGTCCTTCCACGGCATTGAGTTTCTTTAATTCATCCCTATTCTACAATATTCTAGCCTGACATCTTTGTACAATGTTAGCATAATTATTTTTCTTAGTCAAGGTTATGTTCCAATTGCCAATAGTAATTTTTATTACTTCTCCCTTCTGAATAAATGTCCTAACATAATCTTCCAACATGTTAGCTTCATGCTTTTTATTTTCTATTTCTCCTATCTGTTCCTTAGATAAAATAGTTAAATAAGAAGATAACTTTGGTAAACTTTGTGCAGGATCAAATATTCACTGAATAAATTGTTGTAACTAGGCAATTTGCCCCTTCAAATTTATCATCTTTTGTTTATCTTTTCTCATTTTATTGGCCATCAATTGAGTCATTTCCTGTAATTCTTTAATATGTTGTTCTCTATTCACATGACCAAGGTTCATGCTTATGACATTATACTCTTCCATTCCTATTTCTCCCTTTGTGGAACTGCCATTTGCACAGTCCTTGTCCCTGAAGGATCTCTCTTGATTACAGACATTATTCTTTCTTTTCTTTTACCCCTTCTAGTAACCTCACTAGATAGTAAAATCTTAATGTCAATAGGCATCAGTTGTACTGCTGACTCTTGCCTCACCTCTGATCCTACCCAAGATGGTATTTCCACACTAGCACTTGCAATTTTATCATTCATGACCTCATCTTGAGGTTCCTTTGTTATGACTTCATCTTGTTCTTGTTCTTCATGATATTCTTCCTCTTCTTTACCATCTTGTTCTTCTTGTTGTGGAGGTGCCTCTTGTTGTGGAGGTGGTTGTCCTTGAAGAGGTTGTTGCTGGGGCATTTGATGCTCTTCAACATTTTGTTTCCCTTCCATATCAGCTACAAGCACATTCTTTTGACTTGTTAAAACTTTTCCTTGAGCAGCTAGCATGTTATCCTTACCCTCATTTTCTTTCTCTTCTTATTGATTTCTTAATATTTATTTAGCTGCCTCTTTGACTTCTTCCATAATGTTTTTAGGCACCAAGTTCTTAAAGTGATCAATCATTTCCATATCTTGTATTGATTGTATAGCAGCCTGTGTGATATACCAACATCAAATGTTCCTAGCATGAGGTGAGATGTAGGAATTTACCTATCTTCTTCTTCCTCACTTCTCATCTCCACACTATCATTGCCACTTTCATTTTCACTTTCACCTTCATCATCTTGCACATCTTCAGTTTTATCCACATCCACCACTTCTATACTCTCTTTCGTGGATGCTTGGGTCATGGATGTTTTTTCCACCATCTCCTTGGTCATTTCTTGTTTGACCAGTATGAACCTTTATACCTTCTCCTACTGAGTTTGTGTTTCCAAAAGTGGCTGATGGACCTCTGATGTCACTTCAACACTTGGTGTTTGTATAGGTATTGTAGATGTAGGTGTTTGTTCTGATACTACGGATGCCCTTACTAGATCCAACTCTGTTGTGGCAGTTGAGGTAGATGTTCCTCCCTTTGCTGATGTAAAGGTTCTTGAAGGGATAGCCACTATGATCCCTTGTTCATAAGGGTCCATTAATGTGGCTCCCATGTTATCCTTAGCTATTTTGGACTCTACCACCTACCTCTTTCTTCTAAAGAAATCATCAAAATTATCTTCACTTTCCAGGATTCTCTTTTTACCTTTCTTTCCCTGGTAGGTGACTGTTACTCCTTTAGCTTTCAATTCTTCTATCCTCTCCTTATTCCACACCTCAGAATATGCTAGCACTAGCTTTGAAACATTATCTAAGGAAATCTCCTGATGTTGGCTCCAATATGGTTCAGTCATAATTTCCTTGGCAACCTTTTTGCTGTCATAGCTTGTATGCAAGGTCTTCTCATCATCGTCTCTAATTTCTTGGGGTACCTCAATCACTCCCAAGGTTCTTATTTGATCAAAGGTCAATATCTGATGAGCCCTTCTCTTAAATTCCACTTCACTATCATAGTCAACCTAGAAATCTTCAAGATGAGGCTGATGTTTAAACTTTTTATCTATAAAGTTATGAATCCTTTTGAATGGATCAAAAGGTCTAGCTAAATCAAAAGTTGGAAAACCATAATATAGAAACTCTAGCTCTAAGGCCTTAGCTACGTCTTCATTAAAATATTGGTACCTTCTGATAACAAAGGAAAATTTGATGTTGCCCTGTTAAACTTGGCCTTATACATTGCATAAGCATCTAATATCTGTCTTGTGAACTCCAACAACACTACCCTGTCTGATGGGTATCCTGGTAGTCTAAAATGTTTTCCTTTAAACCCCTTAGTTCTAATGTATGTAAAGGTAGAGAAATGTATATACCAAGTGTTGTGCCATGTGATTACATTCTTTGCTTGTTCATACAACCTTTTATCTCTTTCTCCTGTCAACATCCTCACCATGTACATGGAAAGAACATCATTTACCCTTATTAAATTCTTCCCTACATTTTGTTCTTGTAGGTCTAGGTAATGATCATATACTAAAGTCTATCCTATCCCACTTCCCAATGTGTCAATCCTCAGTATCCCATTCAATTGCATCTTGGCTACACAATAATATACAATATAAGATAGAATGAAGAACATCTTTTTTTATTAAGTCTCAGGACTTGTGCATAAATGGCGGTAATGATGGCCAAAGCCCAATGTACATTCCCTGTCTCTTCTCTGATAAATTGTATCACAGAAAACATCCATGGCTCAAATGTAGCAGCATCTGCTAACCCCATTACTCTGCTTAGTAATGTAATCATGATATAGACATCTTCCTTGAAATCTGAACTGTACAAATTCTTTGGTACCCTGGCAGCTACCTTTGGCTTCTTGTCTAGAGAATACCATCCGAAGAATATTGCACTTTTACAGGATGCTTCATTCCTCCTGAAATCATTTAAATATTTCTCTATATCTATTTCTTTCATCTTTTCAGTGATCTTCAACCCAGAGGTTTCTACTATACCCTCAATAGACAAATCCGTAAATACCACCCAATTATGTTTTACCTTCCTGGAATTCATATCATATCTCTAGATACATTCAAGAACTAGGTCCCTAGCCTCCATTACTAATGGAAATCCTGTAGTATTATACAATCCTACATCCCATATGTTTTTCATGGCCAAGGATGTGCCAGGTGCTCTGATCTTCTCCAATATTGAACCTCAAAATCAAAATCTCCAATTTTTGTGTCCATTACCCTTCCTCCTAAAGCGTATATATTTGAACTATAACCTCTAGTTCTGCAAATTCCTCTTTAACTCTTGTGTCTTTCTTTTCATCTTTTCCAACCGTCTTCTCAATTTTCTTTCCCTTAGGTAGTATCCTAAAAAGATATACATTCATTTTACAACTATGTCCACTTTTACTAGGGTTTTTACCATATACATTTACCGTTTAACATTTAACCCTACGGTCTTGTCTTTTTCCCCTTTTTTGAATTCTATATATCTACCAAACCATGTTCAAGTTTCACAATTTATTACAATGATTAATTAAGTTTAAACCATTCCCGTTATTCTACTATGATCACTGTAAAATTATTGTAATCAAATTTTGTTAAACACAAGTGCAATCTTAGATACATACCTGTATTTGCAACTGTTGACTTTTAATACTATTGACAAGAAATTTACCATTTGAATTCAACACAGGTACCTTGAAATCACAATTCACCTTTGAATCACACCTTGCCTTAAATCCATAAAATGTTCTGCAATTGAACTCTGAATGCAATTGTGAAGATTAATGTAATTGAAATTCCTTTTACTCATTCAACATTAGGTATTTGGTGGTAAATAAGAATTAAATACTGTAATTAATACATGCCATTTGATTCACTTTCTGTTTTTACCATTTCCTGCATATTTTGAATTTTGTATACATTAGCCACTTTGTACTTTTTATATTTGTATATCTCATACATGCATTTTCCCTTTTGTATTTCAAATACATGCATGACAAGTCCTTATGCACTTTAGTATTTTCTCTCTCTTATTTTTTCATATTTTGTTTTGTATATTCTCATGTATATCTTATACAATCATCCAAATATACAAACTTAGACTCTATCAAGTTTATAAAACAACTTGGAATTAGTTTCAGGTCTGGTTTTGTATCTATGTTGTTTGTATCACCATTTTTGTATACCGCATTCATGCATCTCAAATATACAAATATGGACCCCACACGAAATATACAATGTTCAAACCTTTAATCATGTTAGGTTTTGCATATAATTCATTTGTATATTTTCATGTATATCATATACATGTGAATATACAAATATTCATGATGTTGACTTTTCTAACCTTTGTTATGAGTAACTGCATTTTATTCGTTATTTAATCTTGTGTTCAAATCCACAAATGCATCTTTCACTTTTGTATACTTAATACATGCATATAAATGTACAAACACAGACCTCACTTAAAGTTTACAACATTTAATTTTCCTGTCGGGTCTGTCTTTGTATATGTATCAAAAGTATACCAATAACAATGCATTAATCATACAAATGAGATGACTCCAACCTTATACATCACTTTGAACTCATTTTGACATCCATTTATGTATATTTAACATTTGTATCTTTAATACATAAGCTATAATATACATATACAATCACAGATTTCTACATTTACACAATTCTTCACAAAACACCGTCGGCTCCGTTCTTGTATAAGTATGTTTTAAACCATTAACAACAAGTGATTTTTTAAACCCGATGAACGTAAAAACTTGACAACCAAAAGCATAACAGATACATACAAATGACAATGTATATCAGATACACGTTGACCAACATCAATCCAGCATTGACTTTTCACAAAAATAAGCATAACTCTTAAAATACACAGAATTTTCAAATGGTTCAAAAGGCAACTCTAGCTGATTTTTTATGTAGATTTTATTGATAACAACCATTTATCAACAAGCATTGTGAAACTCACATTTCAAGCACCAAGGACATTTTACCTATACAGCCAAGCAAGCAAAAACCACACAAGCTAAAAGCAAAAGCCACAGCAGGGGTCCTCATTTTGCTAAAGGTTAAAATGGGGCATTTTGTGAGCATCACAACAACTAGAAACCAAACAAAACAACCAAATTTAATAAAACCCAAGGAACAAAATGAAATAAATCATAAATTTCCAACTTCCTTGTATGCATGATGCTACTCATTCACAGAAAGAATGTATTCACTATCATTAAAAGAATTTTCCAAAGAAATTTAAGTGTGTGCGATTAATTCATTCCCATTCTTTGGACCAGAATTAGAAAACAACTATTTGCATTAAACTACATAGATGGATTTAACCTTCTAATCCAACCTAGATAGAGCCTTGCTTCCAATCAAGCGTCCATAGCCCCTACAAGGTTATCTCTATAATCTCCCCAAATAGAGCCCCACTACTAGTAAGCATCCATAGCCCTGGTGGAGTTATCTAGTAGCACTCATATGTTTTAAAATGGTATCTTTGATCATTCACGTTGTATTCATCATTAATACTTTTTGATATTGCAATAAAACTCATATTTATCAAGTAGTAGAATCTTGTTCATGATATGCAGGGTGGGGATTATAGTGGTAGCAAAGGCAAATCTTTAGTTTTTTCACTTAATACAAGTGTCCATTGACCTCCAAATCTACTCCTAGAATCTTTAAGATGTGTATTCATATGATTCCTCGAATGTTTCAATTTGCTGATGGTGAATAAAATCTTTCAAAGACCAAAAAGAAAATTACACCTATAAAGTCACAACTTATGCATAAATTTTAGATGGTTTTCTTAGTTCTATAAATTCCATTGTTTTCTAAAGTTGTAGCCTACTTGTGTATATCCAAAATCAAAATGAAGATCCCCTCAAACAAAGACATGCCCGAACAACACAAAAACAACAAACAAACAAACAACCAAACAAACAAACAAAACAACACACCAAAACAAATAGTAAGACTATACAATGTTTACAATATAGTACACAGTAAGACTAGGCTCAACACTTTTAGGCCTGAAAGTTATGTTTAAGATATTGGCCATTAACAAGTAATGGAATATCTTCACCAGTTAAAGTCTTCAACCTAAATGTGTTGTTCCCTATAATTTCAACGATATGGAGTGGACCTATCCATAGCTTATCGAATTTCCCATGATTTCATTTTTTCTCATGGGATTTATCCCAACATAAGACTAAGTCTAAGATTTTAAAAGTTTTTTCTCTAGCTCTTTTATCAAACCATCTTTTGACTACTACTTGGTGTGTAGTAAACCTATCTATGGCTTGATTTCTTTTCTCATCCAAGTGTAGCAACTAAACTAACCTGGCTTCTCTTTGATCATCAAAACCTAAGTATTCATTAGCAAACTTCCAAGTTGGGATTCTTAGATAAATAGGAAAAATTGCATCTATGCCATATACCAAATTGTATGGGGAATTCCCCATGATGTCTTAACTTTTGTTCTATCAACCCATAAAGCATATTTCAATAAGGTATTCCATTCCCTAGGGTTTTTGGCAATCAATTTCTTAGTGATATCTAACAAAATTTTGTTAGTGGATTCTACTAACCCATTACCTTGTGGATAGCAATTTGATGAAAATTTTGAAACAATACCATATTCAAAAGCCCATTTTGAAAACTTTAAAGAAGAAAATATAGAGCCGTTGTCATATACCAATGTATAAGGTACTCTGAATCTAGTTATGATAATTTCCTCCAGAAATTTGGTGATGACCTCTGTGGTAGATAACTTACAGAAAGTAGCTTATGTCCATCTGGTGCAATAATCTACCACTGTAAGGATGAACTTATGTCCAGCAGAAGATAGAGGATTAATGACTCTAATGAACTCTAGTCCCTATTATACAAATGGTCTAGTTTCTATCACAGGCTACAAAGGATGAGTCATATTTCTTCCCCTATCAGCAATAATCTAACATATATGACAGCATCTGATATGTTCGTCAATGTCTTTAAACATAGTAGGCCAGTAGTACGCCGCCCTCAAGATCTTATGTGTGGTAGCCAAATGAGACTCGTGAGTTGTCCCATATTTATCATGTAATTCTAACATCACCTTATCAGCTTGCTCTCTATTCAAACATCTCAGGTATATCCCTTCATGATTCTTTTTGAATAGTATACCTCCCTGGATCATATATTTTTGGGCTTTCAACCTTAGTGCCCTTCTCTGGGAAGATTTCATGTGACTAGGATATTTCCCTGATATCAAGAATAAATTGAGATCATCATACCATCCACTTGTAGTACCAGTATTCATGACATATTGTTGGTGAACAATCCTAGGATCTGTATTATCTATAGTCTGAACTAGAGCTTGACCTCTGACCAATTTCATTGGAATGATTTCCAAATCAAATTCTTGTAACACAGTGATCTATTTTGCTCTTTTGTCCCCTGGCTCATTTTGCATTAGCAGCATCTTTACTACACCATTAGGCACAATAGCTTTGACTTGACTTCTTAAAATGTAATGCCTAAATTTTTTTACTACTTTCACTAAGGCAAATGATTGCCTTTTAGTATCCAATTACTTTAATTCTACACCTTTAAGGGGAGCACTCATAAATGCTATTGGATTTTCTTCATTTCCCTCACCCTTTTGTGTTAAGGCTGCCACACATGAGTGTTCATATGCAAAAGAATAAATGAAGAATGGTTTAGTATAATAGCTTTCTTTATATATTTAAATGTTGCTCTGGCCACTAGTGTCCATTCTATCTGTCCATCTTTCTTAAGCATAGCATTCAAAGGCTATACTATCTCGACAAAACTAGTGGTAAATTTTCTCACAACATTTATCTTACCAAAAAATGACTTCAGTTCCTTCTTACTAGAAGGCAACTATAGCTTCTTAATCCCTTCCACTCTATCTTGATCAATGGAAATGCCATTCTTAGAAATAATATGTCCTAACAGTTTACCTTCTGTCACCCTAAAGACACATTTCTTTAGGTTCAGAGATACATCTCACTTCTCACATCTCTGCACAATACTTTTCTCAAATCATCTAAATGGTTAGACCTATCCTTAGAAAAAATTGTCAAATCATCCATATAAATCACTATGCATTTACCTACTAATCCCCAAAAAACAATATCCGTGGCTCTTTGGAATGTAGCCCCTGCATTGATTAAACCAAATGGCATCCTTCTATAGGCATAATTACCCCATTTACATGTGAAAGTGGTTTTTAATCTGTCCTCTTTATCTACCAAAACTTGATTATAACCAGAAAATCCATCTAGGAAGGACATCATATTAGCACCATTAACTTCTTGCAAAACCTCATCCAAAGGTGGTAAAGGATAATTATCTTTTTCTGAAGCCTTATTAAGGTTTCTAAAGTCTACACAAAGTCTGATATCTCCATTCTTTTTTCTTACAGGCACTAGGTTAGCTACCCAAGTAGAATGTCTCACAAGAAAAATTATCCTTGTAGATAACAATTTCTTGACCTCTTCAAAGATCAAGGGCTCTAAAATGGCATTCACAGGTCTTTGTTTTTTCCTAAATGGCTTTACTCCTGGTCTCAAGGGAATCACGTGAGTTATGAAAGATGTATCATACGTTTTGAGATCTTCATATGTCCACACAATCACATGTTTATAAGCTTTTAACACAGTAATTATATTATCTCTCAACTCAGTGGAACAAGTCTTACCAATTAATAAATTTTGAGGCCTAATTTGAAAGGCTCACACTTACCTCCTGTTTTAGGAAGATCTTTTTGTCTGACAACTCCATCAAAATCAAAGATTTTTTCTAACTCAATGACTCCTTTTGGTAAGGAGTTGCTTTTCAGGTCAACGATATCTTCATCATCCCAAGATATTTCTAGTCTATCCTATTCATTGATTATCTAAGCTTCAAAGACATCATGACTTGTTATAAAATCAAGGATCTATTGGTCACCGTCAAATACTTGAAAATTTGTTACATTATCAAGTATACTAGGAATAAACACTAGTTCTACTGCAAATTTTTTCAATCCTGAGAAGGTTAATGGTTCAAGAGTGCTAGCTGTGACTACTAAGGCATCTAAATATTGATTTAACTCTCTAGAAATATGTATAATATTGAAAGCATCAAAAGACTATCAAATCCTAGACCCTACATCTATAACTCACCATTTTCTGAAAATTGTAGGCATATAATTTTCTAACTTGCTTGACTACCAATTCAGAATTAGATAAAACCTGAAGGATTTTCTCCTTCTTCTTGATGGCCATTACTAATCCATGTACTATTGCCTCATATTCTACTATATTATTTGTACATGGAAACTGTAATCTGTAAGTTGCCAAAAATGACTTACCATGAGGATCAATATGCTCTATTCTTGTCCCTGCTTCCTGTTTAGATTTTGATCCATCACATTTTAAAATCCACATGTTATTCTTTTTGCGAACTGGATCTTTTACCTTTATAGGAAGTACTTTATTTACCTCAGGTTTTGCAGGAGCATGATATTCTTATACACTTTTGTTTGACCTATAGGTAATGTGACATTTCTAATGAGCCTATGTATAGTTGGATACTTATCATCTTTTAATCTCTTAAAATCAGTTAAATCCTTTGGTATGGCATTGACATCCTTATGTGACAACCTATCATTCTCAACATTAAGTCCACTTTCTTAGTTTTCACTTTGTGCTATGTATTTTCTATGTTGACACTCAATTATTTCCCTACATATCCCACAATCTTCCTCAGAATGTGCAGTTTTGTGAATTCTGCACCATCCCTTGCATAAAACATCCTGAATAATAGTCCCTTGTTGAAAACATTTCTGAATTTCCTCATTCATGATTTGGTTGAAACTACTCACAGTGTTTTCTTCTTCATCAAAAGAATCAAGATCAGACTCAATGAGCACATTGGTTCCCTTGTTTATAGGTTTTTTCTCAAAGTCAAAAGCTAGGATTTCCTCTATTTGAACTCCCCTATTAGAGACTATACACATACCAAGTTCTACTGTAGCATAAAATACTTCATTTGTTTTATTGTACTTAGTTATCATATGTTTCATCTTTGGCTCTGATTCAATCCTAATCTGATTAGGGATGCCTCTCCAAGGTAACCACATGTGTGAAAAGTCTGTCACCATATATCCATTTAGAGTTTTGGACCAATCCCTACTCAATAACATCCTATAATTCATAGGAATATCAACTACCTGAATGTCAATATATTGTGTGACTCTAGGATCAGCAGCTAATTGCATCTGAATATGCATCAACTCTCCCATGACATTTACTTTAGATTTATCCAGTTGAGTTACAACCTTGGCTGAATTTGTAGGGGTGAGTCCTAAAGTTTTATATACTCCTAATGGCATTACATTGGCAGAGGCTCCAAAATCCACCATACAATTATGCAAGTTTTTTCCAAAAATTCTTAAGGTTAACAAGAAAGGAGGAGACTCCTTCTCTATATATAACACTACATTAGTACTCGCAGATTGCTCAGTATTCTTGTCCTTATCCTTAGTTTATACCTCTTTATTGTGAACCTTTGAACTTACTAAATTTTCTCTAGGACTGGATTCATCTAAAGACTTCATGAAAGTAGTTCTGACTCCTGGACTTCTCAACAATTCATACAAAGGTACATTAACTTTTATCTTCTTAATCTCTTCAGATAAATAACTCATCAATTTAGAAGCATCATTAGGTTCTAATTTACCTACCTAAACTTTCTGTGAAGCTGAAGTACCAGTACCCTGATGATTTGCTTTAGGAGGTATAGGATTGTTACTTGAATGCAAATCAGGTGGTGTATTGAAATTGTTTGGAGGTGTGGAAGTAGTGAGAGGACCTTCGGGCTTGTTGTTACTTCTCAAGTTGTACGTGTGATTTCTTTGGGACTGTTGAAACTCTTGAACCTCATCTGGCTCACCTTGCACTTCATTCTCAATTTCAAAGGGAAATTGGAAAGTCTCTAAAACTAGAGTTGATTCTGGACACAGACCTTCATGATAATAGGACTCATCTTCTTCTAACTGATCCTCTTCTTCTTTTGATGAGAAGGTAAAACTTTCCAAAACCATGGCTGACTCATATCCCAAGTGTACTATTTCATTACCCTTAGGTACCAGAAATTCTGATGTAGGGCTCTATACCTCTAGTTTGAAGATGCTAGCTGCCAAGTGAAATTGTGGACAATCAAGCTCAGCATGAGCACTCGTATTATGGATTTTGCACCAATTCTTAAGAGCTACATCTGCTACTTGTATCCTAGTAGGTTGTTTAGATTCCTAATTGTTTGGATTCTCAAATGGAGAAGTTAGAGTACCATTATTTGGTCTT
Source organism: Cunninghamia lanceolata (assembly GCA_027924645.1). NCBI lineage: Eukaryota > Viridiplantae > Streptophyta > Pinopsida > Cupressales > Cupressaceae > Cunninghamia > Cunninghamia lanceolata. The sequence goes on along the minus strand of BSBN01000958.1, from coordinate 4,430,115 downwards.
GTGTTCCACACTCTAGGAGGCCTAGGCTAATTTGAATTTCTATTATCATTTCCATAGACTTTATTGTCTCCATTATGGCCTCTATTCTGTGATCATTGTCCTTGGTTTTGATGAGTATTATTTTGAGGATTTTGACCATAGAAACTATTATTCCTCAACTAACTCACTTTAGTGGTTAACGTTCTCAAATGAGAAGTAATTTTCTTTAACTCATCTTTATCCTCTTGTGCTTTAGCTACATATGTATCTTGGGGAGCTTGGAACAATGATTGGCCATTGAACTAGTTATTGTTGGCAACATTACCCATGTATGAAACTATAGCACAAGTAGGGACCGGATTGTACACTGGCGTATGAGTAGAAACTAAATTGTACATTGGAGTATGATGCATCGAAGCACCATTCAATTACTGCATTTGATTGGGAAATGTAGCATTTCTAAGGCTTACTAAAGGACCATAGCTTGTTTGTCTCATCTCCTAATTAATTTTCACTGCTTCCTTATTGTCATGCCCACATTTTCCATGCGGTCACAACACGTATTCACGTGTGTCATGTCCACATGCATCATGTGGTCATGATACGAAATATCAAAAATTTTCTCTTACTACTTTGAAAACCCCCTCGCATGCGTAGGCGTACTCGGTGGTGTACGCTTAAGGTGAAAACAATATAGTTGTTGGCGGGGTACCAAGTACATGTGCGCACACCCTACGCAAGAAAATGCATGGTTTCCTAACTTAGGTTAATCTCATGAATTACATTCAAACAACAGTTGTTTTAGGTGATAGATCATTTTTCAACAAAGCACGATCATCTGTTCATTTGCCCTCTCTTCCTTTTCTTAGAATTTAATTTTGATTGTATTTCTATCACGTTCATTTTACCGTATCTCTGAAATTTAATTTTGATTGTATTTCTATCTCATTCTCCTTCCCATTGTGCAAGATCTTCTTATCCTATTTTTTTTCTTCACGTTCTTTATCGAACAGCAATAACACTACATCGTTTACATTATTCCTAATTTCTTGGTTAACCAGATCACTTACACAAGGTTGGTTAACTTCACTTGACTCAGTCCCCCTAGGGTTCTGCTCTAGGTTTTAGTTCAACATTTGAATTAATTTTAATAATCAACATGTTCCTAAATAGGATTAATGGTAGGTTAAACTTACTTAGTTCTCTTAGCCTTGTTCAGAAATGCCGCACATTTTCTCCTCTTTGTTTTCCAAGGTTAGCTGTTCTTTCTCTTTCTCTCTCTTTTTTATTCAATTGGACGTTTATTCTCTAAATCTACAGTTGAGTTTAAAATGGCCACTCATAGAATGCTTGTGAGGGCTTGTTTGCATTTATTTTCAGTGTCCTTTATAAATGAAAGGATCATATTTTCCTCCTCATTTTGCTGTTAAGTAATTTGTGATAATTGTTGAAACTTCCGAGAAAACTCTTACTTAAAATTAAAATATATTTACCTATGCTCTTTTTATATAATAATTATATTTCTCCTTATAAATTTAATTTAAATATATATATATATATATTTATATATATATATATGTATATATTTATATATATATGTATATATTTATATATATATGTATATATACCGCCATTATCTCAATTCACTTTAACTCACAATTTTATTAATAAGTTCCTTAACTGTAAAGAGAGTATAGAATATATATATATATATAATTTGTTAAAACAGATTACTATCCAATAATTCAATAAAAATATAGCAATGAGTTAATTTGTTTTTTGCAAATATAAACATTGTATTTCCGAATTGCAACTCTGAGTTTAAGCATCTATTCAATTTGTATTATACAATATGCATAAATAAATCCCACTTTCCTTGATTTAAAATTTATATTTCAAGTCAAATGTTTTAAACTACATATAGTTTGCCTTCAAATGAATAATGAAAAGTGAATAGTAAAAGTGAAAAGGTCCCCATCCTAGGAAGAGACCCTCAAGGTGGCGGTAATTTCAAAAGCAAAACTGCAACCCAAATTTCATTTCTTTCATGGTAGCAAAATTACAACTTCGCTTATAACAAATGTAAAATTATCATTTCCACTAAGCTTACATAGAAATAATACTTTTACAAACTTAATTAAAACATCAACTAACTCACAACTTTGCAAGTAGAAGAAGAAGGAACTAGACAATTTTAATATCCTTTTAAAAACAAATTTTCTTTTCCTCTTCTTATTTCTAAATGGTAAAACTTAATGAACAAGAAAATTACAACTATCAACCTAAAAACAGAGGATTTCCTCACAACTAAAAAAAATAACAATTTATACAACAATAGGGAGATAATTTTCTCCTTCTGGAAAATTGACAAGGAAGGAGCTATTAAAAGATCTATGAGGCCTACCTTTTTCACTTCTGTTCATGAGACTATTTACAGTACTTTTGCTATTACTTTTATGATTGAGGGACTGTTGATCCTGGAATCTTGATTATTAAACCAAATTGATTTTTAAGAAAATAATTGTGCAATGATAATTAGATGTTGCTTTTAAGAAAATGATGAATGGATAATATTAGAAATGGAACTTTAATGTGATTTCAGTATGATTATATGGTAGAATACTTAGGTATGCTTGTATTTAAATTTGCTTCAACTATGATATCTTTATGTGTTATTAACTTCGAGATTGAGTGTGCAGGTATTGCTATCGAAACCAAAAATACAGGAGATCATTCCACACCCTATGTTGTATCCCTTGTGAGCTGATCTAGTTCTACGAGGAACTAAGATCAACTCTGTGTATGGTGGAAATGTTGTAATGTTGTAATGTTGTAATGTTGCATGGGGTCAAGGGAATTAGGTCTACCCTCTGATTTACTTGTATTGTGATATGTGTTGTAAAAGATGTTGTTATGAATCTTGTTTAAGTTTATTTCTTTTAGACCCTCTTCTTGTGTTTTTACTTAACTCTGGGAGTCCTAACTAGCTTAAAATCAACCCTGGGTTATACCCCATGGGTCTAGGGACCCTTTTGACTAGGATAACCTTGGGATAACCTCCATATGGTCACTTTAACTTCATAGTGAAGTTAAGTGATGAATTTGGGAGTATGGGGATAATGGGATGAGTGGAATCCACACTTAGACCCACGTCCAAGTCATGGAATGACTCCATGATCCACCAATAATGAAGTGTTTGTCTCTTTGTTCCTCTCTTTTGGTGGGAGTCCTGTTGTCTGGTTACACAACACGCCCCATTTTGACTTGGCAAAACAGGGACCCAATTTTTTGGTTTGGCTTGTGCAACTGCTTCTGGGCGGTTTGGTAAAAGTAAGTCGAGTGCATCATCATGCAAAACTAGGATGAGGTAAGTCACCATGAGGTCAGGTTGTCAAATTTTGTATTTCATCTCTGTGACCTTAGATTTTGAAAGAGCATTAAAATTCGGGCAGGTTTGCCTTTTACATCACGTTGATATTCATCAGGATGTAAGAGTTATGAACAGTCAAAGTTTCAGTCAAACCTAATATTCGCAAGAGGAAGGTCATATTTTTATATCCTCGGTCATATTGTTGAAGTTCATCATCATATGTGAAACATTCCCCACCGATATGTCATGCGGTTCAAATATCTTGACATCAACTTTAAATGGTAACAAAATCTTCCCGTCAAACAGTTTTATCTATCGCGAGCATCATACTTCGCATGTAACCCAATATGTCTTTATATCCTTCTGACGCAAGTATCACCCTTAGCAAATATCCTGATGACATCATCTGAATATGATAAACGAAGGAACATACATAACGATGACATCATCATCACATTTACATTGCCACAGGATATTTTCTAAAACATGATCATGTTCGCCTAATATGATGATGCCGTCATGATGCACTCCCGATAAGAAGAGCGAATATCAGGATGACGTCATCCTGATATTCCAAAAAGAGAGACATGTAAGTTTGTCTCATCATCATCATATTTAAGAAACATCACCCAATTCACCGAAATATCCTCCTGATGTACTAAGCATAAACAAATGTGCTTTTGTCACCCGAATCTTGTCGCGATAACAATGTCAATATGAGGGCGGAGGATGATATTGAAACTCAACCCTATATTTGAGAATATCATCCTGCCCTCATGATATCCTGTCATAGGAATATTCCCCGCTCCCGTTGCTGCCATTATCATTTAATGTGCACAGTCATGGTAGGTAGTTCCTGCCGACCCTGGAACCCAATGAAACACCTGGCAAGATCCTGCATTTTCGCACGAATAATCAAGGAACATGATCCAATCTGTCAGAGTTGCCCTAAATGTACCCTAAATGCGAGGTTAAAAGGTAATTCAATCGCCATTTTCACATTTACCTTGTGATAAACTTGTTTTACAGAGCACCAGCTTCCATATCTGCATACCAGCTGCCTTTGCGCGATTTGAGCTCACGGGCAGAAAGAAAGAGGTGATCATCAGCTGAATTAAGAATGTCTCATCAATCTACTGGTATAAAAGGAAATCTACATAACCAGGTAAGTGAATAAAACCCTCATCATATTGTTTCTGTTCTGGTACGATGATGTAAGTTCTGGTTGATGCATCCATATGATTAAGTAGTGTTGGAATTGATACAGTAGGCATAATGATTTATAAAGTCAATTGCAATAAGCATGCATATATGTACCTGTTGTGAGATAGGATTGTCGTTAATTACAGGTACTCATGGCTGAGAAGCGATTGGTCAAGTGTCAAGAAGAATTCAGCAAACCCATGTTCTCTGCTCAGAGGGGGGTCCTGTTTAAATATGGAGCAATTACAGACACCCATCAAGGAAGTACTAATTTGGAGGCCTGGTCAGCCAAGCTGAACAATGGACATGACAAGAGTCCTGTGTTGGACGCAGTGTTCGTGTCGGGAATGAGCAATGCCGCCGGTTTTCCATACTCCATGGAATCTTTGGAACTCGTCATGGAGTGTGCCCGAAATTATAACCCTCAAACAAGGCAAGTAGTGAAGCATGGGAGGATATATGCAGACCTCTCCATCAAAGGTCTCTCCCAGACATTTGGATTGCCACTGGGCAATAAGGTCAAAAGTGTAGACTTGAAGAAGTCTAAAAGGGAGTATGAAGCCAACAAGAAATTGGCCAGGAAGAACATGTATCCATGGCGGGCTGAGAACAGCACATATAATGCAGCGGCCAAGCTTCCTGTGCACCTGTTTAAGTATGATTTCAGTGAGGAGTATTAATACATGATTGCACTCCTGAATAGAGTAATCGGCCAACCTGATACTGGCAGTTTCAGGGATTGGATGTATGGAATAGTAATGAAGTGTCTATATTCAGACACTAAGCCACTGTAGGGCCAAATTATAAGTGATGCTCTGCATGAGCAACTGATGAACCTGGGAGGTTCAAATTGTACATTTTTCATGACATCCTACATTGTTTATTCTTGTGCTTATAGAGGCACTTTTGATGCCTTGGTTAGAGATGGGAAGCTCATAGGCACAAATGCTACATATATCTGGGATCATCATCCCCAACTGCAGAGAACCAACTACCTCAAAGATTACAAACTGGTCAATGATGCGTTCTCTATGCATCTGGTAAGGACCATGGAAGAAGACAGAACAAAGAGATTGAGCATGGAGGCTCAAGAGGTAGTCTACAGGCATGGGGCCTGGTACATATAGTTTGCAACCTTTTCTTATATAAGGGTTGAGGGTTTCGAGGGACATCCCCTGATGCTACCAAGGTATCCTACCGACGTCGTAGTACTAATGGAATTTATTAGGCAGGGCTCCACCATGATACAAATGTACAAGGATGCCAAGAAGCTGCCACCAATTTTGTTCCTAGTCAGCATTGGCAACTATATGTGCCCTGACTCTGATAATATAAAGAAGGTGATGGTCACCCTGAATAAAATGAATTTGCAGCCTTTCCCAATAACAAGACCATATGATCCTTACGACAGGATACAGAAGATACTAGGAAAGCCTATTCACCGAGGGCACCTAGAGGATTTTTGGGCTGACTGTGAAGATGAGGCAGAAGCCAGAAGAAGGTGGTATCAGAGGTTAACTCTGAACCAAGTTAGAACTTTTGATTGCATCTCCCTTCCCCAACAATTAAAGAAGGATGATGGCAAGACAATGGCAGACGAGTATGAACAGAAAAAGATATATAATGACACCATCTCTGCACCTGACCTCACTATGCAAGAGGACATATCCTTGGACCCATTCATTGCCAGGACCCTACACCTAACCCAAGCTTGGGTTGATGCACAGATAGAGGCATTGAAGAAGAAAGGTGTTGCCATTACAGTGGACAACAAGAAGAAAGGGCAGGATATCCCCGCGGATGAATATGATGACTTCCTGTTAGAGAAGAGGAAGACCAAGGGAGATAGAATCCCTCCACCACAACAGCAGAGCAAAAGACCCCCAAGGGGCAAGAAGGTGGAACAGGGACCAAAAGGGATTATAATTGAAAGGGCAGTATTTGCGGCTGAGGAGGCGGCAGGGTCAGGATCAGGATCAAAATCAATATTCCCTCCAAAGAAAGAAAGGCCCAAGAAAAGTAAGACCGCAGAGGCTGGAATCACTGAGACCCAAGAAGTGGGTCAATCTTCTAAACAACCAGGAGGAGAGGATACCCTCATAGAAGAAGAGCCTGAGGAAGAGGAGGTTCCATTGGTAATAAAAAGGAAGAGGAGAGCTCCATAGGTGCTGGTGGCTACCGCACCTAAGAAACAAAGAACCTCCATGAGAGGTGGAATAAGCCAACCCCCTACTTCATTACAAGGGGAAGGTAGTGAAGTGCGCAAGGAACTTTAACATAATGTTCCACTTCCTACCATCGTCAAGTTTAAAACTGAACTTGCTGAGGAGCAGCTGAAAGAAACTTCTCAGATACAAGCAGAAGGGAATGTCTCGCTCGACGAGACAATAAATTTGTCTGATGATGAGGTGGTGCAGGATGTGGCTGCACAGAAGATGGAAACACTGGCTGCTGGTATTAGTATGACCCCCCACAAGTCTCCACCAGTTCAATCAGTACTGGAAGAGATGAGGCGAGTGGAAGAAGAGCGAGAAAAGAGCCCAGAGCAAGTAGCTCAAGAAATAGGGCTAGATACATTGATCACAGAGGTGACCAATCCTGTAGTGGTGGATCTGACAGAGAAACAGGATGTAATTCCTGAACAGCCAGCAGGATCACCTGATAAGCGCCACCAAACAGAAGAGATAGAGATGGCAGAATCGGAAGGCCATGCTCTGGAATTAGGACAACAAAGTCCACGGGATACATTAGCAGAACCTACTATAGTAGAGGTTCAAGAGATGAAGGCCGATGAAAAGGAGGAAACAAAAGAGGATCTAGCTGCCAAGACACAGGAGGTTGACAGTGCAAGCTCAGAAGAAATAATAGCTGCAGAGCAATCGCCAGCACATCAGGCAGAGTCCCCAGTATCTGGTGCAGTGGATAAGTAACAAGGGGAATAATTGGGAATGGATGAAGTAATGACAGAGGGAGATCATGATCATCATGAACAGCATATAGATGCACCTCAAGGGTCCCCACAGTATATAGATGCACCTCAAGGTTCCCCACAGCATATAGATGCACCTCAAGGTTCCCCATAGCATATAGATGCACCTCAAGGGTCCCCACAGCATGAAGATCCTCCTCTAGAAAAGGAAATCCCTCAACAGGAGGAGGTGCCACAAGATCAACAACAAAGAGAGCATCAAGAAGAAGAAATGAGAAAGTCACCATCTCCACAACACTTGTTGACAGAAACGAGAGATATAGGTAAACATCAGGATGATGCTAAAAAACATGATCGGGTGCCTCCATGGTTGGCAAAAGAGGTAAATGCTGAGGAAGAGCTTGAAATTCAGGAATTTGACGTCTCCACCCTATTCTCTGCGGATATAATGAAGCCAAAGAGGAAGGCCAGAATGACTTCGACCATCAAGAGAGATCTGGCAACAGGGAGAAGGACTGTGCAAATTGCCATACCTGCGGTGGAGAAGGAAAAAGGTAAAATCACTGTCGATGAATTTCAAATCAGTACAGTAGATTTGGGCTTTGCCAATGAGGACCAAGAAGGTCAGGAGGGCAAAGATATCATTGACTCTCTAATTCAGAAGGTCAAAAGAGAGAAGGAGAAAAATAAGCAACATAAAGAGCACATTGCTCAGTTGCATGCCTATATCAAAGGGCTGACCAATCCTAATGATACCACAACTGAATATGCAGTCCCATTGACTGCCATTTCTCAGGAGGAGGTAAATAAATTAGACCTCATGAAGCATGAGGCATCCATAATAAGGAGATGGATGTCATCCACATTAGATGATGCTGTAGAAATAATGAAGGCCTCTTTGAAGAGGTGGAGCATCCTAAGTGACTCCAAGGCCAAAGTGGATAAATTGTAGATGCAGACCGGGAAGAGGTCTTACAAGCTGGAGAGAGTCTTAAGCCTGTTAGGGGAAATAAGGAATATAAATCCACAACTGCTTATCAGTAAGCAGGTACTGAATAGTAATACCGCATTATTAATAGATATCTTGTATAAAGACACTCAGTTTGAGTGTGGAGTCCTCAAAAGGTGTAATAATAAGCTGAGGGATATCAGCATGAGGCTACAAGATTTAATGGTTGAAGAAGCGATGATACTGGAGGCATTGGAAGGCAAGGTGGAAGGAAAAATAGAAAATCAAGATGAAGAGTCCCCCATTAAAGCTGTACACAGCAACTTCCAATCAAAGACAGATGGTCCACCTATCCCTTTGACAGAGGAATTGATAGATAAAATAATGAGGATCAAGGTCCAGATGGAGAAATACAAAGAGACACTGCAGGACAGGAAAAATAAGCTTGATAACAGCAGAGACAAATATGAAGCACATAAGCACACCATTGTCAAAGCAAAGACTCAAGATGGCAGAGGGATAGATCAGGTTGTGCATTCATATGAGCAGGTCCGCAGTAGTATGCAGCCCCATATGTAGCATCGTCATCATCAGGATAGTGAAAGTTTAGAAAGTGATGCACATGATGATGACCCACATGAATCAGCTGAGGAGCATGATGAAGATACATCATGAAGGGGATAATAGCATAAGTAGTATAGATAGTTGCCAGCTGGCAGCTTGTGCCATTTTGTAAAGATTGACAAAATCAAGTGAATCATGACCATAGATTTGTATTGATAAATCAAGATCGTAGATCTTTTGTAACAGATTCCTCACCTTATTCTATAAAAGGTGGTGGAATGGCCTGTTGAAACATTCAAAACTTAATTGAAATCTATTTGCTGAAGTATTCAGGGCTTATTTCAAAGTTATTGCATATGTACATGTCTTTTGCATACTTAATGAAAGAGAAGAGTATTTTGATTACAAATCTTCATAAATCTTGAGTAATCTGTGTCTGAATTCTGGATATGTGCTTTGATTTGCTGCGTCCCTTGGAGTGCTCATCATGTTGCATGTATTGTTTTCATTCATCATCCTCTGAAGTTTGCATCAACTGTATCTAGCTGTGGAATATCCTGGTGAACATATGGTTTGATTTCTTCTTGTCATGACAGTATCGAGTATGTATGTGGATCAATAGCTGAAGGTTCAACTTTAAATTGTAGTATTCCTTTAATTTCTTTCAATTTTAGAACATTTCATTATCACATTTGCGAATAACTAATAATCCTAAGTAAATAACGCAAATATGCAGACATCTCGTAGGTAATCGCAAATATTTAGCATATTTGAATGCAACGCATGCACAATTGAAAAATATCATGCAAAGATTGAGGTATTTCTACATCTTTTCATCTAATAACTGCATAATATGACTTCTCTGTAAAGAATTTCTAAGGAATGTCATGATGATGGCACAATTTCACGTAAGGCCCCAAAATGGAAACAACAACACACATTAACCTCTGAGTAACTTCAGATGATTAAGACCTAATCACCGGAGACTTGGGATCCTGAATTCTTTGAATTCACAGTATCTTTCAAGATGAATAAAGGTTAATGCGTACTTTTATTCTATGCTTGCTTATGACTAACATCATGACCAACATAAATTGGCACTAGAAGGAGGGCATGATCTGGAATACTACGCTCATCATCATTATTTTTAGGTTCTATGATGCAGGGAGTAAGGTAACCTCAGATCGTCTGTGAATTTCAAATATTACATAAATATTTACTGTAAGAAGCTCATATATGCTCATTTCGTGTAAAGATTTCCAGATCTTACATAAATATTGCAAGCTTTACAGTAGGTCATTCTGAATTCACTAATATTGGCCAAAGATCCGTAAATCTGTTCGAGCTTTGAAGAATTTAAGCTTTAGATACTTGAGATCTCATGCTAGGGGTCATTATACCCCAAATATCCTGTCATACTTGCAGTATCCTCATAAATATTTCATAAATATCCAATTTGATTAGCCATCTGGCTGCAAATATCACCTCATTTGGTGAAATCCAGCCAATATTTGCAAAGTTTAAGCCAATTCACCTCAAAATTGAGAAATCCTGGCTCACAAGATAAATACCAAGTCTAGATCTAGTGGAATCTTCGAGGAACTACCTGTTAGAGGTTTCAGACCTAGAACCGTAGACATTCATCATACTCCAGGGTCTAGTGCATCAAGAGCTTCACCAGAACCTCCTCCTGTAACTCCCGTTGGTTTACAAATACCTTCCAAGATATCTGTGACACCTCCTGTTCAGCCTCAGGGTGTACCTTTAGTCCAACCTCAGTCAGCTCAACCTCCTCTGGTTGCAATGTCTTTCTTTGCAGCAGAGTCACCTTTGACCTTTACTGCATATCATGAGCTACCAAAGAATCCGGATAAACTTTGTCCAAAATATCATCCTTATCAAGATGCTAATGATCATATCAGGACATTTAAGGAAGCTTGCTACAGAGCCAGGATAGAACATCAAGATGTGGTGTGCAGGTTATTTCCTTTTTCCTTAGGGGAAGATGCTTATAATTGGTTCATTAGTCTTGGCCAAGCCTCTGTTGGTTCATGGGCTGTCTTAGAGAAAGCCTTTCTTGACAGGTTCAAGGTCCCTATTGATCCATCTATGAATTACCATATGTTTGCCACGATCAAAAGATTTGAGCATGAACCTATCGCCAATTTCAATGCTAGGTTTCAGAAAATGTTGTCCAAGTTAGTTGCCCCATATGTAGTGATGCAGAGGCATCCACACTATAACATTCGCATATAGCATGGACGTCTGCAGCCCATCCTCATCATCATCATCATCTTCGCCATCATCATCATATTCCGCTTTACTCTGTCAGCATCATCATCATGTTTCCTAAAACCAACAGCATCATCATATTTCGGATGATCACACTTATCCTCCTGCCGACTACTGTTCACCTCCTCCGCCAGTCGCCTATCATCATCATGATATTCAACGGGTGCAAACATCCTCCGGTTGCACTGTTCATCGGGCTCCGAACTCCATCGGCATCATGATATGCAACACTCCCTTCGTCAACAGGATAACCAATATCCGGTTGCTCCAAATATCCTGATGACGATCACCTTCAGCACCTTCCCTTCGATGCTCCACTAGCCGACGACACAAGCAACAACATCATGATCTACTTTATCCGGTTCTCTCGAAACCTCCTGATGATGTTAATACAACCTTCTGCCGATACCCAAGCACTTAACAACGGCAGGATAAACTCGCATAGGGGGATATCTCAATATCCTGATGACGATGACGTCATATCCTGATGACGATGACGTCATATCCTGATGACGATGACGTCACCCAATATCCTGATGACCTCTTCAACACTTAGTCAAAAAAAACAAACTTTCACTCTCGCATCTACTCGCGATACGCGGATGATTGGCACTCCCGATAGATGATCCTGATGCCGATACGCTCCTCCTCGGCTCCTCCAGATGATGATGATCACCCCGACGCACTTGCACTTCATGCACTCGAAAGCATCATGCTCTCCTTCCACTTATCCGGATGACGATATCCGAACTGACTGCAGGATATTCACCAAGATATCCTGATGATGCCGTTTTGACGAACTTCTTCACTTAGCGAAATTTCACTTCGCCGATCCTCCAGGGACGACCCGATCCAACCTCAGGGTGATCTTCCAACGCAAACTTATCAACTCGACCTAGCACATGCCCATGCTAGGGTCTTCAACATCTGTCGACCGCGATCCTGCACACCTGCATGCGAACAGAAAACAAACTACAACCTACCCTACTGTACATTACCATTCCACCGATCAGATGAGTCAACCGGTGGAATGGATCAGTGAATCCATGAAACCACCCAAACTAGTAGATCGATTACACAAAGGAGATTAAACAGAAAACGAAACAGGATCTTTATTGATTTCAAAGATGCAATACAATGATCAATCTCTCTCTCAGTCTCACTCTCTGCAACCTAGCTCGATCGATGATATCTGTCTGTATATGCAATATCAACCGATCTCATGCTTATAAAGATTATCCTACGAGTACTACTGACCTGACTCCAAGCGGCTGGGAACTCTCCAGGTGGCTGGGAGATCCAACCGGACCCTACCGCATGACAACTGTTATAACCAACTAACTAAAAATAGCAAAAGCCTGGTCAGCATGATCTTATCATGATCAGCGTGACCTTATTACATGCATTTGGTCTTAACAGACCTTCTTGGAAACATAAGCAAGACCTATAACTACTAACTGCCTCATGAAGGCCAGCTGTCAGGTAGGTGCCTCTGCACCATACTCCCCAAAAGAAAAGAACTCATGTCCCATGAGTTTAGTATGTGGAAGTCCGCCACCTCTACACTGTGCCTGTGCAATGTTCTGCCCTGTTCCAGCTTTGTCTGCTGCTGTCTCTTGGCTGCTCCAAGACTTCTGCACTGTAACTTGTTGTCTGTCAAGTAAATCCTCATGCCTGTCAATGTAGGCTTGTCTCTCACAGACCTTGTGTTTGTCAGGTTGCCTGACCAGAACCTCTGGCTGAACTGCCTCTTGAACTGTTGAAATGTTCAACTCTATCTTCCTGTCAATCTTTATAGGACAAGCAATAGTCCCAACTATGACAACATCCTTGTCATTCCTCTCAACTAATGGTTGGTTGCACCCCTGTTTCTGAACCTGTTGCTGACCTCTGTCAGTCACAACTCCTTTCCCTGCAGTGTCCTGAACTGCCTTTATGCCTGTTCCTCTAGGCATCTGCACTAATTCCTTCTTTCCCATTAAAATGATTTGAGCTGCCTTCTGTACTGCAGCTTTTGCCTGCAATGGCATCAACTTAATAATCTTCCCATCTTTCTTGATGGTGTAGGTATTAGCATACCCATCATACAGTACTCTTCTGTCAAATTGCCATGGTCTACCCAACAGTAGGTGACAACATTCCATAGGCAAAATATCACACAAAATCTTATCATGATATGCTCCAATCTGGAAATCCACATATGCCTGTTCAGAGACAAAAAGTGATTGACTATCACTCACCCAAGATGTCTTGTAAGGGTGTGGATGTGGAATCCTTTCCAAATGCAGCTTATCCACCATCTCCTGAGATACCATGTTGTCTGTTGAACCAGTATCAATGACAACCTTACATACTTTACCTTTACTCTTGCATGTGGTCTTGAAAAGAGCTCTTCTTTGCACCAGATCCTTTGATGCCTGCAAACTAATTCTCCTTAACATCAATGATTCTCCACTCTCTGGATATCCATAATTCTCAGGACCTCTGTTTGAACTCTGTGCACTTTCTTCTACTTTCTCTTCTTGCACAAGTTGTACTCTCTTGTCACTTGTTCTATCATTTCTGGATGATGAACCTTTATTTTCTGGACATTTGAAAGATGGATGATCAAACTCTCCACAGGTGTAACATTTTCCTGAAAATGTAGTAGAACCTCTACCACCTCCAAATCTTCCTCTATTACCTTTCCATCCACCCCTGAAATCAGACTGTCCCTGTCCTTTACCAGTGTCTTCTTGACCCTCATTGGTTTGCTTTTGTGCAGGGGCTGTTCCTCTTCCCCTATGGTTTCCTCTTCCTCTCATGGACTTATCATGTCCTCTATTTATCTTTTCTTCAATCCTGATTGCCATTTGATAACAATCCTCCACATTCTTAGGGTTAGCTAACACTAACTCATCCTGTATGTTAAACCTTAAACCAGCCAAGTACCTAGCCACCTTTTCTACCTCATTCTCATGATGACCAGATCTCATACTTAACAGATAAAATTCCTCAGTATATGCTTTCACATCCCTGTCTTTCTGCTTTAAAAATTGCAGTTTCTTAAACATCTGGATTTCATAATCCCTTGGCAAGAATTTACCCTTGATCCTTGCTACCATCTTATCCCAAGAAGTGATCTTTGACTTCCCTTGTTTCCTTCTCTCAGATTGTACATAATCCCACCATACCAAAGCATGACCTCCTAACTTGGTCTTTGCAATCTTTATTTTCTGATCCTCAGCAACATCTTCACATTCAAAGTGATTATCCAGTGCAGCAATCCAATCTAACAACTCATCTTCATTCAAGCTTCCAGTATACTTGGAAATATCAACCTTTACCTTAGGTTTTTCACTCTGCACTGCCTTTAACAGTTTTGCCAATCTCTGGTCTTCAGCATCCAGATCTTCAGCTACCTCTTCATACTCTTCAACAGTATCTTCATCTTCTTCAGACTCACTGTCTTCCACTTCCCTCTTTTTGTTCTTTTCCAGGGCTGTCAGCCTGGCTTGAAGTGCTTCAGCAAGCTCCTTCATCTTCCTCATCTCTCTAGCATGTTTCTCCTTCATTTCCTGCAATTCCCTTGCAGTACCACTACCTTTCGGAGGCATTTTGTCAACCTCTCAATCAACACACAACACAATCAACTCTACCTCTACCTCTGCCCTTTCGGTGACAGAATCAACACACAACAGCCCAGACCTTTTGCTGAGCTCTGATACCACTATGATGCAGAGGCATCCACACTATAACATTCGCATATAGCATGGACGTCTGCAGCCCATCCTCATCATCATCATCATCTTCACCATCATCATCATATTCCGCTTTACTCTGTCAGCATCATCATCATGTTTCCTAAAACCAACAGCATCATCATATTTCGAATGATCACACTTATCCTCCTGCTGACTACTGTTCACCTCCTCCGCCAGTCGCCTATCATCATCATGATATTCAATGGGCGCAAACATCCTCCGGTTGCACTGTTCATCGGGCTCCGAACTCCATCGGCATCATGATATGCAACACTCCCTTCGTCAGCAGGATAGCCAATATCCGGTTGCTCCAAATATCCTGATGACGATCACCTTCAGCACCTTCCCTTCGATGCTCCACTAGCCGACGACACAAGCAACAGCATCATGATCTACTTTATCCGGTTCTCTCGAAACCTCCTGATGATGTTAATACAACCTTCTGCCGATACCCAAGCACTTAACAACGGCAGGATAAACTCGCATAGGGGGATATCTCAATATCCTGATGACGATGACGTCACCCAATATCCTGATGACCTCTTCAACACTTAGTCAAAAAAAACAAACTTTCACTCTCGAATCTACTCGCGATACGCGGATGATTGGCACTCCCGATAGATGATCCTGATGCCGATACGCTCCTCCTCGGCTCCTCCAGATGATGATGATCACCCCGACGCACTTGCACTTCATGCACTCGAAAGCATCATGCTCTCCTTCCACTTATCCGGATGACGATATCCGAACTGACTGCAGGATATTCACCAAGATATCCTGATGATGCCGTTTTGACGAACTTCTTCACTTAGCAAAATTTCACTTCGCCGATCCTCCAGGGACGACCCAATCCAACCTCAGGGTGATCTTCCAACGCAAACTTATCAACTCGACCTAGCACATGCCCATGCTAGGGTCTTCAACATCTGTCGACCGCGATCCTGCACACCTGCATGCGAACAGAAAACAAACTACAACCTACCCTACTGTACATTACCATTCCACTGATCAGATGAGTCAACCGGTGGAATGGATCAATGAATCCATGAAACCACCCAAACCAGTAGATCGATTACACAAAGGAGATTAAACAGAAAACGAAACAGGATCTTTATTGATTTCAAAGATGCAATACAATGATCAATCTCTCTCTCAGTCTCACTCTCTGCAACCTAGCTCGATCGATGATATCTGTCTGTATATGCAATATCAACCGATCTCATGCTTATAAAGATTATCCTACGAGTACTACTGACCTGACTCCAAGCGGCTGGGAACTCTCCAGGCGGCTGGGAGATCCAACCGGACCCTACCGCATGACAACTGTTATAACCAACTAACTAAAAATAGCAAAAGCCTGGTCAGCATGATCTTATCATGATCAGCATGACCTTATTACATGCATTTGGTCTTAACAGACCTTCTTGGAAACATAAGCAAGACCTATAACTACTAACTGCCTCATGAAGGCCAGCTGTCAAGTAGGTGCCTCTGCACCATGTAGTATCTGATGCCTCTGCCCGGATTATCTATTATTCAGCTCTGGATCCATTAACTTCCATGTTCATCAGGAGAACACATCCTGAGATCACTACATTGACAGGAGCTTTTCAAGAAGCTATCAAAGTGAATCAGCAGTTGATACCTGCTCCTACTCCAAATATAGTATTTCCTACCTTGCCTGGCATGCATTCACAATATCCCGCATCATATCCTGCAACATATTCTCTGTAGTATCCTGTACAGTATCCTAATGGAATAATGATACCTCTAGCAGTCATGCCTGCACCTTTGCAAGTACCTCCACTGAGCATCATGCCCCCTCCTAATGGAAATGGCCAAGTGCCACAATACCCTGCACAAGCCCAGATACCTCAGGGTGCTGATCTATCCAATAATAACCATGGATCCTCTTTCTTCAAGCCTCGGACTGAAAATGTAGTGGCCAAAGCTCAAGAAGAAAAGGAGGAAATCAAAGAAATTTCTGCTCAATTAAGAAAACTCACCACAGAAGTGACACACTTGAGAAATCAGGGTTTTTATTCCCAGTCAAGTCAGAACAGAAATTATTCCAATGACAGACCAAATTATCCTGATAGAGGATATAACAACAATAACTTCAACAATAATGGTGGAAATAACAATAATCCACCTAGACAGCCCAGAGTATGGAATTCTAGGCCAAATAATGATTCATTACCATCACCCCTAGATAATCAGCCTCCTGGTGAAGCCAAACAGACTACTAGAGTCAATCTTGCTGAGGCGGCTCTTACTAATTGGTGTAGGATCCACAATACTAATGCACATGCAGAATTATACTGTCCACAATTTAGAATTGCTACTAGCATCTTTCAGACTGAAGTGTCTAACACTTCTGGAAATCCACCTCATGCAGAAGGAAATGAAATTGTTCCTTGTGGATACGACTCAGCTTTTGTGCTAGAAGCCTATACAAATGAACCTCATCAGAGTTATAACCAGGCATATGAAGAATCGGCCTTAGATTTTGAAACAAACTATGTTTTCCCCTTTGAAGATGAAAATGAGCCTGCAAGGGAATGTGAAGAAGTACATGCATATCAGCAGCAATATCCTGGTAAGCACAATTATAACTTGAGGAGTAATGCCAATAGACCTGCTGGTCCATTGACATCATCTCTACCTCCAAACAACTTCAATACACCTCCTGATCCTAAGGCTAGCAATAACCCAGGGTTCCCTAAGGTGAATGCTCAGTACTTGTCACCTCAAAACACAGTATCAAAGATTGTGAATACACCTCATGAATCTGACAAGTTGGTCAGCTATCTCGCTGATGAAATGAAGAAAATTAAGATCAGCCTGTCCCTGTCTGAGTTACTGAAAACTCCTGCCATCAAAAGGGCATTCATGAAGTCCTTAGATGATCCTGCCCCTAAAGAGGATAGTCATCTTTCAAGTCAATCCAGCGGCAAGGATCACGCTGCTAGGGATAATATTGTCAAGCCTAAAGTGTCAGCTATAGTCCAAGCTATAGAAACCTCCCACATGACCTTGTATAGGGATAAAACTGAATCACCTCCGTTCCTCCTTACCATAAGAATGTTCAGCAAGAACCTACACAACTATCTGGTGGATTCAGGAGCCCCAACGAATGTTATGCCCTTGTCAATATGCAATGCTTTAGGACTGCATCCTGCTAAATCCTTAAAAAAGGTCACACAGCTAGACAAAATAGAAGTAAGTGTAGTAGGAGAATTAACTCATATCCACATGCAGCTAGCATCTAATCCTAGGATCCAGTATTACATTGATATTTAGGTAGTTGACATACCTGATATGTATGGGATGTTGCTCAACCGCGATTGGTCTAAAATGCTTAACGGATATATGTCTATAGATTTCAGTCACATGTGGTTACCATGGAAGGGTATACCTAATCAGATCAGGATTGATGCTGAACCTAGAATGAAACATATGATAACTGAGTACAATAGAACAAATGAGATCATGTATGTAAACGTAGAACCTAGAGTTTATTGCATCAGGCCGCAGACTGTCAAAATAGAAGAGATCCTGATGCTTAAGCTACATCATCATCATGATGATGATGATCAGGAGGACATGCCAGTCATAGAAACTGATAATAATCCCGATAATGAGAATGAAATAGATCGCTTCAGAGATTTTGAGATACATCTGTCTAAACAGGTAAAACATTGTCAATTGTTAAATATACTTGCTAATGATATTTTGATTGACGGATGGTGCAGATTACATGATGAGGCACATTCAGAAAAGACATGTGAAACATGCTTAGAGATGATGATGCTAGAGCCAACATACAGCGAGGCATCATCATCATATTCTGAGGTAAATGTTACATTTGATGATGATGACAATAATAATTCTTATCTGTCTTTTGTAGGAACTGAAGAACCGACAGATCATGATGAGTGTCCTATCCTGGAAACAGAAGAAATTTTAGTCTCTCTCCAAGTAAATAATGAAATGAAAGAAAAGATCACCCCAGGGAGTGATTGCTTTATGGAACTAGATTATGAATTGTCCGATGAGGACAAAGGTAGTGACCTGATGAAGTTCAAAGAATTTTTGGAAAGGGAAATAGAGAAGGTGACACGGCAGCATAAATCTCCTCGGGAGGTCTTAATTAAAAATTGGTGTAGGCTGCATGAGGCACCTCACTCAGAAACAACTTGCTCACTATGTTTACACATTTTGAAAAAGCATGCAGCTGCAGATTCAGAAGATCATCCTCCTGCTGAAACGAAAGAGAATAGAAAAGCCATCAGGCTCACAAGAAAAGGGAAAGAAGAAACTTAAGGATGATGATGTCCCTAAGTTAAAATGGATATCAGGCGGAGCAGCAGCCAGAGCTGCAAAGGGAAAAGGAAGTTCAGCTAAATGTCTTGCTGAAGATAAACCTTGGATCCTGAGGTTTGATGGGTCCAAATCTAAGCAAGGTGCTGGGGTAGGAATCGACCTGATTGATTCAACTGGGAAATCCTATCTGGCAGCCTACAAATTATAGTTCCCCTGTACTAACAATGTAGCAGAGTATGAGGCTTTGATTCATGGAATGCTGTTTGCTCATAAGAGGAAAGTAAAGATTCTGCATGTCTTTGGAGATTCAGAACTAGTTGTGAAGCAAGTAAGAGGAATTTATTCCTGTAACTATAGAAAACTATCAAATTACAGACATCGTGTGTGGGACCTGATGGAAGACTTTGACACCTTTAATATCACTCATGTACCAAGAGAACAAAACCATAGGGCAGATGCACTAGCTCAAGCTGCCAGTACATTGGAGCCACTGTCTATATCTAGTCTAAAGAGATTTTCAGTAGAACTGGTGTCAGTACCATCAATACTTGACAATGTGACTAATCTCCAGGTGTTTGATGATGATCAGCACATTCTGGACTTCATTTCAAATAGAGACATATTTGAGGCTCAAATTATAGATGAGAATGGTATGGAGGATCATGTCTAGGAAGAAGATGAGATATTAGAGTTGCCTAGCAACAGGATCCCCAAAGGTATGATTGAGTTGGAAAGAGCCTTTGATTTGGATAATATGCTTAAACATAAAGATCTGCCTAAGGCAGATGGAGGTCAATATTCACAAGTGAATATTGGACAAGCTGATGATAAGAAAAACATCTTATTGGGTAAGGTTTGCACACCAGAAGAGTTAGAAGGAATAACTCAGGCCCTCAAGGATTACATACATGTAATTGCATGGACTTATGATGAGCTGAAGATATATGATACCTCTATCATAACTCATACTATACCTCTCAAGCCGGATGCAAAACCTTTCAGACAGAAGCAGAGACCAGTCAATGCCTTGCTTGAACCAATAATTCTTGAAGAAGTCAAGAAATTGTTAAATGCTAGGATAATATTTCCTGTTAGGCACTCCACTTGGGTGACTAATCTTGTGCCAGTCAGAAAGAAGAATGGAGACATCAGGTTATGTGTAGATTTTAGGAACCTAAATAGAGCATCAGAAAAGGATAACTATCCTTTACCCTCATTGGATGAAGTTCTACAGATTGTAAATGGAGCTAAAATGATGTCCTTCTTGGATGGCTTTTCAGGATACAACCAAGTAATGGTTGACAAAATTGACAAATTGAAAACTGCCTTCACCACAAAGTGGGGGATATTTGCATATAGATGTATGCCCTTTGGACTCATAAATGCTGGAGCTACATTCCAGCGAGCAATGGACATAGCTTTCAAAGGTTTAATAGAAAAGTGTATAGTCATCTACATGGATGACTTGACGGTATTCTCCAAGGAAAGGAGGAATCATGTTGCTGATCTCAGAAGTGTACTGAAGAAATGTGAAGAATATGGAATATCTTTGAATCCTAAGAAGTGCATATTTAGGGTCACAACAGGAAAATTACTAGGCCACCTGATCACAGAGGATGGAATTATCATTGATCCTGACAGGGTGGAATCTATTATGAAGTTACAACTTCCAGGAAGCAAAAAGGAACTCAAGTCTTACTTTGGTAAGATAAACTTTGTGAGGAAGTTCATCACCAGCTTTGCTGAGATTGTCAGACCTTTAAATGCTATGTTGAAAAAAGATGCACAAATTGAGTGGACACTGGAAGCCAGGACTGCATTTGAAGATATAAAAAGGGCCATTTCAGATGCTCCTGTCCTCATTAGTCCAGACTACACCAAAGTTTTCTATATCTATTCATTTGCTTCATAACATACCTCTACAGCAGTGTTAACTCAAAGAAATGAAGAGAAAGAAGAGAAACCAATTGCTTTCATGAGCTGTCCTTTCAGGGATGCTGAGTTGAGGTATGTAGATGTTGAGAGACAGGCACTTGCATTAGTCAGGGTAGTAAAGAAATTCAGACATTACATTCTCAGAAGCAAAGTGATTGCTGTGGTGCCTGATGCAGCAGTGAAGATGCTGCTGATGCAAAGTGAGCCTGGTGAGAAAAGAGCTAAATGGATTACTGTATTACAAGAGTATAACATGGAAATTACACCAATGAAGCTGGTAAGAGGACAAGCTTTGAGCCAGATGATATCTGAGACTGATCCAAACATCACTAGTCAGCAATATGTGATCAATGAGAAAGACAATAAAGAGTGGTATTCAGATATCAGGCACATCCTAATTACTGGAAGATGTCCATCAAGAATGCAGGCTTCATAGAGAAGAGCCTTAAAGATAAGATCCCAAAAGTATATGATGAAGGGAAGAACCTTGTTCAAGAAGAATTACGAAGGAATATACCTTAGATGCTTAGAGAAGCTAGAAGCAAGTAGAGTCCTGACAGAATTACATAATAAGTTTGGAACGGCACATGGATCAGCATTGGCCACAACACATGCAATCCTCCGAGCAAGATATTAGTGGCCTACAATTTTTAAAGACACAGCTGATCATGTTAAATGTTGTCATGTTTGCCAGGTTACTGCCAACAGAGAAAAATATGCTGCACAACCATTGCAGCCAGTAATGGAAGAGCGCCCATTTGCACAGTGGGGCATGGACTTCATAGGACCAATCAATCCTTAATCATCCTCAGGGCATAGGTATGTTTTAACAATTACTGACTATTGTACTAGATGGACTGAGGCTATTAGCAGCAAAACTTGCACTACAGATGATGTCATTAAATTTCTGGAGAGCAACATTGTCACCAGGTATGGAACTCCTTATGCATTGGTAAGTGATGATGGGTCCGCCTTCATTTCCACCAAGTTATCCAGTTGGGCTTTTGACCATGGGATTATACTTAAGTTTTCATCTAACTATTATCCTCAAGGAAATGGTTTAGCAGAATCCACCAACAAGAATTTACTGAGTATCATAAGAAAACTGATAGAGAAGAACCCCATGGAATGGAACTCATTTCTAAAGTATGCCTTATGGGTAGACAGAACTAGAATAAAAACTGCATTAGGAAACTCACCTTTCCAACTAGTATATGGAGTGGATCCCATCCTCCCTGTAAACTTAAAAATTCCTACCCTACAGTTTGCCCAAGAATACCTAGGCATAGACAATAAACAAGAAGTCAGGTTGCTTCAGTTGATGCACCTGGAAGAAAAAAGGAGTCAAGCAATCGATCAATTTGCAAAACATCAGGCTATTGTCAAATGCTGGTTTGACAAGAAAACCAGAATTAAAGCTTTCAGGATATCCGATTTGGTCCTGATGTGGGATAAGGCCCATGAAAAGAAAGGTGACCATGGTAAGTTTGATAGATTATGGATAGGTCCCTTTCAAGTTTCTGAGATACTAGGAGACAGTACTTATAGGCTTAAGAACCTGACAGGTGAGGATGTCCCATTGCCAATCAATGGACAATTCCTCAAACATTATTTCCAGGCCTGAATGACTTCATAACAGTCATGTGTATCATATTGTATATTTGTATAGTTGTTTGTACAGTGTGTCTGTTTTGCTTGTTTCGTTTTGTTGGTTATGACCTTGTTCTGGTAAGTCAGGATTGTGCACTTCATCACCCCAGAAAATAACTAAATTGTTAAGGTTCAAGTAATGAGATCACATTTAGACATAGGTTATGATTCATTGTAAGAAGTGTTCATGATCAGGTTTGTGATATCTTTTCATCAGGGTGCCTTTTCTTGGTCAAAGTGAATCAATCACAATGAAACACCTAACAGCCTTGGGTTTGTTGAACACACAAGTATAGATGTTAAGTGAAAAATCTAAAGGGACTCCTTTTCTACCAATACAATCTCCAACCTAAAGCTACAAGTGACTGTACCTTGTACAAATAAGCTAACATGATGATATCAGATACAAATTTTAAAGAGAAAATTAGAAAAGAAATAAAATTAGGCCATCTAAGTAACTCTACCGAGGCTATAGACGCTTGCTGGCAGTGGGGCTCTACTTAGGGAGATTGCATAGATAACCTGGCCGGGGCTATAGACGCCTGCTGGCAGCAAGGCTCTATCCAGGTCAGCTATGAGGGATGATCCCTAACTATGTAGTTTAACACCAGTTACTCATGTTTTCAACTAGCTTTCAAGATGAGGATAATTAATCATATGCACACACCTGATCCTTTCCTAGCATTGTTGTCATGATGAAATTTTATCATTCAGAAGATCATGATACTTATGCTTATATGGAATTAAAATACTATAGGTGAATGTGATCACATCACTTGAATCATTGGAATTTGTTTGTTTTCTTTGGTGGCAAGTTGTTGTGTGGTTACACAACACGCCCCATTTTGACTTGGCAAAACAGGGACCCAATTTTTTGGTTTGGCTTGTGCATCTGCTTCTGGGCGGTTTGGTAAAAGTAAGTCGAGTGCATCATCATGCAAAACCAAGATGAGGTAAGTCACCATGAGGTTAGGTTGTCAAAGTTCGTATTTCATCGTTGTGACCTCAGATTTTGAAAGAGCATTAAAATTCGGGCAGGTTTGCCTTTTACATCACCTTGATATTCATCAGGATGTAAGAGTTATGAACAGTCAAAGTTTCGGTCAAACCTGATATTCGCAAGAGGAAGGTCATATTTTTATATCCTCAGTCATATTTTTGAAGTTCATCATCATATTTGAAGCATTCCCCCCCGATATGTCATGCGGTTCAAATATCCAGACGTCAACTTTAAATGGTAGCAAAATCTTCCCGTCAAACAATTTTATCTATCGCGAGCGTCATACTTCGCATGTAACCCGATATGTCTTTATATCCTCCTGACGCAAATATCACCCTTAGCAAATATCCTGATGACATCATCCGAATACGATAAATGAAGGAACATACATAACGATGACATCATCATCACATTTACATTGCCACAGGATATTTTCTAAAACATGATCATGTTCACCTAATATGATGATGACATCATGATGCACTCCCGATAAGAAGAGCGAATATCAGGATGACATCATCCTGATATTCCAAAAAGAGAGACATGTAAGTTTGTCTCGTCATCATCATATTTAAAAAACATCACCCGATTCACCAAAATATCCTCCTGATGTACTAAGCATAAACAAAGGTGCTTTTGTCACCTGAATCTTGTCGCGATAACAATGTCAATACGAGGGCGGAGGATGATATTGAAACTCAACCTGATATTTAAGAATATCATCCTGCCCTCATGATATCCTGTCATAGGAATATTCCCCACTCCTGTTGCCACCATTATCATTTAATGCGCGTAGACATGGTAGGTAGTTCCCGCCGACCCCAGAACCTAATGAAACACCTGGCGAGATCCTGCATTTTCGCACGAATAATTAAGGAACATGATCCAATCTGTCAGAGTTGCCCTAAATGTACCCTAAATGCAAGGTTAAAAGGTAATTCAACCACCATTTTGACATTTACCTTGTGATAAACTTGTTTTACAGAGCACCAGCTTCCATATCTGCATACCAACTACCTTTGCGCGATTTGAGCTCACGGGCAAAAAGAAAGAGGTGATCATCAGCTGAATTAAGAACATCTCAGCAATCTACTGGTATAAAAGGAAATCTGCATAACCAGGTAAGTGAATAAAACCCTCATCATATTGTTTCTATTCTGGTACGATGATGTAATTTCTGGTTGATGCATCCGTATGATTAAGTAGTTTTGGAATTGATACAGTAGGCATAATGATTTATAAAGTCAATTGCAATAAGCATGCATATATGTACCTGTTGTGAGATAGGATTGTCGTTAATTACAGGTACTCATGGCTGAGAAGCGACTGGTCAAGTGTCAAGAAGAATTCAGCAAACCCATGTTCTCTGCTCAGAGGGGGGTCCTGTTTAAATATGGAGCAATTACAGACACCCATCAAGGAAGCACTAATTTGGAGGCCTGGTCAGCCAAGCTGAACAATGGACATAACAAGAGTCCTATGCTGGATGCAGTGTTCGTGTCGGGAATGTGGAATGCCGCCAGTTTTCCATACTCCATGGAATCTCTGGAACTCATCATGGAGTGTGCCCGAAATTATAACCCTCAAACAAGGCAAGTAGTGAAGCATGGGAGGATATATGCAGACCTCTCCATCAAAGGTCTCTCCCAGACATTTGGATTGCCACTGGGCAGTAAGGTCAAAAGTGTAGACTTGAAGAAGTCTGAAAGGGAGTATGAAGCCAACAAGAAATCAGCCAGCAAGAACATGTATCCGTGGCGGGCTGAGAACAACACATATAATGCAGCGGCCAAGCTTCCTGTGCACCTATTTAAGTATGATTTCAGTGAGGAGTATCAATACATGATTGCACTCCTGAATAGAGTAACCGGCCAACCTGATACTGGCAGTTTCAAGGATTGGATGTATGGAATAGTAATGATGTGTCTATATTTAGACACCAAGCCACTATGGGGCCAAATTATAAGTGATGCTCTGCATGAGCAACTGACGAACCTGGGAGGTTCAAATTGTGCATTTTTCATGACATCCTACATTGTTTATTCTTGTGCTTATAGAGGCACTTTTGATGCCTTGGTTACAGATGGGAAGCTCACAGGCACAAATGTTGCATATATCTGGGATCATCATCCCCAGCTGCAGAGAACCAACTACCTCAAAGATTACAAACTGGTCAATGATGTGTTCTCTATGCATCTGGTAAGGACCATGGAAGAAGACAGAACAAAGAGATTGAGCATGGAGGCTCAAGAGGCAGTCTACAGGCATGGGGCCTGGTACATACAGTTTGCAACCTTTTCTTATATAAGGGTTGAGGGTTTCGAGGGACATCCCCTGATGCTGCCAAGGTATCCTATCGATGCCGTAGTACTAATGGAATTTATCAGGCAGGGCTCCACCATGATACAAATGTACAAGGATGCCAAGAAGCTACCACCAATTTTGTTCCCAGTCAGTATTGGCAACTATATGTGCCCTGACTCTGATAATATAAAGAAGGTGATGGTCACCCTAAATAAAATGAATTTGCAGCCTTTCCTAATAACAAGACCATATGATCCTTACGACAGGATACAGAAGATACTAGGAAAGCCTATTCACCAAGGGCACCTAGAGGATTTTTGGGCTGACAGTGAAGATGAGGCAGAAGCCAGAAGAAGGAGGTATCAGAGGTTAACTCTGAACCAAGTTAGAACTTTTGATTGCATCTCCCTTCCCCAACAATTAAAGAAGGATGATGGCAGGACAATGGCAGACGAGTATGAATAGAAAAAGATATATAATGACACCATCTCTGCACCTGACCTCACTATGCAGGAGGACATATCCTTGGACCCATTCATTGCCAGGACCCTACACCTAACCCAAGCTTGGGTTGATGCATAGATAGAGGCATTGAAGAAGAAGGGTGTTGCCATTACAGTGGACAACAAGAAGAAAGGGCAGGATATCCCCGCAGATGAATATGATGACTTTCTGTTAGAGAAGAGGAAGACCAAGGGAGATAGAATCCCTCCACCACAATAGCAGAGCAAAAGACCCCAAGGGGCAAGAAGGTGGAACAGGGACCAAAAGGGATTATAATTGAAAGGGCAGTATTTGTGGCTGAGGAGGCGGTAGGATTAGGATCAGGATCAGAATCAGCATCCCCTCCAAAGAAAGAAAGGCCCAAGAAAAGTAAGACCGGAGAGGCTAGAATCACTGAGACCCAAGAAGTGGGTCAATCTTCTAAACAACCAGGAGGAGAGGATACCCTCATAGAAGAAGAGCCTGAGGAAGAGGAGGTTCCATTGGTAATAAAAAGGAAGAGGAGAGCTCCATAGGTGCTGGTGTCTACCCCACCTAAGAAACAAAGAACCTCCATGAGAGGTTGAATAAGCCAACCCCCTACTTCATTACAAGGGAAAGGTAGTGAAGTGTGCAAGGAACTTCAACATAATGTTCCACTTCCTACCATCGTCAAGTTCAAAACTGAACTTGCTGAGGAGCAGCTGAAAGAAACTTCTCATACACAAGCAGAAGGGCATGTCTCGCTCGATGAGACAATAAATTTGTCTGATGATGAAGTGGTGCAGGATGTGGCTACACAAGAAATGGAAACACTGCCTACTAGTATTAGTATGACCCCCCACAAGTCTCCACCGGTTCAATCAGTACTGGAAGAGATGAGGCGAGTGGAAGAAGAGCGAGAAAAGAGCCCAGAGCAAGTAGCTCAGGAAATAGGGCTAGATACATTGATCACAGAGGTGACCAGTCCTGTAGTGGTGGATCTGACAGAGAAATAGGATGTAAGTCCTGAATAGCCAGCAGGATCACCTGATAAGGGGCCACCAAACAGAAGAGATAGAGATGGCAGAATCGGAAGGCCCTGCTCTGGAATTAGGACAACAAAGTCCACAGGATACATCAGCGGAACCTACTATAGTAGAGGTTCAAGAGATGAAGGCTGATGAAAAGGAGGAAACAAAAGAGGATCCAGCTACCAAGACATAGGAGGTTGACAGTGCAAGCTCAGAAGAAATAATAGCTGCAGAGCAATCGCCAGCACATCAGGCAGAGTCCCCAGTATCTGGTGCAGTGGATAAGCAACAAGGGGAAGAATTGGGAACGGATGAAGTAATGATAGAGGGAGATCATGATCATCATGAATAGTATATAGATGCACCTCAAGGGTCCCCACAGCATATAGATGCACCTCAAGGTTCCCCACAGCATATAGATGCACCTCAAGGTTCCCCACAACATATAGATGCACCTCAAGGGTCCCCACAGCATGAAGATCCTCCTCCAGAAAAGGAAATCCCTCAACAGGAGGAAGTGCTGCAAGATCAACAACAAAGAGAGCATTAAGAAGAAGAAATGAGAAAGTCACCATCTCCACAACACTTGTTGACAGAAACGAGAGATATAGGTGAACATCAGGATGATGCTGAAAAACATGATCGGGTGCCTCTGTGGTTGGGAAAAGAGGTAAATGCTGAGGAAGAGCTTGAAATTTAGGAATTCAACGTCTCCACCCTGTTCTCTGCGGATATAATGAAGCCAAAGAGGAAGGCCAGAATGACTTTGACCATCAAGAGAGATCCGGCAACAAGGAGAAGGACCGCGCAAATTGCCATACCTGCGGTGGAGAAGGAAAAAGGTAAAATCACTGTCAATGAATTTCAAATCAGTACAGTAGATTTGGGCTTTGCCAATGAGGACCAAGAAGGTCAAGAGGGCAAAGATATCATTGACTCTCTAATTCAGAAGGTGAAAAGAGAGAAGGAGAAAAATAAGCAACATAAAGAGCACATTGCTCAGTTGCATGCCTATATCAAAGGGCTGACCAATCCTGATGATACCACAACTGAACATGCAGTCCCATTGACTGCCATTTCTCAGGAGGAGGTAAATAAATTGGACCTCATGAAGTATGAGGTGTCCGTAATAAGGAGATGGATGTCATCCACATTGGATGATGCTGTAGAAATAATGAAGGCCTCTTTGAAGAGGTGGAGCATCCTAAGTGACTCCAAGGCCAAAGTGGATAAATTACAGATGCAGACCGGGAAGAGGTTTTACAAGCTGGAGAGAGTCCTGAGCCTATTAGGGGAAATAAGGAATATAAATCCACAACTGCTTATTAGTAAGCAGGTACTGAATAGTAATACCGCATTGTTAATAGATATCTGGTATAAAGACACTCAGTTTGAGTGTGGAGTCCTCAAAAGGTGTAATAATAAGCTGAGGGATATCAGCATGAGGCTACGAGATTTAATGGCTGAAGAAGCGGTGATACTGGAGGCATTGGAAGGCAAGGTGGAAGGAAAAATAGAAAATCAAGATGAAGAGTCCGCCATTAAAGCTGTACACAGCAACTTCCAATCAGAGACAGATGGTCCACCTATCCCTTTGACAGAGGAATTGATAGATAAAATAATGAGGATCAAGGTCCAGATGGAGAAATACAAAGAGACACTGCAGGACAGGAAAAATAAGCTTGATAATAGCAGAGACAAATATGAAGCACATAAGCACGCCATTGTCAAAGCAAAGACTCAAGATGGCAGAGGGATAGATCAGGTTGTGCATTCATACTAGCAGATCCGTAGTAGTATGTAGCCCCATATGCAGCAACGTCATCATCAGGATAGTGAAAGTTCGGAAAGTGATGCACATGATGATGACCCGCATGAATCAGCTGAGGAGCATGATGAAGATACATCATGAAGGGGATAATAGCATAAGTAGTATAGATAGTTGCCAGCTGGCAACTTGTGCCATTTTGTAAAGATTGACAAAATCAAGTGAATCATGACCATAGATTTGTATTGATAAATCAAGATCGTAGATCTTTTGTAACGGATTCCTCACCTTATTCTATAAAAGGTGGTGGAATGGCCTGTTGAAACATTCGAAACTTAATTGAAATCTGTTTGCTAAAGTATTCAGGGTTTATTTCAAAGTTATTGCATATGTACATGTCTTTTGCATACTTAATGAAAGAGAAGAGTATTTTGATTACAAATCTTCGTAAATCTTGAGTAATCTGTGTCTGAATTCTGGATATGTGCTTTGATTTGCTACGTCCCTTGGAGTGCTCATCATGTTGCATGTATTGTTTTCATTCATCATCCTCTGAAGTTTGCATCAACTGTATCTAGCTGTGGAATATCCTGGTGAACATATGGTTTGATTTCTTCTCGTCATGACAGTATCGAGTATGTATGTGGATCAATAGCTGAAGGTTCAACTTTAAATTGTAGTATTCCTTTAATTTCTTTCAATTTCAGAACATTTCATTATCACAATTGCGAATAACTGATAATCCTAAGTAAATAACGCAAATATGCAGACATCTCGTAGGTAATTGCAAATATTTAGCATATTTGAATGTAACGTATGCACAATTGAAAAATATCATGCAAAGATTGAGGTATTTCTACATCTTTTCATCTAATAACTGCATAATATGACTTCTTTGTAAAGAATTTCTGCAGGAATGTCATGATGATGGCACAATTTCACGTAAGGCCCCAAAATAGAAACAGCAACACACATTAACCTCTGAGTAACTTCAAACGATTAAGACCTAATCACCAGAGACTTGGGATCCTGAATTCTTTGAATTCACAGTATCTTTCAAGATGAATAAAGGTTAATGCGTACTTTTATTCTATGCTTGCTTATGACTAACATCATGACCAACAAGTCCCCCATAAAAAGGGTGGTGTGTCATCCACTTCCTTTTTATTTCTATTTTACTTATTATATTTTATTCCTCCATGTGTTGGAAAAGGGCTATAGTGGGAGACCTCTTGAGTGGGGTTAATTGTTTTAAGTCCACTAGGGATAATGGAGGAGTGGGTTTAGTTTTTTAATGCCACTTGGGAATAAAAGAAAATGGAGAGAATTTGTTTTAAAGAGGAGAGGAGGGAGAGTGTAAGGGGGTTGGATTATTGTGGAAAGAAGGAGAAACTTGGAGGAGACTAAGGGTGGAGCTCTTCTTCAACTACTTCCATAATTGGGCTTGTAAAGGTTAGTGAGCCAGTTACTCACCTTGTATGTTTGTTCTTGTTTGATGAATGTGGATTTGCAAGGTCGTCTATGTGTTATTTCTGGTATTTTGGGTTTGTGTTAGGTGTTTGAAAGAGCTTCTTCCAGTTGGAAGACAATGCTCATCATGTATGGGGAAGGGAAGGTGTGAACCTCCTCGGGTGCATTCTTGTTTTTTTTGGTATATGGAAGCCTTGAGGGCATGTTGGTAATTTTGAGCCTAGAGGGATATAAGGCTTGACAGCCTATTTGGGATATCTGTGTGATTTTTATTATTTGGATGGCTTGAGGCCATGAGAAAGAATAATTTTGTTGGCTTGAGGCCATGAGAAAAGCTATGATAAATGTTGAGAAGAATGTCACCTTTGAGTTGAGTGAGTCTACTTCCCTACCCTTCTTTAAACTCACCTCAGGGAAGTTTTTGTATTGTGTGTAAAACCATGAGAGTTTGTGTGTTGATGCTTCTATTGTTGTGAATCAATGTTGTGAAGTGTTTTTGGTCTATTCTACCCTGGGTGTGTGCATGATCTCCCTAGCTCGGGGGTGACCCTCTTGCGGGTCTATGGTAGGGAGGAGAACTTGTTGTGTGGTGTATTCTTTTCTTGGTTGTCATACAGGTATATCTTGGAGCATGTTGAGAGGATTGGAGGAGTTTTTCTTGTGTAGAGAAAATGTTCTATCTCCCCATTTGTAATGAGAGCTTGGTCTCTTTAAGTTTCTTCCTGGATAAGTTTCTTTTAAAGAGGAGAGATTGCTCCCTCTGAAAGTTGTAAAAAAATTGTATTGGGAGAAGAAAGTAATTCCTCCCTTAGAGTGTTTGTGAGTTGTGAAATCTTACAGTTGTTTATTCTTGTTTATCAAAATTGTAAAGTTGAGAGGTTAGTTGTTGATTTATACAAGTGGTTAAAATTTATCTCTTGTATTGGTTAGTGGAAATGTTATATTTACTAGATTATGTAAGATGTAAATTTATCTTTTGTAAACGAATTAAGCTTGATTTAAGTATACAATAGAAATTAATCTATAACGATTACATGTTTGTATAATTAGTTATTGAAGTAGAGGGTTTATTAGTATCTGTATTTACGCTCCACCATAATCCTTAGTTTTATATTGCTTGGAAAGAACATTAGAAGAGGTAATTTTTAACAGACAAATATAAATTTATATTTATATTTATTTATGTTTTTAGTCAAGTATTTGTTAAATTTGTAAATTAAAATGTTGGAGAAAATGTGAAATGAATTTGTAAATTGTAAACTAAAATGTTGTAGGAAATATGAGAATTCGTTATGATTTAAAAATAGATATATATATATTTATTTATTTGTAAATGAAATTGAGAAAGTTGTTACACTTGTATATAAATATATATATACATATATATATATATATTTAATTAGTATTAATTAAAAACTTACAAAGTAGCAAATGAATGAGAAGAGAGAGAGTTTGCGGATTTCATTTTACACAGTCGAATATTAAATGATAAATGGTGGGGGTTTAAACCCCCACTGAAACCTTTAAGCAAAACGGGTGTGGGGAGGGATGGAGCCCCACCCACACCCCACAGAGTGGGTGGTGGGTGGGGCTCTACCCCTCCCCACACCCCCACCATGACTGTAAACCCTTACCCCACCGCGGACTCCACCGTGCTGCCTCCTGCGGACTCCTCCCTCGCGGCCTACGCTCCACACCTCCCCTGCCGCAGCATCAACACCTTCCCCTCTCTGCCACCTACGACCTCCGCCCGCTGCCACTTCCTACGCCTGGCCAAATCCTTCGCCGGCTCCCCTATCCGCCGCCCGTGACCGCTCCACACCCCATCCCTTGCAACCTCCTTCGCTGCCGCCGCCGCCCCATGACCCTGCACACAACAATAAAATTTAGGGATATTTCCCTCCAAGGCTTTAACATGTTTTATAACAAGCACTTGGTGCTTGAGTGGAGATTATGGTTAAATAATAATTAAGCCTTTATATATATATATATATATATATATATATATGTATGTAGGTATATATATATATAGTTTATATATATATTATATATTTTGTAATAGTGGTGTTACTTGTGGTATCCACTTACAAAAGGGGAAGTTAAGTAATTATATATATATATATGTATATATTTGTATATATATATACTTAGATGTGATAGTTGTATTAGTTATGGAATCCATTACAGCGACCTTCATCACCGTCGCTCCACCGTGCCCACTTCATTCGGCCCTGTGACCAGCGCCGCCGCCCCTCCATTACCCTGCAAACACAGCTATCACAAACAATAAAATTAGGGTTATTCCATCTTCAAGTCTATTATATGGTTTATAACAAGCACTTGGTGGTTGAGTGGAGGTAATGTTAAATAATATTTAAACATTTATATATATTAATGTATGTCGGTATATATATAAGTTTATATATATATATATATATTAAAAAAAAATAGTTGTATTACTTGTGGAATCCATTTACAAAAGAGGAAGTTTAATTAATTATTTATATATATATTTAATTGTAAAAGTTGTAATAGTTGTGGAATCCACTTACAAAAGAAAAATTAAATTATTTATACATATATATATATATATAAATTTAGATATAATAGATGTAATTAGTTGTGGATTCCACTTTCAAAAGAAAAATTAAATTAATTATAAATAAATATATATATATATATATATATTTATCTCTCTAAAGATATATTTATGGAAAATTCAGAGATTATTAAATGCCTAATGAATTATTAGGGTATTGGGCACAAATTATCTTAATAGATTAATTTAAGATAATAAATTAAATAAGTAAACAATTGAATGTGAAATTAATCAAAACAACTTGAAATAGGATGTATTAAATCTTGCAAGGCAGTAATGAATAAACTGAGAAAACCAGTTAGAGGCAAATTTTATTATCAAGTAAATTTAAACGTTGAAAAATAAACCAAACGTAAACATAGTGAATGTCATCTAACAAAGATAGAAAGTCCAAACCTGGAGAATGCACATGTAAGGTTATTGTTCTGTTAACAACAGTATCATTGAAGGCATATACATACGCAACTGAGCATGCTTACGCGTGCGAGGGGGAAATTTAGAGTAGTAAAGGAAAATTTTTGACAGTTCGTATCATGACCACATGTCGCATGTGGACATGACACGCGTGAATGCGTGTTGTGACCGCATTGGAAATGTGGGCATGACATTTGGTATCAGAGCACAGTTGTTTTAAACACTGGGCTTGTTTAGGCACATTATCACTTTTGCGATCAAACTGACTGGTGATTACCTCATTTTGTAGGATGCCTCCCAGATGAGTTCGGTGAATACTAACCTACTGTACTCCACCCACCGAGGTGCACACTGATTCTTCAGCTGTGGGACCGGATCAGCCAGTCCTACCAGAACAGCCAGTTCCACAGGTTCAGCTAGTTCTACAGGCACAACTAGTTCCTCAGGTACCGCAGGCACCAACAGCCTCACTTGATATGGGACCACAGATATTATAGGCCTTATAGGCTATCTTAGATAGGCTTCCATTGGCTACAGTTGAGCCACGCGTAGAGCCACGTGTTGAGCCCCGCGATGTTCTGCGAGAGGAACCACACGTGGAGCCATGAGCTGAGACTCATGTCAAGCCACATGTGGAGCCCCGCGTAGAGCCGCAGGGGGTACCACGTGTGGAGCCTTATGTCAAGTTGCCTGATACAAAGGAGGTTGATTCAACCGACAGGGCCTGTAGTAGGAGCCCCACACATCATGCCAGGCATGATGAGACAGTGCGAGTAGAGCAATTGGGTCCCAGGCTTTATGATTATCATACAGATGAGCCTATTAGGGGGCACAGAGATAAAGAAGATTCCATCAAGGACATATTGAGATTGAACCCTCCTACTTTCATCGGAACCACAGAGGGAGCTGAGGTAGAGGCCTGGCTTATCAGTTTAGACAGGTGCTTTGCATTACGTCCTTATGAGGGCAACACGAAGGCCCATGTGGCAATACACTTATTACGAGATGCAGCAGCTACCTGGTGGCACACTGAGGAGTGCAAGCGTCGCCTCTCCTTAGACACCCTCTCATGGGAGACCTTTATTGAGTGCGTCAATGTGCGATACCTATCAGACTATTACAGACAGCATTAGATAGATGAGTTCCATGACCTACAGCAGCGGGGACTCTTAGTGGCACAGTATGAGAGTAGGTTTACAGAGTTATCCAGATATGCAGAGTATCTCCATGATGAGAAACTCCTGTGCTTAAGTTTATCAAAGGACTAAACCATAGTATAGCAGGACCTATTCGGATGGCAGATCCCAAGACTTTGAGTGATGCTACCAAGAAGGCTTATATTGCTGAGGAGATTCAGGGATGGGGGCAGAGTTGTCGCCCTCAGTTCTAGGATCGAGGACCATAGCAGCATCAACAGAGTTTCCGTAGACCACCATAGCCACCCCCTAATGGAGGATTCAGTTCAGCATCATTACCTCCTAAGCCCCCACAACAACAGCAGTCACAGCAGCAACAGAAAGCTAGAACATAGCTGAGGTCACATGGGGGAAATAATAGAGGTTGACAGCAGCAGGGCCCGCGTAGGGATCAGAGACAGTAGGGACCACCTGCGGGACCTGCGAGGCCACAGCAGTCATATAGGGGCTCATAGGGGTCCACTGGAAGATCAAGACAACAGCAGTCGAGTAGGACTCAGACTGTATAGGTATAGTTTAAGGGCCCTTGTTATGTTTGTGGTGAAGCTGGACACCTAGCTAGAGAGTGCCCACAGGGTTTTACAGCAAGGGGAAAGCATCATGTAGGAGGATTCGAACAGACTGTGGGTGATATGGGTAAATCCTACCGTATGTTTGCAGCAGTTGAAAACTGCCAGGATGATTTCTAGGCTTCAGTCATAGAGACAGCAGGTATGATTGGAGATTTTCCCATCTCTGTCCTATTTGATTCCGAAGCTACCAACTCTTTTATGTCTACATCATTAGTGGAACGTTGCAGGCTAGTGGCTTCTAGGCAGGACATTAGGTGGGAGGTCGAGTTGGTCTCTGGGGCCAGAATGTTAATTGATACTGTTGTTAGAAATTGTGAGATTTTCTTGGGTTCTTTTATTAAAACATGGGATCTTAGGGTTATGCCATTAGGATCCTACAGTGTAGTTCTGGGTATGGACTAGCTTGTAGCTCATAGAGCTAAGCTAGATTGTCGTTAGAGGACGATTAGTTGCATAGACGATCATGGCACATTGGTCGAGATAGTGGGCATACAGAGGCCCACAACTGCTCGTACGATATCTTCTCAGCAACTTAAGCGCTGCATGCGGAAGGGTTGTCAGATGTTTGCTATCACAGTCAATGATAAATCAGAGGATGAACCTGAGACTACCTTAGATGAACACCTTATCCTGAGAGAATTTTCTGATATTTTTCACCAGAGTTACTGGGTATGCCTCCACGCAGGGAAGTTGACTTCCACATCGATTTGGTACCAGGGGCAGAACCAGTGTCTCGTGCACCTTATAGAATGACTACACATGAGCTTACAGAGCTTAAACTGCAGTTAGAAGAATTATTAGAGAAGGGACACATCCGACCTAGCATTTCACCATGGAGCGCACCAGTTATCTTCATAAAGAAGGATGGATCTCTTCGACTATGCATGGACTACAGACAGTTGAACAAAGTGACGGTGAGGAACCGATATCCTCTGCCTAGGATTGACGATCTCTTTGACCAAATGCAAGGAGACAAAGTGTTTTCAAAAATTGATCTAAAATCTGGGTATCATTAATTACGAATCACTAAGGTAGATATTCACAAAACTACTTTCTGAACTAGATATGGCCATTATGAATTTATAGTGGTACCTTTCGGTTTGACGAACGCCCCTGTAGTGTTCATGAGCCTCATGAACGGGGTGTTCTGCACTTACCTAGATCAGTTCGTGATCATATTCCTAGATGATATTTTGATCTATTCACAGACCAAGGAGGAACATGTGGACCATTTGCATCAGGTATTGCAGTGTTTACGTGAGCATCAGCTTTATGGCAACCTAGCGAAGTGTGCCTTTTTTAGGACAGAAGTTCAGTATTTAGGGCACATATTATCAGGCAATGGCGTCTCCGTAGATCTATCGAAGATCAGAGCAATTCAAGATTGGCCAGCACCCACCAATGTAACAGAAGTAAGGAGCTTTATGGGACTAGTCAGTTACTACCGTAAGTTTGTCGAAGGTTTCTCCAGGATAGCACATCCTATCACTTCCCTTCAGTGAAAAGGGAAAGGATTCACTTGGACTGAGTAGTGTGAGAAGGCCTTTGGGAACCTGAAGGAACGTCTTACTAGTGCTCCCATATTAGCTATTCCTGATCCGACAAAAGATTTTGTTGTTTGTATAGATGCATCATTAGAGGGATTGGACGCTGTGCTTATGCAGGGTGGTAGAGCGATTGCTTATGAATTGTGAAAACTTAAAACACATGAGCTAAACTACCCTACTCATGATTTAGAGCTCGCAACTATTATTCATGCTCTTGTTCATTGGAGACACTTTCTTTTAGGTCGACATTTTGAGCTCCATTTGGATCATCATAGCTTATAGTACATTTTCACTCAGCCTAATTTGAACGCCCACTAGCGGCGTTGGATGGAGTTCATGTGTGAGTATGACTTTGATGTCCACTACATCAAAGGAAAGGAGAACGTGGTCACCGACGCTTTGAGTCGAAGGCGCCACGAGATCCTGACTCTAATTTTGAAAGTGGATTTGAGAAGACGTATTCTATAACATCTACTTGAGGACGAGTGGTTTTTGGAGGTGCAACAGGAAATCCAGAATTAGAGGGTCCTGAAGGGCAAATTTGTAGGATATTCCCTTGAGATGGATGGATTGCTTAGACATAGTTAGCGCATCTATGTACCCCCGTGCGGGTGATCTACATTCAGTGATACTTTCTGAGGCTCATAGAGCACCCTATCCAACTCATCTAGGAGTGAAGAAGATGCATGTGGATTTGCGGCAATTATATCATTGGGCTGGGATGAGATGCGACATTGCAGAGTATGTTGCTCGATGCCTTGAGTGTCAGAGGGTCAAGGCCGAGCATTAGTATCCAGCATGACTTTTGTACCCTCATGAGATACCTGAATGGAAATGGGACACCATTTCCATGGACTTTATTGTTGGTCTACCTATGTCATCGCGACGCCATGATGCCATCATGGTGACAGTTGACAAGTTGACCAAGGTGGCGCATTTCTCACTGGTACGCACAACGTACAATGCACCATTAGTGGCAAGAGTGTTTCTAGATCAGATTGTCAGACTGCATGGAGTACCTCACCGCATTATATCTGATAGAGACTCCGTATTCACATCATCATTTTGGAGAGCCTTACATTAGGCGTTGGGCACACAGATCAACTTCAGTTCTGCTTACCATCCTGAAACTAATGGCCAGATAGAAAGAGTTAATCAGGTGTTAGAGGACATGCTTCGCATGTATGTTATGGATCATCAATCTAAATGGGAGGAGTACCTATATCTGGTTGAGTTTGCCTACAATAATGGGCATCACAGCTCGTTGGGTATGCCTCCTTACCAAGCTTTATATGGTAGACCTTGCAGGACACCTTTAAGTTGGGATCGGTTAGAGGACCGAGTTGCCATTACTCCCAAAATAATTCAGGATATGGAATAGCAGGTCACATTGATCAGACAGAGACTTCAGGAAGCTCAAGATAGATAGAAGAAGTATGCTGATGTGAAAAGAACGGATCGAAACTTCTCAGTGGTTGATAGGGTATTCTTGAGAGTTTGACCGCATAAGATTCCAATCCGTTACGGAAAAGGCTCTAAGCTCGCACCCCAGTTTGTAGGACCTTTTGATATTTTAGAGAGGATAGGACCTGTAGCCTATCATTTAGCATTGCCACCTAGCCTATCTCGTATCCATGATGTCTTTCATGTTTCAGTTCTATGTCGTTATATTTCTGACTTATCTCATGTATTGGATTGGAGTGATCTTCAGGTAGAGGCGGATGGACCGCTGGCTTTGGAGCCAATACGCATATTGGCTCATCAGATGCTGGGCCTTCGAGGTTGAGAGCTAGACCAGGTTAGGGTCCAGTGGGATATATATGATGAAGTCACTGCAACATGGGAAGATGCAACGAGACTGAAGACACTTTACCCTCACCTCTTTGATGACTTCCAGGAGGAAGTACAATCTTAGGGGGTGAAGATGTGAGGCCTACCTTTTTCACTTCTATTCATGAGACTATTTACAGTACTTTTGCTATTACTTTTATGATTAGGGGACTATTGATCCTGGAATCTTGATTATTAAACCAAATTAATTTTTAAGAAAATAATTGTGCAATGATAATTAGATGTTGCTTTTAAGAAAATGATGAATGGATAATATTAGAAATGGAACTTTAATGTGATTTTAGTCTGATTATATGGTAGAATACTTAGGTATGCTTGTATTTAAATTTGCTTCGGCTATCATATCTTTATGTGTTATTAACTTCGAGATTGAGTGTGTAGGTATTGCTAACAAAACCACAAATACAGGAGATCATTCCACACCCTATGTTGTATCCCTTGTGAGCCGATCTAGTTCCACGAGGAACTAAAATCAACTTCATGTATGGTGGAAATGTTGTAATGTTGTAATGTTGCATGGGATCAAGGGAATTAGGTCTACCCTCTGATTTACTTGTATTGTGATATGTGTTGTAAAAGATGTTGTTATGAATCTTGTTTAAGTTTATTTCTTTTAGACCCTCTTCTTGTGTTTTTACTTGACTCTGGGAGTCCTAACTAGGTTAAAATCAACCCTAGGTTATACCCCATGGCTCTAGGGACCCTTTTGACTAGGATAACCTTGGGATAACCTCCATATGGTCACTTTAACTTCATAGTGAAGTTAAGTGACGAATTTGGAGCATGGGGATAATGGGATGAGTGGAATCCACACTTAGACCCACTTCCAAGTCATGGAATGACTCCATGATCCACCAATAATGGAGTGCTTGTCTCTTTGTGCCTCTCTTTTGGTGGGAGTCCCCCATAAAAAGGGTGGTGTGTCATCCACTTCATCTTTATTTCTATTTTACTTATTATATTTTATTCCTCCATGTGTTGGAAAAGGGCTATAGTGGGGGACCTCTTGAGTGGGGTTAATTGTTTTAAGTCCACTAGGGATAATGGAGAAGGAGTGGGTTTAGTTTTTTAATGCTACTTGGGAATAAAGGAAAATGGAGAGAATTTGTTTTAAAGAGGAGAGGAGGGAGAGTGTAAGGGGATTGGATTATTGTGAAAAGAAGGAGAAACTTAGAGGAGGAGACTAAGGGTGGAGCTCTTCTTCAACTACTTCCATAATTGGGCTTGTAAAGGTTAGTGAGCTAGTTACTCACCTTGTATGTTTGTTCTTGTTTGATGAATGTGGATTTGCAAGGTCATCTATGTGTTATTTCTGGTATTTTGGGTTTGTGTTGGGTGTTTGAAAGAGCTTCTTCCAGTTGGAAGACAATGCTCATCATGTATGGGGAAGGGAAGGTGTGAACCTCCTCAAGTGCATTCTTGTTTTTTTTGGTATATGGAAGCCTTGAGGGTATGTTGGTAATTTTGAGCCTAGAGGGCTATAAGGCTTGAGAGCCTATTTGGGATATCCGTGTGATTTTTATTATTTGGATGGCTTGAGGCCATGAGAAAAGCTATGATAAATGTTGAGAAGAATGTCACC
Source organism: Cunninghamia lanceolata (assembly GCA_027924645.1). Taxonomy (NCBI): domain Eukaryota; kingdom Viridiplantae; phylum Streptophyta; class Pinopsida; order Cupressales; family Cupressaceae; genus Cunninghamia; species Cunninghamia lanceolata. The sequence goes on along the minus strand of BSBN01000958.1, from coordinate 4,389,376 downwards.
TTTGAGTTGAGTGAGTCTACTTCCCTATCCTTCTTTAAACTCACCTCAGCGGAGTTTTTGTATTGTGTGCAAAACCATGGGAGTTTGTGTGTTGATGCTTCTATTGTTGTGAATCAATGTTGTGAAGTGTTTTTGGTCTATTCTACCCTGGGTGTGTGGATGATCTCCCTAGCTCGGGGGTGACCCTCTTGCAGGTCTATGGTAGGGAGAAGAGCTTGTTGTGTGGTGTATTCTTTTCTTGGTTGTCATACATGTATATCTTGGAGCATGTTGAGAGGATTGGAGGAGTTTTTCTTGTGTAGAGAAAATGTTCTATCTCCCCATTTGTAATGAGAGCTTGGTCTCTTTAAGTTTCTTCCTGGATAAGTTTCTTTTAAAGAGGAGAGATTGCTCCCTCTGAAAGTTGTAAAAAAATTATATTGGGAGAAGAAAGTAATTCCTCCCTTAGAGTGTTTATGAGTTGTGAAATCTTACAGTTGTTTATTCTTGTTTATCAAAATTGTAAATTTGAGAGGTTAGTTGTTGATTTAGACAAGTGGTTAAAATTTATCTCTTGTATTGTTTAGTGGAAATGTTATATTTACTAGATTATATAAGATGCAAATTTGTCTTTTGGAAACAAATTAAGCTTGATTTAATATACAATATAAATTAATCTATAACGATTACATGTCTGTATAAATGGTTATTGAAGTAGAGGGTTTATTAGTATCTGTATTTACACTCCACCGTAATTCTTAGTTTTAAACTGCTTGGAAAGAACATTAGAAGAGGTAATTTTTAATAGACAAATATAAATTTAAATTTAAATTTATTTCTATTTTTATTCAAGTATTTGTTAAATTTGTAAATTAAAATGTTGGAGAAAATGTGAAATGAATTTGTAAATTGTAAACTAAAATGTTGTAGGAAATATGAAAATTCATTATGATTTAAAAATATAAATATATATATATATATATATATATATATATATATTTATTTTTATTTATTTGTAAATGAAATTGAGAAATTTGTTACACTTGTATATATATATATATATATATATATATATATATATATATATATATATATATATATATACGTGTATATATATATTTAATTAGTATTAATTAAAAACTTACGAAGTAGTAAATGAATGAGAAGAGAGAGAGAGTTCGCGGATTTCATTTTACACAATCGAATATTAAATGATAAATGGTGGGGGTTTAAACCCCCACCGAAACCTTTAAGCAAAGAGGGTGTGGGGAGGGGTAGAGCCCCACCCACACCCCATGGAGTGGGTGGTGGGTGGGGCTCTGCCCCTCCCCACACCCCTGCCATGATTTTAAACCCTTACCCCGCAGCAGACTCCGTCGTGCCACCTCCTGCGGACTCCTCCCTCGCGGCCTGCTATCCACACCTCCCCTTCCACAGTGTCAATACCTTCCCCTCTTCGCCGCCTGCGACCTCTGCCCGCTGCCGCTTCCTGCACGACCTAAACCCCGCCTGCAACCTTCGTCACTGTCGCTTCGTCCTACCCACTTCATTCGGCCCTGCAACCAGCGCTGCCGCTCCTCCATTACCCTGCAAACACAGCTATCACAAACAATAAAATTAGGGTTATTCCATGTTCAAGTCTATTATATGGTTTATAACAAGCACTTGGTGCTTGAGTGGAGGTAATGTTAAATAATATTTAAACATTTATATATATTTATGTATGTAGGTATATATATAAGTTTATATATATATATAAGTTTATATATATATATAAGTTTATATATATATATATATATTTATTAAAAAAAAATAGTTGTATTGTGGAATCCATTTATAAAAGAGGAAGTTTAATTAATTATTTATATATATATTTAATTGTAAAAGTTGTAATAGTTGTGGAATCCACTTACAAAAGAAAGATTAAATTATTTATAAATATATATATAAATCTATATATATATATATATTTATATAAATTTAGATATAATAGATGTAATTACTTGTGGATTCCACTTTCAAAAGAAAAAAAAATTAAAATTGATATAAACATATTTATCTCTATTAAGACATTTATGGAAATGTTAGTTCAGAGTTATTAAATGCCTAACGAATTATCAGAGTATTGAGCACAAATTATCTTAGTAAATTATTTTAAGATAATAAATAAATAAGTAAACAATTAAACGTGAAATCATTCAAAGCAACTTGAAAGAGGAGGTAATAAATATTGCAAGGTAGTAATGAATAAACTGAGAAAACCCATTAGGGCCAACCAATTGTCAAGTAATTTAAATGCTAAATTTTAAAACCAACGTTAAAACGTAGTGAACATCATCAAGCAACTAGTGAGTCCAACATAGTGAAGGCGCACGTAAGGTTATTATTCTATTAACAACAGTATCATTCAAGACATAAACATACGCAACTGAGCACGCTTACGCGTGTGAGGGGGAAATCTCAAGTAGTAAGGAAAAATTTTTGACAGTTCTTATCATGACCACATGTCGCATGTGGACATGACATGCAGGGTAGCGTGTTGTGATCGCATGTGAAATGTGGGCATGACAAGATCAGGCTCTCCTTAAGACTTAAGGAAAATAAAATATTTTCTAAGATCCAATAATCTTTTCCAAGCTTCACAATAAGCTCCCAGAAAACTTGCATATCACACAAGGGAAGAAACACCACACAAGCTGCTCTCCTCCCTATCGTAGACCCACAAGAGGGTTACCCCCAAGCTAGGGAGATCATCCACACACCTAGAGTATTTCAAAATCCCACTTCACAACAAGGTATAAACAACACACCAAAACATACATACACCCAAGGGAATTTACACAACACAAAAACTCAACAAAGGTGAGTTTATAGAGGGTAGGGAAGTAGACTCACTCAACTCAAGGGTGTCATTCTTCTCAACATTTTATCACAGCTTTTCTCATGGCCTCAAGCCAACAAAATTAACTTTTCTCATGGCCTCAAGCAAACCAAATAATTAAAATCCCAGGGATATCACAATTAGGCTCTCAAGCCTTATAACCATTTGCTCAAAATTCATAAAAATGCCCTCAAGGCTTCCATTTTCCAAGAACAAGAATGTACCTAAGGATGTTCACACCTTCCCTTCCCCACACATGATGAGCATTGTCTTCCAAGTGGAAGAAGCTCTGTCAACATCCCAATAAAATTTTCCCACAATAACAAAATTTACAACACAAGCAAAATAAAAAAATTTCACACATCCTTCATGCAACAAATAGAAATACAAAGGAAAAGCCATGAATTCCAACCTTAAAAAGCCCTTTAATGGATGAAGTTGATGTAGAGTTCCTCTCTAGCCTCCTCTCCAATCTCCCTTCTCAAAAAAATAATCTCTCTATGATCACAAGCAAGGGACAATGAATGGAGGATATAGGATGGCTAGAATAATTTCGGCATTATGAAGCTATGAAGAGGAGAATAGAGAAGGAATTGGGCATAATGAGGATGCCAGAAGAAGATTTCCTAGAGGAAATTAGGCATGATAAGAATGCAAGAATGAAGTCCCTCTACAAGAATGAAGTCCCCCTGCAAAAAAATGAAGTCCCCCTGCAAGAATGAAGTTTTTTTCTCCCTAATTGCTTAGAGAAGGGTCTTATTTATAGATTTTCTGAAAAGGGAATGGAGGGTGAGGATCAAGAGTTGAGATCAAGTGCTCTCATTATTTGTGAATTTTAAATTCATAGTGGATGAATTAAAAATTTATTTTTTGGGAAGAGTGGATTATGACAAATTGAATTTTTAATTCCATTAGTGGAGGACAAAATGAATTAAAGATTTATTTTTAGATAATGGAGGATATTAGCTAATTAAATATTAAGAATATTTAATTATATGTAAAAAAAATAACCCCACTCCTTTTTCCACTATCCCAAGTGTGATTAAAAAAATAACCCCACTATCCCAAGTGGAATTAAAAAATATCCCCACTATCCCAAGTGGAATTAAAAAATATCCCCACTATCCCAAGTGGAATTAAAAGAATATCCCCACTATCCCAAGTGGGATTAAAAAATATCCCCACTATCCCAAGTGGGATTAAAAAATATCCCCACTATCCCAAGTGAGATTAAAAAATATCCCCACTCATGAAGGACCACACCACTTCATGGGGACTCTCCCCAAAAGTGAGGGAACAAGAAGATAAGCCCCTCCATTATTGGTTGACCATGGAGTCATTTCAAGCCTTGGTAATGGAGAAGGGATGGGCTTGAGTGTTGATCCCACTCATCCTATCCTTCCCATGCTTCCAAATTCGTCACTTAACTTCACTGTGAAGTTAAGGTGACTATACAGAGGTTAACCAAGGGTTACCCAAGTCAAAAGTGACCCTAGACCCATGGGGTATAACTCAGGGTCAATTTAAACTTAGTTAGGACAACCAGGGTCAAGTTAAGACACAAGAAAAGGGTCTCAAAATTTAAAATTTAAAAATAAGATAAAAATTTTAAAAAAAAAAATTCTTACAGCACATCATAATTCAAATTTACAAGAGGGTAGACATAACCCATTCAACCTCATGCAAGACAATATTACAACATTACAACATTGTACTAAACATAGAGTTGATCTTGGTTCCTCATGGAACTAGATCGGCTTCACAAGTGATTACAACATAAGGTGCGGAATGATCTCCAGTATCTGTGGTTTTGTTAGAAATACCTACACACTCAACCTCAAAGTTAATTCCACATATGCATATCATAGCCAAAGCAAATTTAATACATGCATTTCTAAAGCATACAACAGTTCTTATAAACATAATGAAATCACATGACAATTTTCTTTCTAACATAACCCAATTAATTTCCCTGTAATGTAAACATTGATCGGACATCACCCAATTAGTTTTTCCTATAAAATAAACATCTATCTAACATCACCTGATTTGTTTTCTCTTAAAGAAAACATCTAACTAACATCACCCAATTAGTTTTCCTTTAACATAATAAGGTTTAATAGTTTGAAAATCTGGGATCAACAGTCCCACAAATGTAAACGTATCAACAACAGTAAGGTAATTAGTCACATGTATGGAAATGAAAAAGTGTAGGCCTCACACTTATATGCTTCAGACAGATTTGCCACTGCAGGTACTTGACTCTTAACAAACATTGTAGTTAATGGATCTAAAGTAGCATAATACATTTATAATATTGCATCATCAGTTACAGTATAAGGAGCAACTAATCTTGAATAATCCTTTTGAAAACAAACATTAAATGTGGTTATAAACTCTCCTTCACTTCTCTTAATCTCTGCTAATCTATGATATAGAAAATGTTGGCTCTACTGGACCCCTAAACCTAGACAGGAAGGTTTCTTCCATAACTGCCTATCTTGTATTGTGATTATTAGGCAAATTGGCATACCATCTATAAGCTTGTTCATTAAAAGTGAAAGGAAATAACCTACATACCACATCTTCATGTGCTAACCTTGCCCTAAAGCAAGTTTCTTTGAAGATCCTGATGTGATGTTTGGAATCCTGATGTAATTGATACTTAGGACATATCTTGTCCAGATTCTTTGGCATATCATGATATGCAGCAAAGTGTATAGGTGAATCTACATTGAAGAATGTCATGACAGGACCTCTAGGTGGATTTAAACCAAAGTTTAGTTGATTCTAAGGATTTAGACCAAAATTCAATAGTCTGAATGCAGAAACATTAGGACTTACTATGTTAGGTATAACCAAAGGTGAACTTGGACTTGGAGGAGTATGTGATGAACTCCCTGCTTGAAAGATTCTAGGACTTAAGATTAAGGGATTATTTATACCTTTTTGTCACTTGTCAGGTAATTGCATGAAAATATCCCCCAGATTTGACCTAGACCTGGTCACCCAACCAATGCTATTAGCTAGTTTGCACTAAGCTTACTTTAAATTCTATCTGACCCTCCTTCTAGTGCCAACAAATGTGGATGTTATTCACACACAACTAGAGATAAAATTCACTTGAACTTTGTCTTATATTGAAGAATATGGAGAATTATTGGAAAATAGTTCTCAATTCCAAGGCTTTAGTAATCAGGTCATGATTGTGTTGGACTTACTCAAGGTTCAATGTGAAGTTGTTTGTTCAAGGGGCCTTACGTGATTTAAATGTGCATTACTGGCTATTGTTACTTATTCTTTACAAATAACTTAAAATACTTCTATAGATAATTATCCTTTGCAAATGTTTACAACTTTCAAGTCAATCTTTGCATGAATTCCAAAGAAACATGTTATGTTCCTCAGATTTATGAAAATCATCAAAAGATCTTTAGCATTTTCATGTATTTACCAGAATCTTTAACAATTTCCTTTAGATGACTACGTTTTGGCTATTTATTTAAACTACTAATAAAAGAAAGATAAAAGATAAGGTTAGAGACATGATCTAAACAAATATGATGCTCTGCTACTCATGTGGACAAATTTTGATTACCTTGGAGAATTTAGAAACAAATAAACTCTTATATGTTAATCTAGATCATTTCACTAATTCACATATAGAATTACAATATTCAAGGAAATATATCATCAAGACACATAAATCAAATAACACTCCAAAATAGATGCAAGAATTCAATGTTTGTATTTACTGATATATGTTAGCCATTTCACATTTACAATATTTCATGACTTCAATTTTCTGAATACATCAACAATATCATCAAAACTTATAGACATTTTTATAGATATAGCAAGGAAATAGGATGTTCCACATATTCCTTCCTATAGACACATGCAAATTCTTGCTCAACGTACTATGCTCAAAGTATTTTTCCCAAACACTTCTCTTGTAGACTCTCTGATAGCTTTTCTATGTCAGCCTTGTGTGTTAAAATATGTATATTAAAGATCTTTATATAGACTAAGATCCCCTGCTATGGTCACAAAACCATCAATGGTCCATATTCAAACTATAACATCAATAGTAGGTAAGGACTGGCTCATGATGTCAGTTGTCATTCCAAAAATATCTTAGAAGAATATTCTTATAAGCGCAAAGATTCCTCTTAGAATCTTTTGAAATATTTGACTTTTACTTTGATCGCTCCACTAGTACAAAATCATAACAGAATACAACATGAAACAAATAGTGAACAAGTATTCTAATCACTATCTTGAGTGTCCTCTACTTGCATTATTGGAGTATAGAGAACACTGAGAGGGGGGGTGAATTAGTGTTGTAGATAAAAATAATTCATTTACTTCTTATCAAACTTGAAAATAGAAAGTAATGATGTTGACAGTAAGCTTTATCAAATACTGAATCAACAAGTAAAACTAAATGTTCAAGCATAAAGGCAAATGGATCACACATCAATTGAGACCATGACACAATAAATTTCATGAGTGGAAAAGCCTCACGAGGAAGAAAAACCACTCGTAAATTGTCTCACTAGCTTAATCATGAAAAAACACCAAATACAGAGCCTCATTGGCTTTTATGTCTCACTGACTTATATCACTACCTCACTGGCACTTTTATGTAATTACCTCACTGGCTTATCATTTTTACTGCCTCACTAGCTTATCATTCGCACAGATACAATGAAAATTTAGAAAACAATACAAAGGGTTTCTCTATTTCTTTACAATCCAGATCTTGACTGTCTCATTGCATTTGAGACTCAAGAATCACAAATCAAAGTGCACAAACAACTCAACTAATTAAGTAATATTTTACAATGATAATTTGTTGCTATGATCATGACATTACAAGAATACACAACTTCATTAACATCTCAGCAGAGTATTATTGTCCATTTTATATTGTATCATTAACCTTTTTGCTCTTTCATCAAATAGTTTGTACATGTAACTATTCCTATCCAACTACCTGAAGTAGTTTATGCTTGAGTCAATAACTGTCATGGTTATGTAATCGAACAGACCCATTTAGGAGAAAACTAAGTATGTAATAATGTTCACTATTTGTAGTTATCACAAAATTTCTCCAAGGGTTTAAGAATATCTTCTCAACCTACCATATAGTATGTAACCCTAACCAATAACTAGTATAATAAAAACAAACTTCACAGTCTAAACCAGAGTTTAATGAAGGGTTTTCAAAAACTATTGTCGTTCAACAAACTAATTGCCTTTCTAACATGTCCATAGACTATGTAATCTTAGTGTATAAATGTAACAAAGTTAAACACAAAGACTTCAAAACATAGTTATATGCACCTTGTTTTAAAAAAACCATCACAAGCTTTGTAAACTATCAAAAATGCATGCCACATAAACAATAAATAATAAAGCTTCAACCACTACAATCTTTTATTGAACAGTTTCAAAAGAAAGCAAGTATGTTTTCTTTTACTTAAAAACCCATATCAAAACCAAAAACTTAACATTCACCCAAAAAGGAAGGATATCACCTGAAAAAAAAACTGCCGACAAATCAAGATCTTTGTTGTGCTCATGAGTTTTATAACTGTCGAGCTCCTTCAACTCTTTCCCACTATGCTTATTATGAGTTCAACTTTGTCACATCACACATTCACCTCATGATTTCCCTGAATCTCCACAAACATCTGCCACTATTCAAACCCTAGGTTGAGAGAGTTCTATATCCCAAATTTTGACCTTACAAAATGAACAACAAACAATCTTTTTGCCTAATTATACCAATGTTACCAAAAATCTAGGTTTGCCCTAAAAGGGCTAGTAACATCTTTAACAAAAACATAACCTTTTACCTCTTAAATATGCCAAGACCTGCTAACTAGGTTACTCACTTAAGAGCCCTTCAAATTGCCTTTCTTTCATATTGATTTTAAATCAAACAAAATCAATAACATTTAACCAAATGATGTCCTTAAAAGATCAAATATAACCCTTGCACCAATATCATCAAAAGACACTATTAATTTTGAATTAATCATGCTTGCCAATAAAGATTATAGCTATTTACAATCCTTAGAACAAATGGAGTCACATTAACCAAGTATCAACCATATTATCAACCTCAACCAAATGCAACACAAGGAGAAAGAATAACTTAGGTAATATCAATCAAGACATCATGAAGTACTGTGACCATTGATAAAAGAATTGTATCAACATGCCAAACTACCTATATGCCAGTTTGACATCTATGCCAACTTCCAATGGGGTCAACATGTATATCCCCATTCTTTTACTCATGTAATGTGTATATCTTTCAGCCACAGTGGATATAGATGCATGACTTGTTCTTTGAGAAGCATCCCAAGTATACTACTACATTTCCACACTTGTCTTCAATACTTGTGCTCTACTTTCTCTACCCTCCCTTCTTTTATGATACTTTTTAAACTTTGCACTTAGCTCCATTATCCTTTCCATTACATCCTCATCTAATTTATTCATAGGGTCATCAATACATGACTAAAAGTTGTCCTTAAACACCTTTATAGTTGTATCCACATCATATACCCGTGCTTGGAGGCATGAATGCTTAACCAAATGATCCTCTATCTTTACATGTTTCTTTAACAAATCTTGAGCAGTCCTTTCTAACTCTTGCACATTGATAAGACAAGGTCTAATTATACCCTCTTCAAACTTTACATCCATCTTCCATCTAGGTATTTGGAAAACAACCTACAAAGTTATAACACCTTCATTAACCAATGACTGTGTATGTCCTTCCAGGGCATGCAGTTTCTTTAATTCATCCCTCTTCTGCAATATTCTAGCCTGACATCTTTGTACAATGTTAGCACAATTATTTTTCTCAGTCAAGGTTATGTTCTAATTGCTAATAGCAATTTTTATTACTTCTAAAAAAATGTCTTGACATAATCCTCCAACATGTTAGATTCATGCTTTTTATTTTCTATTTCTCCTATCTATTCCTTAGATCAAATAGTTAAATTAGAAGATAACTCTGGTAAACTCTATGCAGGATCAAATATTCCCTGAATAAATTGTTGTAACTGGGCAATTTACCCTTTCAAATTTATCATCTTCCGTTTATCTTTTCTCATTTTATTGGCCATCAATTCAGTCATTTCATGTAATTCTTCAATATGTTATTCTCTATTCACATGACCAAGGTTCATGCTTATGACATTATACTCTTCCATTCCTATTTCTCCTTTTTCTTTGTCTTCTTATGGAACTACCATTTGCACAGTCCTTGTCCCTAAAGGATCTCTCTTGATTGTAGACATTATTCTTGCTTTTCTCTTACCCCTTCTAGTAACCTCACTAGATAGTAAACTCTTAATGTCAATAGGCATCAGTTGTATTGTTGACTCTTGCCTCACCTCTGATCCTACCCAAGATGGTATTTCCACACTAGCACTTACAGCTGTATCATTCATGACCTCATCTCGAGGTTCCTCTATTATGACTTCCTCTTGTTCTTGTTCTTTGTGATCTTCTTCCTCTTCTTTGCCACCTTGTTCTTCTTGTTTTGGATGTGCCTGTTGTTGTGGAGGTGGTTGTCCTTGAAGAGGCTATTGCTGGGGCATTTGCTTCTCTTCAACATTTTGTTGCCCTTCCATAGCAGTTGTAAGCACACTCTCCTAACTTGTTATAACTTTTTCTTTAGTAGCTGGCATGTTATCCTTACCCTCATTTTCTTTCTCCTCTTCTTCAGTTCTTAATATTTCTTTAGCTTCCTTTTTGACTTCTTCCATAATGTTTTTAGCCACCAAGTTCTAAAAGGGATCAATCATTTCCACATCTTGTATTGATTGTATAGCAGCCTGTTGTGATAGACTGGCATCAAATGTTCCTAGCATGAGGTGAGATTTAGGAATTTGCCTATCTTCTTCTTCCTCACTGCTCATCTCCACACTATCATTGTTGCTTTCATTTCCACTTTCACCTTCATCATCCTCCACATCTTTAATTTTATCCACATCCACCACTTATATACTCTCTTTTGTAGATGCTTGGGTCATGGATGTTTTTTCCACCATCTCCTTGGTCATTTCTTTTTTGACCAGTATGAACCTTTGTATCTCCTCCTACTGAGTTTGTGTTTTTAAAAGTGGTTGTTGAGCCTCTGATGTCACCTCAACACTTGGTGTTTATATAGGCATTATAGATGTAGGTGTTTGTTTTGATACTGTAGATGCCCTTATTGGATTCAGCTCTATTGTGATAGCTGAGGTAGATGTTCCTCCCTTTGCTGATGTAAAGTTTCCTAAAGGGATAGCCAATGTGATCCCTAGTGCATAAGGGTCCATTAATGTGGCTCCCATGTTATCCTTAGCTATTTTGGACTCTACCACCTACCTATTTCTTCTAAAGAAATCATCAAAATTATCTTCACTTTCCAGGATTCTCTTTTTACCTTTCTTTCCCTGGTAGGTGACTATTACTCCTTTAGCTTTCAATTCTTCTATCCTATCCTTAATCTACACCTAAGAATATGCTAGCAGTATTTTGAAATATTATCTAGGGAAATCTCCTCAGGTTGGCTCCAATCTGGTTTAGTCATAATTTCCTCAGCAATATTTTGTTGTCATAGCTTGTATGCAAGGTCTTCTCATCATCATCTCTGATTTCTTGGGGTACCTCAATCACTCCCAAGGTTCTTATTTGATCAAGGGTCAATATCTATTGAGCCCTTTTCTTAACTTCCACTTCACTATCATAGTCAACCTAGAAATCTTCAAGATGGAGTTGATGTTTAAAATTTTTATCTATAAAGTTATGAATCCTTTTAAATGGATCAAAAAGTCTAGCTAAATCAAAAGTTGGAAAACCATAATATAGCAACTCTACCTCTGAGGTCTTAGCTACATCTTCATTAAAAAAATTGGTACCTTCTGATAACAAAGGGAAATTTGATGTTGCCCCTGATAAACTTAGCCTTATACATTGCATAAACATCCAATATCTGTCTTGTGAACTCCAACAACACTACCCTGTTTGATGGGTATCTTGGCAGTCTAAAAGGTTTTCCTTTGAACCCCTTAGTTCTAATGTATGTAAAGGTAGAGAACTATATATACCAAGTGTTGTGCCATGTGATTGCATTCTTTTCTTATTTAGACAACCTTTTATCTCTTTCTCCCATTAATATCCTTACCAAGTACATGGAAAACACATCATTTACCCTTATGAAATTATTCCCTACATTTTGTTCTTGTAGGTCTAGGTAATGAACATATACTAAAGTCTATCCTGGCCCACTTCCCAATGTGCCAGTCTTCTATATCCCATTCAATTGCATCTTGGTTGCACAAGAATATACAATATAAGATGACATGAAGAACTTCTTTTATTTATTAAGTCTCAAGACTTGTGCATAAATGGCATTGATGGCCAAAGCCCAATGTATATTCCCTATCTCTTATCTGATAAATTGTGTCACAGAAAACATCCATGGCTCAAATGTAGCAGCATCTTCTAACCCCATTACTCTGTTAAGCAATATATTCATGATATAGACATCTTCTTTGAAATCCAACCTATACAAATTTTTTGGTACCCTGGCAGCTGCCTTTGGCTTCTTATCTAGAGAATAGCATCTGTAGAATATTATACTTTTACAGGATGCTTCATTCTTCTTAAAATCATCTAAGTATTTCTCTATATCTATTTCTTTCATCTTTCTAGTGATCTTCAACCCAAACGTTTCTACTATACCCTCAATAGATAAATCTGTAAATACCACCCCATTATGTTTTACCTTTATAGAATTCATATCATATCTCTGGATACATTCAAGAACCAGGTCCCTAGCCTCCATTACTAATGGAAATCTTATAGCATTATACAATCTTACATCCCATATGTTTTTCATGGCCAAGGATGTGCCAGGCACTCTGATCTTCTCCAATATTTCCTCATAATCAAAATCTCCAATTTTAGTGTCCATTACCCTTCCTCTTGAAGTGTATATATTTGAACTATAACCTCTAACTACAAATTCCTCTTTAACTCTTGTGTCTTTCTTTTCAGCTTTTCCAGCTGTCTTCTCAAGTTTCTTTCCCTTAGGCGGCATCTTGAAAAGATATACATTCATTTTACAACTATGTCCACTTTTACTAGGGTTTTTACCATATACATTTACTGTTTAACATTTAACCCTATGGTCTTGTCTTTTTCCCCTTTTTGAATTCTATATATTTACCAAACCATGTTCAAGTTTCACAATTTATCACAATTATTAATTAAGTTTAAACCATTCCTACTATTCTACTATAATCACTATAAAATTACCATAATCAAATTTCGTTAAATGCAAGTGGGATCTTATATACATACCTGAATTTGCAACCGTTGACTTTTAATATTGTTGACAAGAAATTTAACATTCCAATTCAACACAACTACTTTGAAATCACAATTTGCCTTTGAATCACACCTTGCCTTAAATCTGTAAAATGCTCTACAACTGAACTCTGAATGCAATTGTGAAGATTAACACAATCAAAATTCCTTTTACTCATTCGACATTAGGTATTTGGTGGTAGATAAGAATTAAATGTTGTAATTAATACATGTCATTTGATTCACTTTCTATTTTTACCATTTCCTACATATTTTGAATTTTGTATATGTTGGCCGCTCTACACTTTTTACATTTGTATATCTCATACATGCATTTTCCCTTTTATATTTCAAATACATGCACGACAATTCCTTATGCACTTTAGTATTTTCTCTCTCTTATTTTTTCATATTTTGTTTTGTATATCCTCATGTATATTTCATACAATCATCCAAATATACAAACTCAGACTCTATCTGGTTTATAAAACAAATTGGAATTAGTTTCGGGTCTGATTTTTTATCTATGTCATTTATATCACCCTTTTTGTATATCGCATTCATACATCTCTAATATACAAATGTGGACCCCACATGAAATATACAATGTTCAAACCTTGAATCATGTCAGGTTTTGCATATAATTCATTTGTATATTTTCATGTATATCATATACATGTGAATATACAAATATTCACGATGTTGACTTTTTTAACCTTTGTTATGAGTAACTGCATTTTATTCATTATTTAATCCTGAGTTCAAATCCACAAATGCATCTTTCACTTTTTTATATTTAATACATGCATATAAATGTACAAACACAAACCTCACTTAAAGTTTACAATGTTTAATTTTCCTAGTCAAGTCCGGCTTTGTATATGTATCAAAAGTATACCAATAACAATGCATTAATCACACAAATGAGATGACTCTGACCTTATACATCACTTTGAACTCATTTTGACATCTTCTTATGTATATTTAACATTTGTATCTTTAATACATAAGTTGTAATATACATATACAATCACATATTTCTACATTTACACAATTCTTCACAAAACATTGTTGGGTCCGTTCTTGTATATGTATGTTTTAAATCATTAACAAGTAATTTTTTAAACCCAATGAACGTAATAACCTAACAACCAAAAGCATAATAGATACATGAAAATGACAATGTATATTAGATACACGTTGACCAACATCAATCTAGCATTGACTTTTCACAAAAATAAGCATAACTCTTAAAATACGCATAATTTTCAAATGGTTCAAAAGGCAACCCTAGCTAATTTTTGATGTAGATTTTATTGATAACAACCATTTATCACCAAGCATTGTGAAACTCATATTTCAAGAACCAAGGACATTTTACCTATATCACCAAGCAAGTAAAATCCATAGCAGGGGTCCTCATTTTGCTAAAGGGTAAAATGGGGCATGTTGTGAGCATCACAACAATACCACTTGCCACATCTGCTATATCAATCCATCTATCCTAGATCAATTCAACAACCTTTAATGGATATATCTTTCCTATAATAAGGCTTTATCTACAAATCTACCCTAAGCAACCTCTTTGGCAAGAGAATATGTTGGTTGTGTGGTTCCTTTGTCAATCAGTCTTTTTCTTTTTGTTTTATTTTTGGTTTATTTTTTGTTCCTTTCTAATACCTAGTCAAGAATACCTTGGTTTTCTATATCTTGGTATGTTGAGACACAGTATGGATTGGGGCATAGTCATTGCTTTCATATGCTGTGTTTGTGGGATGTTCCTATCATCCTACTACAACTAATATTTGTCTTGTACATGTGTACAACCTAGTATCTTACATATTAATATTCTTTTACATTTATGTATTAAGATTATTATATGTTAAAGACTATGGCTCATTCACATATCCAACAAGGTTCTAATATGTCTAGTAGATATAAGTTCAAACCATTTGTTTGCAGAGTCAACATCCTATGCATTGGATACATCGTCATCTTGGTCTTCTATACTCTGGTGCATAACATCCACATGTTATATCAAAAATAAGGATTGCTCTTTATAAATATTCATGTACACTTGTTGCAACATCACCCCATCTCATCACACTTCTAGAACTACATATCATCTCATCTCAATCTTAAAGTACCTTGATCCTATGGATATGGGTATGTAGGCAGTTTGGAATACAAAGGAAGTATCCAATACTCAAGTACATAAGATACCATCATTTCACCTAAACATCCTTAAAACACTTCATTTTATCCATCCACCCATCCATACATCTTAATAAATCTATAGCTTTTATAAAGATTGATCAATCTGATATCACTTATTCTATTCTTTGTCCATTTATCTTCCATCTTTTATCTAACCTTTTCATCTTCATCTACATCTCTCTATCTAATCACCCTTTTCTCTCCTTTCATTTTGAGAGCACACTTGTGTTCTTTGAACCCAACTGTCCTCTCGAGTGGGCATCATCATCATCATCATTCATCTTATTGATATTCCTCATCCTTTTACTAATCTGGCTAATCAAACTATCCATATTATCCAATCACATCCTTTGGTCTTGATCCTAATCTTGTCGTAAACCAAATCAATCAATCAATCAATCATCATCAATCAATTGTCTTATACAAGATGTTGCATTGTCAAAATCAGACCAAGCATTTTATACATGTTTCATTTCCTAAAACCAGACATTATTATAAATCAATCAATCATATCAATTGTCTTATACATATTGTCACACTCTCAAAACCAAAACAGGCATCTTATACAAGGTGTTTCATTTTTGAAACTAGACACTATCATCCTTGTGTTTATCTAGGGATATATCTTTCCCCACAATGACAACACTATCCTTATCAATCACCATCAATTAATCTTTCATTTACAACTTGACAAGGGGCAATACCTTGTTTGTCTTGGAATCATCAGAATCATCATCATTCATCTTACACATCAACTTACCATTATCTTTCCTTGTTACCCTCACTTTTGACTAACTGGGGCATCACCATCTCTAATCCAATCATTTTCTTCCAACCATGATCTTCTAAATCAATCTTCTTCTACCAAATCAAACACTATCTTAAACTTCTTTGAAATGATGTAACTATGCAACACCATCTCAAAGAGGGGAAAATGTAGACACCTAAAAATGACCCTTCGCATTACATCACTTGCATACATCATTTCTTCCTAAATCACTTACATCCAACATTAATTAAATAAAACCTCTTTATTTAATTAATTTCATTAAATTTCCTTTATCCTTCCAAATTAAATAATTTTAATTATTTAATTAAATCATTATCCCTTTCAAATTCCTCAAATCCACATTAAATAAATAAATAAATTATTTAATTAAATCATCATTCAATTCCTCTTATCCACAATTAAATAATTTTTAATTATTTAATTAATCAATTATTCCTCCTAATTTAAATAAATTATTAAAATTTATTTAAGTTGACTTTTATCTTCTAAAAATAATAAAATCAATATTTTATTTATATCTTATCTATTCCTCCATCATGAAAAATAAATTAAATAAATTTATTTGTTTAATTTATTCTCTATAAATAATCTTATTCTTCCATGTACAATTAATTAAATAAATTTGTTTGTTTAATTCTCAATTTTCTTCCAATTCTCTTTAAAAATATCATTTTCTTCTATGTGCACAATCAGTCTTATTTTTAGAACTTCAAAAAGCAAATCTAAAATTGACTTAATTAGATTTAAATCATTAGTGTTTTTATCATCAACTCATAAATTAGAAAAAAACATTCTAATTTTATGAAATCAAATCCTATCTTTATCAAAGCAATCAGTCAACTCAACAAAGCAACTTTAAAATATTCTTTAAAAACATGACACAAGTCATGTGCATGTTCATCATGTCTTCTCATCTCATCTTGATCATTGATTTCATTGTTTTATCTCCACTGTTGATCGATCTTTACTGAAACCTATATATACCCCTTCATCTCTTCACAAATCCTCTTCGATCATTTATTGTTAGACATTCCTATAGCGCATTGAGCATTCATCACATCATTGAGAACATATTGTATCTTTGAGCACTTTGAGCACTTATCTACATCCGCTTGTTGCAACCATGGGTATGTGATGTATTGAGCAATCCACATAAATCCAAGAGATCAATACAATCTAGGTGATATCTTTTGATTGTTTAATTGCATATTCATTGATATTGTTATCATTTAGATAGATCTTTTGATGTTATAGGATTGATTCGTTGTTTATTATTGATTTGATCTCATTTTATAATCTCAATTTTACCTATACACATTACCAGTAGTTTCCATTTATTATCTACAAAGATTCATAGCCTTGCGCACCCAATTTTGAAAGAGTATATAGCCATTGTGTCTTATTGTTTGATTCTCTTGCCAAAGACTCATTGCATCCTACATACAAACAATTAGTCATAGAATTTCCACTTTTGAACAACAAATGTTTACTTTTTAACAATATCATTGTGCTTTTTGTTAGTATAGTTGTACTTCTGGCACACATAATTGTGCTTCTGGAACATAGAGTTGCACTTCTGGCATACAGAGTTGCACTTTTGGTAGATAGAGTTGTGCTTCTATTTTTGTCTATTACCCACTGTCATCCATAGACTTGCACTTTTGGGCTATCTTGCTATCACTTTTGGTCTATAGAATTGTTCTTCTGGTATATAGAATTGCACTTTTGACAAATAGAGTTATGCATCTAGGCTATTCTACAACCACATCTGCACTATCCTACTATCGCTTTTGGCCAATAGTATTGTGCTTCTAGTTTTACACAATTTCTAATCAAACAGTCACCCAGATTTAGAGACCTTTCACATTCAATTGATTTGGCATTTAGACCTAACACCTTTTAGACCATCTACCCTCAATCCTTTAGTCATCCAACCATCATCATATAATCATTTGGACTTTCAAGCTTTATCCCCTTGAGACTATTGGATATTATTATCACCATCTAACACACATCTTTGATAGCATCCAACCTTTAGCATCAATTTTGTTATCAACAAAATCTAGATCACATCTACTAGCTTGTCTCTAATTTGAGAAGTTGCCTCTCATAGATTATTAGATAAGTTAGCATCTATCAACTAGTGAAATAGATAGCTTAGAAGAGTAGCTCCTTTTGAGTTGGTGAACCTCAATACCCAATCCCATCTCTTCTTGAGTTCATTAGTATAGTTCTTGGAAGGTAATATCAATCCAAATCCAATCAACATTGATCTAGATTTATCTTTTATCCAAGCACCCAAACATCAAACCATCCTAGAGTCTCAACATTATCATAACAAGTCTAAACAAACCCTATCCACCATCCAACTTCATCATATCAAATCTGAAACATCATATGTCTCTTACTAGGTCTCAACACAAGAAAAATATGGAGACAAATCAGAGTAATCCTCAACATGAACTCAACACACCCATTGATGCAACACAATTCACCATGGGTATGAATCCTCATGTCTTCCTTCCAAGTGGGTGTTGGGTCATAAATCAGCGTGTGGACCCTAAAGGTTTGTCACTTCTTATCAACAAGTTCACTACATGATTCAGCCAATAGAGATGGGAGGTTGTTTGCACATGCCTCCCCTGCACTTCAGGTTCTACCACACTTAGGGGGTATTCCTACAACAAAATATTTGACCTAGACTCACTCAGAACAAAAGATTTAACTTTGCAATACAAGCAAAATACTCTCACATATACACCCAGATTTGCAAGATGAACCAAAATTGGCAATATTCTTGGGCTCTTTACACTGGTCAAACCTGAGAGCATGTAGCTACAACCTACTCCTACAAACTAACCAATTTAAATTTTGTAATGGTTTATGATTGAAGTTGTGGGACTTTCCTAGACCCCTTAGACAAGAAAATCCCCAGAACAATGCTTCACCAAGGCAATAGACTCAAACCTATAAATATAAATGTTTCCTTCTGATAACAGAAATTCATATCTAGAGGACTTAACATAGAATATTACTGCCTAATAGTAATATGTCCAAGAAAGAGTATTACCTATGACCATACTTTATTGATCCTATGGCATTACTCACTTTCCTCTATATCTGATCTAGAGCTTGTTTAATCCACTCCTTAAGCAGATGCAAGAAATCAAACACATAGTATAGTAAATGTATACTGAAGAACTTGGAAACCCTTGATAGCCTTGTGTAATCAATGAAATCAAAACGAAGGTTATAATGTAATCAAATGCATAAAACAAACGATTATACCTTCATAAATGAACTCACGGATCTAGGAGGGATGGAGTTTGTGCCTATGTAGCTCCTCGGATGTTTCCCAAATGATGCAAGATGTGGATTGCTCAATGCATACAACACAATGTAGATGAGAGACAAGTGGTTTGATACCTGATTGAGATGGAGATGGGGAATGGCTAGAGTGATTTTGACAGAGGTTTGATGAGATGAGGAGATTGTGGAGTGATTTGGGCAGAGGTATGATGCATGAAGAGGTCTCTCCCCAATGGCTTAGAGAGGGGTCCAATTTATATAATTTTGGAGATGAGGATGGAGGGTGAGGATTCAGTTGATGGGATCAAGGGCTAGGAATAAAAGTGAATCTTTTATTCCTATTGGATGAATTAATAATTCTCATTTTGGGAAGAGTGGAGGATAGTGGATGAATTAATAATTCATTTTTGGGAAGAGTGGAGGATAAATGGGGACAACTAAATTTTAAATTTAGTGAGTGCAGGATAGTGGGGGACAACTAAATTTTAAATTCAGTGAGTGGAGGATAGTGGGAGACAACTGAATTTTAAATTTAGTGATTGGAGGATTGTGGGGGACAACTGAATTTTAAATTCAGTTTAGTGGAGGATAGTGGGAGACAACTGAATTTTAAATTCAGTGAGTGGATGATGAGGTAAGTAGGGTTAATTAAGTGTTATCTTAATTAACTTAAGTCTAGGTTAATTAGATAAGAAGGATTTATCTAATTAACAGGGATTAGGGAAATGGATAAATCAACTAAATAAATATTAGGAATATTCATTCAATTGATAGGATAGGGTTGTAAGATTAAATGGATTAATTAGGTGAATTAATTGATCACTAGGGATATGCAGATGGGGGGAGTGGATTAGTACAGAGGTACAGAAAATTGGTTTGAAGAGTGAATCCAATTTTCGGTGTCTACATTTGCCCCTCTTTGAGATGGTGTTGCGGCTAAGTAACATCATTTCAAAGAAGTTAGAACATAGAGATGGATTGGATAGAAAAAAGATTTTGGTTTGGAAGAATAGGGTAAGGTTTGGGGATAATTGGTAAGGGTGATGCCCCCTCGAGAGGATAGGCGGGTTGCGAGAACACGGTTGTGCTCTTGAAATGGATGGAACATATTGGTTGAACTGGTCAGAGGATAAGTGGTGGGATGAAAGGATGATGATGTTTGGAGATGATTGGTGGATGATCATTGTGCTGAAACTGATTTAGAGCAATCCTAGTTTTGATATAGCAAAGTGGATGTGTTCACCAAGGTATAGAAGACTAGGGTGATGATGTTTATCCAATGTTTGCATGGATGAGACACACAGACAAAGGGACGATCCCATGCATGCCCAAGGTAGTACAACCTTGTCTAGACGAGGGAAGGGGACTCATAGCATAAGCCCTTAGTACACAAAAGGTATGATGAACCTTAGATGCATAAAGAGATCAATATGCTAGAACCGACCCTATGATCAACAAGATATGAATACTAGCTTGGAGTAATGAGACCAACCCACAAGCACATCATACAAAAGCAAGACTATGCCCCATTCTAGATTTTTTCACCACATACCATGATATAGTAAGATCAAGGTAGCTTTGATGTGATCTTCAAATAGGACAAAAGATAAAAATCAAAAACCAAAGGACTAACGAACCAAACAAGTAACCATTGTATCTTTTGCCAAAATGGATGATGATGTGATAGATGCTACCTATCGTAGGAAAGATATATCCTAAGGTAGGGATTGATAGATGATTTGATGATGTTGTGATGATTGGATA
The DNA here is from genome assembly GCA_027924645.1 of Cunninghamia lanceolata. NCBI lineage: Eukaryota > Viridiplantae > Streptophyta > Pinopsida > Cupressales > Cupressaceae > Cunninghamia > Cunninghamia lanceolata. The sequence continues at coordinate 4,368,053 of BSBN01000958.1, read as the reverse complement.
GATTCTTCCCATCGTAGGAATGACATATCCTAAGGCAAGAATCGATTGATGATTGGATCATGTTTTGTTGATGTAAGATTGGCTCAAGATATGATGGTGACAAGTTATGGTTGATGCTGATTTGATAGTTGATGATTTTTGATAAGGGATGCTGCTTTGATAGGGATGCGATGCTTGGATCTAGTGTAAGCTTATTGAGGATAGATGTGATGATGATGTGGGATGATGCTAAATGTGATGATGATGAGAGTGTGATGGAGCAAGTTTGATGTTTTGTGATGGATAGATTGTTTTGGTATTTTTTTATTTTGTGATGTTTTTGAATTTTTTGATTTTGTGATGTTTTTGTATTTTTTGATTTTGTGATGTTTTTGTATTTTTTGATTTTATGATGTTTTTGTATTTTTTGATTTTGTGATGTTTTTAAATTTTTTGATTTTGTGATGTTTTTGAAATTTTTGATTTTGTGATGTTTTTGAATTTTTTGATTTTTGTGATGTTTTTGAATTTTTTGATTTTTGAGAAGGAATGGTTTATTATGAGATGGTTGCATTGGATTTCATGTGGATAACCTTTGTGCTAGATACCAATGACAAGGGAACAACAAGTCTAGAGGTGAAAGTGATGGCGTTGGATAGGGGGATTGGATAGTTGATTCATGATAGATGAATGGACAAGTGATAGGGATGTGTGTTAGATAGATGGAAGATAAAGATGAGGGGTAGGATAAGTATGCATGATATATGGATGGGGGATTGCAGGATTTTCTCCAAGGGCTAGGTTGCAAGGAATCATATGCTTCAATGTCTAAAGAATTTTGCATGATGGGCTCATGTGTGAATGGATGGTCTTTGCAATAGATGAATGGAGGATATACTTGGAAAGGAAGTATGCCAAGAGGTCTCCAAGGCATGTTGTTGATATTTTGCCCCTTGTCTTTATCAAGATCTAAGGTGGGAGATGGTAAAAGTAAGATATAATTGATAGGATGGATGGGAAATGATAGGATAAATAGGGGATGGTGGATAGGAATAGGATAGGATAAGGATAAGACAGTGGATAAGATGTGCAATGATATTATGGATGTGGATGAAGGATACGGTTTTTGCCCCCAAGTGTAGAGATACAAAATGGATGGAGAAGGGATTACGTATGACACCCACAAGGGTTTTTCATCACGGTACTTGCCCAAGGCACCACAAGGAGTGGTTTTCACCATTGGACAGATTTTTCTCTTTACTATTTTCTTGATTTTTTGATTTTTTTTTTTTTTATGGAATGGGGACTCTAGCATCTATTTCCATAGCAAGGAGAAGATGGTCCCATGTTGGATAGAATTATGGATGATAATGACATGGATGTGGGTAGATAGGAGAAGATGTAATGGATTATGGATAATGGATTATGGTGTGGATTATGTGGATTATGATGTGGACAATGCAGATTATGATGTGGATTATGCAAAAGCATGGACCATAGGGATGTGACGGGGAAGATATGTAGGATAGTGAATGAAAGATGGAGAGATGGAGGTATGTGGGAATTGCAAGTGATGGAGGGGAACCAAGACCAGTGGTTGTACACATCATGATGTATTTGGAAACTTGTACTTGGGATGTGGAGTTGGGAGTAATGGGGATTGGGATGGGGGATATTTGGATGGTCAATTTGGGGTTTTAGGGACCCAAATAGACTTAGACTTTGCGGGGATTTTTAGATGGGGAGCGGGGTGTTTGGGATTTTGGGGTGGATTGGGATGTGGATGCCTCATTAGAGTTTGGTGCTTTTCATTTAGGGACCCACACCACTTTTGTTTTTGCTTTTTCTTGTGATGGTGTGGGATTGGATAGCCTTTTTGATTTTTCATTTTGATTGGAAGGGATAATATCCTTAGGCTTTTGTGCTTTATGAGTTGAGGCATTCAAATTTTTGAATCCCATGGATTTGGGGGAAGCTTCATGTTTGAAAGATGTGTGCTTTTGTTGGTCTTGATTGGGAATTTTAGGGGATTTATGGGTGGAGGGGTAAAAAGTGGATTTATGGATAAATGGATAAGGGGATTTGAGGATGGGGATATTAGGAGTTGGGAGGATGGGAGGATAAGAGGATTTGTGGATAGGGATGTTTGGAGTTAGTAGGATAGGAGGTAGAGTGGATTTGATAGGGATCTTTGGAGTTGGAAGTAGTGGAGGTAAATTTGATGGAGGAAGATGGATGGTCACATGCTTTTGCAAATGATAGGATGATGGAGGAGGGATGGCAACATATGTTTTGGAAGTGTGATGAGATGCACCATGTGTGGGATTGGATGAATGGATTTTGGAAGGTGGGTGGATAATATCAACATGTTTAGATTATTTTTCTTGGGGTGTATAGCCAAGACCTTGCAAGGATGGATGGAATGTGGTGTGGATGGGCTCCAAGATGCCTTTCTCATGAAGGCCTAAGCCTTTGCCTTGGTATTTCATGTGTTGGAGTATGTGACATGCAATGGGATGTTTGGCGCTTTGGAAACAAAACGTGAGTCCATTATTTGTTGGAGAAGAATATATGGTGGATGGAAGTTGTTCACCTCCTACAAGGGAGTCACCACAGATGAAAGTGCTTGTTCCAAGTGAATAGGAGGATGGATTTGGGATGGGATTGGTAGATGGAGGTAAAGGATTCATGGGGGATGGTAAAGAGGTGGTATAAGATGGTGTGAGATCAATAAGTTGATCAATAGATGGGAGGGGATCGTGGATGGGATTAGATGGGGTGGTGAGATCTTGATTAGGAGAAGGGGTTGATGTTTCAACATGCTTTGGATTTGATTCTTGGGATAGCTCATGTGCTTGGATAGAAGTGAGAGTGACTTGGATAGATGTGATGGGTGCTTGGATGGATGTGATAGGTGCTTGGATGGATGCAATAGGTGCTTGACTTATGGGTTCTTGAACATGGCTACATGATGGTTCTTGACTTATGATAGGGGGTTGTTCAAGAGGTTTGGTGGGTGTTGGATTGCATGAGGGTGTTTGATTCCTTGCTACTAGCCAATGGATGGCATCCTTCATGAGTGTATGGGTTGAAGAGCAATATAATGGATGGATAATGATGGTGGTTGGTGTGGGATTAGGATTGGAATTGGATATGTGGGTGATGGGATTAGGTTGTGATGGTTCATGGATGGGTTCAAGGATAGGTGTTGGACTAGATGGTGGTGTTGGAGGGTTGGGGGATTGGGGGGATTCCATTACTTTGCTTTCATTTTTAGGTGATGTTCTTTGGAAGAAATCCCACAAGGATTCGCTGGATGTCGTGGTAGTACGATTTGGAAGATTTGATGGTGGATTAGATGGTGTATGGGTGATAGGGGTTGGTGGATTGGAAGATACAGAAGGTGATCGATTAAGGTTGATAAGGTTGGAGGGATATTGTGATGGGGGGATTGGAGGATGGGGATTAGGAGATGGGGGATTTGGTTGTTGATATGAGCTTTGGATTTCAGAGATAACATGTGATAGATTGGTGTTCCCTTGGTCAAAGTAAGCATGACAAAGGTTGGGAGATGGGTAAGTTGGAGGTATTGATTGGTTGGACGAGTATAATGGCATGGATGTGTAAGGGGATGGAGATTGATATGAGGGTAAAGATTGATATGATGAAGGTTGATATGAGGATGATGGAGGTTGATATGAGGATGATGGAGGTTGATATGAGGATGATGGAGGTTGATATGATGGAAGTTGGTATGATGAAGGTTGATGGGAGGTTGTTGTTGTGGATATGTAAGATGTAGGTTGGTATGAAGGTTGAAAGAATGACGATTGATATGATGTGGATGGGGATGAAGTGTAGGGTGCTTGTTGATATAATGAAGGTTGGTATGATGTCAATGGTGTGGATATGTAAGATGTTGAAGGTTGATATGATGAGGATTGATATGATGAAGATGGGGGAGGGGTTTGGGATTCTCCAATGATGAGGTGTGCTAAGGAATTATCTTTAATATCATTTTTGAATTGTTCCTTAGCATTAGGATACATGTTCGCATAGACTTTTCTAATTCTTCGTATTTGTTGTATTGATTCATAAAGATCCATTTTGTGGGAGATAGTATGGGATGATGGGGGCTGATGGATGATTGTGATGTTGGGAATCAAAAATTCAAGACCTTAAGATGATTTGGTTTGTTTTGATTGGATGGATGAGTGATGATCCTATTATGCTTAAGGTAGACTAATGACACTTAAGCAATAGGGTTGATTGGTTCTCTATGCTTTTGATAGACTAATGATCCTAAGCAAGAGGGTTGATTGGGTTGATTTGATTAGGTGATCAATTAAGGTCTTGATTTTTGATTGGGTTGATTTGGATTTGGAGTTTGATAATGATGTTAGGGGATTTGGATAATGATTGGGATTGATGTTGATTTTGGATTGGATTTGGAATATGGTTTGGAAGATTATGGATTGATATTGGTTGGATTTTGGATTTGATTTGGATGAGATGGGATTAGAATGCTATTGATGAATTGGATTAAGGGTGATGAGAGTGATTAGGATAAGATTAGATTGAATGATTTAGATGATGATGTGGATAAGGTAGGTGATTAGGATGATTAGGATAGATAAGTGATTGGGTTTGAATGTGTTGGAAGAATGAGGTGAATGACTTGTCTTATGTGTTTGATGTTTATCTTGATTTGGCAATGTTTAATCAAATGATCACACATATACAATCATGAGTCACTCACACAAGACACAAGCAAATTTGAATTTTGAATTTTGAAGACTATGAGAATGATTAAGCAATCGCATGTGTAAGACAAATCAACATGCCCTAATGCCTAGTTTGATGGGGTATGGCTAGTTAGGTTTGGTCAATGTTTAGATGAGGTTGACTAATGATTTGAAAGTGAAATCTTGTCACACAGCCGAGAGAAGGGGGTAACCCACCCTTCACCTTCACTTCCCAAAGGTAGAAAGTTCTTTGGGGCTTAGCCAATAGTGACGGGATTCTGATTTCGATTCAGCCTTGGATGAGTTCGTCCCTAGGGGTGATGAAATCCCCTAGCAGGCCTCCTAGGAAAGGGATTGACAAAAGTGAATCAAGTGAGGTGTTTTTGATCTCCAAGATCACCTTGCGATGCGAGGAGAGAGCATACACATACCCACTTGATTCACACTCGCAGTTGATAAATTGCCCTTAGAAAATGAAATGTGTGAAAGACACATCAATCAATGGTTCATTTCAGCCCAATTTCAAGGTGTGATTGAAGACACTGGTTGATTTTATGCCCAATTTCAATGTGTGATAATCAAACAACGTTTGTTTTATGCCCAAACCGAAGTGTGTTTGCAAGCAATGATTAAGAGATAAAGGATGAAAATGGATGCACCTGATAAAATTGCTGTCCAAATTGATGTAGATGCTGCTCCTACTATTGTTCCAGCCTTGAATGGTCACCTGTAAGTCACAAGAACAAGAACGGAGCAAGTAGACTAGCCAAGGAAATTGTGATGCAAAAATTGATAATATGATAAAATTTGATGAAAGATGAACTAATACAAGAAAATAGATTGCATGAACAGAAAATTCAGAAAATTCTATGTGATTTGAAAAAAAAATTCGTTAAAAAATGATCAAATTTGCACAAGTTATGATGATTTGAAGTTTACAATGAAGTTTGACTTTGACTACGAAAAACAGCTTGATAAAGGTATAGTGGTGCAGGAGCACCCCTACAAGACAGGATATAGGTTCATTGTCTGCATGACAAGACATTAGTCTATTTTTAGCATGTTTGACTTCATAATGTAATAAGGTCCATTGGACCAATGCATATGTATTAGATCAGCCTAGGAGAGTGTGTAGGTAGTTAGAGTTCGTTATCAGGTTGTCTGAGCTGTCTTCTCCCAGCCGCTTGGAAGCTCCCAGCTGCTGGGAATCGAGTTGGTAGTACTCGTAGGATATTACTATAAATAACTCAGATCAGTTAAGGTTTGAGATCAGAGAGAGAGGGAGAGAGTAGTAGTTATGTTATGTTGTACTGGTGATTGAGTGAGATCCAGAGATCAGTCCAGACATTGTGAAACATTATTGTTTGATAGTATTGTAGAAACAGGACATTTGTGTTTCATCTAAATAAGATCTCATCAATTGCATCATCTGGTTTATCAGCTGTTTATGTTTTGATTTCTATTCTGATTACAGGTTAATGGATTCTTTCAACCCTTCCACCGGTTGATTCTGTGAATCGGTGGAATGGTCATGCATGTTAGTTTAGGTTGTATTTTAGTTTTCTGTTTATGCATTTCATTGTGTGGGAGATCGATTGGTAGCATGCTATGAATCAACCTAGCATCCTCATGTGCTAGGGTTTAGGAAGATAAACTGTTAAGTTTTGATCTGAAGGTGATCCGGCCCGACCATCATGTTTTCTTTGTAAAATTGTGCGGTTATGTGAGTTTGCATGCAGCTGACGGATATACAGGGATCTGCATGTGCTTTTCCAGACGGAGTGAATCGTATCGTCATCTACGAGTATATCGCTATCAGGATCAGGTTCTGAATTTGGCAAAAATTGCATGTTTCAAGTGCATCAGGATGATATAAGTCAGATATATACTCAGTGTGTATATCATCGTTAGGATCATCTTTCGTGTGTATCCATCATCCGCATATCGCTATCGCATGCAGGAGTGAAAGTTCACTTTTTGGCTAAGGACTGGAAAGGTCATCATCAGGATATTGAAAAGATCACCGGATATTCATTATCATGTTGCGGAGGATATAAGTGTCTTATATCCTGTTGACATCATCATCAGGTGCATTGACATCATCATCGGGTGCAAGTGACATCATCATCATCAGGATATTGCGAATATCACCCTATGCAAGTTTATCCTGCTGTCGCTAAGTGTTTTGGCATCGGCGTAAGTCATCGGCATAAAGTTTGGTTAACATCATCAGGATGTTTCAATATGACCGGATAAGTCATATCCTGATGCTGTTGTTTAAGTAGTCAGATATCGGGGTGACGTAAGCATCGAAGGAAAGGTGCTTGAAGTTGTCGTCATCAGGATATATGGGAGGAACCGGATATTTTATATCCTGCTGATGAAGATGATGTCGAACATCATGATGATGAAGATAGAGTTTGGCGGTAAGATGAACAGTGAACATCAGGAGGATGTTTGCGCTTGCCGAATGTGATGATGCTGCTGATAGTCGAGTATCATGATGCTGCTGACAGGCAAAAGGCGAAAGGCGATAAGGAAGTGAATAGTAGTTAGCAGGAGGATATTTCATGCCTCTTCGAAATATGATGATGCTGTCTGTGTTAGCAAGAAATATGATGATGATGATAAGCCGATAGGTATTACATACTGCATGTCCAGGATTTTAACATGCTGGTTGTATTAATGACTCCTCCTTCCCATTTGTAAGCTTCTGTTGCGTTCCCTCTGCATCATATAGTCACCTGATAAAATCCTCACAACTACAAAGTGCTCGGAGTCTTCTTTCCGACAACTATTCATTTGCTCGATTTCACCTCCGTATGTGAAAGTTATGACAATTTTAAAAAAATAGCCTCCTTTGCGTTAGAAGGGCAAAAAGGCTGGCCCTGACTGTCAAGATAAATTGTTAGCTGTTAAGTATTTTGATCACATGTAGTGGTTTAGAGTAGGCGGTTAATGTTTGATGTTGGCAGTTTATGTTAGATTGGGCCCTTGGTCTTTAATATGACTAGGGGCAAAATAGAGAAAAAAAATAAAAAGACCTTAGGTAAGGTCGAACCCTAAAAGCTAACTGTTAAGGGCAGAGGAGTTCAAGGGGAGCGGCGTAGAGGGAGGGGTAGGGGATATGGGGAGGACCAAAGGGGGGGTGGGGATGGTTGCATAGAGGAGCTGAGGGAGTGACAGGTAAGATCTCACTAGAGGCAGTGAGAGAGGAGAAACGCGTAGGCAGGTGGCGGACAGCAAGCGGTGGCAGACAGTAGGTGGGTGGTGTACGGGGGAGGAACGATGATCGAGGGAGGTCACGAGGAAGGGAATTGGGGGTACTACGGGGAAGGGTTTACAAGGTGGAGGGGACGAGAGCTGTGCGGGGAGGAGGGGGGCTGGGGAGTGGTGGGAGGTATAAGGGTTACACGCAAGTGGCGGGAAATGGAGCGGCAGGAGGAGCAAGTGGTCAAGAGATGCAGGCTCAAGGCGGTGATGTGGTGGCTACAGGGGAGGTCGGTGTTAATGTGAGAGGCAGAGGGTGGTTGAATGGTGGTTGGAGTTGGGATAGCAGCAGGGGTCCTCAGAGGCGGCAGCTGGGAGGTGAAGTGGTGGTAGGATACAAAGAAATGCCTACAAAAAACCCTGCAAAACCAAATACCCTACTACATAGAAAATAGATCAATACTGCATGGTACGGTTCCGTACGGTACGGATCTATACGGTATGGACTGTACCCTTAAAAAATTTCACTGAACCTAGGCAAGTTTACTATCAAAATTCATAGAAACGACATCTTGAGCACAATAATGCAGTCCATTTTTGCCCAAGATGCAACCTATAACACTTTACCTCCAAAATTGACAAAAACTATTAGAAAAACAAAGATTTTGATAAGAAACCTTCACAAAACAAAGATGAGATCCGTGACCGGGCGTGCCAATGTAATCAATGAAATCAAAATGAAGATTAAAACACAATCAAATGCATAAAACAAATGATTATAACTTCATAAATGAACTCACGGATCTAGGAGGGAAGGAGTTTACACCTACGTAGCTCCTCAGATGTTTCCCAAATGATGCAAGATGTGGATTGCTTAATGCATACAACATAATGTAGATGACAAACAAGTGGTTTGATACCTGATTGAGATGGAGATGGGGAATGGCTAGAGTGATTTTGACAGAGGTTTGATGAGATGAGGAGATTGTGGAGTGATTTGGGCAGAGGTCTGATGCATGAAGAGGTCTCTCCCCAATGGCTTAGAGAGGGGTCCAATTTATAGAATTTTGGAGATGAGGATGGAGAGTGAGGATTCAGTTGATGGGATCAAGGGCTAGGAATAAAAGTGAATCTTTTATTCCTAGTGGATGAATTAATAATTCTCATTTTGGGAAGAGTGGAGGATAGTGGATGAATTAATAATTCATTTTTGGGAAGAGTGGAGGATAATGGGGGATAACTAAATTTTAAATTCAATGAGTGGAGGATAGTGGGGGACAATTGAATTTTAAATTCAGTGAGTGGAGGATAGTGGGAGACAACTGAATTTTAAATTTAGTGATCAGAGGATTGTGAGGGACAACTGAAGTTTAAATTCAGTTTAGTGGAGGATAGTGGGAGACAACTATATTTTAAATTCAGTGAGTAGATGATGAGGTAAGCAGGGTTAATTAAGTGTTATCTTAATTAACTTAAGTCTAGGTTAATCAGATAAGCAGGATTTATCTAATTAATAGGGATTAGGGAAATGGATAAATCAACTAAATAAATATTAGGAATATTCATTCAATTGATAAGATAGGGTTGTAAGATTAAATGGATTAATTAGGTGAATTAATTGATCACCAGGGATATGCAGATGGGGGGAGTAGATTAGTACAGATGTACAGAAAATTGGTTTGCAGAGCGAATCCAATTTTCGGTGTCTACACCTTGCTCAAAGAAAAATAATACACACACGAAGTGTTTCTCATTTAACTCAATTTGAATAGAAGATTATCATACAGAAATTTATCATTTACAAAATAGAGAATACCTCTATACCAGACAAAGAATAAAGCATGCAACAAGAAATACCCTCTAAGATGTGAATACCTTGCATTCAGAGTCGAAAAGAAAAGACCCAAAAAACTTCATCCCTTTGTAGAATGGCCATGGATTCCCTTTTAAAGGAGCAAACAAGCTACCAGCCATCTACCTTCTGACAAACTTCCTAAATGAAAAGATCTATTCCTTATAGATTTTTCATGATACAATATGATCCTTAATAAATTTTGCAGCTGAAGTAGTCAGATTCTTACCGAAATCCTTGAAAATCCATCGGTGAAGCAACCTTTGCCTCAATCAAATGAGAAGATTTGATGTTTCATTCAAGACCATGCTGCAAATTCATTTACTTTAGAGTGGAAATAGCTAGGAATTACACTGACAGACAGTTGCTTCATATTTTAATTTCAGCCATTGATCTGGGCCTATCCTCTGCAAGATTGACGCTTTGAAATGCTTGAAGAATCCCCATCAGTACCATTGAAAAGTCCTCCATCAATGAAATCGTGCCAGCAGGGTGGTTTCCCTCCTCTAACTTTTCCTTCCCTACTTTTCAATCTTGACATGTGGTGCCCCATTGCAGCATCATAGAGGATAGCGGGCCACCACCAAAGTGCCTTGCGCAGGTGTGCAAAAGCCCCCATGCGTCTTTGCTTTAATTTCCCTATGCTTCTTCAAATAAGACTAGGCCATGTGTCACACTAGTGCAGTGAATATTTTTTCTGATAGAATCCCTATGTGCACATGCGCGACCATTAGATCTTGGCCCCCTCTGTAGATTATTTTTCATTTTGACACCTGGCAACCCTTGATTCATCATCATGGGGTCCTTGATATAATGGCTATAAGCCATATCCTTTCGACAGCTGGCACATTATCATGGTCACGTAGGGGATGATGACATCACTAATGACACAATGCGACACTACGATAAGTAGCCACGTGGCACTCCCAAGCCCTTCTTAGGCATTAGACTTTATGATGCGACGGGGAACAGGAGGTAAACAAGGAAGAAAGGGCCAGTCACTGAATGATTTAGAAGGCTCAAAGTTATGACTTAGGCAACCAGGGACTTAGGATAGGTGGTCAATGATAGAACATAACATAAAATGAAAAGAGGACCATGGGCCTTTAGGGTTTAAAAAAATGGGGGTAAATACTTATGAGATGAACTTGAAACCCTAATCCTAGGTGGGTACCACCATTGGCTCCAACTGGGGACACATGCCTCTTGCAGGCGTGGTGAGAACCTCAAATATGTGGAATGCAGGTTGGGTGTCTTATCCATTAGGCATAGAGTCACTTGCACCAATCTACAACACAAATCACATTTTCAAATTTACTTGGTGGCCCAGGGCCACCAAAAAGGAAGAACTAGTAATTCCCTCTGTCAAATGTTTTGTTTTTATCTGATTTCTTCAAGAGAAGCATGAAAGCACTAGGCCGTCTGTAGCATTCATTCTTATTATCAACTATGCCTCTACCTTTTTCACCTTTGGCTTCTTCAAATCTATAGCAGAATTCATCTACTACTGGTATCCACAACTATAGATTATCCTCATGATATGAGTCACCAATTTTGCTGGGAAAGGTAACAGACTCATATGTAACAAATGAATCCACATTTAAACTTTGCCTTTTTAGTGAGATCTCCTCTATGCTAAACAAGCAATATTTAGGCACAAGCAACATTTCATAATCATACAAACCTTTAGAAACACCCAGGTATCCATCACTAAGCTCAGCAATTTCATCATTAAACTCCACCTAAAATGCCTTTAGAGAAGGCATATAAAACTTGGAATGTAGCCCACCATCAGCAGCTTCATAGTTCCCCGTACAACCAATACTATCCTCATAAACATGAACATTTACAACTAGTTCCTTCACATCTGAATAACGATCTTGTTTTCCTTCTTCACCAATGCATTGACAATCAAACATTTCAACTTCTGCATTATAGAGGAGGTCATTGTCTTCAAGGAAATGCTTATATTCAACCTTCAGATATATTTCATCATCTAAAAGACATGGATCTGAATATTCACATTCACTACCACTCCTTGAGTCAATGTCCTTTGTATCCAGAGTGAAGATTTGCATATCCACTTCATAAAGATATTCATGATCAGCAAGGATATGTCTATTGCTGCAAGATGCATCCTCATATACTTCTTTCATTTCATCATTTGAAAGGCATTCTACATCTACATCTTTCTCTTCTAGAGGTTGTCTAGGGTCTTTGCCTTCCTCATTATAGGATGTGCCCTCAATTTTTACAACATCTTCTTCATGCATCAGATCATGACTACACCTAGTATCTTGAAATATATCCTTTTTAAAACTTGTCATGAACCCTACTAGCATTCCATATTTTTTTATTATTTTCAATGTCCATAGTAAATTTACAAGCTTGGTGAAGCATGGCTGGTTCCTTATCTCTCAACAGATAACTCATTTCTTCATCATATGCAGCTAGATAAATTGTCAAGCACAATGCATCATTAGGTCTTATGTATTCTGGAATGTGCTTGAGCAACTTAGTAAACCTTAAATTAAAAGCTAGAACCAATTCATCGTTCTCTTTTTGGATGTTCATGAATTGTATGATCAACAAGGCCACATTAGTTCTTTCACCAAACTGTTCTAGGAATACACCTTCTAAATCTAACCATGAAGAAATTGAACACTCAGGAAAGTCTAAAAACCAGACTCTAGCATCATCCTTTAAAGACTAAACAAATAGTTTCATCACCACATCTTCAACCTCAATCTCATAATCTTTTATTAAATCACAAAATTTTTGTAGATGTTTGTTTACCAATTTAGAATTTATTCCACTATACTTTGGCAAACACTTTCTAATCTTATAGGGGACATCATTAGGGTAACCACTTATTCCATTGAAATTCAGGGCTTCCTTTCAATAAAAAATGGACTTTTTTGAGAGAAGGACTAGGATTGTTGCTCTATTCTAATCATTTTGAATGCAAAGATGGAATACCTAGTGTATACGCCTAAAAATGACATGATTCATCCTAAATAAATATTCTAAATATTTATTCCCTTCTTCTATTAATTAAATAAATGTTCCAAATTTATTTAATCAATTCACTGTTCCATAATTAAATAAATTCAGTTTATTTAATTAAAATTCTTCTAATATCCTACACAATTAAATAATCATAAATTATTTAATTAATCCAAATTCCTCTATCCTAAGTTCTAAATTCAAAATTCCACGTCACCTTTACACCTCACCCTGTCCACCTCATCAAGTTGCACATGTAATTAAATATATTTAATATTTAATTGCCTTATTTTCCCTCACCCACATGGCCTATTTCTTCTCCAATCAGAGGTCAGTTAACCAATCAATCAAATCTGTTAACTAACCTGTCAGTTGAGTCAAATCCTCAATCAATCCAGTCAGTTCCACAATCCACTCTTCTAATTGATCAATCAAGTCTGTTAACTGTTCAGTCAATGGGGTTAACTCTCCAATCAATTTTGTCACATCCCCTCTTTCATGGTGGAGCTGGGACACTTGTCACATTTCTACTGGTTGCACATTCCTCAACCATCCTCAACCGTTGATCTTCATATCTCCTCTCAACTGTTGATTCCTATTCTTCCAAGTCTATAAATGAAGCTTCATTCCTCCATTCTATTCATCCAGGCTTTTGACATCGTTATTCTGTAGAAATATCACCAGCGCGCCTTTGGCACCCACTTGTCATCTACAAGCTTGAAATCACCATTGTCGCATTGGAGCTCACCTTCATTGCATATCACACCATAGCCGTTCACCATCGACTTCCTCAAACAGCTTTAAAAGATTGCACTCTCTAAGGGCTCATCTCATCTGTGAAAGGACGATTCGTGATAGGCGAACAACAGAAGTTTTGAAATGGAAGAGGTTTGCTGTGTTTGTTCATTGCTTTGTTTACTTGAATCTTCTTTGTTTCACTATTCTGTTGATGTTTGGGTCATCTATTATTCATTTGATTGATCACCATTTTACCCTCACATTTTTGGCACCTACCGTGGGGCCGTTGCCCCTTTATTTCACCATTTTTGAGCTTTTTTGAAGGCAGGTTCCGTACAGGTCTCGCAGAGTCACGCACAGGTTCTTTCGGCGCATCTGTTCATTTCCACGGCACATATAAAGACTGTTCCGGCGCATTTATCCTCTCTACGCATCTGTGTATTTCTGCGGCGCTTTTGTAGACTGTTGCTGCGCATAGGTTATAACTGCGCATCTGTTGACTGTTACAGCGCTTCTGAAGACTGTTGCTGTGCATCCATTAAAACTACGCATTTATTCATTTTAACGGTGCATACGCTCAATCTTGTAGTGCATTTATTATTACAGCGCTTCTGTTGATCATTTCTGCGCATCTGATCACTGAAGCTGCGCATTTGTAACAGACTCAAGTTTTAGTACTTTTCTAGAGGATTTTGCTAACGTTAACCCCTTTGCAGGTGTTTGCTGGAGCGGTTTTGCAGGATAGGCTCGGGTTCAGTTACATGTAGTTGCATCTAATTAGGTCACCTTTCATTTTCTGGGAAAGAGTAAAATGGTTGTTCATTACAAATCTTCATCTAGTCCTAATTAGGGAGGAAGTAACTGGTTTATTTCATGCTTGCATTACAAACACCTTCAAAGTTATTGCTATCTGAGATTTAAAATTGAACTCATCACTGATCTTGAAGGTAAAATGAACCATTGCTATATCGTGAGACCTAAATTTCAAAGTTAACAATCTCGTGCTTTGCGGTTTTAAAATTGAACTCATCACTGATCTTGCAGTTAAAATGAACCATTGCTATATCGTGAGACCTGAATTTCAAAGTTAACAATCTCGTGCAACGTGGATTTAAAATTGAACTCACTACTGCTTTCTGGGATTTAAAACTGAACCACTGCAATATTGCTGAAATCACTTCAAAGTTCTGTTTGAGTAGATTAGCCCATTTAGTTTTTATCTTTTAACTAGGGTGGATTAATCAGTGTATTCTATGCTTGCGAATGACAATAGGCTTATGCTCTCCCCTCTTCTGGGTGATCAGAGTGCCAGACTTGTCATTCTATTTGTTTAACCTTTAGGAGGGGCCTGCCCTTGGATGCACGCTTGTCCAAGTAGGAACGACCCTGAGTGGTAACAGGCTAACGCCAAGCCCTACCGAGCCACTTAAAATAAATTGTGCTTGAGGTGAAAACCTCCTGCAACGAGTGCTGTTATGTTACACCGACGGCCAACCTCCCCCAAAACCCTCTCAGGCGTAACCCTTTGAGGCTGGGAGACTCCATAACGGAGAGTAGTGCCACCGCACGTGTAACCACTTGAACGGTTGCCCAGATTAAATACCTCTTGTTTTTAGTGGCCCAAATCCCTTATAATCCATTTCTCACCTAGGATTTTGTGCTTGCTTTTGTCCAAAATAGAGTCGAAAAACTACAAAAACAATGGAAAACTACAAAATACTCTTTGTGCTTACTGTGTTTTCTTGCTAAATTAATTCATAATATCAGATCAAGAAGACCTTTTTCCAGCCAAAGAATACCAAAAACAGAGAAAAATCCAAAAAATTTGCAAAAAATACCAGAACTGCGCATATACACTTTTCTGCTGCGCATATGCAGCGACTTGCTGCGCTTTTGTACCGACTGGCTGCGCATACATACCTTTCTACTGCGCATATACACTTTTTGGCTGCGCTTTTACAACAACTTGTTGCGCTTATACACCGACTTGCTGCGCATCTATTTCTGCGCATGTGTGACAGTGAGCATTTGCCCTATTTTTAAGAAATTATCGTCAGCTGTTCAGAGTACCCATTTCGGCCTAGTTTCATTTTCTGAGGTCAGAGTCAACCTTGTAGTTAATCTTCATCCGTTTCACCCAATTCTCTCTCTTTCGTCAGTCGTCCCAGTCACCTTCTGTCCAAGTCACTCTTGTCCCAACGTCATTCTGTCCCATACCGATTCGACATAGGTCCTTCTTTGTCTCATTAGTGAATTCACGTAAGCCTAGTAGGTCACAATACCTTTGCTAGTAGTCTTGTTGAATGACTAAGCCCTACACAGTAAGACTGGTATCGACTACCCTTGCTAGTGGCTAGAGTCTTCTGTCAACCGTCTTACCTGAAGTCATTGGGCGAGAGAACCCTTTGTCCAAATCTTGTCCTAGGTATCCCATTCATAACAGTCTTAGTCAGCACCTTGCCAAAATTTCTAATCCTAGTCCACTTCATCCCACCCCACCTTGCATGGTTCTTACTCGATCCCAGCGCAACAAGATAATCGAAATGGCCGACTCGTTCGATCACATCGCCCCACCACACGATGATGATGATGAAGAAATTTCTTGTGAAGAATTAGTGGCACACATGCAAGATAGCAAATTCCAACGCCTAGTGGAGAAAGTGCTCCTTGAGGACCCCACCAAATATTTCCATCATCTTGCTAGTCTCGGAATCAAACTCCCCACAGACTTTGACATTAGCTCCATCATGGAAAATGCAGACAATGATCATGAGAGGGGCACAAACGACACAGTCCCACATGCACATGAGAGGGGCACAAATGACACGGTCCCCCATGCCAATGAGAGAGGAAAGCAACCCATAGATCAAAATGCTCCTATGGCGGATGTGAGACAACAAATCGAGAGTCTAAAGGTAGAAATCTCCAACCTTAAGATTGGCACAAGTTCCAAGAACTACTCCTTGGAAGATATAGCACCATACCCCTTTGACAGAAGTTTGGTCATGAAACCATTCCCCTATCAGTTTGGAATTCCAAAATTTGACAAATACAAAGGGAAGGGGGACCCTAGAGATCATATCAGGGAATTCACTGCAGCATGTCTGGAAGTAGCTCACAATGAGACCTACTTAATGAGACTGTTCCCAAGATCTTTAGGAGGTCAAGCTATGGAGTGGTTCTCGCATCTCCCACCAGGAATCAAAACTTTTGATGAACTTGTCAATAAATTCATAACGCACTTCTCTTACAACATAGAACACGAAGTATCTATGCTAGACCTATGCAACACCAAACAAAAGGGTGGTGAGTCTTTCGCCACCTTCTTACAATGATGGAGACAGCTAGCTAGTAAGTGTTCTTACGACATGCCTGAGAAGCAACTATTGGAAATGTTTGTCCACAATTTGAATCATGATCTCAGCTATCAGATTCAGATACAATGCCCTACCTCATTCACCAAAGTCATTGAAATGGGGCTATTCATTGAGAAAGCTATGATCGCTAAAGGAACTCTCAAGCTCTACAAGGACACACCTCCTTCCAATTACACAACTGACAAGTCAAAGTTTTGGACCAAGAACAAGAATGTGGTCAACGATGGAGTAGTGGATGCCAAGGCGGCAGCCCCTAAACAACAACCCATATTCACTCTTAAGGAAGAAGCAAATAACGGTGCACTCAACAAGCCAACCCCTCGGGAACCTAGACCTTGGTTCAATTCAAATCCAAGGAGGAAATTCACACCGTTAGGAGAATCTCAAGAATCGGCCCTCAGAAAGTTGTTGGCTAACAATGAAATTTCTCTACCGCCAACAAGTGACTATGAGCCTATAGTCAAACCTCCCTATTGGAAGGACACAGACTATTGTGAGTATCATCAAGGAAGGGGGCACACAACCAATAATTGCATCCGTCTTAAGAATGTCATACAAGATATACTGGATCAAAATCAGGGAGGAACACAACAGCATACCTCCAATGAATCTCATGTGGCCTACCGGGATCCTCTTCTAAACCACAACCGGTCGTATAACAATAATCGCAACAATGGCCACAACAGCAATGATGGTCACAATGGCAACAACTCCAATGGCCATAACAATAATGACAACAATCGTAACAGGCCAAACCAGAACAGTGGGTCGAGTAATGCTAACTATGCAAGCGTTCCCTTTGAGTACACCATTAACTGCATTTCTGAGCATGTTCCGCAAGTCAATGTCATATCCCCCAACCAACAACCAGGACCTAACAGAACTGGTTGTAGTATAATTACCCACAGTGGTAAGGTCACGATCAATACCACCCCTCCAAGGTCGTCACCATCTCCGTCCAACTCCCGCCCGTACAATGTCATCGACCAGTTGCAAAAAACTCTAGCTCACATTTCTATATTGGAGCTCTTGCGTCTATCTCCTTCTCATAAGGAGATTCTCAAGAAAGCCTTAGTGGAAACTACTGTCCCCACTAACCTAGCCCAAGAAAAGTTTCAAACCATGGTGGGTAATTTGACATCCTCCACTTCCATCTCGTTTACAGAGCAAGATGACCTTTCCATATCTCAACCCCACAACACTCCTCTACACATTGTCGCATTCGTGCACAAGCACCGCATCAAGAGGGTTCTCATTGATGGGGGCGCCGGTCTAAATATTTGCACGTTGAAGCTAGTCCTTGCACTGGGGTTCTCCGAATAGGCAGTAGATCCAAGACAGAAAATTACTATCAAAGCCTATGACGAGGAGGAATGAACCACAAAGGGCACGGTTGTCCTACCCATTCAAGTGGGACCGGTAATTAAAGATGTGGTGTGCCAAGTCCTTGATCGGGAGCTTGCTTACAATATTCTACTAGGGAGACCATGGATCCACGCCATGAAGGCTGTCCCCTCCACCTACCATCAATGCATAAAGTTCCCACACGATGGCAAGCAGGTCACCATACAAGGCGACCCCGACCCCTACCAACATTGCAATTCATTCCAAGCAAAATCTAAATGCGTCATTCCTAATAACCGAGCCTACATTTCCCCTACTCCGCCACAAGACCATACTGCCGAAGCTTCCTCCTTGAGGCCCAAACTGCTGAAACTTACCATAAAAGAAAATGGCGTGGGGGAGTACTCCATTGTGCATAGCCTCAACCTTGCCACCATGCCTTTGTCTCCCCACTCCTTTGGCAAACCCAAGCATCAACCTAGGCATTTTCCAAAGCCATCTGCTCCTCCTACGACTCCCGCAAATCCCTTTGTAAAATGGGGGACCTTATTGGATGAGACAGAGGAGCGAGATCTCCTGCAGTGGCTTTACGTTGAAGAGGAAAATACACCCCAAGAGCCGCCTAGACTCCCTACAGAACTCTATGGACGGGGTGAAACCATTTTGCACAGGATGGGATACGAAGGACAAGGCCCCATAGGCCTCAGAAAAGAAGGAATCGTTGAACCTATCCAACCTTCTTCATCCTCTTCGGCTAGAAACACAACTGGCCTAGGGTACAAAGGTAAAGGTAAAGCTAAAGAAAACGCCTGTCTTGTGGAGACAATCCAAACACTCCAAGTGGACAGTGACATAGATTCGGATGATTCCAATGAGTATGAGTGGGACGAGCTAACAGAGCACTCCTACAATGATAAAGAGGTTGACACCATCCAAACTCTTAGCCCATATCATGAGAGACAAACGCAACGGGACAGACCACTAGAGTCTGATTTGCCCCTCCCTGAGGTTATGGCTTTCGAGGAAAGTATAGATTCCATTGCGATAAACAACTTGGAGGAAAGTACCACCCAGAACACTACCCCCACCTGTGCTCCTAGTATTTCCATCCGCACTATCAATGAATCAGGTCTTTCATCTGACTCCCTTCCCCTCTTGCACCCTGAGCTTGAGGAGCGAGATCTCCTGCAGTGGCTTTACACTAAAGAGGAAAATAAACCCCAAGAGCCGCCTAGACTCCCTACAGAACTCTATGGACGAGGTGAAACCATTTTGCACAGGATGGGATACGAAGGACAAGGCCCCATAGGCCTCAGAAAAGAAGGAATCGTTGAACCTATCCAACCTTCTTCATCCTCTTCGGCTAGAAACACAACTGGCCTAGGGTACAAAGGTAAAGGTAAAGCTAAAGAAAATGCCTGTCTTGTGGAGACAATCCAAACACTCCAAGTGGACAGTGACACAGATTCAGATGATTCCAATGAGTATGAGTGGGACGAGCTAACGGAGCACTCCTACGATGACAAAGAGGTTGACACCATCCAAACTCTTAGCCCATATCATGAGAGACAAACGCAACGGGACAGACCACTGGAGTCTGATTTGCCCCTCCCTGAGGTTATGGCTTTCGAGGAAAGTATAGATTCCATTGCGATAAACAACTTGGAGGAAAGTACCACCCAGAACACTACCCCCACCTGTGCTCCTAGTATTTCCATCCACACTATCAATGAATCAGGTCTTTCATCCAACTCCCTTCCCCTCTTGCACCCTGAGCTTATTAACTGGGATCTGCAAGGAACCCCCCAATTAGATATGTTCCAGAACGATGACGCTTACATTGACTATATGGAACTTAGGGATCACTTACCAAGAGGAGATCATAAAGCTGGTTTTGCTATCAAACTCAATACTGTGGCTTACTTTGGGGAGGGTGCCAAGCCTTCTAGTCACAAAAATATAAAGATCAAAAAGGGATCTGACGGTGAAAACCGCTGTGCGGCAGTGTCAAATCATAAAATAGTAAAAAGAAAGGACGTATCTGAAGGTGAAAACCCAACTGTGGCACCTGACGATGGAATGCTTGACACCCTCCCAAGTGATATGTATCAAGAAAGGTCACAGATCGTGGTGGAGCCAACAGAGCCAGTGAACATTGGAATTGAAGAGCAGCGTAAGATTATCCACTTTGCAAAATCTCTCACGCTGCATGAGAAAACCAGGTTTGTACCATTCTTTAAAAAGAAGAGAGGCAGCTTTGCTTGGTCATATGCCGACATGCCAGGTTTGGACCCAAACCTGATTCTACATCACTTGCCATTAGATCCAGGGGTGAAGCCCGTAAAGCAAAAACTGAGAAAGATGCATCCTCATATTGCCCTTCTGGTCAAGGAAGAACTCAAGAAATTGCTAGATGTGGGGTTCATCAGAGCCATAGATTACCCCGAATGGATATCAAACATCGTGCCAGTGTCTAAACCAGATGGCAGGGTTCGACTATGCAATGATTTTAGAGACTTAAACAAAGCATGCCGCAAGGATGACTTTCCATTGCCTAACATTGACATCATAGTCGACCTTACAGCAGGACATACAATGCTATCACTCATGGACGGATTCTCTGGATATAACCAAATCAAAATAGCACCTGAGGATCAACACAAAACAGCTTTCACGTGTCCATGGGGTACCTTTTGCTGGAATGTCATGCCATTTGGGCTGAAAAACGTAGGTGCTACATATCAGCGGGCCATGACAACCATCTTCCATGACATGATGCATGTAACTATGGAAGACTATGTTGACGATATCTTGGCAAAATCCATCACAAGGGATTCACATCTGGACACATTAGAAAAAGTCTTTCAACGGTTGGATCAATTCCAAGTAAAACTGAACCTGAAGAAGTGTGTGTTTGGGGTCACATCAGGCAAGCTGCTAGGCTTCATCGTGTTAGCAAACGGCATAGAGGTAGACCTAGCCAAGGTCAAAGCAATCATGGACATGCCTCTGCCCAAAACTCTAACACAGTTGAGATCCTTACAGGGCAAGCTCCAGGCCATCCGCAGGTTCATCTCACAGCTGGCAAACAAGTGCCATCCTTTCAGCCATCTCCTACATAAGAATGTTCCATTTAAATGGGATGAGCAGTGCGAAGAGGCATTCAACAAGCTCAAGGAGTACATCATGAATCCTCCTATACTCATGCCTCTGATCCAAGGAAAACCTTTGATTCTCTACATATCTGCTACACCTACTGCTCTTGGGGCTCTCCTAGCGCAGCAAGACTATGAGAACAAGGAAAGAGCTGTGTACTACATCAGTCGAACCTTAGTGGGCTACGAGTTGTAGTACTCACAGGTGGAACGTTCATGCCTTGTGGTGGTTTTTGCCTCACAAAAACTCTGACACTACATGTCGGCACATCCTATCAAACTCATTGCCAAGATCGACCCACTAAAATATCTTCTCAGCAAAGCAGCTCTCACGGGTCGACTAGCCAAATGGGTCATGCTTCTTAGCGAATATGATATAGAGTATGTGGATAGAAAAGCCATCAAAGGGCAAATCATCGCTGACCAGCTCGCTGAGGCACCATTACAGGACACTTCACCAATGCAGTTTGAGTTTCCTGATGAGTCTTTATTCACTCTGTCTACATCTCCTTGGAAACTCTACTTCAACGGGTCTTACACCAAGCATGGATTGGGGGCAGGTATCCTGTTTATCACCGCCCAAGGCGACACTATTCCAAAGTCCTACAGGTTGTTATTCCCATGCACTAACAATATAGCGGAATATGAAGCCTTGGTAATTGGTCTAAAGATGGCCACTGAGTGGAAAATCCAAGCACTATGTGTCTGCGGTGATTCGCAGCTTATCATAAACCAGGTCAACAATGAGTATCAGACCAAAGATGAGAAGCTCATCCCATACAAGCGGATGGTCAACGACCTCAAAGAACAATTTGGGACCATCTTGTTTGAGCAAATACCCAGGATAGAGAACAAAGCAGCTGATGCAATGGCAACCATAGCCTCTCTTCTTGAGATACCTGAACATGAGTCACGGTATGAGTTCTTAGTAGAAACCATTCGACAACCGGCTTATGATCTCCTCGAAACCCATTCCATTTGCCTCCTAGTAGGATCTGATTCACCTTGGTATGGTAAGACCTACACTTACCTCAAGGACAATATCCTTCCTTTGGACCTCTCTTCCAACCAAAAGTGAACTTTCATCCGACAAGCCTCCCGTTACACCATTATCACCAATACCCTTTACCGACGTGGTCTGGATGGTACTTTACTCCGTTGTCTAGAACAAGAAGAATCTGTAACTGCCTTGCGAGACGTGCACGAAGGGATCTGCGGAACACACTCCAGCGGTCCTTCCTTAGCTAAGAAACTCAGGCGTTTGGGTTACTACTGGCCCAATATGGAAATGGATTCATATCAGTTCGTCAAAAAGTGCAAACAGTGCCAGATACACGGGAACCTGATTCATGCACCTGCTCAGGAGTTGAGACCTCTAACGACACCCTGGCCCTTTTGCCAGTGGGGACTTGACCTCGTGGGAAAGATTCATCCACCTTCTTCCAACGGCCATAAATTCATCATAACCGCCACTGAGTACTTTACAAAGTGGATTGAAGCCGTTCCCCTATCAACCATCACAGGAAACCAAATTTCCTCTTTCATTCTGAATTACATTATCTACCGATATGGCATCCCTTCATCCATCATAACGGATAACAGGAGACCCTTCAAAAATCAGGATGTCCAGGAACTTTGTGAGCATTTTAAAATCCAACATCGTTTCTCCACTCCATACTATCCCCAAGGTAACGGCCAAGCTGAGGCATCGAACAAAACCATTCTCAAAATCCTAAAGAAGACTGTCAATGAAGCTAGTCGCGATTGGCACGTCCGACTCAATCCTGCTCTGTGGGCCTATAGAACCAGCATATGCACTCCCACAGGTGCTACACCCTACGCCCTCGTCTATGGTTCTGAAGCCATCCTTCCCATTGAGGTCGAACTCCCATCCCTTCGGGTGTCGTTGAAAGGTCTCATATCAGACGAAGAGTACAGAGTCTCCAGACTACAAGAGCTAGAACTGCTAGAGGAAAGGTGCCAAAAAGCTTTTGACCATCTCAAAGCCTATCAACAGATGATGTCAAGAAGCTACAACCACAAGGTTAGACCAAGATGCTTCAAGGTTGGGGACCTCGTCCTAAGAGAGAACCCTCGCAATCAGCAGGACAGAGCAAAGAAAGGTAAGTTCGAGCCTAACTGGCTTGGGCCGTATGTAATTGTAGCTGTTTACGGATCGGGGGCATATCAGTTGGCCACATCAGAGGGTGAGTTGTTTGATGATCCAATCAATAGCATGCATCTTCGCCGGTTCTATACCTAAGAGAACCCCAATGCAAGGGGGCACAATAAAGTCAAAAAATACAAAAAAATCAAAAAAATCAAAAAAGTTACAAAGAGAAAATAAAAAAAATCAAAAAAATAGAAAGCATCATAGAAAATCGTCCTTTGGTGAAAACCTGGCAAACAGGCACCTTGGATAGGTATCATGATGAAAACCTAGCAAACAGGCATCATGTTACTTTCTAGCTTCTCGTGCAAATAAAAACAAGTGACGAAAACCTGGTAAACAGGCGTTACTTGTGACGAACCGCATTCTCCATCTTTGGGAATCCAATCACCTTGAGTCCATTCTTTCTCTATTTTTCCTCATTCAACCCATATCCATCCCACAAATAAACACTTGACAGTTCCCTATCATGGCTTGATACTCACCTTGTGGCCTTGTCGACCAAGGTTTTTGTCCCATACCGTCTCCTCAATGTGAGCCTAGCGTAGTGTCTCTCGTCAGTGTCTATGGTCCGAATCTGTGAACTACGTCACCTCTGCACCGTCACGTAGGGAAGGCCATTATTCTAATGCACCCCCGAGGCTTCCATCTCTCCCAAGGTCCCATTCGTCTCCTTTCTTGTCTTCATTCTTGTCATCTTTCTTCTAGTCCATCCATGGTCCATTAGGGTTTACCCCGAACTACGTTGCCTCTGCGTCGTCACGTAGGCACGGCCATTTAGCAATGAGCCCCCGAGGCACTAGGTCAGTCCCTTAGGGTCCGTCTTCTCAATAAGGATTGTGCAACCTTCTCATCAAGCAAGCAAATGCAAGCAAACCCCGTGCTTCGAGCAGAAACCTTGACTATGAGCATCTTAACCTATGCAATGCAAAGCAAATACCCAAGGTCTTCTAAATGATTTTATGCAAATTAAGGCAAGAAATAAACACATATCAACGCAAATATGCTTTGTAGATTTGAACCTAGGGTTAAGTTACAGAGTCTTGATTTTTGCTATCCTACCTTCCTATGCTACTCAAGGATGCCAAAAGCTAGAGATGCTATGATGGGGGCATGATTACTTTCTTTGTTCGTTGTTTGTGGATTAAACTTTAATAATGTGAAGCCTTGTCTAAGGACATGATCGGCAAAAGATCATCGAGGACATCAAAGGTCTTACAGGAACGGGGGCAATCCTTGCTTGTTGAAACGCAAGAAGTACTCAGGTCATCTAGATTCAATTTTGACTAGATGCTTGTATTAACTTGCTAAATCACACTCCATGTAAGCGATACTCAGGTCATCTCGGTTCAATTATACCTAGATGCTTGTATTCACTTACAACATTTCAGAAAAGTACCAAAAACAAAATGCCCAATGATGAAATAAAGCAATCTAAAAACAAAGCATCCATCCTATATCCATATACACATCCATACAATCCTCATTATTCAAACTATGCAGAGTAATGATATCAAGAAAAGTTTCTAGGTCATTCTATCACAACCATTCTTCTATCCATCATGTCATTCTTATGTCGATAGAGTACATTTGGACATCACAAAAACATGGCATATAGGAGCATATCATCTCATTCGTAGGACTAGTCATGCACATGATTAGGTTAGTCAAGTCCACCATCCAATGCATTAGGTCACCAATACATCTGCATTGCATCACATCTCAAAAGCACAAAAAACCACAAAACAACATAGCTAAGTGCATCACATATATACTACATCACCACATAGTACTCAGGTTACAACTGCATACATTCAAAGCATTACATCATTTAAATATCCAATAGTATCTCATATATCTATACAGCATCATCACATAGAAACCATATCACATATGTATACATTTGCATTAGATCATATAGACATCACATATACAGTTACATCATAACATAGAAATCATGTTTCATATACATACATTTGCATCATCACATAGACATCATATCACATTTTGCATTCATTTGTCACATTAGATCATATAGAAATCATATAGTAGCATATCAAAATGTATCTCATATAGCATTAGATAGACCATCTAACTATGCAATAGAATCACATCATACAATAGAGGTAAAATCATCATCTCATAACGCATGCAATAGATACACAAAGCTGCATCATCATCCATACTATCATATAAAAGAGGTCCAAATGTACAAATATCACCATCTCTCTCAAAATCAAAGTGTCATATACAATATACGTCTAAATAGACGGTGATACATGTCCCAAAAATGCCCAAAATCTGGTCTGTGTCTACCCCTGCTGCTGTGGGCCACCACTGCCAGCTCCTGACTGCTGGGGTCCCATCACGGACGCCCCTGACTGGGATGGACCCGCTCTGTGAGCCACCCCGGACTGACTCCGGAAGCTCCCTGCCCTCTGGCTTGATGCCACGGCACCATGGTACAAGCCTCGGTAGTACTATGCCTGTGACTGCGCTCTGGCTAGGTCTGTCTGTGCCTGTGCCAACTGCGTCTGCAACTGGCCTACCTGTGCCTGTGCCTGCTGCACCTGCCCAACCAGAAAAGAGCTAGCTGCGTCTGTACCCATAGCGGCCACTGCAGTATCCCGCTCTACACGGATAAGGCGTACCCGTGCGTCTGCCATGTCTCGCTCACGAGTCAAACCAGCGATCACTGCTACGTCTGTATCTCGCCTCCTCTCCACTCTCCTCAGCTGTGCCTGCAGCTCTCGCACCTGTCCCCTCAGGCTGGCTATGGTCCTCTCATGAGCCTCACCCTGCACTGGCCCCTGTGCTGCCTCTGCCTGTCCTAGCCCCTGCTACTGGGGCACCTGCTGCTGTGGTACCTACTGCTGGGGTACCTGCGGCTGTGGCACCTGCTGCTGTGGTACCTGCTAGGGTGGTGGCATCTGTGCCTGCTGAGGCACCTGCTGCTGTGCCTCTGCCTATCCTGGCACTGCCTGCCCATCCTGATCTATCCTCCTCTGCTGCCTCGGCCTCTCGGCAGCTCGGCCACCCCGTCGTCCTTGTCCTCCTCTAGCTCCCCTCTGCCCTGGGCCAGCCTCTCCCTCCTCCTCTGAGTCTGCCTCATCAATACGAGGCACCAGCATACCAGGTCCTAAATACCTCAGGAAAGGATGTGCCATAATCCAGTCCTCGTACTCCTGTGTGACCCCCGCATCTGCTATCTCTCTCCGCATGTCCCATGCCACATAAGGCAACTGCTGGAACTCTGCCAGAGCCTCCTCATAAGAAGCCATCGGCCCCCATCGGATCCTCTCTGCATGTGTCCGTGTAAACATGGCCTATCCCTGTGGCATGCCCTGTCTCCTGCCGAACTGTCTCAACACTCGGCCCACCATCTGTCTCTCCAGTATGTGCCGTGTCCGGCCTATCAACCACCTGGTCTGGAAGCAGTAGGGTAGCTCGTCTCCCTCATCATCCCAGGGCTTGCAGTCCAGATATGGTCGCCAGACGACCACATCTACCCCATCTAAAGTGTGCCTCCAATACTCTAGCTTCCCCAGCCTGTGCTGGGAAATCACTCCTGCATAGCCATAGCTGTATGGCTCTCCTCGCTGCCTAGCAAAGACGCACATCAGCCTGGTCACCACTATGTGCCCCCACAGCCAGAACTGTAACAGCAACACCCCAGCCGATAGACTCGTGCTGCGGTGGTACACCACCTGATGCATGTCATGATAAAGGTGGGCCAGCACGCAGGGTCCCCACGCATATCGGGTGCCCTCAGTCAGTATCCGCTCCATGATCCTGCCCCATCTAATGGGGAACCCGTGCAATCTCCTGTCCGGGCATACAATGCCCCCAATCAGTCCAGCCACAATCCCAAGGAAGTAGTCATAATAGTCATATATATCCTGCCAAGGGATGACCCGTCCCACCAGCTCGGGATCATCAAATACTCGCTGACACTCGGCGAGTCCCGCGTCCCGCTGTGCATCGTACTCCACTAACTTGCCTACCACGGGCAAGTGCAGTATCCTGTAGACATCCTCCAGGGTCACCGTCATCTCTCCAGTAGGGAAGTGGAAGGTCCCGTCCTCACTGTGGAATCTCTCCACGGCAGCTGTCAATAGTCCTCAGTTCGCCCGCACCTCGGGCATAAAGCAAACGTAATCTAAACCCATGGCACCAAGCGCCACTCTGTCAGCCTCCATCAGCATGTATCTCTGCAATAAAGGCATAGGGAACGTCTCCCTCGACTGCAGAGTCTCTCATATCTCCTCCTGCAAGCACGCAAAGCAAGGCATCAGTCTTAAGCCGCGTATACCATACTCAACATATCTACTGAACTATATCAACTAAACTTAGCATTTCAAATTGATCAAAACAGCACACTACATCTCTTGACTAGATTCCTGCAATCTCGGAGATAGCTCATCGATTCCTGCGTCAAACAGGACACTAATCGAATCAATTTGGCTAAGTAATTTGCCATCCCAAGCAAATGCGCCACTACAAGTGGTAAAAGCACCGTTTCTGGTATATGCGCCACAATAATCAACATATGCGCCGCAAAAATGCGTATGTGCCGCTACAGTGCACGTATGCGCCGTTCTAACACATGCGCCGCAGAAATCCACGCATGCGCCGCGAAATTACACATGCGCCGCAAGAATCCACATATGCGCAATTTTCTCAAATGCGCTGCTATATTTCACATATGCGCGGCAAAAATACAAAAGCGCCGCCAAATTACGCATGTGCAGCTAGAATGCACAAAAGCGCAGCTTTCACGCATGCACCGCCGAAACTGACATATGTGCCACGAAAATGCAAAAGCACAGCTTCACGAGGCATATGCGCCGTTCTACGTTTCAGTGCATTCATTTCACCTATTTTTTGCGTGCATTTATGACGCCTAAAATCGACCTAGGAGAAATTTTTCGAAGCACATACCGGGGGTCCTGCCTCTGCTGGCCGCCCGAATCGTCGGACTCGCTCGAATCGGTGCTCCTCGCGTGGGATATCTACTGCTCTGGCCGCCATGCTGCTCTAAGTTTGCTCTGAGCTCTCTTCCTCCAATCTAGATCAACCAAGTGTGCAAATGACTATTCTTGTGGACCCAGCTCCTATTTATAGCCTCCAAACCCTAATTCTGGCTAGGTGATGACTGTGACTACTTCCCGTGTCTATTTTTCCTCCCGTTTTCTTCCCGCATCCCTGACCGCGTCCCTTTTCATCCAACCTATCCTAACCCCTTCCTCGTCATGAGATCATCTGTCTCCAAAACTTTCACCATTTTTCCCGTCCAATCTCCTGAGGGGGCATCCTATCGTCATTTAACCTGTACCAGGGGCAAACTGGGGCATGTATCATCATTTAGACTATCAAATTCTTTGAAGCAACGCTGTAAACTGCATTGCATCAAAGAGGGGCAAAATGAATATGCTTAAAAATGACATGATTCATCCTAAATAAATATTCTAAATATTTATTCCCTTCTTCTATTAATTAAATAAATGTTCCAAATTTATTTAATCAATTCACTGTTCCATAATTAAATAAATTTAGTTTATTTAATTAAAATTCTTCTAATATCCTACACAATTAAATAATCATAAATTATTTAATTAATCCAAATTCCTCTATCCTAAGTTCTAAATTCAAAATTCCACGTCACCTTTACACCTCACCCTGTCCACCTCATCAAGTCGCACATGTAATTAAATATATTTAATATTTAATTGCCTTATTTTCCCTCACCCACATGGCCTATTTCTTCTCCAATCAGAGGTCAGTTAACCAATCAATCAAATCTGTTAACTAAACTGTCAGTTGAGTCAAATCCTCAATCAATCCAGTCAGTTCCACAATCCACTCTTCTAACTAATCAATCAAGTCTGTTAACTGTTCAGTCAATGGAGTTAACTCTCCAATCAATTTTGTCACATCCCCTCTTTCATGATGGAGCTGGGACACTTGTCACATTTCTACTAGTTGCACATTCCTCAACCATCCTCAACCGTTGATCTTCATATCTCCTCTCAACCATTGATTCCTATTCTTCCAAGTCTATAAATGAAGCTTCATTCCTCCATTCTATTCATCCAGGCTTTTGACATCGTTACTCTGCAGAAATATCACCAGCACGCCTTTGGCACCCACTTGTCATCTACAAGCTTGAGATCACCATTGTCGCATTGGATCTCACCTTCATTGCATATCACACCATAGCCGTTCACCATCGACTTCCTCAAACAGCTTTAAAAGATTGCACTCTCTGAGGGCTCATCTCATCTGCGAAAGGATGACTCGTGATAGGCAAACAACAAAAGTTTCAAAATGGAAGAGGTTTGCTGTGTTTGTTCATTGCTTTGTTTACTTGAATCTTCTTTGTTTCACTATTCTGTTGATGTTTGGGTCATCTATTATTCATTTGATTGATCACCATTTTACCCTCACACCTAGAAATGTGTTACTGCTTAAAATAAGTTCAATCAACTAAGTTGCCACCCCCATAGAGGACAAACCAGCAAGAAGGCACCTGTATTTTATGGATTCACCACATAGTTTTTTCTTTGATTATGCTACAATGATAGCAAGTAGAGTCGCCACCCTCCAAAGGGAAACAATAAAATAATGTTCATGTGCAAACTCTACAACACATGCTAGCACTAGTATTCAAAGACTCCACAGTGAAATTTGACAATATCCCCAGTAGAGTCACCAGTTATGTTGGGTCCCAAATCAGCGAGCAGTAGACCCTAAAGGTTTGCCACTTCTTATGAACAGGTTCACTACATGATTCGGCCAACAAAGACAGGAGGTTGTTTGCACGTGCCTCCCCTACACTTCAGGTTCTGTCACACCTAGGGGGTATCCATACAACAAAAGATTTGACCTTGACTCACTCAGAACAAAAGATTTAACTTTTCAATACAAGCATAAGGCTCACCTATACACCCATATTTGCAAGATGAACCAAAGTTGGCAATATTCTTGGGCTCTTTAAACTGGTCAAACTTGAGAGCATGCAACTACAACCTACTCCTATAGACTAACAGATTTAAATTTTGTAATGGTTTATGATTGAAGTTGTGGGACTTTCCTAAACCCCTTAGACAAGCAAATCCCTAGACTAGTGCTTCACCAGGGCAATAGAGTCAAACCTATAAATGTAAATGTTTCCTTATGATAATAGAAATTCATATCCAAAGGACTTAACATAGAATATTACTACCTAACAGCATTATGTCCAAGAAAGAGTATTACCTATGGCCATACTTTATTGATCCAATGGCATTACTCGCTTTCCTCTATATCTAATCTAGAGCCTGTTTAATCCACTCCTTGAGTAGATGCAAGAAATTAGACACACAATATAGTAAATGTATACTGAAGAACTTGGAAACCCTTGATAACCTTTCTTAAAAGGAAAACAATAACATCATAGGAGACAATCATAAACAATACACACACAAAGTGTTTCTCATTTAACGGAATCTGAATAGAAGATTATCATACAAAAATTTATCATTTACAAAATAGAGAATACCTCTGCACCAGACAAAGAACCAAGCTTACAACAAGAAATGCCCTCTAAGATGTGAGTACCTTGTATTCAAAGTTGAAAAGAAAAGACCCAACAAACTTCATCCCTTTGTAGAATTCCCATGGATTCCCTTTTAAAGGAGGAAACAAGCTACCAACCATCTACCTTCTGACAAACTTCCTAAATGAAAAGATCTATTCCTTATAGATTTTTCAAGATACAATTAGATCCTTAATAAATTTTGTAGCTGAAGTAGTCAGATTCTTGCCGAAATCCCTAAAAATTTGCCAGTGAAGCAACCTCTGCCTCGATCAGATGAGAAGATTTGTTGTTTCATTCAAGACTGTGCTACAAATTCATTTACTTCAGAGTGGAAACGGGTGGGAATTACACTGATAGACAGTTGCTTCAGATTTGAATTTCAGCCATTGATCTAGGCATGTCCTCTACAAGATCGACTCTTTGAAATGCTTGAAGAATCCCATTAGCACCATTGAAAAGTCCTTTGTCAATAAGATCGTGCTAGCAAGGCAGTTTCCCTCCTCTGACTTTTCTTTCCCTACTTTTTGATCCTGACACATGGTGCCCCATCGCAGCATTGTAGATGATAGCGGGCCTCCACCAAAGTGCCTTTCATAGATGCACAAAATCCCCCATGCATCTTTTCTTTAATTTCCCTGTGCTTCTTCAAATAAGACTAGGCCACATGTCACCCTATCACGCTAGTGCAACGAATATTCTTTATGATAGAATCCCTATGCGTGCATGCATGACCATTAGATCTTGTCCCCATCTATAGATTCCTTTTCATTTCGACACCT
The DNA here is from genome assembly GCA_027924645.1 of Cunninghamia lanceolata. Taxonomy (NCBI): domain Eukaryota; kingdom Viridiplantae; phylum Streptophyta; class Pinopsida; order Cupressales; family Cupressaceae; genus Cunninghamia; species Cunninghamia lanceolata. The sequence continues at coordinate 4,336,119 of BSBN01000958.1, read as the reverse complement.
AGCAGCTCTTCATTCATCATCATGGGGTCTTCGATACAATGGCTATAAGCCATATCCATTCAACAACTGGCACATTATCACGGCCGTGTAGGGGAATAATGAAATCACTATTGATGTAGTGCGACACTGTAATAAGTAGCCACATGGCACTCCTGACCCCTTCTTAGGCATTAGAATTTATGATGTGATGGGGAATAGGATGTAAACAAGGAAGAAGGGACCGGTCACCGAATGATTTAAAAGGCTTAAAGTTATGACTTAGGCAACTGGGGACTTAGGATAAGTGGTCAACAATAGAATAGAACATAAAGTGAAAAGAGGACCACATGCCTTTAGGGTTTAAGCAAAAAATGGGGGTAAATACTTATGGGATGAACTTCAAACCCTAATCCTAGGTGGGTACCACCAGTGGATACACACTAGGTCCTTCATCTTCCAATGAATTTGGACAACAATCACATGAAATATCACAAGACCCTGCTAAAGAATTACAAGACCCAGATGTCTTACAAACTATTGATAGCCTCTTAGCAACAAACCCCAATAGAGTTTTTCTTCTACTTGCTAAGCAAGGAGCTAAGTTGCCTAGTGACTGTGACATAGTATAATTAAGGAGAAAGACCCCATCAACATTACTATTTATTCTATGGGATAATCACATCTTATTTCCATCCAAACCATGTCTCCTATAGTACCTACATATACCATTCCTTCATCACCATTCACCAACCAATTCATCAATCCCCTTTGCCAACCCCCCACATCAATTGGTCATGTTTCTTCTAGTAGTTCACCATCCATTCCTCTAATCGTTCCATCCATGTTATCTATAACTCAACCCAATCAAGTCATCACTTCACATGCACTCCAAACATCTCACACATCGACATATCATACATCACAACCCCAATATTCCAATCCAAACATATCCTATATCAATCCACCACATACATCACAACCCCAATCTTCCAATCCAAACATCTCATATCTCAATCCACCACTTACATCACAAACGCAAACTTCTAATACTTACACATTAACAATCCACCACATATATATTCATACATATCTCACACTAATCCATCTCAAGTGACCCAACCCCCATCATCCAATTAACAAGGTCTTACGCCAAATCAACATTCCACAACAAAAATTGATCAAAAATTCTTGCATCTACAAAAATAGATTTCATATCTCACCTTAGGACAAACCAAGAAACTATTATTTTTAGAATAAGTTTGTCCTTATCCTTTTGATTGGTCACTCCCTATGATACCTTTTCCTCCTAATTTTGAAATGCCAAAATTTGATAAGTACAAAGGAAAAGGTGATCCTAAAGAACATCTTACGGAATTCTACATCACTTTTCTAGAGGTAGTCCACAATGATACATATCTTTTACACCTCTTCCCTTGTAGTCTTGGAGGGAAAGCTATAAAATGGTTTTCTCATTTACCCTCCGGTATCAATTTTTATTCAACATCAAACATGAGATTTCCCTAACCGACCTATGCAATAATAAACAAAGAAACAAGGAAACCTTTATATCATTCTTACAATGATGGAGAAATATTGCTAGTAAATTTTTGTGGCCTATTCCTGAAAAGCAATTGATGAGCATATTTGTCCAAAATCTAAATCCTAAACTAGGATTTCACCTACAAGTACAATGTGCCAATTCTTTTGATGATATTATTTGTAAGGTAACAAACATAGAAAAGGCCCTCATTACAAAAGGACTAGTCAAAATCATCAAAGAAGACAAAGAAAACACTCAACAATCAAATGAAAAACCCTATTTCTAGACTAAGAAAAATAATGTTGTCAATGATGGTGTTGTGGATGCTAAACACATTCAAAATGTACAAGCACTTGTCAATCTTCAACCATCTAAAAATGTCACAACTACTCCCAGAGAGCAACCCAGATAAGACTCAATACCTAGATGCAAATTCACTCTACTAGGAGAACCTATTGATTCCATCTTAATAAATTGTGTCCAAACTAGTCTTATCATGCTACCTGAAGCACATCAATATGATGAACCTCAATTCAAACCCTCTTGGTATAAAGACAATGAATACTATGAATACCATAGAGTCAAATGACATAAAACTCCTAGATGCATTAAATTGAAAAACCTCATCTAGAATCTTATTGATAGAGGAGAAGGAACTATCAATGATCCTCCTAAACAAACTTTGAACAATGATCTCAACATATACAAGGATCCATTTCCACCTCATGGTAAAGAAAATACTTCAGACAAAGGAAAAAGTGTTAACCAGGCCTTAAGTTCCTATGATTCTATTGTCAATCATATAGAGGAGAGTCACGTGTCTACTTTCTCTGTTAATGGAAAAGCCCCTACCTGTGCTATGACAACTCATCATGGTCATATTACCCTTCATGGGGCTGCACCAAATACCCATCCAAATTCTGAGTACAACATTCTAGATCGTCTAGGGTAAACACTATCTTAGATATCCATCTTAGATCTCCTTTGAGCATCACCTACGCATAAAGCTATGCTTGAGAAAGCCCTTCAAGAGTCATTTTATCCCAATAACATTGATTTTTCTCAATTCCAAGCTATGATAGGGCATATTGTTTCACCTCACCACCTGGTTTTCACTGAAAAAGACCTTCCATTGCAAAATCTATACCATAATGGTGCTCTACATATTAAATTCTATATCCATCAATGTAAAGTCAAATGCATACTTATAGATGGTGGTGTTGGCTTAAACATTTGTTCTCTAAAGTTGCTAAAACAATTGGGATACTCTAAGGATAGTATTGATTCAGACAAAACTATAACCATAAAACCATATGATGATACAGAACGAGAGTCAGAAGGTGTTATACATATACCTATCCAAGTTGGTTCCGTAGTAATAGAGACTTGTTGTCAAGGACTAGACCTTGATCTTCCTTACAACATCATCCTAGGTTGCATATGGATCCATACCATGCAATTTGTGCCATCCACATACCATAAATGCCTCAAATTTCCATTCAATGGTATAGAAATTACTATTCTTGGGGACCCCAATCCTTTTGAATTTTGTCGAACCATGCAAGGTTGATACTAGAATTCCAATCAAATCCCTACCAACATTGTAGCTCCACCATCATCCTCATATCTTGATCCATCCATGTTAACCAAAGCCACATCTAATATACCTTTTCCCAAGATCAAAGTCCAGTAAAAAGATATAGGATTTGGTGACTATGACCTACACAAATCTTGCTATGTGGGAAACTTGCCTCTATCACTTAGATCATATGGAAAACCACCAATAGCAAAAGCAAGTCCAAAAGTTGTCATATAAGCTAACCCCACAATATCAATTTGTCGAGGATTTCTAGAAGGTGAGTCCATTGAAGACATCTCCTCTTGGATATTCACAGAAGCCCAAGATCCAGTTACATTACCATTTGAGTAGTATAGCAGAGGTCTATTGATTGTCAAGAACACTAAGAGGGGGTGAATCAGTGTTCTATAAATCTTTTCTTGAACTTTTACTTTTAACCATTTCAAAAGAATAATCAAACAGAAGGAAAATATACAACTGAACAACATCCACAAAAGCATGACACATAACATCAAGATTTTACATGGAAAACCCAAAAAGGGAAAAACCACACAGAGAATTAGCTCTCAAGTATATATTGCAATCTTTGCAAAAATGATGTTCAGGCTTGGTCACTCCACAGGCCTAGAACATGTTGGCTCACAACCATGGTGTACAAATAAGTTTAGCAAGCTCACTGCCTCAACCCTAAACCTAGCAAGATTACAATAAGGGTTGTTAAACCTTGAGGTCTATTAAACCCTACTAGAGGCTCACTGCTAGCTTACTACCATGATGACAACAACATGCTTCCAATTAGATCACACATGATAACTGAATACTACTTAAGCATCTGCCACTATGCCAGGGTGCAGTCATTTAACAACTGTATTCTAAATCCTAAGTCTTCATCACTGTTGATCCTCTAACTCTACTCCACTATTCACATCTTCACATCACACCATACACTTCCTCACAACCCAACCAAATTTCATCACCTTTATATATCTGCATCATGATTTACTCCATAATTAGGTTGGCATCCAAGAAGTGAAATGTGTACATAGAAAGATGTACCTTGTCACTCAATCCAACACACTATGTGTCATGTGGACCTAAATCATCTCCCAAACATGTTCATATAGGTCAAATCTAATCATTCAATTACTTACATGGATCCTCCAAACATTAACTCTTCTCCACATAATGATTAATATACTTGTCAGCCTCTTCCTTAAGAGTATGCTTAACGACTTCATCTGCTGACTTGTAACTTTTACTGAGGATCTCAAAACACTTCCAAAACCATATCAAGGACTCTTCACACATGCCCAATCTTACCCTTAGAACCACAAGGCATCATATCATCTTGCAGAGAAATGCAAACCATCAGAACTCAGACTCTGTTTCTATCAATCTTTGTCAAACACTATGCCGATACTTAGCAACTTGTAGCTATCCTTCTAGTGAACTTTAGATCTCCTAACTCTAGAATAAGACACTTCATATAAGTGTTTACAAAACCTCAAAACTGCATAACAAAATATTTATCTATGGAGGAATGTGAACCACTGCACTAGACCATGTTCATTGTTCTTGCTATACCTTTGCTTGCCCAGACTTAGACATTTCTTCAAGATGAGTTCTAGAGAGGATCAAGACTTAATCTCTAAGGCATAACACTATCAAACACCAACTGACATCATACCTGAACCATATTACTAGATCATCATCTGCAGAGGCATACTGTCCAGCTTACTATTCTCTACTCTGCATACTTTCCATACTTAGCCATTTTCTGTCAACTAGACCTAGAATCTAGTATGTTCTTCAAGAGATGTCTCTTCCTATCATGGTGATAGGATCTCTAATCCTTTTTACCATTAATGACAACATACAGATCCATACCAGAGCAATGTCTCTTGCTAACAATCTCCCCCTTTGGCGTTGATGGCAACACTTAGTGAAAAATGTCTGACTGCTCCCCCTTACTATATGCACTGTACTTTCTTGCTCCTCCTAAGATGATTATCCATTTTTCACTAATCTACTTCTCCCCCTTTGACATCAATGGCAAAGGGTGTGATCTAGACTTCAAAAATTTGTTAAAATTTCAAAATTGATGTATTCAGCTACATATTTACAAGTGTAATCTACCTCTTTGTATTACATGTATTTGAGAATGTCATTAAATAAGTTCTTGATCTGTGCCCACTCATTTTACCAACCTTTCTGAGCATTGTCCAAAATTTGAATGTGTCCACTATAGAGAAATACTAAAGCTTCTACCTTTTTGAGATCAAAAGGTGTGCTTGTTTGTATAGCTACCCTAGCCTTTGCAGTAAGATCTGTCATTGAGTCTATTTTAGGGCAGACTAGTCCTTAGTTGTCCCATTCTACTTTTTATTTGATATTTTCAATTTAATAACTCAGTCAAATCATTATGGATGCAGATGACTTTTGCTTCCTTATTTCTAACTGAATCTGTTGTCAGATCAAATTTGTTAGAGATGCTCATCATTCTCTATTCCAACTCTTTGATCTTTTCTTCAATCTCCTGAGTAACTTTTGGCTAGGATAGGTAAAATTTGTACACATCTCTAGCTTCTTTCACAGCTCTTTGAATGTTGGATATTGAATTATATAATGAAATTTTATCCTTGGCAAGCATTGTCTTAAATTCTTCCAGTCTTTTTCCTTCAAATTCCTGCCTTACTTTTGTTTCTGTAGATTTCTCAAAAGATTCAAATTGATTACTTACTAAATTTATTAATTCCTTCAAATGACTTGCTAGGGTCATGGATGAATCCCTCTTGTGGGTAGGTAGCAGCTTCTCTAAGATCCCAAATGCTTCATCAATTAGGTTACTATCCTCAATAAGTTATTTCAACAACTCTTCTTGAGCCTTTGCTTGAACAATTGAAGCCCACTTAAATTTATGTGTCAGGGACATTGTGTCTAGATTTATTTGGTCCTGTAGTAATTCTGGTTCGTCCCAATCTTGTTTCTCCTTTTTGAGCACTTCCTTTGCTAAAGCAACGATGTCTCTTGTTACCTTATCTTTACAAAGTGAGACTTTATTTATTTTTTCTCCTTCAATTGTGGCTTCTGTAATGGATGAGATCCTTATTCTTTTTCTAGGACTAGATGCTGGTCTCTCCTCTTTAGATCTCTTGTCTTTGCTTTTTGGAGTGATTGTGAACTTAGATCCTCCTAATTTGGTTTCTACCTTAATTGTTCATCTGATGTTCTTTCTAACTATTCAGGTTCCATCAGCATTCTGGAAGATAATTCTGAGAATGTCTTGAATCTGTCTTCTTTGGGATTAGTAGGATTACTTAGTAGTGTATCATCTAACTTAGTCAAGACATCTTCTAAAACTTCATAACCTAGTGCAGGGACCCATACAGTTCTTGGTTCCACAACTTCCATAAAGCATTTATCTTTATCCACCATGAATACAATGTCCTTTTCATACTTTATCACCACTTTTTTAGGTATCCAGAACCTTCTTACCATTTTCTGTTAAAAATCTCTAAAATATTTCCACAAGATTTTATTTTGCATATCAACATTACCCAAACTCTATAAATGATTTCTTATTTGAGTAGCTATAGGAATGTGGTTGAGCCAGATAACATTTCCTAGACTAGGTAGCTCCTTTAGGAAGTAAAAGAGTAAACATGTAATCAGTGTTCCATATTTGAAAGAATGATTAGTTTCTTTTGCCCTTTTCAAATTCTCCTTAAGTTCATTTCGAAGCAATTCACAAAGATCATAATCAGTATTATTTTTTATCATGTCATACGCTATGTATATGGCTAATGGAGACACAAAAATTTCTTTGTTGGAGAAGTATATTTTGTATCCTATAATCATTGATGCAAATCTGACAGCCCGATCCCTAATGTCATTCACTGTAAGGCCATTCTTCTCAAGTTTGGCTCCTTTTAGTTGCATTACCACATTGTTCTTCATTTTCTTTATGCCTGGAACCTTTTTGGAGGAGCTCATACTGATTACTACTTTAATTGCTTCTTTGCTTATCAAATAGGATTCATCAAGCCATAAAGATTCATCATGAATTCTACTTAGAACAAGCTTGACCCATGCATCAATTGGAATTGCGGGAAATTCCAACTAGGTGTCAAATTTCTTTTCTCCTAGGACTTTGTAATAATCTTTTAGCACAATGTCCACAGTAGTCAGTTTGTCCAAATATAGTTTGCCCAACTTTATATGGTCATATTCTTCTAATCTGGTATGAATGTATGCCCTAATATCTTCCATATGCAAGACCCCATGTGGAGTAATTGAGAATGTCCCTAATGGATCATTTTTTAGTAATTTGAAGAATTGTTTCTCAAACTTGGGGCAAGACATTTTTCCTATCTCGATTACATGAGGAGTAAACATTTTTCCATATAGTTTAATTTTCACAGTAGGGTTTCAAGTTACAAATACCTCTTTTGCTAGAGTAGGGTTCCCTTGATCCAAAATTCTCCAAACCCTTCAAATATTGGTTGTTGTGGCTCAAATTCTGTTCTGATCTCTTTGAGTACTTGATAGCTTCAAGTGTAAAGTGATTTGAGATTAAATAAGTTCCCTTTTATCCTCTACACGACGTGACCTAAATATCATTAAATGCTTAATTCCAAAAAGTTGTTAAAACCTTTCATTGTAGAACACAGTTGATTAGGATTGCTCTGCTATATGCTGCATTAACTCTTTTTATTCTATTTTTTCATCCAAAAGCTGTGTCATATCAGATTTCATCATACGCCTTCATGCTCGATTATGGCACTCACTTTTTGGCTGGGGGATTTGAATTTTCTACACTGCTCTCCCTAAGCCAGAGCTCTCAATTTACTTCCCGAAGGAAGTATCTACACTAGATACTAGTACAGATTGATCCCTGACTTCAATTACTTCTTTCTTAAGCCATACCTTGTTCATTTCATTCTTGGTTTCAATCAGATTAACTTTCTCTTTTCTCTTATCATTTCTCTGCTCTATTTTCCTTTCCTCATAATAACAATTTCTCTTCACATTCCTACTTCTCCAAAACTTTGTGATATGTCTAGATTTGTTTTAGTTGAAACATACCACATTATTTTGTTCTTGAGTCCTTCAATTGATTAAATTTGATCTCCATTGATTAGCCATGTGTCCAAATCTATTGCATGCAAAACACTTTCCATTGAATGATTGACTATTCATGATATTTTGAAAATTAGTTCTTACCAAGCTTCTGCATACATTTGATCTGTGACCAATCCTCTTGAAAATGAAGCATTTACATTTGAATGACTGTTCATACCTTCCATTGTTGAAACTTTTCCTGATCCAATTTCTACATTCATTTGCTCTATGACCAATTTTCTTGGAATTGAAACACTGACTAGAGACTAATGGAGTCTTTTGATTTATTCTACTTCTACACTGAGTAGCCTTATGACCAAAATTATTGCATGAATTACAATAACTATTGAAAGATGGGTACCTTTGAGCATTTGGTTGTCTGACCGGAGGTCTTCTAGGTCTTCTTCTTTGATTTCTGAACTGGTATCCTTTGTTTTGCCTTGGCTCAGTGCTCATTTGCCTGGAGTTTGAGCTTTCTCCTTTCTCAAATCCTAAACCATGTTTGTCATTAGCATTCCTTTGGCTAGAAGTCATTTCATTAACCTTTACAATACTTAACTTGAATTTTTCTTCAAAACTTCTGGCTTTTTCCAGATCAATTTTTAAACTTATAATTTCTTTTTCAATTTTAGCATAATCTTTTGATCTATTCTTCACAATCAAATTTAGATCTTTTACTTTTGTTCTTTCTATAACTTCAGCTTCCAAATCATATAGGGCTTCATTTTCTGGTAACAATTCATCACTGGTTTCTTTGTATTTGTCTTTGAATTTCTTGACTTGCTCCTTTAGCTTTAAGATGCATTCATCAAATTGTTTTAGATTTTCCTTTAGATCTCTAACCTCTACTTCAGAATTTTCAAGATCCATAAGAGCTACTTCCAATTGGTTGTATCTCTCATAATTTCCATACCTTCTTGGTGCCATGATCACACTATCCCAGATCTTCCTTAAGTTGTTAAACTTCTTCCAAGGAACTTTGCTTTGATACCAATTGTTGATTATCAGGGACACTGAGAGGGGGGTGAATCAGTGTCCTATAAATATTTTCTTAAACTTTTACTTTTAACCATTTCAAAAGAATAATCAAACAGAAGAAAAATATACAGCTGAACAACATCCACAAAAGCATGACACATAACATCAAGATTTTACATGGAAAACCCAAAAAGGGAAACACCACGGAGAGGATTAGCTCTCAAGTATATATTGCAATCTTTACAAAAATGATGTTCAGTCTTGGTAACTCCACGGGCCTAGAACATGCTGGTTCACAGCCATGGTGTACAACTAAGTTTAGCAGGCTCACTGCCTCAACCCTAAACCTAGCAAGATTACAATAAGGGTTGTTAAACCTTGAGGGATGTTAAACCCTGAGGGCTATTAAACCCTACTAGAGGCTCACTGTTAGCTTACTGCCTTGATGACAAAAACATGCTTCCAATCAAATCATACATGATAACTGAATACTACTTAAACATCTGCCAGTATGCCAAGGTGTAGTCATTTAACAATTATATTATGAATCCCAAAGTCTTCATCATTGTTGATCCTCTACCTATGCTCCATTATTCATAACTTCACATCACACCATACACTTCCTCACAACCCAACTAAATTTCATTGCCTTTATATATCCGCATCATGATTTACTCCATAATCAGGTTGGCATCCACAAAGTGAAACGTGTACATAGAAAGATGTAACTTGTCACTCAATCCAATGCACTATGTGTTGTACGGACCCAAATCTTCTCCCAAACATGTTCATATAGGTTAGCTCTAATCATTCAATTACTTACATTGATCCTCTAAACATTAACTCTTCTCTACACAATTATTAATATACTTTTCAACCTCTTTCTTAAGGGTGTGCTTAACAACTTCATCTGCTGACTTACAACTTTTTCTAAGGATCTTAAAACACTTCCAAAACCATCTCAAGGACTCTTTACACATTCCCAATCTTACCCTTATAACCACAAGGCATCATATCATCTTGCGGAGAAATGCGGATGATCAAAACTTAGACTCTATTTTTGTTAATCTCTATCAAACACTATGCCGATACTTAGCATCTTGTAGCTATCCTTTCGGTGAACATTAGATCTCCTAACTCTGGAATAAGACACTTCATATAAGTGTTTACAACACCTCAAAATTGCATAACAAAATACTTATCTGCAGAGGAATGTGAACCACTACACTAGACCCTGTTCATTGTTCTTGCTATACCTTTGCTTGCCCAGACTTATACATTTCTTCAAGATGACTTCCAGAGAGGATCAGGGTAAGTGCAAGAAGATGGGGGGCCAAAAAGTGGCCAAATTAATTTGAAAAAAAATTAAGTCATAACGCGAGCGTGTTATAATGCGCTCGCATTATGGCTTGGTAATGACAAGCCTTAGGCTCGTCATTACCAAGTCATAACGCAAGCGCGTTATAACGTGCTCGCGTTATGACTTACTATAAATAAAAAAAAAGTAGTCCAATTTCATTTCTTTCTATTTTCTCCTCTGCCCGCGGCTTCCAAACCCTCAAAAGCAAGCTCACGTTTTGCAAAACACCAATCAACACAAAAAGCTTATCAATTCATCGCCAAAATGCCGCCGCGACGCCGAGCACGCTAAAGGGGTGAGTTATCTTTGTTTTTTTGTTTGAATTTGTTTCTAAATAGGTAGGTTTTTGTTGATTTTTGATGTATATTTCGTTATTTGTCAGAAAATGTTAATGCACCTCCTCCTCCTCCTCAAAATCCACAAAATCCTGAGGAGGAAATACCTGCAGAACAACAACCTCCTCCATTCATTCCTCGACATGCCCCTGGAACACAAGATAATATAATGGGGCAAATTGAAAACAACAAAAAGGAAATTGAAGATATAATTGCAAGGTTGAAAGATCCTTCCACTTCAACCTTGCATAGGTCCACACTTGCTGAATCTCTTGAGTCTATGCTATCAAATGTAGATTCAATTAGCAAGAAAATAACTAGTTGGATGAATAAAAAGAGAGAGTTTAGAGATTACTATGTAGACAAGTTGTCATACCAAGATGTCAAAAAATTACAAATTACAAAATTAGACTTGCGTTCAATTTTCACAAACCTGCAAACAAATCAACCTCCACCCATTACATGCAAGAGGTTCCCTATCCATTGGTGCAACAACCAAGCGATAAGGGACAATTTTGGGCAGAGGTGGTGGATGGTTTTTGACCATCCTCCATGCAATAATAATGAGGTCCCACAATACTTTTTGAGGAAACTCTACTGTGAGTTTGTCCTCAATAAAGTGCCAAACTATTTTGATAAGCGGGACTTCCAGGGTAGAGGTGGGGGGTCAGTACAAGATAGCCAGGGGCACATCTTGACCCACAACAGGTAGTGAGACAAGTAATCAGCAGACCAGCCCACGAGCATGTTTCTATCCCTTCCATTGTGAAGGATAGTGTTGAGGTCGATACACTTCAGTCGATTAGTGCCTTGACCCAGAGCATCATAAAGCATGCCAGTCCTGCAACACAGAGTGGGTTGGGAGATAGTGTGAGGAGTAGGGTGCCACCGTATACTTGCTAGACTTGCAGGTCAGCCTGTGGTTATGACCCCATGGACAGTCAAGACGCAGGTGCACAGGCTACATCTGTAGCTGAGCAGATAGTGATGACAGATACCCTCCTGAGTGAGACTTTCGGCCTTGATACTCAGGTAAATATTAGCAAGTTTATTGAATTTAATTTATTAAATTTTATTTTTGAAATACAAGATTAACTAATTTAAATTGATGATTTTAATGAAATTTCAGGGTCATAGCGTCGATGCAGTTTTCAATGGTTCTCCACCTGCATTTTTCACTAGATCATCTACTGTCGAGGTATGTAACTAGTAAACAAATATAATTATTACATGTGAATAGCATCGTTATATGAATGGTATTCTAATTTCTAATTTTGGATGTTGAATAGGTTAATACTATAGATTTCATGGCAACACCTGCCAGCGGTGGTGGACTTCAAAGCTTTACGGAGGTAATAAAATAAATAGTTTAATCAATGAATTGTACTTACTAAATTTTTGTATGTGATTTGTGTGCTTTATTGTGTGTACTTCCATGTTTAGATGAACGTGTGTGTATGTTAGGAGCCATAATTTGCATCACTATTATAGTTTTCGTAATTGAATAATGTTATTTTATTTCCAGATGATGCAGGCTGCAGAGACACCTCCCCATGTTCATAGGGCAATGGAGCAGGGTGTGGCCTCTGCAATTCATAGCTCCATGGCATTGACAGGGGTATGAGGCAGATTAGTAAATTTCAATTTACATTCATTGTTATAGTTGTCTATTTTTGAAAAATCAAAAGATTATTGAGTTGAAGTTTAATTTCTATCTAGATGGTTTCTATAGGACATGACATCACCAGGGCCTATTCCTGCTACTGAGGCAAGTGAGAAGATAGATTATATGTTAGCGGTAAGTGATTATTTTGTTAAATGTTTCATTTTTTATAACATGTAATTTCTATATATTAATGTCTATACTTTTTATTGTAACAGGTAAAGATGCAGGAAGACCTAAATAGGAGGAGTAGCCCTCGGGTTCATAGTAGACCACCCACATGCGCGTCTCCATCCCCTAGAAGATCAAAGGCTGCTCGTGATTTATTCTCTTCACCAGCCAGAGGGGAATGACTTTTTATTGTGTTCCTTTGTTGTATGCCTATATGGCATTTGTGGACATATATTTTGTATTGTACATAGTTGACATTGTATGCCTATATGGCATTCTTGTAAGCCTATATGGCTATTTTGTATATATGTTATACTTATATCGACAAATATTGATGTATGCCTATATGGATATTTGGTTAATACAAATCTTTTTTATTGATGGCATCCATACTTGCATTATAAATCCACGTTTGAATGGATATTTGTAGATGGCTACTTCAAATATTTAAAGTCCAATTGTATTACATAGGATGTTTGCATTTTCTTTGATAGGCTTGATAGGCCATGGATTAAATGATGGTGTTTGATGGAAAAGTATGGTACTAGAAGACTCTAGTTCATTCTTAATAGGCTTGTGATTGATAATATCTTTGCATGATTGCACTTGATCTTGGATCATGGGCATGTTGTTAGGATTTTGATTGCATTGTGGTGTTTGATGGATAGGCATGGTACTATGTGACTTTTGGATAGGCTTGGGAGAGGTACACTAATTGAATTTGTGATTTCTAGTTTGAGATTTTTCCTCCACTAGAAGTCCTTGGAGGAAATCTAAAAAGGATGATTTGGATGTATTGGGTTTGGATTGATGAGATAAGTTGGAATGTAAGGATTATGAGATGGAGGATTTGATAGGATACATAGGATAAATAGTTCTCACATGCAGTTGGGATTGGAGATATGAATTGAATATGAGGACCTTGGTCTAAAGTGGTTCTTCCCTTACCAAAGGTACCATAAGGATGACCATTAGATGTGTATTTAGGATTGGCATGATATCTAGTGCTAGTCATTTCTTGTTTGAAATATTCTTGCATGTTCATGAGTGGGAGATGAAGGTTTATGGAAAGTTTGCATGTAATGATCTCATAGTTAATGTTATTGTCATCTTGATATCATCTTCATCTACAAGACTATCATCATCATCATTGTCAAAGGGATTTTTTGATTGATTTGGATAAAAGATCTCATTTAAAGGATGCATGGTTTGAGGACCTATTTTGATTGTGATTTTGGGTTTTGCATGAGCCTCGCACAAGGTAATAGGCATAGGGTTTTTATCTTGCATAATGATTTTTTCAAACCAAGGGTCTATGATGGAAATGATTAAGGATGATAGAATGTTTGGATTTTGGACTTTGAGATGTTTATGGTTGTAAATGTTTATTGTTTGGACTCAAATTTTGTTAAATGGTTGTTTGAAAGAGGACACATCAAACACAACAATAAGATTGGTTTAAGTATGGATGCAAATGATGTTTACTAGTTTATTAAATGAAGACACATCAGGTACATTAATTGCCTATTCTATTGAAGTGGGTGTATCAATCTCCATGGGCTTAGCAATATTCTGGTTTGAGGACATGTTTGATATAGGGTGAGACTAGGAGTCTTGTTTCAGTGGGATTTGAGAATAGGTATAGCAATGATGATAATTATGGTGTCATGGATATGTAGGTACATTTGAGCATTGGCAAGACTTGACCATGTTTGTAGTTGATAGGTATGGGTTATGATGTTTGATTCATGATTATAGGTGGTGTTGTGGTTTACTTTTAGCACATTGTTCTTATCTCTTAGATGCTTGATTAGTTCCTTGACTATGGTTACTCATTTGTAAACTTGTTTGGAAAGTTGAATCTATGATTGATTTGGTGAAGTCTATAAGTTATATTATTTGATATCTCAGTTTGGAAGTTACTAATGTGATGATGATTTTGCATGTTTTCAATGGTTGGGATCTACAAGTTATGCATTTTTTTGGGATGCACACCTCATTGATTGTAGTGGGATGACTTGAATGCATATTGCCTATATCCACGGGATTGATGCAGTGTTGATGTAGACTTTGTTATTTTTCCTTGTCTATGCTCATTTGTGCATTGGTGTGTTGCATTGGGATGAGAGGATGGATGATGAGAATGATTGGATAGTTGGTTATTGGGACTTGTAGCATGTTTATCATGATGTCATGGATATCTTAGTTGCATAGTTTAGTGTGAGCTTTTGACAGTAATGATGGTTTATCTTCTTAGATTGGAGATCTTGGTTCTACTTTGGAGTTATTAGTATTATAGTTGAGTGTGTGTGGACCATGGTGATCTTCATTTAGGAGATGGTTATCACAATGCCATATGTAGTTCATATCATGGTTTAGTGAGAGCTTTGATAGTGATGTGTATTCGTCACCTAGTGATGGATGAACTTATATAGTGGTTGGGTGTAATGGACAAACTCTTGGATTATGATTATTATTTGTAGTGAGAGTGCTTTGACATCTTGGCTATTATTTTTAGGAGATGGTTATCTTCATGTGGTTGTAGATGTTGATCCTTGGTTTAGAGGTGTTTGGTAGTGTGTCTTGGTGGACTCTTGATTCTAGATTAGAGTATTAGCATGATACAAGTTCTCTTGAGACTAGGATGTCTATATTGGTGCATGTGATCTTCTAGGAGGAGATGTTAGATCATGATGTCATGTTTGGATACCTAATTTTGTAGTTGGAGTTTTGACAGTGGTCTTGTTGGTTCTCTTGGTATTGAGTACATTAGTCATGTTCTTGGGAGCTTCATGATATTGTGGTGTTGCATTTGGAACTTAACATGGATTGATTGGTTGTAGGTTCTCATACATACTTCGAGACTTGGGTGAGGCTAGAGTTCTCTTGGGATTAGAGACACTTGTTGAGATGGTTACCCTTTAGAGGTTTTAGCAGGAAGACCAAGGAGACTTTCACTTGGATATGGGCGTGAGTTAATTATGGACCTAGAGAATATTCTTATTGGAGAGAGTCATTGTGTCTTGGTGTATCTTCGAGGAGCATTCTCATTCCCCACTCTTGGTCTACTTGGCAGACTATCATGTAAGAGGTATTTCCCATCCTTTAAATGAATTTTTTTAATGCTTTATCGTCTCATGGTTATGGATCTTGAGCTATGGTTATTGGTTCTAGAGGGTTCATTCAAGGGGTGTCTCTAAACATGCTTTTTCTCAGGTGCTAAACTGGAGTTGTCTAGATGCACAAGTGTGCCTCCCTCAATGAAGTTCATTTTGTTAACTTAATTCATCCTAGTGACTCAAGGGGTTGTTATATTCTTTAGGTGCAATCTTTCATAGACTAAAACATTCACTCCATGTTAAGGTGCTCAAAGGAGGCTTTGGAGATGGAAAATGGTGCCTTAACTCACTTATGTAAATTCTGGACTTTTAGGCAATTGCAAGATGTCTTGGAGGGCTCAATTCTTCAAGATGCCCATTTTGTTCACCACTTGTAGCATCACTTGTTCAAGGTGCATGTTTGGGATTCTCCGGCACGATGTGTGATTTGGTCACAATAGGCACCTAGAGTGAATAGGCTTTCATCCTGACTTAATACACTGCCTCCTTTTGATGATTTTTGGGGCAGCAGAAAACCTTTCACCACAGGCAAATATCTCAGAGATATAAAAAACTGAGAGATGTTATTGTAGAGGCACTCTACGTGATCGCGTTGCCTCAAACAGAATGTTTGTAAGTGACACGATTTTTGAGTAACATCTCATCAAATATTGCTGCCTTTTTGCACTTTGGACTCTTTAGGGATATCATCGGTACAATGTAGCTCAAACTGTTTCGACATGTTTGGGTGAAAAATAGGACCATATCTAGCGTAAATGTACCCATTCAGATGCATTGGAATAGTCATTTTGGTTGCATCAGGAGCAGGACAAAAGTTACACCCCTTTGTAACTTTACACTGCCTTCTTCTAACGATTTTTGGGGCAGTAGAAAACCTTTCACCACAGGCAAATGCCTCAAAGATATAAAAAACTGAGAGAGGTTATTGTAGAGGCACTCTACGTGATCATGTTGCCTCAGACAAAATGTTTCTAAGTGACATGGTTTTTGAGTAACATCTCGTCAAAGATTGCTACCTTTTTGCACTTCGAACTCTTTAGGGATATCGTGGGTACAATGTAGCTCAGACTGTTTCAACATGTTTGGGTGAAAAAAAGGACAATGCCTAGTGTAAATGTACCCATTCGGATGCATTGGAACAGTCAGTTTGGTTGCATCAAGAGCAGGACAAAAGTTACACCCCTTTGCAATTTTACACTACCTCCTTCTGACGATTTTTGGGGTAGTAGAAAACCTTTCACCACGGGCAAATGCCTCAGAGATATAAAAAACTGAGAGAGGTTATTGTAGAGGCAATCTATGTGATCGTGTTACCTTAGATAGAATGTTTCTAAGTGACATAATTTTTGAGTAACATCTCATCAAAGATTGCTGCCTTTTTGCACTTCGGACTCTTCAGGGATATCGTCGGTACAATGTAGCTTAGACTGTTTCGACATGTTTGGGTGAAAAATAGGACCATGCCTAGCGTAAATGTACCCATTCAGATGCATTGGAATAGTCAGTTTGGTCACATCAGGAGTAGGATGAAAGTTACATCCCTTTGCAACTTTACACTGCCTCCTTCTGATGATTTTTGGGGCAATAGAAAACCTTTCACCACGGGCAAATGCCTTAGAGATATAAAAAAACAAGAGAGGTTATTGTAGAGGCACTCTACATGATCATGTTGCCTTAGACAGAATGTTTCTAAGTGACACGGTTTTCGATTAACATCTCATCAAAGATTGCTACTTTTTTGCACTTTGGACTCTTTAGGGATATCATGGGTACAATGTAGCTCAGACTCTTTCGACATGTTTGGGTGAAAAATAGGATAATGCCTAGCATAAATGTACCCATCCAGATGCGTTGGAATAGTCAATTTGGTCGCATCAGGAGTAGGACAAAAATTATACCCCTTTGCAAATTTACACTGAATCCTTCTGACGATTTTTGGGGAAGTAAAAAACCTTTCACCATGGGCAAATACCTCAGAGATATAAAAAACTGAGAGAGGTTATTGTAGAGGCACTTTATGTGATCATGTTGCCTTAGACGGAATGTTTCTAAGTGACACGATTTTTGAGTAACATCTCGTCAAAGATTGCTGCCTTTTTACACTTTGGACTCTTCAGGGATATCGTCGGTACAATGTAGCTCAAACTGTTTCGACATGTTTGGGTGAAAAATAGGACCATACCTAGTGTAAATGTACCCATCTGAACGCGTTGGAACAGTCAATTTGGTCACATCATGAGTAGGATACCAAAAATGCAAAAGTTGCTTTGTGCAACTTGACAACATTGACACTTTTTTGCAACATGACTTAAAGACTCAAACTGACCCCAAATGACTCAAAGTGACTTAAAATCACCTTGATTTTGGTGCCCAATGTACATTATAGAGGTTGAGGTGCTCCTTATTATTTAAACATCTTAGATGAGTGCATAGGAAAGGAAAAAGCTCTAAGTTTCATCATCATGAGCGCCTAATATCAAAAGACTTTAATGGCTCAAACCTTAGCATGGAGTCCTAAGGCGCATTTCATGTCTCCTTTCATCCAGTTTGGCACCCTTATATAGATTTTTTAACTTGATTTGGTCCCCTATATGTGAAGGAAGATCTAAAGGCATGAAAGTGGATGTCATATTGCAAGAGTTTGGATCATCAAAATTCAAAGAAATGAGTCTATTAAGCTTGGGCGCCCTTGGTCTTCTTTTCATTCATTATGAGTGCTTTGGGAGAATGGTATATAGGTCATCATCATGATTGGGCGCCCTAAATCCAGAGTGTTGGAGAGATCATCAAATGGTGTCTAGAGGAAGTAGGGTGAGTTATGAGTTTGGTCGCATCAGGAGCAGGACACCAAAAATGCATAACATCATGATGTAAAAATGTGTACATATGTGTAAAAATGCAAGAGGAAATAAAAAAAAGACAAACCTTACAAATTAATGTGCATACTTGCAACTCAATGTAACATAACTTTACAAAATCAATATGAATACTTACAAATTAATCCAATGAACCATCCAGGTCTGCTCTACTCTTTATTGTGTCAAGTATTGCTTCATGGTCAAACTCACACACCTTCCACAATATTTTGTTCAAAGGTCTACCCCGATACTTTATCAAATGAACATTGGATGCCACGACAAGGTTCGAGTAATGAAGAATCTTCCGATGTATGTCAAAGTCCTAAAATAGCCAAATATTAACACTCTTATGTGGGTACCTTTTAAGCCATGTTCCAGTAATAACCACTGATCCTGTAGGGTATTCGATGTTTTCTCCATCTGTAACAGGGGCCTCCAATTTCTTTTTGGCTTCAACACAATGACATAAGTAATAATTTGTTCCCTTTTCATTATCTTCATCTGCAATAACTGCATATACATGCCCTACATTGATATGTGTAGCAAATTAGATGAAATTAGTCAACATTACAAAAACACTACAAAGTAAGATGACATTACCTGGTTGAACTAGATGAAATTAGATGCATATATGTGCCCTATATTACCTGGTTGAACTAAATCTAATATGTGGTCAAAGTCAACTAACGATTCCATCTGTGTTAGTTCAAGTGCTGTCGGGGGTCAATACGTGTCAAGTGGGGCTAAGATAACTTAACTTTCATTCATCAACCCACTCCTTTGACTCGCACTCATCCCAGACTTGAATTGTACAGGAAGAACAAAAGCATGACATCTTTCGTGTATGGATACTCCATGAACCTACAATTAAGCTTCTGAAAGAGTGCATCTCATTTGATTCTGTCAGTGTACAACAATCCTCATATGGTGCAATGTTAGTATCATCTATCAACCAAAAAAATCTATGAACTAAAGACTTACCTTCATTACCTGGACCCATGGAAGAATTACACCACTCAACAATCAATTTTGCATCTGTCAACTTTGCATTGTCTTTATACTTTAACTCTTCTCGTGCTATGGCTCTTTTGATACATGCTGTTGCACCATCATGCTCCCCCTTTCCATGCCCGGCCTCACAAAAGTTCCACATATGTTGAATACCTATAAAATTATGCCTCCTACTCAGCCAATAGAAATTTTGTGAGTTCTTGAATTGTGACACATAGTTATCTGACCATATGATATGCTGACTGAACAATATGCCCCTTCTAGCCAAATCATTATAGAACACCTAAAAGCAACCTTGCACGAACTCCGTAGAATGCGTGCGATCATCACTAATATAGAAGTTATACTCCCTTATGATCTTTCTATCATCCTCTATACTATCATTCGCGTGAATGAATGCAATGTGCACAAATATAGAAACCTATGTGGAGTTGTAATATTGTGATTACACCTCATGTTGTGGCTATAGACTGTAGTTCTCTGCAAAGTCAATGACTGAAACAATGCTACCAACCAGAAATGTGTCCTTACATAACTTGAATTGCAAGTCCAACCATCGAGCTCTATGGGCATGTCTTGCATACTCATACACTATACTATCACGAAATATAGGCATAAGTTGATACACTGGAATCTTGTCAATAACTAATTCACACCTCTTTGCTTCTTTACCATCTTTTGTATTGTATGCCACTATTTTACACTTGCCAAACTCTACTAGTTCGTTTCCAACCGCATGTGTTATTTCCATATGTTCACATATTGGCAAATGTTGCAAGCCACCGCAACGATGACATGTGCCATCCAAGCATAATTTCTTGTAGAATATTTGACCTTCCTCTCTTTCACATAAAATTCTTGATATGAAGTCTCTTGAAGATGTTGGTGGGGCACATATGGCACAACCTTGCAAATCATTGTTAGTATGCATATCTAATCATATAGACCTATAAGCATCAAAATGGTTAGAAAATTCAATATGTAATCTACAACAACAAGTAGTGCGTGTGTGATTTATCTTAACATAGAAAGGTTTTAGCAATTCAAAATATCTTTGACAAATTTTAATTTGAGGATACTTCTCTAGAAATTTACCATAAAACTATGTTTGAGTCTCATCCAAAAAATGCTTTGGATGTGGCTCGCAGTTCTGACTACCGATTCTCCTTCTTACCACATCCCTTTGATTTGAAGATACCCTTGTGTAATTCTTCCAAAAGTCTTCAATTAGTGATCTCAATGCTTCGACAATTGGTTTATCTTTTTGTGGTAGTCTCCTCGAGAACACCCATAATTCATTGGCATTAGTGTCCTCAATTCTTTGGCATCTTCCAATGACTCTTGATAAAGTTTTCCTATTAATTCTCAATTCTTGACTTGTCTTTCTAATGAAACGAGCTTTCTTCATTTGACTACTTACTATAGTTGATGTAATCACACGCCATGTTGCATTACTATCTTTTGTGCGTGAGGTGTTACCCACACTCTCATACGCACTCATTAGATTCTTGACAATAGATTTTTCACTTGAAGCCTCTGATGTTCTCAACCCAAGAATCTTCATGATAGACCTATACTTTATACTTTGCATCATTTCAATGAATAGTTGACATCTTGCAGTCTCATTTAACTTTTCAAAGAATAATCTCCAAATCTTATTAGCATATCTTCTACAAGTGCGTTTTGGAATCTTACCTTCCATTGGCTGCAAAATATTCTCATCAATATCAATCAAATACTTTGGCTTTCTATGCAAAATTCTAGGTGGTGTCAAGTTAGGTAAATTCATCTCAACATTAGGAATTTCATCAATATTTAAATGAGATGGGTTAGATGGCATACCTTCGGTCAAAGATGGAATAGATGACATACCTTGAGGTTGAGGTGGGAACGATGGCATACCTCCTTCATCACATGTGAGTGATGATGTACTCTCAACTTGAGATGTGGTAGATGGTGTCCCTACATGTTGACTTGTGGTAAAGGACGTGTCTCCAACTATGGTATTCAAATCTCGTACCACAAAGTTTTTGCATTCATTCTCTTTGTGTCACCAATACCATATCTCTTTGTGATGGTTGTGGTTCCTCTTCAATTGGTATGTCTTCATTTATCGTGTCCAATTTCCTCTTCTCATGAAGTTCCCTCATAGCCACTTCTTTCTTTGCATTCTTAGCTTCTATCTCTTCCTGTGTTGGTTTAATTATTGATCATTTTCTCAGCATGATAGAGAATTTGTCTATAGCATGATAAAGAGACCAATATTAGTTCCTAAGAAATGAATACAAGATAATAGTGGGATTGTATTTTTTTTATGTTGTAAGGATTTATTCTTGTATAGTTTGACATCATGGTATGTTAAGGTTTGTTTATTACACATAATTATTAAAGAGCCCAAGTGTAGAAAATATACATGGCATCATGTGAGATTGTAGGCTGCTTTCTTGATTGGGAATGTGTCTATTTTAAACATGTATGATAAAGCATTATAAAGTAATTCAATCCGAAATAAGGAAAATGTAAAGAACATGCATGTAAAGACTTGACATACCTTAAAAATGAAGATTTGAATGGAGAGAGTACCCAATTATGTAGTATTTTTATCTTCTTGCATCAAACTCCTCAACAATTTGAGTTTTTCACCAATTGCTTCCTTTTCAATGTTAAATTGAATAACACTCAAATATCATTACTTGGTGTGAAAACTATGTTATTTCCTCCTTCTCAAGTTGGCAAAGCAGAAAAGGTGGTGGAAAGATCATGCAAAGGTGGTACAATGTGTCAAATGTGCATGTGAACTTCCCAACAGCATGAAAGCACTTTTTTTGTTGGAGCACACACAGAATCAGTAAGAAAATAGAGCATGTGGGCCTAGATCATGGGGGTAACCACTTTTTTACCGTTTCAATAGAAAGACAAAACGCGAGCGCGTTATAACGCTCTCATGCTATAACGCGCTCACGTTTTGTCCTGCTATATATTCATCACATCCTTTACATTGATCACATCTCTTTCCTAAAAGGGCTTGCCAGATGCTCCGCCATATGATAGGCATAACAATGAAGGGGCAAGCCCTCATAATCAAGTTCTTGATAGAAAATGCCCTCAACCCTCAACGTCAAACCCTAATCCCTCAACCCTCAACGTCAAATCATAATCCCTCAACCCTTCACTCTAATCCCTCAACCCTCAACCTTATCCCTAAACCCTTAACCCTCAACGTCAAATCCTAATCCCTCAACCCTAATCTATCATCCCGTAACTCTAATCCCTCATCCCTAAACCCTAAATGCTATCCCTAATCCTACACCCTCAACAGACTCGATACTATACCTTAAACTCTAATCCCTTATCCCTAAACCCTCCAACCCTATCCCTAATCCTTACACCCTCCACACTCTACTTTAACCCTAATCCCTTGAACCTCAACCCTATCCCTAAACCCTTGACCCTTGAACCTCAACCCTCAATCCTCAACGTCAAACCCTAATCCCTCAACCCTTAACTCTGATCCCTCATCTCTCAACCCTAACCCTAAACCCTCAACCCTCAACGTCAAATCCTAATCCCTCAACCCTTCACTCTAATCCCTCAACCCTAAACCCTCAACACTATACCTTAAACCCTAATCCCTTAGCCCTCAACCCTAAACCTTATCCCTAAACCCTAATCCCTCAACCCTCAACCCTAATCTGTCATCCCTCAACTCTAATCCGTCATCCCTAAACCCTAAATGCTATCCCTATTCCTACACCCTCAATAGACTCGATACTATACCTTAAACTCTAATCCCTTATCCCTAAACCCTCCAACCCTATCCCTAATCCTTATACCCTCCACACTCTACTTTAACCCTAATTCCTTGATCCTCAACCCTATCCCTAAACCCTTGATCCTCGAACCTCAACCCTCAACCCTCAACGTCAAACCCTAATCCGTCAACCCTTAACTCTGATCCATCAACCCTCAACACTATACCTTAAACCCTAATCCCTATCCCTCAACCCTTAACCTTAAAATTTAAACCCTATCCCTACACCCTTAACATTTGAAACTATATCGTAAGCCTTAAACCCTCATCCCTAAAGCCTCAACCCTCAACACTATACCTTAAACCCTAATCCCTCAACCCTCAACCCTAAACCTTATCCCTAAACCCTAATCCCTCAACCCGCAACCCTAATCTATCATCCCTCAACTCTAATCCCTCATCCTTAAACCCTAAATGCTATCCCTATTCCTAAACCCTCAACAGACTCGATACTATACCTTAAACTCTAATCTCTTATCCCTAAACCCTCCAACCCTATCCCTAATCCTTACACCCTCCACACTCTACTTTAACCCTAATCCCTTGAACCTCAACCCTATCCCTAAACCTTTGACCCTCAAACCTCAACCCTCAACCCTTGACGTCAAACCCTAATCCCTCAACCCTTAACTCTTATCCCTCATCTCTCAACCCTAACCCTAAACCCTAAACCCTAAACCCTCAACGTCAAATCCTAATCCCTCAACCCTTCACTCTAATCCCTCAACCCTAAACCCTCAACACTATACCTTAAACCCTAATCCCTCAGCCCTCAACCCTAAACCTTATCCCTAAACCCTAATCCCTCAACCCTCAACCCTAATCCATCATCCCTCAACTCTAATCCCTCATCCCTAAACCCTAAATGTTATCCCTATTCCTACACCCTCAACAGACTCGATACTATACCTTAAACTCTAATCCCTTATCCCTAAACCCTCCAACCCTATCCCTAATCCTTATACCCTCCACACTCTACTTTAACCCTAATTCCTTGACCCTCAACCCTATCCCTAAACCCTTGACCCTTGAACCTCAACCCTCAACCCTCAACGTCAAACCCTAATCCCTCAACCCTTAACTCTTATCCATCAACCCTCAACACTATACCTTAAACCCTAATCCCTATCCCTCAACCCTTAACCCTTAAAATTTAAACCCTATCCCTACACCCTCAACACTTGACACTATATCTTAAGCCTTAAACCCTCATCCCTAAAGCCTCAACCCCTCAACACTATACCTTAAACCCTAATCCCTCAACCCTCAACCCTAATCCATCATCCCTCAACTCTAATCCCTCATCCCTAAACCCTAAATGCTATCCCTATTCCTAAACCCTCAACAGACTCGATACTATACCTTAAACTCTAATCCCTTATCCCTAAACCCTCCAACCCTATCCCTAATCCTTATACCCTCCACACTCTACTTTAACCCTAATTCCTCAACCATCAACCCTATCCCTAAACCCTTGACCCTCGAACCTCAACCCTCAACCCTCAACATCAAACCCTAATCCCTCAACCCTTAACTCTTATCCCTCGACCCTCAACCCTAAAGCCTCAATGTCAAATTCTAATCCCTCAACCCTTCACTCTAATCTCTCAACCCTAAACCCTATCCCTAAACCCTCAACACTATACCTTAAACCCTAAACCTTGTCCCTAAACCCTAATCCCTCAACCCTCAACCCTAATCTATCATTCGTCATCCCTCAACACTAATCCCTCATCCCTAAACCCTAAATGCTATCCCTATTCCTAGACCCTCAACAGGCTCGATACTATACCTTAAACCCTAATCCCTCTACCCTTAACACTCTTATTTAACCCTAATCCCCTGACCATTAACCCTATCCCTCAACCTTAACCCTCAACCCTCAACTCTCAACATTAAACCCTAATTCATCAACCCTAAACCCTAATCCCTCAAACCTAAACCCTATCCCTAAACCATCAACCCTCAACACTATACCTTAAACCCTAATCCCTATCCCTCAACCCTTAACCCTTAAAACTTAAACCCTATCCCTACACCCTCAACACTTGACACTATATCTTAAGCCTTAAACCCTCATCCCTAAAGCCTCAACCTTTAATCCTTAAACCTTCAACCCTAAACCCTATCCCTAATCCCTCTACCCTCGACACTCTAACCCTAACCTTGACATTAAATGCTAATCCATCAACCCTAAAACCTAATCCTAAACCCTCAACCCTCAGCACTATACCTTAAACCCTAATCCCTCAACCCTAAACGTTATCCCTAAACCCTAATCCCTCAACCCTCAACCCTAATCCCTCATCCCTCAACTCTAATCCCTCATCCCTAAACCCTAAATGCTATCCCTATTCCTAAACCCTCAACAGACTCGATACTATACCTTAAACTCTAATCCCTTATCCCTAAACCCTCCAACCCTATCCCTAATCCTTACACCCTCTACACTCTACTTTAACCCTAATGCCTTCAACCTCAACCCTACCCCTAAACCCTTGACCCTCGAACCTCAACCCTCAACCCTCAATGTCAAACCCTAATCCCTCAACCTTTAACTCTGATCCCTTGACCCTCAACCCTATCCCTAAACCCTAAACCCTCAACCCTCAACGTCAAATCCTAACCCCTTAACCCTTCACTCTAATCCCTCAACCCTAAACCCTCAACACTATACCTTAAACCCTAATCCCTCAACCCTCAACCCTAAACCTTATCCCTAAACCCTAATCCCTCAACCCTCAACCCTAATCCATCATCCCTCAACTCTAATCCCTCATTCCTAAACCCTAAATGCTATCCCTATTCCTACACCCTCAACAGAATCGATACTATACCTTAAACCCTAATCCCTTATCCCTAAACCCTCCAACCCTATCCCTAATCCTTATACCCTCCACACTCTACTTTAACCCTAATTCCTCGACCCTCAACCCTATCCCTAAACCCTTGACCCTCGAACCTCAACCCTCAACCCTCAACGTCAAACCCTAATCCCTCAACCCTTAACTATGATCCCTCGACCCTCAACACTATACCTTAAACCCTAATCCCTATCCCTCAACCCTTAACCCTTAAAACTTAAACCCTATCCCTACACCCTCAACACTTGACACTATATCTTAAGCCTTAAACCCTCATCCCTAAAGCCTCAACCCTCAATCCTTAAACCTTCAACCCTAAACCCTATCCCTAATCCCTCTACCCTCGACACTCTAACCCTAACCTCAACATTAAATGCTAATCCATCAACCCTAAACCCTAATCCTAAACCCTCAACCCTCAACACTATACCTTAAGCCCTAATCCCTCAACCCTCAACCCTAAACCTTATCCCTAAACCCTAATCCCTCAACCCTCAACCCTAATCCATCATCCCTCAACTCTAATCCCTCATCCCTAAACCCTAAATGCTATCCCTATTCCTAAACTCTCAATAGACTCGATACTATACCTTAAACCCTAATCCCTTATCCCTAAACCCTCCAACCCTATCCCTAATCCTTACACCCTCCACACTCTACTTTAACCCTAATCCCTCGACCCTAAACCCTATCCCTAAACCCTTGACCCTTGAACCTCAACCCTCAATGTCAAACCCTAATCCCTCAACCCTTAACTCTGATCCCTCGACCCTCAACCCTATCCCTAAACCCTAAACCATAAACCCTCAACCCTAATCTGTCATCCCTCAACTCTAATCCCTCATCCCTAAACCCTAAATGCTATCCCTATTCCTAGACCCTCAACGAGCTCGATACTATACCTTAAACGCTAATCCCTTATCCCTAAACCCTCCAATTCTATCCCTTATCCCTTAACCCTCATGATTAATAGCCTTGAACATAAAAAAATTTAAGGGGAACATAACGCAAGTGCGTTATAATGCGCTCGCGTTATGTCAAACATGACAAACAACAGACTTGCGAGAAAGGAAAATGCAAAGCAAAACATAACGTGAGCGCGTTATAACGCGCTCGCGTTATGTCTTGCTTTGGGAATCCCAAGCCTTGGGCTTGGGATTTTCTTTGGATTTCCAACCCAAAGGCTTGGAGTGCCTTATGAACAGTCACAGAAGTGTTTTTCTATATTCTTCAAAATTTCACATAATTTCATTCGTGCTAACCCTTAGATTTGCACGTGTTTCAAGGTCAAACAAATCGAACACATGAGTAATGTTAGGCTTTCTCTTAGCTATTTGACGATGTGATTTTTTTCACATTTTAACAATGTTAAGCCTTTCATCTTTAATTTCTTTTGTTTGTGTATCCATTTTTAGGCAAAAACCACTGTTTGGTCTTTTTTTCATTATAAAATAACTATTCATTCAAATTTCAAAAAAATTACATATTTAGAAACTAGACTCCATTCTACAAATATTAAAAAAATAAAAAAATGATTTTCAATTAGTTTTCAAAATTTATAGGGGTAGCATGACCAAAATTCTATTTTTTAGGATGTGTCCACTTTGAAAATTAGTAAAAAATCAAATATTCATCAAAAAATTATCAAAAACATCGGGCATAAACTACATGCTATTAGCTAATTTCTCATTGAAGCGATTTTAAAAATACCAAAAAAAAGTTGACCTTTTGAGGGAGCCACAAAACATGCTATGTTATGTTTTTTTGACAGAAACAACACCAATTTCTGTGGCTCCCTCTTTTGAACCCCTTAATCTATGCTATTTTCAAAACAAAATAGTAGTTTAGAAAGTAGACTCGGAGCACTACAAACATTGTTTTGGTTGCATCTCCAAATTTTGAGTGTAACTATGCTCAATTTCTCATCCAAGGCCAGTATTTCCTGATTTCAGAAAAAAAGTGACCACTTAAGACCCCTTTTTGGCCCCCCATCTTCCTGCACTTACCCATCAAGACTTAATCTCTGAGGCATAACACTATCTAACACCAACTGACATCATACCTAAACCGTATTATCGGATCATCATCTGCGGAGGCATACTGTCCAACTTACTATTCTCTACTCTGCATACTTTCCATACTTAGCCATTTTCTGTCAACCGGACCTGGAATCTAGTATGTTCTTCTGGAGATATCTCTTCCTTTCATGGTGATAGGATCTCTGAGCCTTGTTACCATCAATGACAACATATAGATCCATACTAGAGTAGTGTCTCTTGTCAACAAGGTCTCCACATTGTTAATAACATGGGTTATAAAGGCCAAGGTGGCCTTGGATTACATGGATAAGGCAACATAGAACCCATATTTGTGATAAAGAAAAATAATAAAGATGGTTTAGGATATGAAAAGAAGGTACCACGATCCTCAGACATTGAGTTTATTCTCAATGAAGTAGCAAAAGCTTTTCTCATAGTTGTGATTTCTAATGAGGATACCATTGATGACTCCTATTTACACCTCACCAACTTATTTAAAGAGACTTCCATATTCATGCTATCCACCATATCCGTCACATCCACCACAAATACCCATAACCTTTCACTCGTGTACCCTAACCTTATCGATTAGGATCAACAGGAGTCTCCTGTTCTTGATATCTTTTAGAATGATGAGGCCCTCATAGAATTCATGGGACTGGGTAAAAGCACAAAGCTGTGTCACACTTTTATAAAGGAAATGGCCAATGCTGATCTAAATTTTTAACTTGAATCAGTAAAAAGTGACATACATTTTGAATTTTAAAATGATGCAAATTAATGAAATGTATATTTTTTAGTGTATTTTATGTTTGTATTTTTTATAAAAATTAAAAAATTATTTGAATGCATTTTTTTGTAAAATTGACACTATAATTTAGTTGCTGATAAAATGCTAAAAAATGAAGTTAAGTGGGACATCACTCTTTTTATAGTAAATTTTATTTTTTTTCCTTCAAAATTTTTGTGTGTATTTATAACTTGAAACTTTAGTGCATGGATTCATTTTTTATGCATTTTGATAAATATATATTTTTAAATAAATATTAAAAGTTACGTATACTAAAAAATAATTATTTTGATGGGACGTCAGCTTTTGTTTTGACTATTTATCCAAAATAGAAAAAAAATTATATCATCTTGACATGGAATCTCTTCTCTAGTGCATCATTTTTTTAATAAACTTTACTATTTTTTCTTGATAAGACAATCAACCTCATATTTTGGTGCTGATGACCTACTTTTAGTAAAAATAAAAAATAAAATATTAACAATAATTAGACTATTGAAAAAACCACATTTTTTAAAACTACACTTACAAATCTACAAAAGGGTATTTTTATATATTTTTTTAAAATTATTTACATGAGTAGGAATTGTTGAAACGTCAACTTTTTTGAAATTTTGTATTTTTTTGGTAAATTGGCCTCCAAGTGGTGCTACATATGTATTTAGTGGGCATTTCTAGTTGGAAAAGTTGTGGCCCATATCTAACTTAGCTAGAATGAATCTCACTAGACCAAATGTTTGAAAAAAAAAATGACTTTTAGTTAGAAATGTTTAAATTCACTTGTACTGATAAGTCAGCCAAAGGTGTGACATAGTTCTATGCTTTTACCCGACCATGAGACAATATTCTACTTGGTGACCACAAAGTAGGTTTTGTCATGGACCTAGAACACACAACATATTTTGGTGAGAATGCCAAATCCTCTAGTCATAAAAGTAAAAATCAAAATACCTGATCCCCTGATGAAAACCACATTATGGCACCATCAGATCCTAAAATAGTAAAAATAAAGGATGTATCCAACTATGAAAACCTTTATGAGGCACTCGAGGATGGAGGATTTGAGCTTCCTTTGCCTTCAGCATATCAAGAAAAGTATTCACTTTTGGTCGAGAAATCACAGGAAATCAATTTAGGAACTACACAAAATCCAAAGATCACTTTTCTAGCATCATCCCTTTCAGAGCAGGAGAAAAATGATTTTGCAGCTTTCTTCATGATAAGGATAGTTAAATTTTCTTGGTCATATGCATACATGCCTAGGTTGGATCCTTCATTACTAGTCCATCACTTAGCAATATTCCCTAATGCCAATCCAATTAAACTGTAATGCCCCGTCATGCAACCCTAGAGTGCTAGCCAAAAGTGTAGAATATAGATTTTTTTTTTTTTGAAAGCAATAACTTGCATTTAAAAGAACCAAAGTTATTAATACACAACATAAAGAGAAATGTACTTCTAACAACCCTAGGGCAACATAACTGCATTAGAAATATAAAGTAAAACCAAATGAGTGATAAACATTGCACTGTTGAATTAAATAAAATTAACCTTTACAATAGCAATATAATTTAATTACAAGTCTCAGTACAAGATTACAAGACAGATCATGTCGGTTCAAAGAATACATATGAAAGTATGCAACATCACTGAAGGTAGGAAGAAAACTCAAACTGGAACAACTCCGCACAAGGCTCGATCTGAATCTCCAAGGAAACCAATGGATAGTGCTGCCTCCCAACCATGTGGAACCCTGAGGTCCACCGAGCTAGGAGATAACACCGAGGCTCCACTAGGTCAAAGTTACAATAGTGAGTCAGCAGCAAGATACAGACTCCACACATGCATACCAGATAACAAGACTGCACAGATACGACAGTAACCAACCAGATAGAACCAACATCCAAACAAGATCAAACAAGAAGCCAAGATCATACTCCAGAGGTAACATCAAACAAAGAGGAAGAAACTGAGTTGCGTAAGGAGAGTGTCATCACATGGCCTTGGCATGGGTTACCCAGGCTATCGATCACCAGAATCTAGCCCCCATCTATGGTTACCCTGGCAGCCCCTCTCTAGGCACCGGCCCCATAGGGTGACACATGCAGAACTGATGGGTCCTCTCATGGAGATGAGGAGGTCAGCCTTGCCAACCAGGCCTTCTCATCCCATCCTTAGTCTGTGAAAGCACTCAAGGCATGGGTGAGGTATCTTACTTATCTAATTAAATGTTTTACTACCCCACCCTCCTAATGAGTAATTAAGTTTACGTTTTCTCATAACTTCCATGGGATTACCCAAGTGACATCTCACTAGGTACCGGCCCCACCATAGAAGCCACTCCCTTAGCAATCTCAACAACAACCAAACCACCACAAGCAGAGATAAGATACATATGGCTTCTAAACAATACTCAAGCCATTCACCTACCCTCGATAATACAAAACCTATTGTAGTGACATGCCATTAATTGAATCAACTCAACACAACACACCTCTAAAGATAGGTACAATACCAATGAAAAAGTCAATCAATATTTGACAAGGACAATGTTTCCACATTATGACACCAATTCACATAATATCCCTCCATATTCAGACTCATACTTGCCCAAAACATAGATGAAACTCAACCCCAAATAGACACTATGACCCACTGAGACATATTGACATGACAAGGGGAATAGACAAGAAGAGTGATTCAATGTACTTCTAACCATAACATGAATTTACTGAGATTAACTTCATTCAAAAGTAGATACCAATTTCTGGAAATAACCAATTTCTCTACAACTTCAAGAAGAAATAAGTTTCCTAGCTATTTCCTAATCATAACCATAAAATAACGATAAACGTGATTCTCTAACTAACTATTAATTTCACATCCTAATAAAAATTGACCTCAATAACAAAATTATAAACACTAGCTAACATAGATTTTCCCGTCTATCTCTATGAGATATAATTTAATTTTTCAACAACAACCAATTAATACAATTTCTTCTACACAATTATGAACACAATAATTTGCTTATAATAGTACCATCCTCATTACACAATATAATTTATACATAATTACAACCCAACAAAACAAAATCTCCATATAACATCATAACGTTGCAAATCCGAAGGGACACTATAAGTTACTAATATTTTCGTACCCTCTTCTACATTTTACAAAACCCAATTATTCAACTCTAAAGGAATTCATTCCCTTAATTCAAAATTTTTAATACAAATCAATTACTTAAGCAACATCTATATAAAAGCCTATAGCCTCTTATCAACCTAACATACTATCTACAATTATAAATTCTTACATATCACATTACAAATGATTTCTATGATCATAATTTATCATCTAGCTTTTATCCAATTTCTAACATAACACAACTGCGTAAGTTTATTATCAACAATTAATATCCATTAACAAACTACTACACCATTACGAGACCACCAATACCAATGCAATTTTTAATCCCATTGACATGAATCCAAAGGTACTAATCTTCTACACATAAAACACAACTATAACCTACGTTAAAACAAACTCCCACCAAAGAAAAACCATAACACATTTCACATCATGACCTATGACTACTTCCACTGCCAAGGGAACCTAAAGATAACATCCCTCACAAGAATTTCTTAAAAAAAACATATCTAAGCAACCAAGAGATACATCGCTAAATAGCAAGAAGCCCATCGGGCCAATTCTGAGTCGACTGGCAAGACACAATGACTACGGACTTAATAGACCTACACCATGACTCACACATCAACTAATCAATGATCGCCGATGCCCTAACATAGCTACCGACATACAAGAGCGTAGAAGAGACCGTCAATAGCTACTAACCCACACAGACCTCCCATGACTGTTGAGAGGAGAAATGACATAGCCGACAACAAAACAACTTTTTCCACTCACACGGCATGGTGCTCGCTATTTGACTGGCAGACACATAGAAGAGAATGGAGCACACTACTCTCCACTAAATCTCCCAAGATCTCCATACGAAGCTAAAAGAGGAAGAGGCAATCGAAAACATATAGAATGCAATGAAAGCTGACTACTCAATGCCGAACCTAAGCTTAAACGACTAGCAAGGGGATGGGCCACCAATGACAAAAGACAAGCCAAGTCTATGACTTTGAAAGATAGTTTCTATACATAATTAAGGGCCAAACCAAACCTAGCAGAGAAGACAATAGTGAGACAAATAGAGTTCTTCTGACTGTCAGAGAAAAGAATAGAAATTTCCTGAAGAACCTTTACCTTTCTAAGTTCAAACACAGAGAAGGCCTACGAAACAATGCATGAATGCCTATTTATCTACTCTCTAATGCTTCTAGCTTTGTTATGCTCAATTACCAAAGATGATTTAACGAACATCCTTCAGCCATAAGAATTGTTATTGCCGAAATGGAGGGATTTGTAGAATAAACTTCACACAGTCTAACTTTCCAAGCCTTGCTTGCAAGGTAATTTTTCAGTGGGGTGATGCTGGTGAAGGACCGATTCAGTCAAAGCAATACTGGAGACATAGGATCTTCAACAGGGTTACAAGACATGCAAGGTGACAAGGAATGTGTGTATAAGGGCCTTCTTGAAACCAAATGGTAGAGCATCTATATTATCCTCAGATGAAACATCTTATTCACTGCCATAGAATAGGGTAGTAACAATTTGCTAGCAGAGAGAGAGACAGATAGATGTGCAGAACGGCAGGGCAAGTGGTTTATAATAGTTTTAAAATTGAGCCATCTATTTCATAGGTTGGGGATCACAAAATAGGTTATAGATGATTGAGCTGATGATATCAAAAGGATAAAGATCGTGGCTAAACAGACAGGTACAACTTGGAGGAATCTACAGGACAAGCAACACACACATTGAACAAGCTGCAAAAAGGATCTTTTTTTAAAAAAATTCTGAGATACAGAGATTGCAAATTTATAGAAAGAGACAAATCACATACCGGATTCCAGCCCCTCTTAGAACTTTCTTCAACCCTACAACACCAAATCTCTATTCTTCTCCCAATTTCCTCCGTTCCATTCTCTCCCACCTCCGAGAAAGATCTTTTTTATTTCTTTCTCACCCCCAAAAGATTCAACGCATAAAATAAATGTGGACATGCATCCATTATCCAACAACGCACTCCTCCGAGAAATTCAAAAATTTGCTATTACAGGAGATACCAATCTTCTAATTTCCAACATGACAACTCAAGGCATTTATTTCACAATCCATTATTCTAAACAAAATATTTACTCATTACTCGAACTCCCAAAATGACATAAGTATTTTTGAAAAGCAAATAATTTAACTCCAAACAATTATAAATTTTAACCCAGATGTCAAACAAGGTTTTTAAGCTAAAACAATTATTATCTAACCAACATAAAAGAAGAATTATTAATAATTAATGAATCATTAAGGTATCTTCCAACCACACAAAACATAATTAAACATTATAAAATACAACTCAACTATACACCATGATACAAGACCACCATTAACAACAACGCAGCGACCAAGTGACACAACACAACTCAAGACCACAATGAAAGACAAGGACCAACCTAGTGGATTAGACCTCGTGTTATCTCCCATCACTAATATCCATTGGTGAAAGAACCCGGTCAAACCTGCTATATCAGGTGGGGTCAAGGTTCGATACCTGCAGCCTACATCCAAACAACTTGTTGTACAATCAAATACATATATGTCTGCACACGGAGAGTCAGAGAATCGCAGTGCAGCAGGGTACTCAAAGCGAGTAATGCTGCACCGTCCCTGCTCTTGAACAAGATTATAATCACAACATATCAAATTAGATATCAACGAATCTAATAATCATGTAAATAATAATCCATTACTAAACATGTCCAACACATCATAACTAAAGTAATCATAATGTCATCATCAATCATAACCATCGAATATAGTCCATCAAGATCAAAAAGAACATAACCATAACATACTAGTCCAAATGTCTTGAAACTGTAAATATGCAACAAAAGACTATCAACTGTCTTAGAACTATCAAAGAGAAATATGGAACTAGCTTCTATATCAAACCAAAATGCGAGGGGAATTACATCCTCCCCCTAGAATCAGGCTTACTCTTGGAACCCTGCAAATAAGTAGGGATATAATTCCCTCATCCTGGAAGCATCCTCCCAGGTAGTAGAGGTCTCATCATTAGGATCCCACTAGACCTTGACCTGCTCCACGTCTCTGCCCCTAAGAGCAAGTTTCCTATGCTAAAGAATGCCTATGGGCTCCAAAGCCAGCTGCCCGTCCTCTACCTGTAGAGTAGTCCAATCAAGAACATTAGCAATATCTAGATAGTAGGGTCTAAGTACAGAAACATGAAACACATCATGGATGCGTGAAAGGCTAGGCGGTAAAGCAAGATGATAAACAACTAGACCAATCCTCTCCAACACCTCAAAAGGTCCAACAAAGTGCGGTGCTAACTTAGAGCCCTTCCCATAGCAGATTGGACTCTTTCGTGGTTGCACATGCAAGAACACCCAATCCCCAATAGAAAATTGACAATCGATCCTATGAGCATCTGCATACTTCTTCTGCCTATCCTGAGCTACCACCAAATGCTCTCTGATCCTCTCAACCTGCTACTCCATGTCTCTAAGCATATCCGGACCTAGAAGAACTCTATCCTCC
This sequence comes from Cunninghamia lanceolata, assembly GCA_027924645.1. Taxonomy (NCBI): domain Eukaryota; kingdom Viridiplantae; phylum Streptophyta; class Pinopsida; order Cupressales; family Cupressaceae; genus Cunninghamia; species Cunninghamia lanceolata. Next base: position 4,300,205 of record BSBN01000958.1, on the reverse strand, counting down.
AAATGATCCCAACTTAAAGGTGTCCTACAAGGTTGACCATACAAGGCCTGAAATGGAGACATGCCAATAGAACTGTGATATCCATTATTATAGGCAAACTCCACTAGGTAGAGGTAGTCCTCCCAATGGCTCTGCCAATCCATCACATACATCCTTAACATATCCTCGAGAACTTGATTAACCATCTCGGTCTGACCATCAGTCTCAGGATGATAAGCTAAACTAAAGTTCAGCTGTGTCCCCAAGGCATGCTGCAAGGATGTCTAAAGGGTAGAAGTAAACACTAGATCCCTGTCAGAGATGATCCTACGAGGAATCCCATGAAGTCTGACGATTTCCTCCATGAACACTCTGGCCACTATAGAGGCATTGTAAGAAGCTCAGACAAGAGAGAAGTGAGCTACCTTTGTCAGCCTATCCATAGTAACCATAATAGCATTGTGTCGACGAGAGAATACTGGTAAACCAACAATGAAGTATATTGAAATGATATCCCACTTCCACTCTGGAATCAAATGAGGCTGCAAAAGACCTGCAGGGTGCTGGTGCTCCGCCTTCACCCTCTGACACTCAAGACATCTCGAAACAAAATCAGCAATATCTCGCTTCATACTACTCCAAAAATGCAGCTGACGCAGATCTGCATGCATCTTCTTGACACCTGAATGAGCATAATAGGGTGCTTGATGCGCCTCTGACAACACAAGGGTACGAAGACCCTCTAAACTAGGAACATAGATATGATCCAAATGTCACAAAAGACCATCTGATTCAAAAGAGTAACCGAAGAACCTACCCTCTAAAGGTCTACCAGACTCAATCTCAGGTCTCACCTCCTGACACCAACTGTCGGTAGGAAGTGCTACGAGAATCTGACCTCTTAAATCAACTGTAAGAGAGATTGCTAAGATCTCATGCCTCCGATGACTAAGAGCATCTGCTACCACATTCTCCTTGCCCTGAATATACCTGACCTCAAAGTCATACTCGCACAAGAACTCTATCCAATGCCTCTGCCTCGTATTCAAGTTTGGCTGCGTGAAGATATACTGCAAACTACGATGATCATTGTGTAGCTCAAACTGATGTCCTAAGAGAAAATGCCTCCATCTCACCAAGGCATGCACAACTGCTGCTAACTCCAGGTCATGAGTGGGATAGTTCAATTCATGATCCTTGAGTTTGCAAGACTCAAAGGCAATCACGCGACCATCCTGGATCAGAACTGCTCCCAAACCCTCCAAAGAAGCATCGGTACAAACAACAAAGTCCCTATCAGGATCAGGAACTGCTAATATCAGTGCACTAGTCAACTGCTCCTTCAGAGTCTGAAAAGCTACCTAACACTGCT